>CM067841.1:70694282-71944282 GCA_034509565.1 Triticum monococcum | reverse complement strand
TAAAACTTCCTTTTTACGGCCCCTTTGATCCTATAGATTCGTCACTTTCTACCACAAGTGGTTTTTGTTCACACATGTTGGATCCACTTCAAACTGCATCTCATAATATGCCTAGTATATTCACTTATGCTTCACAAAGTAGTAAGATTCCTCACTTGTACTGATCCGTGGATTCGTACAAATCTGGAACCAACTCCTTATCTATGAGTGAATGTCTTCGCACGATGAGGTCAATGTCTTCTAAACTGATTTATCTTCAAAATCTTCTGAGAATGCATATGACCTCTTCCCCTTCCCTCGCACCTTAATGCTGTCACAGGTACATGTCCGTGGGAGAATCCCTTGGTTCTCATAGTCTGCATTCATTTGCAGAATTCTTACAGTATCACATAAATTCAACCGAAGCCAGTTCCTGTTTGTCCAGCAAGCGAAAGCCTTTGAAGCCTTTCAACGTATTGAAGCCATTCAGTTTAAAGTTCATGGCTTCAGAGAAATCAGCAAGGAAGGGTGGCAGAAAGCGTCGAGGAGAAACATCAAGAGATCTGCCCGATGACCTCTCAAAGCTGTACAAGATAGATCCTGAAGAGGATTACAATCAGCGCAAGACACGAATCCAATGGATTCGACGCTATTGGGCAGAACATTGGTTAAAGTACAGATTTGTGACAAAGGAATATGCTGAAAAGAATGCCATCAAGCGACCATGGGGAGACATCCTCTACAAAAATCTTCAACCCAGGACAAGAGATGAAGCCATTGAACAAGGCTTCTATCCCTGCATGGTCCGTGGACCTCAGCCTGTGGATGCCGACACATCGTCACTGCTATGGTGTCGTGATGACAATCTGTTTAAGCGCAACTTGCAGTTTGCCCAGAACTCAGCGAAGCAGAACAAGAAGTCTTTGGGATTAGACTTCAACCCTGGTCCCTCTGCTCCCCGTGCCGATGGAACTCGTGAAGCTGAACCCAATCTTCTTGGGCCCTTCTACAACTTGGAAGGTATCATCACTCACATCGTGGTTCAAGGGACAGCCGTGAATGAGCCTGCAGATGACGCTGAATCAGATGAAGCGCCTGCAGCGCCGAAGCCAAAGAATTTGAAGCAGCCTAAAGCTTCAAAGCCTGCCTCTGCACGAAAAATCTCACGGGCGAAGCCACTGGCCACTACACCTCCTGAAGACAGTGTGCAGTCTGAAGATTTGTCACGCATCTCCAAGCCCCAGAAGGTCAAGATGCCTCTGCCACACACCAGCCAAGAACTGACTGCTGCTGCCATTCTGCGAAACGATGCCATTGATCTGTCCAGTGATGATGATCTTGCAGATGACGCTCTTGAGCAACTCATCAAGAACAAAGAAGAAGCAGAAATCTTCAATGATCTGCATCTCTTTGATGTGACAATCATACACAACTTCATTGATGGTTTGACACGCCCAACATCAGCTTCGAAGATCTGCAACTACCCATTGGCCTCAGTGTCGCCTTCCATGGCGCCATTGCTTCAGAATTAGCTATCGCCCAGCGCATTGTTTAACTGAAGCAAAAGATTGACTTTGAGAAAGCTCAGTTCAAGAAGCATATGGCCAAGCTCAGCGTGCAAGAGGTGAAAAACTTCAAGATTATGCTGCACGAGCTCAAAGAAGCCTTTCTCAAGAAACGTGCAGAAGCTCAGGGTTCTCGTGAGCGCATGAAGAGCCTGGCTGACAAGTGTGTGCAAGGCTACAACGAGGCTAAGAAGCGCAAGGCCCTTGGGCGTCTGGGCATTGATCCCAGGATGGCTGCCAAGCAGAAGAAGAAGCCCACTGTGGCCGAACCCAACGCACCAAGGCAGGAAGCAGATCCTATTGTCTTCCCAACTAGCCTGACTGGCTCGAAGCCAAAGGCCCGGTCAACCGCTTCAGAACTGAAGAAGACGAGGACTGCTGAGGCTGAAGCAAGGAAGAGGAAACATCCTGAAGCCTCTGCTACTTCCCCCTCCAAGAAGAAGCGGAAGACCAAGAAGGAACGGGCTGCTCCCACAAAGCCCTTGATTGTTGAACCCATCTCCATGGTTCGCCCTGATGCTGAACCTCAAGAGCGCCAACTGACTGTCCATGAGCCTGCTTTCATAGGGGCTCATGAAGCTGAAGACTTTCCAGCAGCTGATCCCATCGCTGCTGAAGACATTGGTCACCATGACCATGTTGAAGATGATGCAGTTCTTCCTCAGCTCGAGCACCAACAGGTATCTGAAGGAAATATGCCCTAGAGGCAATAATAAAGTTATTATTTATTTCCTTATATCATGATAAATGTTTATTATTCATGCTAGAATTGTATTAACCGGAAACATAATACATGTGTGAATACATAGACCAACAGAGTGTCACTAGTATGCCTCTACTTGACTAGCTCGTTAATCAAAGATGGTTATGTTTCCTAACCATGAACAAAGAGTTGTTATTTGATTAACGAGATCACATCATTAGTTGAATGATCTGATTGACATGACCCATCCCATTAGCTTAGCACCCGATCGTTTAGTATGTTGCTATTGCTTTCTTCATGACTTATACATGTTCCTATAACTATGAGATTATGCAACTCCCATTTACCGGAGGAACACTTTGGGTACTACCAAATGTCACAACGTAACTGGGTGATTATAAAGGAGTACTACAGGTGTCTCCAATGGTAAATGTTGGGTTGGCGTATTTCGAGATTAGGGTTTGTCACTCCGATTGTCGGAGAGGTATCTCTGGGCCCTCTCGGTAATGCACATCACATAAGCCTTGCAAGCACTGCAACTAATATGTTAGTTGTGAGATGATGTATTACGGAACGAGTAAAGAGACTTGCCAGTAACGAGATTGAACTAGGTATTGGATACCGACGATCGAATCTCGGGCAAGTAACATACCGATGACAAAGGGAACAACGTATGTTGTTATGCGGTCTGACCGATAAAGATCTTCGTAGAATATGTAGGAGCCAATATGGGCATCCAGGTCCCGCTATTGGTTATTGACCGGAGACGTGTCTCGGTCATGTCTACATTGTTCTCGAACCATAGGGTCCGCACGCTTAACGTTACGATGACAGTTACTATGAGTTTATGCATTTTGATGTACCGAAGGTTGTTCGGAGTCCCGGATGAGATCACGGACATGACGAGGAGTCTCGAAATGGTCGAGACGTAAAGATTGATATATTGGAAGCCTATGTTTGGACATCGGAAGTGTTCCGGGTGAAATCGGGATTTTACCGGAATACCGGGAGGGTTACCGGAACCCCCCGGGAGGCTAATGGGCCTATTGGGCCTTAGTGGAAAAGAGGAAAGGGGCAGCCCACACCTGGCCGCGCCCCCCCCCCCTTCCCCAAGTCCTAGTAGGACTAGGAGAAGGGGCCGGCCCCCTTCTCTCTCCTTTCCCCCTTGAGAGTCCTAGTTGGAATAGGATTGGAGGGGGGAGTCCTACTCTCGGTGGGAGTAGGACTCCCCCTGCGCCTCCATCTCTCTGGCCGGCCAGCCCCCCTTCCTCCAACCTTTATATACGGGGGCAGGGGACACCCCAAGACACACAAGTTGATCCTTGAGATCGTTCCTTAGCCGTGTGCGGTGCCCCCTGCCACCAAATTCCACCTCGATCATACCGTTGTAGTGCTTAGGCGAAGCCCTGCGTCGGTAGTACATCAAGATCGTCACCACGCCGTCGTGCTGACGGAACTCTTCCTCGACGCTTTGCTGCATCGGAGCCCGAGGATCGTCATCGAGCTGAACGTGTGCTAAGAACTCGGAGGTGCCGGAGTAACGGTGCTTGGATCGGTCGGATCGGGAAGAAGACGTACGACTACTTCCTCTACGTTGTGTGATCGCTTCCGCAGTCGGTCTGCGTTGGTACGTAGACAACACTCTCCCCTCTCATTGCTGTGCATCACCATGATCTTGCGTGTGCGTAGGAAATTTTTCGAAATTACTACGTTCCCCAACAGTGGCATCCGAGCCTAGGTTTTATGGTTTGATGTTATTTGCACGAGTAGAACACAAGTGAGTTGTGGGCGATGCAAGTCATACTGCCTACCAGCATGTCATACTTTGGTTCGGCGGTATTGTTGGGTGAGACGATCCGGACCAACCTTACGCGTACTCTTACGCGAGACCGGTTCCCTCGACGTGCTTTGCACATAGATGGCTTGCGGAAGACTGTCTCTCCAACTTTAGTTGAACCAAGTGTGACTACGCCCGGTCCTTGAGAAGGTTAAAAAGGAGTCTATTTGACGAACTATCGTTGTGGTTTTGATGCGTAGGTGAGATGAGTTCTTACTTAAGCCCGTAGAAGCCACGTAAAACTTGCAACAACAAAGTAGAGGACGTCTAACTTGTTTTTGCAGGGTATGTTGTGATGTGATATGGTCAAGGCATGATGCTGATTTTATTGTATGAGATGATCATGTTTTGTAACCGAGTTATCGGCAACTGGCAGGAGCCATATGGTTGTCGCTTTATTGTATGCAATGCAATCGCGATGTAATGCTTTACTTTATTACTAAGCGGTAGTGATAGTCGTGGAAGCATAAGATTGGCGAGACGACAGACGATGCTATGATGGAGATCAAGGTGTCGCGCCGGTGACGATGGTGATCATGACGGTGCTTCGGAGATGGAGATCACAGGCACAAGATGATGATGGCCATATCATATCACTTATATTGATTGCATGTGATGTTTATCCTTTTATGCATCTTATCTTGCTTTGATTGACGGTAGCATTATAAGATGATCTCTCACTAAATTATCAAGAAGTGTTCTCCCTGAGTATGCACCGTTGCCAAAGTTCGTCGTGCCCAGACACCACGTGATGATCGGGTGTGATAAGCTCTACGTCCAAATACAACGGGTGCAAAACAGTTGCACACGCAGAATACTCGGGTCATACTTGACGAGCCAAGCATATACAGATATGGCCTCGGAACACGGAGACCGAAAGGTCGAGCGTGAATCATATAGTAGATATGATCAACATAACGATGTTCACCATTGAAAACTACTCCATCTCACGTGATGATCGGTTATGGTTTAGTTGATTTGGATCACGTGATCACTTAGAGGATTAGAGGGATGTCTATCTAAGTGGGAGTTCTTAAGAAATTTGATTAACTGAACTTAAACTTATCATGAACTTAGTACCTGATAGTATCTTGCTTGTTTATGTTGATTGTAGATAGATGGCTCGTGCTGTTGTTCCGTTGAATTTTAATGCGTTCCTTGAGAAAGCAAAATTGAAAGATGATGGTAGCAATTACACGGGCTGGGTCCGTAACCTGAGGATTATCCTCATTGCTGCACAGAAGAATTACGTCCTGGAAGCACCGCTGGGTGACAGGCCTGCTGCTGGAGCAACGCCAGATGTTATGAACGTCTGGCAGAGCAAAGCTGATGACTACTCGATAGTTCAGTGTGCCATGCTTTACGGCTTAGAATCGGGACTTCAACGACGTTTTGAACATCATGGAGCATATGAGATGTTCCAGGAGTTGAAGTTAATATTTCAAGCAAATGCCCGAATTGAGAGATATGAAGTCTCCAATAAGTTCTATAGCTGCAAGATGGAGGAGAACAGTTCTGTCAGTGAGCATATACTCAAAATGTCTGGGTATAATAATCACTTGATTCAGATGGGAGTTAATCTTCCAGATGATTGCGTCATTGACAGAATTCTCCAATCACTGCCACCAAGCTACAAGAGCTTCGTGATGAACTATAATATGCAAGGGATGAACAAGACTATTCCCGAGCTCTTCGCAATGCTGAAAGCTGCGGAGGTAGAAATCAAGAAGGAGCATCAAGTGTTGATGGTTAGCAAAACCACTAGTTTCAAGAAAAAGGGCAAAGGGAAGAAGAAGGGAAACTTCAAGAAGAACAGCAAACAAGTTGCTACTCAGGAGAAGAAACCCAAGTCTGGACCTAAGCCTGAAACTGAGTGCTTCTACTGCAAGCAGACTGGTCACTGGAAGCGGAACTGCCCCAAGTATTTGGCGGATAAGAAGGATGGCAAAGTGAACAAAGGTATATGTGATATACATGTTATTGATGTGTACCTTACTAGAGCTCGCAGTAGCACCTGGGTATTTGATACTGGTTCTGTTGCTAATATTTGCAACTCGAAACAGGGACTACGGAATAAGCGGACACTAGCAAAGGACGAGGTGACGATGCGCGTGGGAAACGGTTCCAAAGTCGATGTGATCGCGGTCGGCACGCTACCTCTACATCTACCTTCGGGATTAATATTAAACCTAAATAATTGTTATTTGGTGCCAGCGTTGAGCATGAACATTATATCTGGATCTTGTTTGATGCGAGACGGTTATTCATTTAAATCAGAGAATAACGGTTGTTCTATTTATATCAGTAATATCTTTTATGGTCATGCACCTTTGAAGAGTGGTCTATTCTTGTTGAATCTCGATAGTAGTGATACACATATTCATAATGTAGAAGCCAAAAGATGCAAAGTTAATAATGATAGTGCAACTTATTTGTGGCACTGCCGTTTAGGTCATATCGGTGTAAAGCGCATGAAGAAACTCCATACTGATGGGCTTTTGGAACCACTTGATTATGAATCACTTGGTACTTGCAAACCGTGCCTCATAGGCAAGATGACAAAAACACCGTTCTCCGGTACTATGGAGAGAGCAACAGATTTATTGGAAATCATACATACAGATGTATGTGGTCCGATGAATATTGAGGCTCGTGGCGGATATCGTTATTTTCTCACCTTCACAGATGATTTAAGCAGATATGGGTATATCTACTTAATGAAACATAAGTCTGAAACATTTGAAAAGTTCAAAGAATTTTAGAGTGAGGTTGAAAATCATCGTAACAAGAAAATAAAGTTTCTACGATCTGATCGTGGAGGAGAATATTTGAGTTACGAGTTTGGTGTATATTTGAAAATTTGTGGAATAGTTTCGCAACTCACGCCACCCGGAACACCACAGCGTAATGGTGTGTCCGAACGTCGTAATTGTACTTTACTGGATATGGTGCGATCTATGATGTCTCTTACTGATTTACCGCTATCGTTTTGGGGTTATGCTTTAGAGACGGCCGCATTCACGTTAAATAGGGCACCATCAAAATCCGTTGAGACGACGCCTTATGAACTATGGTTTGGCAAGAAACCAAAGTTATCGTTTCTTAAAGTTTGGGGCTGCGATGCTTATGTGAAAAAGCTTCAACCTGATAAGCTCGAACCCAAATAGGAGAAGTGTGTCTTCATAGGATATCCAAAGGAAACTATTGGATACACCTTCTATCACAGATCCGAAGGCAAGACTTTTGTTGCTAAATTCGGAAACTTTCTAGAGAAGGAGTTTCTCTCGAAAGAAGTGAGTGGGAGGAAAGTAGAACTTGACGAGGTAACTGTACCTGCTCCCTTATTGGAAAATAGTACATCACAGAAAACTGTTTCTGCGACACCTATACCAATCAGTGAGGAAGCTAATGATGATGATCATGAAGCTTCAGGACAAGATACTACTGAACCACGTAGATCAACCAGAGTGAGATCCGCACCAGAGTGGTACGGTAATCCAGTTCTGGAAGTCATGCTACTAGATCATGATGAACCTACGAACTATGAAGAAGCGATGGTGAGCCCCGATTCCGCAAAATGGCTTGAGGCCATGAAATCTGAGATGGGATCCATGTATGAAAACAAAGTATGGACTTTGGTTGACTTGCCCGATGATCGGCAAGCAATTGAGAATAAATGGATCTTCAAGAAAAAGACTGACGCCGACGGTAATATTACTGTCTATAAAGCTCGACTTGTCGCGAAAGGTTTTCGACAAGTTCAAGGGGTTGACTACGATGAGACCTTCTCACCAGTAGCGATGCTTAAGTCCGTCAGAATTATGTTAGCAATTGCCGCATTTTATGATTATGAAATATGGCAGATGGATGTCAAAACTGCATTCCTGAATGGATTTCTGGAAGAAGAGTTGTATATGATGCAGCCAGAAGGTTTTGTCGATCCAAAGGGAGCTAACAAAGTATGCAAACTCCAGCGATCCATTTATGGACTGGTGCAAGCATCTCGGAGTTGGAATAAACGCTTTGATAGTGTGATCAAAGCATTTGGCGTTATACAGACTTTTGGAGAAGCCTGTATTTACAAGAAAGTGAGTGGGAGCTCTGTAGCATTTCTGATATTATATGTGGATGACATATTGCTGATTGGAAATGATATAGAATTTCTGGATAGCATAAAGGGATACTTGAATAAAAGTTTTTCGATGAAAGACCTCGGGTAAGCTGCTTACATATTAGGCATAAAGATCTATAGAGATAGATCAAAACGCTTAATTGGACTTTCACAATGCACATACCTTGACAAAATTTTGAAGAAGTTCAAAATGGATCAAGCAAAGAAAGGGTTCTTGCCTGTGTTACAAGGTGTGAAGTTGAGTCAGACTCAATGCCCGACCACTGCAGAAGATAGAGAGAAAATGAAAGATGTTCCCTATGCTTCAGCCATAGGCTCTATCATGTATGCAATGCTGTGTACCAGACCTGATGTGTGCCTTGCTATAAGTTTAGCAGGGAGGTACCAAAGTAATCCAGGAATGGATCACTGGACAGCGGTCAAGAACATCCTGAAATACCTGAAAAGGACTAAGGGTATGTTTCTCGTATATGGAGGTGACAAAGAGCTCACCGTAAGAGGTTACGTTGATGCAAGCTTTGACACTAATCCGGACGATTCTAAATCGCAAACCGGATACGTGTTTACTTTAAACGGTGGAGCTGTCAGTTGGTGTAGTTCTAAACAAAGCATCGTAGCGGGATCTACATGTGAAGCGGAGTACATAGCTGCTTCGGAAGCAGCAAACGAAGGAGTCTGGATGAAGGAGTTCATATCCGATCTAGGTGTCATACCTAGTGCATCGGGTCCAATGAAAATCTTCTGTGACAATACTGGTGCAATTGCCTTGGCAAAGGAATCCAGATTTCACAAAAGAACCAAACACATCAAGAGACGCTTCAACTCCATCCGGGATTTAGTCCAGGTGGGAGACATAGAGATTTGCAAGATACATACGGATCTGAATATTGCAGACCCGTTGACTAAGCCTCTTCCACGAGCAAAACATGATCAGCACCAAGGCTCCATGGGTGTTAGAATCATTACTGTGTAATCTAGATTATTAACTCTAGTGCAAGTGGGAGACTGAAGGAAATATGCCCTAGAGGCAATAATAAAGTTATTATTTATTTCCTTATATCATGATAAATGTTTATTATTCATGCTAGAATTGTATTAACCGGAAACATAATACATGTGTGAATACATAGACCAACAGAGTGTCACTAGTATGCCTCTACTTGACTAGCTCGTTAATCAAAGATGGTTATGTTTCCTAACCATGAACAAAGAGTTGTTATTTGATTAACGAGGTCACATCATTAGTTGAATGATCTGATTGACATGACCCATCCCATTAGCTTAGCACCCGATCGTTTAGTATGTTGCTATTGCTTTCTTCATGACTTATACATGTTCCTATAACTATGAGATTATGCAACTCCCGTTTACCGGAGGAACACTTTGGGTACTACAAAACGTCACAACGTAACTGGGTGATTATAAAGGAGTACTACAGGTGTCTCCAATGGTAAATGTTGGGTTGGCGTATTTCGAGATTAGGGTTTGTCACTCCGATTGTCGGAGAGGTATCTCTGGGCCCTCTCGGTAATGCACATCACATAAGCCTTGCAAGCACTGCAACTAATATGTTAGTTGTGAGATGATGTATTACGGAACGAGTAAAGAGACTTGCCAGTAACGAGATTGAACTAGGTATTGGATACCGACGATCGAATCTCGGGCAAGTAACATACCGATGACAAAGGGAACAACGTATGTTGTTATGCGGTCTGACCGATAAAGATCTTCGTAGAATATGTAGGAGCCAATATGGGCATCCAGGTCACGCTATTGGTTATTGACCGGAGACGTGTCTCGGTCATGTCTACATTGTTCTCGAACCGTAGGGTCCGCACGCTTAACGTTACGACGACAGTTATTATGAGTTTATGCATTTTGATGTACCGAAGGTTGTTTGGAGTCCCGGATGAGATCACGGACATGACGAGGAGTCTCGAAATGGTCGAGACGTAAAGATTGATATATTGGAAGCCTATGTTTGGACATCGGAAGTGTTCCGGGTGAAATCGGGATTTTACCGGAATACCGGGAGGGTTACCGGAACCCCCCGGGAGGCTAATGGGCCTATTGGGCCTTAGTGGAAAAGAGGAAAGGGGCAGCCCACACCTGGCCGCCCCCCCCCCCCCTTCCCCAAGTCCTAGTAGGACTAGGAGAAGGGGCCGGCCCCCCTCTCTCTCCTTTCCCCCTTGAGAGTCCTAGTTGGAATAGGATTGGAGGGGGGAGTCCTACTCCCGGTGGGAGTAGGACTCCCCCTGCGCCGCCCTCTCTCTGGCCGGCCAGCCCCCCTTCCTCCAACCTTTATATACGGGGGCAAGGGACACCCCAAGACACACAAGTTGATCCTTGAGATCGTTCCTTAGCCGTGTGCGGTGCCCCCTGCCACCAAATTCCACCTCGATCATACCGTTGTAGTGCTTAGGCGAAGCCCTGCGTCGGTAGTACATCAAGATCGTCACCACGCCGTCGTGCTGACGGAACTCTTCCTCGACGCTTTGCTGGATCGGAGCCCGAGGATCGTCATCGAGCTGAACGTGTGCTAAGAACTCGGAGGTGCCGGAGTAACGGTGCTTGGATCGGTCGGATCGGGAAGAAGACGTACGACTACTTCCTCTATGTTGTGTGATCGCTTCCGCAGTCGGTCTGCGTTGGTACGTAGACAACACTCTCCCCTCTCGTTGCTGTGCATCACCATGATCTTGCGTGTGCGTAGGAAAATTTTCGAAATTACTACGTTCCCCAACAGTATCATCGTCTGTGCTCATGCACAGCGAGCTCATCAGCATTGGTCATCCCTTGACGCCAATTGCTCAGGATGCATCATGGGCTGATCACCCACAAGCACAAGAGGAAGAAGACTTTGAGGTCCAGCCAACTCCAACTCCACAGGCGTCGCCAGCGTTACGTAGGCTTCGCCAAGGACCAAGGCCTCCAGTCTCTGAGTCTAAAGCTAAAGCTGCTGAAGACATTCCGGCTGCATCAGCTGATGAAGAAGAAACCCCAAGCGCTGCTACACCCCCGTCTCACCAAGAAGCTGTTCTCGAGGAGAACGTGACTGTGACCGACCCTCCAGCTCATCAAGTGGAGGTTGAGAATTTTGAGGCTGCCACCAACGCCACTGACGCTGTCATGGCTGAAGAAAATGTGGAGCCTTCACCTACCCAAGCACCAGAAGTCAGTGAAGCCAATGATGCTACTGCTTCTGTTCCTGCGCCTGCTGCTGGCCCTCAGTTTGACTATCATGTTGAGCACAGGCCTCAGGTACAGAAGCCAATCCCAAGATTGCCCAGGTTTCCAGGTCCTGCATCAGCACATGGATCCTTCAGTGTCAACGGCTTCAAAGCAGACAACACCTTCTTCAATAGCTCCAGGAACCCCTACTCAAGGGAAAGGATATCATCTGATCGGTTCTAGAGCTATCCGCAGCGAAGCTATTACTCCTGCATTCTATACAATCAAGGTCGCATCTTCCCACATAAGCGTCTTGACATTGAAGCAATAGCTGGTCTGCCCTGTCTGGAAGAAGCTCTAGATTGCTTCAAAGAGGTTGGATTGTTGCCGTTTGTCACCGACCAAGAGCACTGGAATGAAGAGTTGCTGCTCCAATTATATGCCACACTTCACATCCGTGGGTACAACAGAGTTTCGAAGACTTGGGTCCTGGAGTGGATGACAGGAAATGTTCATCACGAAGCCAAAGCCTTTGATATCATCGAGCTCACTGGTCTGTCCACTCCTGGCGATCTCTATGAACATGGTTGTCAGCTTCACAGTGAAGCTGTGGAGAGCATCTTTCAGAAGCCTGAACCTAACATGAGTCAGATGCTCAGTATGATGAAGCCATTGCCCCAAGATGCTGCATATCCCAAGGAGTTCTTCATTGAAGACCTTGAGTATCTGCCAAGGACTATTTATCACATCATAAGGCGAACTCTCTGGCCCATCAAAGGACATTCTCCACATGCCATGCTGGAAGGTGAAATAAAGACTTTGGTCTTCTATATTCTTCATGGCAAATGCTTCAATGCACATGACTTCTTCCTCCGCCAACTTGCTGCATCAGGCTCTGATCTTTTTGGCTTGAAGTTCTATGCTCCATGGATAATGCGGCTGATTAAACTTCACTCTGCTATCTCATATCAGCCATCTGCTCGCAATCATCGGATCTTTCTGCCTGATGTGGATATGTCTGTTGAAGCCATTTATCCTGAGCCTGCCAAGGAACCTCTAAGTCTTCAGAATGCGGGGCATCAAAGTTTTTCTTAGAACATTGAAGGAGTTGAAGCTGTCACTCGTGTGTATCCTTTGGCTGGAACTACACGTGAACCACACCCTGCCCTTACTGAAGCCACCGATAGCACAATTGCCCAATGACCTAAGAAGCACACTCGTGTTCTCAATGACCGAGAGCTTCTGGTGGCTCTTCATCAGAAACAGGATAGGCATCATGATTGGCTGAAGCGCCAAATGCAAAGCCTCTTGGTGGATGTCAACCGTATTCGCAATCTTGCCACCAAGAATGCCTTTGTTGCACATGAAACCTCTCGACGCACATGGAAAGGGCTGACGCTTATGTGCTCTGAAGATGATCTTCAAGAGGATGGCTTCTCTGAACGCTTCAAGTTTGACTCCACACCTCCTCGAAGGGCAGTGCTGCGACGAACTCCATCTCTTGAAGACTCTGAGTTCTCTTCCTCTGCTGCAACTGTGAATGCCAGAGTGATCGAGGATGAAGACGATGCCACTTCACCGCCACCTCCTTCAGCATGCTTCAGCACTACTCCAAGTTCTTCTGCACCGCCGAACACCACTGAAGACCCTGCTGCTTCACCTACTCTTCATGGGAACGAGTAGATGCTCTATGTCTTCAAACCTTTTTGGTCCTTACTGACAAAAGGGGGAGAAGCATATGAGTTTGATAGTCTACAAGCGGGTCCATATGGGTGTTGCTTTATATTTTGCTTCGTGTTTACAACTCTCATTTTGATACATTTGGTTCTTTGAGTTGTAACACTTAAACTCGATGGTCGTCTGCTACTTATTTGCTACTTTGTGACGCGACGATAAATTCCGCATGTGCGACGATAAATTCCGCACTTAGATCATTTTGCAGACGTCCATTTTCCATTATGCATGTCATTATCTTCACATACCTTCTCATGCATAATGAATTGTCATCATAAGTTGAAGAGGATCTCCATGAATACAACCTGCCATGTGCATTTGCATTCCAAAAGCAAATTACTTATATGCACATCTTCAGGGGGAGCCCTTGCAACTAATGAAGACAATTCCTCTACAATTTCACATATTATATTCCCCGTTGAAAACTTCAACTAGTTTGTCATCAATCACAAAAAGGGGGAGATTGTAAGTGCATCTAGTGCCACCCCTAGTTGGTTTTGGAGTATTGACGACAAACCTAGTTGAGGGACTAATGTGTTTGTGAGAATTGCAGGATAACACAAGTAGAAGTCCCTCATTGATTCGGTTTTCCTACCAGAGATGACCCCTAAAAATGTATGAAGACATTGATGTCAAAGGTGGTATATGAAGATATTCACATTGAAGACTATGACAAGAGAAGACATCGCATGAAGCCTATGGAGCTCGAAGACTTAGATCTTTCGTAGTTCTTTTTCTTCTTTGTTGAGTCATAGGAACCACCGTACTGTTAAGTGGGGTCCAAGAGAACCAGTCAGAATGACTGAAGTGATGCTTAACCAAAACCTATGTCTTCGAGTGAAGACTATGAGAGCGAATCTTGTCCAGAGTCGGACAAGTCAGCTTTACTTGTAGCCCAAGTAAAGTTGCCATGTGTGTTTGAAATCTGACCATTGGAACACGTGTCAGTTCCTTAGTGACCCAGGGTCATTTCGGACAAATCAGGTCGGGTTGCCTAGTGGCTATAAATAGCCCACCCCCTACAACCATAAACGGTTGGCTGCTCAGAGTTAGAGTACGGCTTTTGTCGTTTGAGAGCAACCCACCTCGAAGCCTTTGAGAGAGAATTCCTTGCAAGGATAAAGCCCTAACCACCCAGAGCCTAAGAGTGTTAGGCATCACTTAAGTCTTCTTGTCTATGTGATCTGAAGACTTATTACACTTGAGGACTGTGAATCCTCCAGCCGATTAGGCGTCGCGTTCTGAGCGTCTAAGAGACATTGTGGATCGCCAGTGAACAAAGTCTGCGAAGGTTTGGGAGTCTACCTTGAAGACTTACCAGAGTGATTGGGCGAGGTCTGTGTGATCTTAGCTCAAGGGGAATACGGTGAGGACTGGGTGTCCTGAGCTGCGTGTTCAGGACTGGGTGTCCGGGACTGTGTGTCCTCAGGTTTAAATACCTAGCCGCCCTAACCAGACGTACAGTTGTCACACCAACTGGAACTGGTCCAACAAATCATTGTCTTCAACGAGTCACTGGTTTCATCCTTCCCTTCCCTTTACTTACTGTTGGTCCTTGTGAAGTCATTGTATGATTGCACTATCTTTTGTCTTCACTGAGTGACTGCGTGTTCTTCATAATATCTTCCTACCTGATCCTTACTACCTAGCTGCTATTAGTCGCTGTGCTTTCACTTCATTGAATACTTGACTATGGTTTACCTAGTGTAGTCTACCTCCCGCTGCATGGTAATAGGTTTATTTCTATCGTTTGTCTTCGAAACTTCCATGTTTTGAAGACTTTCATAAAAATCGCCTATTCACCCCCCCCCCTCTAGTCGATATAACGCACTTTCAGTGATGCCTATATACATGATCATACCTAGATATTCTCATAACTTTGCTCAATTCTATCAATTGCTCAACAGTAATTTGTTCACCCATCGTAGAATACTTATGCTCTCGAGAGAAGCCACTAGTGAAACCTATAGCCCCCAGGTCTATCTTTATCATATCAATCTCCTACTACTTAGTTATTTACTTTGCCTTTATTTTACTTTGCATCTTTATCATAAAAATACCAAAAATATTATCTTGTCATATCTATCAGATCTCACTCTCGTAAGTGGCCCTAAAGGGATTGACAACCCCTATTTGTGTTGGTTGCAAGGATTCATTTGTTTTGTGCAGGTGCGAGGGACTCGCGCGTAGCCTCCTACTGGATTGATACCTTGGTTCTCAAAAACTGAGGGAAATACTTATGCTACTTTGCTACATCATCCCTTCCTCTTCAGGGAAAACCAACGCAATGCTAAAAGAGGTAGCAAGAAGGATTTCTGGCACCCTTGCCGGGGAGGTCTACGCAAAAGTCAACATACCAAGTACCCATCACATACCCTTATCTCCCGCAATACATTATTTTCCATTTGCCTCTCGTTTTCCTCTCCCCCACTTCACCCTTGCCGTTTTATTTGCCCTCTCTCTCTCTCTCTATCCTCCCTCTATTTGCCTCTTTTTGCCCGCTTGCTTTTTGTTTGCTTGTGTGTTAGTTTGCTTGCTTGTCATGATGGCTCAAGATAATACTAAATTGTGTGACTTCACCAATACCAACAACAATGATTTTATTAGCACTCTGATTGCTCCTCTTACCGATGTTGAATCTTGTGAAATTAATGCTGCTTTGCTAAATCTTGTTATGAAAGATCCGTTCTCCGGCCTTCCTGGTGAAGATGCCACTACCCATTTAAATAGCTTCGTTGATTTGTGTGGCATGCAAAAGAAGAAAGATGTGGATAATGATATTGTTAAATTGAAGATATTTCCTTTTTCGCTTAGAGATCGTGCTAAAGCTTGGTTTTCGTCTTTGCCTAAAAATAGTATTGATTCATGGAACAAGTGCAAAGATGCTTTTATCTCTAAGTATTTTCCTCCTGCTAAGATCATCTCTCTTAGAAACGATATTTTGAACTTTAAGCAACTTGATCATGAACATGTTGCACAAGCTTGGGAGAGAATGAAATTAATGATACGTAATTGCCCTACTCACGGTTTAAATTTATGGATGATTATACAAAAAATTTATGCCAGATTGAATTTTGCTTCTAGAAATATTTTAGATTCGGCCGCGGGAGGCACTTTTATGGAAATCACTTTAGGAGAGCTACTAAACTCCTAGATAATATTATGGTTAATTATTCTCAATGGCATACTGAAAGATCTACTAATAAAAAGGTGCATGCAATAAAAGAAATTAATGTTTTGGGTGGAAAGATGGATGAGCTTATGAAATTATTTGCTAATAAGAGTGTTTCTTCTGATCCTGATGATATGCCCTTGTCTACTTTGATTGGGAATAATAATGAATCTATGGATGTGAATATTGTTGGTAGGAACAATTTTGGTAATAACGCATATAGAGGAAATTTCAACCCTAGGCCTTATCCTAGTAATCCCTCTAATAATTATGGTAATTCCTACAACAATTCTTATGGAAATTATAATAAGATGCCCTCTGATTTTGAATCTAATATTGAATAATTTATTACTTCGCAAAAGAATTTTAATGCTATGATTGAAGAAAAATTGCTTAAGATTGATGATTTGGCTAGGAACGTTGATAGAATTGCTCTTGATGTTGATTCTTTGAAACTTAGATCTATTCCACCTAAGCATGATATCAATGAGTCTCTCAAATCCATGAGAATTTCCATTGATAAGTGCAAAGAAAGAACCGCTAGGATGCGTTCTAAGAAAGATGCCTTTATAAAAGTGTGTTCTTCTAGTTCCTATGGAAATAATGATGAAGATCTAAAAGTTATTGATGTGTCCCCTATTAAATCTTTGTTTTGCAATATGAATCTTGATAATGATGGGACTGAATATGATCCACCTTTACCTAGAAGGCGTTCCAAGAATTCTGAATCTTTTGATCTTGATGCTAAATTTGATAAAAGTGGGATTGAAGAAATTAAAACCCTAGATGTTGCTAAACCCACTATTATGGATTTCAAGGAATTTAACTATGAAAATTGCTCTTTGATTGATTGTATTTCCTTGTTGCAATCCGTGCTAAATTCTCCTCACGCTTATAGTCAAAATAAAGCATTTACTAAACATATCGTTGATGCCTTGACGCAATCTTATGAAGAAAAAGTTGAATTGGAAGCTTCTATCCCTAGAAAACTTTATGATGAGTGGGAACCAACTACTAAAATTAAAATTAAAGATCATTCATGCTATGCTTTATGTGATTTGGGTGCTAGTGTTTCCACGATTCCAAAGACTTTGTGTGATTTGTTAGGTTTCCATGATTTTGATGATTGCTCTCTAAACTTGCACCTTGCGGATTCCACTATTAAGAAACCTATGGGAAGAATTAATGATGTTCTTATTGTTTCAAATAGGAATTATGTGCCCGTAGATTTTATCATTCTTGACATAGATTGCAATCCTTCATGTCCTATTATTCTTGGTAGACCTTTCCTTAGAACGATTGGTGCAATTATTGATATGAAGGAAGGAAATATTAGATTTCAATTTCCATTAAGGAAAGGCATGGAACATTTTCATAGAAAGAAAATTAAATTACCTTATGAATCTATTATGAGAGCCACTTATGGATTGCCTACCAAAGATGGCAATACCTAGATCTATTCTTGCTTGTTATGCCAGCTACGGGCGTTAAACGATAGCGCTTGTTGGGAGGCAACCCAGTTTTATTTTTATTCCTTGCTTTTTTGCTCCTGTTTAGTAATAAATAAATTATATAGCCTATGTTTTGGTTGTGTTTTTTGTGTTTAATTAGTGTTTGTGCCAAGTAGAACCGTTGGGAAGACTTGGGGAAAGTCTTATTGAACTTGCTGTAAAAAACAGAAACTTTAGCGCTCACGAGAACTGCTGTAATTTTTATTTGGAAAGTGCTATTTAGTTAATTATTTTTGTAGATGATTAAAAGATAAATTACTCACGTCCAGAAATTTATTTTAGAATTTTTGGGGTTCCAGATCTTGCGCTAGCTACAGATTACTACAGACTGTTCTGTTTTTGACAGATTCTGTTTTTCGTGTGTTGTTTGCTTATTTTGATGAATCTATGGCTAGTAAAATAGTTTATAAACCATAGATAAGTTAGAATACAGTGGGTATAACACCCATATAAATAAATAATGAGTTCATTACAGTACCTTGAAGTGGTCTTTTGTTTTCTTTCGCTAACGGAGCTCACGAGATTTTCTACTTTAAGTTTTGTGTTGTGAAGTTTTCAAGTTTTGGGTAAAGATTTGATGGATTATGGAACAAGGAGTGGCAAGAGCCTAAGCTTGGGGATGCCCATGGCACCCCAAGATAATCTAAGGACACCTAAAAGCCAAAGCTTGGGGATGCCCCGGAAGGCATCCCCTCTTTCGTCTACTTCTATCGGTAACTTTACTTGGAGCTATATTTTTATTCGCCACATGATATGTGTTTTGCTTGGAGCGTCTTGTATTATTTGAGTCTTTGCTTGTTAGTTTACCACAATCATCCTTGCTTTACACACCTTTTTAGAGAGCCATACATGATTTGGAATTTGTTAGAATACTCTATGTGCTTCGCTTATATTTTTTGAGTTATATAATTTTGCTCTAGTGCTTCACTTATATCTTTTAGAGCACGGTGGTGGATTTGTTTTATAGAAACTATTGATCTCTCATGCTTAACTTAGATTATTTTTAGAGTCTTAATAGGATGGTAATTTGCCTAAAATCCTAATATGCTTGGTATGCAAGATTAATAATAAAACTTTCTTATGAGTGTGTTGAATACTAAGAGAAGTTTGATGCTTGATGATTGTTTTGAGACATGGAGGTAATAATATCAAATTCGTGCTAGTTGAGTAGTTGTGAAATTGAGAAATATTTGTGTTGAGGTTTGCAAGTCCCGTAGCATGCACGTATGGTAAACGTTATGCAACAAATTTGAAACATGAGGTGTTATTTGATTGTCTTACTTATGAGTGGCAGTCGGGGACGAGCGATGGTCTTTTCCTACCAATCTATCCCCCTAGGAGCATGCGTGTAGTACCAAGGTTTTTGTTGACTTGTAGATTTTTGCAATAAGTATGTGAGTACTTTATGACTAATGTTGAGTCCATGTATTATACGCACTCTCACCCTTCCATCCTTGCTAGCCTCTTTGGTACCGTGCATTGCCCTTTCTCACATTGAGAGTTGGCGCAAACTTCGCCGGTGCATCCAAACCCCGTGATATGATACGCTCTTTCACACATAAACCTGATTATATCTTCCTCAAAACAGCCACCATACCTACCTATTATGGCATTTCCATAGCCATTCCAAGATATATTGCCATGCAACTTTCCATCATTCCGTTCATCATGACACATTCATCATTGTCATATTGCTTAGCATGGTCATGTAGTTGACATAGTATTTGTGGCAAAGCCACCGTTCATAATTCTTTCATACATGTCACTCTTGGTCCATTGCATATCCTGGTACACCGCCGGAGGCATTCATATAGAGTCATCCTTGTTCTAGTATCGAGTTGTAATCACTGAGTTGTAAATAAATAGAAGTGTGATGATCATCATTTTCTAGAGCATTGTCCCATGTGAGGAATATAAAAAAAGAGAAGAAAGGCCATAAAAAAGAGAAGGCACAAAAAAAGAGAAAGGCCATAAAAAGGAAAAGGCCCAAAAAAAGAGAAAAGAAAAAATGAGAGAAAAAGAGAGAAGGGACAATGTTACTATCCTTTGCCACACTTGTGCTTCAAAGTAGCACCATGATCTTCATAGTAGAGAGTCTCTCATGTTATCACTTTCATATACTAGTGGGAATTTTTCATTATAGAACGTGGCTTGTATATTCCAACAATGGGCCTCCTCAAGTGCCCTAGGTCTTTGTGAGCAAGCAAGTTGGATGCACACCCACTAGTTTCTTTTGTTGAGCTTTCATACATTTATAGCTCTAGTGCATCCGTTGCATGGCAATCCCTACTCCTTGCATTAACATCAATCGGTGGGCATCTCCATAGCCCATTGATTAGCCTCGTTGATGAGAGACTTCCTCCTTTTTGTCTTCTCCACATACCCCCCCCTCATTATATTCTATTCCACCTATAGTGCTATGTCCATGGCTCACGCTCATATATTGCGTGAAAGTTTATAGGTTTGAGATTACTAAAGTACGAAACAATTGCTTGGCTTGTCATCGGGGTTGTGCATGATGATAGCATTCTTCTGTGACGAAAATGAAACATGAATAAACCATATGATTTTGTAGGGATGAACTTTCTTTGGCCATGTTATTTTGATAAGACATAATTGCTTAGTTAGTATGCTTGAAGTATTATCATTTTTATGTCAATATTTTTGTCTTGGATCTTTCGGATCTGAATATTCATACCATAATTAAGAAGAATTACATTAAAATTATGCCAAGTAGCACTCCGCATCAAAAATTCTGTTTTTTATCATTTACCTACTCGAGGACGAGCAGGAAGTAAGCTTGGGGATGCTTGATACGTCTCCAACGTATCTATAATTTTTCATTGCTCCATGCTATATTATCTACTATTTTGGACATTATTGGGCTTTATTATCCACTTTTATATTATTTTTGGGGCTAACCTATTAACCAGAGGCCCAACCCAGAATTGTTGTTTTTTTGCCTGTTTTAGGGTTTCGAAGAAAAGGAATATCAAAAGGAGTCCAAACGGAATGAAACCTTCGGGAACGTGATTTTCTCATCGAATGCAACTCAGGAGACTTGGACCCTACGTCAAGCCACGTAACAGGAGGCCACGAGGTAGGGGGCGCGCCTACCCCCCAGGTGCACCCTCCACCCTCATGGGCCCCCTGTTGCTCCACCGACGTACTTCTTCCTCCTATATATACCCACGTACTCACAAACAATCGGAGACGGAGCCAAAAACCCTAATTCCACCGTCGTAACTTTTTGTATCCATGAGATCCCATCTTGGGGCCCGTTCCGGAGCTCCGCCGGAGGGGGCATCGATCACGGAGGGCTTCTTCATCAACACCATAGCCCCTCCGATGAAGTGTGAGTAGTTTACCTCAGACCTACGGGTCCATAGTTAGTAGCTAGATGGCTTCTTCTCTCTTTTGGGATCTCAATACAATGGTCTCCCCCTCTCTTTTGGAGATCTATTCGACGTAATCTTCTTTTTGCGGTGTGTCTGTTGCGACCGATGAATTGTGGGTTTATGATCAAGTCTATCTATGAATAATATTTGATTCTTCTCTGAATTCTTTTATGTATGATTGGTTATCTTTGCAAGTCTCTTCGAATTACCAGTTTGGTTTGGCCTACTAGATTGATGTTTCTTGCAATGGGAGAAGCGCTTAGCTTTGGGTTCAATCTTGCGGTGTCCTTTCCCGGTGATAGTAAGGGCAGCAAGGCACGTATTTTATTGTTGCCATCGAGGATAACAAGATGGGGTTTTCTTCATATTGCATGAGTCTATCCCTCTACATCATGTCAACTTGCTTAAGGCGTTACTCTGTTTTTAACTTAATACTCTAGATGCATGCTGGATAGCGGTCGACGAGTGGAGTAATAGTAGTAGATGCAGGCAGGAGTCGGTCTACTTTTCTCGGACGTGATGCCTATATACATGATCATACCTAGATATTCTCATAACTATGCTCAATTCTGTCAATTGCTCAACAGTAATTTGTTCACCCACCGTAGAATACTTATGCTCTCGAGAGAAGCCACTAGTGAAACCTATGGCCCCCGGGTCTATCTTTATCATATCAATCTCCTACTACTTAGTTATTTACTTTGCCTTTATTTTACTTTGCATCTTTATCATAAAAATACCAAAAATATTATCTTATCATATCTATCAGATCTCAGTCTCGTAAGTGGCCCTATAGGGATTGACAACCCCTATTTGCATTGGTTGCGAGGACTCATTTTTTTTGTGCAGGTGCTAGGGACTCGCGCGTAGCCTCCTACTAGATTGATACCTTGGTTCTCAAAAACTGAGGGAAATACTTACGCTTCTTTGTTGCAGCATCCCTTCCTCTTCGAGGAAAACCAACGCAGTGCTAAAAGAGGTAGCACCAAGCACCCTAGAGTAATAAGCTTCTCAACTTGTAACTTCCATGTATCACCGTGGAGAACTCAAACCTATGCACCAAATGCAATGTCAAGGGAACACGAAGTTCCCAAGTCCTTCTCTCCCAAATCCCACCAAAGCAACTAATGCTTGGGAGGGAAATGAGAGGAAGAACAAGAAGGAGAACACCAAGAACTCCAAGATCTAGATCCAAGGGGTTCCCCTCACATAGAGGAGAAAGTGATTGGTGGAAATGTGGATCTAGATCTCCTCTCTCTTTTCCCACAAAAACTAGCAAGAATCCATGGAGGGATTGAGAGATAGCAAGCTCGAAGAAGGTCAATAGTGGGGAAGAACATGAGCTCAAAGGGTAAGGTTCATTGGGGAAGAAGACCCCCTTTTATAGGAGGAAAAAATCCAACCGTTATGCTCACAGCCCGCACAGAGCGGTACTACCACTCGACCTCACGGTACTACTACTAGGGGTAGCAGTACTACTGCTTGCGAGCAGTACTAAAAAATTACATCCCCTCCAAGCGGTAGTACCACTCCCACGAGCGGTAGTACCGCTGCATCTTTTATAAGGACACCAAAACTGACACAACTTCTGCAAAGGGACTCCGAATTCAACGAAACCAAGTTTGTTGGAAACCTAGAGACAAGGGATAACACTATATTTATAGAAATAACAATAAGAAGCAAATTAGAAAGGGCCCATGGGAAAATGGTGAGAACCCTTCCTCGAATAAGACCGGTAAAACCTCCAACATTGAAAACGTAATAAAAGAAGCATGTGAACTCCGTTTTTGATGAACTAGAGCTTTTCAAGAAGATGACCATAAGCTCCAAAACTCACTAGGAGAAAACCAAACAAGAACCAAGAAAGATAATGCAAGCATGCAATGGTTTGAGGTCTCTACGAACGATACGATCAAGCTACTCACTTGAGAGCCCCCCTTGATAGTACGGCAAATGATCCTATTACCTGGTCTCAAAACTACCACCATGAGACCGGTAAAATAGAGAACCTATCAAGGCCAAACCTTTGCCTTGCACAAAGTCCACTTGAGCTAGGTGTAGATGATCTTGACTTCCTCAAGTAGGACCACCTTTCTTGATTGCGTTGGCTCGATGAAGACTAGTAGATTGCTCCCCCATACTCCATTATGGGTGAGCCACTTTTTGGCACATCTTCACAAGTCCATTGTCACCATAATAGACAGCAATCTTCAAGCACTTGATCACTTTCTGATGCATCACTTGAATGTGCACACCGCAACCCAACCCCACAAAGAAGTCTCACAAAGACAATGGGTTAGTACACAAAGCGTAATGGACAATGCTTACCATACCATGGGATCACTTGATCCCTCTCGGTACATCTTCTACGCTTTGTGATTTGATCAACTTGATTCACTCTTGACTTAGTCTTGATCAACCTTGAACCTTTCCAACTCTTTTCATTTGGATGATGCCGAGAAGGTAAGCATGAATGATCACACAATCTTCTTTTTCAAGACATGATTGCAATAAGCTCAACTCTCACATGACCAATCTTTGTATAATTCCTTAATAGCACCTTGGTCAACACATAAATTCCTTGAAACCAACACATGGACTTCAAGAAGTGCCTATGGACAAATCCTTCAAATATAGCTCAATGCAACCATTAGTCCATAGAGAATGACATCAATTACCAAAACCACACATGGGGGCACCGCATGTCCTTTCAAAGGTGAAGAGTTCAAAGGACAACATGAAGTCCAACAAACACATAATAATGAGATTAAAAGCTATTAGAAAACTAAGAAACTCCGGAGTGATAGCGTTGGATTTTGTCCATACGGCTAAGAATCTGGCAGATCCCTTTACAAAAGGGCTATCACGTGTTGTGATAGATAATGCATCAAGGGAGATGGGTATGAGACCCACATGAGTTGCCATGGTGGTAACCCAACCTATGTGATCGGAGATCCTGTGAAGTAGGATATGGGAAAACAAGGCAGTGGTGAGCTGAGGAGAGTAACTATACTAACCCACTCCGTTGGAGATGCAATACTCTCAATACAGTATGGTGGGATGAGTACTGTCTTAATGTGTTCCAAAGCTTATGTAAGCAAGATGCTATCCTACAGAGTGATCTTTGGAAGAACACACCTATATGAGCCCGACTGCTGTCATAGTCTATGAGATTGGGTTGATCTCTAGTAAGCTCGTGAATAGGCCAGGAGTGTGACTTATATGCTCCACCCGAGGGGTCAGCCTTCGGCAGCCTAGTACTAGTAAGACATGTGGTGAAGCTTCTTTACACCAAACTGACAATTCAAGGCTTAGTCCATTGTTTATTTGTGAAGGAGTGTAGCTACTTGCTCTAGGTGAAGTTCAACCTTAACCGGTCTTCACTGAAACACTAGTATATCGAAACAGCAATTGGAACAGAGGACACAGTGGGCCCTCAAGATCTGGTGGGGTTTTTTTGAAATATGGGATGGGCTTTAGGCCCATCTAGAAATTTCAGAAAATCTCTAAGGGCCCATGTGGGTTATATGGCACTAGGTGTAGTGGGAAGTTTAGCCCCCCCCCCCACTAGTGGAGAAGGAGTTGGACCTCTTTATAAGGGTTTCTCTTCTACATGTTATTGGAGCATGAGAGGAGAAGAGGCCCTCACGCACTCCTCCTCCGCCACCCACCTCGCCACGCCACGCCACGACGTGTCGCGGGTTTCGGGAATGAGCCGAGCCAAGCTCACACCTACGTCCTTATTTTTGCCAGTCAGTAACAGAGAGTTTACTGACAGCTGGGCCATGATCTGAGACATCAGATCGTGGGCTGTCACGGACTCGGACGTGGATCAAGCCCACGTCTCTCCATGCGGCCGCGCCTACATAAGTGTGAGGTATCTCCTAACCCTAGCTGCCACGAACAGATCACATATGCTCCACCACTACTAGGGAAAACCCTAGTAGTAGCGCTTGTTTTATCGCTAGCAGTAGCGCTTGTACAAGCGCTACCCCTAAGGCGCTACAACTACCTAGTAGTAGTAGCGCTGGAAAGGGAGCGCTACTACTATACCTAGTTAGTAGTAGCACTTTTGTTGGGAAAGCGCTACTGATAGTAGTAAGTAGCAGTAGTATTTCTTCTGAAAAGCGCTGCTGCTAACTTTTCCTCTGTTTTAAAAAATACAACTTATTTTTGTTATGGTTTTGTATACAGTACTTTCATCATATTATTTTATGACCATGATTAGTTATTATATATAACAATGGGTGAAATGCACGTGGAGTAGATTCAAGTGGAGGCAACATGTGGTGCATGTCGAAAGTACTACTAATCCAAACTTGATCTATTTTGGATTAGTAGTACTTTCGATGTGCACCACATGTTGCCTCCACTTGAATCTAATCCATGTTCATTTCACCTACTGATATATATAATAACTCATCATGCTCATATAACAACTTAGCATCATGCATCATCGATAATAATAATAATAAATAACTCATCATTGGTATCATAATAACAAGTCATACTCATCTTCATCGATCATACAACTTCTACTCGATACCATAATAACAAGTCATACTCATCATCATCATAGTCATCTAACCAATCCTACTTAGTTGTTATTAGCACATGATCATGAGTATTAGCTAGGACCTAAATACCCTCTCTAAGGTAAAATAGCATAAAACAAGATAGGCCTTGACTCTCCATTATGGAGAATGGTGATTATCCTGTCTCCAATTCTTGCCCTTCGCACAATGTTGCTTCCAAGTACCTCCCTACGGTTGACCATACATTTTTTCCAATCTTTGATTGGCATGTCTTCATCCCTTTTAGAAATTTGGTATGGACAGGAGTGATTCGTAGGATGACCTGGCAGTATGTTCAAAACATCAAGGCGACCTTTCTGAAACATCAGATGAGGCACACAATCCTTCAGGATTTTCTGTTGAAAAACATAGTAATAACTTCGTAGTTATCAATGCAGTTCAGTTTTAGAAGAATTTATGCAAAAGATGCACGGATGTCGTAATAGTAAATAATCTTACCATGGCATCTCCATGGATGTTACCATAGTTCAACACATGCACTAGTGGCACGTATTGACCATAATGTGGAGGAGTTTGATAATAGATATTGTAATTCTCAAGATCAGTACAAAATGCGATCAGATGATTTTTCTCCTGATAAGTTAATTCTGAGCCATCGATGTAGTAGGTTCTGTCTACCATCTTCCGCACATTCTTTGAAGATTGAAAATAAGCTGTCAATGGAAATAAGCTGTCAACTATTTTGAAATAAACAATATAAATTACTTAATAACTATGTTTGAGAAACTCACATAGCGGTAGAATTAGAAGTGTATCAACAAGCACCCAAATGTCCAAATTGTCTTTGACAATGTCAGGATCACCAAGATCCATGGTGACAAGCATACCCTCATAAAAACCATACATCTTGCAAAGTGCTTCCTAATTCATGCAACAAAAATGGATTACGCTCTCAGAATTGTACAGATTTACTTCAAAATCCTTACCATGATGGGTGCTTAATTGAATTTTCTTTGTTTCCATAGTTTCATGATCTTCAAAATCTAGCCTCTCCAAGACATAGCATCTTGCATGGCATGGGATAAGCTAGTCGAATTGTAAAAGACGAAAATTACACGTTGAAGTAGTAGAAGTCGTGCTTAATTACGAAAAAAACTTGTCGTCGTTGCGTACCGCTTCAACATCGAAGGTCTGGCACAAGGAGAAGAAGGAAAAACGACCCCCATGACGACAGTCGGGATTCTTCTTCTCTCATATATGGTGCAAACTTTCTCCCTCACTCATTTGTTGACTGTTGTGTATGGAGCTTCGACAGACTTAAAGTCAACCTAAAATGTCGTTTAATTATTTTTCTAGAAAATCTAGGCCACTTGACATTTCCTACATATTCTAGCACAAGTCATGCCAGAATTCACGAAAAAATCCGGCATGACCTTTGCTAAAAAAGGACATATCGAGCGCGTGAAATTTACGAGAGCGAAAATTAATCAACACTCCGGCAAAACATTGGCCACTCGGAGGTGTAACCTGCAAACATGGCCGGCCACTTGGGCAAGCACATATCCTATTTCAGCAACACAAGATATACATGTTTATATCTACATGAGCATTGAAACTTGATGGTCATTGCATTTCAATGGTTGAAAATATGAAAAAAAAACATTTCAAAATGTCTTATAGGACTCATATTGACATGGAGATTTGGCTGGTCTCACCTCGAGGTCGGAGGGGTCGGTAACGGGGACGACGGCGGGGATGATGGAGGGGCTCCTTGATTTCTGCAAAAACAAAAACCCTATAAGCTATCAACTAATCAAATGCATACGCCTTGCATAGTGGGGGTCCAATTTGAGCATTCAAAGTAGGAGTGCTTCTCCAATTTGAGCATTCAATAAGCAAAACCAAATCGTAAAATAAATAAGTATTCAAATTAGCATGCATTCAATAAGAAAAACTAAATCATCTCTTGCATCCGTACATCATCGAATATTATCACTAATACATCTCGAATAGTATCATACATATAACATCACTAATACAGCTAAAACCCTAGCGAACGACGGGTATTAGTGTGGGCGGTGGACACCCAAAGAGAAGGAACCATCACAGGATCATAGCTCCAGTGAGATCCCTGAAGAACCTATCAGGTATTGGAGAACCTGCCCTCCAACGCAACCATGTAGCGACGGACGTGCTCGTCCTCCTCGCTGACACGGTGACGTACCACCTCCACGGGGGACGAAAGCCTCTGTGCTGTCACTGGCCCAACCGACCGCCACCAAAGAAGGTTCGGGTCAACGATGGGCTGGCTCCTCACCAAGCTGCACCCTCGGAAGGTAGAACCTCCAGTACTAGCCCGACGGAGCCCAGTCTCAGACATGGCCCCTCTGATCAAGCAGGCGTCCTCCGCCGAGTCGACGACGAGGATGCGGGATAGGCATCGTCGACGTCGATGCGAGAATAATTTCTTTAACTAAAAAATAAACTAGTTTATTAATTTTCTTACTAAAAATAAACTAGTTATATAGTAAAATTTAATTAGATCATCAAATCTCATATACCTAAATTTTCTAACTAAAAATAAACTAGTTCTATTAAATCAACTAGTTCAACAAAGCACTTACTATAAATAAAAATAAACTAGTACTTACTAAAAATAAACTAGTTCAACTAAAAAACACTACTACCCTAAATTAATATCTACTTCTATCTTACTAATTAATTATCTTACTAATTCTATTAAACACTTACTAAAAAAACAGTAAAAAACTATATCGAATTTTTTCTCTAAACTAAACACTACTACCCTAAATTAACATCTACTTAGTTACCTAACCTAATTAACATCTACTTAGTTACCTAACCTAATTAACATCTACTTAGTTACCTAACCTACTTCCCTAACTAAAAAATATCTAATTAACAGTACCACTACTTCCCTAACCTAATTAACATCTACTTAGTTAACAAAATTAGTTAACCAAACATTACAAAACATCTAATTAACCTAGTTAATAAACCAAATTAACCTAGCTAGTTCACTTAATTCACTTTAGTTAACCTAGAGGGAGGAGGAGTACCTCTCGGTGGAGGACGGCCGGCGCGGGAGGTCGGCCGGAGCGGGGGAGGGTGGCCGACGGGGGAGGAGAGCCGGCGTGAGAGAAGGCGGTCGGCAGGAGAAGACCAGCGCGGGGGATGGTGGCACGCGGGGGAGGGTGGCAGCAACGGCGCGCAGCGGAAGCGGTCGGCGCGGGAGAAGACCGGCGTGGGGGAGGGCAGCAACGACGGCACGCGGCGGAGGCGCGTGAGTGATAGTGTGTGAGGGGGAGTGAGGTCGAGCGCGGGTCGTGGGTCTGGATAAGGAGCCTATAGTAGTACCGCTTGTCTGTAGAAAACGCTACTGCTACGTTCAATAGTAGTAGCGCATTTAGCGCTACTACTATGCTTGCCTGCCGGCAACGGTCTGGCAGTTGTAGTAGTAGCATGTTTTATGAACACATCGCTACTGGTAAGTGCATAGTAGCAGCGCTTACCGTGTACAAGCGCCATTGATAAGTAGTAGCGGCGTTTTCTTATAAAAAGCGCTACTACTAATCTCCTGTGTATAGGCATGCCCTTAGTAGTGCACGCGCACGCCCACCGTCGTTCCTTCGCTGCTGCCGCCGCCACTGACTCCATCCCGTCCGCCACGTACACGGTCGACGAGAGAGTAGGTGTCCAAAACCCCGCCCCTCCGGATCATGTACGGGTGAGGGGCGAATAGGTTTTTGGTACGCGACTGCTCGCCTCCGATCCACTACTTCCTATGCATCCGTGTCGTCTTCATCATCACCATGTCGCAGTCCGACGTCGACCGTCTCGCTGCCGAGAAGCTCAAGGCTGACAAGAAGGCCGCCGAGGACGCTACTGCCGCCACCGCCGCCGCGGCTTCTGCCCGGCCTACTAGAGGGTATAACACGTTTATCCCGCTACTGTTTATTTTCGTATAAGCAGTACTAGCAGTATGTGTAGATATGTCTACTGTTTGTGTAATGTGTGCTTGGTTAGATCAAAATCAGTATGTAATTAATTCAGTCAATGACATGCTAGTGATTTATCTATGGATTAAATTATTCGAAAAATTGCCTATTTACTCAGCATGCACGTGTGCAATGCAGGTACAGGCTTGCTGTGAACAGAAAAATAGGATGACTCAAAGAAGATGTCCACGCCCATACTGATAAACTTGTCGTGGTGGCCGCACGGCAGATGCCAAGGGATGGCTAAAGAGAGGAGGAGGCTCGAGGGCGCTGGTGGACTCCAGAGGCGAGGTTGGCATGAGCGAGCGCGGGACGCCGGACATACCCAGGTTCAGGGCTCTCCGGAGAGATAATACCCCTAGTCCTGCCGAGTGTTGTTGGATGATGGATAGTACAATGTCGCTCCTGGAGCTGTATGGAAGAGGAAGGAAACTGGCCAAGGCTTAGGCAGTTCCTTCTCCTTGGATGTTGCTAACTTGGTGAGTGTGATGGAATGAGTTCTCTGGTGTGTGTCTCTGTCTCCCCTGTGCATGAGGGCTCCTGGTGGGTTTTATAGGTCAACCCCCCAGGGGTACAATGGTAATGTTATAAGTCGATGGGTCCGTATTGTCGGTGTCCGGGGACCCGGGCTGGGTCCCGCTGAGGGCTTGTGGTTCGCCGGGTTCCCCTAGGTACGGGCCCCGCATGCCTAGGGGGAATGTATGCCGTCTTGTCGATCGTCAGGGCATGGCCGAGTCGAGTCGTGTACAGTGCTCTCCGTCGAGTCGCCGCTTGCTGTTGTCAGTGGTGAAGGCGGGGGCACTGTAGCCACGCCGGCCTTAGTCAGTGGGTAGGTGAGGAGCACTGTTGCTACGTACCCGCTGACCAGAGGCATGGGCGGGGCACTGTCGCCTCGGTCATCATTGATTGAAGTCTTGTCCCATCGTACGGCCTGGATGGGATGGGTGCTGACCCGCGGCTGGATTGCGTAGCACCCCACGGGTGGTGCTGGCTTGTTAAGGAGGCTTTGCTCATGCCGGGTTCGGCTGTCTTGTGCTAGTTGTTGAGGCCGAGTCGACGCATCTTGCCGGGTCGGCTAATCTGGCCGGCTTGCGGGGCTTGACACGGCCAAGCGTGTGCCGGTATTGAGGGGCAATGCCCACCCTGTTATTTTTGAAGAGGATCCAGGTTGGGTTGCCTGCCCGGGGTCCATCCCCCTGACAGTAGTCCCTGAAGCTGTGACGATTCGTCTTCTTCGGATGAGTGGGCCTTCGCAGTTTCCCCCTTAAGCAAGGTGGATTCTGCGAGCACCGGGTTTGGCAACACCTGCTGTGTGCCAGGTTCCTCGGAAACCGGATCGTGGCATCCCGGCTATGGTGGGGACCGAGAAGTCCATCGAATCTTGGGGAAATCCCTTGGGCTTCGCGCGGGTGCCACATGGTGCCCGGAAGCCGGAGGGGCCTGATAGGCCACGCACGTGACGGGACCGGGCGACGGGTCGGGTCCCACCGCCGCGCGCCCTCGGCCCAAGTGCGCGGATTTATTGCGGCATCCAGGGGCCGGTTGCTCTTCCCCGGGCAGTTACTGCGCGTGTATGTGTGCACTTATTGCGGGGTAGTGGAACATGTGCGTGCAGACGATCCCACTTCCCCACTTCCCCACGTTCAAACCGAGGGTAATAAATAGGGGGGCAGGGGCGGCGGACACTATTCTCGCTCGCGTCCGCCTGTTCCCTTGCTCTCACTCTGCCTCTTGCAACCGACGCACCGCGGCGCCCGCTGCTCGAGTAGAACTCCTTTATCGTCCGTCTTCCTTCTTCTTCTTCCTTCAATCATGTCGCTGCCATCAGGCTCCTGGATGGGCTCGAACATCACCTCCGAGGACATCACCCGTCTCCGGGCGTCACGGCGCCTGCCGCGGGAGACGGACGTTAGCGTCCGCCTGCCGCGGCGCGAGCAGAGGCCTCAGCCCGAGGGGTAGGAGCGCGTGGTCTTCCTCACGCATTACGAGCGCGGATTCGGGCTGCCGGTGAGCACCTTCTTCCGTGTGTTCTTGGAGTTCTTCGGGCTCCAGCCGCATCATCTTGGTGCCGGCGCCATCGTCCAGCTCTCCGGCTTCATCACCCTATGCGAGGGGTACCTGGGGGTCGAGCCTACGATCGACCTCTGGGCGCGCTTCTTCTCCTTGAAGCAGCAGGGCTCGTCGGCCGGGGAGTTCGCCGACTGCGACGCCGCCGTCATCTCGAAGCGGTCGGGGGCGGACTTCCCCAAGATCCCGTTGGAGGATTCTACCAAGAAGTGGCAGAACTCCTTTTATGTCCGCAACCTTGGCGCGGATCGCATCAATCTTCCGGCCTTCGCCATCGCGCCGCCACGGGCGAAGACGAACTGGGGCTACTCGCCCCGGCGCCTGTCGTAGGAGATCATCAATCTCTGCGAGCGGGTGACGGTGATGAGGATGCAGGAGGGGCTCACCGGCACCGACCTCCTCGCCGCGTTCATCAAGTGTCGGGTTCTTCCGCTTCAGGGGCGCTCCTGCCTCATCGGCGAGATGGTCGGGCTTCAAGACCCCAACCGCCTGGGGTCGACGCGGCTGTCCGTGGCGCAGATCGCGCGTGGAGTGAACGACATCTCCAAGGCCAACCTTGGGGAGGACTGGGAGTTCGGCAAGGCACCGTACAGCCGGTCGAACCCGGCGATGCAGGTACGTCTGGTCTTCTTATTTTGCCGCTATGCATCTTCTCGGCCATCCCGACGTGATGCGGGTGGTTCTTATGAACGCAATTCGGCATCCTTATGCCTAGGCCTCGTTGCAGGTGGCGCCGGTGGCGCCAGAGGAGCCCGCGGCTCGAGTCGGAGAGGAGGAGGCCGAGTCTGACGCCGACGTTGGGCGTCGCGCGGGTAAGTCTCATGTTTTTCTTCTTCGTGTCTTGAATTGCTGATCGCGGCTCAGAACGGTCGATGCTGACGCCAGTTGTTGGTCTAGCGGCGTTGGGCGGGGGAGGCAGCGACGCGGGCGGAGTCGGATCCTCGCATGGGGCGGCGCCGAGCCGCCCGCATGGGAAAAATAGCGTCGCGCTGCGGCCCCAGGCCCCGAAGCGCGTGGCTGACCCAGCCGGGGCCGGGAGGCCGGCCAAGAGGAAGCACAGCAGCGGGCACGGGGGGCCGACCCCGGTCCCGGTCTTGGTGGGGTAAGCCTCATCTCTTGTTTGCGCTTGACTTTTCTTTTCTTGAGCTAGTCTTGTTTCTTTTCTACTTATTCCATCTTCTTCTTTAGGTCGCCAATCACGCTGGTGAGCGAGGCGGCGGAAGCCGCGGCCGCCGAAGGGGCCGAGTTCCGCAGGAGTCGGTCCGACCTCGCCCACCAGGCCAAGGTGGAGGAACAGGCCAACCCAGACCTTGGCCTGGATCTGAACGACACCGAAGCTGTGGCCTGGGGGACAGGAACCGGGCCGAGGCGAAGCTGAAGGCGGCGTCGGTCCGAGCTTGTTCCGACGCGACGGCGGCATGGGCACGGAGCGACACGGGGCCGGCCTGGCGCGAGATGCCGGAGGGCATGGTGGTGGCAGCGACGGTCTTCGAGCCGTCGCTGGCGAGGGAACGCGGCCGTGGAGGCCGAGCTGCGGTGGTAATCCCCGATCGGGCAATCATGGAGGTGGCGGATGACTCCCCGCCGCGGGACGACGTGGTCGGGCGAGCGGGGGCTGATGGTGGTGGAGGTGGTGCCGTTCCGGAGGAGATGCCGCGGGCGGTGGTGCCGGAGGCCACCCCGGTAGCTGGACCGGAGCCGGCGACGCAGGGCATCCCGGCGTCCGGGTTGGAGATGGCGACGCAGGGCGTCCCGGCGTCCGGGTCGTCGTCAGCGCCGGGAGGAGCGTCGGAGGAGGTGCTGGCCGCGTCGCGAGCGGCCAGTGGGGAGTACACCTTGGTGCCCCGGCAGGGAGGGCACTGAGCTGCCGCACCGCAGCCGGCGCGGAGCGGGAGCGCCGTTGTCTTCGGGCCCCAGACCCGGGAGGAGGCGGCGATGGACGTCGTCAGCCGCCGCTTGCGAGGCCGGACGGAACGGCTCGAGGCCGAGGTGGAGCGGACACGCGACCTGGAGCGTGCCATTCTGGTAAGCTTTCTTGTAATTTCTTCTTTGTGGGGGCGCGCCAGCGCACCCACTGGGTGTAGCCCCCGAGGTTTAGGCCAACTACGTAGTAGTTGGGTCGAACCTTTGGAGTGTTGGCCTTGTTCTGACTTCTGCTTTCTTCAGCATCTCAACGCTTTCCGGGTCGCCGCCTTCAATTGCCTCCGGGGCAAGCATCGGGAGCTCAAGGAGCAGCTCGCCTCCAAGGAGGAGGAGCTCCGCGTCGCCGCATGTACTTCTTGTGCTCTTTTCTAGTGGGGGCACGCTAGCGCACCCACTGGGTGTAGCCTCCGAGATTCGGGCCAACTATGTAGTAGTTGGGCCAAATCTTAAGTCTTGCTTTTATCTTCTACTGAGTCCTTCTTTTCCGCAGCCGAGGTGCTGTCCTGGTGGACTCGCCTACTATGGGCCGGTCATCACTACGACCGGCTCGTTGCCGACACCGGTCGTCTTGGCGTCGAGGCGGCGCAGGCGAGGGCGGAAGCGGCCATGGCTCGGCGATCTCCTGATGAGGCCAACCAGCTGCATGAGCAGCTGGCGGGTCACAAGAGCCGCCTCAAGGCCGAGGTGGAGCGCCTTAAGGAGGAAGCCGCCAAGGTGGTAGAGGCGCAGCAGGCCCTGGTGGAGGCAGACCAACAGCGCGGCCGGCTGGCCGACGACTAGGGACGGCTTCAGGCCGAGGTGGATCGCCTGCGGGAGCAGGCCACCACGGCTGAGGGGGCCCGTCAGGACGAGGCCCGTCGCCGTGAGGTGGCCGAGAGGGCGGCCGAAGACAAGGACGCCAAGCTAAAGGCGGCCCTTGCCAAGGCGGCCGATCTGGAGAAGGCGCTCAAGGAGCGCGATCGCGCCATCGAGCGGGAGCGGCGTGGTACGTTGCTTGAAGTGCAGCACCTGGAAGAGTCCTTCTCTAGTAAGTGTTTTTTTCTTGTTGTTTGCCGGGTCGGGATCCGGTCTTTCTTCCTTGCTGTTCTCCTTCTAGCTTGCTTCTTTCTTTGCGGCAGGGGCCTTCCCGGAGACGCAGCGGCTGGCGGAGGAAGCCGTCGGCCATCAGCACGACCCGACTGGCATTGTTGGGTCCGGGACAGATCCGCGGGTGGCCTGGACCTTCCCAGAGATCGTCGCCACCGCTGAGGCCCGCCTGCGGGACCTAGGAGTGCAGCTAGGGCGGCTGTCCCAGGACGGCACCGCGATGACGGCGGCCCTATGGCCAGGCTCCGTCAAACCGAGCAGCTCCGCTGCTCGTGCCGGTGCTGAGACGGTGCTCCGGTTCGCGCTGTCCTGGCATCCGGACCTGCAGCTGGACGAGTTGATGGGCCAGCGGGCCGGTTCGGAGCAGCACTTGCAGGAGCAAGCCAACCGGATCGCCTCCCGGGCCAGCTACATCGCCGAGTTTGCCTTCCACGGCGAGTTCCATCCAGAGCGGACGGAAGACAGCAGGGCCGTGGATGGCGAAGACTACGACTTGCTCCTCCATGATCCGGAGGGGAGTTCGGAGGAGATGGGCGTCTACCGCGATGCAGGTGCTGAGGAGGACACTGGCGCCATGGCGGACCCGGAGGCCGCTAGGGGAGAGTCGTCGATGTTGCGACGCGGCGCTGGAGATGCCTGAGACACTTTGTAGAATTTGTTAAATAGCAGGTCTGCCCACCCACTGGGGGTTTTTAGGATGTAATGAACTCGGGCCATGGGCCTTTCCTTAAATATTTGTGCACATGTCGTGGGTGCCTTTGCTTTTTGCCTTCCGTTTTTTGGACCGATTTCATGCGTTTTTTCCTTTCTCAAACCTCCCCCCCCCCGGGAGTCAGACGGCCGAAGCTCCGGTCCGTGACAAGGAGTTCGGTTCTTTGAGAGGAGCGCGCAGGACTTGGGTTCCTCGAAACGTTGAGCGTGAGCGAAACACCCACTAGGCCGGCTGGCGGCAATCCGGCGAAGCCGGTTGGTGAGAAGCCGGTCGTGTGGCTGTTCATTTGATGAATGGTTAGCCGGGTTGATCGACCCGGCAGCCTTTGACTTAGTGTATGAAGCGTAAAGGAGCTTTGGCCCATTGTGCTTGCCAGCCGACAGCCAAAGCTGGATCGGTGGCTTTAGGGCGAAGTAGGGGACCGCGGCGTCCTAACTTTATCAGGAATCACCAAGTAAGGTGGCGGGGTGGCGACCGAGCCGGCCAGCCCCCGAGCCTCTGGGTCGAGCGAGTCGGACCGGTGGCCGGGTTCAATGGTATAGTGATGCAAGAAAAACATGACACAATAAATTGGTCGACAAAAGGCAGCCCTCGAGTCTTGTTCGGGGACCCCGCAGTTTCATGCGTTTACAAAAGGCGATGATACATAAGCTCATGCGGCTAACTGTAAAACGGGCGGAGGAGTTCCGCGTTCCACGGCCGGGTCGTTTCTTCGTCGGCGGTGTCCTTCTTGCGCTTCCTTGACTTGCGTGCGTCGATGAGGTAGTAGGCGTTGCGGTCACGCAAGGCCCTGCTCACGATGAATGGGCCCTCCCATGGAGGGGACAGCTTGTACCGTCATGCCTGCTCTTGGACGAATCGGAGGACGAGTTCGCCCTCGAGGAACGTGAGGGGCTTGATCTTCTTGCTGTGGTAGTGCCTCAGGCCTTGCTGATAGATGGCCGAGCGACTGAGCGCCAGGAGGCGTGCTTCTTTGAGCAGGTCGACGCCATCTTCGTGGGCTTCTCTGGCTTCTGCTTCGGTGTACAACCCAACGCGCGGCGAGTCGAACTTGACGTTGGTCGGGATGACGGCCTCGGCTTCGTAGACGAGGAAGAACGGGGTGAACCTGGTCGACCGATTCGGCGTGGTGCGTAGACTCCAGACAACGGCTGGAAACTCGTCGAGCCAGCTACCGGGTGAGCGGATGAGTGGCTCGACGAGTCGCGGATTGATGTCGGACAGGATGAGTCCATTGGCCCGCTCGACCTGCCCGTTGGACTGCGGATGCGCAACGGAGGACAGGTCGAGGCGGATGCCGGAGACGGAGCAGTATTGTTCGAGCGCGCCCCTGGCGAAGTTGGTGCCGTTGTCGGTGATGATGCTGTTTGGCATGCCGTAGCTCACCGCTATGTCCTTGATGAACCGGACGGCTGTTGGCTGATACGTCTCCAACGTATCTATAATTTTTTATTGCTCCATGCTATATTATCTACTGTTTTGGACTATATTAGGCTTTAATTTCCACTTTTATATTATTATTGGGACTAACCTATTAACCGGAGGCCCAGCCCAGAATTGTTGTTTTTTGCCTATTTCAGTATTTCGGAGAAACAGAATATCAAACGGAGTCCAAACGGAATAAAACCTTCGAGAACGTGATTTTCTCACTGAACGTGATCCAGGAGACTTGGACCCTACTCCAAGGAGTCAAAGAGGCGGTCACGAGGGTGGGGGCGCGCCCCCTGCCTCGTGGGCCCCTCGGTGCTCCACCGACGTACTCCTTCCTCCTATATATACCTACGTACCCCCAAACGATCAGAATAGGAGCCAAAAACCTAATTCCACCGCCGCAACTTTCTGTATCCACGAGATCCCATCTTGGGGCCTGTTCCGGAGCTCCACCGGAGAGGGCCGTCATCACGGAGGGCTTCTACATCATCATAGCCCCTCCGATGAAGTGTGAGTAGTTTACTTTAGACCTTCGGGTCCATAGTTAGTAGCTAGATGGCTTCTTCTCTCTTTTTGAATCTCAATACAAAGTTCTCCCCCTCTCTTGTGGAGATCTATTCGATGTAGTCTTCTTTTTGCGGTGTGTTTGTTGAGACCGATGAATTGTGGGTTTATGATCAAGTCTGTCTATGAATAATATTTGAATCTTCTCTGAATTCTTTTATGTATGATTAGTTATCTTTGCAAGTCTCTTTGAATTATCCGTTTGCTTTGGCCAACTAGATTGGTAGTTCTTGCCATGGGAGAAGTGCTTAGCTTTGGGTTCGATCTTGCGGTGTCCTTTCCCAGTGACAGAAGGGGCAGCAAGGCACGTATTGCATCGTTGCCATCGAGGATAACAAGATGGGGTTTATGTCATATTGCATGAATTTATCTCTCTACATCATGTCATCTTGCTTAAAGCGTTACTCTATTTTTAACTTAATACTCTAGATGCATGCTGGATAGCGGTCGATAAGTGGAGTAATAGTAGTAGATGCAGAATCGTTTCGGTCTACTTGTCACGGACGTGATGCCTATATACATGATCATGCCTAGATATTCTCATAACTATGCTCAATTCTGTCAATTGCTCAACAGTAATTTGTTCACCCACCGTAGAATACTTATGCTCTTGAGAGAAGCCACTAGTGAAACCTATGGCCCCCGGGTCTATTCTCATCATATCAATCTCCATCACTTTAATCTTGCTTTGCTTTTTACTCTGCCTTTTACTTTTCACTTTGCATCTCTATACCAAAAATACCAAAAATATTATATCTATTAGATCTCACTCTCGTAAGTGACTGTGAAGGGATTGACAACCCCTAATCACGTTGGTTGCGAGTAGCCATCGTTTTGTGCAGGTACGAGGGACTTGAGCATGGCCTCCTACTGGATTGATACCTTGGTTCTCAAAAACTGAGGGAAATACTTACGCTACTCTGCTGCATCATCCCTTCCTCTTCGGGGAAATCCAACGCAAGCTCAAGAGGTAGCAAGAAGGATTTCTGGCGCCGTTGCTGGGGAGTCTACGCAAAAAGTCAACATACCAAGTACCCATCACAATCCCTATCTCTCGCATTACATTATTTGCCATTTGCCTCTCGTTTTCCTCTCCCCCACTTCACCCTTGCCGTTTTATTCGCCCTCTCTCTCTATCCTCCCTCTCTATTTGCCTCTTTTGCCCGTTTGCTCTTGTTTGCTCGTGTGCTAGTTTGCTTGCTTGTCGTTATGTCTAAAATTGGGGAAGTTATCGCCAATATGGGTGATAACAATATCATGGAAAATTCGGATGCTCCTGCTGAAGAACCCCCTACCTACCATACAAAAAGATTTCGAATCGGTAGTGGTAATATTATTGGAAAAGGAGTTATTCAAGATTTCTTTACTTGTGCCGTTGCTTTGCCCTCTATGGGCGGTTCTATTCTCCATAGAACTAGTAGTCTTGCGGACGCTGTTGCTATGCTTATCGTTGAACTTGAAAGGCAATTTATGCATATGGACCCATCTATACAAAGAGTTTTCCTAGAATTTTCTAATATCGAGCATTCCTCTGTTAAGCGTGCCGCTACTATCTTTTTGGCTCATGAATTCAGATTTATAATAAAAGAAGCCAAAGAAATCTTTGCGCACTATAGGGTGGACGCTGGTCGTCCTCCCATAGAATCTATCCTCTTTGATCAAGAAGAAATTATGCGCTTTCAATCTCTTGACTATGTTGCTTTAATTGAAAACCTTAGAAAAAAGGTGCCAATCAATATTTTAATTGATAGAATCTCTGAACTTAATGATGATTTGGTTATTCGAAATAATGAGCTAGGATGCTCTCTTGAGTCTAGGCTCACAAGGTTCTGTCAAAAGAATGCTTATAATGATGAATTGGTTGTATAATACGAAGGGCCGAAAGAGGAACCTATACCTCCTAAAATTGATCTTGGGGACTTCTGTCCTATTAATTGGCCCTTTTGATTACTTTTGCTTGCCTCAAAGAAAACTTGCTGCCGAACGTAGAGAATATGAAATGAGTTTCACCGATCTATCTTATTACTACAGCACAACCTAGATCTATCCTCGCTTTTATGCCTAGCTAGGGGCGTTAAACGATAGCGCTTGTTGGGAGGCAACCCAATTTTATTTTTATTCCTTACTTTTTGCTCCTGTTTAGTAATAAATAAATTATTTAGCCTCTGTTTTGGTTGTGTTTTTTGTGCTTAATTAGTGTTTGTGCCAAGTAGAACCGTTGGGAAGACTTGGGGAAAGTCTTGTTGAACTTGCTGTAAAGAACAGAAACTTTAGCGCTCGCGAGAACTGCTGTCATTTTTATTTGGAGAGTGATATTTAGTTAATTGTTTTTGCAGATAATTAATAGATAAATTCCTCACGTCCAGAAATTTATTTTAGAATTTTTTGGGTTCCATATATTGCGCTAGCTGCAGATTACTACAGACTGTTCTCTTTTTGACAGATTCTCTTTTTCGTGTGTTGTTTGCTTATTTTGATGAATCTATGGTTAGTAAAATAGTTTATAATCCATAGAGAAGTTGTAATACAGTAGGTTTAACACCAATATAAATAAAGAATGAGTTCATTACAGTACCTTGAAATTGTTTTTTGTTTTCTTTCGCTAACGGAGCTCACGAGTTTTCTACTTTAAGTTTTGTGTTGTGAAGTTTTCAAGTTTTGGGTGAATTCTTGTGATGGATTATGGAACAAGGAGTGGCAAGAGCCTAAGCTTGGGGATGCCCATGGAACCCCCAAGATAATCCAAGGACACCAAAAAGTCAAAGCTTGGGGATGCCCCGGAAGGCATCCCCTCTTTCGTCCACTTCCATCGGTAATTTACTTGGAGCTATATTTTTATTCACCAACATGATATGTGTTTTGCTTGGAGCGTCTTGTATTATTTGTGTCTTTGGTTGTTAGTGTGACACAATCATCCTTGCTGTACACACCTTTTGAGAGAGCCATACATGATTTAGAATTTGATAGAATACTCTATGTGCTTCACTTATATCTTTTGAGCTATGTAGTTTTGCTCTATGTGCTTCACTTATATCTTTTGAGCGCTATATTTTTGCTCTATGTGCTTCACTTAGATTTTTTTAGAGCACGGTGGTGGATTTGTTTTAAACAAACTATTGATCTCTCATGCTTCACTTAAATTATTTTGAAAGTCTTAATAGCATGGTAATTTGCTTAATAATAACATGCTTGGTATTCAAGATTTGTGAAACTTTCTTTTGAGTGTGTTGAATACTAAGAAAAGTTGGATCCTTGATAATTGTTTTGAGATATGGAGGTAGTAATATCAAAGTCATGCTAGTAGAGTAATTGTGAATTTGATAAGTGCTTGAGTTAAAGTTTGCAAGTCCCGTAGCATGCACGTATGGTAAACATTATGCAACAAATTTGAAACATGAGGTGTTATTTTATTGTCCTCCTTATGAGTGGCGGTCGGGGACGAGCGATGGTCTTTTCCTACCAATCTATCCCCCTAGGAGCATGCGCATAATACTTTGGTTTTTGATGGCTTGTAGATTTTTGCAATAAGTATATGAGTTCTTTATGACACATGTTGAGTCCATGGATTATACGCACTCTCACCCTTCCATCATTGCTAGCCTCTACGGTACCATGCATTGCCCTTTCTCACATCGAGAGTTGGTGCAAACTTCACCGGTGCATCCAAACCCCGTGATATGATACGCTCTTTCACACATAAACCTCCTTATATCTTCCTCAAAACAGCCACCATACCTACCTATTATGGCATTTCCATAGCCATTCTGAGATATATTGCCATGCAACTTTCCACCATCCAGTTTATCATGACACATTCATCATTGTCATATTGCTTAGCATGATCATGTAGTTGACATAGTATTTGTGGCAAAGCCACCGTTCATAATTTTTTCATACTTGTCACTCTTGATTCATTGCATATCCTGGTACACCACCGGAGGCATCCATATAGAGTCATATTTTGTTCTAGTATCGAGTTGTAATCATTGAGTTGTAAATAAATAGAAGTATGATGATCATCATTCAATAGAGAATTGTCCCAAAAAAAGAGAAAGGCCAAAGAAAAAAAGAAGGCCCAACAAAAAAAGGGGCAATGCTACTATTCCTTTTTTCCACACTTGTGCTTCAAAGTAGCACCATGTTCTTCATATAGAGAGTCTCTTGAGTTATCACTTTCATATACTAGTGGGAATTTTCATTATAGAACTTGGCTTGTATATTCCAACAATCGGCCTCCTCAAGTGCCCTAGGTCTTCATGAGCAAGCAAGTTGGATGCACACCCACTTAGTTTCTTTTGTTGAGCTTTCATACATTTATAGCTCTAGTGCATCCGTTGCATGGCAATCCCTACTCCTTGCATTAACACCAATCGATGGGCATCTCCATAGCCCATTGATTAGCCTCGTTGATGTGAGAGTTTCTCCTTTTTGTCTTCTCCACATAACCCCCATCATTATATTCTATTCCACCCATAGTGTTATATCCATGGCTCACGCTCATGTATTGCGTGAAAGTTTATGAGTTTGAAATTATTAAGGTATGAAACAATTGCTTGACTTGTCATCGGGGTTGTGCATGATCAGAGCATTCTTGTGTGATGAAAATGGAGCATGACTAAACTATATGATTTCGTAGGGATGAACTTTCTTTGGCCATGTTACTTTAAGAAAACATAATTGCTTTGTTGGTTTGCTTGAAGTATTATTATTCTCTATGTCAATACGAACTTTTGTCTTGGATCTTCCTAATCTGAATATTCATACCACAATTAAGAAGATTTGCATTGAAATTATGCCAAGTAGCACTCCGCATCAAAAATTCTCTTTTTATCATTTACCTACTCGAGGACGAGCAGGAATTAAGCTTGGGGATGCCTGATACGTCTCCAACGTATCTATAATTTTTGATTGCTCCATGCTATATTATATACTATTTTGGATTATATTGGGCTTTATTTTCCACTTTTATATTATTTTTGGGACTAACCTATTAACCGGAGGCCCAGCCCAGAATTGTTGTTTTTTGCCTATTTCAGTATTTCGGAGAAACAGAATATCAAACGGAGTCCAAACGAAATAAAACCTTCGGGAACGTGATTTTCTCACCGAACGTGATCCAGGAGACTTGGACCCTACTCCAAGGAGTCAAAGAGGCGGTCATGAGGGTGTGGGGCGCGCCCACCCCCCTAGGGCGTGCCCCCCTGCCTCGTGGGTCCCTCGTTGCTCCACCGACGTACTCCTTCCTCCTATATATACCTACGCACCCACAAACAATCAGAACAGGAGCCAAAAACCAAATTCCACCGCCGCAACTTTCTGTATCCACGAGATCCCATCTTGGGGCCTGTTCCGGAGCTCCGCCGGAGAGGGCTGTCATCACGGAGGGCTTCTACATCATCATAGCCCCTCCGATGAAGTGTGAGTAGTTTACTTCAGACCTTCGGGTCCATAGTTAGTAGCTAGATGGCTTCTTCTCTCTTTTTGGATCTCAATACAAAGTTCTCCCCCTCTCTTGTGGAGATCTATTCGATGCAATCTTCTTTTTGCGGTGTGTTTGTTGAGACCGATGAATTGTGGGTTTATGATCAAGTCTATCTATGAATAATATTTGAATCTTCTCTGAATTCTTTTATGTATGATTAGTTATCTTTGCAAGTCTCTTCGAATTATCCGTTTGGTTTGGCCAACTAGATTGGTAGTTCTTGCCATGGGAGAAGTGCTTAGCTTTGGGTTCGATCTTGCGGTGTCCTTTCCCAGTGATAGAAGGGGCAGCAAGGCACGTATTGTATCGTTGCCATCCAGGATAACAAGATGGGGTTTATTTCATATTGCATGAATTTATATCTCTACATCATGTCATCTTGCTTAAAGCGTTACTCTGTTTTTAACTTAATACTCTAGATGCATGCTGGATAGTGGTCGATGAGTGGAGTAATAGTAGTAGATGCAGAATCGTTTCGGTCTACTTGTCACGGACGTGATGCCTATATACATGATCATGCCTAGATATTCTCATAACTATGCTCAATTTTGTTAATTGCTCAATAGTAATTTGTTCACCCACCGTAGAATACTTATGCTCTTGAGAGAAGCCACTAGTGAAACCTATGGCCCCCGGGTCTATTCTCATCATATCAATCTCCATCACTTTAATCTTGCTTTTCTTTTTACTCTGCCTTTTACTTTTCACTTTGCATCTCTATACCAAAAATACCAAAAATATTATATCTATCAGATCTCACTCTCGTAACTGACCGTGAAGGGTTTGACAACCCCTAATCGCGTTGGTTGCGAGTAGCTATCGTTTTGTGCAGGTACGAGGGACTTGAGCATGGCCTCCTACTGGATTGATACCTTGGTTCTCAAAAACTGAGGGAAATACTTACGCTACTCTGCTGCATCATCCCTTCCTCTTCGGGGAAATCCAACGCAAGCTCAAGAGGTAGCATTGGCCCGTCCAGTTTCTTGATTGGTCTTGCCTCAATCCACTTGGTAAATTTGTCCACTGCCACCAGCAAGTGCGTCATGCCGCCTCGAGCGGTTTTGAAGGGTCCCACCATGTCGAGTCCCCAGACCACGAAGGGCTAGGCGATCGGTATGGTGCGGAGTGCTGACGCCGGCTGGTGGCTGCGTTTGCTGAAGCGCTGGCATCCCTCGCACTTGAGGACAAGCAACTCGGCATCTTCGAGGGTCGTGGGCCAGTAGAAACTGTGGCGGAACGCCTTGGCCACCAGGGATCGTGATGCGGCATGGTGCCCGCACTCGCCCTGATGTATGTCGTGGAGGATGTCGATGCCCCGTTCCTGCTCGACGCAGCGCTGGAACACGCCGGTGGAGCTACGCTTGACGAGCTCATTGTTAATGATGCTGTAGGTGGACGCCCGGCGTTGCACTTGCCGAGCCTCGCTCTCGTCCATGGGGAGAACCCCGTTCTCCAAAAATTCTGATATCGGCAGGGCCCAAGATGGAGCCGGAACCACGGTGAAGACGGCCACCAGGGTGGGTGCCGAGTCGGCAGCCCCCGAGCCGGGTTGAGCAGCCCCCGGGTTGGGTGTGGCGACGGCCGGGTCTGGGACAATGGTGGCCGGGTTGAGCGGAGGAGCCCCCGGGCCGGGTTCAGCAGTCCCCGGGCTGGTGGCCGGGTTGAGCGGAGCAGCCCCGGGGCCGGGTTCAGCAGTCCCCGGGCCGGGTTGAGGTGCGGCAGGGTCATCTGGGACGTGGATGGACTAGGAGTCCGGCAATGGCTTGACGAATGGCTTGCGCAGGTGCTTGAGGGAGACGCCGGACGGGATGGCTTGCCTTGACGAGGCGATCTTGGCGAGTGTGTCGGCTACTTCGTTCTCCGCGCACGGGACGTGGAGGAACTCGCAATCCTCGAAAGATCTGGACAGCTTCTGGACGAGGAAGCGGTAGCTTGCCATGTTGGGGTCGCGGGCGTCCCACTCACCGGAGCACTGTTGCACCACCAGGTCTGAGTCGCCGTAGCATAGGATGTGCTGGATGCCGAGTTCCTTGGCAAGCCGGAGGCCGTGCACAAGGGCTTCGTACTCGGCGATGTTGTTGGAGGCGGCGAAATGGATCTGGAGCGCGTAGCGGAACCGGTCGCCCTTTGGGGACGATAGTACGATGTCGGCCCCCGGGTCGAGTCGCATCTTGGACCCGTCGAAGTGCATGCGCCAATGCGTCGAGTCGGGAGCCGGCGGCAAGTACTGGGTCTCGGTCCAGTCGATGAGGAAGTCGGCCAGGGCTTGAGACTTGATCGAGGTGCGGGGCTCATAGAGGATGGTGTGGCCGGCTAGCTGGATCGCCCACTTGGCAACCCGGCCAGAGGCATCCCGGCACCCGATGATTTCTCCGATAGGCGCCGTGCTAACCACCGTGACAACGTGCTCTTGGAAATACTGCTTCAGCTTCTTGTCGATGAGGTACACGCCATAGCACATCTTCTGGTAGTGCGGGTAGTTCTGCTTGGAGGAGGAGAGCACCTCGCTCAGGTAGTAGACTGGGCGCTGGACGGCTTGGATCTTGCCCTTCTCTGGTCGCTCGACCACCAGCACCGTGCTGACCGCCCGTGAGGTCGCGGCTATGTAGAGCAACAGTGGCTCCTTGTCGGTCGGCGCGGCTAGGACTGGTGCGGTGGAGAGCATGCGCTTGAGGTCTTGGAAGGCCTCGTCTACCTTGCCGTTCCATTCGAACGGGCTCGTCTTCTTCATCAGCTGGTACAGGGGTAGCGCCTTCTCGCCCAGCCGGCTTAGAAATTGGCTGACCGAGGCCAAGCATCTGGTGAACTTCTGGACATCGCGCAGCCGAGCCGGCTTGCGCATGCGCTCGATGGCCTTGATCTTCTCCGGGTTCGCCTCAATGCCGCGTTCCGAGACGAGGAAGCCGAATAGCTTTCCGGCCGGGACGCCGAAGACGCATTTTTCTGGGTTAAGCTTGACATTGTATTCGCGGAGGTTGGCGAATGTTTCCTTCAAATCGTCAAGGAGCGTGAGGTGTTGCTTGGTCTTCACCACAATGTCGTCCATGTACACGTGGATGTTGCGGCCGAGTTGCGGCAGCAGGCATTTCTGCATGTAGCATTGGAAGGTGGCGTCGGCGTTCTTCAAGTCGAACAACATGGTGATGTAGCAATACGCCCCAAATGGCATAATGAAGGACGTCTTCCGGGCGTCGGCTGGGTCCAGCTTGATCTGGTGGTAGCCGGAGTAAGCGTCCAGGAAGGACAGGAGCTCACACCCGACGGTCGAGTCGATGACTTGGTCGATCCACGGGAGGGCGAACGGATCCTTGGGACAGGCCTTGTTGAGGCTGGTGTAGTCAATACACATGCGGCAGGTCTTGTTCTTCTTCAGGACGAGGACTGGGTTGGCCAGCCACTCGGGGTGAAACACTTCCATTATGAAGCCAGCCGCCAAAAGCTTGGCGACCTCTTCACCAATGGTTCTTCTCTTTTCTTCGGAAAATCGTCGTAGAGGTTGATGGACGGGCTTGGCGTCCTTGCGGGCATGAATTTTGTGCTCGGCGTACTTCCTCAGGATACCCGGCATGTCCTTCGGGGTCCATGCGAAGATATCCAGATTCTCACGGAGGAAGTTGACGAGCTCGCCTTCCTATTTGCTGTCGAGGCGAGCGCCTACGACGACGTACTTGCTGCAGCTGGGGTCTTCTAGCTTGAGCTTCAGTTTCTTGATCTCCTTGGAGGGCTTGAAGGCGGCCTCGTCCGGGTCTGAGGTCGGGATCGACGTGGCGGAGGCCTCGCCTGCCAGGGCGACGATCCAGTCGAGCTGGCGCCACTCCTCGGCAATGACCACCGACTCGGCCAACTTGGCGCCGTCTCGGGCGCACTCTAGGGACTTGCGGTAATCGCCGGTGACGGTGATGAGGCCCTTGGGACCCGGCATCTTCATCTTCAGATATGCGTAGTGGGGAACCGCCATGAACTTGGCGAGCGCGGGCCGGCCCAGCAACGCGTGATACGCGCTGGACGGGTCCACCACTTTGAACCAGATCGGTTCGTGCCGGAAGTGGCTGCTGTCACCAAATAGGACGTCTAGCCGGACCCGGCCAATGGGGGATCAGGAGAGGCCGGGCACGATGCCGTGGAAGATCGCTCGGGTCGGCTCCAGGTCCTCGGCCTTGAGGCCGAGCTTGGTCATCGTGTCGTGGTAGAGGATGTTGATGCTGCTGCCGCCGTCGATGAGGACCCGGGAGAACTTGCATGTGCGACGCGCGATGATGGTGGGGTTGAGGACGAGGGCGTAACCACCCGGGCTCGGCATGACTGCCGGGTGATCCTCCCGGGTCCAGGTGATCGGGCGATCCGACCAATGCATGAACTCCGGCTTGGCTGGGACGACGGTGTTCACCTCCTACCGAAGGAGGCGCTCACTGCGCTTGTCATCGCCGAGGCTGGTGAAGATGATGTAGGTCGCGTTCTGGTCCGGGCAGGCATCATTGCGCATCGCGCCGCCAGCTGGAGGCGGCGGTGGCGGCTGTCCCGTGCCTGGAGCCGGAGCCGGAGGGGGCGGGACGTCGCCCCTCATGATGCGCTTGGTGATGGCGCACTGCCGAAGCGTGTGCATGGAGGGTTTCGCGCCGCTGTGGTGCTTGCAGGGGGCGTCGAGCATCTGCTCGAAGCTCATGGCGGGTTGCCATGCCGTCTTGCCGGTTTGCCGACGCTTCGCCGCCGGGTCCGCCGCAGGCTCGGCGGCTGCGACGAGCCGGTTGTTGCGACGCGGCGCCGGCTGGTCGGCCTTGCGCTTGTAGTTCTGGTGATGTTGCTGCTGGCCGCTTTCGCCGGCCGGCTTCGGAGGGGGAACCGGCTTGGCCTTGCCGGCTTCGTCCAGCGCCACCTGGATCTTCATGGCGGAGTCGGTGTTGGTGTACCTGTCCGCCGTCACCATGAGCGCGGCCATGGTGGCCGGCTCGGAGTGTAAGAGCTTGTGCTTAAGGAGGGTGCCATCCCGGCACCCGTTGACGAAGTACTGGATCGCCTGGACTTCATGGACGCCCTCACAGCTGTTCCGGAGCTCGGTCCAGCGTGCGAGGTACTCGCGACCGGTCTCCGCGAGCCCCTGCATGCACATCGCGAGCTAGCTAGGGCGGCCGGGTCGCTTGTAGGTCCCCGTGAAGTTGCGGATGAAGGCTTCCTCGAAGTCCACCCATGTGTTGATGCTGCCCATCGGCAGGCTGTTCAACCATGTGCGGGCCGACCCTTGGAGCATGAGCGGTGCGTACCGCACGGCGAGACGACGATTGGCACCGGTGATGCCAATGGCCGTGATGTAGTCGGTGAGCCAGTCTTCTGGCTTTACCGTCCCATTGTACTTGGGGGTGCCGTGGGGGAGCATGAATCCTTTGGGGAAGGGCTCCTCCCGGATGCAGGGGCCGAAGCACGCCAGACCGATAGCGACGTTCTCCTCCATCTCTAGGGAGTGAGCAAGCCGATCGAGGCGGTGGCGAGCGCCGGTGTCGTCGATGGCGCGTGGGCCGAGTCGACTTACGGCCAGGCCACGGGGGGGGGGGGGGGGGGGGTCGGTTGGAGCCGAACGCCGGCCACGCAGGTCGGGTCCGCGCTGGATCTCTAGGACGGGCTCGTCGCCCAATCCGCGAGCGGCTGTAGCGGCCGGGTCGCGCCGAGTCCGGGTTCGGCCGTAGTGTGCCTCGCCGGGCGGCGAGGATGCAGTGTGCAGAAGTTCGCCGGTCCCGCCAAGGCGGGCGGAGCCGGACCCCGCTGGCTTGGCGAGCTGGTTGAGGCGTTCCTGTTGGGTGTTGGCGGCGTGGAGGAATTCGCGCATCCGCCCGATGCGCTCTTTCAGCTCCTCACCCGCGAGCTGGTCCAGGCCGGCTGCGGCTGCCTGGGCAGTGCGCATGTTCTTCGCTGGGGTTTCGTAGACGGTCGGGATGGCGCCGAGGGCCCGGCCGATCACTCCTCCCCGGGTGCGCACATTGGTGACCCGGCTTGGGTCGGCCGCGGCGGGTGCGAATCCGTAGGCGGCATCGCGCTCCAGCTGAGCAGCGTCCAGGCGACGCTGAGTGGCGGTGAGCGTCTCGGACAGGCCCAGCATCTGCTGGCGCCTTTCCTCGAGCTGCGTTCGGGCCTCGGCGACGTTGGTGGCGTCAACGTCGGTGCCGATGGGGATGCGGAGGCTCTGCATTGCGGCGCGCAACGGATCGGACGGCTCGATCCGTTCCGCTACGGTCCTGGTTCGGCAGCATTCCTCGTTTTGCTTGACGAGGAGGAGGCGCCGTTGCCGGTGACAAAGACATCCACATGGACGTCCATTGCCCCGGCGAAACGCTGCCGCCGAGGGAGAGCGGAGAGTCGGAGTAGCTGAGCACCTCGCTGGGGTACTCGTCGGCCGCGAACGCATCGGAGATGCGCGGCGCGGCGAAGGAGGCGACAAGCGCGCCGATGACGTCGTCCGCCAGCACGACGGACTCATCGGTGTAGGAGAAGGGCCCCGTCTGAAGCATGTTCCCGGTCAGCTCCTCGAGCTGCCCCACGGTGGGCGCCAACTGTCGTGGTGGGCGCACGGCAGATGCCAGGGGATGGCTAAAGAGAGGAGGAGGCTTGAGGGCGTTGGTGGACTCCAGAGGCGAGGTTGGCATGAGCGGGCGCGGGACACCGGACATACCCAGATTTGGGGCTCTCCGGAGAGATAATACCCCTAGTCCTGCCGAGTGTTGTTGGATGATGGTACAATGTCACTCCTGGAGCTATATGGAAGAGGAAGGAAACTGGCCAAGGCTTAGGCAGTTCCTTCTCCTTTGATGTTGCTAACTTGGTGAGTGTGATGGAATGAGTTCTCTGGCATGTGTCTCTGTCTCCCCTGTGCATGAGGGCTCCTGGGGGTTTTATAGGTCAACCCCCTAGGGGTACAATGGTAATGTTATAAGTCGGTGGGTCCGTATTGTCGGTGTCCGGGGACCCGGGCTGGGTCCCACTGAGGGCTTGTGGTTCGCCGGGTTCCCCTAGGTGCGGGCCCCACATGCCTAGGGGGACTGTGCGCCGTCTTGTCGATCGTCAGGGCGTGGCCAAGTCGTGTCGTGTACATTGCTCTCCGTCGAGTCACCGCTTGCTGTTGTTAGCGGTGAAGGCGGGGGCACTGTAGCCACGCCGGCCTTGGTCAGCGGGTAGGTGAGGAGCACTGTTGCTACGTACCCGCTGACCAGAGGCAAGGGCGGGGCACTGTCGCCTCGGTCATCATTGATTGAAGTCTTGTCCCATCGTACGGCCTGGATGGGATGGGTGCTGACCCGCGGCTGGATTGCGTAGCACGCCACGGGTGGTGCTTTCTTGTTGAGGAGGCTTGGCTCATCCGGGTTCGGCTGTCTTGCGTAGTTGTTGAGGCCGAGTCGACATGTCTTGTCGGGTCGGCTAATCTGGCCGGCTTGTGGGGCTTGGCCGGTTCGAGCGATCCGGCTAAGCGTGTGCCGGTATTGAGGGGCAGTGCCCACCCTGTTATTTTTGAAGAGGATCCGGGTTGGGTTGCCTGCCCGGGGTCCATCCCCCTGACAAAACTATTCATCCCAAAAGGATTATATCCATTGATAAGTTGTGAAGAGTTTAACCATAGGTAATCTCTTAACCATCCCATCAAATAAGTGGAGGATTCATTAAATTGTGAAACGTTGCCCTGCCATAATGTGATATGTTTCCAATGCCAATAAAAAGTAACCCACCCAATGGTATTTAACATCCAGAAAACTGCCAAATAAAATGCGTCCCAAGCAGAAATATCACAAGTACCGCCGCGCCCTGGGCCGTCACAAGGAAAACTATATCCAAAATCCTTTTTATCTGGCAATAATTTGGAACCGCGTGCATCTAAAGCGCCCTTTACTAAAATCAATGTAGTTGTATGCAAACCTAGAGCAATAGCATGATGAACCAAGAAATCCCCAGGTCCTATTGTTAAGAAAAGCGAATTACTATTCTCATTAACAGCATTCAACCATCCGGGCAACCATAGGCTTTGAAACGCATTGAAAGCGGGGTCATTCGTTGAACATAAGAGTATATCGAACCCATATGTCATCTTGCCATGAGCAGATTGTATCCATTGGGAAAATATAGGTTCGATCAAGATTTGCTTCTCTGGAGTACAAAAGCAAGCATGACATCGTTATGAACATAAAGGCCCAAGGTATGGAATCCTAGAAATAGGCTAGCCCAACTTAAATGAGATATGATAGCTTCTTTATGGTCTAACATTCTTGCCAATACATTATCCTCATTCTGTTCCGTATTGTAATCCCTAATGAAAAAAATAGCTCCATGAGCAAAAGCCCCTGTCATGATGAACCCTGCAATATATTGGTGATGAGTATATAAAGCAGCTTGAGTAGTAAAGTCTTGTGCTATGAATGCATAAGGAGGTAAAGAGTACATATGTTGAGCTACTAAGGAAGTAATAACCCCTAAAGAAGCTAGAGCAAGACCTAATTGAAAATGAATCGAATTGTTGATTGTGTCATAAAGGCCCTTATGCCCACACCCTAATCGACCCCCCGAAGGAGTATGCGCTTCTAAAAGATCTTTAATATTGCGCCCAATTCCGAAGTTAGTTCGATACATGTGACCAGCAATGAGAAAAATAAATGCAATAGCTAAATGATGGTGAGCCATATCGATCAGCCACAAATTTTGTGTTTGTGGATGGAATCCCCCAAGAAGAGTTAGAATGGCAGTTCCCGCTCCTTGACGGTACCAAATAAATGATTACTCGAATCAGGGTTTTGGGCATAAAGATTCCATTGACCCGTCAAAAGGGGTCCCAGCCCCTGGGGATAGGGTAATACATCTAAGAAATTATTCCATCGAACGTACCCCCTGGATGCGGGAATAGCAACATGAACTAAATGTCCTGTCCAAGCCAAAGAACTTACCCCAAAAAGTCCTGACAAATGATGATTGAGACAAGATTCCGTGTTTTTGAACCACGAAAGGCTTGGTTTCCATTTGGGTTGTAGATGTAACCAACCCGCTATTAAGGACAGCGTAGAAAGAAATAACAAAAAAAGAGCTACAGTATAAAGATCCTCATTGGTGCGTAATCCTACTATATACCACCACTGATAAATTCTAGAATAAGCAATATTCATTGGACCAGCAGCACCTCCTCGAGTAAAGGCTTCCATAGCGGGTTGACCAAAATGAGGATCCCAAATCGCATGAGCAATAGGTCTTACATGTAAAGGATCCTATATCCATGATTCAAAATTTCCTTGCCAAGCTACATGAAATAGATTTCCGGACGTCCATAGAAAGATTATTGCTAATTGCCCAAAGTGAGAAGCAAAAATGTTCTGATAAAGACGTTCTTCAGTAATATCATCATGACTTTCGAAATCATGTGCGGTAGCAATACCAAACCAAATACGACGAGTAGTGGGGTCCTGAGCTAAGCCTTGGCTAAACCTGAGAAATCTTAATTCCATAATGCCTTTCAAATCCTCCTAGCCACTATCATACTGCAATAATTCTCGCTAAGAAGAATGCCCATGTCGTGGCAATTCCACCCAGAAGGTAAAGGGTTACTCCTACAGCGCGTCCTTGTATAATGCTCAAGGCTCTAGGCTGAGTAGCAGGAGCAACTTTTAATTTGTTATGAGCCCAAAAGATAGATTCAATGAGTTCTTGCCAATAACCACGGCCGCTGAATAAAAACATTAAACTAAAGGCCCAGACAAAATGAGCACCTAAGAAAAAAAGACCATATGCAGATAATGAAGAACCATAAGACTGAATGACTTGCGATGCGTGTGCCCACAAGAAATCTCAAAGCCACCCATTAATTGTAATGGAACTCTGTAAAGTTTCCCCCTGTAATATGAGTTACCACCCCTTGATCACTTATAGTACCCCAAACATCCGACTGCATTTTCCAACTGAAATGGAAAATGACTACCAAAATTGCATTGTACATCCAGGATAAACCTAAGAAAACATGATCCCGGGCGGATACTTGACATGTTCCCCCTCGGCCAGGCCCATCGCAAGGAAAGCGAAAACCTAGATTTGCTTTATCGGGTATCAAACGGGAACTCCGAGCAAATAAAACACCTTTCAAAAGTATTAATACAGTCACATGTATGGTAAATGCATGAATGTGATGGACTAAAAAATCTACGGTTCCTAATGGAATAGGTAACAAAGCCACTTTGCCACCTACTGCTACTAACTCACCGCCTCCCACGTTAAGCTAGTACCTGTTGTTGCACCAGGAGATGTTACGCCGGGCGCAGTAGCATGGATATTTTGTACCCATTGAGAAAAGATAGGTTGTAATTGTATGGCAGTATCCGAAAACATTTCTTGTGGACGGCCTAAAGCACTCATGGTATCATTATGAATGTACAAGCCAAAACTGTGAAAACCTAGAAATATACATACCCAGTTAAGGTGGGATATGATTGCATCGCGGTGTCTAAGGACGCGATCTAATAGATCATTGTATCGAGTAGTTGGATCATAGTCTCTTACCATAAAAATTGATGCATGTGCAGCAGCACCAACTATTAGAAATCCGCCAATCCACATGTGGTGTGTGAATAAAGAAAGTTGTGTACCAGAGTTAGTAGCTAGGTATGGATAGGGAGGCATAGAATACATATGATGAGCTACAACAATAGTTGTAGAGCCTAGCATAGCTAGGTTAAGAGATAACTGAGCATGCCATGACGTTGTTAAGATTTCATAAAGACCCTTATGGCCTTGTCCTGTAAATGGGCCCTTGTGAGCCTCCAAAATATCTTTAAGTCCATGGCCAATGCCCCAATTGGTCCTATACATATGACATGTGATTAGGAAAAGAATAGCAATAGCTAAATGATGGTGCGCAATATCGGTCAGCCAGAGACCACCGGTTACTGGATCTAGTCCTCCGCGAAAATTCAGAAATTATGCATATTTGGACCGATTTAAAGTGAAAAAAGGGATTGCTCCTTCGGAAAAACTAGGAGAAAGTTGAGCCAAAAGGTCCCGATTCAAGATAAATTCATGAGGAAGTGGTATCTCTTTAGGATCCACTCCAGCATCAAGAAATTGGTCAATTGGTAAAGATACATGATTTTGGTGCCCCGCCCAAGAAAGAGACCCAAGTCCTAATAATCCCGCTAAGTGGTGATTCAACATGGATTCTACATCTTGGAACCAGGACAATTTGGGAATGGCTTTGTGATAATGGAACCAACCAGCAAAAAGCATTAACGCTGCAAAAATCAATGCACCAATTGCAGTACAATAGAGTTGTAATTCACTAGTTATTCTAAATGCTCGCCAAAGCTGGAAAAAACCAGAGGTTATTTGGATTCCTCGGAAACCCCCGCCTACATCACCATTCAATATTTCTTGCCCTACTATAGGCCAAACTACCTGAGCATTGGGTCCAATGTGAGTAGGATCACTTAGCCATGCTTCATAATTGGAAAAATGGGCGCCATGAAAGTACATGCCACTCAACCAAAGAAAGATAATGGAAAGTTGCCCGAAATGAGCACTAAAGACTTTTCGAGAAATCTCCTCCAAATCACCAGTATGACTATCGAAATCGTGAGCATCAGCATGTAGGTTCCAGATCCAAGTGGTAGTATCAGGGCCCTTAGCTAGTGTTCTTGAGAAATGGCCGGGTCTGGCCCATTCCTCAAAAGATGTTTTTACAGGATCCCTATCCACAACAATTTTTACCTCTGGTTCTGACAAACGAATAATCATTAAGTCCTCCTCTTTCCGGACAAGACATGCAAAAGACCCGCCAACTGCCTTTTTAGTGAATCCTTGAAAGATATATATTTTGAAAGATAGATTTTGAAAGATAGATATTGTGATTAGTTCTTTTCTTTACTATCTACCATCCTTCTTTTTTTTAGTTATTCACTGGAGCAATTATATATTGAAGTCAATCCGAGGCAACTATTCGGGTCTATTATGACATAAAGATTAGGTGCCTAACGGACATTGTTTATCTAGAAAAACAAATATTTCTCGATGTAAGAATTTTTTATTTATTTTTAATTTAAGAAACTAGTGTATTTTTTAGGGCATAAGTTCCTATCTACATCTACTTTCCTTGAGCATAATATAGGGTTTTTTACTTGATTCTAAATTCCAAGATAACTCATTAGAATTATTAATAAGATGGCCCTAATATATTAGCAATATTTATATTGGCCCCTCTTTTTATTCACTTTATTACTTCTATTCCAGACCCTATCCCTATGGTTTATTCTTATGAAATATCATATCAAATAGAAGGTATGAGAAATGGATATAATGAAATTCATGATTCGATCTTACGACCTAATTTATTTGATTAATGGATCAACAACCAAACCACCCATTTTATGAAAAAGAAGGAGCTTGGTCTTATTCAAATTCAAAGCGCTTTGTAATCTTCAACTAGTTTTGTGCTTCAATATAATTTCCCGGAGTAAGCGCTATAGCTTGTTTCCAATATTCAGTAGCTTGATCAAACCAAGCTTCCGCAATTTCCGAATCACCCTGTAGAATGGCCTGCTCTCCTCGGTCGGAATAGGAAGTTCCTTCCCTTAGAACCATACTTGAGAGCTTCCTACCTCATACGGCTCAGAAATTGATATCTAAATTTCCCCTATCATAACTGAATTTGATTTATCAAAAAACGATCCAATTTGTTCTTGGGTTAAGCAGAAGAAATTAATTACCTAAGTTTCAAACCCTATTTTTTATCAATAATCAGTTTGATCTTTTTTCCCGCCTTTAGAAGAATGAAGCATAGATAGATATAGAGCCTTCGTTCAAATTTTCTGAAAGGTACCTATCCCGGTTTCATATATGAAATCTCTATAGAATCCTTGAAAAAGACTTTTTTCCATAAGAAAGAAAAAAGAACTTACTATCTTTGGGATCTGATACTACAGCGCTGCTTAATCCCTTAGTGGATCGACTCTATTACATAAGCGGATTCCAAATTTTTGCCCCATATAATGGGATAAGTAAGCAGTTTTTTTAGTTGTATCGACCCAGTCGCTCACTAATTGATCTTTACGGTGCTTTCTCTATCAATTTGAGAAACTTTATCCACAGAGTAGTAGTATAGGCCATACTTTCTTCATTTTTTGATTCTCGTGAAGTGTCCTTCCTTCCTACAGCTGATAGGGAAAATCGTTGTTTTTACGATCCCTATGTAGAAAGCCCTTTTTTCTAGTATTTACTAGAAAATTTGATCCTCTCTTTTTTTCTATAGTGGAGATAGTCGCATGTAATGAAAGATCACTGCCATATTATTAAAAGCTTGCGGTAAGAAGGGGTTTCGTTCTAGTGCCCGGAAATAATATTACAAAGCCTTTGTATGCTCTCCATTGCTTGTGTATATAAGGCCTATGTTATAGAGTATATAACTTTGATCAAAGGGATTCGATTTCTAGTCGCGTAGCTTCATAATAATTTCGCAAAGCTTCCGCATAATTTCCTTCGGATTGAGCCAACATCCGTTACGTTCGTTCATTCTATTCAAAAAAATCTCCGTTCCAAAACCGTACATGAGGTTTTCATCTCATACGGCTCCTCCCTTCTATACATAATAGTACTAAGAGAAATAATCTATAGAATCAAAATAGAATTAGTCCCGTCTCATTATGAACCGAAAGGGGCTGGTATTTTTCCAAGAAATATCTAGCCAACCTTCCCACAAGAGTTTTTTCTTAACACCAATGAATTCTATTAATGCTAGAGGAAAACGATAGCTCCAATAATTTCTTTGTTCTCAACGCCTCCTATTTAGAGGAATTAGCTACTTCAACGATCTTTGATGGTTATAGTGGTATCTAAAGTACAAACCTGATGGTTGTTTGTTATCCCAACCATTCTTCCCAGCCCTGATACCGATCAGGAAAGGGGTAATTTCTAGCAAAGTTTTTCTCTTGTTGATTCCTATTTCTAGGTGTAGTGCTTTTCTCCCCTATGCTTCCTACGGATACTAATAGAGTAGGATTGGCCTGTAATCCATACCATTCCATATCCTGTAGGTGTAACCTTTCGCTCAATACTCAAATCTACAATTGAAGTATCTGAAGCCGCATCAATCGAGGATACACGACGGAATGAATTGTTAGTTCGCCTCACCTTCCCGAAGCGTGGGTTTGTTTGCTTTACAAATTTGGTTCTCTCTATGCCAACCCATTCTCTTTTTCGTAAGACTGAGGTATAGGTAGGGCTAAAAAGAGCAAAAAAAGAGTCAATCGCACCATCTCTATAATAAGTAAATGCCTTTTTTCTCCTGAGGTTGTCGGAATTATTTGCAACAAAATATTGGCTACAATTGAGAAGGTCTTATCAATGAAATTTCCATTTACACGGAATCTAGGCATAATTCCCAACCCATTCTATATAGAATTGTTTTCATTCCTTCACAAAATAATATAAAAACAAACACATTCAATTCTTATAATTATAAATAGATTGATCCATATGCTCTACTCTAAATCCATATGCTTTAAATGGATAAGAGAGATATGGATTTTCCGCTCAGCTCAAATTGTATCATTTTCCTTCTGCTTGGACGCGAAGAGATATGAAATATTTGACTAAGACTGGATTTCATTCCACTTTCCTATTTCTGAACAACAACTTATGTTATCAACTATTTCGTGTTTTCAAAGTTATTAATTGTCTCATACCCTATTTTTGGTTTCGATAGTATGGTGTAGCGTATCTTATGCAAACGGAATTCTAAGGTTTCTTTATTTTATTATGCAATAAGAAGAATTCTTCCATTTTCTTTTTCTTAAGTTGCAGGAAAACCCAAATTGAAACTTTTATTTTATAGCGAGCGCAAATTTCTAGTAAAAAATCATGTATCCTTCCACTTAGATCAAAAGGAATTTTTCCAATAGAACTATGGAACCCCCGAGTGGTTGCGGTTGTACCTGTACTGCAGGAATAAGAAAACTCACTATTCACTTAGTTTATTTTCCATAATAAGTTATGTAGGAGAGATGGCCGAGCGGTTCAAGGCGTAGCATTGGAACTGCTATGTAGACTTTTGTTTACCGAGGGTTCGAATCCCTCTCGTTCCGTTTTTCTTAATTCATCAACGTTAAGGATCACAATGTATCAAATCAAATAACAATTTTTTCCAGCAATAATATATTATCTTATTTTGATTTAATAGAAATTAGAAATTCTCTATAGCAAATTACTGTGGTATGTAAAATACACATAGAGGAAAAAAGAAAAAAGGATCCTAATCCTAGGGTTAATCAATTTTCGCTAGTTGATGGGAAAATACGAATTAATGATAATGGTCTTAGGGTGATTTAGTTCGGGGAAAGGGGAAGGGAAAGAAAATTCTATGAACCTTCCCTTTTTTCGTTAAGTTCAAGTCTGACGAGAGTAATATTCTACAACTAACAACTCATTTATTTTGAGACCGACCCACTTCCTATCTAGGATTTTATTTACTAGTTCTTTATATTCCAATGTGTCAATCGCCAAATGCTTTGGCAATTTCCCCGGGTCCGATGAAGCAATATAATTTTGAACCAGACCTTTTGATCTTTGGTTATCTTTCGTAGTAATAATATATCGGGGTTTGAAACGAAAACTTGGTATATTGACTATATGACCATTAACTAAAATATGTCTATGGTTGACTAATTGGCGGGCCCCAGGAATGGTTGAAGCCATACCCAATCGAAAAAGGATATTATCCAAACGCATTTCCAGTAATTGTAGTAAAACCTGGCATGTTGACCTTTTTGCTTTTCCAGTGATATGTACATATCTAAGTAATTGTCGTTATGTCACACCATAATGAAAACGCAATTTCTGTTTTTCTTGAAGACGAATACGATATTGCTCCTTTTTCCCAGAATTGATTTTTTTTTAAGATTACTTCCGGATTTAGGTGTTTTTCTAGTGAGTCCTGGTAAAGCTCCCAGACGGCGTATTTTTTTTAAACGAGGTCCTCGATAACGGGACATGAAGACTCCTTTTTTCTTTTATTGAAATTTCATTTTACACAATTAATGTCATTGTATTTACATTATAGAATACATCGAAATTAAAATTGAATTAAACTACAGGATAAACAGAGTAAAATCAACTAAAGTACCCCAAAAAATGGAATTTCATCAAAATCTTTATTTTTTGTATATATATTATTTATTTTATTGTTTTGTATCTAGCAAAATTGTAAGGTAAAAAACATAAAAGATCCTGGATTCTCCATTTAATTCGGAAAAAAGAGATTCTTGTTCGTAGAACATCGATATAGAAAAAAAACCGACTATCGGATTTGAACCGATGACCCTAGCATTACAAATGCGATGCTCTAACCTCTGAGCTAAGTGGGCTTACATAACGGAAATAGTGTAACAAATAGAAATAGGTATAGTATAGGAAATCCGTAAAATCTTAGATATTAGTTATTAATCTTAGCTATTAACTAGTTCTAAATTTGAAGTTATACTTATAAAAATACTAAAATACTAAAACTTCTTAAAGATGAAGCTAGCTTGATATGCTTAACTATAGGATATTAAAAATAAAATTATAGAATTTATTGGTATTTTCATTCGATCATGATAGACTTTATTATTTGTTAATAATTTGAGGATTAATATTTCACTAAGGGGAACATAGAGTCAGAGTAAATAAAATTGCTAATTCTGATTAGAAAAAAAGAATAAATATCAAGCGTTATAGTATAATTTTGAATACTATAAAAAAGTAAGATGGGAGGTGGGGGAGATAAAAACTGTTGGATATATTGATTCGGATTGAATTGAAAATACATCAAGGATAGAATCAATTCAATTCTGAATTGCAATAAGCAAGCGAGGTCTCTCAAATAGAGTCAAACTGAACTGCTAGACTACGTTGAGTGATGAACTCAATGATTCAAAAAAACTAAGAGATGGATGAAATTACACAAGGAATCCTAGTCTCAAAGAAGAGGGAAATGGGGATATGGCGAAATCGGTAGACGCTACGGACTTCATTGTATTGAGCCTTGGTATGGAAACCAGCTAAGTGGTAACTTCCAAATTCAGAGAAACCCTGGAATTAAAAAAGGGCAATCATGAGCCAAATCCGTGTTTTGAGAAAACAAGGGGTTCTCGAACTAGAATACAAAGGAAAAGGATAGGTGCAGAGACTCAATGGAAGTTGTTCTAATGAATCGAGTTAATTACGTTCTGTTGTTAGTGGAATTCCTTCTAATTCTAAATTAGAGAAAGAGGGGTTTTATACCTTATACATTTAATAAACACGTATAGATACTGACATAGCAAACGATTAATCATAGAACTCATATTATATTATATATAATTATAATGTAGGTTCTTTATCTTTTTTAAAATGAAATTAGAAATGATAATGATTATGAAATAAAAAACTCATAACATATTTTTTCATTATTGTGAATCCACTCCAATCGAATATTGAATAATCAAATTCTTCAATTCAAATTCAAAGTTTTTGAGATCTTTAAAAAAGTGGATTAATCGGACGAGGACAAAGAGAGAGAGTCCCATTCTACAAGTCAATACTGACAACAATGAAATTTCTAGTAAAAGGAAAATCCGTCGACTTTATAAGTTGTGAGGGTTCAAGTCCCTCTATTCCCAAATCCTCTTTTATTCCCTAACTATACTATATTATTATTATTATTTATCCTCTTTTTTCTTTTTATCAATGGGTTTAAGATTCATTAGCTTTCTCATTCTACTCTTTCACAAAGGAATGCGCAGAGAACTCAATGGGTCTTATCCTATTCATTGAATAGATTTCTTTTTATTAGAGTATCGGCAAGAAATCTTGGTTATTCACTCTACTTTTAAGTTTTATTTAAGTAAACCATGCACAATGCATAGGACTACCCCCCCCCCCCCATTTTCAAATTTTAAATTTGAAATACTTTAATTAATTTTTAGTCCTTTTAATTGACATAGATACAAATACTCTACTAGGATGATGCACAAGAAAAGGCCAGGATAGCTCAGTTGGTAGAGCAGAGGACTGAAAATCCTCGTGTCACCAGTTCAAATCTGGTTCCTGGCAGAGAAAAAAAAGATCCACCGAGTAGGTATTGATCCAAATACCTCGAGATGGATTGTGATACATATTCATTAATAATATTTATTCATCTAAGTGGATAAATCTATAATATAAATATAGAGGCACTTCTTTTTCTTTTTAAGGTTGTGTTGGGTTGAGAGGGATTTAAAGAGGATTTGGCAGGGATTGAAGTGGATTTAATCCCCAACAAGTCAAAACCCCTCCAAATCCCCTCCAATCCTTTTGTGGAGGGTGTAAGTGAACAAGGCCTAAAGAAGTTTTAAAATATATCTTTTCTTTATGATAAAGAAGGGGGTGAGATTCCCCTTTATTTTTTGCGTTTCTTAATTTTGTATTCCGCTATTCCGACGAATATTTTTTTAGTCTTGCTTATCTTTATCTTATCTTATTTTCCTAGTTGTGCTAAGTAATGTGCGCGGTACAAAGTTCCTGGTAGAGAACTTCTTTGAGTCATCCTATTTTTCTGTTCATATGAAGGAAATTAATATGCGATTTTCAAAATAGGGGCGCCGCTTAAGAGAAAGTTGTGCGCATATTTTTATTTAGAAAAATATAGTCCTTATCTCTGTCTACAAAAACATCCGAGAAAAAAAAATCCTCACCTTCATCTAAAAAACTAAAAAGGAACAAAAATTACCACCGCGGCCTACCAGCGAGTGTCACGTTGCATAACTCCATTTAAAAAACACCTGAGGTCCTCACCTCCATCTAAAAAGAAAAAAAATACATTTAAAAAATAATCCACACCTTCATCTAAAAAAATCCAAAATATTGCTCAGCATAGCCAACCAGCTTGTGCCATGTGGCATAGCTGGTTGGCTGCCCTTCACGCGTAGCTTAATGTGTTTAATTGCATATGAGTTAGGGTTTCAATTGTTTGCAGAAGTGCACTACTGAACAGAATTTCCATTGTTTGGATGTATTTACTGAACATAATTGGTTCACATGGAGGCACATAATAGAGGCCGGGATCTCGCCATGGATCAGGCATGGATGAATTTCCACTGTTTGAATGTATTTACTAAACAGAATTTCATTCATTTATCTGAAGTTTATGCACCCATGCCTTAAGTTTTATTGTTCTTTTGCACGACACATGATACATAAGTCTTCCAATCTCAATCAATTGTGAAAATAAATATATGAGAAAAATTAATATATCCTAATATTGTTATGTGGATTGCAAATAGGATTTGTAATCTTCATCTTAAATCTTTAAATTATTTGATTACTGCATATGGTCATATTATTGATCACAGTGAAAAGGGATATGCTATTATAGATTTGACTTGAGTCTTGACATCTATATTCATGCAACGGATTTGTCTCTCCCTGGGTTCTGAAGTCTCTTAGTTTCTGTTCCCGTTGCCACAAAATACATATTTTTTTCAACAAACCAGTATTGTAAAGCATGTGTCTTTCAAACATTTCCGTTTTAGAATGTTAGAGCATGTTAATGCTTTCTTTATCATTTAGTGAGATCCCAGCAGCACAAGTGTTTACCTATTTTCGCCGTTAGATAAATATGATTCTTCATGCTTAGTTGATTTTTCTATTTTTGAAGTGAACTATAATTTGGAATCAATCAATTATTTATTTGTTTTCGTAAGCTTCTTAACTTTTGCATATCGTGGTGTGTTTCTAATTATTACTTAGCTTTTAATATGTTTTCATTAATTGCAATTAAAGAAGCGACAGGGGGAGGGGTAACCAACAATATGAGTGGACAGCCGTGTTGAAATGAAGGCATCGACCTGTGAGGGGGACGACTGAGTCATGCTTACTAAACTAGGGTCATGTGATGTTTTTTTCTTCCGTTGCAACGCACGGGCAAATTTGCTAGTATAACTAATAGTACATATATCATCATTCTTTTGCCGGCAAAAAATGATAAAGAGATCAAGTCATTATACATGATCAGCCTGTACCATGCTGGCTCTCCCTACTTGCAAGCTCAGAACAAAATGTCCTAGCAACCTATGTAGTACATTTACATCTCTGCATGAAGGAAAATGGCGAGGTTGCGGATGGAAGTGCTTCCAAACGCTAAGCCTCCTCCTTCACCTTTGATGATCCAGGTAGGCATGGATGACTTTGGATCATCGGCGCAGCATTCATTCCCATGCAGCTGAGCAAGCCGGCTTGAACGCGAGGATTGCCACGGTTCTGTCTATCGCGTTCGTCTCCCGTTCTGCACGGTCTGATGTCGAGGTGCTGAAATTGTCCAGTGAAAACCATTAGGATTAGCAACACATCAACACTACAGAAAAACAGGACCATACTATCAGGAGGCATGGCATGTGGTGAACATTCTACAATTGCTCCGGACTATGTACCTAGATTCGGTGCCCTCTGATTGCTGAAAACTTTGCTCGTTTGAGCAAGTCAGTGTTCCTCCATTTACAGCAGTGCACTGCGCTTCCGAGCTTTCAGCCAGCCTGTAGAAAGCGTCACGGAGGCATACACGTGTCTTCTTTGTCAGCTTCAAAAGTAGATGTTTCATAGTTACAGACATGTAAAGATGCAAAGGTTACATGAACAAACTGGACATGCCAAAATGGTAACCCTTCTTCCGGTGAACATACCTGAAACATGACATCTTCAAGTTCCTCAAGCACTGCTACTTCCCCGTTGGAGGAGCTCTCTATATCGGCCACTGATCTGCTCCTCTTCATGGTGCTCATCTCAGCCTGCAATTTAACAAAATTTAGTTTAAGCCAAATAAGTAATTTATTCAGTAACTATAGATGCTTGAACAAACAATCTTCTGTACTGGAGCAGGATTATACCTTGTCCTGGGAGGCACTCAGTAGTGTTTGTAAGCTGCCATCAGCGCTGCTAGGATCATTTTGCAAGTCATGGCTGAACAAAGGAAAGCCGCAAGTATCCATGGTGTCCATTTCATTATGACCCGGATTTGTTTCTTGATTTTGAGAATCAGTCAATACTCCACTCAGCATGTTCTCATAGGACAGAAGCCTGTGCATGGAGCCAGGGAACATATCAAGTGCCTGAAACGGCGCATCCATCATCCTCATTTCATCATCTGAAAATTGACTCCTGAAAAAGTTTTTGGACAAATGGGCTTACAACCATGCATAAGATCTACAGCGACCACTCGCACATTACTTTCTATATGAGCCTTTAGTAAAGCACTACACTAGTGTTGTGTACATACAAGAAGATGTCGTTTGTTTCCTTGGAGTGTTGTAGTTCCAACGGCGCTGGCCCCTCAGATTGTTCTTCTGAAGGCCCTGTGCTGCAATCTGAAGATGCAACTCTGGGACATGCTGAAGACCTCTCCTGTTGGCTGCTCCTCTCATGTTCCTCAGCGTCGTCGAAACATTGCTCGATGCCATTCTCATGCTCGTCTGAGTATAGGCTTGTTGTGTTCAAATCATCAGATAGCCTTGAATTCCATTGTGTCCAGTAATTTCCTTGCTCTGTCTTTTGATTCCCGGCGAGTTCGTCGCCAGATGGGAAGATGCTTCCACCTTCTGCCAGGGTATAACACGACATGCTACTCATCTGGAAGAGGTATGACACTATTAGAACATCAACCAAACTACATGTATGTCAGACAAGCAAATTTTGTATTCATAGGTGACTACTGGAGTTATAATTCATCGATTCAGGATCTCTTTCAACTCAGGGTTAACCAGTTTGCAAATAGCCGAGCAAAAAGGACAGTCACTCGTGCATATTCGAGAAAAAAAAGGGACAAGTAATCAAATCTAAGCATCAAAAATGATTTCTGTTTCTTTCAAAGCTAAGCGAAAGGCAGAATTTTTTTACAGTACCCGCTGGTTGCTGCTACTCGTGGCATATAGTCTAACCGCGAGTTAATCCCCGGCTTAATCGTAGCCTCGTGGTTAAGTCCGTTATCTATGTTACGCATACTACACGGCTAATTTTTTTCACAATACAAATTATAAAGGGAAAGCGTAAAGCATCAACATATAAATTCACGGCAGATCGGGGTAAGCATTGACCAGAAGAGGCCACCGGTTGGGCACTTGGGCACAACCTCCGCGCCGATGCCGTCCGCCGTGGCGGCTCGCATGGTCGGCTGCACGGAGCCCGGCGGCTTTCAGGTGCGGCGCAGCGGCGGCGGGATATGGGACTCTGGGCAGCGGGCCGCCGGCGCCCCGTTCAGGCCGGGGGAAGGTGGAAGCCATGGACTCTTGGACGGGTAAATCTTAGCATCTCCATGAATCAATGAATCCATCCTTCCGTTGCCTGTTGTTGACGATGGTGAGTTGGAATCGAGATCCACTGTCGTTGCTTTGGTTCGCTGAATGTTATCGACTCGTGGCGTTCCCCACGTCGACCCCGACCCTCGATCCGGATGGACGAACCCGGTTCGAGGACCGCTGCCTCCTTTCCCGTTCCCGGCAACTATATTCCATATGAGGGACAAAGCTAGCTAGCTACCGGCAGAGGTTAAAAAGAAATTAGCCTTACGGACGAAATCTTACGGGGAGAGCACGGAGTAGAGCAATTGAGCGGAGAACAAATCAAGAGAGGAAGAACAGAAGAGTAAATCAGCAGCGCACAAACCTTTTCCGTCTTGTCCTGGGTGCTGTTCTTGAAGAACAGATGAGGAAGGGGAGCTGTTCCTGTGGATGCGCGGAAGGAAGCGTCTAGGCGGCTGCTGCTGCTGCTTTGTATAATTGTGGTGGACGGGGAGAAGAGAAGATGAGGAGGGGATTGCTCTACTTAACGACCAAAGCGACACAATGGCAGGCGGGCCAGACGAGCGGCTGGGCCCGCGGGTCAGTGCTGCGGTGGGCCCGGGCTGGTGAGGTGTGAGCCGATGGGCCAAGCAAAAGTGGAGCCGCAAACTTGTGGCTGGAGAGGGTGCTTATCTAAATCAAGGCTGCCGCTGCGCCACGTACGCCTAAGGATCCTTTGCTCAAATATAGTGCGCTCTATCCTCCCACGTAATTTGGCAGGGAGGCGGAAACACCCCTGCCTAACTACTATTTCTGCTCAGCCCTCGAACGTGCCAAGGCATCTGGTGGGTGATGTAAACTAGCTGTGGTATCCAAAAAGATGCCGTTTGGGTTACTTTATATGGTATAAAAAAGCTGCGCCAACAGTTGCCTCCAATGACGTGCACCAAAAAACCAATAAATGTTTTCGGCCGCCCGGTTCGGACACTTTTTGTCATCCAACGTCGTGTCCTGAGGTTCGGATGTTCGAAATCCCGCAAACCAAAAGCAAAACGGTTGGAGGTTTGCAGGCTTTCGAACATGCGTCATGCAGACATCCGACTGAGCGGCCCCATCCAAGACTCTCGCCACGTGGATCACTTCAGGAGGCTCGCTCGCGCATTAACTGCCACTTAGAGCGGACGCGGCGGATGACCATTCACGAGATGACATATCTGCATAGGAAATTATCTACAAGTTGTTTAGCTTGTTTTGGTGTGAAATGACTAGGAGGTGTCCGCGAGAGGTGGAGCGAGAGAAACATGATCTACGTCAAAGCGTAATTTGAAGTAGTTGAGGCAAAGACATTAAGTGACGATTTCAAAACAATAGAAAGTACACTTCGAAGTGACTAACACAAGATATAATACAAAGTGAACATGCTTATTACTGTGCGTAAAAATGCGGTGGCATAATCGGTATGATACTTCCGAATAAGAAAACAAGGGCGCGGGAGTTGATTTTTGCTTGGGCTCCATGGAGCCCAGAAATTTCAAAGTTTCAAAAGTTGATTTTTTTAAGATTAAAAAATTATGAAAGTAAATACACAATTACTTAGAGATGTATTCTACATGTGTGTACAATTTCATTATGAAACACTTTTTGTTGTGAGCCGTAAAAAAACAAAATCATGTATTTCATTATGTTGTACATATCTTTGTATTCTCTGCCATACCCAATCCAGGGAGGATAGGATAGTTGGCTTTATTCATGATATTTCACTGTTGGCACAGGATCAAGGCTAGATACAAAGAGGAACTAGCATATGGAGGATAGGATAGTTGGCTTTATTCATGATATTTCACTGTTGTATTTGTACATCTTCTTTTCGTTTTATTTTGGGTTTTTTGCCTTTGTAATTTTTTTTGAATGATTTGAAGACCTGCCGCGTTGTTTCCGTCTTTGTAATTTCATCTTGTCTTGTTGGAGGAATAAAATGAAATGAGATGTTGTGTTTTTTTTCTTTGCCGTGTGGTTAGAGCTTCAAAAAGAATTATAGTGAATAGTATATGCGCTAGAAACACATGATTCTATTATTTATGTAGCTTGCACGAAAATGAATTTCGCCATAGAAGCGCTTGATTCAAACGTTCTTATATTTCTTTACAGAGGGAGTAGTATACATCCATACGGGACCGCATAAAATAGCGGCGTTCAACCCTTCGCTCCTGCCCACGTGCGAACTGCCATCTAGGGTTTCCTTGTCTCTCGCCAACACCGCCGATCCGCCTCATCTTCTATGGTCCTTGGATCATGGAGGCATCATGGATCCCGGCCCTTGCCGGCGGGAGGGCTCCGTCTTTAGATGTTTTTCTGAGTTTTATCAGGGGTTGTGTCATGCTCAAGGAGATGAGGCGGCGACGGCTTCTTGAAGATGGAATAAGGTCCCCTCCCCCCCCCCCCCCCCCCCGCCTAGCCCCCATCCTGGTGATGTTTCAAGCATCGTTGGAAAGCGTGTGGAGGTTTATCTCTGGCGGATCTCATGGGATCCGGTCGGCGTTTGTCTTCGGTGGATCCGACTAGACCCGGTCTTCATTCGTCTACGCCTGTGTGTCTGCAAGTTGGATCCTTCCGGTCTATGCTTCTCTTCATCGATGACGATTGCTATTCTGGTGCGCTGGTCCTATGGGGCCTTAGCACAATGACTTCTCGACTGTCTACTACAACAATGTTTGCCTGGATCCGACGAGAGACGGGCGATGATGGCGGCACGCCTTCGGCTCGCTTCAATGTTTGTAGTCGTCGCTAGGTGGTCTATGGACCTGGATTTAAATTTTACTTCTAGTGTTCTTTGTATTACCTTGATAGTTGATGAATAAATCGAAAGTTTTCTCGTAATATACATCCATACGTATGTGTGTATTTTTTCAGAATTTTTTCAAGCCTGGAAATCCGACTTCTCAATATTTCAAAAACCGAGATCCATGGAGCCTCTGAGCGAGACACACTATTGGGCAAGTCTTTCGTTATACTCCTTCCATCCGAAAATACTTATAGAACTAAAATACATCTAGATACATCCATTTTTCGGATAAGTATTTCCGGACGAAGGGAGTACAAGGGGTGATATCATTCTCCCACGAAAGAAAGATGATATCGTTTTTGTGTAAGTGATGTCGGTTTTCTTTATTCTACCAGATAACATCTTTCGGTTGGAATTCACAACAGAAAAAACGTCTTCTGGTCAGATTTTTGCTTAATTATCAAATAGTCTAATCTTGGAACCACATAAACCAATTAGACTCGCAGCTAAACTAACAATGTACAAGACGGCACAAGCAATCAACAACGCACTAACACAAAAAATCAATTTAGGACCAATTTATAAGAAACCGCTGATGCTGTTCCGGTCCCTAGAATTATCGCAATTAGCCGATTACAACCTCTAGGAGAATTTGTCGACATACAAGTGGGGCCCGGGATATGGCGGGTGAGCTGTGCGCCAAGCAAAAGATGTGTCCGAGCCTTGATGAGACTTTTCTTGTGGCTGGCTGGAGAGCGCGACCGGGGAGATCGAGAGAGAGGCTATCTAAATCTAGGCTGGCGCTTTGCCACGTGGCCTTGGACAGGATCCTTTCCCTCTGCCCACTCCAGCCGGAAACCACGAGCATGTTTCCTCCAGGCAAAACTAGAAATTGGTGAGTGGTGTGTGGTGAGAAGGAGAGCGTCAGCTAGCAGGACCACTGTCGTACTCGTGGGTTCACAGCTGGCATCATTTTTCGCCCCTTGCTTGTCCGTTGGATAAACATGTACTACAATGATTAACATCAGCTTTATCTTAACGAGATTAAGGCCATGTTCGGATCTCTTCCGCTTCCCAACTGCAGCTCCCGGAGCGGAGGGATCGTTAGCACAAAAGCAGGGAGCGGCTCATATCCAGCTCCTCGAGCGGAATGGAGTTACAAGACAAGAGAGCTTCCGAACAGGAGCTAAGTAGTACTAGCAGGCGGAGGCGCAGCGTGTCTGTGCTTGACCCTGTTGTTTGTTTGTTTAGTTGATGTTTCGGTTTGAAAACTTGAGTAAAGCCCGTCATTGTACTTTCGCTTGCCGTTCATCACTTCACAGAACATCACCGACGGGTCGACAAAGTGCTTCGTCCTGACCCTCGTGTCACCCAACCCGGACGACTCGGGGGAACCCAGCCGCCGGCGGCTCGCCACCCCTCCTCAACCCTACCCCTGCGTCGCCGTCGCCGAAGGGCCAACCAGCGAAGCCGCGCCGGGCCCTGGAATGGCGGTGGTAGGGCTGTTCCCCCTCCCTTGCCCACCTGCCCTTTGACCCACCACGTCCCCAGATCCGTTCTTGGCCGCGCCGGCGGACCACACCGATGGCGAAGGCGCCCCCCCCCCCCCCCGACGGCCTCTTCCTCGACCTGCTGCTATAGAGGGTGGCCTCGCCCCGGCTCTTGGCGCGTCGTGCAGTTCCGTCCCGATTGGATCTGGGGCCTCCTGAGGGAGTCCTGGACTAACGGGTCCTCGGGTGTCCGACCTATTAGACATGGGCCGGACTGATGGGCGGTGAAGATACGAAGGCTGAAGACTCTATCAGCGTCCGGATGGGACTCTCTTTGGCGTGGGAGGCAAGCTTAGCGTCCAAATATGAAGATTCTTTTCTCTGTAACCGACCTTATGTAACCCTAAATCCCTCCGGTGTCTATATAAACCGAAGGGCTGGGTCCGTAGACATATATCCTCATAATCATAGTCAGACAGGCTAGACTTTAGGGTTTAGCCAGTACGATCTCGTGGTACATCAACTCTTGTAATACTCATATTCATCAAGATCAATCAAGCAGGAAGTAGGGTATTACCTCCATAGAGAGGGCCCGAACCTGGGTAAACATCGTGTCCCCTGTCTCCTGTTACCATCGACCTTAGACGCACAGTTCGAGACCCCCTACCCGAGATCCGCCGGTTTTGACACCGACGTTGGTGCTTTCATTGAGAGTTCCGTTGTGGCGTCGAAAGATAGGATTGATGGCTCGCCTTGTTCTCAAGGACAACGTCACCTCCGGAGGAGCACTGTCCTTAGGCTAAACCCTCCAGCTGGGCGGCTTCATCAAGACCGTCCGTTCGGCCGTTAAGCCGACGATGACTTCTCAGGTCATCGAAAACCCCCTCCATGTTGACTCCAAATACTCCAAGCAGATGGATCCGGCGGAGCTGTCGTCTTTAAACGAGCTCCTAGATCGCATTGCTGCCCTGGGGGTCGCCACAGACTATGATCGGATTGGGCTTAAACCCGACCAGAGAGAAATTAAAACTCCGCCGATCACCCATCAAATAGCGGTAGTAGAGGAGCAAGACGACAACTCTTCCTCTATATTGAGGACGAACTACTTTCGAATCTTCGAGCTTGAAGATCCGGACACCTACCTGTAGAAAGACTTGCCTTGTCCTCCGAACATAGAATCGGACGACAAGCCCAAAAAATCAGTTGACATCCCGAAGCCTGAACTACTAAGTTCGGAAGTTCTTCAAACTCCGGATCCTAAATTGGGTCAGGGTTTGGATTTCACACAATCCACCACTACTAGGGAAAACCTTCTACACAGAACTTTAGCAGTAGCGCGTGTTAAAAAAGCACGCTAGTGCTAAGCAGTAGTAGCGCGTTGGCGCAAACCGCGCTACAGATACAATTTTAGCAGTAGCGCGCCTAAAGATAAAATCGCTACTACTAAAATTCCCACTGCCAAGCCGATAGGCTACATATAGTAGTAGCGATCTACTGCGAACAGCGCTACTGCTAGTTGGTTTGTAGCAACGCGTTTACGCAGAAAGGCGCTACTGCTAAAGGAAATAAAATTAAATGAAAATCAAATAGAAAAGTAAATGGAAATGAAAGAAATAGAAAAAGAAGAAAGGAAAATAATAAAATGTAAATAAAAATAAATGAAACAAGGGAAAAAGAGAAGCAGTAGCGCATATCCGGAAACATGCTATAGCTAACTTAGCAGTAGCGCACTTTCCAGAACGCGCTATTGCTACTTTTGACTTAACCACACGGTTCGTTCCTCCCCACGGCCACTTCTCCCAAATCCAAACTCCTCCGCGCTATCGCCGCCGCCGTCGCCCGTCGGCCGCCGCGCGCCGCACACCCTTGATGCCGCCCCCGATGACGAATTCGACGCCGCCCCCGACCCCGACCTCGACGCCGCCCTCGACCTCGACGCCGCCCCTGACCCCAACCTCGACGCCGCCCTCCGCCGTGCGCCCGAGCCCGAGCCCGACCTCGACGCCGCCTGCCCCTCCCTCGCCGCAGGCACCCGAGGCGAGCACGCCTGCTCCTCCCCCTCCCCTACCTCTGCCTAGGGTTCTTCAAATTTTAATTGCATCAAATTAGTTAGGGTTCATCTAGGGGTGGAAACAAATTGGATGTTTTCTTGATTCGGAACGGATACGAATAATAGCGACATATTGCTTAAGTGTATTAGTCAATAGCTATGTGACATGAAGTATTCAACTTGTGACATACAATAAGTCAATGATAAATAGGTTTATGAATAAACACTATTGCAATGCATAATAATTTCTACGATTAATCATAAAATGAGTAAAATTTGACAACTTATTTGACTTTTAAGTTGGATAATTGGAATATCCGATCGAATACAAATATCGGATATTTGGAATTATCCGCTACCACTTTCAACCCCTAGGTTCATCAAATTAGATGGTAATTAGGGCAGTAGTTCCTAGGTACTAATTAGTTAGTAAGAACTAGGTACTAATTAGGTACTAGTTTAATTTTATTTATAGTAAGTTTATTTTTAGTAAGAACTAGTTGAATTAATAGAACTAGTTGAACATGTCACATTGTTGTTATTTTTTTAGTTAAAGCAATTAATCCCGCATCGACGTCGACGATGCCTATCCCGCATCCTTGTCGTCGACTCGGCGGAGGACACCTACTTGACCAGATGGGCCATGTCCGGGACTGGGCTCCGCCGGGCTGGTACTGGGAGGAGCTACCTACCGGGGGCGCAGCTTGGTGAGGATCCAGCCCGTCATAGACCGAACCTTCTTTGGTGGCGGTCGCGTGGGCCAGTGACGGTGCAGAGGCTTGAGGACCCCGCGGAGGTGGTACGTCACCGTGTCAGCAAGGAGGACGCGCACGTCAGTCGCTACTTGTTTGCGTTGGAGCACAGGTTCTCCAATACCTGGCAGGTTCTCCAAGGATCTCACTGGAGCTATGATCCTGTGATGGTTCCTTCTCCTTAGGTGTCCACCGCCCACGCCGATACCCGTCATGCGCTAGGGTTTTAGTTGTATTAGTGATGTTATATGTATGATACTACTCGGGATGTATTAGTGATAATATTCGACGATGTATGGACGCATGAGATGATTTACTTTTGCTTATTGGATGCATGCTAATTTGAATACTTATTTATTTTACGATTTGGTTTTGCTTATTGAATGCCCATGTCAATATGAGTCCTATAAGATATTTGGAATGTATATGTTGTGTTGCTCAAATAGGATATGTGCTTGCCCAAGTGTCTGGTCATGTTTGCAGGTTACACCTTCGAGTGGCCTATGTTTTGCCGGAGTGTTGATTCATTTCCGTTTCGGCAAATTTCAGGTGCTCGATATGTCCTATTTTAGCAAAGGTCATGCCAGATTTTTTCGTGAATTTTGACATGACCTGTGCCAGAATATGTAGGAAATATTGAGTGCCCCGGATTTGTGTGTTGAATATCCTGATAGTTGCCTTCGATCGATTTTCAATTAATGTTTCAACTATGAACATAGGAAATGTCTGACGACGAAAAGAATTTCGGTATTTACAAATACTGCGAAGACGAGCGCGGCATGTGCGACAAAATATTCCTAGATGATGATAGGCGCTTCAGCATCAAGCTAGACGAGAATTTTGAAGTGGATACAGTAAGTCACAACGACAAGTCTTTTTTCGTAATTAAGCATGACATCTGCTTCATTTGATTCAACTTATAATTTATTTTTTTACTATTGTACTGGCGTATCCCCTGCAATGCAAGATTTTTTGTCTTGGATAAGATATGTTTCAGTCCTATGAAAACTACTATGGAGGTAAAGAGAGTTTACTTGAAGACCGAGCATGGTTATACTTTCCATGCAAAATTATACAACGCAGACACCTACACCTATTTTGAATGCAAAACTTGGCAAGCACTATGCAAGACTTATGCATTTGAGCCTGATATGGTTATCACCTTTGATATTCGTCCGGAAGATGATATTGAAGGTAATATCGACATCTGGGTCGATGTGTAGACGCCTCTAGTTATACCATTATGTGAGTTTCTCAGTCATATTTATGTCTTCTATATTGTTTATTCAAAAATAGTTGACAACTAATTTATATGGACAGCTTATTTCCATTCAAGCAAACATGTCCAGTGCTTGGTAGACATGACCTACTACTGTCCCGGGGCTGAACTAAACTGCGAGGAGATAAGTCATTATGTTTCATGGCTTGAGGATCTTCATACTGTCAAGACAAATTATTTTTCAGGACTTAAAAACCTTAGTACTCAAAACGTGCGACCAATAGTGTTCGTACTAAACTACGGTCACATCTATTTAGAAAAGATGGTAAGATTTTTACCATTTGTCCTCAATGCATCTTTTGCATACATTATTTTTTAAGCTAAGCTTCATTGCTAAGTATGTTACTATACGATGTTCTTCAACAGGGACTCCCGATGAATGTTGTGCCCCATTGGATCAAGACTAAAGGTCGCATGAGAATTGTTAGCTTACGGCCAAGACATCCTACAATGCACTTTAGTGCATTCAGGATTTCTAATAACGAGGAATGCTTAATAGTGAAAGACTGCAGCAAAATTGTGAACGATCGCAAAGAAGTACTAGGGGGCAGCAATCAGAAGCGCAACCCACGATTAGGAGACATGTTCATATGCATGCTCCAACTTGATGAAGCAGGAGTGCTACACATGTTTTATGCTATTTTACATGAGAGAGAGAGCAGCATGAGTGATTAGCTAGCTAGAAATGAGTTATGATGATCAAATGACTAATGTTGGTGGTAATGACTATGATGATTATTATTAGCTAGTGTTGGTGGTGATTAGATATAGCTACCACATCTAGTGTTGGTGGTGATTAGCTAGTTAGAATGAGTTTGAAGATGATGATGTGTGCTACACTATGACTATAATGATTAAATAGCTATTGTTGGTGGTAATGACTATGATGATGATTAAATAGCTTGTGTTGGCGGATTAGATTCAAGTGGAGGCAACATGTGGTGCACATCGAAAGTACTACTAGTCCAACCTAGATCAAGTTTGGATTAGTAGTATACTTTTGACATGCACCACATGTTGCCTCCACTTGAACCTAATCCACCTTCATTTGGCACACTTTATGAACATATTGATATAACAACCTCATAATTGGTATTATACCAAAATTTGTATAACGGCATATAAATACACTAAAAATGAAAAATGAAAAAAATAATACTAGTAGGGATGGACAGGAAACACGCTACTACTAGTTAGATTAGCAGTAGCGCCGGGGTAAACACGCATTGCGGCTATATGTCTTAGCAGTAGCGTGTGCCACACGCGCTACTGCTAAGTAATAGCTGTAGCGCCTTACTAGTAGCGCGGTTCCCCGCGCTACTAATAGGCATGAAACCCATGCTACTACTAGGCTTTTCCCTAGTAGTGCACCCACCCAGATATAAGCTTTCTCATAGGCATACGACAACAGTCTCAGGAAACGGTCCACCACTTCTGGGCCACATTCCTCCTTGTCAAAGATAAGATTGAAGATTGTTGCGACGAAGACGCAATCTTAGTGTTCCGCAACAATTGCATGGATGAAGGAATCCTCAACGCCATCAACTGTCGTCGCATATCACACTTCGTAGACTTGGCAACCATAGTATACAAGTACTGCGCAATGGAAAGCGCCTAGAAAACTCAAGCAGCTCGTTGGGAACCATCGGTTTCCACCCAACCCCTCGTTCAGGTGAAAAGGACGCACCCTCGTGGCACGCCCAGCCCAATGGTAAAGAAATATAAGCCCGTTACAGGACACAGAACCGTTCTGGAGGGATTGCTCGATGGATCATGCACGTTACACACAACACCGGATACTATATCAACCCACAACCTTAGAGCATGTTGGGTACTCCGGCAGGTGGCCAAGAGCGGCGAGGATATCCTCACCAAAAGCAACCCAGAGCAATATCCCCTAGACGACGACGACCTCAGAGTATTGACGGTCTTCGAGACTTCCGCTTCAAACAGTAAGCGCAAAAGGGCACTTCGCGACCTCACTGAAGTCTTCCAAATTGCAGCAACAAACCCTTGGAACGACATGGTCATAACTTTCAATGCCGATGACGAACCAAAATTCAGGACAGTCCGGGCACCAGCCACCTTGGTCCTCAGTCCGATCATGGACGGCTTCCGGCTCACCAAGGTTCTCATGGACGGCGGCAGCGGACTAAACCTCATTTACGAGGATACACTCAGTAAAATGGAAATAGACAGGAGCCGCATCGAGCAAAGAAGCACGACATTCGGAGAAATTATGCCTAGTTGGGAGGCGCGATACGCAGGAAAAATCACGCTCGACGTGGTATTCGGCACACCGGAGAACTATCGGACCGAAGAATTAACCTTCCAAGTGGCCCCTTTCAACAGTGGATATCACGCCCTATTGGGGCGAGATGCATTTACACGCTTCCAAGCTATACCTCACTATGGGTATATGAAGCTCAAGATGCCCGGGCCCAACGGCATAACCACTCTCGCTAGTGATCTAGACATAGCACTCCACGCTGAAAATAAAACCGCATCCTTGGCCCTAGAGGCATTATCTTAAGCCCTAGCGGCCGAAGAATTAACCGCATTATGCTCCACGGTGGATAGGGACGATGTAATCCTAGACAAACGACCCAAATCCACCTCCTTCAAACCAGCAGAAGAAATAGTCAAATTCCAAGTCCATCCAATGGACCCCAAGAAGACAGCATCTATCGGGGCACAACTAGACCCAACGGCCAACACCGCGCTATGACAGTTTCTGTGCGAGAACTGGGATATATTCGCCTGACACCCCTCAGATATGCCAGGAATCCCACGTATATTGGCCGAACACACTCAATATATTGAAGGGATATAAACCGGTCAAGCAAACACTACGCCGCTTTTCCGAACCCAAACGTCAAGCTATGGGGAGGAGCTAGCCAAGCTAATCGAGGCCGGATTCATTAGAGAAATAAAACACCCGGACTGGCTAGCAAACTTGGTGATGGTGCCAAAGAAGGATAAATCCTGGCACATGTGCGTCAATTTCAAAGACCTCAATAAGGCCTGCCCTAAGGATCCCCCCCCCCCCGCGCATCGACCAGATCATTGACGCCACCGCAGGACACGACTCACTGTGCTTCCTCGACGCGTATTCCGGGACCATCAAATCAAAATGAAGGAGTCGGATCAAGCCGCAACGGCATTCAATACCCCATATGGGCCATTCTGCTTCAACACCATGCCCTTCGGGCTAAAAAACACCGGGGCCACCTACCAACACATGATTCAAACATGCCTGGAGAAACAGATCGGCAAGACAGTTGAAGCATATGTGGATGACGTCGTCATTAAAACTAGGCACGTCGATTCACTAATAGACGATTTACTTCTCACATTCGACAACCTCCGTGCATATGACATCAAGCTCAATTCAGAAAAGTGTGTTTTCGGCGTCCCTGCTGGAAAGCTGCTGGGCTTCATCGTTTCCAATAGAGGAATTGAAGCAAATCCAGCCAAAATCCGAGCTTTGTCACAATTGGCTACGCCAACGGACCTTAAACAGGTCCAAAAACTAGCAGGATGCGTGGCAGCTCTAAGCCACTTTATCTCCAGATTAGGAGAAAATGCATTGCCACTGTATCCCTCCTCCGGCGCACCGATCACTTCGAGTGGACGGTTGCGGCAACAGCCGGACTGGAAGAAATAAAAAACCCCTCTTGCGAGCAACCCAATCCTGGCCGCACCGAACATCGGCGAACCCATGTTATTATACATATCGGTAACACACCAGGTAGTGAGCGTCGTGCTCGTCGTTGAGCGAGAGCAGGACGGACACAAATTCCCGCTTCAGAAGCCGGTATACTACGTATCCACTGTCCTCACACCATGCAAATACCGGTACCCTCATTACCAAAAGATAGCATACGCGGTCTTCATGGTATCGCGGAAGCTACGACACTATTTCCAAGAATGTTCCATCACGGTGGCTTCCGAAGTACCACTCAATGACATAATAAACAACCGCGATGCTACGGGCCGGATAGCCAAATTGGCCATTGACCTCCTTCCATTCGACATAACATACAAACTGCGTCGAGCCATCAAATCCCAAGTACTGGCGGACTTCGTCGCCGAATGGACAGAGGTCGAACTCCCTAAAGAGTACGGCACATATTCCAACTGGGTTATGTATTTCGATGGTTCCAAAATGCTGGCAGGATTAGGAGCGGGCGTCGTTTTAACGTCCCCCACTGGAGACGTAGTCCAGTACTTGCTCCAAATATTATACACAGACTCCAATAACGTAGCTGAATATGAGGCCTTATTACATGGTCTTCGGATGGCTGTCTCCATGGGCATACAATGCCTGGAAGTGCGCGGGGACTCAAACCTCGCAAAATCTCAAATAAATGGAGATTTTGATGCCAAAGATCCGAAGATCGTGGCTTATCGCAACGCCGTCCTAAAAATGTCGGCTCGGTTTAAGGGGCTCGAGTTTCATCACGTGGCTAGAGAAAGTAATCAAGCGGCGGACATCCTTGCTCGCATCGGTGCTAAGCGCGACCCCGTCCCACCTAACATCTTTCTGGAAAGGCTTTTCAAGCTGTCTATGGTGTGGCAAGGGGAGAGCGGCAACACCAGTCTGGATCCGAGCACAACCCTAGATCCCGAACACAACGATATCATCGGGGGCTCAGCCACCGAAATAACACCGTCGGCCCATCTCATCATGGCAGTCATTGCCCCATGGACTGAACCCTTCTTGGCCTACCTTAATAGGAGAGAACTCCCGGAGGATCAGAATGAGGCTTGCTGCATTCTCCGGCGTTCTAAGGCCTACAAGGTTCACTACGGAGAACTCTACAAGAAAAGCACTACCGGAGTTCTTCAAAGATGTATCTCCGAGGAAGAGGGGCGGCAACTCTTGGCTGAAATTCATGCCGGTCTCGGCGGCCACCACGCCGCAACTCAGGCCCTTATTAGCAAGGCCTTCCGTACAGGTTTTTACTGGCCGACGGCCCGAGCAGATGCACAGGACCTTGTCCAACGTTGCGTCGGATGCGAGCTCTTCACCAACCAAAGCCATATGCCCCCACCGCTCTACAAACGATCCCCATCACTTGGCCTTTTGCGGTCTGGGGGCTCGATATGGTCGGACCCCTTAAAGGAGGAAGCCATAAGAGAAAGTATCTGCTGGTCATGGTGGATAAAATCACTAAGTGGATAGAGGCCAAACCAGTTAAAACGGCCGAGGCGGGGCCAGTGATATAATTCATATCCAGCGTGGTGCACCGTTATGGTGTTCCACACAGCATCATCACCGATAACGGCTCCAATTTCACAGCCGATGAGGTGAAAACTTGGTGTGCTAATCTGGGCATTAAGCTTGATTACTTATACGTCCATTTTGCATCATGCTTTTATATCGATATTTATTGCATTATGGGTTGTTATTACACATTAGGTCACAATACTTATGCCTATTCTCTCTTATTTTACAAGGTTTACATGAAGAGGGAGAATGCTGGTAGCTGGAATTCTGGGCTGGAAAAGGAGCAAATATTAAAGACATATTCTGCACATCTCCAAAAGTCCTGAAACTTCATGGGAGCACGTTTCAGATTATATAAAAAATATTGGGCGAAAGAAGTACCAGAGGGGGGCCACCCACCGTCCATGAGGGTGGGGCGGCCCTACCCCCTGGGCGCGCCCCTGCCTCGTGGGCAACTAGTAGTGCTGATCATAACAGCTCTAAAAAGATGCTTAAAGAACTTATTTTTCCGAGGTTTGGAGTCCCTAGATACTTAATGACTAATGGTGGTTCACATTTTATTCATGGTGCCTTTCGTAAAATGCTTGCTAAGTATGATGCTAATCATAGAATTGCATCTCCTTATCACCCACAGTCTAGTGGTCAAGTAGAACTGAGCAATAGAGTGTTGGGGAACGTAGCAGAAATTCAAAATTTTCTATGCATCACCAAGATCAATCTATGGAGTAATCTAGCAATGAGGGGAAGGAGAGTGCATCTACATACCCTTGTAGATCGCTAAGCGGAAGCGTTCAAGTGAACGGGGTTGATGGAGTCGTACTCATCGTGATCCAAATCACCGATGATCCTAGTGCCGAACGGACGGCACCTCCGTGTTCAACACACGTACAGCCCGGTGACGTCTCCTACGCCTTGATCCAGCAAGGGGAGAAGGAGAGGTTGGGGAAGACTCCATCCAGCAGCAGCACAACGGCGTGGTGGTGGTGGAGGAGCGTGGTACTCCAGCAGGGCTTCGCCAAGCACCGCAAGAGACGAGGAGGGAGAGGGGTAGGGCTGCGCCTAGAAGGAGATTGAATCGTGTCTATGGCAGCCCAAAACCTCAAGTATATATAGGGGAAGGGGAGGGGCTGCGCCCCCACCTAGGCTTCCACCCCTAGGGGTGGCGGCCAGCCCTAGATCCCATCTAGGGGGGGGGGGGGGCGGCCAAGGGGGGGAGAGAGGGGGGCGCACCACTAGGTGGGCCTTAGGCCCATCTGAGCCTAGGGTTTGTCCCCTTCCACTCTCCCTTGCGCCTTGGGCCTTGGTGGGGGGCGCACCAGCCCACCAGGGGCTGGTCCCCTCCCACACTTAGCCCATGCAGCCCTCCGGGGCTGGTGGCCCCACTTGGTGGACCCCCGGGACCCTCCCGGTGGTCCCGGTACGTTACCGATAGCACCCGAAACTTTTCCGGTGACCAAAACAGGACTTCCCATATATAAATCTTTACCTCCGGACCATTCCGGAACTCCTAGTGACGTCCGGGATCTCATCCGGGACTCCGAACAACATTCGGTAACCACGTATATCTATTCCCTATAACCCTAGCGTCATCGAACCTTAAGTGTGTAGACCCTACGGGTTCGGGAACCATGCAGACATGACCGAGATAACTCTCCGGTCAATAACCAACAGCAGGATCTGGATACCCATGTTGGCTCCCACATGTTCCACGATGATCTCATCAGATGAACCACGATGTCGCGGATTCAATCAATCCCGTATACAATTCCCTTTGTCTATCGGTACGATACTTGCCTGAGATTCGATCGTCGGTATCCCGATACCTTGTTCAATCTCGTTACCGGCAAGTCTCTTTACTCGTTCCATAACACATCATCCCGTGATCAACTCCTTGATCACATTGTGCACATTATGATGATGTCCTACCGAGTGGGCCCAGAGATACCTCTCCATTTACACGGAGTGACAAATCCCAGTCTCGATTCATGCCAACCCAACAGACACTTTCGGAGATACCTGTAGTGTACCTTTATAGCCACCCAGTTACGTTGTGACGTTTGGCACACCCAAAGCACTCCTACGGTATCCGGGAGTTGCACAATCTCATGGTCTAAGGAAATGATACTTGACATTAGAAAAGCTTTAGCATACGAACTACACGATCTTGTGCTAGGCTTAGGATTGGGTCTTGTCCATCACATCATTCTCCTAGTGATGTGGTCCCATTATCAACGACATCCAATGTCCATGGTCAGGAAACCGTAACCATCTATTGATCAACGAGCTAGTCAACTAGAGGCTTACTAGGGACATGGTGTTGTCTATGTATCCACACATGTATCTGAGTTTCCTATCAATACAATTCTAGCATGAATAATAAACGATTATCATGAACAAGGAAATATAATAATAACCAATTTATTATTGCCTCTAGGGCATATTTCCAATAGTCTCCCACTTGCACTAGAGTCAATAATCCAGTTCACATCGATATGTGATTAAAACTCAAGGTCACATCCCCATGTGACTAACACCCAAAAAGAGTTCTTGGTTTGATCATGTTATGCTTGTGAGAGAGGTTTCAGTCAACGGGTCTGCAGCATTCAGATCCGTATGTACTTCGCAAATTTCTATGTCATCTTGTAGATGCAACTACTACGCTACATTTGGAGCCATTTCAAATAACTGTTCTACTTGGAACCATTCTAAATTGTTGCTCCATTATACGTATCCGGTATCGCTACTCAGGGCTATCCGGATAGGTGTTAAGCTTGCATCGACGTAACTCTTTACGTCGAACTCTTTATCACCTCCATAACCGAGAAACATATCCTTATTCCTCTAAGGATAATTTAGACCGCTATCTGGTGATCTACTCCTAGATCACCTTTGTACCCTCTTGCCAGATATGTGGCAAGGCACACATCAGGTGCGGTACTCAGCATGGCATACCGTATAGAGCCTATGACAAAAGCATAGGGGATGACCTTCGTCCTTCCTCTTTCTTCTGCCGTGGTCGAGCTTTAAGTCTTAACTTCATACCTTACAACTCAGGCAAGAACTCCTTCTTTGACTGATCCATCTTGAACACCTTTAAGATCATGTCAAGGTATGTGCTTATTTGAAAGTACCATTAAGCGTTTTGATCTATCCATATAGATCTTGATGCTCAATGTTCAAGTAGCCTAATCCATGCTTTCCATTGAAAAACACTTTCCAAATAACCCTATATGCTTTCTACGTCATTTCTGATTAACACCATATACTCATCAGAAATTCTATAGTGCTCCCACTCACTTCTTTGGAAATACAAGTTTCTCATAAACTTTGTATACACCCAAAATCTTTGATCATCAAATCAAAGCATACATTCCAACTCCGAGATGCTTACTCCAGTCCTTAGAAGGATTGCTGGAGCTTTGCATACTTGTTAGCATCTTTCAGGATTGACAAAACCTTCCGGTTGTATCACATGCAACCTTTCCTCAAGAAAATCATCGAGGAAACAATGTTTTGACATCCTATCTGCAAGATTTCATAAATAATGCAGTAATTGCTAATATAATTCCAACAGACTCTTAGCATCGCTACGAGTGAGAAAGTCTCATCGTAGTCAACTCCTTGAACTTGTCGGAAAACATCTTAACGACAAGTCGAGCTTTCTTAATGGTGATTACCATCATTGTCCATCTTCCTTTAAAAAAAATCCATATGTACCTAACAGCCTTACGACCATCAAGTAGTTCTTCCAAAGTCTACACCTTGTTTTCATATATGGATCCTCTCTCGGATTATATGGCCTCGAGCCATTTTGTAATCCAGGCCCACCATCGCTTCTCCATAGCTCGTAGGTTCATTGTTGTCTAGCAACATGACTTCCAAGACAGGATTATGTACCACTCTGAAGTAGTACGCATCCTTGTCATCCCACGAGGTTTGGTAGTGACTTGATCTAAAGTTTCATGATCACTATCATAAGCTTCCACTTCAATTGGTGTAGGTGCCACAGGAACAACTCCCTCTGCCCTGCCACACACTAGTTGAAGAGACGGTTCAGTAACCTCATCAAGTCTCCACCATCCTCCCACTCAATTCTTTCAAGAGAAACTTTTCCTCGAGAAAGGATCCGATTCTAGAAACAATCCCGTATTGCTTTCGGATCTGAGACAAGAGGTATACCCAACTGTTTTGGGTGTCCTATGAAGATGCATTTATCCGCTTTGGGTTCGAGCTTATCAGCCTGAAACTTTTTCACATAAGCGTCGCAGCCCCAAACTTTTAAGAAATGACAGCTTAGGTTTCTCTAAACCATAGTTCATATGGTGTCATCTCATCGGAATTACGTGGTGCCCTATTTAAAGTGAATGTGGTTGTCTCTAATGCCTAACCCATAAACTATCATGGTAATTCGATAAGAGACATCATGGTATGCATCATATCCAATAGGGTGAAGTTATGATGTTCGGACACACCATCACACTATGGTGTTCCAGGCTGTATTAGTTTTGAAACAATTTCCACAATGTCTTAATTCTGTGCCAAACTCGTAATTCAGATATTCATTTCTATGATCATATCATAGATATTTTATCCTCTTGTCACGACGATCTTTCAACTTCACCCTGAAATTACTTGAACCTTTCAATAATTCAGACTCATGATTCATCAAGTAAATACACTCAACATCTACTCAAATCATCTGTGAAGTAAGAACATAACGATATCCACTACACGCCTCAGCACTCATTGGACTGCACACATCAAAATGTATTACTTCCAACAAGTTGCTAGTTCCATTTTACTGAAAACGAGGCTTTCAGTCATCTTGTCCATGTGGTATGATTTGCATGTCTCAAGTGATTCAAAATCAAGTGAGTCCAAACGGTCCATTTGCATGGAGTTTCTTCATGCATATACACCAATAGACATGGTTCGCATGTCTCATACTTTTCAAAAATGAGTGAGCCCAAAGATCCATCAACATGGAGCTTCTTCATGCGTTTTATACCGGTATGACTTACGTGGCAGTGCCACAAGTAGGTGGTACTATCATTACTATCTTATATCTTTTGGCATGAACAAGTGTATCACTACGATCGAGATTCAATAAACTATCCATTTAGGTGCAAGACCATTGAAGGTATTATTCAAATAAACAGAGTAACCATTATTCTCCTTAAATGAATAACCGTATTGCGGTAGACATAATCCAATCATGTCTATGCTCAACGCAAACACCAATCTCGATGGTAGAGGGAGCGTGCGATGCTTGATCACATCAAGCTTGGAAAAACTTCCAACACATATCGCCAGCTCACCTTTAGCTAGTCTCCGTTTACTCCGCAGCCTTTTATTTCGAGTTTACTAACACTTAGCAACCGAACCGGTATCTAATACCATGGTGCTACTAGGAGTACTAGTAAAGTACACATTAACACAATGTATATCCAATATACTTCTAACGACCTTGCCAACCTTCTCATCTACCAAGTATCTAGGGTAATTCTGCTCCAGTGGATGTTCCCCTTATTACAGAAGCACTTAGCCTCGGGTTTGGGTTCAACCTTGGGTTTCTTCACTAGAGCAGCAGCTGACTTGCCGTTTCATGAAGTATCCCTTCTTGCCCTTGCCCTTCTTGAAACTAGTGGTTTCACCAACCATCAACAATTGATGCTCCTTCTTGATTTCTACTTTTGTGGTGTCAAACATTGCGAATATCTCAAGGATCATCATATATGTCCCTGATATATCATAGTTCATCACGAAGCTCTAGCAGCTTAGTGGTAATGACTTCGGAGAAACATCACTTTCTCATCTGGAAGATCAACTCCCACTCGATTCAAATGATTGTTGTACTCAGACAATCTGAGCACAAGCTCAACAATTGAGCTTTTCTCCCTTAGTTTGCAGGCTAAGAAAATCATCGGAGGTCTTATACCTCTTGACATGGGCACGAGCCTGAAATCCCAATTTCAGCCCTCGAAACATCTCATATGTTTCGCGAGATTTCAAAACGTCTTCGGTGCCTCAACTCTAAACCGTTTAACTGAACTATCACGTAGTTATCAAAATGTGTATGTCAGATGTTCGCAACATCCACAGACAACGTTCGAGGTTCAGCACACTGAGCGGTGCATTAAGGACATAAGCCTTCTATGAAGCAATGAGGACAATCCTCAGTTTACAGACCTAGTCCGCATAATTGCTACTATCAACTTTCAACTAAATTTTCTCTAGGAACATATCTAAACAGTAGAACTGATGTGCGAGCTACGACATAATTTGCGAAGACCTTTTGACTATGTTCAGGATAATTAAGTTCATCTTATGAACTCCCACTCAGATAGACATCCCTCTAGTCATCTAAGTGATTACATGATCCGAGTCAACTAGGCCGTGTCCGACCATCACGTGAGACGGACTAGTCATCATCGGTGAACATCTTCATGTTGATCGTATCTTCTATACGACTCATGTTCGACCTTTCGGTCTTCCGTGTTCCGAGGCCATGTCTGTACATGCTAGGCTCGTCAACACCCGTTGTATTCGAACGTTAGAATCTATCACACCCGATCATCACGTGGTGCTTCGAAACAACGAACCTTCGCAACGGTGCACAGTTAGGGGGAACACTTTTCTTGAAATTTTAGCGAGGGATCATCTTATTTAAGCTACCGTCGTTCTAAGCAAACAAGATGTAAAACATGATAAAAATCACATGCAATCAAATAGTGACATGATATGGCCAATATCATTTTGCTCCTTTTGATCTCCATCTTCGGGGCTCCATGATCATCGTTGTCACCGGCATGACACCATGATCTCCATCATCATGATCTCCATCATCGTGTCTTATTGAAGTTGTCTCGTCATCTATTACTTCTACTACTATGGCTAACGCTTTAGCAATAAAGTAAAGCAATTACATGATGTTTAAGTTGACATGCAGGTCATAAATAAATTAAGACAACTCCTATGGCTCCTGCCGGTTGTCATACTCATCGACATGCAAGTCGTGATTCCTATTACAAGAACATGATCAATCTCATACATCACATATATCATTCATCACATCCTTTTGGCCATATCACATCACAAGGCATATGCTGCAAAAACAAGTTAGACGTCCTCTAATTGTTTTTGCAAGTTTTTACGTGGCTGCTATAGGTTTCTAGCAAGAACGTTTCTTACCTACGCGAAAACCACAACATGATATGCCAATTTCTATTCACCCTTCGTAAGGACCCTTTTCATCGAATCCGATCCGACTAAAGTGGGAGAGACAGACACCCGCTAGCCACCTTATGCAACCAGTGCATGTCAGTCGGTGGAACCAGTCTCACGTAAGAGTACGTGTAAGGTCAGTCCGGGCCGCTTCATCCCACGATGCCACCAAATCAAGATAAGACTAGTAACGGCAAGATAATTGACAATATCGACGCCCACAACCACTTTGTGTTCTACTCGTGCATAGTAACTACGCATAGACCTAGCTCATGATGCCACTGTTGGGGAACGTAGCAGAAATTCAAAATTTTCTACGCATCACCAAGATCAATCTATGGAGTAATCTAGCAATGAGGGGAAGGATAGTGCATCTACATACCCTTGTAGATCGCTAAGCGGAAGCGTTCAAGTGAACGGTGTTGATGGAGTCGTACTCGTCGTGATCCAAATCACCGATGATCCTAGTGCCGAACGGACGGCACCTCCGTGTTCAACACACGTACAGCCCGGTGACGTCTCCTACGCCTTGATCCAGCAAGGGGAGAAGGAGAGGTTGGGGAAGACTCCATCCAGCAGCAGCACGACGGCGTGGTGGTGGTGGAGGAGCGTGGTACTCCAGCAGGGCTTCGCCAAGCACCGCAAGAGACGAGGAGGGAGAGGGGTAGGGCTGCGCCTAGAAGGAGATTGAATCGTGTCTATGGCAGCCCAAAACCTCAAGTATATATAGGGGAAGGGGAGGGGCTGCGCCCCCACCTAGGCTTCCACCCCTAGGGGTGGCGGCCAGCCCTAGATCCCATCTAGGGGGGCGGCCAAGGGGGGGAGAGAGGGGGGCGCACCACTAGGTGGGCCTTAGGCCCATCTGAGCCTTGGGTTTGCCCCCTTCCACTCTCCCTTGCGCCTTGGGCCTTGGTGGGGGGCGCACCAGCCGACCAGGGGCTGGTCCCCTCCCACACTTGGCCCATGCAGCCCTCCGGGGCTGGTGGCCCCACTTGGTGGACCCCTAGGACCCTCCCGGTACGTTACCGATGGCACCCAAAATTTTTCCGGTGACCAAAACAGGACTTCCCATATATAAATCTTTACCTCCGGACCATTCCGGAACTCCTCGTGACGTCCGGGATCTCATCCGGGACTCCGAACAACATTCGGTAACCACGTATATCTATTCCCTATAACCCTAGCGTCATCGAACCTTAAGTGTGTAGACCCTACGGGTTCGGGAACCATGCAGACATGACCGAGATAACTCTCCGGTCAATAACCAACAGCGGGATCTGGATACCCATGTTGGCTCCCACATGTTCCACGATGATCTCATCGGATGAACCACGATGTCGCGGATTCAATCAATCCCGTATACAATTCCCTTTGTCTATCGGTACGATACTTGCCTGAGATTCGATCATCGGTATCCCGATACCTTGTTCAATCTCGTTACCGGCAAGTCTCTTTACTCATTCCGTAACACATCATCCCGTGATCAACTCCTTGATCACATTGTGCACATTATGATGATGTCCTACCGAGTACCTCTCCGTTTACACGGAGTGACAAATCCCAGTCTCGATTCGTGCCAACCCAACAGACACTTTTGGAGATACCTGTAGTGTACCTTTATAGCCACCCGGTTACATTGTGACGTTTGGCACACCCAAAGCACTCCTACGGTATCCGGGAGTTGCACAATGTCATGGTCTAAGGAAATGATACTTGACATTAGAAAAGCTTTAGCACACGAACTACACGATCTTGTGCTAGGCTTAGGATTGGGTCTTGTCCATCACATCATTCTCCTAGTGATGTGATCCCGTTATCAACGACATCCAATGTCCATGGTCAGGAAACCGTAACCATCTATTGGTCAACGAGCTAGTCAACTAGAGGCTTACTAGGGACATGGTGTTGTCTATGTATCCACACATGTATCTGAGTTTCCTATCAATACAATTCTAGCATGAATAATAAACGATTATCGTGAACAAGGAAATATAATAATAACCAACTTATTATTGCCTCTAGGGCATATTTCCAACATAGAGAGCTTAAATTAATTTTGCAAAAGACTATTAATAGATCTAGGAAGAATTGGTCCAAGAAACATGATGATGCATTATGGGCCTATAGAACTGCATACAAAAATCATGTGGGTATGTCTCCGTATAAAATGGTTTATGGAAAGGCATGTCACTTACCTCTTGAACTAGAACATAAGGCATATTGGGCCATTAAAGAGCTCAATTATGATTTCAAACTTGCCGGTGAGAAGAGGCTTTTTGACATTAGCTCAATTTATGAATGGAGACCCCGGGCCTATGAGAATGCCAAACTATTTAAAGAAAAATTAAAAGATGGCATGACAAAAGGATACAAAAACGCGAGGTTAATGTAGGTGATTATGTATTGTTATACAACTCTCGTTTAAGATTTTTTGCAGGCAAACTCCTCTCTAAATGGGAAGGTCCTTACGTCATCGAGGAGGTCTATCAAAATGGTGCTATAAAAATCAACAACTTCGAAGGCATAAATCTGAGGGTGGTGAATGGTCAAAGAATCAAACATTATATCTCAGGTAATCCCATAAACGTTGAAACTAATGTTATTGAAACCGTAACCCCGGAGGAATACACAAGGTACACTTTCCAGAACGTTTCAGACTTTGAAAAGGAATAGGTACATGGTACGGTAAGTAAACCAACTCCAAAACCGTTCTAATGGCAATTTTTCTCCGTTTTGGAATATTTAAGAAAATAGGAAAATAAGAAGTAGTCCGGAAAGGACACGAGGCTTCCACGAGGGTGGAGGGTGCGCCATACCCCCTGGACGTGCCCCTGCCTCGTGGGCACCTCGTGTGCTCTCCGGACTCCGTTTTCTTGCACGATACTTCTTTTGGTCGGTAAAAAATCATTATATAATCTCCCGAAGGTTTTGACCACCGTATCACGCAAATATCTCCTGTTTTTGTTTCGAGCTGTTTTCTGCCAGGGTTGTCAAGGCCAGGCATCATGTCATCTCCCTCCTCCTCCTCCTCCAACAATGAGGGAAACAATGCTTGGCTAATGAAGATAGAGCTGAAGAGAGAAGAGCCTGGAGAGATCAACAAGGATGATGGGATCAAGAAGGCTGTGGGGGATCAAGTTCCAACAGTAATAGAAGAAGACATCCTTCAACCTCATCACAATATCTTTACCCCAACGGAGATTGAAGCTTTCAAGATGATTGAGTTAGCTCGCATTCGAAACAAGTATCTCACGAGTGAAAATATTTTGTTGAAGGAGCATATCATCGCACTCAAGGGCATTATCCGCAAATTGGAGGACCTCCTACGCTCAATGTGCGACTATCCATGATCACCAACACCTTCTTCACCAACAAAGAAGAACTGAGTATCGGGTATGGGCACTCCCCTTGGCAACTGCCAAGCTTGGGGGAGTGCCCCGGTATCGTATCACCATCACACTTTTACCTTTACCGTTTTTCTTAGTTTGATCCTTTTGGTAATATCTTGATCTAGTAGAATAAAGTTTTAGTATGATCTAGTTTTGAGTTTTGCTTTATGATCCTTCTATGTAATCTAGTCTATGAACTTTATATAATAAAGATTAGTGTTGAGTCAAGGGCTTGATTATCTTACTATGATCTTGATGGAATAAAATAAAAGAGAAAGAATAAAAAGAAATAAAGAGATCATATGGATCTTATGGAGAGTAATGAATTCACATATAAAGAGTATGATGAATAAAAATTGTTGAGAGTTGACAAGCATAGTTTTGGTCATCATTGCAATTAATAGGAAGTAATAAAGAAAGAGAGGTATCTTTTATGATTGTGAGCAGTCATTAAAATATGACATGCTAAAGAGTTGACGTTGGACAAGGAAGACAACGTAATGGTTTATGCTTTCTTACATCTGAAATAAATTATATTGTCACGGATCATACAACATGTTGATCTTGCCTTTCCCTCTCATGCTAGCCAAATTCTTTGCACCAAGTAGAAATACTACTTGTGCTTCCAAATTTCCTTAAACCCAGTTTTGCCATGAGAGTCCACCATATCTACCTATGGATTGAGTAAGATCCTTCAAGTAAGTTGTCATAGTTGCAAGCAATAAAAATTGCTCTCTAAATATGTATGACTTATTAGTGTGGAGAAAATAAGCTTTATACGATCTTGTGATGTGGAAGAAATAAAAGCGATAGACTGCATAATAAAGGTCCATATCACAAGTGGCAATATAAAGTGACGTTCTTTCGCATTAAGATTTTGTGCATCCAACCATAAAAGCACATGACAACCTATGCTTCCCTCTGCGAAGGGCCTACCTTTTATTCTTGTCTTATACTTCATACAAGAGTCATGGTGATCCTCACCTTTCCTTTTTACATTTATCCTTTGGCAAGCACAATGTGTCGTGGGTTTGTCACGGCAGATGTCCTCGTGAAAGGACTTAGTCGTGGAGCCATCGCTATGGGTTAACTTAAAGGGGTTAAACCGGATAAGGGACACGAGGGATTTTATACTAGTTCGGCCCCTTCGATGAAGGTAAAAGCCTACGTCTAGTTGTGATTGGTATTGCTAGGGTTTCGATGACCAGGGAGCGAATCCGCTTTGCCTAGTTCTCGAGTTGTTGTCTGTTGTCCCTAAACCACTGCCGGGTCAGCCCTTTATATACATAGATTGACGCCCGCCGGTTTACAGAGTCCCGAGGCCGGATCATAAACGTGTTCGGCTCGGTCTCCATTCCTTCTAACTTACAATACAAGTTACATGAAAGAGTCGGTTTACATCTCAGGTCTTAACTCGCCTTTGGGCCTTGGGCCTTCGTAAAGCGCCACCATCCTCACGTCTTCATGGGCTTCTATATTCATGGAGTTAACCCGGCCACTCCTAGCCGGTTTACCTCCAGTAGTCATATCCCCAACATTAGGCCCCAAATTGATTTGAACTTGTTCATGTCAATCTTCAATACTTAGAAAAATTCTTGCCCCGGCACCTTCGTATAGATCTGGTAAACTGCCGTGATGTCATCCTTTAGATTCGTAGTAAACCGCCATGACGTCATCTATTTGTTGAAGCCGAAGATACCCTTCATTAATGAATATCCAACCATCGAGGCGACATCCTTATTAACTATCCATTTTAAGCTCCTCGATTCACGCACTTGTCGCTTATCGGTTCGCCTTATAAATAGGACCAAGGGCCATTCCCTTTTCCCCCTTTGTCTCCTTCGCTTCTTCTTCCTCCTTGCGACGCCTCTACAACCGAGCGCCGCCGCCGTTGCCGAGCTTCGCCTCCGCCTCTTCGTTGGCCACTGCATCAACCTGGTTGCACCAGAGAGCCGCGGCGTACCTCCGCTGCTTCAACAGCCGCTGTAAGTCCTTTCCTTTCCTCCTTTGTAGATCTGCCTAGGGTTTCCTTGTTCATTGAAGTTCATCGAGGCTCCGACACTGTTCTTCCCTGTTCCTCCTTAGTCCATGGATAAAAACCTCAAGCTTGATATATTCCGTGTAATGGCTTATCTTCTTTCACCACAACAAATCCATACGCACATAAAAACTGATCTGGACCTTTGTGAACTGCTTCAGGACCAACCTTTTTAGGTCTAAATCTTTTTGCTTTCCGGTCTTATGGTAGATCCAAAATTTCCATGCAACCTTGTGAAACCTGTTTTACCTTACTTAGTCGTTCTTACCTTAGATTTGTATCCTCTTTATCACGTAGGCGGTTTACCTTTGTAGAAAGCAATCTATCACATACCATTAGTCCCCTTGTAAACCGGCAATCCCTTTATCTCTGTTGTCATACTCCAGCTTAACAGTATGCGTATACCTTTGTTCTGTTTACCACTTTGTCATTCATTATTGTATCAGCCTCCGGTTTACGAAATTTACATACTTGGATTTCTTTATCCCATTGCACCTTATGCACCACCATGAATGAATTGTTAAACCGGTACTTCTTTTCAGCTTTTCACTTGCAATGGCCAAGCAGTTTTATGCCTGCAACTGGGCTCCCTCCCGGGTTACAGAAGAACAACTTAGTGGAATGGTCAAAATTGGTACCTTACCCAAAAAGAGTGAGATCTGATGGCGAGTTCCTGGATCGGAGAACCCTCCTACTCCCAAGCAGGGTGAAGTAGTGGTATTTGTTGATCACATAGGTCGTGGCTTCAAACCACCCGAGTCAAAGTTTTTCTGAGATGTGCTTGCCAGTTTTCAGCTCCACCCTCAAGATATTGGACCCAACTCGGTATCCAATTTATGCAACTTCCAAGTCTTCTGTGAAGTGTACTTACAAGAAGAGCCAATGGTTGAGTTGTTCCGAGACTTCTTTCATCTGAATCGGCGTACTGAATTCGTAGACGGTCCCAATACTGAACTTGGCGGCGTCTCCATTCAGAAAAGGAAAGAAGCTGAATTTCCTCACGCTAAGCTGCACAGTCACCCCAAAGACTGGAACCAAACTTGGTTCTATTATAAAGACACCTCCCCTGAAGATGAGAACCCTCTGCCGGGTTACCGTGCTCACCGGTTCGCCAATACTCATCCACTGCCGCAACCTCTAAGTGCTCAAGAACTGGCCTCATATGCCCCTCAACTCGCGAAGCTCCGAGCCTTTATGGCCAACGGTTTGTCAGGTGTAGACTTTGTCCGTTGCTGGATATCCTGGAGCATCCTTCCATTAAGTCACCGCACTGGTTTAATGTGCGAGTATACTGGCAACGTAGAAGACTCCCAACGCCATATCAACATTCAACTAACAGACAAAGAAGTAACAGAGTTTGTCAAAAAGATATTGAATGAATCGGAGGTTGTTTGTCGCCAAACCGGATTAAACCCCTTTTATACTAAAAACAAACCGCCTGCTGTAAGTATTATCTTCCACTTTACACTTGATATCCTTGTACTGTATGAGCTTTGAATATCCTTTTCCCCTCTTTTAAATAGGGTGATGATCCGTTCTGGAAAAGGAAGCCTCAGGAGAAAGCGGCAAAGCCTTCCCGTCCTAAAACAAAAGCCGTCAAGAAAACCTCAAAGCGGAAGGTAGCTGAACGCATCAGCATGGAATTGAATGACGACTGATACGTCTCCAACGTATCTATAATTTTTGATTGCTCCATGCTATATTATCTACTGTTTTGGACATTATTGGGCTTTATTATCCACTTTTATATTATTTTTGGGACTAACCTATTAACCGGAGGCCCAACCCAGAATTGCTGTTTTTTTGCCTGTTTTAGGGTTTCAAAGAAAAGGAATATCAAACGGAGTCCAAACGCAATGAAACCTTCGGGAACGTGATTTTCTCAACAAACAAGACCCGGGAGACTTGGACCCTACGTCAAGAAAGAAAAGAGGAGGCCACGAGGTAGGGGGGCGCGCCTACCCCCCCAGGCGCGTGTCAGGACCCCGATTCCAAGCCACATCGATCTAGCCGGTAACACGTCATATCACTTTGGGGCCTCACGCACGGTATCCCACGGGTGTCGCCTTACCATGGCCCGGGACCGTTTGCGCCTTTTGGCTCACGTATATGATAGCGTCGCTAGCATCCATATGACAAAGAACCCGGGCCGACATGGCTAGTCGTGAACCCAAAGCGGCATAGACCTATGGAGACAGGCATACATGAACCACATCGAGCATGTCGGTCATCAACGAGTGATTCCGGACTGTAGCACTGTGCTAACAGGACTCCGGGGAACCCGGGCTGTAGCAGGCTAGGCAGGACTCCGGAAGTCACCGCGTGACATTTCCCCGAAGGGACAGACATAGGAACGAAGTGAAACACATGCCGGCCAGTCAAGTGTCCTGAACAGTAGTGCTGGGCTAGCAGGACTCCGGTGAACCGGGCCGTAGTGGACTACTATGGCTCGAGGAACACTAGACTACATTTCCCCATAAGAAAGGCTGCCAAGGATAAACAACTAGATTGTCGGATCCCACTCATACCAAGCATTTCAATCATACACACAATATGCCCGATATGAGTACATACAACATGGCATCACAACAAAACTCTACAACTCAAGTACTTTATTTAAAGGCTCCAGAGAGCCTTACATAACATGTTCATACAGATAGGGGTCACATGACCCGACACTCAAGTCATACACTCATACAAGCACATGCGGAAGCAACTAGTCTGAGTACAGACACTAGAAAGAAAGAAGGCTTCTCGAAGCCTGTCTATCTACATAGGGCCCTCCATGGCCAGGATCACCACCTGGGTGGCTAGTCACTCGTCGACATCAAGGTCTACATAAAACCCATCCGAGGGGGCAGTGTTGTCATCTGAAAACAATAAATAAGAAAACATGAGTACAAGGTACTCAGCAAGTCTTACATCAGAACCTACTATACATGCTCATTCTCAAGAAGGTGGTGGGGTTATTGCAGCAAGCCAGCTTTAACTCTTGGCTAAGCTATCCTATGGAACTTCTCTAGTAAAATAGTTTTCGCACACGAGTCCACTACTCACCAACACAATACTCCACCAGGGATCCTCCCTTGTCATCCTACGAGAGGGCCATCCTCGGTACTCACACTTATCTTGAGTCTTTTAGTAGTATTCATTAACTTGTCAATGAACTGTATAGGCAACCAAGTAGTCCTTTACCGCGGACGCGGCTATTCAAATAGTTTTATACCCTGCAGGGGTGTACTTCGTCACACATGTTTCCACCACTTAGCGTCTGCACACGACATGTGCTCGGAAGACTTCAAGCGAAAACCAACGTGGGTGTAGACCACAACCTGACTAACCTCACAAGTCTCTAGTCTAGGTTTATCGCCTATTCAGGTTCCATCCGCAAGGAAATCCGGCCGGGGTGTCCTCAACGGCCCCAAACGATGTGTACAGGGTTCCCGAGACACCAAACGAGCGACTCGGTACACCGTGCCACGGTGTATCTACCGCATTATAGCCCACCCCTAGGGTCAGCGCTACACACGGCCGCCAACACATAACCTACAAACACCAGAAACTAGTTGCAACTCCTGGACAGAGGACGAGATGGTCAGTAAGTCGAGCGGGGTCATATTTCAGGGCCCAATGTGTGGTAGTATCTGAATCTTAAATCACGCATACAGATCTGAGTTCTTATGGACGACCTCAATGAAACAACCCACCATGTACTCCTACATGGCCTCTCATCGATACCTTTACCAAAACATGTTCAACACATTCCTCATATTACCGACATAATCATATCACTCTAGCCCATCACCCAGATGAACCAGACCTGACACAACTCTAAACATAGCAGGCATAGCAAGTTAGGAATCACATACATGGCTCAATCAACTCCTACACATGCTAGTGGGTTTCATCTAGTTACTATGGCAATGACAGGTCATGCAAAGGATAAGGGTTCAACTACCGTAGCACACAGCAGTTTGAATCGTGATGTCTTAATGCAGTAAACAAGAGCAGAAGCGAGAACATGGGTTGTATCAGAATGATCAATGGTTGCTTGCCTGATGGAGTGGTAGTGGGATACTGCCCTTCAGTTGGATACTCGTGAATATCCTCGGAGGCAGAACCTAGCACGAAGAACACATCAGAACACAATCAACACATGACGATATGCAACAATATGATGCATGCTATGACATGGCAATATGAATGTGTCTTGGCCTAATGCAAGCTAAAACAGAAGGGAATGAACTCATTTGAATCAAAGTTCAAATACTAGCTCATTAAACATGGCCTTATTAGTGCATTACCTTATTCTGCTTAAACAGCAAGGTAAACTTGTTTTGTCATGCATGAAACCATTACAGATGGATAGATTGAATTTTTTTGATAATTTTTCATATATAAATTATTTCATTTGGAGTTACGGTTGAATTTCTATGATTTTTAGAAGTTTTAAACATTTTCTGGAATTTCCTGAATAGAAATAAATCCAGAAAATGCATTACTGTGTCAGCATTGCATCATGCTGACCTCAGCAGGTCAAAGGCGCCAGCCCAGGTCAAACTTGACTGGTGGGCCCCTTCTGTCAGTCTCTCAGCTAGTTAACAGGATTAGATTAACACTAATTAGCTGTCAGTGGGGCCTGGGCCCACATGTCAGTGACCGAATTAATTAAAATTAGTTAAAACTAATCCTAGATTAATTAGTAGACCGGCCCCACCTATCATAGACTCAGGGGGGGTCTACCTGGGCCCACCCAGGGGTCAAACTGGGTCAAACTCGCCGGTGACTCGACGCCGGCGAGGCCCGAGACGGTGGCGCGGCTCGGAAAACGCCCACAGGGCACGGTGCGAGGCCGTTCTTGGGATCGTTGGAGAGCTCTTGCAGGTGCGCATCTAGTGGTGGTGGAGGCCGGGCCTACGGTGGTCGGAGACAACGACGGCGAGCTCCAAGGCGGCGGCCGGAGTTCGGCCATGTGCGGGGTGTGGGCTGCGGCGTGCAAACGCGGAAACTGAGGCGCTAGCGAGGCACTACGCGATGCGGCAAGCATGTTGCGTAGCACGAGATGACCAAATAGTCGCCGGAGCAACGCCGGCGACAAGCTCGAGCGGAGACGAGCTTCGGCCATGGTGGAACTATGGCCTAGAGGGTGCAAACGCGTGGGAAAGAAGAGGGGAAAGGCGTCGGAGCTCACAGGGAGGTCGATGAGCAGATCAGTGGGCTCGGGGGCGACCGGAGCGAGGCGAATCGATGAACGGCGTCCGGCGGGTACCGAGGTTGAAGACGGCCCGATGGCGGCGATGCAAGGCCTCCGGCGAAGCATGGCTCGGTGGGAAGGGCGAGGGCGTCGCGGCGGAGCTTCTGGGCATGTCAGAGAGGCGAGGGGGTGATGGAGAGCGCGACTACGGCGGTTAGACGGCGACAGGTGCGTCGGCAATTGCGGGAGAGGGAGAAGGGGACGAGGGGGAGAGTGAGGGAGGATGAGAGGGGGGCGTGGGGGTCGGCGTTGTCGGGACCCCGATCCCAAGTCACACCGATCTAGCATGTAACACATCATATCACTTTGCGGCCTCACGCACGGTATTCCCACGGGTGCCACCTTACCTGGCCCAGGACCGTTTGCGCCTTTTGGCTCACGTATATGATAGTGTCGCTAGCATCCATATGACAAAGAACCCATGCCGACATGGCTAGTCGTGAATCCAAAGCGGCACTAACCCATGAGGACAGGCATACATGAACCACATCGAGCATGTCGGTCATCAACGTGTGAATTCGGGCTGTAGCACTGGGCTAACAGGACTCCGGATGTCACCGCGTGACATTTCCCCGAAGGGACAGACACAGGAACGAAGTGAAACACATGCCGGCCAGTCAAGTGTCCTGAGCAGTAGTGCTGGGCTAGCAGGACTCCGGTGAACCGGGCTGTAGCGGACTACTATGGCTCAAGGAAGCACTAGACTACATTCCCCCATAAGAGAGGCTGCCAAGGATAAACAACCAGATTATCGGATCCCACATATAGCAATACACGTTACACGTACGCATAACATGCAAGTATGTGCTGTACAACATGGCATCACAACATAACGCAAACTCATATAGATAAAGGCCCAAAAGAGCCACATAGCATTAAATACAAGCAAGGGTCACATGACCCATCATTCAGAGCATACAAGCAACAAACGGAAGCATTACATGTCTGAGTACAGACAACTACAAAAGAAAAAGGCCGAGAAGCCTGACTATCTACAAGTCCCTCCAAGGTACAAGATCGTAGCTGAGGTAACAAGCTACTCGTCGAAGTCCAAGTGGTACTACTAGTGAGACTGATGTCTCATCTGCAAAACATAAATAAAGCAAACGTGAGTACAAAGGTACTCAGCAAGACTTACATCAGATCCTATCATACATGCATTGGTATCGAGAAGGTGAAGTGGGGTTTAGTTGCAGCAAGCCAGCTTTGACTCAGTGGCTATCCTGTTCTACGACAACGAGAAACTTCTTTGAGATGAGGCAGCGCACACGAGTCCACTAATGACCATGTCAATACACTACTATGGATTCATTCCCGTCTTCCTACGAGAAGGCCATCCATAGCACTCACACTTGTCTTGAGCATTTTAGAGTGTCCACGTTAAGTTGTCTATGTACCACGTAAGCATCCAAGAAGTCCATAACCGAGGACACGGCTATTCGAATAGATCATGATAACCCTGCAGGGGTGTACTTCTTCACACACGCTCTCACCACTTATCACCATGTACACGTCATGTACCTCGGCAACCTTCAAGTGGAAGCCTGGCGAGGGTGTCGGCCACGACCTGACTAACCGCACAAGACTCTAATCCAGGGCTATCACCTATTTGGGTTCCATCCGCAAGGAGATCCGGCCGGGGTGTCGCTCATGGCCCCAAATGATGTGAGCAGGGTTCCCAAGCCCACCATCCGGGTGCCACTTGGTACACCGTGCCACCGGTGCCTAGTCTGTCCCGAGCCCACCCTGCCGGGTGCCACTCGGTAGAAAAATAGCACTACCTACAAACACCAGAAACTATTTGCAACTCCTGGACAGAGATCAAGGTGGTTAATAAGTCGAGAGAGCTTGGAGCGCCCGGAGCCCAATGTGTGGTAGTAGCTAGTCATTGGACAACTTACACAGAACTCAGTTCTTAAGTACGGTCCCAATGAGACAACCCACCATGTACTCCTACATGGCCTCTCACCGCTACCTTTACCAAATCGTGTTCACACGCTTAACTCCCATTACCAGAACATATCATAACATTCCAATTCATTCCCGATGAATCAGACCCGACACAACTCTAAGCAATAGCAGGCATGGCATGGTAGGAACACCACATGGCTCAATCAACTCCTACACATGCTAGTGGGTTTCAACTATTTACTGTGGCAATGACAGGTCATGCAGAAGAATGGGTTCAACTACCGCAGCATAAAGTAGCAGTTGAATCGCTGTTGCCCTAATGCAATAAAAGAGAGCAGGAGCGAGAGAGTGGGATCATGTTAGAATGAACAAGGGGGTTTGCTTGCCTGGTAGATCAACAGAGGGGCACTGCTCGTCAGACAGGTACTCTCGAACACTCTCCGGAGTAGGACCTATCGAGAAGGAACGGTGTCGGAAATCAATACACAATCATATGCAACATTATGATGCATGAACATGGCATGGGTATGTGCTGTGCTTTGAGCTAATGCATTTAGCATTCTATTTGGAAGAGGTTCATTTGAACCCAAGGTTCAAATGCAACTCTAAATTAACTCTTTATAAATGCCATTTATATGATTCCTCATATACAGCATGTATAAGTTGGTTTGTCATGCGTGAAAATGGTACAGATGGATAGATTGAATTTTTCTGATAATTTTTCATATATAAATTATTTCAATCTGAGCTATGGTTGAATTTCTATGAATTTTTGAAGTTTTGAATATATTCTGGAATTTCCTGATTTATTTTAATATCAGAAAATGAATAATTGCATCAGCATGACAGTGGCATGACGTCAGCAAGTCAACCGTGGCTGACCGGTCAAACCTGACGTGTGGGGGCCACACGTCAGTGACCGGTTAGTTAACAGGGGGTTAGTTTATCCTAATTATAGAATTAGTGGCGTAGGGGCCCACTGTCAGTGTCATCAGCTAATTAAGTTTAATTAACATCTGACTAAAATTAGCAGGGGCCTGGCCCACTTGTCAATGACCCTGGTGGTCAAACCCCAGGTGAACTGGGGGGTTAGACCGGTCAACCTCACCGGCGTTTAGCCGCCGGCGAGGCCGAACGCGGCGGAGGGGCTCGGGATCTCCATTCCGGTGACCAAAAGGACGGCGGAGAGCACCGGGGCGTAGCCCGTGCTCTCCTGCATCTAGTGGGATAGATAGGAGGAGGAGGGGTGGCCGAAGCTCGCCGGAGCGAGGCTCGCGGCGGCGGCTGGACCACGGCCAAGTGCGGTCGAGGGCTGCGGTGCATGGGGGGGCGAGCGGAGAGGCTCTATGGGTTCCTGGCGTCACCAGGAGCACGGTGATGCGCGCGGGTGCGGCTGGCTCGGCCCCTGGCCACGGTGGCGCCATGGCCGGCGGCGAGGAGCTCGCGGGCGCGGTGGTTGAGCTAGCTGGACGGGGCAAACGAGCACGGGGAGGAGGGGGAAACGAAGTAGAGCTCACGGCGGATCCAACGGAGGCGTCAGCGAGCTCGGGGAAGCACTGGTGCAGCTGGAGCGCCGTCGGTGATCTCGGGCAGCCGGTGGCGAAGATGATGGCGATGGCGGCGATGGAGGCCGTCCGGAGGTGCGTGGCTCGACGAGGAGGTAGAAGACGACGTGGCGAAGCTTTTGGGCACGACGGAGGGGCGAGGGGACTACGGTGGCTACGACGGTGACAAGTTGCGGCGACAGTAGCGCTCGGTCGCGGGGAGAGGGAGGAATCCAGGGGAGGAGGGAGAGCGAGAGAGAGTGCGAGAGGTCCGGGGCGGAGCGTGGCATCGTCCAGGACGGCCAGGGCGTCGGGGGAGAGGACAGGCAGGCAGTTGCCGTGGCGTGCATGCGCGCGGCGTGCGGCGATCACGCGCCCTGTCCCTCTGGCGCGAGGAGGGGGACGACTGGCATTGCCAGTCGGCTGGGCCGGCCTGTTGCTCATTGGGCCAGGCCGGGCTGCACAGGGAGGTAAGTGCAGGTGGGTTTTCTTCCCTCTTCGTTTCTATTTTCTATTTTCTGACATTTGTTTTGATTTAATAAAAATACTAAATCATTTTATTTTCTTCTGAGAATTAATGTAGGAACTTAATTGGATTATTCCAAAGCCCCACAGTAAAAATCAGAATTATTGGACATGTATAATATATTTAACATATATATATCCTATGCAAATATTTACCGGATTAACTCAAATGGCAAAAAATAAATACTTCTGAGCTCCCAGAAATAGTGGTTGGAATTTTACCTCTGGCCAATATTTTTAGAGAAAATCAGGAACATTTTCTTGGGCCAAATTGAAGCAATTTTTATCTGGGTCATTTCCAGAAATGATTTCTGAGGGTTTCACAAATCCCCATTTCAAATTTAAATGGAATATAAACATGATGCACACATGACTAGCTAGCCTTGAGCATACCAGAACTAGGGATGTGACAACTCGCCCCCACTTGAAAGAATCTCGTCCTGAGATTCAGGGGTCGACGGAAAGAAAGCGGGGTACTCCAGTCGAAGACGATCTTCATGCTCCCAGGTAGCTTCTCTCTTGGAGTGATGAGACCAGTGAACCTTGAGGAACTTGATGTTATGACGTCGAGTGACACGCTCTGCTTGATCAAGGATGCGAACAGGGTACTCTCGATATGTGAGGTTATCTTGGAGATCAAGCGTTTCGTGGTCCACTCTGCGGATGGGATCCGAGAAGCAACGCCTGAGTTGAGAGACGTGGAAGACATCATGAACTCGAGAAAGATGTGGTGGTAGTTCCAACTGGTAGGCAACCTCTCCTCGTTTAGCGAGAATGAGAAAGGGACCAATGTAACGAGGAGCCAACTTTCCCTTGATACCGAATCGATGGGTACCCTTCAAAGGAGTAACCCGAAGGTAAGCCTTGTCGCCAACTTCATAAGCCACTTCCTTATGACGACGGTCATACTGGCTCTTTTGACGAGATTGGGCTGTTTTCAAATTCTCACGAATGATGCGAACTTGCTCTTCTGCCTCCTGAATCATATCCGGTCCAAAGAATTGTCTTTCCCCGGTTTCTGACCAGTTCAAAGGTGTCCGACATCTTCGTCCATACAGAACCTCAAAAGGAGCTTTTTGAGGCTGGATTGGTAGCTGTTGTTATAAGAAAACTCGGCGAAGGGAAGACACTTCTCCCATTCCATACCGAATGAGATAACACAAGCTCTAAGCATGTCTTCAAGAATTTGGTTGACCCTTTCCACCTGACCACTTGATTGAGGGTGGAAAGCGGTACTGAAGGAAAGATGGGTGCCCATGGCAGTTTGGAAACTCTCCCAGAAATGAGAAGTGAAAAGACTGCCACGGTCTGAATTGATCTCTAGTGGAACACCATGAAGTGACACTATTCGAGAAATATATAAGTCAGCGAGCTGACTAGCAGTGATATTCTCTCGAATAGGTAGGAAGTGAGCCACTTTGGAAAGACGATCAATGACTACGAAGATAGCGTTATTCCCTTTCTTGGTCCTGGGAAAGCCGGTGATGAAGTCCATACCAACTTTATCCCATTTCCACTCAGGAATAGCTAAAGGTTGAAGGGTGCCAGCAGGCCTTTGATGCTCTGCCTTAACGCGACGACAAACGTCACAGTTAGCAATAAACCGAGCAATTTCTCTCTTCATCCTAGTCCACCAGAACCTCTGGCGTAGGTCCTGATACATCTTAGTACTACCGGGATGAATCGTGAGAGGAGATTCATGCGCCTCCTTAAGGATTAATTGTCGAAGATGTTGATTCTTGGGAACCACCAAGCGACTCTCGGAGAAAACAACACCACAATCATCTATAGAAAAACTTCCACCAACTCCCTTCTTAATGTTTCTCTTGATCCGGGAAATTCCCGTATCCTGCTTCTGAGCAGAGATGATTTGGTCCACAAGAGTAGGTTTCGCCACCAAGGTAGAAAGGAATCCGTGAGGAGCAATGTGAAGGTTAAGCTTACAGAATTCCTAATGAAGAAGTGGTTGGCCCTGCTGCAACATGAGATTGTTGCAATAGGACTTACGACTTAGCGCATCAGCCATGACATTCCCCTTGCCTGGGGTGTAGGTAATCCCTAAGTCGTAATCTGAGATCAACTCCAACCAACGTCTTTGCCTAAGGTTCAGATCTGGTTGGGTGAAGATATACTTGAGACTCTGGTGATCGGTGTAAATCTCGCAACGTTTACCAAGAAGGTAATGTCGTCAGGTCTTAAGTGCATAGACTACGGCTGCAAGCTCTAGATCATGTGTAGGATAATTCTCCTCATGTGGATGCAACTGTCGAGATGCATAGGCAATCACATGGCGATCTTGCATAAGAATGCAACCTAGTCCCTGTCGTGAGGCATCACAATAGATAACAAAGTCCTTAGTGAAGTCCGGTGGCACAAGTATGGGAGCACAAGTAAGACGTCTTTTCAGTTCCTGAAAACTGTGTTCACACTGTGGGGACCACTCAAACTTTTTATCTTTCTTGAGAAGTTCCGTGAGAGGTTTGGCCACTTTGGAGAAGTTCTCAATGAATCGGCGACAATAACTGGCTAGGCCAAGGAAACTCCTAACTTGCTTAACTGTTTCAGGCGGAGTCCAATCAAGAACGGCCTGAACTCTTTCAGGATTGACAGCAATGCCCTTACCAGAGATTACGTGGCCGAGGTAGGTCACTTCTGGCAACCAAAATTCGCACTTGGAGAACTTGGCATAAAGGCGGTGCTCTCTGAGTTTTTCTAGCACAAGTCTAAGATGTTCGGCATTGTCTTCCTCGTTCTTCGAGTAAATAAGGATATCATCGAGGTAAACCACGACGAACTTATCTAAGTACTCCATGAAGATCGAGTTCATTAAGCGGGAGAAAGTAGTTGGAGCGTTGGTTAGACCAAAGGACATGACGGTGTACTCGTACTGACCATAACGAGTGACAAAAGCCGTCTTAGGAATGTCCCCATTTCTGATCTTGATTTGGTGGTAGCCTAACCTCAAATCCATCTTGGAAAAGACTGAGGATCCAGCGAGCTGATCGTATAGGTCGTTGATCCTGGGGAGCGGATACTTGTTCTTTATCGTGACCAAATTAATGGGACGATAATCTACAACCATCCGGTCCGTACCATCCTTCTTCTTGACGAAGAGAAAGGGGCAAGCCTAGGGAGAAGAACTAGGACGGATGAAACCCTTTTGCAAGGATTCATCGAGTTGTTTCTTAAGCTCAGCTAGTTCCAAGGGTGCCATCTTGTAAGGTCTCCTAGAGATTGGAGCGGTTCCTGGGATAAGATCTATGACAAACTCTACATCTCTGTCAGGTGGAATACCTGGTAGTTCCTCTGGAAAAACATTTGGAAAGTCACGGACTACCGGGATATCTTCAAGGTCAGGAAGAGGGTTGGCATTAAGAGAATAGAGCTGACGCTTTGCAACTCTAGTGGAGACGGTGACTATCTTGCCCGATGGGTGTGTAAGTTGAATAGACCTTGTGTAACAATCAATCTTGGCATAATGAGCTTTCATCCAGTCCATACCCAAGATGATGTTAATATCTGTAGACTTGAGGGCTATAAGTGATGCAAGGAATACAAGTCTGTCAACAAGGATTTCATAACCATGGCTTACACTAGAGGTTTGCCATTTGGATCCAGGAGTTTGAATTACTAGTGGAGAGGGCATACCACAAAAGGATGTGTTGATCAAGCTGGCATAACTTTCGGAAATGAAGGAATGAGATGCTCCGATATCAAACAGAACCGAAGCTGGATGATAGTTGACAAGGAGGGTACCAAGAATGACATCCGGATCATCATGAGTGTCTTTAGCTGAGACGTGATGCACACATCCACATTCGTTGGGAGCTGACTTGACACTAATCATCTTGCGTGATGGCTTACCACGGCCAATAGACTGTTGGGGAACGTAGCAGAAAACAAAAATTTTCCTACTCGTTTCACCAAGATCCATCTAGGAGTTCATCTAGCAACGAGTCACGAGATGGATCTACATACCTTTGTAGATCGCGTGCGGAAGCGTTCAACGAACGGGGATGATGTAGTCGAACACGACGTGATCCAAATCACCGATGACCGAGTGCCGAACGGACGGCACCTCCGCGTTCAACACACGTATGGGATGGGAGACGTCTCCTCCTTCTTGATCCAGCAAGGGGGGAGGAGAGGTTGGTGATGATCCAGCAGCACGACGGCGTGGTGGTGGATGCAGGGCGTCACAGTAGCAGGGCTTCGCCTATACTACAAGAGAGAGAGATGTAACAGGGAGAGAGGGAAGCACCAAAAGCGTAGCCCCAAGTCCCTCCTCTCACTCACTATATATAGGGGTGCCAAGGGGGGGGGGCGCCGGCCCTAGGAGATGGATCTCCTAGGGGGGCGGCGGCCAAGGGTGGGGGGCTTGCCCCCCAAGGCAAGGGGGCGCCCCCCTTTAGGGTTTCCCCTAACCCTAGGCGCATGGGCCCCTTAGGGGTGGCGCCCTAGCCCACTAAGGGCTGGGTTCCTTCCCACTTCAGCCCATGGGGCCCTCCGGGATAGGTGGCCCCACCCGGTGGACCCCCGGGACCCTTCCGGTGGTCCCGGTACAATACCGGTAACCCCGAAACTTGTCCCGATGGCCGAAACAGCACTTCCTATATATAATTCTTTACCTCCGGACCATTCCGGAACTCCTCGTGACGTCCGGGATCTCATCCGGGACTCCGAACAACATTCGGGTTACTGCATATACATATCTTCACAACCCTAGCGTCACCGAACCTTAAGTGTGTAGACCCTACGGGTTCGGGAGACATGTAGACATGACCGAGACGACTCTCCGGTCAATAACCAATAGCGGGATCTGGATACCCATGTTGGCTCCCACATGCTCCATGATGATCTCATCGGATGAACCACGATGTCGAGGATTCAATCAACCCCGTATGCAATTCCCTTTGTCAATCGATATATTACTTGCCCGAGATTCGACCGTCGGTATCCCAATACCTCGTTCAATCTCGTTACCGGCAAGTCACTTTACTCGTACCGTAATGCATGATCCCGTGACCAGACACTTGGTCACTTTGAGCTCATTATGATGATGCATTACCGAGTGGGCCCAGTGATACCTCTCCGTCATACGGAGTGACAAATCCCAGTCTTGATCCGTGTCAACCCAATAGACACTTTCGGAGATACCCGTAGTATACCTTTATAGTCACCCAGTTACGTTGTGACGTTTGGTACACCCAAAGAACTCCTACGGTATCCGGGAGTTACACGATCTCATGGTCTAAGGAAAAGATACTTGACATTGCAAAACTCTAGCAAACGAACTATACGATCTTTATGCTATGTTTAGGATTGGGTCTTGTCCATCACATCATTCTCCTAATGATGTGATCTCGTTATCAATGACATCTTATGTCCATAGCCAGGAAACCATGACTATCTGTTGATTAACGAGCTAGTCAGCTAGAGGCTTACTAAGGACATGTTGGTGTCTGTTATTCACACATGTATTACCATTTCCGGATAACACAATTATAGCATGAATAAAGACAATTATCATGAACAAGGAAATATAATAATAATGCTTTTATTATTGCCTGTAGGGCATATTTCCAACAGTCTCCCACTTGCACTAGAGTCAATAATCTAGTTACATTGTGATGAATCGAACACCCATGGAATTCTGGTGTTGATCATGTTTTGCCCTAGGGAGAGGTTTAGTCAACGGATCTGCTACATTCAGGTCCGTATGTACTTTACAAATCTCTATGTCTCCATCTTGAACATTTTCACGAATGGAGTTGAAGCGACGCCTGATGTGCCTTGTCTTCTTGTGAAACCTGGGCTCCTTGGCAAGTGCAATAGCTCCAGTGTTGTCACAAAAGAGCTTGATCGGCCCCGACGCATTGGGTATGACTCCGAGGTCGGTGATGAACTCCTTCACACAAATTGCTTCATGTGCTGCCTCCGAGGCTGCCATGTACTCCGCTTCACACGTAGATCCCGCCACGACGCTCTGCTTGCAAATGCACCAGCTTACTGCCCCACCATTCAAAATATACACGTATCCGGTTTGTGACTTTGAGTCATCCAGATCTGTGTCGAAGCTAGCGTCGACGTAACCCTTTACGACGAGCTCTTTGTCACCTCCATAAACGAGAAACATCTCCTTAGTCCTTTTCAGGTACTTCAGGATATTCTTGACCGCTTTCCAGTGTTCCTTGCCGGGATTACTTTGGTATCTTCCTACCAAACTTACGGCAAGGTTTACATCAGGTCTGGTACACAGCATGGCATACATAATAGAACCTATGGATGAGGCATAGGGGATGACACTCATCTCTTCTATTTCTTCTGCCGTGGTCGGACTTTGAGCCGAGCTCAATTTCATACCTTGTAACACAGGCAAGAACCCCTTCTTAGATTGATCCATATTGAACTTCTTCAATATCTTATCAAGGTATGTGCTTTGTGAAAGACCTATGAGGCGTCTCGATCTATCCCTATAGATCTTGATGCCTAATATATAAGCAGCTTCTCCAAGGTCCTTCATTGAAAAACTCTTATTCAAGTAGGCCTTAATGCTGTCCAAGAGTTCTATATCATTTCCCATCAAAAGTATGTCATCTACATTTAATATGAGAAATGCTACAGAGCTCCCACTCACTTTCTTGTAAACGCAGGCTTCTCCATAAGTCTGCGTAAACCCAAACGCTTTGATCATCTCATCAAAGCGAATGTTCCAACTCCGAGATGCTTGCACCAGCCCATAAATCGAGCGTTGGAGCTTGCACACCTTGTCGGCATTCTTAGGATCGACAAAACCTTCCGGCTGCATCATATACAATTCTTCCTTAAGGAAACCATTAAGGAATACCGTTTTGACGTCCATTTGCCATATTTCATAATCGTAAAACGCGGCAATTGCTAACATGATTCGGACGGACTTTAGCTTCGCTACCGGTGAGAAAGTCTCATCGTAGTCAACCCCTTGAACTTGTCGATAACCCTTAGCGACAAGCCGAGCTTTATAGATGGTCACATTACTATCCGCGTCTGTCTTCTTCTTAAAGATCCATTTATTTTCTGTGGCTCGCCTTTCAACGGGCAAGTCAGTCAAAGTCCATACTTCGTTTTCATACATGGATCCTATCTCGGATTTCATGGCTTCTAGCCATTTGTCAGAATCCGGGCCCGCCATCGCTTCTTCATAGTTCGAAGGTTCACCGTTGTCTAACAACATGATTTCCAAGACAGGGTTGCCGTACCACTCTGGTGCGGAACGTGTCCTTGTGGACCTTCGAAGTTCAGTAGCAACTTGATCAGAAGTTTCATGATCATCATCATTAACTTCCTCTCTAGTCGGTGCAGGCACCTCAGGAACATTTTCTTGAGTTGCGCCATTTTCCGGTTCAATAGGTAACACTTCATCAAGTTCTACTTTCCTCCCACTTACTTCTTTCGAGAGAAACTCTTTCTCTAGAAAGGATCCATTCTTGGCAACAAAGATCTTGCCTTCGGATCTGAGGTAGATTGTATACCCAATAGTTTCTTTTGGGTATCCTATGAAGACGCATTTTTCCGACTTGGGTTCGAGCTTTTCAGGTTGAAGTTTCTTGACATAAGCATCGCATCCCCAAACTTTTAGAAACGACATCTTAGGTTTCTTCCCAAACCATAATTCATACGGTGTCGTCTCAACGGATTTCGACGGAGCCCTATTTAAAGTGAATGCAGCAGTCTCTAAAGCATAGCCCCAAAAAGATAGCGGTAAATCAGTAAGAGACATCATAGACCGCACCATATCTAATAGAGTGCGATTACGACGTTCGGACACACCGTTACGCTGAGGTGTTCCAGGCGGCGTTAGTTGTGAAACTATTCCACATTTTCTTAAGTGTGTGCCAAATTCGTGACTCAAGTATTCTCCTCCACGATCTGATCGTAGAAACTTGATTTTCCTGTCACGTTGATTCTCAACCTCACTCTGAAATTCCTTGAACTTTTCAAAGGTTTCAGACTTGTGTTTCATTAAGTAAATATATCCATATCTACTCAAATCATCAGTGAGGGTGAGAACATAACGATAGCCACCGCGAGCCTCAACACTCATTGGACCGCACACATCAGTATGTATGATTTCCAACAAGTTGGTTGCTCGCTCCATTGTTCCTGAGAACGGAGTCTTGGTCATTTTACCCATAAGGCATGGTTCGCACGTGTCAAATGATTCATAATCAAGAGACTCTAAAAGTCCATCTGGATGGAGCTTCTTCATGCGTTTGACACCTATGTGACCAAGGCGGCAGTGCCACAAGTATGTGGGACTATCATTATCAACCTTGCATCTTTTGGCACTCACATTATGAACGTGTGTAGTATTATGTTCGAGATTCATAAAGAATAAACCATTCACCATAGGAGCATGACCATAAAACATATCTCTCATATAAATAGAAGAACCATTATTCTCCGATTTAAATGAGTAGCCATCTCGAATTAAACGAGATCCCGATACAATGTTCATGCTCAAAGCTGGTACTAAATAACAATTATTAAGGTTTAAAACTAATCCCGAAGGTAAATGTAGAGGTAGCGTGCCGACGGCGATCACATTGACCTTGGAACCATTCCCGACGCGCATCGTCACCTCGTCCTTTGCCAGTTTCCGCTTATTCCGCAGCCCCTGCTTTGAGTTACAAATGTGAGCAACTGCACCGGTATCAAATACCCAGGAGCTACTACGGACACTAGTAAGGTACACATCAATTACATGTATATCACATATACCTTTTGTTTTGCCGGCCTTCTTGTCTGCTAAGTATTTAGGGCAGTTCCGCTTCCAGTAACCGCTTCCCTTGCAATAAAAGCACTCAGTCTCGGGCTTGGGTCCATTCTTTGGCTTCTTCCCGGCAGCTTGCTTGCCAGGCGCGGCAACTTCCTTGCCGTCCTTCTTGAAGGCTTTCTTACCCTTGCCCTTCTTGAACTTAGTGGTTTTATTGACCATCAACACTTGATGTTCCTTCTTGACTTCTACCTCCGCTGATTTCAGCATTGCAAACAACTCAGGAATGGTCTTTTGCATCCCCTGCATGTTGAAGTTCATCACAAAGCTCTTGTAGCTTGGTGGAAGCGACTGGAGGATTCTGTCAATGACCGCATCGTCCGGGAGATTAACTCCCAGCTGAGACAAGCGGTTATGTAACCCAGACATAGTGAGTATGTGCTCACTGACAGAACTATTTTCCTCCATCTTACAGCTGAAGAACTTATCGGAGACTTCATATCTCTCGATCCGGGCATGAGCTTGGAAAACCATTTTCAGCTCTTCGAACATCTCATATGCTCCATGTCTCTCAAAACGCTTTTGGAGCCCCGGCTCTAAACTGTAAAGCATGCCGCACTGAACGAGGGAGTAGTCGTCAACACGTGTCTACCAAGCGTTCAGAACGTCTTGGTTCTGTGGGACAGGAGCTTCACCTAGCGGTGCTTGTAGGACGTAATCTTTCTTGGCAGCTATGAGGATGATCCTCAGGTTCCGGACCCAGTCCGTATAGTTGCTACCATCGTCTTTCAGCTTGGTTTTCTCTAGGAATGCGTTGAAGTTGAGGACTACGTGGGCCATTTGATCTACAAGACATATTGTAAAATATTTTAGACTAATGTTCATGATAATAAAGTTCATCTAATCAAATTATATAATGAACTCCCACTTAGATTAGACATCCCTCTAGTCATCTAAGTATTACATGATCCGAGTTAACTAGGCCGTGTCCGATCATCACGTGAGACGGACTAGTCAACGTCGGTGAACATCTTCATGTTGATCGTATCTTCCATACGAATCATGCTCGACCTTTCGGTCTTCTGTGTTCCGAGGCCATGTCTGTACATGCTAGGCTCGTCAAGTCAACCTAAGTGTTTGCATGTGTAAATTTGTCTTACACCCGTTGTATGTGAACGTCTGAATAAAACACCCGATCATCACGTGGTGTTTTGAAACAGCGAACTGTCGCAACGGTGCACAGTTAGGGGGAACACTTCTTGAAATTAATATGAGGGATCATCTTATTTACTACCGTCGTTCTAAGTAAACAAGATAAACATCACATGCAATCAAATAATAAACGTGACATGATATGGCCAATATTACATAGCTCCTTTGATCTCCATCTTGGGGCTCCATGATCATCTTGTCACCGGCTTGACACCATGATCTCCATCATCGTGTCTCCATGAAGTTGCTCGCCAACTATTACTTCTACTACTATGGCTAACACGTTTAGCAATGAAGTAAAGTAATTTACATGGCGTTTCTCAATGACACGCAGGTCATATAAAAGAATAAATACAACTCCTATGGCTCCTTCCGGTTGTCATACTCATCGACATGCAAGTCGTGATTCCTATTACAATAGCATGAACATCTCATACATCACATATAGATCATTCATCATTCATCACAACTTTGGCCATATCATATCACAAACCACTTGCTGCAAAAACAAGTTAGACGTCCTCTAATTTTGTTGCAAGTTTTACGTGGCTGAATTAGGGTTCTAGCAAGAACGTTTTCTTACCTACGTGAAAGCCACAACGTGATTTGTCAACTTCTATTTACCCTTCATAAGGACCCTGTTCATCGAATCCGCTCCAACTAAAGTAGGAGAGACAGACACCCGCCAGCCACCTTATGCAACTAGTGCATGTTAGTCGGTGGAACCGGTCTCACGTAAGCGTACGTGTAAGGTTGGTCCGGGCTGCTTCATCCCACAATACCGCTGAAGCAAGAAAAGACTAGTAGCGGCAAGAAAGTTGACAAATCCACGCCCACAACAAATTGTGTTCTACTCGCGCAAGAAGAACTACACATAGACCTAGCTCGTGATGCCACTGTTGGGGAACGTAGCAGAAAACAAAAATTTTCCTACTCGTTTCACCAAGATCCATCTAGGAGTTCATCTAGCAACGAGTCATGAGATGCATCTACATACCTTTGTAGATCGCGTGCGGAAGCGTTCAACGAACGGGGATGATGTAGTCGAACACGACGTGATCCAAATCACCGATGACCGAGTGCCGAACGGACGGCACCTCCGCGTTCAACACACGTACGGGACGGGAGACGTCTCCTCCTTCTTGATCCAGCAAGGGGGGAGGAGAGGTTGGTGATGATCCAGCAGCACGACGGCGTGGTGGTGGATGCAGGGCGTCACAGTAGCAGGGCTTCGCCTATACTACAAGAGAGAGAGATGTAACAGGGAGAGAGGGAAGCACCAAAAGCGTAGCCCCAAGTCCCTCCTCTCCCTCACTATATATAGGGGTGCCAAGGGGGGGGGCGCCGGCCCTAGGAGATGGATCTCCTAGGGGGGCGGCGGCCAAGGGTGGGGGGCTTGCCCACCAAGGCAAGGGGGCGCCCCCCCCCCCTTTAGGGTTTCCCCTAACCCTAGGCACATGGGCCCCTTAGGGGTGGCGCCCCAGCCCACTAAGGGCTGGGTTCCTTCCCACTTCAGCCCATGGGGCCCTCCAGGATAGGTGGCCCCACCCGGTGGACCCCCGGGACCCTTCCGGTGGTCCCGGTACAATACCGGTAACCCCGAAACTTGTCCCGATGGCCGAAACAGCACTTCCTATATATAATTCTTTACCTCCGGACCATTCCGGAACTCCTCGTGACGTCCGGGATCTCATCCGGGACTCCGAACAACATTCGGGTTACTGCATATACATATCTTCACAACCCTAGCGTCACCGAACCTTAAGTGTGTAGACCCTACGGGTTCGGGAGACATGTAGACATGACCGAGACGACTCTCCGGTCAATAACCAATAGCGGGATCTGGATACCCATGTTGGCTCCCACATGCTCCATGATGATCTCATCGGATGAACCACGATGTCGAGGATTCAATCAACCCCGTATGCAATTCCCTTTGTCAATCGATATATTACTTGCCCGAGATTCGATCGTCGGTATCCCAATACCTCGTTCAATCTCGTTACCGGCAAGTCACTTTACTCGTACCGTAATGCATGATCCCGTGACCAGACACTTGGTCACTTTGAGCTCATTATGATGATGCATTACCGAGTGGGCCCAGTGATACCTCTCCGTCATACGGAGTGACAAATCCCAGTCTTGATCCTTGTCAACCCAACAAACACTTTCAGAGATACCCGTAGTATACCTTTATAGTCACCCAGTTACGTTGTGACATTTGGTACACCCAAAGCACTCCTACGGTATTCGGGAGTTACACGATCTCATGGTCTAAGGAAAAGATACTTGACATTGCAAAACTCTAGCAAACGAACTATACGATCTTTATGCTATGTTTAGGATTGGGTCTTGTCCATCACATCATTCTCCTAATGATGTGATCTCGTTATCAATGACATCTTATGTCCATAGCCAGGAAACCATGACTATCTGTTGATTAACGAGCTAGTCAGCTAGAGGCTTACTAGGGACATGTTGGTGTCTGTTATTCACACATGTATTACGATTTCCAGATAACACAATTATAGCATGAATAAAGACAATTATCATGAACAAGGAAATATAATAATAATGCTTTTATTATTGCTTCTAGGGCATATTTCCAACACAGACTTCTCAGGTTGGGGTAGAGCATAGTTGGTTTGAGAGCAGTCACGTGCATAGTGTCCTGGCTCTCCGCATGTGAAACAAGTCCCTGAAGTAGGACATGGGCCCACATTGACAGGCGGTCTACCAATAGGCCTGGGTGGAGCATACTGTTGAACTGGGTGAGGCGCCACATAAGAGGGCCTCGGTGAGTAACCGGGGGGAAGAGCGGAGTTCGGAACCCAAATCCGGTGCTTCTGCGAAGTAGAACCGGAGGAAGAAACCAAATCATGGGTGTGCTTACGAGACTCCTCGTAAGTGAGCTGAGCTGTCTCTGCATTAATGGCCTTGTTCACAAGAGCCTGGAATGTATTGCAATGGTGCAAGTGGAGATCACGACACAACTTGGGGTTGAGACCCTTCTGGAATCTAGCCTGCTTCTTGGCGTTCGTGGACACTTCTTCTGTAGCATAGCGGGCAAGGTTCCCAAATTATCTACTATAAGCATCAACAGCCATCTTACTCTGGGTGAAACTACAAAACTCTTCTCTCTTGCGATCAATGAGAGCCTGAGGAATGTGATGCTCGCGAAAAGCCTCAGTGAAATCCTTCCAGGTAGGTATCTGGCCAGCTGGAAGCATAGCCTCATAGTTTTGCCACCAAAGACTAGCAGGACCTTCTAGGTGATATGCAGCATAGGTGACCTTGTCACCTTCAGCTACGCTCGCGGAACGCAACATGTGTGTGATACTACGTAGCCAGTCATCTGCATCAAGTGGTTCAATGGAATGATGGAAGGTAGGTGGTTTCAGACCGATGAAGTCATAGATGGTCGCTGACTCTTTGCACTGGGGTGCGGTGTTCTCCTTGATACGTGTTAACAAGCGGTTAGACTCATGCTTGTTCCTCTCCATCTCTAACATGAACTCTGCCAACGAAGACTGGTCGGGAGGATCCTCATCCCTACCATTTCCGTGGTTCCGGCTACGAGCAACAGAACTTCGGTTATTCGGCAACATCCTGAAGAGCGAAACCAAGGAAAACAAGGATGGATTCAGCACCAACTATAGGACGCAGAGGTAGCACAAGAAATTAGTATCTCTCGAACTACTAGGACAATTCCGGTAGCATAACAGCAGTAAAATGCTCAAAATGAGACATTTTGCAAAAGACTGGGTAGCACCATACTCAACATCATCACTCAAGGTCCCGAGATATTACTAAACAGGCTACACCGGAAGTACTTGAAAACTGGGATATGACTCTGATCAACCAATCCTAAGAGACTACGGAGTAGTAACACATGATCCTGATAGACAGAAGAGGAAGCCTAGTTCCTTAACCCCGTAGGAAAGATAGGATGACTCAGATCAGAAGGCATGAGGTATAAGGAGTAAAAAGAGCCTTACGTTCCCTTCCACAATCAATTCCCTTACATAACTAAAGAATTTCTAGACTCAACTTCGACCAGGTTGGCTTGGAAATCCTACACGCAGTCAGGCTCTGATACCAAAGCTGTCGGGACCCCGATCCCAAGTCACACCGATCTAGCATGTAACTCACCATATCACTTTGCGGCCTCACGCATGGTATTCCCACGGGTGCCATCTTACCTGGCCCGGGACCATTTCCGCCTTTTGGCTCACGTATAAGATAGTGTCGCTAGCATCCATATGACAAAGAACCCGGGCTGACATGGCTAGTCGTGAATCCAAAGCGGCACTAACCCATGAGGATAGGCATACATAACCACATCGAGCATGTCGGTCATCAACGTGTGCATTCGGGCTGTAGCATTGGGCTAACAGGACTCCGGATGTCATCGCGTGACATTTCCCCAAAGGGACAGACACAGGAACGAAGTGAAACACATGCCGGCCAGTCAAGTGTCCTGAGCAGTAGTGCTGGGCTAGCAGGACTCCGGTGAACCGGGCTGTAGCGGACTACTATGGCTCAAGGAAGCACTAGACTACATTCCCCCATAAGAAAGGCTGCCAAGGATAAACAACCAGATTGTCGGATCCCACACATAGCAATACATGTTACACGTACGCATAACATGCAAGTATGTGCTGTACAACATGGCATCACAACATAACGCAAACTCATATAGATAAAGGCCCAAAAGAGCCACATAGCATTAAATACAAGCAAGGGTCACATGACCCATCATTCAGAGCATACAAGCAACAAACGGAAGCATTACATGTCTGAGTACAGACAACTACAAAAGAAAAAGGCCGAGAAGCCTGACTATCTACAAGTCCCTCCAAGGTACAAGATCGTAGCTGAGGTAACAAGCTACTCGTCGAAGTCCAAGTGGTACTACTAGTGAGACTGATGTCTCATCTGGAAAACATAAATAAGGCAAACGTGAGTACAAAGGTACTCAGCAAGACTTACATCAGATCCTATCATACATGCATTGGTATCAAGAAGGTGAAGTGGGGTTTAGTTGCAGCAAGCCAGCTTTGACTCAGTGGCTATCCTGTTCTACGACAACGAGAAATTTCTTTGAGATGAGGCAGTGCACACGAGTCCACTAATCACCACGTCAATACACTACTATGGATTCATTCCTGTCTTCCTACGAGAAGGCCATCCATAGCACTCACACTTGCCTTGAGCATTTTAGAGTGTCCATGTTAAATTGTCTATGTACCACGTAAGCATCCAAGAAGTCCATAACCGAGGACACGGCTATTCGAATAGATCATGATAACCCTGTAGGGGTGTACTTCTTCACACACGCTCTCACCACTTATCACCATGTACATGTCATGTACCTCGGCAACCTTCAAGTGGAAGCCTGGCGAGGGTGTCGGCCACGACCTGACTAACCGCACAAGACTCTAATCCAGGGCTATCACCTATTTGGGTTCCATCCGCAAGGAGATCCGGCCGGGGTGTCGCTCACGGCCCCAAATGATGTGAGCAGGGTTCCCAAGACCACCATCCGGGTGCCACTTGGTACACCGTGCCACCTGTGCCTAGTCTGTCCCGAGCCCACCCTGCCGGGTGGCACTCAGTAGAAAAATAGCACTACCTACAAACACCAGAAACTATTTGCAACTCCTGGACAGAGATCAAGGTGGTTAATAAGTCGAGAGAGCTTGGAGCGCCCGGAGCCCAATGTGTGGTAGTAGCTAGTCATTGGACGACTTACACAGAACTCAGTTCTTAAGGACGGTCCCAATGAGACAACCCACCATGTACTCCTACATGGCCTCTCACCGCTACCTTTACCAAATCGTGTTCACACGTTTAACTCCCATTACCAGAACATATCATAACATTCCAATTCATTCCCGATGAATCAGACCCGACACAACTCTAAGCAATAGCAGGCATGGCATGGTAGGAACACCACATGGCTCAATCAACTCCTACACATGCTAGTGGGTTTCAACTATTTACTGTGGCAATGACAGGTCATGCAGAGGAATGGGTTCAACTACCACAGCATAAAGTAGCAGTTGAATCGTTGTTGCCCTAATGCAATAAAAGAGAGCAGGAGCGAGAGAGTGGGATCATGTCGGAATGAACAAGGGGGTTTGCCTTCCTGGTAGATCAACAGAGGGGCACTGCTCGTCAGACAGGTACTCTCGAACACTCTCCAGAGCAGGACCTATCGAGAAGGAATGGTGTCGGAAATCAATACACAATCATATGCAACATTATGATGCATGAACATGCCATGGGTATGTGATGTGCTTTGAGCTAATGCATTTAGCATTCTATTTGGAAAAGGTTCATTTGAACCCAAGGTTCAAATGCAAATCTAAATTAACTCTTTATATATGCCATTTATATGATTCCTCATATACAACATGTATAAGTTGGTTTGTCATGCGTGAAAATGGTACAGATGGATAGATTGAATTTTTCTGATAATTTTTCATATATAAATTATTTCAATCTCAGCTATGGTTGAATTTCTATGAATTTTTGAAGTTTTGAATATATTCTGGAATTTCCTGATTTATTTTAATATCAGAAAATGAATAATTGCGTCAGCATGACAGTGGCATGACGTCAGCAAGTCAACCATGGCTGACCGGTCAAACCTGACGTGTGGGGGCCACACGTCAGTGACCGGTTAGTTAACAGGGGGTTAGTTTATCCTAATTATAGAATTAGTGGCGTAGGGGCCCACTGTCAGTGTCATCAGCTAATTAAGTTTAATTAACATCTGACTAAAATTAGCAGGGGCCTGGCCCACTTGTCAATGACCCTGGTGGTCAAACCCCAGGTCAACTGGGGGGTTAGACCGGTCAACCTCACCGGCGTTTAGCCGCCGGCAAGGCCGAACACGGCGGAGGGGCTCGGGATCTCCATTCTGGTGACCAAAAGGACGACGGAGAGCACCGGGGCGTAGCCCGTGCTCTCCCGCATCTAGTGGGATAGATAGGAGGAGGAGGGGTGGCCGGAGCTCGCCGGAGCGAGGCTCGCGGTGGCCGCCGGAGCACGGGCAAGTGCGGGCGAGGACTGCGGTGCATGGGAAGGCGAGCGGAGAGGCTCTACTGGTTCCTGGCGTCACCAGGAGCACGGTGATGCACGCGGGTGCGGTTGGCTCGGCCCCTGGCCACGATGGCGCCATGGCCGGCGGCGAGGAGCTCGCGGGCGCGGTGGTTGAGCTAGCTGGACGGGGCAAACGAGCACGGGGAGGAGGGGGAAACGAAGTAGAGCTCACGGCGGATCCAACGGAGGCGTCAGCGAGCTCGGGGAAGCACTGGTGCGGCCGGAGCGCCGTAGGCGTTCTCGGGCAGCCGGTGGCGAAGATGATGGCGATGGCGGCGATGGAGGCCGTCCGGAGGTGCGTGGCTCGACGAGGAGGTAGAAGACGACGTGGCGAAGCTTTTGGGCACGACGGAGGGGCGAGGGGACTATTTTGGCTACGACGGCGACGAGTTGCGGCAACGGTAGCGCTCGGTCGCGGGGAGAGGGAGGAATCCAGGGGAGGAGAAAGAGCGAGAGAGAGTGCGAGAGGTCCGGGGCGGCGCGTGGCGTCGTCCAGGACGGCCAGGGCGTCGGGGGAGAGGCCAGGCAGGCAGTTGCCGTGGCGCGCATGCGCGCGGCGTGCGGCGATCACGCGCCCTGTCCCTCTGGCGCGAGGAGGGGGACGACTGGCGTTGCCAGTCGGCTGGGCTGGCCTGTTGGCCACTGGGCCAGGCCGGGCTGCACAGGGAGGTAAGTGCAGGTGGGTTTTCTTCCCTCTTTGTTTCTATTTTCTATTTTCTGACATTTGTTTTGATTTAATAAAAATACTAAATCATTTTATTTTCTTCTGAGAATTAATGTAGGAACTTAATTGGATTATTCCAAAGCCCCACAGTAAAAATCAGAATTATTGGACATGTATAATATATTTAACATATATATATCCTATGCAAATATTTATCGGATTAACTCAAATGGCCAAAAACAAATACTTCTGAGCTCCCAGAAATATTGGTTGGAATTTTACCTCTGGCCAATATTTTTAGAGAAAATCAGGAACATTTTCTTAGGCCAAATTGAAGCAATTTTTATCTGGGCCATTTCCAGAAATGATTTCTGAGGGTTTCACAAATCCCCATTTCAAATTTAAATGGAATTTAAACATGATGCTCACATGACTAGCTAGCCTTGAGCATACCAGAACTAGGGATGTGACAATTCGCCCCCACTTGAAAGAATCTCGTCCCGAGATTCAGGGGTCGACGGAAAGAAAGCGGGGTACTCTAGTCGAAGACGATCTTCATGCTCCCAGGTAGCTTCTCTATCGGAGTGATGAGACCAGTGAACCTTGAGGAACTTGATGTTATGACGTCGAGTGACACGCTCTGCTTGATCAAGGATGCGAACAGGGTACTCTCGATATGTGAGGTTATCTTGGAGATCAAGCGTTTCGTGGTCCACTCCGCGGATGGGATCCGAGAAGCAACGCCTGAGTTGAGAGACGTGGAAGACATCATGAACTCGAGAAAGATGTGGTGGTAGTTCCAACTGGTAGGCAACCTCTCCTCGTTTAGCGAGAATGAGAAAGGGACCAATGTAACGAGGAGCCAACTTGCCCTTGATACCGAATCGATGGGTACCCTTCAAAGGAGTAACCCGAAGTTAAGCCTTGTCGCCAACTTCATAAGCCACTTCCTTATGACGACGGTCATACTGGCACTTTTGACGAGATTGGGCTGTTTTCAAATTCTCACGAATGATGCGAACTTGCTCTTCTGCCTCCTGAATCATATCCGGTCCAAAGAATTGTCTTTCCCCAGTTTCTGACCAGTTCAAAGGTGTTCGACATCTTCGTCCATACAGAACCTCAAAAGGAGCTTTCTTGAGGCTGGATTGGTAGCTGTTGTTATAAGCAAACTCGACGAAGGGAAGACACTTCTCACATTCCATACCGAGTGAGATAACACAAGCTGTAAGCATGTCTTCAAGAATTTGGTTGACCCTTTCCACCTGACCACTTGATTGAGGGTGGAAAGCGGTACTGAAGGAAAGATGGGTGCCCATGGCAGTTTGGAAACTCTCCCAGAAATGAGAAGTGAAAAGACTACCACGGTCTCAATTGATCTCTAGTGGAACACCATGAAGTGACACTATTCGAGAAATATATAAGTCAGCGAGCTGACTAGCAGTGATATTCTCTCGAACAGGTAGGAAGTGAGCCACTTTGGAAAGACGATCAATGACTACGAAGATAGCGTTATTCCCTTTCTTGGTCCTGGGAAAGCCGGTGATGAAGTCCATACCAACTTTATCCCATTTCCACTCAGGGATAGCTAAAGGTTGAAGGGTGCCAGCAGGCCTTTGATGCTCTGCCTTAATGCGACGACAAATGTCACAGTTAGCAATAAACCGAGCAATTTCTCTCTTCATCCTAGTCCACCAGAACCTCTGGCGTAGGTCCTGATACATCTTAGTATTACCGGGATGAATCATGAGAGGAGATTCATGTGCCTCCTTAAGGATTAATTGTCGAAGATGTTGATTCTTGGGAACCACCAAGCGACTCTCAAAGAAAACAACACCACAATCATCTATAGAAAAACTTCCACCAACTCCCTTCTTAATGTTTCTCTTGATCCGGGAAATTCCCGTATCCTGCTTCTGAGCAGAGATGATTTGGTCCACAAGAGTAGGTTTCGCCACCAAGGTAGAAAGGAATCCGTGAGGAGCAATGTGAAGGTTAAGCTTACAGAATTCCTCATGAAGAAGTGGTTGGCCCTGCTGCAACATAAGATTGTTGCAATAGGACTTACGACTTAGCGCATCAGCCATGACATTCCCCTTGCCTGGGGTGTAGGTAATCCCTAAGTCGTAATCTGAGATCAACTCCAACCAACGTCTTTGCCTAAGGTTCAGATCTGGTTGGGTGAAGATATATCTGAGACTCTGGTGATCGGTGTAAATCTCGCAATGTTTACCAAGAAGGTAATGTCGTCAGGTCTTAAGTGCATAGACTACGGCTGCAAGCTCTAGATCATGTGTAGGATAATTCTCCTCATGTGGATGCAACTGTCGAGATGCATAGGCAATCACATGGCGATCTTGCATAAGAATGCACCCTAGTCCCTGTCGTGAGGCATCACAATAGATAACAAAGTCCTTAGTGAAGTCCGGTGGCACAAGTATGGGAGCACAAGTAAGACGTCTTTTCAGTTCCTGAAAACTGTGTTCACACTGTGGGGACCACTCAAACTTTTTATCTTTCTTGAGAAGTTCCGTGAGAGGTTTGGCCACTTTGGAGAAGTTCTCAATGAATCGGCGACAATAACTGGCTAGGCCAAGGAAACTCCTAACTTGCTTAACTGTTTCAGGCGAGTCCAATCAAGAACGGCCTGAACTCTTTCGGGATTGATAGCAATGCCCTTACCAGAGATTACGTGGCCGAGGTAGGTCACTTCTGGCAACCAAAATTCGCACTTGGAGAACTTGGCATAAAGGCGGTGCTCTCTGAGTTTTTCTAGCACAAGTCTAAGATGTTCGGCATTGTCTTCCTCGTTCTTCGAGTAAATAAGGATATCATCGAGGTAAACCACGACGAACTTATCTAAGTACTCCATGAAGATCGAGTTCATCAAGCGGGAGAAAGTAGCTGGAGCGTTGGTTAGACCAAAGGACATGATGGTGTACTCGTACTGACCATAATGAGTGACAAAAGCCGTCTTAGGAATGTCCCCATTTCTGATCTTGATTTGGTGGTAGCCTAACCTCAAATCCATCTTGGAAAAGGCTGAGGATCCAGCGAGCTGATCGTATAGGTCGTTGATCCTGGGGAGCGGATACTTGTTCTTTATCGTGACCAAATTAATGGGACGATAATCTACAACCATCCGGTCCGTACCATCCTTCTTCTTGACAAAGAGAAAGGGGCAAGCCCAGGGAGAAGAACTAGGACGGATGAAACCCTTTTGCAAGGATTCATCGAGTTGTTTCTTAAGCTCAGCTAGTTCTAAGGGTGCCATCTTGTAAGGTCTCCTAGAGATTGGAGCGGTTCCTGGGATAAGATCTATGACAAACTCTACATCTCTGTCAGGTGGAATACCTGGCAGTTCCTCTGGAAAAATATCCGGAAAGTCACGGACTACCGGGATATCTTCAAGGTCAGGAAGAGGGTTGGCATTAAGAGAATAGAGCTGACGCTTTGCAACTCTAGTGGAGACGGTGACTATCTTGCCCGATGGGTGTGTAAGCTGAACAGACCTTGTGTAACAATCAATCTTGGCATAATGAGCTTTCATCCAGTCCATACCCAAGATGATGTTAATATCTATAGACTTGAGGGCTATAAGTGATGCAAGGAATACAAGTCTGTCAACAAGGATTTCATTACCATGGCTTACACTAGAGGTTTGCCATTCGGATCCAGGAGTTTGAATTACTAGTGGAGAGGGCATACCACAAAAGGATATGTTGATCAAGCTGGCATAACTTTCGGAAATGAAGGAATGAGATGCTCCGGTATCAAACAGAACCGAAGCTGGATGACAGTTGACAAGGAGGGTACCAAGAACGACATCCGGATCATCATGAGTGTCTTTAGCTGAGACGTGATGCACACATCCACATTCAGTGGGAGCTGACTTGACACTAATCATCTTGCGTGATGGCTTACCATGGCCAATAGACTTCTCAGGCTGGGGTGGAGCATAGTTGGTTTGAGAGCAGTCAAGTGCATAGTGTCCTGGCTCTCCGCATGTGAAACAAGTCCCTGAAGTAGGATGTGGGCCCACATTGACAAGCGGTCTACCAATAGGCCTGGGTGGAGCATACTGCTGAACTGGATGAGGCGCCACATAAGAGGGCCTCGGTGAGTAACCGGGTGGAAGAGCGGAGTTCGGAACCCAAATCTGGCGCTTCTGCGAAGTAGAACCGGAGGAAGAAACCAAATCACGGGTGTGCTTATGAGACTCCTCGTAAGTGAGCTGAGCTGTCTCTGCATTAATGGCCTTGTTCACAAGAGCCTGGAATGTATTGCAATGGTGCAAGTGGAGATCACGACGCAACTTGGGGCTGAGACCCTTCCAGAACCTAGCCTGCTTCTTGGCGTCCGTGGACACTTTTTCTATAGCATAGCGGGCAAGGTTCTCAAATTCTCTACTATAAGCATCAACAGCCATCTTACTGTGGGTGAAACTACAAAACTCTTCTCTCTTGCGATCAATGAGAGCCTGAGGAGTGTGATGCTCGCAAAAAGCCTCAGTGAAATCCTTCTAGGTAGGTATCTGGCCAGCTGGAAGCATAGCCTCATAGTTCTGCCACCAAAGACTAGCAGGACCTTCCAGGTGATATGCAGCATAGGTGACCTTGTCACCTTCAGCTATGCTCGCGGAACGCAACTTGTGTGTGATACTACGTAGCCAGTCATCTGCATCAAGTGGTTCAATGGAATGATGGAAGGTAGGTGGTTTCATACCGATGAAGTCATAGATGGTCGCTGACTCTTTGCACTGGGGTGCGGTGTTCTCCTCGATATGTGTTAACAAGCGGTTAGACTCATGCTTGTTCCTCTCCATCTCTAACATGAACTCTGCCAACGAAGACTGGTCGGGAGGATCCTCATCCCTACCATTTCCGTGGTTCCGGCTATGAGCAACAGAACTTCGGTTATCCGGCAACGTCCTGAAGAGCGAAACCAAGGAAACCAAGGATGGATTCAACACCAACTATAGGACGCAGAGGTAGCACAAGAAATTAGTATCTCTTGAACTCCTAGGAGAATTCCGGTAGCATAACGGCAGTAAAATGCTCAAAATGAGACATTTTGCAAAAGACTGGGTAGCACCATACTCAACATCATCACTCAAGGTTCCGAGATATTACTAAACAGGCTACACCAGAAGTACTTGAAAACTGGGATATGACTCTGATCAACCAATCCTAAGAGACTACGGAGTAATAACACGTGATCCTGATAGACAGAAGAGGAAGCCTAGTTCCTTAACCCCGTAGTTAAGATAGGATGACTCAGATCAGAAGGCATGAGGTATAAGGAGTAAAAAGAGCCTTACGTTCCCTTCCACAATCAATTCGCTTACATAACTAAAGAATTTCTAGACTCAACTTCGACCAGGTTGGCTTGGAAATCCTACAGGCAGTCAGGCTCTGATACCAAACCTGTCGGGACCCCGATCCCAAGTCACACCGATCTAGCATGTAACACATCATATCACTTTGTGGCCTCACGCATGGTATTTCCACGGGTGCCACCTTACCTGGCCCGGGACCATTTGCGCCTTTTGGCTCACGTATATGATAGTGTCGCTAGCATCCATATGACAAAGAACCCATGCCGACATGGCTAGTCGTGAATCCAAAGCGGCACTAACCCATGAGGACAGGCATACATGAACCACATCGAGCTGTCGGTCATCAACGTGTGAATTCGGGCTGTAGCACTGGGCTAACAGGACTCCGGATGTCACCGCGTGACATTTCCCCGAAGGGACAGACACAGGAAGGAAGTGAAACACATGCCGGCCAGTCAAGTGTCCTGAGCAGTAGTGCTGGGCTAGCAGGACTCCGGTGAATCGGGCTGTAGCGGACTACTATGGCTCAAGGAAGCACTAGACTACATTCCCCCATAAGAGAGGCTGCCAAGGATAAACAACCAGATTGTCGGATCCCACACATAGCAATACACGTTACACGTACGCATAACATGCAAGTATGTGCTGTACAACATGGCATCACAACATAACGCAAACTCATATAGATAAAGGCCCAAAAGAGCCACATAGCATTAAATACAAGCAAGGGTCACATGACCCATCATTCAGAGCATACAAGCAACAAACGGAAGCATTACATGTCTGAGTACAGACAACTACAAAAGAAAAAGGCCGAGAAGCCTGACTATCTACGAGTCCCTCCAAGGTACAAGATCATAGCTGAGGTAACAAGCTACTCGTCGAAGTCCAAGTGGTACTACTAGTGAGACTGATGTCTCATCTGCAAAACATAAATAAAGCAAACGTGAGTACAAAGGTACTCAGCAAGACTTACATCAGATCCTATCATACATGCATTGGTATCAAGAAGGTGAAGTGGGGTTTAGTTGCAGCAAGCCAGCTTTGACTCAGTGGCTATCCTGTTCTACGACAACGAGAAACTTCTTTGAGATGAGGCAGTGCACACGAGTCCACTAATCACCACGTCAATACACTACTATGGATTCATTCCTGTCTTCCTACGAGAAGGCCATCCATAGCACTCACACTTGTCTTGAGCATTTTAGAGTGTCCATGTTAAGTTGTCTATGTACCACGTAAGCATCCAAGAAGTCCATAACCGAGGACACGGCTATTCGAATAGATCATGATAACCCTGCAGGGGTGTACTTCTTCACACACGCTCTCACCACTTATCACCATGTATATGTCATGTACCTCGGCAACCTTCAAGCGGAAGCCTGGCGAGGGTGTCGGCCACGACCTGACTAACCGCACAAGACTCTAATCCAGGGCTAGCACCTATTTGGGTTCCATCCGCAAGGAGATTCGGCCGGGGTGTCGCTCACGGCCCCAAATGATGTGAGCAGGGTTCCCAAGACCACCATCCGGGTGCCACTTGGTACACCATGCCACCTGTGCCTAGTCTGTCCCGAGCCCACCCTGCCGGGTGCCACTCGGTAGAAAAATAGCACTACCTACAAACACCAAAAACTATTTGCAACTCCTGGACAGAGATCAAGGTGGTTAATAAGTCGAGGGAGCTTGGAGCGCCCGGAGCCCAATGTGTGGTAGTAGCTAGTCATTGGACAACTTACACAGAACTCAGTTCTTAAGGACGGTCCCAATGAGACAACCCACCATGTACTCCTACATGGCCTCTCACCGCTACCTTTACCAAATCGTGTTCACACGCTTAACTCCCATTACCAGAACATATCATAACATTCCAATTCATTTCCGATGAATCAGACCCGACACAACTCTAAGCAATAGCAGGCATGGCATGGTAGGAACACCACATGGCTCAATCAACTCCTACACATGCTAGTGGGTTTCAACTATTTACTGTGGCAATGACAGGTCATGCAGAGGAATGGGTTTAACTACCGCAGCATAAAGTAGCAGTTGAATCGTTGTTGCCCTAATGCAATAAAAGAGAGCAGGAGCGAGAGAGTGGGATCATGTCGGAATGAACAAGGGGGTTTGCTTGCCTGGTAGATCAAAAGAGGGGCACTGCTCGTCAGACAGGTACTCTCGAACACTCTCCGGAGCAGGACCTATCGAGAAGGAACGGTGTCGGAAATCAATACACAATCATATGCAACATTATGATGCATGAACATGGCATGGGTATGTGCTGTGCTTTGAGCTAATGCATTTAGCATTCTATTTGGAAGAGGTTCATTTGAACCCAAGGTTCAAATGCAACTCTAAATTAACTCTTTATAAATGCCATTTATATGATTCCTCATATACAACATGTATAAGTTGGTTTGTCATGCGTGAAAATGGTACAGATGGATAGATTGAATTTTTCTGATAATTTTTCATATATAAATTATTTCAATCTGAGCTACGGTTGAATTTCTATGAAATTTTGAAGTTTTGAATATATTCTGGAATTTCCTGATTTATTTTAATATCAGAAAATGAATAATTGCGTCAGCATGACAGTGGCATGACGTCAGCAAGTCAACCATGGCTGACCGGTCAAACCTGACGTGTGGGGGCCACACGTCAGTGACCGGTTAGTTAACAGGGGGTTAGTTTATCCTAATTATAGAATTAGTGGCGTAGGGGCCCACTGTCAGTGTCATCAGCTAATTAAGTTTAATTAACATCTAACTAAAATTAGCAGGGGCCTGGCCCACTTGTCAATGACCCTGGTGGTCAAACCCCAGGTCAACTGGGGGGTTAGACCGGTCAACCTCACCGGCGTTTAGCCGCCGGCAAGGCCGAACACGGTGGAGGGGCTCGGGATCTCCATTCTGGTGACCAAAAGGACGACGGAGAGCACCGGGGCGTAGCCCGTGCTCTCCCGCATCTAGTAGGATAGATAGGAGGAGGAGGGGTGGCCGGAGCTCGCCGGAGCGAGGCTCGCGGCGGCGGCCGGAGCACGGCCAAGTGCGGGCAAGGGCTGCGGTGCATGGGGAGGCGAGCTGAGAGGCTCTACGGGTTCCTGGCGTCACCAGGAGCACAGTGACGCGCGCGGGTGCGGCTGGCTCGGCCCCTGGCCATGGTGGCGCCATGGCCGGCGACGAGGAGCTCGCGGGCACGGTGGTTGAGCTAGCTGGACGGGGCAAACGAGCACGGGGAGGAGGGGGAAACGAAGTAGAGCTCACGGCAGATCCAAGGGAGGCGTCAGCGAGCTCGGGGAAGCACTGGTGCGGCCGGAGCGCCGTCGGCGATCTCGGGCAGCCGGTGGCGAAGATGATGGTGATGGCAGCGATGGAGGCCGTCCGGAGGTGTGTGGCTCGACGAGGAGGTAGAAGACGACGTGGCGAAGCTTTTGGGCACGACGGAGGGGCGAGGGGACTACGGTGGCTACGACGGCAACGAGTTGCGGCGACGGTAGCGCTCGGTCGCGGGGAGAGGGAGGAATCCAGGGGAGGAGGGAGAGCGAGAGAGAGTGCGAGAGGTCCGAGGCGGCGCGTGGCGTCGTCTAGGACGGCCAGGGCGTCGGGGGAGAGGCCAGGCAGGCAGTTGCCGTGGCGCGCATGCGCGCGGCGTGCGGCGATCACGCGCCCTGTCCCTCTGGCGCGAGTAGGGGGACGACTGGCGTTGCCAGTCGGCTGGGCCGGCCTGTTGGCCACTGGGCCAGGCCGGGCTGCACAGGGAGGTAAGTGCAGGTGGGTTTTCTTCCCTCTTTGTTTCTATTTTCTATTTTCTGACATTTGTTTTGATTTAATAAAAATACTAAATCATTTTATTTTCTTCTGAAAATTAAAGTAGGAACTTAATTGGATTATTCCAAAGCCCCACAGTAAAAATCAGAATTATTGGACATGTATAATATATTTAACATATATATATATATATATCCTATGCAAATATTTACCAGATTAACTCAAATGGCCAAAAATAAATACTTCTGAGCTCCCAAAAATATTGGTTGGAATTTTACCTCTGGCCAATATTTTTAGAGAAAATCAGGAACATTTTCTTGGGCCAAATTGAAGCAATTTTTATCTAGGACATTTCCAGAAATGATTTCTGAGGGTTTCACAAATCCCCATTTCAAATTTAAATGAAATTTAAACATGATGCACACATGACTAGCTAGCCTTGAGCATACCAGAACTAGGGATGTGACAGGCGTGGCATCCCTGGACGTCTCCAGGCGTCGGCAGAAGCAGGAGGTGGCCGGCGTGTGGCCGCGGGCGCCGGCCACGCGCTCCGCGTCCTTCTGGCGGGAGGTGGACGACGACTGGCAAGCCAGTCGGCTGGGCCAAGCCAGGTGGCTGGGCCAGCACAGGTAAGGCCCAGGTGGGCTTCCCTCTCTCTCTTTTTTTGATTTGTTTTACTTTTTCTATTTAACTGCAACTGTTGAGGTTTATTAAAAATACTAAAACGTTTCCAAAAATCCTGAAAATAATTGTGGGCTCTGTTTAGAATATTTCCAACAGGAAACATTTATTTCCAGAATTATTTGAGCATTTAAATTATTTTATAGAATTTAAAGGCCCAAACTCAAATACTTATGATTTAATTCAATGACCTTCTGTTGACCTAGAAAATTGTGCACCAATTTTGCCAGAGGTTATAACCCAAGACAAAGAGAGTGAACTTTTTAGAAGGGCATTTCAGGTTCATTGAAAATAATTTTAGTAAACCCTAGTTGTTTCCAGGGGGTGTTGGGGGTTCTGTCTTCCCCATTTCAAATTTAAGAGGATTTTAAACATGATGCACACTCTAATGCTTGAACTAGCTAGGGTGTGACAACTCACCCCCACTCAAAAGAATCTCGTCCCGAGATTTAGGATCCTCCGGGAAGAAGGTGGGGTACTTGAGTCGAAGACGATCCTCCCTTTCCCAAGTGGCTTCTTTCTCGGAGTGGTGTGACCATTGAACCTTGAGAAACTTGATATTACGGCGTCGAGTGGTACACTCGGCTTGATCAAGGATACGAATGGGATATTCCCGATAGGAGACGTTATCTTGTAGATCAAGTGTTTCGTGGTCCACTCCACGGATAGGATCCGTGAAGCAACGCCTAAGTTGAGAAACGTGGAAGACATCGTGAACTCTGGAAAGATGCGAAGGTAGTTCCAATTGGTAGGCAACTTCTCCTTGTTTGGCAAGAATGCGAAAGGGTCCAATGTAACAAGGAGCCAATTTGCCTTTGATACCGAAACGATGGGTTCCCTTTAACGGAGTAACCCGAAGGTAAGCCTTCTCGTCGACTTCATAAGTCATAGGCTTATGTTTACGATCATATTGACTCTTTTGATGAGATTGGGCTGTTTTCAATTTCTCACGAATAACGTGAACCTGCTCTTCTGCTTCCTGAATCATATCCAGGCCAAAGAGTTGTCTTTCCCCGGTTTCTGACCAGTTAAGAGGCGTTCGACATTTTCGTCCATAGAGAACTTCAAAGGAGCTTTGCCCAAGCTAGCTTGATAACTATTGTTATAAGCAAACTCCGCGAATGGAAGGCATTTCTCCCAACTCATTCCGAACGAGATAACAGAAGCTCGGAGCATATCTTCCAGAATTTGATTGCATCGCTCTACTTGACCATTTGATTGAGGATGGAAGGCGGTGCTAAAAGAGAGACGAGTTCCCATAGCATTTTGGAAACTTTCCCAAAATTGAGAGGTGAAGAGACTCCCACGATCTGAGTTAATTTCCAATGGGACACCATGAAGAGACACTATTCGGGAGATGTATAAATCGGCTAGCTGGCTAGCGGTGATACTCTCACGAACAGGTAGGAAATGGGCTACTTTGGAAAGACGGTCGATCACGACGAAGATGGCATTATTCCCTCTCTTGGTCCTGGGAAACCCAGTGATGAAATCCATACTGATTTTATCCCATTTCCACTCGGGAATAGCCAAAGGTTGAAGGGTGCCAGCAGGCCGTTGATGCTCTGCTTTAACACGACGACAAATGTCGCAATTAGCAATGTATTGAGAGATTTCTCTGTTCATCCTAGTCCACCAAAACCTCTGGCGTAGGTCTTGATACATTTTAGTACTACCGGGATGAATGGTGAGAGGGGATTCATGAGCTTCCTTAAGGATCAACTGGCGTAGATGTTGTTTCTTGGGAACCACCAAATGGTTCTCAAAGAAGACAGCACCCCGCTTATCCATGGAAAAACATTTAGCAACTCCGCTAGCAATGTTTTCCTTAATCCGGGATATGCCCTTATCACGCTTCTGGGCAGCTATGATTTGATCCATAAGGGTAGGTTTCGCCACCAGGGTGGATAGGAATCCTCGAGGAACAATGTGAAGATTAAGCTTACGGAATTCCTCATGGAGAAGTGGTTGACTTTGTTGTAACATCAGGTTGTTACAATAGGATTTACGACTTAGTGCATCAGCCATGACATTGGCTTTGCCCGGGGTGTAAGTTATTCCTAAGTCGTAATCCGAGATCAACTCGACCCAACGTCTTTGCCTGAGATTCAAATCCAGTTGGGTGAAGATATATTTCAAACTTTGGTGATCGGTGAAGATCTCGCAACGATTACCGAGGAGGTAATGTCGCCAAGTTTTAAGTGCATGGACTACAGCTGCCAGCTCTAGATCATGTGAGGGATAATTTTCCTCATGTGGGTGTAATTGCCGTGAAGCATAGGCAATTACCTGACGATCTTGCATGAGTATGCAACCTAGTCCTTATCGCGAGGCGTCGCAATAGATAATAAAGTCCTTGGAGAAGTCTGGTGGTACCAGTATGGGAGCAGATGTGAGGCGTCTTTTCAGTTCCTGAAAGCTGAACTCGCACTGTGGAGTCCACTCGAACTTTTTATCTTTTTTGAGGAGTTCAGTTAGAGGTTTAGCAACCTTGGAGAAATTTTCGACGAAGCGGCGACAATAGCTCGCTAAGCCAAGGAAACTCCGAACTTGCTTGACCGTCTCAGGTGGAGTCCAATCAAGGACGGCTTGAACTCGCTCGGGATTGACAACAATACCTTTGCCAGAGATTACATGGCCTAGATAGGTCACTTCTAGCAACCAAAATTCACACTTGGAGAATTTGGCATAAAGGCGATGCTCTCGAAGTTTCATCAATACCAGCCTTAGATGTTCGGCATGTTCCTCTTCATTCTTGGAGTAGATGAGTATGTCATCGAGGTATACTACGACGAATTTATCCAAGTACTCCATGAAGACCGAGTTCATTAACCGAGAGAAGGTAGCTGGGGCATTGGTTAAACCGAAGGACATGACGGTGTACTCGTATTGGCCATAATGAGTAACAAAGGCCGTTTTGGGAATGTCCCCGTTTCTGATTTTGATTTGATGGTAGCCCAACCTCAAATCCATCTTGGAAAAGACTGAGGATCCAGCGAGCTGATCATACAGATCGTTGATCCTGGGAAGCGGGTATTTGTTCTTGATGGTGACCAAGTTGACAGGTCGGTAATCCACAACCATTCGATCTGTTCCATCCTTCTTCTTTACGAGGAGGACGGGGCAAGCCCAAGGAGAGGAACTAGGACGGATGAAACCCTTTTTCGAGGACTCATCGAGTTGGTTCTTAAGTTTGGCTAGTTCTAAGGGTGCCATCTTGTAGGGTCTTCTAGAAATTGGAACGGTTCCTGGAACAAGGTCGATCACAAACTCGACATCCTTGTCAGGTGGAACACCTAGCAGTTCTTCTGGAAAGACATCTGGAAAGTCTCGGACTACCGGAACATCCTCAAGGTCTGGAAGGGGGTTGGCATTTAGGGAGTAAAGCTGGCGCTTGGTCACTCGAGTTAAGACATTGACTGTCTTGCCCGATGGGTGAGTAAGTTGAACGGTTCTAGTGGCACAATCAATCTTAGCATAATGAGCTGACATCCAGTCCATACCCAAGATGATGTTTATGTCCGAGGACTTGAGAGCTATTAGGGATGCAAGGAATACAAGTCTATCGACAAGAATTTCGTTCCCATGGCTTACTCTAGAAGTTTGCCATTTGGAACCCGGAGTTTGAATTACCATGGAAGTGGGCATGTCACAGAATGTCGTGTTATGCATTCGAGCATAGTTCTCGGATATGAATGAATGAGATGCTCCAGTATCAAAAAGAACAGATGACGGATGGCAGTTAACAAGGAGCGTACCAAGGACGACGTTGGGATCCTCATGAGCCTCTTCGGCTGAAACATAGTTGACATGGCCACGTGCAGTGGTGGCCGGCTTGGCGTAGAATGTTTTTCCCGCGGGCTTACCACGGCCAACGGACTTTCCAGTTTGATTGTGGTTGTTGTTCTGGAGACACTCTCGGCTATAGTGACCCGGCTCTCCACACTTAAAGCATGTCACCACATTGGGGCGTGGAGCAGCATTAGCAGCGGGGCCACCATAGGGCTTGGGCAGTGCAAATTGCTGGTTGGGACGAGGCGCCTCAAAGGATGGCCTCGGAATGAACCTGGGTGGCAATGCCGTGCTTGGGATCCACACCCGGCGCTTCTGAGCTCCAGAGCCAGATGAAGAGCCAAAATCACGGGAGTGCTTGCGTGAAGCGTCATAATCAATCTGGCCTGTCTCAACACTGATGGCTTTATTGACCAACTTCTGAAAGGAGGTGCACTCGTGCAGACGAAGATCGCGGCGAAGCTCAGGGCTAAGTCCCTTGCGGAACCTTGCCTGCTTCTTAGCATCAGTAGATACCTCTTCAGGGGCATAACGTGCCAGATTCCCAAATTCACGACTATATGCATCCACAGTCAGTCTTCCTTGGGTGAAATTGCAGAACTCCTCCCTCTTGCGATCCATAAGACCTTCCGGAATGTGATGCTCACGGAAAGCCTCGCTGAATTCAGCCCAATTAGTGATTTAGCCGACCGGGCGCATAGCTTCGAAGTTTTCCCACCAAAGGCTAGCAGGGCCTTCGAGGTGATAGGCAGCATAATTAACCTTGTCGGCTTCGGCTACGTTGGCAGAACGTAGCTTGTGGGTGATGCTGCGAAGCCAGTCATCCGCGCCGAGGGGCTTGACGGAATGGTTAAACTTTGGTGGGTACAGCTTGATAAAGTCATCTATTGACACCAAGTCATTTCGCGGATGGCGTGCAGTGTTCTGCTCAATCCGCTCTAGCAGGCGGTTAGTCTCACGCTTGTTTCTTTCCGCCTCCAGCATTACTTCGGCCAGAGAAGGCGGGTGAGGCAGATTTTCACGCCTAGCTGCATTGGCTTCCCCCTGCTCCGGGCAGCGGGGTTGCTGCGGGTGTTGACCATCCTAGGAGAAAACAAGACAACGGTTTAGACAAGCATGGCTCAAACTTAGCAAGGAAGTGCAGAATGTAATGGATAACACGGAATGCAGAGATGTTCATCCGTATGTCATGGTAATATAAAACTGCCATATATATACCAACGGTCATACACACCATACATAGCTTAGTACAAGCCCAGGCTACAGTACAACTATGATGAAATACGTTACATCTCATCGGAGGCATTCCAAGCTCCTATACATTATTTGTCAACACATCCGGAATTGATTACACACAAAGTCATATTCCACAAGTCACGCAGGATAGTGGAGATACAACTACTACAATACTAGTGGTACTACTACTAACTCAGACAGCTCCGTAGTAGTCCTCATAGAAGTCACCTCCATAGCCTGGAAGTTCAACGTGACCATCCGGGAACATACGGTCCTGAGGAGCCTGTGGACCATAGGGGCTAGGATGAGGTCTTGGACCAACAAACGGTGGCCTGCGGGGACCAAGGGGTGGGGTGATGCCTCCCACATCACGACAATCCACCATGTCTGGCAAAGCAGATCTCACAGGATACAGATCCCTTGTATCCATACATCCATCTTGCACCGCAGGTGCAAACCGAGTCAATGTAGCCCAATGATCAGCACGGGTATTAAAAAGCTCCAGCCTCAAGGCCCAATTCTCTCGGTCCTTATCTTCGAGCATCTCGGCAGTGGTACGAGTTAATGAGTCCTCCTGAGTGGAGTCAGCATAGACAGCTTGAAGATACCCTTGCGCTCCCGAAAGTGAAGCTGGCATGTAACGGAAGTCGGTGTTCCGAAGCAGGCCAGTCCGGACTCGCATGATGGTCATCATGGAATAGGCAGCATCCTGCACAGCCATCTCAACAGTAACCCCGAGTCCATAGGAACAGTGAAGGGGCTCGGTAGATCCAGGATAAGAAGGAAATATCCTGACGGTGCAGAAATATTGGCTTTGATTAAAGTCTCGGAATTGCTCTTCGACGGTGTATTCAGGATACCAACGGTAACCCGTCTCGATCATTACCCGGACTAACATAGCAGTATGACCGGGCACGTCGAGGCACTGGGTCAGGCGAACCACTTGGTTTTGAGCATGGTTGGCCATCTGAAATCACAACCACAATGCAAAGGCATTAGAATTTCTAGGGAAAATTGGACAGCATAACGGCTGTAAATGCTCAAAAAAAGATTTGAGACATCCACAACAGTTCACAATACCACTCAACAACATCATATCAAGGTTCTGATTCAATTAGCAACATACTAAGAATAGTAGAAACTGAACTAGGACTTGTAACAACAATCCTATAAGCTACTACGGATTAGTAACACATGAACCTGATAGAAGAAGAGAGCCTAGTCCTTAACCCACGTTGAATGAGAAGAGAATGACTCATATCAGAGGCATAGGGTAAAGGAGTAAAAGAGCCTTACGTTCCCTTCCACAATCAATTCCCCTACATATAACTAAAGCATTTCTAGACTCGACATCAACCAGTTTGGCTCAACGAACCTACAGGCAGTCCGGCTCTAATACCAACGCTGTCGGGACCCCGATTCCAAGCCACATCGATCTAGCCGGTAACACCTCATATCACTTTGGGGCCTCACGCACGGTATCCCACGGGTGTCGCCTAACCATGGCCCGGGACCGTTTGCGCCTTTTGGCTCACGTATATGATAGCGTCGCTAGCATCCATATGACGGAGAACCCGAGCCAACATGGCTAGTCGTGAACCCAAAGCGGCACAGACCTATGGAGACAGGCATGCATGAACCACATCGAGCATGTCGGTCATCAACGAGTGATTCCGGGCTTTAGCACTGGGCTAACAGGACTCCGGGGAACCCGGGCTGTAGCAGGCTAGGCCGGACTCCGGAAGTCACCGCGTGACATTTCCCCAAAGGGACAGACATAGGAACGAAGTGAAACACATGCCGGCCAGTCAAGTGTCCTGAACAGTAGTGCTGGGCTAGCAGGACTCTGGTGAACCGGGCTGTAGCAGACTACTATGGCTCAAGGAACACTAGACTACATTTCCCCATAAGAAAGGCTGCCAAGGATAAACAACTAGATTGTCGGATCCCACTCATACCAAGCATTTCAATCATACACACAATATGCCTGATATGAGTACATACAACACGGCATCACAACAAAACTCTACAACTCAAGTACTTTATTTAAAGGCTCTAGAGAGCCTTACATAACATGTTCATACAGATAGGGGTCACATGACCCGACACTCAAGTCATACACTCATACAAGCACATGCGGAAGCAACTAGTGTGAGTACAGACACTAGAAAGAAAGAAGGCTTCTCGAAGCCTGTCTATCTACATAGGGCCCTCCATGGCCAGGATCACCACCTGGGTGGCTAGTCACTCGTCGACATCAAGGTCTACATAAAACCAATCGGAGGGGGCAGTGTTGTCGTCTGAAAACAATAAATAAGCAAACATGAGTACAAGGTACTCAGCAAGTCTTACATCAGAACCTACTATACATGCTCATTCTCAAGAAGGTGGTGGGGTTATTGCAGCAAGCCAACTTTGACTCTTGGCTAAGCTATCCTATGGAACTTCTCTAGTAAAATAGTTTTCGCACACGAGTCCACTACTCACCAACACAATACTCCACCGGGGATCCTCCCTCATCATCCTACGAGAGGGCCATCCTCGGTACTCACACTTATCTTGAGTCTTTTAGTAGTATTCATTAACTTGTCTATGAACTGTATAGGCAACCAAGTAGTCCTTTACCGCGGACGCAGCTATTCGAATAGTTTTATACCCTACAGGGGTGTACTTCATCACACATGTTTCCACCACTTAGCGTCTGCACATGACATGTGCTCGGCAGACTTCAAGCGAAAACCGACGTGGGTGTAGACCACGACCTGACTAACCTCACAAGTCTCTAGTCCAGGTTTATCGCCTATTCAGGTTCCATCCGCAAGGAAATCCGGCCGGGGTGTCCTCAATGGCCCCAAACGATGTGTACAGGGTTCCCGAGACACCAAACGGGCGACTCGGTACACCGTGCCACGGTGTATCTACTGCGTCATAGCCCATCCCTAGGGTCAGCGCTACACACGGCCGCCAACACATAACCTACAAACACCAGAAACTAGTTGCAACTCCTGGACAGAGGACGAGATGGTCAGTAAGTCGAGCAGGGTCATATTTCAGGGCCCAATGTGTGGTAGTATCTGAATCTTAAATCACGCATACAGATCTCAGTTCTTATGGACGGCCTCAATGAAACAATCCACCATGTACTCCTACATGGCCTCTCATCGATACCTTTACCAAAACATGTTCAACACATTCCTCATATTACCGACATAATCATATCACTCTAGCCCATCACCCAGATGAACCAGACCTGACACAACTCTAAGCATAGCAGGCATAGCAAGGTAGGAATCACATAAATGGCTCAATCAACTCCTGCACATGCTAGTGGGTTTCATCTAGTTACTGTGGCAATGACAGGTCATGCAGAGGATAAGGGTTCAACTATCGTAGCACACAGCAGTTTGAATCGTGATGTCTTAATGCAGTAAACAAGAGCAGAAGCGAGAACATGGGTTGTATCGGAATGATCAATGGTTGCTTGCCTGATGGAGTGGTAGTGGGATACTGCCCTTCAGTTGGATACTCGTGAATATCCTCGGAGGCAGAACCTAGCACGAAGAACACATCGGAACATAATCAACACATGACGATATGCAACAATATGATGCATGCTATGACATGGCAACATGAATGTGTCTTGGCCTAATGCAAGCTAAAACAGAAGGGAATGAACTCATTTGAATCAAAGATTCAAATACTAGCTCATTAAACATGGCCTTATTAGTGCATCACCTTATTCTGCTTAAACAGCAAGGTAAGCTTGTTTTGTCATGCATGAAACCATTACAGATGGATAGATTGATTTTTTCTGATAATTTTTCATATATAAATTATTTCATTTGGAGTTACGGTTGAATTTCTATGATTTTTAGAAGTTTTAAACATTTTCTGGAATTTCCTGAATAGAAATAAATCCAGAAAATGCATTACTGCGTCAGCATTGCGTCATGCTGACCTCAGCAGGTCAAAGGCGCCAGCCCAGGTCAAACCTGACTGGTGGGCCCCTTCTGTCAGTCTCTCAGCTAGTTAACAGGATTAGATTAACACTAATTAGCTGTCAGTGGGGCCTGGGCCCACATGTCAGTGACTGAATTAATTAAAATTAGTTAAAACTAATCCTAGATTAATTAGCAGACCGGCCCCACCTGTCATAGACTCAGGGGGGTCTACCTGGGCCCACCCAGGGGTCAAACTGGGTCAAACTCGCCAGCGACTCGATGCCGGCGAGGCCCGAGACGGTGGCGCGGCTCGGAAAACGCCCACAGGGCACGGGCGAGGCCGTTCTTGGGCTCGTTGGAGAGCTCTTGTAGGTGCGCATCTAGTGGTGGTGGAGGCCGGGCCTACGATGGCCGGAGACAACGACGGCGAGCTCCAAGGAGGCGGCCGGAGTTCGGCCATGTGCGGGGTGTGGGCTGCGGCGTGCAAACGCGGAAACTGAGGCGCTAGCGAGGCAGTACGCGATGCGGCAAGCATGTTGCGTAGCACGGGATGACCAAATGGTTGCCGGAGCGACGCCGGCGACAAGCTCGAGCGGAGACGAGCTTCGGCCATGGTGGAACTATGGCCTAGAGGGTGCAAACGCGTGGGAAAGAAGAGGGGAAAGGCGGCGGAGCTCACAGGGAGGTCGATGAGAAGATCGGTGGGCTCGGGGGTGACCGGAGCGAGGCGAATCGATGAACGGCGTCCGGCGGGTACCGAGGTTGAAGACGGCCCGATGGCGGCGATGCAGGGCCTCCGGCGAAGCGTGGCTCGGTGGGGAGGGCGAGGGCGTCGCGGCGGAGCTTCTGGACATGTCAGAGAGGCGAGGGGGTGACGGAGAGCGCGACTACGGTAGTGAGACGGCGACAGGTGCGTCGGCCATCGTGGGAGAGGGAGAGGGGGATGAGGGGGAGAGTGAGGGAGGATGAGAGGGGGATGTGGGGGTCGGCGTGGCATCCCTGGACGTCTCCAGGCGTCGGCAGAAGCAGGAGGTGGCCGGCGTGTGGCCGCGGGTGCCGGCCACGCGCTCCGCGTCCTCCTGGCGGGAGGTGGACGACGACTGGCAAGCCAGTTGGCTGGGCCGAGCCAGGTGGCTGGGCCAGCACAGGTAAGGCCCAGGTGGGCTTCCCTCTCTCTCTTTTTTTGATTTGTTTTACTTTTTCTATTTAACTGCAACTGTTGAGCTTTATTAAAAATACTAAAACGTTTCCAAAAATCCTAAAAATAATTGTGGGCTCTGTTTAGAATATTTCCAACAGGAAACATTTATTTCCAGAATTATTTGAGCATTTAAATTATTTTTTAGCATTTAAATGCCCAAACTCAAATACTTATGATTTAATTCAATGACCTTCTGTTGACCTAGAAAATTGTGCACCAATTTTTCCAGAGGTTATAACCCAAGACAAAGAGAGTGAAATTTTTAGAAGGGCATTTCGGGTTCATTGAAAATAATTTTAGTAAACCCTAGTTGTTTCCAGGGGGTGTTGGGGCCTTTGTCTTCCCCATTTCAAATTTAAGAGGAATTTAAACATGATGCACACTCTAATGCTTGAACTAGCTAGGGTGTGATAGCGCGCCCTCCACCCTCGTGGCCCCCCTGTTGCTCCACCGACGTACTCCTTCCTCCTATATATACCTATGTACCCCCAAACGATCATATACGCGGCCAAAAACCTAATTCCACCGCCGCAACTTTCTGTATCCACGAGATCCCATCTTGGGGCCTGTTCCGGAGCTCCGCCGGAGGGGGCATCGATCACGAAGGGCTTCTACATCAACACCATAGCCTCTTCGATGAAGTGTGAGTAGTTTACCTTAGACCTACGAGTCCATAGTTAGTAGCTAGATGGCTTCTTCTCTCTTTTTGGATCTCAATACAATGTTCTCTCCCTCTCTTGTGGAGAACTATTTGATGTAATCTTCTTTTTGCGGTGTGTTTGTTGAGACCGATGAATTGTGGGTTTATGATCAAGTCTATCTATGAATAATATTTGAATATTCCCTGAATTCTTTTATGTATGATTGGTTATCTTTGCAAGTCTCTTCGAATTATCAGTTTGGTTTGGCCTACTAGATTGATCTTTCTTGCAATGGGAGAAGTGCTTAGCCTTGGGTTCAATCTTGCGGTGTCCTTTCCCAGTGACAGTAGGGGCAGCAAGGCATGTATTGTATTGTTGCCATCGAGGATAACAAGATGGGGTTTTCATCAAATTGCATGAGTCTATCCCTCTACATCATGTCATCTTGCTTAAGGCGTTACTCTGTTTTTAACTTAATACTGCATGCTGGATAGCGGTCGATGAGTGGAGTAATAGTAGTAGATACAGGTAGGAGTCGGTCTACTTGTCTCGGACGTGATGCCTATATACATGATCATACCTAGATATTCTCATAACTATGCTCAATTCTGTCAATTGCTCAACAGTAAATTGTTCACCCACCATAGAATACTTATGCTCTCGAGAGAAGCCACTAGTGAAACCTATGGCACCCGGGTCTATCTTTATCATATTAAATCTCCTACTACTTAGTTATTTCCTTTGCTTTTTTACTTTACCTTTTTTTACTTTGCATCTTTATCACAAAAATACCAAAAATATTATCTTATCATATCTATCAGATCTCACTCTCATAAGAGGCCGTGTAGGGATTGACAACCCCTATTCGCGTTGGTTGCGAGGATTTATTTGTTTTGTGCAGGTACGAGGGACTCACGCGTAGCCTCCTACTGGATTGATACCTTGGTTCTCAAAAACTGAGGGAAATACTTACGCTACTTCGCTGCATCATCCCTTCCTCTTCGAGGAAAACCAACGCAGTGCTCAAGAGGTAGCAAGAAGGATTTCTGGCGCCGTTGCCGGGGAGGTCTATGCAAAAGTCAAATACCAAGTACCCATCACATACCCTTATCTCCCGCATTACATTATTTGCCATTTGCCTCTCGTTTTCCTCTCCCCCACTTCACCCTTGCCGTTCTATTCGCCCTCTCTCTCTCTATCCTCCCTCTCTTTCCCTATTTGCCTCTTTTTGCCCGCTTGCTTTTTGTTTGCTTGTGTGTTTGTTTGCTTGCTTGTCACGATGGCTCAAGATAATACTAAATTGTGTGACTTCACCAATACCAACAATAATGATTTTATTAGCACTCCGACTGCCCCTCTTACCGATGCTGAATCTTGTGAAATTAATACTGCTTTGCTGAATCTTGTCATGAAAGATCCATTCTCCGGCCTTCTTAGTGAAGATGCCCCTACCCATCTAAATGGCTTTGTTGATTTGGGTGACATGCAAAAGAAGAACGATGTGGATAATGATATTGTTAAATTGAAGCTATTTCCTTTTTCGCTTAGAGATCATGCTAAAGCTTGGTTCTCGTATTTGCCTAAAAATAGTATTGATTCATGGAACAAGTGCAAAGATGCTTTTATCTCTAAGCATTTTCCTCCTGCTAAGATCATCTCTCTTAGAAACGATATTATGAATTTTAGGTAACTTGATCATGAACATGTTGCACAAGCTTGGGAGAGAATGAAACTAATGATACGTAATTGCCCTACTCATGGTTTAAATTTGTGGATGATTATACAAATTTTTTATGCCGGATTGAATTTTGCTTCTAGAAATCTTTTAAATTCGGCCGCGGGAGGCACTTCTATGGAAATCACTTTAGGAGAAGCTACTAAACTCCTAGATAATATTATGGTTAAATATTCTCAATGGCATACTGAAAGATCTACTAATAAAAAGGTGCATGCGATAGAAAAAATTAATGTTGTGAGTGGAAAGATGGATGAACTTATGAAACTATTTGCTAATAAGAGTGTTTCTTCTGATCCTAATTATATGCCCTTGTCTACTTTGATTGAGAATAATAATGAATCTATGGATGTGAATTTTGTTGGTAGGAACAATTTTGGTAACAACGCGTATAGAGGAAATTTCAACCCTAGGCCTTATCCTAGTAATTCCTCTAATAATTATGGTAATTCCTACAACAATTCTTATGGAAATTATAATAAGATGCCCTCTGATTTTGAATCTAATATTAAAGAATTTATTACTTCGCAAAATAATTTTAATGCTATGATTGAAGAAAAATTGCTTAAGATTGATGATTTGGCTAGGAGCATTGATAGAATTGCTCTTGATGTTGATTCTTTGAAACTTAGATCTATTCCACCTAAGCATGATATCAATGAGTCTCTCAAATCCATGATAATTTCCATTGATGAGTGCAAAGAAAGAACCGCTAGGATGCGTGCTAAGAAAGATGCCTTTATAAGAGCGTGCTCTTCTAGTTGCTATGAAAATAATGACGAAGATCTAAAAGTTATTGATGTGTCCCCTATTAAATCTTTGTTTTGCAATATGAATATTGATAATTATGGGACTGAATATGATTCACCTTTACCTAGAAGGCGTTCCAAGAATTTGGAATTTGTTGATCTTGATGCTAAATTTCATAAAAGTGGGATTGAAGAAATTAAAACCCTAGGTGTTGCTAAACCCACTATTATGGATTTCAAGGAATTTAACTATGAAAATTGCTCTATGATTGATTGTATTTCCTTTTTGCAGTCCATGCTAAATTCTCCTCACGTTTATAGTCAAAATAAAGCGTTTACTAAACATATCGTTGATGCCTTGATGCAATCTTATGAAGAAAAACTTGAATTGGAAGTTTCTATCCCTAGAAAACTTTATGATGAGTGGGAACCAGCTATTAAAATTAAAATTAAAGATCATGAATGCTATGCTTTATGTGATTTGGGTGCTAGTGTTTCCACGATTCCAAAGAATTTGTGTGATCTGTTAGGTTGGTGTGATTTTGATGATTGCTCTCTAAACTTGCACCTTGAGGATTCCACTATTAAGAAACCTATGGGAAGAATTAATTATGTTCTTATTGTTGCAAATAGGAATTATGTGCCCGTAGATTTTATTGTTCTTGACATAGATTGCAATCCTTCATGTCCTATTATTCTTGGTAGACCTTTCCTTAGAACGATTGGTGCAATTATTGATATGAAGGAAGGAAATATTAGATTCCAATTTCCATTAAGGAAAGGCATAGAACACTTTCCTAGAAATAAAATTAAATTACCTTATGAATCTATTATGAGTGCCACTTATGAATTGCCTACCAAAGATGGCAATACTTAGATCTATTCTTGCTTGTTATGCCTAGCTAGGGGCGTTAAACGATAGCGCTTGTTGGGAGGCAACCCAATTTTATTTTTATTTATTGCCTTTTGCTCCTGTTTAGTAATAAATAATTTATCTAGCCTCTATTTTGGTTGTGTTTTTGTGTTTAATTAGTGTTTGTGCCAAGTAGAACCGTTGGGAAGACTTGGGTAAAGTCTTGTCGAACTTGCTGTAGAAAACAGAAACTTTAGCGCTCACGAGAACTTCTGTCATTTTTATTTGGAAAGTGATATTTAGTTAATTCTTTTTGCAGATGATTAATAGAGAAATTCCTCACGTCCAGAAATTTATTTTAGAATTTTTGGGGTTCCAGATCTCGCGCTATCTACAGATTACTACAGACTGTTCTGTTTTTGACAGATTCTGTTTTTCGTGTGTTGTTTGCTTATTTTGATGAATCAATGGCTAGTAAGTTGTTTATAAACCATAGAGAAGTTGGAATACAGTAGGTATAACACCAATATAAATAAAGAATGAGTTCATTATAGTACCTTGAAGTGCTCTTTTGTTTTCTTTCGCTAACGGAGCTCATGAGATTGTCTACTTTAAGTTTTGTGTTGTGAAGTTTTCATGTTTTAGGTAAAGATTTGATGGATTATGGAACAAGGAGTGGAAAGAGCCTAAGCTTGGGGATGCCCATGGCACCCCCAAGATAATCTAAGGACACCTAAAATCCAAAGCTTGGGGATGCCCCGGAAGGCATCCCCTCTTTCGTCTACTTCTATCGGTAACCTTACTTGGAGCTATATTTTTGTTCACCACATGATATGTGTTTTGCTTGGAGCGTCTTGTATTATTTGAGTCTTTGCTTGTTAGTTTACCATGATAATCCTTGCTGTACACACCTTTTGAGAGAGCCATACATGATTTAGAATTTGTTAGAATACTCTATGTGCTTCGCTTATATCTTTTGAGTTATATAATTTTGCTCTAGTACTTCACTTATATCTTTTAGAGCACGGTGGTGGATTGTTTTATAGAAACGATTGATCTCTCATGCTTCACTTAGATTATTTTGAGAGTCTTAATAGCATGGTAATTTGCTTTAAATCCTAATATGCTAGGTATTCAAGAATAAAAAAAATTCTCTTATCAGTGTGTTGAATACTATGATAAGTTTGATACTTGATAATTGTTTTGAGATATGGAGATGGTGATATTAAAGTCATGCTAGTTGAGTAGTTTTGAATTTTGGAAATACTTGTGTTGAAGCTTCTGATTCCCGTATCATGCACGTATGGTGAACCGTTATGTGATGAAGTCGGAGCATGATTTATTTATTGATTGTCTTATGAGTGGCGGTCAGGGACGAGCGATGGTCTTTTCCTACCAATCTATCCCCCTAGGAGCATGCGCATAATACTTTGCTTTGATAACTTATAGATTTTTGTAATAAGTATATGAGTTCTTTATGACTAATGTTGAGTCCATGGATTATACACACTCTCACCCTTCCACCTTTGCTAGCCTCTCTAATACCGCGCACCTTTCGTCGGTATCATACACCCACCATATACCTTCCTCAAAACAGCCACCATACCTACCTATTATGGCATTTCCATAGCCATTCCGAGATATATTGCCATGCAACTTTCCACCGTTCCATCTATTATGACACACTCCATCATTGTCATATTGCTTAGCATGATCATGTAGTTCACATAGTATTTGTGGCAAAGCCACCATTCACAATTCTTTCATACATGTCACTCATGAGTCATTGCATATCCCGGTACACCGCCGGAGGCATTCATATAGAGTCATATTTTGTTCTAAGTATCGAGTTGTAAGAAAAATAAAAGTGTGATGATCATCATTATTAGAGCATGGTCCCAGTGAGGAAAGGATGATGGAGACTATGATTCCCCCACAAGCCGGGATGAGACTCCGGACGAAAAATAAAAAAAAGAGAAAGAAAAGAGGCTACAAAAAAGAGAAAAGGCCCAAATTAAAAAAATGAGAGAAAAAGAGAGAAGGGACAATGTTACTATCCTTTTACCACACTTGTGCTTCAAAGTAGCACCATGATCTTCATAGTAGAGAGTCTCTCATGTTATCACTTTCATATACTAGTGGGAATCTTTCATTATAGAACTTTACTTGTATATTCCAATGATGGGCTTCCTCAAAATTCCCTAGGTCTTCATGAGCAAGCAAGTTGGATGCACACCCACTTAGTTTCTTTTTGAGCTTTCATATACTTATATCTCTAGTGCATCCGTTGCATGGTAATCCCTACTCACTCACATTGATATCTATTGATGGGCATCTCCATAGCCCGTTGATACGCCTAGTTGATGTGAGACTATCTTCTTACTTTTTGTCTTCTCCACAACCACCACTCTATTCCACCTATAGTGCTATATCCATGGCTCACGCTCATGTATTGCGTGAAGATTGAAAAAGTTTTGAGAATGTCAAAAGTATGAAACAATTGCTTGTCATCGAGGTTGTCCATGATTTAAATATTTTTTGTGGTGAAGATAGAGCATAGCCAGACTATATGATTTTGTAGGGATAACTTTCTTTAGCCATGTTATTTTGAGAAGACATAATTGCTTTGTTAGTATGCTTGAAGTATTATTATTTTTATGTCAATATGAACTTTTGTCTTGAATCTTTTGGATCTGAATATTCATACCACAGTTAAGAAGAATTACATTAAAATTATGCCAAGTAACACTCCGCATAAAAAATTCTGTTTTTATCATTTACCTACTCGAGGATGAGCAGGAATTAAGCTTGGGGATGCTTGATACATCTCCAACGTATCTATAATTTTTGATTGCTCCATGCTATATTATCTACTGTTTTGGACATTATTGGGCTTTATTATCCACTTTTATATTATTTTTGGGACTAACCTATTAACCGGAAGCCCAACCCAGAATTGATGTTTTTTGCCTGTTTTAGGGTTTCGAAGAAAAGGAATATCAAACGGAGTCCAAACCGGAGGCCCAACATGATTTTCTCAACAAACAAGACCCGAGAGACATGGACCCTACATCAAGAAAGAAAAGAGGAGGCCACGAGGTAGGGGGCGCGCCTACCCCCCAGGCGCGCCCTCCACCCTCGTGGGCCCCCTGTTGCTCCACCGACGTACTCCTTCCTCCTATATATACCTACGTACCCCCAAACGATCAGATACACAGCCAAAAACCTAATTCCACCGCCGCAACTTTCTGTATCCACGAGATCCCATCTTGGGGCCTGTTCTGGAGCTCCGCGGAGGGGGCATCGATCACGGAGGGCTTCTACATCAACACCATAACCTCTCTGATGAAGTGTGAGTAGTTTACCTCAGACCTACGGGTCCATAGTTAGTAGCTAGATGGCTTCTTCTCTCTTTTTGGATCTCAATACAATGCTCTCCCCCTCTCTTGTGGAGAACTATTCGATATAATCTTCTTTTTGCGGTGTGTTTGTTGAGACCGATGAATTGTGGGTTTATGATCAAGTCTATCTATGAATAATATTTGAATCTTCTCTGAATTTTTTTATGTATGGTTGGTTATCTTTGCAAGTCTCTTCGAATTATCAGTTTGGTTTGGCCTACTAGATTGATCTTTCTTGCAATGGGAGAAGTGCTTAGCTTTGGGTTCAATCTTGCGGTGTCCTTTCCCAGTGACAGTAGGGGCAGCAAGGCATGTATTGTATTGTTGCCATCAAGGATAACAAGATGGGGTTTTCATCATATTGTTGAGTCTATCCCTCTACATCATGCCATCTTGTTTAAGGCGTTACTCTGTTTTCATGAACTTAATACTCTAGATGCATGCTGGATAGCGGTCGATGAGTGGAGTAATAGTAGTAGATGCAGGCAGGAGTCGGTCTACTTGTCCCAGACGTGATGCCTATATACATGATCATACCTAGATATTCTCATAACTATGCTCAATTCTATCAATTGCTCAACAGTAATTTGTTCACCCACCGTAGAATACTTATGCTCTCGAGAGAAGCCACTAGTGAAACCTATGGCCCCCGGGTCTATCTTTATCATATTGATCTCCTACTACTTAGTTATTTCCTTTGCTATTTACTTTGCCTTTATTTTACTTTGCATCTTTATCATAAAAATACCAAAAATATTATCTTATCAGATCTCACTCTCGTAAGTGGCCTTATAGGGATTGACAACCCCTATTTGCATTGGTTGCGAGGATTTATTTGTTTTGTGCAGGTACGAGGGACTCGCGCGTAGCCTCCTACTGGATTGATACCTTGGTTTTGAAAAACTGAGGGAAATACTTACGCTACTTTGCTGCATCATCCCTTCCTCTTCAGGGAAAACCAACGCAGTGCTCAAGAGGTAGCAACGACCTAGATGAATGGGAAGTTGAGGTAGAACTTGATTCACTTGGTTCCCTTTTCATGCATCTCATTGACAATGATACTTATCAGGAGGACCTGGAGGGTAGCCAAGCTAACGATGTAGAGGTAATTACCCTTTCCTCCGGTTCAGACTCTATGCCAACACAAAAAATCCGTCAAGCAGTTCGGAAAGTAAGCTTTTCTCATCGTCTTGCTCATTTGGACCCAACATTTATTTTGAAGACGCTGCAGCACGAGGCTCGCCGCACCACCCGGCATAGAGGCCAAAAGGTCACATCCGCCGGTTTACCTGACACCCCGGTTCGAAAGCGCCGATCTGAGGTCTCACCCACTTCTGACAATTCTTATCCCAAGGCAGGTTATTTCCGAGAACCTCTTAATCCGTCTGATTCAAATTATCAGGTGGCACCTCCGTCATCCTCTGGCGAGTCAACAGCGACCCAACTTCCTCCTCTGAAAACTGTAGCTGGGTAAGTACTTGAACCCCTTCTTTGAATGTTTCCATACTTTGTATACTATGCTTAACTTTTGCATCTTTTTCTGTTTTTAGAGCCAAAGCCAGACCCAGCAAAAAGGCTTGGGTGAACAATCCGCCTGAAGACCAGGTGGTTTTTGAACCGGAGCAAACAGTTGAACCGGAACAAACTGTTGAACCGGAGGGTCCCAATCCTGAAGCTACTTTTGATGAGCCACCCCCTCAAGATCACAATATCGATGAACAACCAGAAGTTGACATTGCTATGCCTGATGCTGAACCGGCAGATCCAATCCGGGCTGATGACAGGTCTTCTAGTCTGGTGAGAGCTACTGAAACTCCATGAACTCCAGAAAAAGCTGCTGGAGACAAAGAAGGCGAGGTTATCATTACTGGTATTGGTCACACCTCTCCTGGCCATCCTGTAATCTTGGCCAAACATAGTGCCAAGGAAGAGCGTGCTGCCATGGAAAAAGGCAAATGGAGCACTGACTTGTCAAGCTACGCCCATCTCGGCGCTCAAGAGCTCCACTCCGGTTTTCTAAACCGTCTGCACTCAAACCGTGATTATGAAGCCGGTTTGGTGAACCTGATGAAAGAGCGCTATGAGGTATTTTCATCACTTTCCTTTCTTGAATCCAAAGTACAAGCATCAACCCAAGTAGCCCCCAAGGGCCGGTTTATGATGACAATCATAAACCGGGACTGTATAATACCTTAACTTTTACAAACTTGTCCTCCATATACCAACTGATCGTTTAAAGTAAATCAGACGTGATCATTATATTCCTGTAGTTTTTCGCCTGTGTAGCCCCCAAGGGCCGGTTTAGCTTTGCGAGGTAAACCGGGTCTTGAATCAATGCGTCAGCTTTGAACAGATGTACATTAGCCCCCAAGTGTTAAGGATAATGCTTGCATTGTACTTGAGACTTGTGAAAAATATGTTGACGATAGAACAAATAGGCATCAGCCCCCAAGTACAAAGTGCATAACTTGTTATACGCTTGGTACTTCATAACCTGTTTTGATGATATATCTCACCTTTATAGGCCGAGCTGAATAAGAAGGATGCTCAAACCGCAGGCCTTCAAGAGAATGTAAAATCTCAACAAGCAGAGGCTTCCAAAGCCAAAGAAGAGTTGACCAATGCCTTGGCAGCTATGGAGAAGCTGAAAGAAGCCTTTGACAAAGAGCGTGCAGACTGGGAGATGGAAAGGGCCGTTTTAACCAAGAAGGCCGAGGACGCAGAGGCAGCCCCGAAGCCGGTGGTTGACGAACTGACCGGCTTGAAGCGGCAGATTAACGCCATGACTTCCGCTGTGTTTGGTAAGTACCTTCTCGTGCAGTTTGTCTAATTCCTAAGATCTTATCAATGACCGATTTACTGATGCTAAACCATGACAGGGACCCGCATTTCTCATCTGGGCTCTGACATGCGGATGAAACTTAAAGGGGCCTACACCTTGATAGAACAGCTGTTCTCTGGATCCCAGCGAGCCATTTGCACTGCAGCTTATAACAAGCCTCCGCCATCGTTGATAAAGGAAACTATTGAAAAGCTGGCCATGCTACCTGCCCGGATCAACGAACTGAAGAGAGCAGCCGCAAGATCAGGAGCGCTGACTGCGCTAATCCGGGCCAAGGCATGGATTCCGGATCTTGAACCGGCAGATATCATCAAAGGGTATCCTGGCGTGAAAGAGGACGGCTCCGACTTCAATAACGACGATCTTCGAAGGCTGACAAAGGAGATGCGACCAATAGCAAGTAAACTGGCGGAGGACAAAGATTTATCTCATTTCGAGCCGGTTTATGATGCTGAAGGAAAAAGACAGCCCGCGGTGATCCATAATGTTGAAGATCTTGTGCCTCCAATCCGTAAGCATACTTATGCTCCTGGCACTGACTCCTCCAGTCTTATCCATGAAGAGGCCGTTTTTCAAACTTTAACCGGAATCGATTGGTCGACGGTTGATTTCCAACGTCTGGGAAGGGATGAAGAGAATGTGATCGCACAAGATGATCCTCAATCGTCAAGCCGGCCCGATGAAGAATCCTAAACCGGCGGCCAGTTTATCAGTTACAGTCTGCCACTTATTGAAAACAATTACTCAATTTGGGCCGTTTGAAGCGCCTTGTAATAGGATAGCAGGAACACCTTTGTCTGCCATGCCATCGAGCATGTTTGTTTTGCTTGATACCTTGAAAACTTGTTCCTCTTTTGGGATCTATTTATGCATAATCCATTATGATTTGCATTCCTGCATATAAGAACTTGAAAGTGTCCTAGTGGTTTACCACTGGACGGGTCATGATGCCCAAAAATTTATACATAACTTGGAGGGATAACCAAGATTTGTATTAACCAGATAGCATAGATGATATCTGTGACATACCTCGTTGGCTGACCAACTGCTTGTATGATAAAGGTGAAAAACACCAATCCAGATTGTTGATTACTCCTTGCCCTCTTGCCGGTTCATATAAAAACCATACTGGGCTATAATAGCCATTGATTTGTTCGTATAATGCTTGTGACATCTAGTCAAAACCAGACCGGAGCAACATACTACCGGTTTAAAATTGATCATGTACTGACAACTAAGCGTTGAAAGTCACGCCGGGTTGTAATGAACACCGGTTTATCAGAAAATATTCATAAATCCCTTATCAAAAGATATATATATATATATATAACAGCAAATAAAAAAGAAATATACAAGGCTTTCATAGGCTGCTAGGCCGCTGAGTTAAACCATTTTGCAAAGCCTTTTAAGATGGACCTCAATCTTTAACCAATCACCGTTTTAACTTTGACAAGTTCAGGGTCCATGGGATTGACTTGTCAAACGTTTGATGGGTCATACCAGGTTTACCTAGACGGAGTGGCTTACTTAAAGAGGCAGGATAACCCAGGGTTTTAGGTGAATACACCTAGCTTCCAAGCCTGGCTTGATAGCCTATTACAAGGGTGCAAGCTCGTTGTTCTTTGAGAAGCAAGGAGCCCCCAGGTAATATTTGAGCTGTGCTCAGTGGTTACCTATGTTTGAGTTGTGCTTGATGCTACATACTCTCTTTGGTTCCACATAATTTCCTTTTGGCTTGAAGCCTATCAAGAGGTGTAGCTATGGTGTGAAGACAACCAAGCCCCCTAGTGATATCCCTTTTTGGTTTTAAACCGATCAAGAGGTGTAGCTATGGTTCGGATACGACCAAACCCCCTAGTGAATTTCTTTATATCTGTGTGGCCTTACGAGCCAGGTTAATAAAAACTCCGCTTTGTCAATAGAAACCCCTGTGAAACCACACATGATGTAAAAAAGGAACAGAGACCCCGCTTTAGCCGAGGCTCTGGTTTATTATATAATATATACATTGTCATAAGTATGCACATAAGAAGAGCATGTGGCTCAAGTATAGTAAGGCCGAAGAAGGGCTATATTCCACGACCGCTTGGTCTCCTCCGATTTACGGGAGTCTTTGTGCTCTCGAACATCAATGAGGTAGTATGACCCGTTGTGCAGATTTTTGCTGACCACAAAAGGTCCTTCCCAAGGTGGGGATAACTTGTGCATATCAGTCTGATCCTGGATGAGCCGGAGCACCAGATCTCCTTCTTGAAAAGTTCTGGTCTTAACCCGGCGGTTGTGATAACATCGGAGATCTTGTTGATAAATCGCCGAACATGCTGCCGCTGAATCACGCTCGTCATCTAACAGGTCCAGTGAGTCCTGACGTGCTTTCTCATTCTCAGCTTCAACATATGCCGTCACACGGGGTGAATCATGATGGATGTCACTAGGGAGAACCGCCTCCGCTCCGTAAACCATGAAGAAAGGTCTGTATCCCGTAGATCTGTTAGGTGTGGTGTTGATACTCCATAGCACAGAAGGTAACTCCTCCACCCAACAACCCGGTGTCCGCTTTAATGGAACCATAAGCCGGGGTTTAATACCTCTCAAAATTTCTTGATTTTCCCTCTCTGCTTGACCATTAGACTGAGGGTGAGCCACTGATGCTACATCAAGCCGGATGTGCTCATGTTGACAAAATTCCTCCATCTCACCCTTTGACAGATTAGTACCATTATCAGTTATAATAATGTGTGGGAAACCAAACCGGAATATCACCTTTTTGATGAATTGAACTGCCGTGGCTGCATCACAATTACTGACTGGCTCTGCTTCTACCCATTTGGTAAACTTGTCAACTGCCACTAACAGGTGGGTCTTTTTGTCCTTGGATCTCTTAAAGGGTCCAACCATATCGAGCCCCCAAGTTGCAAACGGCCAAGTGATGGGAATCATTCTCAACTCCTGAGCCGGAACATGAGCGCGACGTGCAAAATTTTGACAACCGTCACACCTTTTGACTAAATCCTCAGCATCAGCATGAGCTGACAACCAATAGAAACTGTGACGAAAAGCCTTAGCCACCAAGGATTTTGAACCGGCGTGGTGACCGCAATCTCCTCCGTGGATTTCGTGCAAAATCTCACAACCCTCTTAAGGAGACAGACAACGCTGAATTGCTCCTGTGACGTTGTAACGATGTAACTCCCCATTGACTATGGTCATTGACTTGGAACGCCGGATTATCTGCTGGGCCAAGGTTTCGTCCTCTGGTAACTCGCCCCGGTTCATGTATGCCAAGTACGGGACTGTCCAATCCGGTGTAACATGCAAAGCCGCCACCAATTGGGCCTCCGGGTCAGGAATAGCCAACTCCTCCTCTGTTGGTATTTTAACCGACGGATTATGTAGTACGTCGAGGAAGACATTAGGTGGGACCGGTTTACGCTGAGAGCCTAGGCGACTTAAAGCGTATGCCGCTTCATTCTTTCGCCGGTCTATATGGTCAACTTGATAACCCTTGAAATGACCAGCCACTATGTCCACCTCTCGTCGATATGCAGCCATGAGTGGGTCCTTAGAATCCCAAGTGCCAGATACCTGTTGAGCCACCAGGTCAGAGTCACCGAAGCACTTAACCCGGCTTAAGTTCATCTCCTTAGCCATCCGAAGACCGTGGAGTAAGGCCTCATACTTAGCTGCATTGTTAGTACAAGGGAACATTAAGCGAAGAACATAACAAATCTTGTCACCTCGTGGGGAAGTTAATATGACTCCAGCCCCGAGCCCTCCAATTGCTTGGACCCATCGAAGTGAATAGTCCAATAAGTGTTATCTGGCTTTTCCTCTGGTGCTTGCAACTCTGTCCAATCATTGATGAAGTCCATGAGTGCTTGAGATTTGATCGCTGTGCGAGGTGTATACTTGAGCCCGTGAGGTCCAAGCTCAATGGCCCACTTGGCAATCCGGCCAGTTGCTTCTCTGTTTTGAATGATATCTCCCAGAGGGGCTGAACTGACCATTGTGATAGGATGACCCTGAAAATAATGCTTGAGCTTCCGGCTTGCCATAAACACCCCATATACCAGCTTCTTCCAATGCATATACCTCTGCTTTGATTCAATAAGCACCTCACTGATATAATAAACCAGCCGTTGAACCGGATACTCCTTTCCAGCCTCCTTGCGCTCCACAACTATAGCCGCACTAACAACCCGGGCATTAGCAGCCACATATAGCAGTAAAGGCTCTTTATCGATCGGAGCCGCAAGCACAGGCGGTTCAGCTAACTGCCTCTTCATATCCTCAAACGCTTTATCAGCCGCGTCGTTCCGGACAAAGTCATCCATTTTCTTTAGCATCTGATATAAAGGGATAGCCTTCTCCCCAAGACAACTGATAAACCGGCTCAAGGCCGCAATCCGGCCTGCCAGGCGTTGAATGTCATTGATACATGCCGGTTTAGCCAGAGAGGTAATAGCTGTGATCTTCTCCGGATTAGCCTCAATGCCCCTGTTTGATACCAGAAAACCCAGGAGCTTGCCTGCTGGAACACCAAAGACACATTTGTCTGGATTAAGCATCATCTTCTAAACCCGGAGGTTGTCAAAAGTCTCCCTCAAGTCATCTATCAGTGTTTCCTTCTTCCTGGACTTCACCACAATATCATCCACATATGCATGAACATTGTGCCCAATCTGTTTATGAAGACAATTCTGAACACAATGCTGATAAGTCGCCTGGGCACTCTTAAGCCCAAAGGGCATGGAGACATAGCAGAAGGCTCCAAAGGGAGTTATAAAAGTTGTCTTCTCCTGGTCCTTAACTGCCATTTTGATCTGATGATAACCAGAGTAAGCATCCAGAAAACACAAACGGTTACAACCCACCGTTGCATCAATAATCTGATCAATACGAGGGAGGACAAAAGGATCAGCTGGACAAGCCTTGTTTAAGTCTGTGTAGTCCACACACAAACGCCAAGTGCCCTTTTTCTTAAGAACCAGCACCGGATTAGCTAGCCACTCCGGGTGAAAAACCTCCACGATAAACCCTGCAGCCAATAGCCGAGCTACCTCCTCACCAATAGCCTTACGCCTTTCTTCGTTGAAGCGGCGGAGAAACTGCCTGACCGGTTTAAACTTAGGATCTATATTAAGTGTGTGCTCACCGAGTTCCCTCGGTACACCTGGCATGTCAGAAGGCTTCCATGCAAAGATGTCCCGGTTCTCATGGATGAACTCGATGAGCGTGCTTTCCTATTTGGGATCCAGGTTAGCGTTGATGCTGAACTGCTTGGACGAATCACCAGGAATAAAATCAACCATCTTAGTGTCTATGGCTGATTTAAACTTCAACGCCAGATCGTGCTCTGTAGTTGGCTTTTTCAAAGAAGTCATGTCTGCCGGATCAACCTTATCTTTATAAAACTTTAGCTCTTCTGTGGCACAAACCGACTCAGCGTAAGCCGCATCACCTTCCTCACATTCCAAAGCAATCATCCTGCTCCCATGTACTGTGATGGTCACCTTATGACCTGGCATCTTAAGCTGCAGATAAACATAACATGGCCTCGCCATGAACTTGGCATAGGCCGGTCGCCCAAACAGGGCGTGATACGGACTCTTGATTTTCACCACCTCAAAAGTCAATGTTTCGAACCTTGAGTCATGATCATCTCCAAAGGCCACCTCTAGGGCTATCTTACCCACTGGATACGCAAACTTACCGGGCACCACACCGTGGAAAATGGTGTTCGACGGCTTAAGATTCTTATCTGTCAACCCCATATGGTGGAAGGTATCATAGTAAAGTATGTTGATACTACTTCCACCATCCATGAGAACTTTGGTGAACTTATACCCCCCCCCCCAACTTGAGGTGCCACCACTAAGGCCAGATGACCTAGATTATCAACCTGGGGTGGGTGATCCTCCCGACTCCATAAAATCGGTTGCTCAGACCAGCGCAAATACTGAGGTACTACCAGTTCAACAAAGTTCACAGCCCTCTTTTGAAGCTTCTGATCACGCTTGCACAAGCTCGTGGTGAAGACATGATACTGCCCACTATTCAATTGCTTCGGATTGCTCTGATAACCTGACTGCTGCTGCTGCTGATTCCCCTGATGGTTATAACCTCCCTGATTGCTATGTCCGGTTTGATTGCCTTGAAATCCTGTACCGGAGCTGCTGCCTCCATAACCCGAACCATGGAAACCACCTCCTAAACCGCCGGGCGGGCCATTGTCATATTGAAACATATTGGAGTTCTTGAACTCTCGCATGATGTAACAATCCTTCCAAAGATGTGAAGCTGGCCTCTCCTTTGATCCATGCTTTGGACAAGGTTGATTTAACAGGCGCTCCAGATTGGGGCCTGACCCTCCGCCCCTCTGGGGCTGTTTGCCCTTACGACGCTGACCGTTATCCTGAGCATTAGTGTTAGCCACAAAGTCCAAACTATTGTCTGCTTTGCGCATACCATTGTTCCCATGACCTGTCGGGTTATGCTGATATCCGTTCGTGTTGCCGTTCTTCTTCCCTTTTCCCGGTTTTTCCTCCTCTGAGTCAGGGTCTTTGGTACTATCTGAATCGGCATATTTAACCAAAGCGTACATAAGCGTTGACATGTCATTGTAGTGACGTTTGAGCCTTCCTAACTTCAGTTTTAACGGTAGAAACCGGCAATTGCCCTCCAACGTCAACACTGCTGTATCCGTGTTGATACGATCCGACGAATGCAGAATAGCTGAGACCCGCTTCACCCAATGGGTTGTAGACTCCCCATCATCTTGAACACAAGCGGCCAGGTCCACAATCGACATAGGCTGCCTACAAGTATCTTTAAAATTCTGGATAAACCGGTGTTTTAACTCGGCCCATGATCCGACAGAGTTAGCTGGTAAGCTCTTTAACCAAGTGCGAGCTATCCCCTCCAACATCATGGTGAAATATTTAGCACACACCGCTTCATCCACATCCAACATCTCCATTGCCATCTCATAACTTTCAACCCATGACTCTGGTTGCAAATCGGCGGTGTAATTGGGCACCTTACGAGGTCCCTTAAAATCCTTGGGCAGTCATATATTGCGTAAAGCGGGGGTAAGACACGGCACCCCTAAAGAACTGAAGACCATGCCTGGCTCCACTGAAGCGGTAGGGCGAACCAGAGTAGGTTGACGAGCTGCATGCAGAGCTGCTAACTCGGCTTCTCGACATGCACGACCATGATCCACCACATCCTGCGCATTAGCACCTCCGCCTGCCGGGTTGTGCCCTCGCAGCGAATTACGGTGACATACACTGCTTGATACAGTCGGTTCATCCTCAACGTGCCTGCTGTAGCTCCGACTCAGACGGGTGGTGGATTGAATCCTCTCGTGACTACGCGAATAAGCCTGCTGCTGGTTTAAAGCTGTTTGAAGGAGCTCTCTGGCCCGTCGTGTCTCAACCGCCACTGGTGACTCTCCGTCAGCTGGGAGGGCTGCCAATCGTGAAGCGGAGACTACAATGTTGTCTAACGGGTTGGAGTAATGCCCCGGGAGCGTTGGGACATACTGCGGTACAACGTTGTTCTGACGAGGCGGGTCCATCGTGCGCGGCTGAACCGGTGCTCCTGTTCCCGGCGCCTCCGTCCGGTTTACCACTGGCTGGTTACTGGTTCCGGCTCCTGGCGTGTTGAAGAGATTTCTTGGCTCATAACCCGACGGGAGGTGTGACCGGTATCTTCCTCTCATGACCTCATCTGAGGCGTTCTGGTCCAACCTTGAAGGAAATATGCCCTAGAGGCAATAATAAAGTTATTATTTATTTCCTTATATCATGATAAAAATTTATTATTCATGCTAGAATTGTATTAACCGGAAACATAATACATGTGTGAATACATAGACAAACAAAGTGTCACTAGTATGCCTCTACTTGACTAGCTCGTTAATCAAAGATGGTTATGTTTCCTAACCATGGACAAAGAGTGGTCATTTGATTAAACGGGATCACATCATTAGTTGAATGATCTGATTGACATGACCCATTCCATTAGCTTAGCACCCGATCGTTTAGTATGTTGCTATTGCTTTCTTCATGACTTATACATGTTCCTATGACTATGAGATTATGTAACTCCCGTGTGCCGAAGGAACACTTTGTGTGCTACCAAACGTCACAACATAACTGGGTGATTATAAAGGTGCTCTACAGGTGTCTCCAAAGGTACATGTTGGGTTGACGTATTTCGAGATTAGGATTTGTCACTCCGATCGTCGGAGAGGTATCTCTGGGCCCTCTCGGTAATGCACATCACTTAAGCCTTGCAAGCAATGCAACTAATGAGTTAGTTGCGAGATAATGTATTACGGAACGAGTAAAGAGACTTGCCAGTAACGAGATTGAACTAGGTATTGGATACCGACGATCGAATCTCGGGCAAGTAACATACCGATGACAAAGGGAACAACGTATGTTGTTATGCGGTCTGACCGATAAAGATCTTCGTAGAATATGTAGGAGCCAATATGGGCATCCAGGTCCCGCTATTGGTTATTGACCGGAGACATGTCTCGGTCATGTCTACATTGTTCTCGAACCCGTAGGGTCCGCACGCTTAAGGTTTCGATGACAGTTATATTATGAGTTTATACATTTTGATGTACCGAAGGTTGTTCGGAGTCCCAGATGTGATCATGGACATGACGAGGAGTCTCGAAATGGTCAAGACATAAAGATTGATATATTGGAAGCCTATGTTTGGATATCGGAAGTGTTCCGGGTGAAATCGGGATTTTACCGGAGTACCGGGAGGTTACCGGAACCCCCCGGGAACTATATGGGCCTTAGTGGGCCTTAGTGGAAGAAGAGGAGAGGCGGCCAGGGCTGGGCCGCACGCCCCTCCCCCCTAGTCCGAATAGGACAAGGAGAGAGGGGGCCGGCGCCCCCCTCCTTCTCTCTCCCTCTTTTCCCACCTCACGAATCCTATTCCAACTAGGATTGGGGGAGAAGTCCTAATCCCGGAGGGAGTAGGACTCCTCTTGGCGCGCCCTATGATGGCTGGCCGGCCTCCCCCTCTTGAACCTTTATATACGGAGGCAGGGGCACCCCATAGACATAAGTTGATCCAGGTGATCATATTCTTAGCCGTGTGCGGCGCCCCCTGCCACCATAGTCCTCGATAATATTGTAGCGGTGCTTAGCCGAAGCCCTATAACAGTAGTACATCAAGATCGTCACCACGCCGTCGTGCTGACGGAACTCTTCCCTGACACTTTGCTGGATCGGAGTCCGGGGATCGTCATCGAGCTGAACGTGTGCTAGAACTTGGAGGTGCCGTAGTTTCGGTGCTTGATCGGTCGGGCCGTGGAGACGTACGACTACATCAACCAAACGCTTCCGTTGTCGATCTACAAGGGTACGTAGATCACACTCTCCCCTCTCGTTGCTATGCATCACCATGATCTTGCGTGTGCGTAGGAATTTTTTTGAAATTACTACGTTCCCCAACAGTGGCATCCGAGCCTAGGTTTTATGTGTTGATGTTATATGCACGACTAGAACACAAGTGAGTTGTGGGCGATATAAGTCATACTGCTTACCAGCATGTCATACTTTGGTTCGGCGGTATTGTTGGACGAAGCGGCCCGGACCGACATTACGCGTACGCTTACGCGAGACCGGTTCTCCCGACGTGCCTTGCACATAGGTGGCTTGCGGGTGACAATTTCTCCAACTTTAGTTGAACCAAGTGTGGCTACGCCCGGTCCTTGCGAAGGTTAAAACAGCACCAACTTGACAAACTATCGTTGTGGTTTTGATGCGTAGGTAAGATTGGTTCTTGCTTAAACCCGTAGCAGCCACGTAAAACTTGCAACAACAAAGTAGAAGACGTCTAACTTGTTTTTGCAGGGCATGTTGTGATGTGATATGGTCAAGACATGATGCTGAATTTTATTGTATGAGATGATCATGTTTTGTAACCGAGTTATCGGCAACTGGCAGGAGCCATATGGTTGTCGCTTTATTGTATGCAATGCAATCGCGCTGTAATGCTTTACTTTATCACTAAGCGGTAGCGATAGTCGTGGAAGCATAAGATTGGCGAGACGACAACGATGCTACGATGGAGATCAAGGTGTCACGCCGGTGACGATGGTGATCATGACGGTGCTTCGGAGATGGAGATCACAAGCACAAGATGATGATGGCCATATCATATCACTTATATTGATTGCATGTGATGTTTATCTTTTATGCATCTTATCTTGCTTTGATTGACGCTAGCAATATAAGATGATCTCTCACTAAATTATCAAGATAAAAGTGTTCTCCCTGAGTATGCACCGTTGCCAAAGTTCGTCGTGCCCAGACACCACGTGATGATCGGGTGTGATAAGCTCTACGTCCATCTACAATGGATGCAAGCTAGTTTTGCACACGTAGAATACTCAGGTTAAACTTGACGAGCCTAGCATATGCAGATATGGCCTCGGAACACTGAGATCGAAAGATCGAGCATGAGTCATATAGTAGATATGATCAACATAGTGATGTTCACCATTGAAAACTACTCCATTTCACGTGATGATCGGTTATGGTTTAGTTGATTTGGATCACGTGATCACTTAGAAGATTAGAGGGATGTCTATCTAAGTGGGAGTTCTTAAGTAATATGATTAGCTGAACTTAAATTTATCATGAACTTAGTACCTGATAGTATCTTGCTTATGTATGTTTGATTGTAGATAGATGGCCCGTGTTGCTGTGCCGTTGAATTTTAATGCGTTCCTTGAGAAAGCAAAGTTGAAAGATGATGGTAGCAATTACACGGACTGGGTCCGTAACTTGAGGATTATCCTCATTGCTGCACAGAAGAATTACGTCCTAGAAGCACTGCTGGGTGCCAGGCCTCCTGCTAGAGCAACACCAGATGTTATGAACGTCTGGCAGAGCAAAGCTAATGACTACTCGATAGTTCAGTGTGCCATGCTTTACGGCCTAGAATCGGGACTTCAACGACGTTTTGAACGTCATGGAGCATATGAGATGTTCCAGGAGTTGAAGTTAATATTTCAAGCAAATGCTCGGATTGAGAGATATGAAGTCTCCAATAAGTTCTATAGCTGCAAGATGGAGGAGAATAGTTCTGTTAGTGAGCATATACTCAAAATGTCTGGGTATAATAATCACTTGATTCAGATGGGAGTTAATCTTCCAGATGATTGCGTCATTGACAGAATTCTCCAATCACTGCCACCAAGCTACAAGAGCTTCGTGATGAACTATAATATGAAAGGGATGAATAAGACTATTCCCGAGCTCTTCGCAATGCTGAAAGCTGCGGAGGTAGAAATCAAAAAGGAGCATCAAGTGTTGATGGTCAACAAGACCACTAGTTTCAAGAAAAAGGGCAAAGGGAAGAAGAAGGGGAACTTCAAGAAGAACAGCAAGCAAGTTGCTTCTCAAGAGAAGAAACCCAAGTCTGGACCTAAGCCTGAAACTGAGTGCTTCTACTGCAAGCAGACTGGTCACTGGAAGCGGAACTGTCCCAAGTATTTGGCGGATAAGAAGGATGGCAAGGTAAACAAAGGTATATGTGATATACATGTTATTAATGTGAACCTTACTAGAGCTCGTAGTAGCACCTGGGTATTTGATACTGGTTCTGTTGCTAATATTTGCAACTCGAAACAGGGACTACGGATTAAGCGAACACTGGCAAAGGACGAGGCAACGATGCGCGTGGGAAACGGTTCCAAAGTCGATGTGATCGCGGTCGGCACGCTACCTCTACATCTACCTTCGGGATTAATATTAGACCTAAATAATTGTTATTTGGTGCCAGCGTTGAGCATGAACATTATATCTGGATCTTGTTTAATGCGAGACGGTTATTCATTTAAATCAGAGAATAATGGTTGTTCTACTTATATGAGTAATATCTTTTATGGTCATGCACCTTCGAAGAGTGGTCTATTTTTCATGAATCTCGATAGTAGTAACACACATATTCATAATGTTGAAGCCAAAAGATACAGAGTTGATAATGATAGTGCAACTTATTTGTGTCACTGCCGTTTAGGTCATATCGGTGTAAAGCGCATGAAGAAACTCCATACTGATGGACTTTTGGAACCACTTGATTATGAATCACTTGGTACTTGCGAACCGTGCCTCATGGGCAAGATGACTAAAACATCGTTCTCCGATACTATGGAGAGAGCAACAGATTTGTTGGAAATCATACATACAGATGTATGTGGTTCGATGAATATTGAGGCTCGTGGCGGGTATCGTTATTTTGTCACCTTCACAGATGACTTAAGCAGATATGGGTATATCTACTTAATGAAACATAAGTCTGAAACATTTGAAAAGTTCAAAGAATTTCAGAGTGAAGTTGAAAATCATCGTAACAAGAAAATAAAATTTCTACGATCTGATCGTGGAGGAGAATATTTGAGTTATGAGTTTGGTGTACATTTGAAGCAATGCGGAATAGTTTCGCAACTCACGCCACCCGGAACACCACAGCGTAATGGTGTGTCCGAACGTTGTAATCGTACTTTACTAGATATGGTGCGATCTATGATGTCTCATACTGATTTACCGATATCGTTTTGGGGTTATGCTTTAGAGACGGCCGCATTCACGTTAAATAGGGCACCATCAAAATCCGTTGAGACGACACCTTATGAACTATGGTTTGGCAAGAAACCAAAGTTGTCGTTTCTTAAAGTTTGGGGCTGCGATGCTTATGTGAAAAAGCTTCAACCTGATAAGCTCGAACCCAAATCGGAGAAATGTGTCTTCATAGGATACCCAAAGGAGACTGTTGAGTACACCTTCTATCATAGATCCGAAGGCAAGACATTCGTTGCTAAGAATGGATCATTTCTAGAGAAGGAGTTTCTCTCGAAAGAAGTGAGTGGGAGGAAAGTAGAACTTGATGAGGTAACTGTACCTGCTCCCTTATTGGAAATTAGTACATCACAGAAACCTATTTCTGCGACACCTACACCAATCAGTGAGGAAGCTAATGGTAATGATCATGAAACTTCAGAACAAGATACTACTGAACCTCGTAGATCAACCAGAGTAAGATCCGCGCCAGAGTGGTACAGTAATCTTGTTCTGGAAATCATGCTACTAGATCATGATGAACCTACGAACTATGAAGAAGCGATGGTGAGCCCAGATTCCGCAAAATGGCTTGAAGCCATGAAATCTGAGATGGGATCCATGTATGAGAACAAAGTATGGACTTTGGTTGACTTGTCCGATGATCGGCAAGCAGTTGAGAATAAATGGATCTTCAAGAAGAAGACTGACGCTGACGGTAATATTACTGTCTACAAAGCTCGACTTGTCGCAAAAGGTTTTCGACAAGTTCAAGGGGTTGACTACGATGAGACCTTCTCACCCGTAGCGATGCTTAAGTCTGTCCGAATCATGTTAGCAATTGCCGCATTTTATAATTGTGAAATTCCAATTAAGCGTCTTGATCTATCTCTATAGATCTTTATGCCTAATATGTAAGCAGCTTCACCGAGGTCTTTCATTGAAAAACTCTTATTCAAGTATCCCTTTATGCTATCCAGAAATTCTATATCATTTCCAATCAGTAATATGTCATCCACATATAATATCAGACTTATAGCGTGAAGTTGAGTCGGACTCAATGCCCGACCACTGCAGAAGATAGAGAGAAAATGAAAGATGTTCCCTATGCTTCAGCCATAGGCTCTATCATGTATGCAATGCTATGTACCAGACCTGATGTGTGCCTTGCTATAAGTCTAGCAGGGAGGTACCAAAGTAATCCAGGAGTGGATCACTGGACAGCGGTCAAGAACATCCTGAAAAGGACTAAGGATATGTTTCTCGTATATGGAGGTGACAAAGAGCTCATCGTAAACGGTTACGTTGATGCAAGCTTTGACACTGATCCGGACGATTCTAAATCGCAAACCGGATACGTATTTACATTAAATGGTGGAGCTGTCAGTTGGTGCAGTTCTAAACAAAGCGTCGTGGCGGGATCTACATGTGAAGCCGAGTACATAGCTGCTTCGGAAGCAGCAAACGAAGGAGTCTGGATGAAGGAGTTCATATCCGATCTAGGTGTCATACCTAGTGCATCGGGTCCAATGAAAATCTTTTGTGACAATACTGGTGCAATTGCCTTGGCAAAGGAATCCAGATTTCACAAGAGGACCAAACACATCAAGAGACGCTTCAATTCCATCCGGGATCTAGTCCAGGTGGGAGACATAGAGATTTGCAAGATACATACGGAGCAGAATGTAGCAGATCCATTGACTAAGCCTCTTCCACAAGCAAAACATGATCAGCACCAAAGCTCCATGGGTGTTAGAATCATTACTGTGTAATCTAGATTATTGACTCTAGTGCAAGTGGGAGACTGAAGGAAATATGCCCTAGAGGCAATAATAAAGTTATTATTTATTTCCTTATATCATGATAAAAGTTTATTATTCATGCTAGAATTGTATTAACCGAAAACATAATACATGTGTGAATACATAGACAAACAAAGTGTCACTAGTATGCCTCTACTTGACTAGCTCGTTAATCAAAGATGGTTACGTTTCCTAACCATGGACAAAGAGTTGTCATTTGATTAAACAGGATCACATCATTAGTTGAATGATCTGATTGACATGACCCATTCCATTAGCTTAGCACCCGATCGTTTAGTATGTTGCTATTGCTTTCTTCATGACTTATACATGTTCCTATGACTATGAGATTATGTAACTCCCGTGTGCCGGAGGAACACTTTGTGTGCTACCAAACGTCACAACGTAACTGGGTGATTATAAAGGTGCTCTACAAGTGTCTCCAAAGGTACATGTTGGGTTGACGTATTTCGAGATTAGGATTTGTCACTCCGATCGTCGGAGAGGTATCTCTGGGCCCTCTCGGTAATGCACATCACTAAAGCCTTGCAAGCAATGCAACTAATGAGTTAGTTGCAAGATAATGTATTACGGAACGAGTAAAGAGACTTGCCAGTAACGAGATTGAACTAGGTATTGGATACCGACGATCGAATCTCGGGCAAGTAACATACCGATGACAAAGGGAACAACGTATGTTGTTATGCAGTCTGACCGATCAAGATCTTCATAGAATATGTAGGAGCCAATATGGGCATCCAGGTCCCGCTATTGGTTATAGACCGGAGACATGTCTCAGTCATGTCTACATTGTTCTCGAACCCGTAGGGTCCGCACGCTTAAGGTTTCGATGAGTTATATTATGAGTTTATATGTTTTGATGTACCGAAGGTTGTTCGGAGTCCCGGATGTGATCACGGACATGACAAGGAGTCTCGAAATGGTCGAGACATAAAGATTGATATATTGGAAGCCTATGTTTGGATATCGGAAGTGTTCCGGGTGAAATCGGGATTTTACCGGAGTACCGGGAGGTTACCGGAACCCCCCGGGAACTATATGGGCCTTAGTGGGCCTTAGTGGAAGAAGAGGAGAGGGGGCGGCGCCCCCTCCTTATCTCTCCCTCTTTTCCCACCTCACGAATCCTATTCCAACTAGGATTGGGGAGAAGTCCTACTCCCGGAGGGAGTAGGACTCCTCCTGGCGCGCCCTATGATGGCCGGCCGGCCTCCCCCTCTTGAACCTTTATATACGGAGGCAGAGGCACGCCATAGACATAAGTTGATCCACGTGATCCGTGTGCGGCGCCCCCTGCCACCATAGTCCTCGATAATATTGTAGCGGTGCTTAGGCGAAGCCCTGCAACAGTAGTACATCAAGATCGTCACCACGCCGTCGTGCTGACGGAACTCTTCCCCAACACTTTGATGGATCGGAGTCCGGGGATCGTCATCGAGCTGAACGTGTGCTAGAACTCGGAGGTGACATAGTTTTGGTGCTTGATCGGTCGGGCCGTGGAGACGTACGACTACATCAACCAAATGCTTCCGTTGTCGATCTACAAGGGTACGTAGATCACACTCTCCCCTCTTGTTGCTATGCATCACCATGATCTTGCGTGTGCGTAGGAATTTTTTTTGAAATTACTACGTTCCCCAACAAACCTAAGCCGGTAGGCCTGAGCTTCCAACTCGGCCCGTTCTGTAGCCATCCTGGCATTCTCTGCTACCAGGTCCGCTTTAGCCTGAGTTATCTGATCTTTCACCTTTGCACTCTCCGCGTTGTGCTGATCTCGGGCTGCCGTGTCCACCTCCGCGGCCATCAATGTTGCCAAAGCGTCGAACAAATCAGACAAAACCTGAGCGGGAGGCGGCGCAAAGCCCCATGCTCCTGCTGGCGTTGCTGTTGCTGAACCGGAGAACATCACCACGGCGGTGGAAGAGTGCTGCGCTGGTTGGGTTCCGGCCATGAAGACATCGACCCGGTTTGGCAGATCGAGGGGTGCTACCTCTTGAGCACTACGTTGGTTTTCCCCGAAGAGGAAAGGATGATGCCGCAAAGTAGCGTAAGTATTTCCCTCAGTTTTTGAGAACCAAGGTATCAATCCAGTAGGAGGCTACGCGCGAGTCCCTCGTACCTGCACAAAGCAAATAACTCCTCGCAACCAACGTGATTTGGGGTTGTCAATCCCTTCATGGTTACTTACGAGAGTGAGATCTGATAGATATGATAAGATAATATTTTTGGTGTTTTTGTGATAAAGATGCAAAGTAAAATAAAGGCAAAGTAAAAATCAAAGGAAATAACTAAGTATTGGAAGATTAATATGATGAAGATAGACCCGGGGGCCATAGGTTTCACTAGTGGCTTCTCTCAAGAGCATAAGTATTTTACGGTGGGTGGACGAATTACTGTTGAGCAATTGACAGAATTGAGCATAGTTATGAGAATATCTAGGTATGATCATGTATATAGGCATCACGTCCGAGACAAGTAGACCGACTCCTACTTGCATCTACTACTATTACTCCACTCATCGACCGCTATCCAGCATGCATATAGAGTATTAAGTTCATGAAAACAGAGTAACGCCTTAAACAAGATGACATGATGTAGAGGGATAGACTCATGCAATATGATGAAAACCCCATCTTGTTATCCTCGATGGAAACAATACAATACATGTCTTGCTGCCCCTACTGTCACTGGGAAAGGACACCGCAAGATTGAACCCAAAGCTAAGCACTTCTCCCATTGCAAGAAAGATCAATCTAGTAGGCCAAACCAAACTGATAATTTGAAGAGACTTGCAAAGATAACCAATCATACATAAAAGAATTTAGAGAAGATTCAAATATTATTCATAGATAGACTTGATCATAAACCCGCAATTCATCGGTCTCAACAAACACACCGCAAAAAGAAGATTACATCGAATAGTTCTCCACAAGAGAGGGGGAGAACATTGTATTGAGATCCAAAAAGAGAGAAGAAGCCATCTAGCTACTAACTATGGACCCGTAGGTCTTAGGTAAAATACTCACACTTCATCGGAGGGGCTATGGTGTTGATGTAGAAGCCCTCCGTGATCAATGACCCCTCCGGCGGAGCTCCGGAACATGCCCCGAGATGGGATCTCGTGGATACAGAAATTTGCGGCGGTGGAATTAGGATTTTGGCTTCGTATCTGATCGTTTGGGGGTACGCAGGTATATATAGGAGGAAGGAGTACGTCGGTGGAGCAATAGGGGGCCCACGAGGGTGGAGGGAGCGCCTGGGGGGGGGGGGGGGGTAGGCGCGCCCCCTACCTCGTGGCCTCCTCTTTTCTTTCTTGATATAGGGTCCAAGTCTCCCGGGTCTTGTTCATTGAGAAAATCACGTTCCCAAAGGTTTCATTTCGTTTGGACTCCGTTTGATATTCCTTTTCTTCGAAACCCTAAAACAGGCAAAAAACAGCAATTCTGGGCTGGGCCTACGGTTAATAGGTTAGTCCCAAAAATAATATAAAAGTGGATAATAAAGCCCAATAATGTCCAAAACAGTAGATAATATAGCATGGAGCAATCAAAAATTATAGATACGTTGGAGACGTATCAAGGGGGTCCGGAATACTATTGCCATCGGAACCTCCGCTAATCCGGCCGTCCTGCAATTGATACAGCGATTCGGTCTCTCCGGTTACTCGCCATCAGAACAGACAACGGTTTCTCCATCAGATGCCGGTCCATCGTCATGTTCTGCTCCATGGATGACACCTACGAAAACATGCCTTGCTGCTGGCCAAACCAGGGCAGGGCTTGCACGCTGAGCCGTCTCGATGATGTCGGTGCAGGTGTCCAGCTCAGGGCCCGGTTCGCCGATCTTGCCGATGAAGACGTGAATCCCACCAAAGGGGACCCGGTATCCGTATTCAATTGAACCGGCCTCGGGACCCCATCCTGCATCGTCGATGTAGAGCTTGCCGGGACGACTCTTCGTCATCCGGCCCACAACGTATCCCTTGAGTCCTTCGAAGCTGCCCTTCAAGAACTCGAAAGCATCGTGCGATAGCCCCATGGTGGGCGCCAACTGTCGTGGGTTTGTCACGGCAGATGTCCTCGTGAAAGGACTTAGTCGTGGAGCCATCGCTACGGGTTAACTTAAAGGGGTTAAACCGGACAAGGGACACGAGGGATTTTATACTAGTTCGGCCCCTTCGATGAAGGTAAAAGCCTACGTCTAGTTGTGATTGGTATTGCTGGGGTTTCGATGACCAAGGAGCGAATCCGCTTTGCCTGGTTCTCGAGTTGTTGTCTGTTGTCCCTAAACCGCTATCGGGTCGTCCCTTTATATACATAGGTTGACGCCTACCGGTTTATAGAGTCCCGAGGCCGGATCATAAACGTGTCCGGCTCGGTCTCTATTCCTTCTAACTTACAATACAAGTTACATGAAAGAGTCGGTTTACATCTCAGGTATTAACTCGCCTTTGGGCCTTGGGCCTTCTTAAAGCGCCACCATCCTCACGTCTTCATGGGATTCTATATTCATGGAGTTAACCCGGTCACTCCTAGTCGGTTTACCTCCAGTAGTCATATCCCCAACACAATGTGTTGGAAAGATCCAGATATATATAGCTAATTGGATGTGAGTTTTCATGAACTATTATTGTTGACATTACCCTTGAGGTAAAAGGTTGGGAGGCAAAACTATAAGCCCCTATCTTTCTTTGTGTCCGATTAAAACTTCATACCCATAAATATTACATGAGTGTTAGCAATTGTGAAAGACTAAATGATGGTTGAGTATGTTGACTTGCTGAAAAGCTCTTATATTGACTCTTTCCTATGTTATGATAAATTGTAATTGCTTCAATGATTGAGATTATAGTTTGTTGCTTCTCAATGAAGTTTCTGATTCATACTTGAAATTGTGATTGAATTGTTACTTTAGCATAAGAGATCATATGACAATATATGTATATGTTGTTGTTCTAAGAATGATCATGATGCCCTCATGTCTGTATTGTATTTTATCGACACCTCTATCTCTAAACATGTGGGCATATTTTTCGATTTCGGCTTTCGCTTAAGGACAAGCGAGGTCTAAGCTTGGGGGAGTTGATACGTCCATTTTGCATCATGCTTTTATATCGATATTTATTGCATTATGGGCTGTTATTACACATTAGGTCACAATACTTATGCCTATTCTCTCTTATTTTACAAGGTTTACATGAAGAGGGAGAATGCCGGCGGCTGGAATTCTGGGCTGGAAAAGGAGCAAATATTAGAGACCTATTCTGCACAACTCCAAAAGTCCTGAAACTTCACGGGAGCATGTTTCAGAATATATATAAAATATTGGGCGAGAAGTACCAAAGGGGGGCCACCCACCGTCCACAAGGGTGGGGGGCGCGCCCTACCCCCCTGGGTGCGCCCCCTGCCTTGTGGGCCTCCTGGTAGCCCTCTGATGCCCATCTTTGGCTATATGGAGTCTTTCGTTGAGGAAAAAAATCATAATCAAGCTTACGGGATGAAACTCGGCCGCCACGAGGCGGAACCTTGGCGGAACCAATCTAGGGCTCCGGCGGAGCTGTTCTGCCAGGGAAACTTCCCTCCGGGAGGGGGAAATCATCACCATCGATCCTCTCATCGAGAGGGGGTCAATCTCCATCAACATCTTCACCAGCACCATCTCATTTCAAACCCTAGTTCATCTCTTGTATCCAATCTTTGTCTCAAAACCTCAGATTGGTACCTGTGGGTTGCTAGTAGTGTTGATTACTCCTTGTAGTTGATGCTAGTTGGTTTATTCAGTGGAAGATCATATGTTCAGATCCTTTATGCATATTAATACCCCTCTGATTATGAACACGAATATGATTTGTGAGTAGTTACGTTTGTTCCTGAGGACATGGGAGAAGTCTTGCTATAAGTACTCATGTGAATTTGGTATTCGTTCGATATTTTGATGAGATGTATGTTGTCTTTCCTCTAGTGGTGTCATGTGAACGTCGACTACATGATACTTCACCATTGTTTGGGCCTAGAGGAAGGTATTGGGAAGTAATAAGTAGATGATGGGTTGCTAGAGTGACAGAAGCTTAAACCATAGTTTATGCGTTGCTTCATAAGGGGCTGATTTGGATCCATATGTTTTATGCTATTGTTAGGTTTACCTTAATACTTATGTTGTAGTTGTGGATGCTTGCAATAGGGGTTAATCATAAGTGGGATGATTGTCCAAAGAAGGGCAGTACCCAAGCACCGGTCCATCCACATATCAAATTATCAAAGTACCGAACGTGAATCATATGAACGTGATGAAAACTAGCTTGACGATAATTACCATGTGTCCTCGGGAGCACTTTCCTTTATATAAGAGTTTTTCCAGGCTTGTCCTTTGCTACAAAAAGGATTGGGCCATCTTGCTGCACCTTATTTACTTTTATTACTTGTTACTCATTACAAATTACCTTACCACAAAACTATTTGTTACCGATAATTTCAGTGCTTGCAGAGAATACCTTGCTGAAAACCGCTTATCATTTCCTTCTGCTCCTTGCTGGGTTTGACACTCTTACTTATCGAAAAGGCTATGATAGATCCCCTACACTTGTGGGTCATCAATTACGCCTTTGTCTATCACCCACAAACAAATGGTCAAGTCGAACGGGCCAATGGTCTTATTATGAGCGCCATCAAACCCAGACTAGTGTGGTCTTTGAGAGGATCAGACAAGCACTGGGTTGAGGAGCTTGACTCCGTACTCTGGGGGTTCCGGACCACGCCCAACCACACTACTGGATATACACCTTTCTTCATGGTGTACGTCGCGGAGGCTGTGTTGCCCTGCGATATTATTCATGACTCACCTCGAGTGCGCATGTACGAAGAGAGAGAGGCCGAGCTTGATCGGCAAGATAGCCTAGATGCCCTGGAGGAGGAGCACGATGTTGCAAAAGCCCGTTCCGCATTTTATCAACAACAGACCCGCATATATCAAAGTAGAGAAGTACGGGCCAAGACTTATAATGTTGGCGACCTCGTTCTACGCTTGCCGGAGAAGAAAAAGGACAAACTCAAGCCCAAGTGGGAGGGTCCCTTCATAATTGACGAAGTTCTCACTAGAGGAGCGTACCGCCTGTGTGCTGCATCAGACAATCGCCTAGAGCCGAACCCCTGGAACGCGGCCAGAATCCGAAGATTCTATGCCTAGCGCCAAACTATTTGTTCGTCTCCTTCTTCCTATTGTTTCCTTTATTTTTTTCTCTCTTTTCGTTCTTCCTTTTTTCTAAGCCTTACAGCTTTCGCACGGCAAAACCGTGCATCTGTGATGTACACATCCTCGAACATGTACGTCCATTATACCTGGGGGCTTCCCAGACAGAAGCTTATTCTTATTTTACGAGCATCAAGCTCATCACATATGTGTTTTCCCATGTGTACATTTTCTTCGCCATTATATGCATCGATATGACTTAAGTTTTGGCCAAGCTGGGTTGCCTGGCTCCTGTGCTTATGCCCTACGTTCCCGTTAGTTCGGCTAGGGCATAAAGGGAGCACCTCTGCGATTGTTACTGCCGGGTCATCCGGATGTGTACCTCAGACTGGGTGAAGCCGAAAGCTAGCGTTCTTAAGGGAATATTTGGTCGGTGGATTAAAGATGTTTTTGCATTCACCCCATGGTGAACCCCCAGATGTTACGTATACTGCAATTTTTTCCAATCATAGTTCGGACATGCATTTTAACGCATGCACACCCAGGAAAAGGAACCCTTAACGGAACTATTCTCTCTGGAAGATGTTTCTTACAGTCATAATGTAATATAACATAACTAGCCGGATACAACTTGTCTGTTCAAGAAATTATGACCCCTGCGCCTGGTTTCCAAGCATACCCCGGTCTATTTTACCGCTCAGGTATTCGGAAACGCTCCGCACCTTTGGGTCCAGAGGTCGAAGTGAAAAGGTCTGCCATGACAATTGTTTTACAATTCAGCTAGAGTTACATATGTCAAGGAAAGTACACAGTCACTTGGACTCAAAAATTTCCTCCTCTATACCGTCCAGCAGGCTGTCTAACTTACAATCCTGCTGGGAATACTTGGCGGCTACATCTACTTGGTCATATACCAAATTAACGGGAACTTCTTTTCCTTCTGACCCTAGAGGTCCAACCCGAGCCATATGATTCAGATCTAGCTTGGTATACCATGTTTTCACCATGGCCCAGGCTTCTCGTACACCTTCCCGGCAGGCCGATATCTTCCACAATCGAAAGCGCCGCCACGCTCCCTTGAATAGTTGTATAAGCTCCTCCATCTTTCCCAGAGAGGAGGCGGATGGTCATAAGGCCTTGGCAACACTTCGCATCACTTGCCGAGCCTGCTCGTGCACTTGCGACAGCTCTTGTAGCAGATCGCCCGAGAATCCGAACATCTCCTCTTCGGGACGACCAGTCAGCATACCTACAAACATAACTCTGTCATTCCCCTCTACCTCCAAATTATTCGAAGGTAAGTTTGACCACATACTGAATATGCCGCCTCGCGACCTTTTATTCTCCTTTATGGAGTCAGCCAGCTGGGCCCGCACATCTTTCAGTTCTTCGCCCAGCTGGGTCTTGGAATCCTGGAGTTTGTTCTTCTCCTCCACGACTCGTGTTAGCACATGCTCGCCCGTGGCTAGTAGTTTTTTGGCTTCTCATTCTCCGCCTTGAGCAGCTTTTAGTTGCTCTTGCAGTTGATCTAATGATCCTATTAAGAGGTGAGCAACCGTGTTAGCATGATTGGTATACCATTATGTTTTCTTGATGGAGGGGAACATTACCAGGAGACACCTTCTTGGATTTCTCCACTTCGGCATTAGCAGTAGTTAGCTGGGTCCGATACTTTTCTAGTTCCTGAGATAACAGGATGTTCTTCTCCGTAAGCACCTGGTTATACAATCATCCTTAAATCAGTTGTATCAACTGCTTTATGTCTCGGGGGCTACTGGTGTATGATTATTAAATCTACACTTACCCACATATCCTTCAGATGCTGGTCCGTGGCTCTGGCAAGCCCATCCCGAGTAGCTCGGATGTACGCATCGGCCGAGCTGAAGGCATCAAATGCCTCCATTGAAAAGCCGGGGTCGCGAAGAGCGGCCCTCCGACGACGATGATTCATGGCGCTCTCCACTTCAGAGTTCGTGATGGACATATTGTCTGAATCCTCTGTGGAAGGACAGTTCGGCGCCACTCCTGTGTCAGCCCCCATCCTTAGGGCAGGGTCTGGAATCTGACTATTGGAGGCACGTCCGGCCGGATCCCCGGACACAGTCCGGCAGATACTTTTCCTGATAGAAGGTGGTGAATGGCATCACGATTCGATGTGGTGATCAGAAGATGTATTCTTGAAAAGAAAACCTTACCTCTTTGATGAGGGTTCTGCCATGTTATCATTTGCCTTCCTCTTCGAAGATATGCTCGGCGCGGGCGTCGTTCTCCTCGTAGACGCTTCTGGTGCACGTTGTGGCGTCGAGCGCCTTCCCTTTGGAACACGAAATAGTATGGTGGGTGAGGCATAGTAAGGAAACTCTTTCGAAGAAGGTGTCTTTTAAATTACTCGCATGTGAAGCAGGGAGGAGACCGGGTAATTGGTGATGATGGGTACTTCCGTGCCATCGTAACTCATCTAATAAAATACTCTATTCTCGAGCTCCACAAATATGTCCGGATCTTCTTTGAATCCAGGGTCAAGGTCCCGATTGTGACCCTCTGGCTGGGGAGCGGGGCTATGGATCCCCTCGACAGCCTTCTGCCATTCCTGTAGCAAGTGGATAGGTTACTGTCCATCGAAAATGACTCACGGAGAGGAGTAAGATGGTGGGATTGGAGCTTACCCAGCTAGGAGGATTATACATGGAAATCCATCTCGACATTGGAGACGAGTGAACTCCTACTTCTCCCCTTTGTATAGTTCAGCCAATATTTTGACCAAAATGGCGGGGGGTTTCGGACCCTTCCGACCGTAGCGTGAGGCTTCGTCTTCCCCATTATAGTGCCACATGGGAAGCCCTCTGTATTGGAGTGGTTGGACCCCCCCCCCCCCCCTATGGAGATCGCCATTACCTCGATTATTGATAATCCGGACTGGGCGAGCATCTTAATCTTGCCCATCAACTAACTGACTTCTGCACTATCCTCCTCCTCGAGGCTCCGAGGACGCCAGCTGTGACGTTTCTTCAACGAAGCGCTTGAAAATTCGGGGAGGCCCATTCGGACTGGGTCAGGAAGGGCGACGTCGTCAATATAGAACCATTCGGAAGGCCACTCTTCGGAAGCCTTCTTCGGCGTGCCGGACAGGTATCCGGTCCCGGCGATACGCCACACTTCGGCTCCTCCCACTTCGAATATTGACCCCCCTTGATTACGAGGGACGAGGCAGAACAATTTTCTCCATAATTCAAAATGGGCCTCGCAGCCCAGGAATAGCTCGCATAAAGCAACATAACCCGCGATGTGCAGGATGGAGGCGGGAGTAAAACCGTGCAGTTGGAGGCCATAATACTCCAGCAGTCCTCGGAGGAAGGGATGGATTGGAAACCCGACGCCTCTTAGCAAGAAGGGAACGAAGCATACTCGTTCCCCCCTGGACGGATTGGGGAAGTTCTCCGCCTGAACCCTGCCATTAAAGGACGTCAGCCCTGCTCGTACGGGGACTAGATCCGTGGGAGGAAGAAAGCCCTGTTTTTGCAGCTTTGACAACTGACTGTGAGATACGGAGCATCTCTCCCAATCACCCTTTTCGGAGCCATGGGGACGAGAGGAAGAGCTGGGAGCGTTAGCCATGTTGGGGTGGTTCTGCTTAGCAAGCTCTGAGGATTTTTCTGCGAGGTGTGGAATGGATCTGAGATATATTCTCTTTAAATAGGCTCCTCTCTTGTACGGTCAGGGTGGTATGTGCAAAAATACCCCGACCTCTCGTATTCACTCGCCACATGGAAGCTGAAGTCAGGAAGGCATGGAAGCTGAGGGTACGCCATTAAATGGAAAGCCGAATACACCACTTTGAAGTCATTCAAGGAGGAACCCGCCTTGCAATGCTGAAGACTATCTGCGCGCCGGACATCTCGTCATTGAAGTCTGGTTCAGGGGCTACTGAGGGAGTCCTGGACTAATGTAACGCCCTCGATGTGGCTGTATCTCCCACGTGTCGAAGCACGACTTAGAGGCATAACCGCATTGAAATCAATGTCGCAAGTGAGGTAATCTTCACACAACCCATGTAATACATAAGGGAAAAAGATACATAGTTGGCTTACAATCGCCACTTCACACAATACATGAATAAAGCATTACATCATCCAGATACAATCAAGGTCCGACTACGGAACCCAAAATAAAAGAAGACTACCCCAAATGCTACACAGATCCCCGATCGTCCCAACTGGGCTCCACTACTGATCAATTGGAAACGAAACAACATAGCGAACACAATCTTCATCGAGCTCCTCCTTGAGCTTGGTTGCGTCACCTGCATGGTTCAACGGCACCTGCAAGCTGGTTTTGGAAGTAACTGTGAGTCACGGGGACTCATCAATCTCGCACCCTCGCGATCAAGTCTATTTAAGCTTGTAGGTAGGGTAAAAGGTATGAGGTGGAGCTGCAGCAAGCAACTAGCATATTTGGTGGCTAACATACGCAAATGAGAGCGAGAAGAGAAGGCAAAAGCACGGTCGAGAATCTATGATCAAGAAGTGATCCTAGAGCAACCTATGTCAAGCATTACTCCAACACCGTGTTCACTTCCCGGACTCCGCCGAGAAGAGACCATCACGGTTACACACGCGGTTGATGCATTTTAATTAAGGTAAGTTTCAGGTTTTCTACAACCGGACATTAACAAATTCCCATCTGCCCATAACCGCGGGCACGGCTTTCGAAAGTTCAAAACCCTGCAGGGGAGTCCCAACTTAGCCCATCACAAGCTCTCACGGTCAACGAAGGATATTCCTTCTCCCAAGATAATCCAATCAGACTCGGCATCCCGGTTACAAGACATCTCGACAATGGTAAAACTAAACCAGCAAAGCCGCCCGAATGTGCCGACAAATCCCGATAGGAGCTGCACATATCTCGTTCTCAGGGCACACTCAGATGAGCCAGACATCGGGTAGGCCAGCCCAGAGTTGCCCCTGGTAGCCCCGGACATCGCTCAGTTGGACCAGCACTTGGAGAAGCACTGGCCCGGGGGGGGGGGGGTTAAATAAAGATGACCCTTGAGCCGGCCGACCCAAGGAAAAGAAAAGGCTAGGTGGCAAATGGTAAAACCAATGTTGGGCATTGCTGGAAGAGTTTTATTCAAGGCGAACTGTCAAGGGGTTCCCATTATAACCCAACCATGTAAGGAACACAAAATCCGGGAACATAACACCGATATGACGGAAACTAGGGCGGCAAGAGTGGAAAAAACACCAGGCATAAGGCCGAGCCTTCCACCCATTACCAAGTATATAGGTGCATTAAGATAAAAAACAATATAATATGGTGATATCCCAACAATAAACATGTTCCAACAAGGAACGATCTCCAATCTTCACTTGCAACTAGCAACGCTATAAGAGGGGCTGAGCAAAGCGGTAACATAGCCAAACAATGGTTTGCTAGGACAAGGTGGGTTAGAGGCTTGACATGGCAATATGGGAGGCATGATAAGCAAGTGGTAGGTATCATAGCATAGGCATAGCAAAAGAGCGAGCATCTAGCAAGCAAAGATAGAAGTGATTTCGAGGGTATGGTCATCTTGCCTGAAATCCCGCAAGGAAGAAGAACGAGTCCATGAAGAAGACAAACGGACGTAGATGAATGGATCCTCACAAACGCGGCATTATCAGAACTAACCTGAAGAAGAAACACCAGAAAGAAGCAAACAACATAGTAAACAACCAAGCATAACATGGCATGATGCACAACCAAGTATGATGCATGTCCGGTTTAATGAAGCATGGCATGTCAAAGTGCACAAGCAATCCTACAAATTAAGTGGAGCTCAATATGCAACTCCGTTGCATATTGACGAAACACCACGGGACTTATTTAGTTCGATCTTGTTTATGTACCCAACAAGATTAAATGTTGTTAGCATGGCAAGAGGTGAGGCAAAAGTAAACTACGCAATCTAAACAATTTAAATGGGGCCGGATATAACAAACAACGAATCCAGTAAATCCCCATATGCATATATTAGGTTTGGTACTGTTCTGCCCTAAGCCATAATTTATAGTTGTTAAACATGCAAAGCAAGTACACCATGTTAAACTAGGCATTTTTCTACCCCATTTACATATAAAGTTTATTAAATTCCGAGTTATGGTTATTTAGTTATGAAATAAAGCATTTTAGCATGGCATAGGAGCAAAGTTAAACAAATAGCATTTTAAGCATTTCAAACATGGATGAAAAAGACATATTATGAAACTAGATGAAAAACTAAGCATATTTCATATATAAATTGTTTTAATCCTATGCACGGTTGAGAAGTTATTAAATGCATGAAGTATGAGGGTTTTTCTGCAATTCTGTAAAACCTGGGATAAAAGATTAAATGCGCCCAAAGGAAAAAGAACACTAATCGGGCCGAATCTGACAGCCCAATAGTGCAGGGGGGCTCGGGTGCTGCCTCACCCATGGGCCTTGGCCCGGCCGGATCTGGAGGTGGGCCTCAAAGGGGCATGCGCCACGATCCACGCGATGGAGCAGGGGAGGCGATGTGGGCCGGGCCAACAGGCACGGGTGAGCATTCTCCTGCTCGATCTGAAGAGAGGCGAGGTCAACGTCGATGGGACTTGCCGCTCCAGTGATGAGGCTGATTAGCAGGAGGAACCGGGCGCGCTCATGGCGAGGCAGGATGCCCGGCGAGGGGTGCCGGCCACCAGCGGGCAAGGCAGCAGAGCAGCAGCTGCAGAAGACGGCGACTCCAGCCGGTTCAGGCGCCCACGGCGAAACAGAGGAGGGCCGGCGCGGGCAGTGATGCAGCGGACACGGTGCTGGACTTGGCGGTGGGGAAACCGGTCGGAGGCGAGCGGCGTCTGGTGCGGCGAGGTAGCAGGCCGGCGGCGTTGTCTCCTGTGAGAGAAACAGGACGAGGGAGGTGGTCAGGGAGAGCTTCAGCAAAAAAAGGAAGGGAGCAGGGGCGTCTGACGCAAGGCGGCCGGGGCGGCGGCTTTGATCGAACGGCCGGCGAGGTCGGGCAGCCACAGGGAGGCGCGAGGCGAGGCAGGGTAGGCCTCTGGCACCTGCTGAGACGAGGGAGGAGGAAAGGCCTCGACCCAATCGGGATCGAGCGCGGGGTCGATCTGAGAGGGAGAGGTGGGGGTTGTTGGTTGGATCGCTGCAGATACGAGGAAGATGCGGCGGCTACCGAGGGGATGGATCCCGAGGGGAATTTGGAGTGGGCGGCAGCTGAGGGGGACAAACGACCTAGTTTTTAGGGTTTTGTCTGATATATATAGCAAAATGATTAAAGGAGAGGGATTTGGATCATCGGATCAAAATCCGACGGACCAGAATAAAATAGGTAGGGAGTCCAAATAAGAAAATGGTGATGTTTTGTAGATCCAACGGTGACGACTCCCCGGGTCGGGTTCGGGACAACTTTCGGATGCGCGCGAGGGATGGGCCGCGAGCTGACGAGAGAGGTTAGGTTGGGCCTGGTAGTAGGCAGTGGGCTGTGCAGAAAGCCTTGGGCTGAGAGAAGAGAAGAGAGAGACCCGGCGACTGTTTCTGGAGACCGAAAACGTCCGACGATGGACCGGCTATAATGCCGCTATAGTTTAACGGTTGGGCTATCAAACAAACTCCGAATGCGATGCAACTTGACAGGCAGTCTATCTACACTATAATAAGACCACACGCCAACTCTCATCCCATTCCGAGAACATTTTCCGGCCACTTATAAAATACTATTTCGGACATGCCGCGGGCGCGTGCAAGTGTGTCTGGACTCGGAACAGACAACGGAAGGAACTGGGAGACCGGGACAGATGCAAGTTTTGAAAACGTGATGATGCAATGCATATGATGCAATGACAAGATGCAACACGCAAGCGAATGACAAGGCAACATCGGCGAATAACTGGAAGACACCTGGCGCATCGGTCTCGGGGCGTCACAACTAAGGGGTCCTCGGGTATCCGACCTATTAGACATGGGCCGGACTAATGGACGGTGAAGATACGAAGACCGAAGACTATCCATGTCCGGATGGGACTCTCCTTGGCGTGGAAGGCAAGCTTAGCGTACAAATATGAAGATTCCTTTCTCTGTAACCGACCTTATGTAACCCTAGATCCCTTCGGTGTCTATATAAACCGGAGGGCTAGGTCCGTAGACATATATCCTCATAATCATAGTCAGACAGACTAGACTTTAGGGTTTAGCCATTACGATCTTGTGGTAGATCAACTCTTGTAATACTCATATTCATCAAGATCAATCAAGCAGGAAGTAGGGTATTACCTCCATAGGGAGGGCCCGGACCTGGGTAAACATCGTGTCCCCTGTCTCCTGTTACCATCGACCTTAGACGCACAGTTCGGGACCCCATACCCGAGATCCGCCGGTTTTCACACCGACACCTCCCCCAGCTGGTTGTGGTGTTCCCGGCCCGGCCCGCCGTGGCGGCCGAGCGCGCCCTCCTTGCTGCGCCCCCTCCCCACCCCGCCCCCCTCCACTCTGGCCGGCTTTGGGTCAGCTCTTCGAAGGTGGCCTGGAGGCTCATGGTTGTGCCCAACGGCCGCTACTTCTTGTAGCACGCCGACCGGGAGAGTGCCTGCGTGCGAACCTTCTTCATCATCCACCCACCCCGCAAGGGTGGCTTCGACCTAGCGGTCAAGGACCTGCGTCCATGGCCGGCTGGCGTGGCTTTGGATCCGACGCAGCCCGGGAGCTGCGCTATTTCCGGCTCCTATGCCTTGCTGACTCCTTGGCATCTTCATACCCTTGGGTCCGACGCGCTCTGGGAGCTGCATCCCCTTCTAGCTCCTTTGGCTCGTCGGTGCCCCTGCTGCTCCAGTCCTAGTGGCCCGGATCTGCCCTCCCATCCAGATCCCGGTTTGTTTGGGGCTCCGGCCACCGTCGCATCCGCAATGCATCCCATTCCGCTCAGCCACACAACCTTGTCCTCCTCCAAAGCTCGCACGTCCTGCGACGACCGATGCCTCCTTTGGCATTGGGCGTGGCTCCCCTTCCTGCAGTTGCAGTTTCGGCCTATGCTTGACTTCCTCTTCTTCGACTTGTGCTCCGACGGCTTGGGATTGCTCCGAATTTGTCCAGGCAGAAATCCATGCATCTTGTGCTGGCAGCGGCGACGCTCGCGGGTGTCGTTCCCTTCTTGGAGGCGCTGTTATGGCCATTATCTATGCCCCTCTTCAAGCATCATGGGAAACCCTAGGTCTGGTTTCCCGGATCGGACGACGACGGCATCTTGGTGTCGTTCTCCTTCATGAAGGCGTTGTCTTGTTGCTCGCGGCGTCCTCGGTGCTGTCTTTGGAGATGTCGGTCGTCTAGTTGTTGGTTGGATTGCTTCTTCGGTCGAAGAGTTTAGCTGTGTTTTTATGTTTGGGTCGAGTTTCTCATGTTTCTCTATTTTGTGCATTATTTTCACGCCTCTTTCGTCCGTGTCATGTGTTGTACCATCTTCTATACTCATTCTAACTCCTTCTATCAATGAAATGATACGCCAAGCTTTGCGTATTCACGAAAAAAACTTGAATAAAGCTAGCATATAAAAAGGGCGTGGTGGCAGCGCATGAAGCTAATATGAGGAGGTTATGATAACAAGTGGTGGTTTACATTGTCTACTTGGATGGTACATAGCTGCAAGTAATGAGAAACAAATTGTTTGGATATATATAACACCATAACATGAAGCTCATCAGCAGGTAGCAGCCACAGAAGATAACATAATCATCAAGACTGAAACAGCAACGGTGGTTTAGCATTCATTTGCTGATAAAAACGTTAAAAACCAGAATTGATGGTATTCATCAGAAGTTAGGACACAATCCGATCCAGCTACGACCAACTATAACTCATAGTTGATGGAGTACAGAATCCACTGTCATTCAGTTGTGATACGTCAGGCTGGCTAAATGTGCATCGTCATCAACCAAACTTAGGAGAATGAACTTATCAAATAAATCTCTCAGACACAGATGCAAACTAAAATAGAGTTGGGTGATCTTTTACCGCATGTCTGAACAAACCACCCAAGATGAAACAGAGGCCAACATTTCAACAACCGGCGTTGCTTTTTGCCTTATCTGAACCACCAAAAAACTATGTACCATTTCAGTATACACACAAAAAAAAAAGATTAGTAACCTCGAAAGGTAAAAAAAAAGGCCAATAAACATGAGAGGTAGGAAAAACAGGTCAACTTACTTAGAAGGAAACCTATCATGATGCAAGCCTAAACATTTCTCTAGGAACAGTAGTGTCCAACTGCAAATGATAGGTTAGATGCTAGTTGGTGAATTAAGAGAGAAACTATTTTAACTGGTATTACTCATGTTTGCAATCAAAACATTCATAAAGAAGGTCGAAGCCTTTTCAGAAATTGTCCCTAAAAAGGGTTTAAATTTTTGAACATTCATTTTGTATGCATCCTAAAATCTTCTGGATCCACTATGAGATTGAATTTGATAACTGTGAACCAAAACATAACCATGGTTAAAAGTCACAATTAGATCAAATATGGATGAGGAAAGCAGTGCAGCCAATTCACAGTATGACATTTCTCTCAGTAGAGCACAAAATCAAGAACCAAAACTTCAGTTTCCTATGAAGCAATTCTTTCATATCTGACCTACCAAACCTATGACATGTAGTGCCTGCACTTGTCGCGTAAGTGCTCCAAACTGAGCCAATGCTCAGCCTCTCATGGTCCTTCAACAACTGTGTACACGTTGCGTATGGGACTTTGAAGTAGGAGCACACCTGCTGTAGCATGGTCTGCCTTAAATATGTAGTTTGAAAGCCCGCAGAATTCCACTAAAAATCAGCCACAGTGGATCTTTTCTCCATTTTGGTAAGACTGCAGAATTGAAGACTGAAGGCTGTTTTTTGAATTCTACAGTATAGAGAGCAAAGTAAACTAAACAGGAAATTGGCCTAAAATAACTATGATGCTATAAATTTGATGAGTTAAAAAAATTAGGGGAAGGGCTAGAGATGCTCTTACCAATTGAAGTGGGGTTCAAAATTATTTAATGCATACAGTTTATAAGGTCACTTAGGGCCCACATTTTCGTAGCCGTTCAAAGGCTACCATTTCATAATCGTTCCAATACCAATAATATGTAGCCGATCTAAGGCAAGTCATCCGAGTTGAAGTTATGTGATATTCTCAGAACAATTGGACAGAGATTGAAGGCTTCCAGTCCCCTGGTAAAACTGACAGCAGCTTTGTACACATGGGAGAAATGTTGCCATGGTGCTCTTCTGATAAATCATACTCTATACTTACCGCTGAACTAACTAAATCTAGGTCGCTGCCGATTACAAAAGAAGTTAGGTTACTATAGTAAGCGCTTCTATACTCTAATTCTGGATGCTGTTGCTATGCACGGTACCATTTGGAGACCCTAGTGCTAAACTGGTATTGGGGTCACATGGCTATTCTCGGTACCATTTCGACAACTACACTGAACCCTGACCAATGCCCTGTCTTTCTGGATGCTGAACTGCACTGAAGCAGAGTACTCTTTTACCAAGAAACTTTATTCAAAAGAATCCAAAATTCCGGTGACTTCCGTGAGGACCGACATATTTACATTCAGTGAAAAAATTGTGACACCTCAACTCGATCCAAAAGGAAATAAGAGTTTAATTGTTTCGGCCAAATTCCTGACTGAATTTCTGTCAAATCCAGAAAACAGAACTGGCCCTTTTAGCTGAACTGGAAACCAAACATCGGTGTTTCCTAAATTTGGCCAAACCAAAGTTTAAGAATCCTTTCCCCTTTCCCCTAAATTTCAAAAAGTACAATAAATGGCAGACATGGTAATTAAAACCTTGATGGAATTGGTCTCACAAACATGGAAGTGCATCTCAAAAATGAGGTATGGATAGGAGAAATAATTGGCACTACTGGAGACTAACATTATTTGTTGTCTATGGGGATATAGCATTAATAAGTCTCAGGTGAATGCGTCATTCTGAATAAAAAAAGGTACGCCATTTCCATTTTTGTAGAAATTGTATTTTGAAGGCAAGAGAAGTGTACGAATTATGTGATAAAACAGGGGAAGACTTTTTTTTTACCAAAGTGAGCCATCAAATATATTACTGAATGATGAACATGCCAGCATGATTCTCTGAAATTTTTGGCACCGTGTAACACAGGGATTAATTATGTCCAGGGAAGGAAGCCAACAGTGCAAGGTATAAGATGGATTTTGCATAAGGAAACGCCCAAAACTTTCTAGTAGTTAGAATTGAAGGAAAAAATCAACGTGAACATGGCATATCTGACGCTTTGCACCATCTCACTGCTGTAGGCTAGCAAATCTACTGACTACTGCACGTGCACATATTTTGTACCTACAAATATGGGTGCATGTTCATTTGATTATGCTAATTTTCTTAATTGACTGCAAATAGAAAACATACCTTGGAGACATATATGGCACCTGTATATGTTTTCCTCTTTTAGTAATTTTCTCCAGCATATTTGGCATCCCATGTACCACCAGTCGGTAGTTGAGATAACCTCAGTGATTCTTATCTTCAAGCTTATAATATTGAGTCTGTGACGTAATGGAACTATAAGTTAGAGGCGCGCATGTAAACGAAGGCATTGATAGTGTAAGGTGGGTATTTATACCATGGGTTTACTGGGGTCAACAGCTGCCAAAGCTGCAACAGTCGATTCAGTTGCCTGCCGTTGGCCCTGTCCCATATTTCACAGCTCAATTTGGTAAGACATGCCACTTGTTCTGCATATGGGTTGCCATAAGCAATCAGTGGATACAAATAAAAAAAAGTCATAATTAGATCCAAAATATGGACAGTACCTTGCCACCATGGCCTTCATCTCAGGGATGTTAACATTGATGTGCCACCTGGGTGATGAGGTGTTTTTAAAAGCCAGTGTGCCTGCAGATTTCAATTAATTATGTGTTCTAAGAACTCGTCTTGTTGTTGCAAAAGGAAGATCAACTATCATAAAGGGAAGCACAAAATATCATTACCTGCATAGTGGTCCACCATCACTCCGACAAACGTAACACGACAGGTTCAGTTTTGGACCATTCACACAATGTATCGCCATCAAATGATTCTACAAATTCCCCCCAAAGCGCCGCAGTTGTGGACTTTCTGCAAAAAAGACGTATTCACTTGAGAATACAGTATGTTTCATCGAAGAAACAAATAACGAAGTATGAAAAAATAACATACTGTCCATCTGTAATGTAAATTTGACACCTTGACTCATGAACAGAGCCAATAGGAGGTAAAACATATGTCACCCTAGTGATTAGTGCAGCCATGTCTGAAAAAACAAAGATAAACATAATGTTCAGAACTGTCATGAATAGCGAGAGAAATAGAAAATAGGGAAATTCGTTGGGTCAGGAACAACTGGTTCGGCCAATGTCTTATGAATGAAGCTAATTCTGTACGGATGATCAACTGCTCTGTATTTGTGTCTGACTCTAAATATTTGGTAGCCTTCAATTGTGTAGATGACCACTTCATGGAATGTATCTTTGAACATAGCCATTTTATCCTTTGGTATTGATCCTTCTGCTTTACCCCCCGTGCAAATAAAGGAAATCTAAAGCGTACCGATGGATAGAGCAAATCTCGTGACAGAAAAATCAGTACCGTTCTTACTTTGGAATTGACCATGATGAAGTTCAGACCATACAGCTTCGGTGTTCCCATATTGAAACAGTGAACTTGAAATCAAACGTGTGTCTTTCCAGATTTCTTAACATGGGGCCCTCAATCAGAGGCAACCTAATGATGGTACACTGGATTATGAAATGAATGGTTATAGATATGCTACCAAAATTTAGGCAGTATAACCTTTTTTGACAGTTAAAGGCTAGTTGATATAGAAATAAAGAGAACTAACTGGATGGCAGTGTGTTAGTCAATTTCTTCGCTGATTCCATGGTTCCGAATTTGAAAAGAATTCCAACGCCAGCATGTCAATCTATCTTTTCGCACATTCTAATGGAGGGAGAAACAGGATAGACAAATTTGATGGATGGCATAAGGCTAGTCATAGTGGGGAGTAACTTATACTAGTGTCATGCATATGACACTAGTCTAAGTTACCATATTCATAATGCAAAGTAACATACTAGTAGTGTCATATGTGACTTCATTTAATGGCTTGTAGATTCATCTTATCTTGGAAAGCGCTATGTTACAGTAACATATTATGTTACCACTTCTCATTAACTACATGCCACATAAGCAAAAGTTTCTCGAAGTGCGCTAGGTTACTATCTAAGTTACTCCCACTATGACTAGCCTAATACTAGCCTAATGGAGAAAGAACAAAAGTAGTGTATTAAGGAGGGGTGGACGGGGGGAGAAATAGGGTGGCCTCACCTAGTCAGAAGTGCCCGTGTAGAGGTGGAAACTCAACCTGCATCGCCATCATGTGCCGCGCGCCATCTATTCCCCGTCGCCCTGCAGTAGCTTGTGGCCAGAATTTGTGGTTGCAGACCTCCGTGGCCGAGGGGAGGTGAAGGTGGTAGTGGTAGTGTTGGTGGAGGAGGCGAGCAGTCAGCGGCAAACGGGCGTGCTCGAGTGGCGAGGTCGCGGGAGAGGCGGCTGTGGGGCTGCAGCGAGGCAGAGGAAGGACCCGGTAGGAGGCGCGGTGGAAGGCGAAGGGGAACACGACGGGGTTGCAAATTTGCCCACCTCCGGCTGTAGGCCGGGTCTTGGACCGACGGACTGCTGGCTTTCATGGCCGCCAGGGGAGAGGCATGAGGTGGAGAGGTCGAAGGAGGGGGCGTCGCCGCTCCTGCCGCCGTCCCCGGAGAGGGATTTTTTTTTTTGAGAGGAGGAAAAAAAGGCCCAACACTCGAGAAACGTCCCGGTAAAAGTGGCAGAAAAACGGGACAGGCGGAAGTTACCGTTAAGATCCCTAGTTACACGCGTTGTCTTACGGTAAATTGTCATTGCAAGTGAAAAAAAATTAAAATTAGGAAAAATAGTTAGAGCAATTCCAACCGGCCGGCCCATTTATCAGGAAATGTGTGTGGCCGGTGCGCCGGCCGAAAATTGAGCCGGTCACACGCGGCACGTACGATGAAAGAACGATCGAGTGCTCCCTAGCCCTCTCGTGATGATGTGTCCATGGGACCCGTGCACCGCCCTGTCCTCCTTTCTTATCCACCCACACAATTTTATCCTCTCTCTCCACTGTTTCTCTCCCCCTCAATCTCGCATCCTCCTCTCTGTCTATTCTTCCCCACAGCGGCCATGACCTTGCCTGCTCCACCGCGTATGAGTTCGCTACCACGAAACAACTCCAAGCCCGCTCCTGCGAGCACCTCCAGAACCACCACATGAAACACGAGCTCACTGCTGGGCATGGCTCCCGTTTTGCAACTCCGGCGATCCTCCTCCCTTCCCCCCTCCTCCACATTCAATCCTTGCTGCCGCACGGCGGCGACCAACACGGAGAGGAGATGCAGTTTTTGGTGGCAATCCATCGGCTGTGAGCAACAACGTGCGACGACAGCGACGGCGACAAGTGCTGCAACTAGGACGGACACAAGTGTTGGAGACCCCGCGGCGGACGGCGTTCAAGATCTCGGCCAGTTTTCTTTTGCTGCAATGAAGTGTACTTTTTGTTGAAACCAACTTCAAATTTTGCTACCAAGTATTTGCGTTTTTGTTTGGAATGAACCATTTTTTTTGCTTCCATGCTTCTTCCCTTACTGGAACCAGTGTATTTTTTGCTACAACTGTCTTCAATTTTTGGTGGAACTAATATTTTTTTTGCTTCCATGTCATTTCTTGCTGGAACCATTGTATCCCTTTTGCTACAAACGTTTTGATATTTTGCTACTACCGCCGTGCTGATTTGTTACATCCATTTTTTCATGAGGTTACGGAGACCCACAACGATGAGGTTACGGAAACTGCCCAATATGCTTCCACCGGATTTGTTTTTTTTTGCTGGAACCCGCTCCAAAAGATGTTGAAACCTGCAGTAGTGCGGTCGGCGTCCATGGTGTGACGAGCTACAACTGAGGGTCTACGACAATTTTTGTTACAACCGTCATCGGCGTTTGCTACAACCAATAACTTTTTTGCTGGAACTATGTTTATATTTTGCTACCACATAATTTCCGATCTTTTGCTGGAATCAGTGCCAAATTGTTGCATTTTTTGCTACCACGCCTATTTTGATTTGCTGGAACCGGCTCCATTTTTTGGTACTACGAGTGTTTCTGAGTTTGCTGGAACAATCCCTATTTTTGCTACCACGGCCAACCATTGCAACGTCGCCATTGATTTTGTTGGGGGGCGAGGGGGGAGGGGGTGGGGAGGGAGGGAGCGAGGATGGGCAACACCGGCAAGGGGCGCGCGGGAGGCTACTGACGACGACAGGGGAGGGGGGCGCGTGTTGCGGCGACGAGCATCGGCGGCGAGGCAAGCCTGAGGGGAACTTCGATCTGTCAGCGGGAGGGCACAGGGCACGGCCTTGCCCGATGCGAGCGGACGATGTTTTTTTGTTTCCTACGGCGAAGGAAAAAGTATTGCGGGATCCAATCGACCAGTTGTGGATGCATGTATCGGCCGGCTAGGAGCGGACCGGCCGAAAGTATTCGGCCGGCGCGCCGGCGCCTAGTGGTCGCCTTATCGTCCGCCCATGTCATTTTAGGTCTGCACTGACAAAAACGATGATCGAACGCAAAAATTCATTTTTATTTTGCGCCCGGTTCGTTTTGGACCCAAATGTGTCTTAAATTCGTTCGCTTTGTCTGCGTGGACTCATTTTCGTTTCAAATTTGAGACACATTTGGGTTCAAAGCGGACACAAAGAGGATGTTTTCTGCATCCCTCTCGTCTGCCTCTGTCCGCTACCGATCCCGCGTGGCCCACCTGCCATTCACTCACAACAGACTTTTTCTCTCTCTTCTCTCTCTCTCACGCCGAGCCATGGCACAGGTGCTGCCATGCTGTCATGATCACCCTGCTCGGACGCTGCCGTGCTGTCGCGCTCGCCCTGCCAAAGGCAGTACAAGCATCCACACAAGCTAGCTAGCTTAGTTGCATGGATGACGGCCTGTGCATGGTGCCCCACGCTAGCTAGCTAGCTAGCTTTGATGCATTGTGGGCGTCGGCTCGTGGCGGTGCTCGAGCAACTCGCATGCCATTCTGCACCTCCGCCATGCCTCAGAAGCTCGCGCGCATGCCTCGTCCACGTCGTCGCTCGCGTCCGACCCGGCCTCGCCCTGCCATGCAGCCGCAGGAGCTCGCCATGGCCTCGTCTCGCCACGTAGAGAGGCCACCTCTGTCGCTCACACGCTCGTTCTGGACTCACCCCTGTTGAAGAACGTAGCAGAATTTTAAAATTTTCTACGCATCACCAAGATCAATCTATGGAGTCATCTATCAACGAGGGAGAGGGGAGTGCATCTACATACCCTTGTAGATCGCGAGTGAAAGCATTCAAGAGAACGGGGTTGATGGAGTCGTACTCGTCGTGATCCAAATCACCGATGACCTAGCGCCGAACGGACGGCAGCTCCGTGTTCAACAAACGTACGGTTGGGAAGACGTTTCCTCCAACTTGATCCAGCAAGGGGGAATGAGAGGTTGATGGATATCTAGCAGCACGACGGCGTGGTGGTGGAAACAGCGGTGATCTCGGCAGGGCTTCGCCAAACTCAGCGAGAGGGAGAGGTGTCACGGGAGGGAGAGGGAGGCGCCAGGGGCTAGGGTGCGGCTGCCCTCCCTCCCCCCCACTATATATAGGACCCCTAGGGGGCGCCGTCCCTAGGAGATCCAATCTTCAAGGGGGCGGCGGCCAAGGGGAGTGGCTTGCCCCCCAAGCCAAGTGGGGCGCCCCCCACCCCTAGGGTTTCCAACCCTAGGCGCAGGGGAGGCCCAAGGGGGGCGCACCAGCCCACCAGGGGCTGGTTCCCTTCCCCACTTCAGCCCATGGGGCCCTCCGGGATAGGTGGCCCCACTCGGTGGACCCCCGGGACCCTTCCGGTGGTCCCGGTACAATATCGGTGACCCCCGAAACTTTTCTGATGGCCGAAACTGGACTTCCTATATATAATTCTTCACCTCCGGACCATTCCGGAACTCCTTGTGACGTCCGGGATCTCATCCGAGACTCCGAACAACTCTCGGGTTACCGCATACTAATATCTTAACAACCCTAGCGTCACCAAACCTTAAGTGTGTAGACCCTACGGGTTTGGGAGACATGCAGACATGACCGAGACGACTCTCCGGTCAATAACCAACAGCGGGATCTGGATACCCATGTTGGCTCCCACATACTCCTCGATGATCTCATCGGATGAACCACGATGTCGAGGATTCAATCAATCCCGTATACAATTCCCTTTGTCAATCGGTACGTTACTTGCCCGAGACTCGATCGTCAGTATCCCAATACCTCGTTCAATCTCGTTACCGGCAAGTCACTTTACTCGTACCGTAATGCATGATCCCGTGATCAACCACGTGGTAACATCGAGCTCATTATGATGATGCATTACCGAGTGGGCCCAGAGATACCTCTCCGTCATACGAAGTGATAAATCCCAGTCTCGGTTCGTGCCAACCCAACAGACACTTTCGGAGATACCTGTAGTGCACCTTTATAGTCACCCAGTTACGTTGTGACGTTTGGCACACCCAAAGCACTCCTACGGTATCCGGGAGTTGCACAATCTCATGGTCTAAGGAAATGATACTTGACATTTGGAAAAGCTCTAGCAAACGAACTACACGATCTTTAAGCTATGCTTAGGATTGGGTCTTGTCGATCACATCATTCTCCTAATGATGTGATCCCGTTATCAATGACATCCAATGTCCATAGTCAGGAAACCATGACTATATTTTGATCAACGAGCTAGTAAACTAGAGGATCACTAGGGACGTGTTGTGGTCTATGTATTCACACATATATTTTTCCGGATAACACAATTATAGCATGAACAATAGACAATTATCATGAACAAGGAAATATAATAATAACCATTTTATTATTGCCGCTAGGGCATATTTCCAACAGTCTCCCACTTGCACTAGAGTCAATAATCTAGTTACATTGTGATGAATCGAACACCCATAGAGTTCTGGTGTTGATCATGTTTTGCTCTAGGGAGAGGTTTAGTCAACGGATCTGCTACATTTAGGTCCATATGTACTTTACAAATATCTATTTCTCCATTTTGAACACTTTCACGAATGGAGTTGAAGCGACGCTTGATATGCCTGGTCTTCCTGTGAAATCTGGGCTCCTTGGCAAGGGCAATAGCTCCAGTGTTGTCACAGAAGAGAGTCATCGAGCCCGACGCATTGGGAATGACTCCTAGGTCGGTAATGAACTCCTTCACCCAGATTGCTTCTTGTGCTGCCTCTGAGGCTGCCATATACTCCACTTCACATGTAGATCCCGCCACAACGCTTTGCTTGCAACTGCACCAGCTTACCGCCCCACCATTCAAAATATACACGTATCCGGTTTGTGACTTAGAGTAATCCGGATCTGTGTCGAAGCTAGCATCGACGTAACCCTTTACGACGAGCTCTTCGTCACCTCCATAAACAAGAAACATATCCTTAGTCCTCTTCAGGTACTTCAGGATATTCTTGACCGCTGTCCAGTGTTCCATGCCGGGACTACTTTGGTACCTTCCTACCAAACTTACGGCAAGGTTTACATCAGGTCTGGTACACAACATAGCATACATGATAGACCCTATGGCCGAGGCATAGGGGACGACACTCGTCTTTTCTCTATCTTCTGCCGTGGTTGGGCATTGAGCCGTGCTCAATCTCATACCTTGCAATACAGGCAAGAACCCCTTCTTTGACTGATCCATATTGAACTTCTTCAATATCTTGTCAAGGTACGTACTCTGTGAAAGACCAATGAGGCGTCTCGATCTATCTCTATAGATCTTGATGCCTAATATGTAAGCAGCTTCTCCAAGATCCTTCATTGAAAAACACTTGTTCAAGTAGGCCTTTATGCTTTCCAAGAATTCTATATCATTTCCCATCAACAATATGTCATCCACATACAATACGAGAAAAGCTACAGAGCTCCCACTCACTTTCTTGTAAATGCAGGCTTCTCCATAAGTCTGCGTAAACCCAAACGCTTTGATCATCTCATCAAAACGAATGTTCCAACTCCGACATGCTTGCACCAGCCCATAGATCGAGCGTTGGAGATTGCACACCTTGTCAGCATTCTTAGGATCGACAAAACCTTCCAGCTGCATCATATACAATTCTTCCTTAAGTAAACCATTACGGAATGCCGTTTTGACGTCCATTTGCCATATCTCATAATCATAGAATGCGGCAATTGCTAACATGATTCGGACGGACTTTAGCTTCGCTACCGGTGAGAAAGTCTCATCGTAGTCAACCCCTTAAACTTGTCGATAACCCTTAGCGACAAGCCGAGCTTTATAGATGGTCACATTACCATCCGCGTCTATCTTCTTCTTAAAGATCCATTTATTTTCTATGGCTCGCCGCTCAACGGGCAAGTCAATCAAAGTCCATACTTCGTTTTCATACATGGATCCTATCTTAGATTTCATGGCTTCCAGCCATTTGTCGGAATCCGGGCCCGTCATCGCTTCTTCATAGTTCGAAGGTTCACCGTTGTCTAACAACATGATTTCCAAGACAGGGTTGCCGTACCACTCTGGTGCGGAATGTGTCCTTGTGGACCAACGAAGTTCAGTAGCAACTTGATCTGAAGTTTCATGATCATCATCATTAATTTCCTCTCTAGTCGGTGCAGGCACCTTAGGAACATTTTCTTGAGTTGCGCCATTTTCCGGTTCAAGAGGTAATACTTCATCAAGTTCTACTTTCCTCCCACTTACTTCTTTCGAGAGAAACTCCTTCTCTAGAAAGGATCCATTCTTGGCAACAAAGATCTTTCATTCAGATCTGAGGTAGAAGGTATACCCAATAGTTTCTTTAGGGTATCCTATGAAGACGCATTTTTCCGACTTGGGTTCGAGCTTTTCAGGTTGAAGTTTCTTGACATAAGCATCGCATCCCGAAACTTTTAGAAACAAAAGCTTAGGTTTCTTCCCAAACCATAATTCATACGGTGTCATCTCAACGGATTTCGACGAAGCCCTATTTAAAGTGAATGCGGCAGTCTCTAAAGCATAGCCCCAAAATGATAGCGGTAAATCGGTAAGAGACATCGTAGATCGCACCATATCTAATAGAGTGCGATTACGATGTTCGGACACACCATTACGCTGAGGTGTTCCAGGCAGCGTGAGTTATGAAACTATTCCACATTTTCTTAAGTGTGTGCCAAATTCGTGACTCAAGTATTCCCCCCCACGATCTGATCGCAAGAACTTGATTTTCCTGTCACGTTGATTCTCAACCTCACTCTGAAATTCCTTGAACTTTTCAAAGGTCTCAGACTTGTGTTTCATTAAATAGACATACCCATATCTACTCAAGTCATCAGTGAGGGTGAGAACATAACGATAGCCACCGCGAGCCTCAACACTCATTGGACCGCACACATCAGTATGTATGATTTCAAATAAGTTGGTTGCTCGCTCCATTGTTCCTGAGAACGGAGTCTTGGTCATTTTACCCATGAGGCATGGTTCGCACGTGTCAAATGATTCGTAATCAAGAGACTCCAAAAGTCCATCTGCATGGAGCTTCTTCATGCGTTTGACACCTATATGACCAAGGCAGCAGTGCCACAAGTATGTGGGACTATCATTATCAACCTTATATCTTTTGGTATTCACACTATGAATATGTGTAACATTATGCTTGAGATTCATTAAGAATAAACCATTCACCAGCGGGGCATGACCATAAAACATATCTCTCATATAAATAGAACAACCATTATTCTCGGATTTAAATGAGTAGCCATCTCGAATTAAACGAGATCCTTATACAATGTTCATGCTCAAAGCTGGCACTAAATAACAATTATTGAGATTGAAAACTAATCCCGTAGGTAAATGTAGAGGTAGCGTGCCGACGGCGATCACATCGACCTTGGAAGCATTCCCGACGCGCATCGTCACCTCGTCCTTCGCCATTCTCCGCTTATTCCGCAGCTCCTGCTTTGAGTTAGAAATGTGAGCAACCGCACCGGTATCAAATACCCAGGAGCTACTACGAGTACTGGTAAGGTACACATCAATTGCATGTATATCACATATACCTTTTGTGTTGCCGGCCTTCTTGTCCGCTAAGTATTTGGGGCAGTTCCGCTTCCAGTGACCACTTCCCTTGCAATAAAAACACTCAGTCTCGGGCTTGGGTCCATTCTTTGGCTTCTTCCCGGTAGCTTGCTTACCGGGCGCGGCAACCCCCTTGCCGTCCTTCTTGAAGTTCTTCTTACCCTTGCCTTTCTTAAACTTAGTGGTTTTATTCACCATCAACACTTGATGTTCCTTTTTGATCTCCTCCTCTGCTGATTTCAGCATTGAATATACCTCAGGAATGGTCTTTTCCATCCCCTGCATATTGAAGTTCATCACAAAGCTCTTGTAGCTCGGTGTAAGCGACTGAAGGATTTTGTCAATAACCGCGTCATCTGGGAGATTAACTCCCAGCCGAGTCAAGCGGTTGTGCAACCCAGACATTTTGAGTATGTGCTCACTGACAGAACTATTTTCCTCCATCTTACAACTGAAGAATTTGTCGGAGACTTCATATCTCTCGACCCGGGCATGAGCTTGGAAAACCATTTTCAGCTCTTCGAACATCTCATATGGTCCGTGTTGCTCAAAACGCTTTGGAGCCCCGGTTCTAAGCTGTAAAGCATGCCACACTGAACGAGGGAGTAATCATCAGCACGTGATTGCCAAGCATTCATAACGTCTTGGTTCTCTAGGATGGGTGCGTCACCTAGCGGTGCTTCTAGGACATAATATTTCTTGGCAGCTATGAGGATGATCCTCAGGTTCCGGACCCAGTCCATATAGTTGCTGCCATCATCTTTCAGCTTGGTTTTCTCTAGGAACGCGTTGAAGTTGAGGGCAACATTAGCGTGGGCCATTTGATCTACAAGACATAATGTAAAGATTTTAGACTAAGTTCATGATAATTAAGTTCATCTAATCAAATTATTCAATGAACTCCCACTCAGATAGACATCCCTCTAGTCATCTAAGTGAAACATGATCCGAGTCAACCAGGCCGTGTCCGATCATCATGTGAGACGGACTAGTCAACATCGGTGAACATCTTCATGTTGATCGTATCTTCTATACGACTCATGCTCGACCTTTCGGTCTTCCGTGTTCCAAGGCCATGTTTGTACATGCTAGGCTCGTCAAGTCAACCTAAGTGTATTGCGTGTGTAAATCTGGCTTACACCCGTTGTATTCGAACGTTGCAATCTATCACACACGATCATCACGTGGTGCTTCGAAACAACGAACCTTCGCAACGGTGCACAGTTAGGGGGAACACTTTCTTGAAATTATTACGAGGGATCATCTTATTTAAGCTACCGTCGTTCTAAGCAAATAAGATGTAAAACATGATAAACATCACATGCAATCAAATAGTGACATGATATGGCCAATATCATTTGCTCCTTTTGATCTCCATCTTCGGGGCTCCATGATCATCGTTGTCACCGGCATGACACCATGATCTCCTTCATCGTGTCTTCTTGAATTTGCCTCGTCATCTATTACTTCTACTACTATGGCTAACGCTTTAGCAATAAAGTAAAGTAATTACATGACGTTTATGTTGACACATAGGTCATAAATAAATTAAGACAACTCCTATGGCTCCTGCCGGTTGTCATACTCATCGACATGCAAGTCGTGATTCCTATTACAAGAACATGATCAATCTCATAAATCACATATATCATTCATCACATCCTTTTGGCCATATCACATCACACGGCACATGCTGCAAAAACAAGTTAGACGTCCTCTAATTATTGTTGCAAGTTTTTACGTGGCTGCTATAGGTTTCTAGCAAGAACGTTTCTTACCTACGCCAAAACCACAACGTGATATGCCAATTTCTATTTACCCTTCATAAGGACCCTTTTCATCGAATCCGATCCGACTAAAGTGGGAGAGACAGACACCCGCTAGCCACCTTATGCAACTAGTGCATGTCAGTCGGTGCAACCAGTCTCACGTAAGCGTACGTGTAAGGTCGGTCCGGGCCGCTTCATCCCACGATGCCGCCGAATCAAGATAATACTAGTGATGGCAAGTAAATTGACAATATCGACGCCCACAACTGCTTTGTGTTCTACTCGTGCATAGAAACTACACATAGACCTAGCTCTGATACCACTATAGGGGAACGTAGCAGAATTTTAAAATTTCTTACGTATCACCAAGATCAATCTATGGAGTCATCTATCAACGAGGGAGAGGGGAGTGCATCTACATACCTTTGTAGATCGCGAGCGGAAGTGTTCAAGAGAACGGGGTTGATGGAGTCGTACTTGTCGTGATCCAAATCACCGATGACCTAGCACCGAACGGACGGCACCTCTGTGTTCAACACACGTACGGTTGGGAAGACGTCTCCTCCAACTTGATCCGGCAAGAGGGAAGGAGAGGTTGATGGAGATCCAGCAGCATGACGGCGTGGTGGTGGAAACAGCGGTGATCTCGGCAGGGCTTCGCCAAACTCAGCGAGAGGGAGAGGTGTCACGGGAGGGAGAGGGAGGCGCCAGGGGCTAGGGTGCGGCTGCCCTCCCTCACCCCACTATATATAGGACCCTAGGGGGGGCGCCGGCCCTAGGAGATCCAATCTCCAAGGGGGGCGGCGGCCAAGGGGGGTGGCTTGCCCCCCAAGCAAAGTGGGGCGCCCCCACCCCTAGGGTTTCCAACCCTAGGCGCACGGGAGGTCCAAGGGGGGCGCACCAGCCCACCAGGGGCTGGTTCCCTTCCCCACTTCAGCCCATGGGGCCCTCCGAGATAGGTGGCCCCACCCGGTGGACCCCCGGGACCCTTCCGGTGGTCACGGTACAATATCGGTGACCCCCGAAACTTTCCCGATGGCCGAAACTGGACTTCCTATATATAATTCTTCACCTCTGGACCATTCCAGAACTCCTCGTGACGTCCAGGATCTCATCCGGGACTCCGAACAACTTTCGGGTTACCTCATACTAATATCTCAACAACCCTAGCATCATCGAACCTTAAGTGTGTAGACCCTATGGGTTCGGGAGACATGCAGACATGACTGAGACGACTCTCCGGTCAATAACCAACAGTGGGATCTTGATACCCATGTTGGCTCCCACATGCTCCTCAATGATCTCATCGGATGAACCACGATGTCGAGGATTCAATCAATCCCGTATACAATTCCCTTTGTCAATCGATACGTTACTTGCCCGAGACTCGATCGTCAGTATCCGAATACCTCGTTCAATATCGTTACCGGCAAGTCACTTTACTCGTACCGTAATGCATGATCCCATGATCAACCACTTGGTCACATTGAGCTCATTATGATGATTCATTACCGAGTGGGCCCAGAGATACCTCTCCGTCATACGGAGTGACAAATCCTAGTCTCGATTTGTGCCAACCCAAAAGACACGCTCGGAGATACCCGTAGTGCACCTTTATAGTCACCCAGTTATGTTGTGACGTTTGGCACACCCAAAGCACTCCTACGGTATCCGGGAGTTGCACAATCTCATGGACTAAGGAAGTGATACTTAACATTTGGAAAAGCTCTAGCAAACGAACTACACGATCTTTAAGCTATGCTTAGGATTAGGTCTTGTCCATCACATCATTCTCCTAATGATGTGATCCCGTTATCAATGACATCCAATGTCCATAGTCAGGAAACCATGACTATCTTTTGATCAACGAGCTAGTCGACTAGAGGCTCACTAGGGACGTGTTGTGGTCTATGTATTCACACATATATTTTTCCGGATAACACAATTATAGCATGAACAATAGAGAATTATCATGAACAAGGAAATATAATAATAACCATTTTATTATTGCCTCTAGGCATATTTCCAACAACCCCGCACGCAGCGGCAGTAGCTCGCGTGTCCGGCCCGGCTTCGCCCCGCCCCGCAGCAGGAGGAGCTCGCGAGCCCGGCAGGGCCGCGCCCTGCCACGAAGCAGCAGGAGCTCGCTGATACGTCCATTTTGCATCATGCTTTTATATTGATATTTAGTGTATTATGAGTTGTTATTACACATTATATCACAATACTTATGCCTATTCTCTCTTATTTTACAAGGTTTACATGAAGAGGGAAAATGCCGGGAGCTAGAATTCTGGATTGGAAAATGACCAAATATTAGAGACCTATTCTGCACAACTCCAAAAGTCCTGAAACTTCACGTAGCTTATTTTTGGAATATATAAAAAATATTGGGGGAAGAAAGAACCAGAGGGGGGCCACCAGCCAGCCACAAGGGTGGAGCCCCCCCCCCCCCGACCTTGTGCCCCCCTGGCAGGCCTCTGGTGCCCATCTTTTGGCTATATGGTGTGTTTTGACCTGGAAAAAAAATCAAGAGGAAGCTTTCGGGATGAAGCGCCGCCGTCTCGAGGCGGAACCTAGGCAGAACCAATTTAGGGCTCCGGCGGAGCTGTTTTGCCGGGGAAACATCCCTTCGGGAGGGGGAAATCATCGCCATCGTCATCACCAACGATCGTCTCATTGAGAGGGGGTCAATCTCCATCAACATCTTCACCAACACCATATCCTCTCAAACCCTAGTTCATCTCTTGTATTTGATCTTGGTCCCAAAACCTCAGATTGGTACCTGTGGGTTGCTAGTAGTGTTGATTACTCCTTGTGGTTGATGCTAGTTGGTTTATTTGGTGGAAGATTATATTTTCATATCCTTAATGATAATTAATACTCCTCCGATTATGATTATGAATATGCTTTATGAGTAGTTACGTTTGTTCCTGAGGACATGAGATAAGTCTTGTTATAAGTAGTCATGTGAATTTGGTATTCGTTTGATATTTTGATGAGATGTATGTTGTCTCTCCTCTAGTGGTGTTATGTGAACATCGATTATATGACACTTCACCACTATTTGGGCCTAGGGGAAGTCATTGCGAAGTACTAAGTAGATGATGGGTTGCTAGAGTGACAGAAGCTTAAACCCTAGTTTATGAGGTGCTTTGTAAGGGGCTGATTTGGATCCATATGTTTCATGCTATGGTTAGGTTTACCTTAATTCTTCTTTCGTAGTTGCGGATGCTTGTGGGAGGGGTTAATCGTAAGTGGGATCCTTGTCCAAGGAAGGGCAGCACCCAAGCATCAGTCCACCCACATATCAAATTGTCAAAATAACGAACGTGAATCATATGAGCATGATGAAAACTAGCATGACAACAATTTCCATGTGTCCTCGGGAGCGCTTTGCTTAATATAAGAGTTTGTCCAGGCTTGTCCTTTGCTACAAAAAGGATTGGGCCACCTTGCTGCACCTTGTTTACTTTATTTACTTGCTACCCGTTACAATTTATCCTATCACAAAACTATTTGTTACCGATAATTTCAGTGCTTGCTTATCGGTCATGGAGGTGACAAAGAGTTCGTCGTAAAGAGTTTCGTCGATGCAAGCTTTGACACTGATCTGGATGACTCTAAGTCTCGATCTAGATACATATTGAAAGTGTGAGCAATTAGCTAGAGTAGCTCCGTGCAAAGCATTGTAGACATAGAAAATTTGCAAAATACATACAGCTCTGAATGTGGCAGACCCGTTGACTAAATTTCTCTCACAAGAAAAACATGATCACTCTTTGGGTGTTAATCGCATAGCGATGTGAACTAGATTATTGATTCTAGTAAACCCTTTGGGTATTAGTCACATAGAGATGTGAACTAATCACATAAAGATGTGAACTATTGGTGTTAAATCACATGACGATGTGAACTAGATTATTGACTCTAGTGCAAGTGGGAGACTGAAGGAAATATGCCCTAGAGTCAATAATAAAGTTGTTATTTATATTTCCTTATATCATGATAAATGTTTATTATTCATGCTAGAATTGTATTAACCGGAAACTTAGTACATGTGTGAATATATAGACAAACAGAGTGTCACTAGTATGCCTCTACTTGACTAGCTCGTTGAATCAAACATGGTTCATTTTCCTAGCCATAGACATGAGTTGTCATTTGATTAATGGGATCGCATCATTAGAGAATGATGTGATTGAATTGACCCATTCTGTTAGCTTAGCATTCGATCATTTAGTATATTGCTATTGCTTTCTTCATGACTTATACATGTTCCTATGACTATGAGATTATGCAACTCCCGAATACCGGAGGAACACTTTGTGTGCTACCAAACGTCACAACGTAACTGGGTGATTATAAAGGTGCTCTACAGGTGTCTCTGATGGTACTTGTTGAGTTGGCATAGATCAAGATTAGGATTTGTCACTCCGATTGTCGGAGAGGTATCTCTGGGCCCTCTCGGTAATGCACATCAGTTTAAGCCTTGCAAGCAATGCAACTAATGAGTTAGTTGCGGGATGATGTATTACGGAACGAGTAAAGAGACTTGCCAGTAACGAGATTGAACTAGGTATTGAGATACCAACGATCGAATCTCGGGCAAGTAACATACCGATGACAAAGGGAACAACGTATGTTGTTATGCGGTTTGACCGATAAAGATCTTCGTAGATGTAGGAGCCAATATGAGCATCCAGGTTCCGCTATTGGTTATTGACCGGAGACGAGTCTCGGTCATGTCTATATAGTTTTCTTCTCTTTTCCCTTTCCTTCTCTCCTACTCCTACTACATGGAAGGGGGGAATCCTACTCCCGGTGGGAGTAGGACTCTCCAGGGCGCGCCATAGTAGAGGGCCGGCCCTCCCCATCCTCCACTCCTTTATATATAGGGAGGGGGTACCCCATGAACACACAAGTTGATCAGTTGATCTTTTAGCCGTGTGCGGTGCCCCCTACACCATAATCCACCTCGGTCATATCATAGCGGTGCTTACGCGAAGCCCTGTGTCGGTAGCATCATCATCACCATCATCACGCCGTCGTGCTGACAGAACTCTCCCTCGAAGCTCTACTGGATCGGAGTTCGTGGGACGTCACCGAGCTGAATGTGTGCTGAACTCGGAGGTGCCATACGTTCGGTACTTGGATCGGTCGAATCGTGAAGACGTATGACCACATCAACCGCTTTCTCATAACGCTTCCGCTTACGGTCTACGAGGGTACGTAGACAATACTCTCCCCTCTCGTTACTATGCATCACCATGATCTTGCGTGTGCGTAGGATTTTTTTTTTGAAATTACTGCGTTACCCAACAGTGGCATCCGAGCCAGGTTTATGCGTAGATGTTATATGCACGAGTAGAACACAAGTGAATTGCGGGCGATACAAGTCATACTGCTTACCAGCATGTCATACTTTGGTTCGGCGGTATAGTTGGATGAAGCGGCTTGGATCGGCATTACGCGTACGCTTACGCGAGACTGGTTCTACCGACGTGCTTTGCACACAGGTGGCTGGCAGGTGTCAGTTTCTCCAACTTTAGTTGAACCGAGTGCGACTATGGCTGGTCCTTTTTTGAAGGTTAAAACAACACTAGCTTGACGAAATATCGTTATGGTTTTGATGCGTAGGTAAGAACGGTTCTTGCTCAGCCCGTAGCAGCCACGTAAAACTTGCAACAACAAAGTAGAATACGTCTAACTTGTTTTTGCAGGGCATGTTGTGATGTGATATGGTCAAGGCATGATGCTATATTTTATTGTATGAGATGATCATGTTTTGTAACGGAGTTATTGGTAACTGGCAGGAGCCATATGGTTGTCGCTTTATTGTATGCAATGCAATAGCCCTGTAATTGCTTTACTTTATCACTAAACGGTAGCGATAGTCGTAGAAGCAATATTTGGCGAGATGACAATGATCCTACGATGGAGATCAAGGTGTCGCGCTGGTGATGATGGTGATCATGACGGTGCTTTGGAGATGGAGATCAAAGGCACAAGATGATGATGGCCATATCATATCACTTATATTGATTGCATGTGATGTTTATCCTTTATGCATCTTATTCTGCTTGATTGACGGTAGCATTATAAGATGATCTCTCACTAAATTTCAAGGTACAAGTGTTCTCCCTGAGTATGCACCATTGCCAAAGTTCATCGTGCCGAGACACCACGTGATGATCGGGTGTGATAAGCTCTACGTTCACATACAATGGGTGCAAGCCAGTTTTGCACACGCAGAAATACTCGGGTTAAACTTGACGAGCCTAGCATATGCAGATATGGCCTTGGAACACTGGAGACCGAAAGGTCGAGCATGAATCATATAGTAGATATGATCAACATAGTGATGTTCACCATTGAAAACTACTCCATCTCACATGATGATCGGACATGGTTTAGTTGATTTGGATCACGTGATCATTTAGATGACTAGAGGGATGTCTATCTAAGTGGGAGTTCTTAAGTAATATGATTAATTGAACTTTAATTTATCATGAACTTAGTCCTGATAGTATTTGCATAACTATGTTGTAGATCAATAGCTCACGATGTAGTTCCCCGTTTATTTTGATATGTTCCTAGAGAAAAACTAAGTTGAAAGATGTTAGTAGCAATGATGTGGATTGGATTCGTGATCTGAGGATTATCCTCATTGCGGCATAGAAGAATTATGTCCTTGATGCACCGCTAGGTGACAGACCGATTGCAGGAGCAGATGCAGACATTATGAACGTTTGGCGAGCTCGATATGATGACTACTTGATAGTCTAGTGCACCATGCTTTACGGCTTAGAATCGGGGCTTCAAAGACATTTTGAATGCCAGGGAGCATATGAGATTTTCCAAGAGTTGAAATTAGTATTTCAGACTCATGCCCATGTCCAAAGGTATGAGACCTTTGACAAGCACTTTGCCTACAAGATGGAGGAGAATAACTCAGCTAGTGAGCATGTGCTCAGAAGGCCTGAGTACCACAATCACTTGAATCAAGTGGGAGTTAATATTCCAGATAAGATAGTGATTGACAGAGTTCTCTAGTCACTATCACCAAGTTACTGGAACTTCATGATGAACTATAATATGCAAGGGATAACGGAAATGATTCCCAAGCTCTTCGTGATGCTGAAATCGACGAAGGTAGAAATCAAGAAGAGCATCAAGTGTTGATGGTTGACAAGACCACTAGTTTCAAGAAAAGTGCAAAGGGAAGAATGGGAACTTCAAAAATAACGGCAAGCAAGTTGCTTCACAAGTGAAGGAGCCCAAGTCTAGACCTAAGCCTGAGACTAAGTGCTTCTACTGCAAAGGGACTGGTCACTGGAAGCAGAACTGCCCCACGTATTTGGCCGGTAAGAAGGATGGTAAGATGAACAAAGGTATATTTGATATACATGTTATTGATGTGTACTTTACTAGTGTTTATAGCAACCCCTCATTATTTGATACTACTTCAGTTGCTGAGATTAGTAACTCGAAACGGGAGTTGCAGAATGAACAGAGACTAGTTAAGTGGTGAAGTGACGATGTGTGTTGGAAGTATTTCCAAGACTGATGTGATCATCATCGCACACTCCCTATACTTTCAGGATTAGTGTTGAGCCTAAATAAATGTTATTTGGTGTTTGCGTTAAGCATGAATATGATTTGATTATGTTTATTACAATACGGTTATTCATTTAAAGTTAGAGAATAATTGTTGTTCTGTTTACATGAATAAAACCTTCAATGGTCATACACCCAAGGTGAATGGTTTATTGAATCTCGATCGTAGTAATACACATATTCATAATATTGAAGCCAAAAGATGCAAAGTTAATAATGATAGTGCAACTTATTTGTGGCACTGCCGTTTAGGTCATATTGGTGTAAAGCGCATGAAGAAAATCCATGCTGATGGGATTTTGGAATCACTTGATTATGATTAGTTGATGCTTGTGAACCATGCCTCATGGGCAAGATGATTAAGACTCCGTTCTCCGGAACAATGGAGCGAGCAACAGACTTGTTGGAAATAATACATACTGATGTATGCAGTCCGATGAGTGTTTAGACTCGCGGCAGGTATCGTTATTTTCTGACCTTCACAGATGATTTGAGTAAGATATGGGTATATCTTCTTGATGAAACATAAATCTGAAACATTTGAAAAGTTCAAATAATTTCAGAGTGAAGTGGAAAATCATCGTAACAAGAAAATAAAGTTTCTATGATCTAATCGTGGAGGAGAATATTTGAGTTACGAGTTTGGTCTTCATTTGAAACAATGCGGAATAGTTTCGCAACTCATGCCACCTAGAACACCACAGTATAATGGTGTGTACGAACGTCGTAATCGCACTTTACTAGATATGGTGCGATCTATGATGTCTCTTACTGATTTACCGCTATCATTTTGAGGTTATGCATTAGAGACAGCTGCATTCATGTTAAATAGGGCACCATCTAAATCCGTTGAGATGGCACCGTAAGAACTATGGTTTGGAAAGAAACCAAAGCTGTCATTTCTTAAAGTTTGGGGTTGCGATGCTTATGTGAAAAAGTTTCAAACTGATAAGCTCGAACCCAAATCGGAGTAGTGCATCTTCATAGGATACCCAAAAGAAATTGTTGGGTACATCTTCTATCACAGATCCGAAGGCAAGATATTTTGTTGCTAAGAATGGATCCTTTCTAGAGAAGGAGTTTCTCTCAAAAGAAGTGAGTGGGAGGAAAGTAGAACTTGATAAGGTAACTGTACCTTCTCCCTAATTGGAAAGTAATTCATTACAGAAATCAGTTCTAGTGATTCCTACACCAATTAGTGAGGAAGCTAATGATGATGATCATGAAACTTCAGATCAAGTTACTACCGAAACTCGTAGGTCAACCAGAGTACGGTCCACACCAGAGTGGTATGGTAATCCTGTTCTGGAAGTCATGTTACTAGACCATGACTAACCTACAAACTATGAGGAAGCGATGATGAGCCCAGATTCCGCAAAATGGCTTGAGGCCATGAAATCTGAGATGGGATCCATGTATGAGAACAAAGTAAGGACTTTGATTGACTTGTCCGTTGATCAGTGAGTCATTGAGAATAAATGGATCTTCAAGAGGAACACAGACCCTGATAGTAGTGTTACTATCTACAAAGCTCGAATTGTCGCAAAATGTTTTCGACAAATTCAAGGTGTTGACTACGATGAGATTTTCTCACTTGTATCGATGCTTAAAAGTCTGTCCAAATCATGTTAGCAGTTGCCGCATTTTATGAAATCTGGCAAATGGATGTCAAAACTGCATTCCTTAATGGATTTCAAAGAAGAGTTGTATATGATGCAACCAGAAGGTTTTGTCGATCCTAAAGGTGCTAACAAAGTGAGCAAGCTCCAGTGATCCATCTATGGACTGGTGCAGGCATCTCGGAGTTGGAATATATACTTTGATAAAGTGATCAAAGCATATGGTTTTATACAGACTTGCGGTGAAACCTGTATTTACAAGAAAGTGAGTGGGAGCACTACATCATTTCTGATAAGTATATGTGAATGACATATTGTTAATAGGAAATAATGTAAAATTTTCTAGAAAGCATAGAGGAGTGTTTGAAAGGAGTTTTTCAAAGAAAGACCTCGGTGAAACTACTTACATATTGAGCATCAAGATCTATAGAGATAGATCAAGACGCTTGATATATTTTCAATGAGTACATACCTTGACAAGATTTTGAAGTAGTTCAAAATGGAACAATCAAAGAAGGAGTTCTTTCCTGTGTTGCAAGGTGTGAATTTGAGTAAAGACTCAAAACCCGGCCACGGCAGAAAATAGAAAGAGAATGAAAAGTCATTCCCTATGCCTCAGTCATAGGCTCTATAAAGTATGCCATGCTGTGTACCAGAGCTATTGTGTACCTCACCATAAGTTTGGCAAGAGGGTACAAAAGTGATCCAGGAATGGATCACTGGACAACGGTCAAAAATATCCTTAGTGGAATAAGGAAATGTTTCTCGGTCATGGAGGTGACAAAGAGTTCATCGTAAAGAGTTTCGTCGATGCAAGCTTTGACACCGATCTGGAAGACTCTAAGTCTCGATCTAGATACATATTTAAAGTGTGAGCAATTAGCTAGAGTAGCTCTGTGCAAAGCATTGTAGACATAGAAAAATTGCAAAATACATACGGCTCTAAATGTGGCAGACCCGTTGACTAAATTTCTCTCACAAGCAAAACATGATCACTCTTTGGGTGTTAATCACATAGCAATGTGAACTAGATTATTGACTCTAGTAAACCCTTTGGGTATTAGTCACATAGAGCTGTGAACTAATCACATAAAGATGTGCACTATTGGTGTTAAATCACATGACGGTGTGAACTAGATTATTGACTCTAGTGCAAGTGGGAGACTGAAGGAAATATGCCCTAGAGGCAATAATAAAGTTGTTATTTATATTTCCTTATATCATGATAAATGTTTATTATTCATGCTAGAATTGTACTAACCGGAAACTTAGTACATGTGTGCATATATAGACAAACAAAGTGTCACTAGTATGCCTCTACTTGACTAGCTCGTTGAATCAAAGATGGTTAATTTTCCTAGCCATAGACATGAGTTGTCATTTGATTAATGGGATCACATCATTACAGAATGATGTGATTGACTTGACCCATTCTGTTAGCTTAGCATTCAATCGTTTAGTATATTGTGATTGCTTTCTTCATGACTTATACATGTTCCTATGAGTATGAGATTATGCAACTCCCGAATACCGGAGGAACACTTTGTGTGCTACCAAACGTCACAACGTAACTGGGTGATTATAAAGGTGCTCTACAGGTGTCTCCGATGGTACTTGTTGAGTTGGCATAGATCAAGATTAGGATTTGTCACTCCGATTGTCGGAGAGGTATCTCCGGGCCCTCTCGGTAATGCACATCACTTTAAGCCTTGCAAGCAATGCAACTAATGAGTTAGTTGTGGGATGATGTATTATGGAACGAGTAAAGAGACTTGCCGATAATGAGATTGAACTAGCTATTGAGATACCGACGATCGAGTCTCGGGCAAGTAACATACCAATGACAAAGGGAACAACGTATGTTGTTATGCGGTTTGACCGATAAAGATCTTCGTAGAATATGTAGGATCCAATATGAGCATCCAGGTTCCGTTATTGGTTATTGACCGATGAGTCTCCGTCATGTCTACATAGTTCTCGAACCCGTAGGGTCCGCACGCTTAACGTTCGGTGACGATTGGTAATATGAGTTCATGTGTTTTGATGTACCGAAGGTAGTTTGGAGTCCCGGATGAGATCGGGGACATGACGAGGAGTCTCAAAATGGTCGAGACGTAAAGATTGATATATTGGAGGACTATATTCAGACATCGGAAAGGTTCCGAGTGATTTGGGTATTTTTCAGAATACCGGAGAGTTACGGGAATTCACCGGGGAGTATATGGGCCTTATTGGGATTTAGGGGAAAGAGAGAGGGGAGGCTGCGCGCGCCCCAAGGCTTAGTCCAAATTGGACTAGGGGAGGGGCGGCGCCCCCTCCTTCCTTCTCTTCTCTTTTCCCTTTCCTTCTCTCCTACTCCTACTACATGGAAGGGGGGGGGGTAATCCTACTCCCGGTGGGAGTAGGACTCCCCAGGGCGTGCCATATTAGAGGGCCGGCCCTCCCCCTCCTCCACTCCTTTATATACGAGGGAGGGGGGCACCCCATGAACATACAAGTTGATCAGTTGATCTTTTAGCCGTGTGCGGTGCCCCCCTCCACCATAATCCACCTCGGTCATATCATAGCGGTGCTTAGGCGAAGCCCTGCATCGGTAGCATCATCATCACCGTCATCACGCCGTCGTGCTGACAGAACTCTCCGTCGAAGTTCTGCTGGATCGGAGTTCGTGGGACGTCACCGAGCTGAACGTGTGCTGAACTCGAAGGTGCCGTACGTTCGGTACTTGGATCGGTCGGATCATGAAGACGTACGACTACATCAACCGTGTTCTCATAATGCTTCCGCTTACGGTCTACAAGGGTACGTAGACAATACTCTCCCCTCTCGTTGCTATGCATCACCATGATCTTGCGTGTGCGTAGGATTTTTTTTGAAATTACTGCTTTACCCAACAATCTTCACCTCGACCGGAACCACAATTAGTTACTCCTCAACCCACTGCACCTACTGAAAATATTTATTATGAATTTCCTTCGGATATGATAGAGAAACTACTAGCTAATCCTTATGCAGGAGATGGAACATTACATCCAGATATGCACCTAATCTATATGGATGGAGTTTGTGGATTATTTAAGCTTGTAGGTATGCTCGAGGATGTTGTCAAGAAGAAGGTCTTACCTTTATCTTTGAAGGGAAAGGCATTAACATGGTATAGGCTATTGGTTGATTTTGGATCATGGAACTACAACTGATTGAAATTGGAATTTCATCAGAAGTTTTATCCTATGCATCTGGTTCATCGTGACCGGAATTATATATATAATTTTTGGCTTCGTGAAGGAGATAGTATCACTTAAGCTTGGGGAGGCTTAAGTCAATGTTATATTCATGCCCCAATCATGAGCTCTCAAAAGAAATCATTATTAAAAACTTTTATGCTCGGCTTTCTCATAATGATCGATCCATACTCGATACTTCTTGTACTGGTTCTTTTATGAAGAAGGATATTGAATTCAAATGGGATTTATTGGAAAGAATTAAATGCAACTCTGATGATTGGGATCTCGACGAAGGTAAGGAGTCAGGTATAAACCTTAAGTTTGATTGTGTTAAATCTTTTATGGATGTCGATGCTTTTCGTGATTTTAGCACTAAATTTGGACTTGACTCTGAGATAGTAGCTTCTTTTTGTGAATCTTTTTCTATTCATGTTGATCTCCCTAAGGAGAAGTGGTTTAAATATCATCCTCCCATTGAATTTAAAGTAGTTTAACCTAATAAAGTTGAAGAAGAAACTATTATTTATAATGTTGATGCTATTGTTCCTACTGCTTATATTGAGAAACCACATTTTCCTGTTAGAATAAAGGATCATGCTAAAGCTTCAACTGTGGTTCGTAAGAGTTATAATAAAACACCTACACCCCCTGAGCAAATTAAAGTTGAACCTAGTATTGCTATGGTTAAAGATCTCTTGGTTGATAATATTGATGGGCATGTTATTTATTTCTCTGATGAAGCTGCTAGGATTGCTAAACCCGGTATGAAAGATAAACATAGACCTGTTGTTGGTATGCCTGTTGTTTCTGTTAAAATAGGAGATCATTGTTATCATGGCTTATGTGATGTGGGTGCTAGTGTGTGTGCAATTCCTTATACCTTATATAAGGAAATTATGAATGATATTGCACCTGCTGAGATAGAAAATATTGATGTTACTATTAAGCTTGCTAATAGAGATACTATATCACCAATTGGGATTGTTAGAGATGTTGAAGTCTTGTGTGAGAAAATTAAATATCCTACTGATTTTATTGTTCTTGGTTCCTCACAAGATAATTTTGACCCATTATATTTGGTAGACCCTTCTTGAATACTGTTAATGCAAAGATAGATTGCGAGAAAGATATTGTTACTGTTGGTTTAGGGGATATGTCTCATGATTTTAATTTCTCTAAATTTCGTAGACAACCCCATGATAAAGAATTGCCTAGTAAGGATGAAATTATTGGTCTTGCTTCTATTGTCGTTCCTGCTGCTGATCCTTTAGAACAATATTTGCTAGACCATACAAAATGATATGTTTATGAATGAAAGAAGGGAAATAGATGAAGTATTCTTCAATTAGGGACCTATTTTGAAACGTAATTTGCCTGTTGAAATCCTTGGATATCCTCCTCCACCTAAGGGTGACCCCGTGTTTGAGCTTAAACCGCTACCTGATACTTTGAAATATGCTTATCTTGATGAAAATAAGATATATCATGTTATTATTAGTGATAGCCTTTCAGAGCATGAAGAAAAGAAATTATTGAAAACTCTGAAGAAGCACTGTGGCGCTATTGGATATACTATTGATGATCTTAAGGGCATTAGTCCCACTCTATGTCAGCACACAATTAAATTGGAGAAAGACGCTAAACCGATTGTTGATCATCAACGACGGTTAAATCCTAAGATGAAAGAAGTGGTAAGAAATGAAATACTAAAGCTTCTGGAAGTAGGTATAATTTATCCTATTGTTGATAGTCAATAGGCAAGTCTTGTTCATTGTGTCCCTAAGAAGGGAGGCATTACTGTTATTCCTAATGATAAGAATGAATTGATTCCTCAAAGAATTGTTACAGGTTATAGAATGGTAATTGATTTCTACAAATTAAATAAAGCTATTAGAAAAGATCATTACCCTCTACCTTTTATTGATCAAATGCTAGAAAGACTATCCAGACATACACATTTTTGCTTTCTAGATGGTTATTCTGGTTTCTCTCAAATACCTGTGTCAAAAGAAGATCAAGAGAAAACCACTTTTACTTGCCCTTTCGGTACATTTGCTTATAGATGTACGCCTTTTGGTTTATGTAATGCACCTGCTACCTTTCAAAGATGTATGACTGCTATATTCTCTGACTTTTGTGAAAAGATTGTTGAGGTTTTCATGGATGATTTCTCCATTTATGGAAGTTCTTTTGATGATTGCTTAAGCAACCTTGATCGAGTTTTGCAGAGATGTGAAGAAACTACTTTTGTCTTGAATTGGGAGAAGTGCCACTTTATGGTTAATGAAGGTATTGTCTTGGGGCATAAAATTTCTGAAAGAGGTATTGAAGTTGATAAAGCTAAAGTAGATGCTATTGAAAAGATGTCGTGTCCTAAAGATATCAAAGGTATAAGAAGTTTCCTTGGTCATGTTGGTTTCTATAGGAGGTTTATTAAAGACTTCTCTAAAATTTATAGTCCTCTCACTAATCTCTTAGAAAAAGATGTTCCTTTTCTTTTTGATGATAATTGTGTAGAAGAATTTGAAATACTTAAGTAAGCCTTGATTTCTGCACCTATTGTTCAACCACCTGATTGGAATTTACCCGTTGAAATTATGTGTGATGCTAGTGATTATGTTGTTGGTGCTGTTCTATGACAAAGAGTTGATAAGAAATTAAATGTTATTCAGTATGCCACTAAAACTCTAGAGAGTGCCCAGAGAAATTATGCTACCACTGAAAAAGAAGTTTTAGCAGTTGTATTTGCATGTGATAAGTTCAGACCTTACATTGTTGATTCCAATGTAATTGTTCACACTGATCATGCTACTATTAAATATATTATGGAAAAGAAAGATGCTAAACCTATACTTATTAGATGGGTTCTCTTGCTACAAGAATTTGATTAGCATATTATTGATAGAAAGGGAGCTGAGAACCCTATTGTAGACAACTTTTCTAGGTTAGAGAATGTGCTTGATGACCCACTGCCATTGATGATAGTTTTTCTGATGAGCAATTAAATGTCATAAATGCCTCTCATAATACTCCATGGTATGCTGATTATGCTAATTATATTATTGCTAAATTCATACCACCTAGTTTCACATACCAACAAAAGAAAAAGTTTTTCTATGATTTAAGACATTACTTTTGGGATGACCCATACCTTTATAAAGAAGCAGTAGATGGTGTTATTAGGCGTTGTGTACCTGAGCATGAACAGGAACAGATCCTACACAAGTGCCACTCCGAGTCTTGCGGAGGACACCACGCTGGAGATAGAACTACACATAAGGTATTGCAATCCGGTTTCTATTGGCCCACTCTCTTTAAAGATACCCGTAAGTTTGTCTTGTCTTGTGATCAATGTCAAAGAATTGGTAATATTAGTAGACGCCGGGAAATGCCTATGAATTATTCACTTGTTATTGAACCATTTGATGTTTGGGGCTTTGATTATATGGGACCTTTTCCTTCCTCTAATGGGTATACACATATTTTAGTTGCCATTGATTACGTTACTAAGTGGGTAGAAGCTATTCCAAATAGTAGTGCCGATCATAACACTTCTACTAAGATCCTTAAATAAGTTATTTTCCCGAGGTTTGGAGTCCCTAGATATTTAATGACTGATGGTGGTTCACATTTTATTCATGGTGCTTTCCGTAAAATGCTTCCTAAGTATGATGTTAATCATATAATTGCATCTCCATATCATCCTCGGTCTAGTGGTCAAGTAGAATTTAGTGATAGAGAGCGTAAATTAATTTTGCAAAAGACTGTTAATAGATCTAGAAAGAATTGGTCTAAGAAACTTGATGATGCATTAAGGGCTTATAGAACTGCTTATAAGAATCCTATGGTTATGTCTCCGTATATAGTGGTTTATGGAAAAGCATGTCACTTACCTCTTGAACTATAATATAAGACATATTGGGCTATTAAAGAGCTCAATTATGATTTCAAACTTGCCGGTGAGAAGTGGTTATTTGACATTAGCTCTCTTGATGAATGGAGAACTCAAGCCTATGAGAATGCCAAGTTGTTTAAAGAAAAGGTCAAATATGGCATGATAAAAGGATACAAAAGCGTGAGTTTAATTTAGGTGATCATGTTTTGCTATACAACTCTCGTTTAAGATTTTTTGCAGGATAGCTTCTCTCTTAATGGGAGGGCCCTTACATCATCGAGGAGGTCTATCATTCCGGTGCCATAAAAATTAACAATGCCGAAGGCAAAAATCTGAAGGTGGTAAACGGTCAAAGACTCAAGCATTATATCTCAGGTACTCCCATAAATGTTGAGACCAATATAATTGATACCTTAACACTGGAAGAGTACATAAGGGATACTTTCCAGAATGTTTCAGGCTCCGAAAAGGAATAGGTATGTGGTATAGTAAGTAAACCGATTCCAAAACGTTTCCAATGATAAATTTTCTCCGTTTTGGAATATTTAAAAAATAGGAAAATTAAAAGTAGTCTGAAAGTGACACGAGGCGTCCACAAGGGTGGAGGGAGCGCCCTGCCCCTGGGCGCGCCCCCGACCTTGTGGCAACCTCGTGTGCCCTCTAGACTCTGTTTTCTTGTACAATGCTTCTTTTGGTTGGTAAAAATTCATTATATAATCTCCCAAAGGTTTTGACCACAGTACCATGACAAAATTCTTTGTTTTGTTTTGCGTTGTTCCTGCAGCAGATTTGGAGCAAGATGTCTTCGCAAGAGTCGGTCAGGGAGAGTCGGGTATCTCACCCGGCACCAGGCCCAAGAGCATACAGCGATGCTAACCACTTTGGGCCGGTAACGGAGGAAGAGATGGATGCTGACTTGAAAAGAGTGGATGCCATGGAGGAGGATCAAGAAGTTACCTCTCGTCTTCAAACTAGATTCATGCTGGAGGAACTTCAGAGCTCAGCAATACCAAATTCGGTTATTCCTCCCAATGCTAGATTTCTCTCTTATGAAAATATGAAAAAGAGTGTTGCTTTTTCTCCCGCGGAAAGGAAACATCCATGGGTGGATGGAGCTCTAGCCGTCACGTGTAAACTTCTCAAGGAATTAATGGATCTTAAGCAGCAAATTAATAATCTCGAGGAAGAGAATCGTATCCTAAGTGGCATCATCGCCAAGAATATCACATCACCACCTCCAATGAAATATATCTAATTACATGGGTATGGGCGCCCCGGTATCGTATCACCACCACATCTTTATCTTTATCATTTTTCTTAGTTCAATCCTTTTGGTTATATCTTGATCTAGTAGAATAAATTTTTAGTATGATCTAGCTTTGAGTTTTGCTTTGTTCCCTCTATGTAACCGAGTCCATGAGATATATAATAAAGAGTAGTGTTGAGTTAAGGGCTTTTGCTTTCTTGCTATGATCTTGAGGGAATTAAATAAAAGAAATAATAAAAAGTAATAAAAAGATCATATATTGATCTTATGGACAGTAATGACTTCACATATAAAGAGTATGATGAATAAAAGTTGTTGAGACTTGCCAAACATAGTTTTGGTCATTGTTGCAATTAATAGAAAGTGATAAAGAAACCGAGGCTTCACATATAAATATAATATCTTGGACATCTTTTGTAATTGTGAGCACTCATTAAAATATGACATGCTAATAAGTTGATGTTGGACAAGGAAGACAAAATAATGAGTTATGTTTTCTTATATCCGAATAGAAGTTATATTGTTTTGGATCATCCAACATGTTGAGCTTGCCTTTCCCTCTCATGCTAGCCAAATTCTTTGCACCAAGTAGAGATACTACTTGTGCTTCTAAACATCCCTAAACCCAATTTTGCCATGAGAGTCCACCATACCTACATATGGATTGAGTAAGAACCTTCAAGTAAGTTGTCATCGGTGTAAGCAATAAAAATTGCTCTCTAAATATGTATGACTTATTACTGTGAAGAAAATAAGCTTTATATGAACTTGTGATATGGAAGAAATAAAAGCGGCAGACTGCATAATAAAGGTCCTTATCACAAGCGGCAATATAAAGTGACGTTCTTTTGCATTAAGATTTTGTGCATCTGTAGGATCAAAAGTATGTCTAGAGGGGGGGTGATTAGACTACTTGACCAAATAAAAATCTAGCCTTTTCCCAATTTTAGTTCTTGGCAGATTTTAGCTATCTTAGCACAAGTCAAGCAATCTCCACACAATTCAAGCAAGCATGCAAAATAGTATATGAGCAGCGGAAAGTAAAGCATGCAACTTGCAAGAATGTAAAGGGAAGGGTTTGGAGGATTCAAACGCAATTGGAGACACGGATGTTTTTTGTCGTGGTTCTGATAGGTGGTGCTATCGTACATCCACGTTGATGGAGACTTCAACCCACGGAGGGTAATGGTTGCGCAAGTCCACGGAGGGCTCCACCCACGAAGGGTCCACGAAAAAGCAACCTTGTCTATTCCATCACGGCCGTCGCCCATGAAGGACTTGCCTCACTAGCGGTAGATCTTCACGAAGTAGGCGATCTCCTTGCCCTTACAACTCCTTGGTTGAACTCCACAATCTTGTCGGAGGCTCCCAAGTGACACCTAGCCAATCTAGGAGACACCACTCTCCAAGAAGTAACAAATGGTGTGTTGATGATGAACTCCTTGCTCTTGTGCTTCAAATGATAGTCTCCCCAACACTCAACTCTCTCTCTCACAGGATTTGGATTTGGTGGAAAGAAGATTTGAGTGGAAAGCAACTTGGGGAAGGCTAGAGATCAAGATTCATATGGTTGGAATGGAATATCTTGACCTCAACACAAGTGTAGGTGGTTCTCTATCAGAAAATGTGTATTGGAAGTGTAGGTATCTTATGATGGCTCTCTCCACGAATGAAGAGTGGGTGGAGGGGTATATATAGCCTCCACACAAAATCTAACCGTTACACACAATTTGCCAAACTCGGTGGGACTGAATGGTTAAACTCGGCCGGACCAATTCAGGAAACCTAGTGACCATTAGGATTTTCGGTGGGACTGAGATGCAACTCGGTAGGACCGATATGGTTAGGGTTAGGGCATAATGTAATCTCGATGTGACCGATTACACAGACTCGGTGGGACCAATTTTGGTAATAAGCTAACCAGAGAGTTGGTCAGGTAAACTCGGTGGGACCGATTCGCTCATCTCGGTGAGACCGAAATGTTACAAAAGGGAAACAGAGAGTTTACATTGCAATCTCGGTGGGACCGATCGCTCATCTCGATAAGACCGAAACATTACAAAGGGAAACAGAGAGATTACAATCCCATCTCAGTGAAACCGAGATCCCTATCGGTGAGACCGATTTGCCTAGGGTTTGTGGCAGTGGCTATGACATTTGAAACTCGGTGGCGCCGGATAGATAGAACCAGTGGGGCCGAGTTTGACTTTTGGTTTAGGTCATATGTGGATGTGGGAAGGTAGTTGAGGGTTTTGGAGCATATCACTAAGCACTTTGAGCAAGCAAGCCATTAAGCAACACCTCATCCCCTCTTGATAGTATTGGCTTTTCCTATAGACTCAATGTGATCTTGGATCACTAAAATATAAAATGTAGAGTCTTGAGCTTCAAGCTTGAGACAAACTTTTTGTCCTTAGAATTTTGAGGGATCCACTTTCCTCATCCATGCCATGCCATTTATTGAGCTTTTCCTGAAATATTAATCTTGGAATAATGTTAGCTCAGTGAGCTATATGTTGTTAGGAATTACCAAAACCACCCAGGGATAGTTGCACTTTCAATCTCCCCCTTTTTGGTAATTGATGACAACATATAGATCAAAGCTTCAACAAATGATAATAAGAGTGAAAGATATTGTCGCTTTGAGAAGTATGTGAAAAGCAAGAGCTCCCCCTAAATTTGTGCATATCTTAAGATTTGCTTTGGACTGCAAATGCACAATGAGTTAGGATCATGGGTTACTCTTCCATGTCACATACATCTTGGTGGAGCGCTCAAAATGATAAGAATTAAATACATGCACTCATCACCAAGCAAAGTGAATGATCATATAAGGATAAGTAAGATAATATCATATAACAAGCATAAGTGTAGCTTATGATCAACCACATGATCATCAATGTCTCACAGATAATAGCATAGTATCTCAAGCAATCAAAAGACAGACAAAGTTCAACCAAGAAGACAAGAGAGAACAAAAGCAAACGCTCTCTCTCTCGAAGCCTATGATCTATATGTCTTTCTCCCCCTTTGGCAACAAGTTACCAAAAAGTTCATAGAAAATGCATAGCACTAGAACGTCTCTCAAGCTTGGTCTTCAGGTGGTGGTGTCTGGAGAACGCCAAGAACGAAGGCTTCAGTCGAAGTAGATGGAGCTGCTGGGGTAGGTGCTGGAGCTGGTGGCACTGAAGCTGTAGCTGGTGCAGATGAAGTGGCTCTGGTGTCTCTTACTGGCACTGCAGTTGATCTCTGAGCTCGAGGCACTCTGGAAAATGCATCAGTGGTTGTTCTGCCCTCCCTCTCCTGCATATCATCTTGTAGCTGCTCCACAACTGACTGAATATCGGTTACTTTGACATCTAAATCATAGAATTTTTGTTCCACGATTCTTTCCAAGCTCTCCTGGTTTTGAGTCAGGGTGGCCAACCCCTTCTCAATCCTCAGAGTTGATGCTATCAAATAACCAAGCTGGTCCTACTTGCTTTTCAAAAAGTACTCAGATGCCTCCTCTTGAGTTGGCATCTTGGCAGCCTTCTCTTTCTTTGCTTTCTCCTTCTTCTCTTGAGCTTGTACCGATGATGGTTCATTCTCATTCATCACAACTTGATTGTCCTCGAAGTTTGGGTAGATAGGTAAGTGTTCCTTATCCAACAGGTATGTGCCTGTGCCCATCTTTGAGTTTATCAACTCCTGGATTTGTGGGGCATATCCACAACTTCTTTTCTGATCTGCTGCAGTCCTCTTGATAGTCTCAACTATAAGGCTCATGACCTTGAACTTCTGTGGCACATCAAATATATGTAGCAAGTTAATTGCATGGCCTCTGATCATTCTGTGATCACCAGACTTGGGCAAGAGAGTGTGCCTAAGGATCCAATTGATTGTAGGCAGCCCTGACAGCAAGTGTTTTACTGACCCAAACTGGTGAGTCTCAAGATCATCTTCAGGAATCTCCTTGTACATGTTTTCCATAGAGTTGTGATCCATCTTCTTCTTGGCATAGGCATCCAAGTCATCTTCTTCTTCCTTAGGAGCATTGATCAGATTTGCCCATTCCTCAATAGTTGAGTGGTACCTTGTACCTTCAGACATCCATACTATCCTGCCATCTGGATAGAAGTGTGCTGTGGAGTAGAATTGCATTATGAGCTCCTCATTCCACTTTGTGAGCTTCTGCCCAACAAAGTCTGCAACTCCACAAGCACTGAAGTTGTCAAACACACCAGGATAGTGTTCCTCATTTTCCTTGATATACTTCCAGTCGACCCACCTCATTTCACACACTATAGGCTTCTTGTCCAACGACACTGTCTCATAGAAGTCCTGATGTTCCTTTGTGTGGAACCTATAATCAACAACAGTCCTTCTCCTGGTAGCATATGGGTCTGTCTCTCTCCATAGCCTCAACCCTGAGTCTCTCCTGACCTTCATGTTCTCAGCCACAGGATGAGCATCATTGTGGTCTGGAATCTTGGGTTTGAGCTTTCTCAGGACTTGTCCTTCATCATCTTCATCAGCAGCAACTTCAGGCACTGGGGCCTTGTTCTTCTCAGCAGCTGGTATACTCCTGGTATTCCTCTTAGGTGCACTCTTGGGCTTGGAGGCTGCTTCTTTGGGCTTTGATGAAGCAGCCCCTGTCCTGATAGCATCACCCATAAGCTTCTGGGCCTTAGGTGCTGGTGCAGCAACCTCTTCTTCCTCTTCCTCTTCAGAATCTCTCATGATTGAGGATCTCCCAAGCACTCTAGAAGTGGTCTTTTTGATTCTCTCCTTCCACTTCTTCCCTTCTGCAGCAGCCTCTTTGGGTTCAGATCCCAAAGGGATTTGAGTAGATGCTCTGGCCTTAGACATTGGAATTCTCTTTGCAGGAACCTTTTGCTTCATGCCTGGCTTGGTGGCAGCAGCAGTGCTATATTCCTTCTTAACCACTTTCTTCTTGGAAGTGGCCTCATCCTCAACTGCCACATAGTCTTCATCCTCAGACTCTGAAGTTTTCTTCTTCCTTGTTCTGGTGGCAGCTTTGGGCAAGTTGCTGGGAGTGCTCCTGCTACCATCATCTGAACTGCTAGAGGGACTAGGGCCCTCACTCAGGTGAACCTGCTCCTCTGACTTGTTCTGGCTGTCACTCTGATCAGACATATTGCAAACACTGACAGCAGACCCTATGAATAGATATAGATGAGATCGAGTGGATGAGCATCACAAAATGCAGAGGTTTTTGCAAGAGAATGAGTCAAAAACTTAGTTTTAGTTTTCCACAGAAAGCATTTCGGATCAACCGATTTGTAAACTCGGTGATACCGAAGCAGCTGTTGGAACCTAAACTAGTGAACTCGGTCAGACCGAGTCACAGTTCGGTGGCACCGAGACTGCTAGGGTTTCACAAAGTCCTGAACTCGGTCACACCGATTTGCAATTCTCGGCCAGACCGAAAATTACATGTACAATGGCCTGAGCCGAATCGGTGGTATCGAGTTCCACAACTTGGTGGGTCCGAGATGGTTTCGGCGGAAACCTAACCCTAAATTTTCAATTCAACTCTAATCTATGGAGTGTTTTGATTGGATAGAAGCGTTTCAATCGTGGTAAGAATCATAGTGAACACAATGTGCTAGGAATCGGACTGGGATAGCGCTGTGATCGAGTCCATACCCTAGTTCGGCGATGAACTCTCTACGGCGGCAACGGCAGGGAAGAATTCCGTTGACGGCGGCGGAGACCAGCGACAGGAGGCGGCTGGCGATGAGGAGGACGATCTGGAGACCCAGGAGGCAGAGCGAGCTATGCGCGGGCAAAGGGGTTTCGGCGAAATTTCCAAAATTTTGCCCGTGAGTATATATAGCCCGACCCTGTCGGTGTGACCGAGTGGAACAACTCGGTGGCATCGAGATTCATAACTGCAAGTAGTTACTGAAACTCGGTGTGACCGAAAGGTTCAAATCGGTTGCACCGAGATTGAAAACCTATATTGACTTAGTGATCTCGGTATGACCGAAATGGATGAATCGGTCAGACCGAAAAGCACAAAGAAGTTTTGGAAGTTTAAGTCTATGATGAATCGGGGACTCCGAGTGCTCCTCACACAGAGTGGTTCGAATCTGACTTGATCCAATTTTGTGATGTAGCATGAATAAAGTTTGAGACGAGAAAAGCATAGATAGATAGAGAGGGTGCTTAGGAATTCTTGTCCATCCACTTGGCAAAAGAAAAGAAAACCAATCAATCAAAACAACAAGTGGATGTACTCGAATGAGTAAAATATGCAATCAACATGCTCACACAATAAAATGGCAATTGATAAAGGAAATATGCCCTAGAGGCAATAATAAAGTTATTATTTATTTCCTTATATCATGATAAATGTTTATTATTCATGCTAGAATTGTATTAACCGGAAACATAATACATGTGTGAATACATAGACAAACATAGTGTCACTAGTATGCCTCTACTTGTCTAGCTCGTTAATCAAAGATGGTTATGTTTCCTAACCATGAACAAAGAGTTGTTATTTTATTAACGGGATCACATCATTAGTTGAATGATCTGATTGACATGACCCATTCCATTAGCTTAGCACCTGATCGTTTAGTATGTTGCTATTGCTTTCTTCATGACTTATACATGTTCCTATGACTATGAGATTATGCAACTCCCGTTTGCCGGAGGAACACTTTGTGTGCTACCAAACGTCACAACGTAAATGGATGATTATAAAGGGGCTCTACAGGTGTCTCCAAAGGTACATGTTGGGTTGGCGTATTTCGAGATTAGGATTTGTCACTCCGATTGTCGGAGAGGTATCTCTGGGCCCTCTCGGTAATGCACATCACATAAGCCTTGCAAGCATTGCAACTAATATGTTAGTTGTGAGATGATGTATTACGGAACGAGTAAAGAGACTTGCCGGTAACGAGATTGAACTAGGTATTGGATACCGACGATCGAATCTCGGGCAAGTAACATACCGATGACAAAGGGAACAACGTATGTTGTTATGCGGTCTGGCCGATAAAGATCTTCGTAGAATATGTAGGAGCCAATATGGGCATCCAGGTCCCGCTATTGGTTATTGACCGGAGACGTGTCTCGGTCATGTCTACATTGTTCTCGAACCGTAGGGTCCGCACGCTTAAGGTTTCGATGACAGTTATATTATGAGCTTATGAGTTTTGATGTACCGAAGGAGTTCGGAGTCCCGGATGAGATCGGGGACATGACGAGGAGTCTCGAAATGGTCGAGACGTAAAGATCGATATATTGGACGACTATATTCGGACATCGGAAAGGTTCCGAGTGATTCGGGTATTTTTCGGAGTACCGGGTAGTTACGGGAGAAGCAATGGGCCTTGATGGGCTTTAGTGGGAAGAGGAGAAAGGGCCAAGGGGCTGCTGCGCCCCCCCTCCCCTCTGGTCCGAATTGGACTAGGGAAAAGGGGGCCGGCCACCTTTCCTTCTCCTCCACTTCCTTCTCCCTTCCTCCCCTTTTGGTGGACTCCTACTAGGACTTGGAGTCCTAGTAGGACTCCACATCCTGGCCGTACCAAGCCTTGGCCGGCCTCCTCCTCCTCCATCCTTTATATACTGAGGCAAGAGGCACCCCATGGACACACAAGTTGATCATTGAGATCGTTCCTTAGCCGTGTGCGGTGCCCCCTGCCACCATATTCCACCTCGATCATATCGTTGTAGTGCTTAGGCGAAGCCCTGCGTCGGTAGAACATCAAGATCGTCACCACGCCGTCGTGCTGACGGAACTCCTCCCCGAAGCTTTGCTGGATCGGAGCCCGGGGATCGTCATCGAGTTGAACGTGTGCCAAGAACTCGGAGGTGCTGGAGTAACGGTGCTTGGATCGGTCGGATCATGAAGACGTACGACTACATCAACCACGTTGTGCTAACGCTTCCGTTGTCGATCTACAAGGGTACGTAGATCACACTCTCCCCTCTCGTTGCTATGCATCACCATGATCTTGCGTGTGCGTAGGAATTTTTTTGAAATTACTACGTTCCCCAACAGTGGCATCTGAGCCTGGTTTTATATGTTGATGTTATATGCACGAGTAGAACACAAGTGAGTTGTGGGCGATATAAGTCATGCTGCTTACCAGCATGTCATACTTTGGTTCGGCGGTATTGTTGGACGAAGTGGCCCGGACCAACATTACGCGTATGCTTACGCGAGACCGGTTCTCCTGACGTGCTTTGCACAGAGGTGGCTTGCGGGTGACAGTTTCTCCAACTTTAGTTGAACCGAGTGTGGCTACGCCCGGTCCTTGCGAAGGTTAAAACAGCACCAATTTGACAAACTATCGTTGTGGTTTTGATGCGTAGGTGAGATTGGTTCTTACTTAAAGCCCGTAGCAGCCGCGTAAAACTTGCAACAACAAAGTAGAGGACGTCTAACTTGTTTTTGCAGGGCATGTTGTGATGTGATATGGTCAAGACATGATTTTATTGTATGAGATGATCATGTTTTGTAACTGAGTTGTCGGCAACTGGCAGGAGCCATATGGTTGTTGCTTTATTATATGCAATGCAATTGCGCTGTAATGCTTTACTTTATCACTAAGCGGTAGCGATAGTCGTGGAAGCATAAGATTGGCGAGACGACAACGATGCTATGATGGAGATCAAAGTGTCGCGCCGGTGACGATGGTGATCACGACGGTGCTTCGAAGATGGAGATCACAAGCACAAGATGATGATGGCCATATCATATCACTTATATTGATTGCATGTGATGTTTATCTTTTATGCATCTTATCTTGCTTTGATTGACGGTAGCATTATAAGATGATCTCTCACTAATTATCAAGAAGTATTCTCCCTGAGTATGCACCGTTGCGAAAGTTCTTCGTGCCGAGACACCACGTGATGATCGGGTGTGATAGGTTCTACGTTCAAATACAACGGGTGCAAAACAGTTGCACACACGGAATACTCAGGTTATACTTGACGAGCCAAGCATATACAGATATGGCCTCGGAACACGGAGACCGAAAGGTCGAGCGTGAATCATATAGTAGATATGATCAACATAGTGATGTTCACCAATGAAACTACTCCATCTCACGTGATGATCGGACATGGTTTAGTTGATTTGGATCACGTGATCACTTAGAGGATTAGAGGGATGTCTATCTAAGTGGGAGTTCTTAAGTAATATGATTAAATTGAACTTAAATTTATCATGAACTTAGTCCTGGTAGTATTTTGCAAATTATGTTGTAGATCAATAGCTCGCGTTGTTGCTTCCCTATGTTTATTTTGATATGTTCCTAGAGAAAATTGTGTTGAAAGATGTTAGTAGCAAAGATGCGGATTGGATCCGTGATCAGAGGTTTATCCTCATTGCTGCACAGAAAAATTATGTCCTTGATGCACCGCTAGGTGACAGACCTATTGCAGGAGCAGATGCAGACGTTATGAACGTTTGGCTAGCTCAATATGATGACTACTTGATAGTTTAGTGCACCATGCTTAATGGCTTAGAATCGGGACTTCAAAGACGTTTTGAACGTCATGGAGCATATGAGATGTTCCAGGAGTTGAAGTTAATATTTCAAGCAAATACCCGAGTTGAGAGATATGAAGTCTCCAACAAGTTCTATAGCTAAAAGATGGAGGAGAATCACTCAACTAGTGAGCATGTGCCCAGATAGTCTGAGTACTACAATCACTTGAATCAAGTGGGAGTTAATCTTCCAGATAAGATAGTGATTGACAGAATTCTCTAGTCACCATCACCAAGTTAGTAGAACTTCGTGATGAACTATGATATGAAAGGGATAACGGAAACGACTCCCAAGCTCTTCGTAATGCGGAAATTGACGAAGGTAGAAATCAAGAAAAACATCAAGTGTTGATGGTAGACAAGACCACTAGTTTCAAGAAAAGGGCAGAGGGAAGAAGGGGAACTTCAAGAAGAACGGCAAGCGAGTTGCTGCTCAAGTGAAGAAGCCCAAGTCTGGTCCTAAGCCTGAGACTAAGTGCTTCTACTGCAAAGGGACTGGTCACTGGAAGCGGAACTACCCCAAGTGATTGGCAGATAAGAAGGATGGCAAAGTGAACATAAGTATATTTGATATACATGTTATTGATGTGTACTTTACTAGTGTTTATAGCAAACCCTCAGTATTTGATACTAGTTCAGTTGCTAAGATTAGTAACTCGAAACGGGAGTTGCAGAATAAACAGAGACTAGTTAAGGGTGAAGTGACGATGTGTGTTGGAAGTGGTTCCAAAATTGATATGATCATCATCGCACACTCCCTATACTTTCGGGATTAGTGTTGAAACTAAATAAGTGTTATTTGGTGTTTGCGTTGAGCATGAATATGATTTGATCATGTTTATAGCAATACGGTTATTCATTTATGTTGGAGAACAATTGTTGTTCTGTTTACATGAATAAAACCTTATATGGTTACACACCCAATGAAAATGGTTCATTGGATCTCGATTGTAGTGATACACATATTCATAATATTGAAACCAAAAGATGCAAAGTTAATAATGATAAGTGCAACTTATTTGTGGCACTGCCGTTTAGGTCATATTGGTGTAAAGCGCATGAAGAAACTCCATGCTGATGGGCTTTTTGAATCACTTGATTATGAATCACTTGATGCTTGCGAACCATGCCTCATGGGCAGGATGACTAAGACTCCGTTCTCCGGAACAATAGAGCAAGCAACTAACTTATTGGAAATAATACATACTGATGTATGCGATCCGATGAGTGTTGAGGCTCGTGGCAAGTATCATTATTTTCTGACCTTCACAGATGATTTGAGCAGATATGGGTATATCTACTTGATGAAACACAAGTCTGAAACATTTGAAAAGTTCAAAGAATTTCAGAGTGAAGTGGAGAATCATCATAACAAGAAAATAAAAGTTTCTATGATATGATCGCAGAGGTAAAATATTTGAGTTACGAGTTTGGCCTTTAGTTAAAACAATGTGAAATAGTTTCACTACTCACGCCACCTGGAACACCACAGTGTAATGGTGTGTCCGAACATCGTAACCGTACTTTATGAGATATGGTGCAATCTATGATGTCTCTTGCCGATTTACCACTATCGTTTTGGGGTTATGCATTAGAGACAGCTGCATTCACATTAAATAGGGCACCATCTAAATCCGTTGAGACAACACTATATGAACTATGGTTTAGCAAGAAACCAAAGTTGTCGTTTCTTAAAAAGTTTGGGGTTGTGATGCTTATGTGAAAAAGTTTCGTCCTGGTAAGCTCAAACCCAAATCGGAAAAGTATGTCTTCATAGGATACCCAAAAGTTACTGTTGGGTACACCTTCTATCACAGATCCGAAGGCAAGTTTCTTGCTAAATTCGGAAACTTTCTGGAGAAGGAGTTTCTCTCGAAAGAAGTGAGTGGGAGGAAAGTAGAACTTGATGAGGTAACTGTACCTCCTCCCTTATTGGAAAGTAGTACATCACAGAAACCGATTTCTGTGACACCTACACCAATTAGTGAGGAAGCTAATGATGATGATCATGAAACTTCAGATCAAATTACTACCGAATCTCGTAGGTAAACTAGAGTGAGATCTGCACCAGAGTGGTACGGTAATCCTGTTCTGGAAGTCATGTTACTAGACCATGACGAACTTGCGAACTATGAGGAAGCGATGATGAGCCCAGATTCTGCAAAATGGCTTGAAGCCATGAAATCTGAGATGGGATCCATGTATGAGAACAAAGTGTGGACTTTGGTTGACTTGCCCGATGATCGGCAAGACATTGAGAATAAATGGATCTTTAAGAGGAAGACGGACGCTGATAGTAGTGTTACTATCTACAAAGCTAGAATTGTCGCAAAAGTTTTCGACAAGTTCAAGGTGTTGACTACGATGAGAGTTTCTCACTCGTATCTATGCTTGAGTCTGTCCGAATCATGTTAGCAATTGCCGCATTTTATGAAATCTGGCAAATGGATAAACAAAACTGCATTCCTTAATGGATTTATTAAAGAAGAGTTGTATATGATGCAACCAGAAGATTTTGTCAATCCGAAAGGTGCTACCAAAATGTGCAAGCTCCAGCGATCCATCTGTGGAATGGTGCAAGCATCTCGGAGTTGGAATATACGCTTTGATGAGTTGATCAAAGCATATAGTTTTATACAGACTTGCGGTGAAGCCTATATTTACAAGAAAGTGAGTGGGAGCACTACAGCATTTCTGATAAATATATGTGAATGACATATTGTTGATCGGAAATAATGTAGAATTTTTCTGTAAAGCATAAAGGAGTGCTTGAAAGGAGTTCTTCAAAGAAAGACTTCGGTGAAGCTGCTTACATATTGAGCTTCAAGATCTATAGAGATAGATCAAGACGCTTGATAACTTTTTTCAATGAGTACATACCTTGACAAGATTTTGAAGTAGTTCAAAATGGAGCAGTCAAAGAAAAGGTTTCTTGCCTGCGTTACAAGGTGTGAAGTTAAGTAAGACTCAAAGCCCGACCACGGCAGAACATGGAAAGAGAATGAAAGTCATTCCCTATGCCTCATTCATAGGTTCTATAAAGTATGCCATGATGTGTACCAGATCTATTGTATACCTACACTGTGTTAAGCAAGGGAGTACAATAGTGATCTAAGAGTAGATCACTGGACATTGGTCAAAATTATCCTTAGTGGAATAAGGAAATATTTCTCGATTATGGAGGTGACAAAAGGTTCGTCGTAAAAAGTTACGTCGATGCAAGTTTTGACACAGATCTGGATGACTCTAAGTCTCGATCTAGATACATATTGAAAGTAGGAGCAATTAGCTAGAGTAGCTTTGTGCAGAGCATTGTAGACATAGAATTCGCAAAATACTTACGGATCTGTATGTGACAGACCCGTTGACTAAAAATATCTCACAAGCAAAACATGATCACACCTTAGTACTCTTTGGGTGTTAATCACATAAATGATGTGAACTAGATTATTGACTCTAGTAAACCCTTTCGGTATAGGTCACATGACGATGTGAACTATGGGTGTTAATCACATGGTGATGTGAACTCTTAGTGTTGAATCACATGGCGATGTGAACTAGATTATTGACTCTAGTGCAAGTGGGAGACTAAAGGAAATATGCCCTAGAGGCAATAATAAAGTTATTGTTTATTTCCTTATATCATGATAAATGTTTATTATTCATGCTAGAATTGTATTAACCGGAAACATAATACATGTGTGAATACATAGACAAACATAGTGTCACTAGTATGCCTCTACTTGACTAGCTCGTTAATCAAAGATGGTTATGTTTCCTAACCATGAACAAAGAGTTGTTATTTTATTAACGGGATCACATCATTAGTTGAATGATCTGATTGACATGACCCATTCCATTAGCTTAGCACCCGATTGTTTAGTATGTTGCTATTGCTTTCTTCATGACTTATACATGTTCCTATGACTATGAGATTATGCAACTCCCGTTTGCCGGAGGAACACTTTGTGTGCTACCAAACGTCACAACGTAAATGGATGATTATAAAGGGGCTCTACAGGTGTCTCCAAAGGTACATGTTGGGTTGGCGTATTTTGAGATTAGGATTTGTCACTCCGATTGTCGGAGAGGTATCTCTGGGCCCTCTCGGTAATGCACATCACATAAGCCTTGCAAGCATTGCAACTAATATGTTAGTTGTGAGATGATGTATTACAGAACAAGTAAAGAGACTTGCCGGTAACGAGATTGAACTAGGTATTGGATACCGACGATCGAATCTCGGGCAAGTAACATACCGATGACAAAGGGAACAACGTATGTTGTTATGCGGTCTGACCGATAAAGATCTTCGTAGAATATGTAGGAGCCAATATGGGCATCCAGGTCCCGCTATTGGTTATTGACCGGAGACGTGTCTCGGTCATGTCTACATTGTTCTCGAACCGTAGGGTCCGCATGCTTAAGGTTTCGATGACAGTTATATTATGAGTTTATGAGTTTTGATGTACCGAAGGAGTTCGGAGTCCCGGATGAGATCGGGGACATGACGAGGAGTCTTGAAATGGTCGAGACGTAAAGATCGATATATTGGACGACTATATTCGAACATCGGAAAGGTTCCGAGTGATTCGGGTATTTTTCGGAGTACCGGGTAGTTACGGGAGAAGCAATGGGCCTTGATGGGCTTTAGTGGGAAGAGGAGAAAGGGCCAAGGGACTGCTGCGCCCCCCTCCCCTCTGGTCCGAATTGGACTAGGGAAAAGGGGGCCGGCCACCTTTCCTTCTCCTCCACTTCCTTCTGCCTTCCTCCCCTCTTGGTGGACTCCTACTAGGACTTGGAGTCCTAGTAGGACTCCACATCCTGGCCGCACCAAGCCTTGGCCGGCCTCCTCCTCCTCCATCCTTTATATACTGAGGCAAGAGGCACCCCATGGACACACAAGTTGATCATTGAGATCGTTCCTTAGCCGTGTGCGGTGCCCCCTGCCACCATATTCCACCTCGATCATATCGTTGTAGTGCTTAGGCGAAGCCCTGCGTCGGTAGAACATCAAGATCGTCACCACGCCGTCGTGCTGACGGAACTCCTCCCCGAAGCTTTGCTGGATCAGAGCCCGGGGATCGTCATCGAGCTGAACATGTGCCAAGAACTCGGAGGTGCCGGAGTAACGGTGCTTGGATCGGTCGGATCATGAAGACGTACGACTACATCAACCACGTTGTGCTAACGCTTCCATTGTCGATCTACAAGGGTACGTAGATCACACTGTCCCCTCTTGTTGCTATGCATCACCATGATCTTGCGTGTGCGTAGGAATTGTTTTGAAATTACTACGTTCCCCAACAATTGAAATATGTGGCAAAGCATGCACAACCAATTCTAGCATCTATCAAACAATTGGCGATGACTAGGTCATCTATATATGAGTATATTGACTTAGGAGTCAAATGTAACATTTGATCGTAGGTCATACTCATCGTTTAAGCACAAGTGGGGTTACCACTTTTACATAAAGCATTTGTTGTGTTCACACCATTAGAGTTGCTTTAGCTCAATTCTTAGAGTAAAGCTCCCCCTAGATGTGAGATCCCCCCTAAGAGGGATGAACTAACCTTGGGTTTTGTCGATGATGACTTCATGTAGATGTTGAAGATGTGGATGCTCAATGTTGATGTAGATCATTTGAAGCTATCCATTGGAGTGAGTTTCACATTCAATACCTACACGGGTTAGTCCCACAAGGAACAAACAAGGATATCCATAGACATAAAGTGATGCACACACAAGATGATGTCTCTGAAGGCTTTTAGGTTACCTTGTCCCTTGTCTTACCAACAAGAGGGTTTGTGACTCCTTGAACTAGTGCAAGATGTGGAAGTTGATTGCACTTGTTCTTGCCAAGATGATAAGAGTGAAGTATGTTGGCGGAGTCACCCTCAAGAACTCTCTAGTTCTTCTTCTTCGGGATCCATACCATCTTGATGGGAATCCTCGGTGTTGTAGTTGTACTTGATGAATTGGAACTTGAAGTAGTCTTGGGAACCCACTTGACCAAGGCCTTAGGAGCTTCTTCAAATGCATCAATTTCCTCTTGAAGCTTGTCCTTGCCTTTTTGCTTGTGGTCTTGTGGTGGAAGATCATCTTGAGCTTGTGTTCCTTTGAGAGAAGTGGGATCATACTTCTCTTGTTGAGGAACAAACTTCGTCTTGGGGTATTGATCTTCTTCCCACTCAACTCCATTGGCATTGAAATTTCGTTCAAAACCAACACCTTGATTCTTCCGGTGCCTTCCTTGCTTGCGTACAATTTCCTCGAATTGCATACTTCCGGCAAGGCTCTTGTAAACACCTTTCTCTATAATTCCCTTCAATAAGCTATTTTCTTGCTCAAGTGTAACTTGGCTAAGAGAATCATTAGTGGAATCAAGAGAACTACTAGAAGCAACAATATTGGATTTAGCATGATTATTGTTACTACTAGAGGAAGAATCTTTCTTGTTCTTGTTACTAGACTTGACTTGAGGCATGTAAGTGGATAAGAGTAAATTCTTGGCAATGTAAGAAGAACTTTTCTTACGAAGATCATCATTGATTGCTTTTAAGAACTCATGCTCTTGCTCAAGGTTGAGCTTTTCAAAGCGTAATTTCTCATGAGTCCTTAAAAGTTCTCGATGATCTCCTAAGATAGTTTCATGAGCTAACTTAAGAGTGTTTACTTCTTTAGTTAGAGACTCAATCTTCTCCTTATCATTGTCATTCGTTTTATCTTGATTAGCATAATTAATTGACGTTTCATCATAGTATTCATCACTAGAGTTGTCAACAAGTAAATCATCATCACCTAACAAGTCATCTTCATCACTATTGAAATCAACATACTCGGGGTGTGATACCTTTGGGCCTTTAGCCAAGAAGCATGTTCCAACTCCTTCATTTGGTGAGTCAAATATGTCGTAGGAGTTGGTTGGCATAAGTGCTAGACCGGCAACACCTTCATCTTGAGTATATTCGGAGTCGGAGTGATAGCTTCTCTCGGAGTGGTTGCCGGAGTCCGAGCCGGATACCCATTCACCAACATGAGCTTGATGTCTTCGTTTTGTGTAGCTCCTTGATGACTTGTCCTTTCTTTCCGAATCCTTGCTTCTCCGTGAGGGTCTTCGTTCATAATGATCATCTCTACTCCTTCTTTCTCTAGATGGTGATTCTTCTCTTCTACTTCTTCTCTTGGGAGAATCTTCTCTTCTCTTGTAGGGGGCCGTACACTCATTGGAATAGTGTCCGGGCCTTCCACAATTGTAGCAATTTCGCTCTCGACTAGAAGATCTTTTGTCATTGTAGGACCTTGACTTGGACCTTCTCTCTTTGCTTCTACTCTTGTAGAACTTGTTGAAGTTCTTCACCATTAAGCTCAGTTCTTCATTGAAGGTTTGTTTCTCACTCGATGATATGGGGGCTTCACATGACGCTTTGTAAGCACCACTTGATTTTTTGTGAAGTTCCTCTTTATCCTTAAGTGACATCTCATGAGCAACAATTCTTCCGATGACTTCCATTGGCTTGAGATCTTTGTAATTGGGCATCATTTGGATCAATGTGCACACGGTATCATATTTTCCATCCAAGGCTCTTAGGATCTTCTTGATGATGAATCTATCGGTCATCTCTTCACTCTCTAAGCCGGCAATCTCATTTGTGATAAGAGCAAGCCTAGAATACATTTCAGCGACACCTTCACCATCCTTCATTTTGAACTTGTCAAGTTGACTTCGAAGCACATCCAATTTGGATTCCTTGACGGAGTCGGTACCTTCGTGCATATCAATCAAAGTATCCCAAATTTCCTTTGCATTCTCAAGACGGCTTATTTTGTTGAATTCTTCAGGGCACAATCCGTTGAAGAGGATATCACAAGCTTGAGCGTTGTATTGCAGCATTTTCAACTCTTCCGCGCTAGCTTCACGGTTAGGTTCTTTCCCATCAAAGAATTCACCTTGCAAGCCAATACACACAATAGCCCAAACGGCGGGGTTATGTCCAAGAATATGCATTTTCATCTTATGCTTCCAACTAGCAAAATTAGTGCCATCAAAGTAAGGACCTCTACGGTGATAATTTCCCTCGCGAGACGCCATACTCTCCTAGGTTGTGAAACCAAGGCTATGACCGCCAAAAGCTATGGAAATCAAAGCAAATGGAAACCAAAGCTCTGATACCACTTGTAGGATCGAAAGTATGTCTAGAGGGGGGTGATTAGACTACTTGACCAAATAAAAAACTAGCCTTTTCCCAATTTTAGTTCTTGGCAGATTTTAGCTATCTTAGCACAAGTCAAGCAATCTCCACACAATTCAAGCAAGCACGCAAAAGATTAAAGCATGCAACTTGCAAGAATGTAAAGGGAAGGGTTTGGAGGATTCAAACGTAATTGGAGACACGGATGTTTTTGTCGTGGTTCCGATAGGTGGTGCTATCGTACATCCATGTTGATGGAGACTTCAACCCATGGAGGGTAACGGTTGCGCGAGTCCACGGAGGGCTCCACCCACGAAGGGTCCACGAAGAAGCAACCTTGTCTATTCCATCACGGTCGTCGCCCACGAAGGACTTGCCTCACTAGCGGTAGATCTTCACGAAGTAGGCGATCTCCTTGCCCTTACAAACTCCTTGGTTCAACTCCACAATCTTGTCGGAGGCTCCCAAGTGACACCTAGCCAATCTAGGAGACACCACTCTCCAAGAAGTAACAAATGGTGTGTTGATGATGAACTCCTTGCTCTTGTGCTTCAAATGATAGTCTCCCCAACACTCAACTCTCTCTCACAGGATTTGGATTTGGTGGAAAGAAGATTTGAGTGGAAATCAACTTGGGGAAGGCTAGAGATCAAGATTCATATGGTTGGAATGTAATATCTTGACCTCAACACAAGTGTAGGTGGTTCTCTATCAGAAAATGTGTATTGGAAGTGTAGGTATGTTCTGATGGCTCTCTCCATGAATGAAGAGTGGGTGGAGGGGTATATATAGCCTCCACACAAAATCTAACCATTACACACAATTTGCCAAACTCGGTGGGACCGAATGGTTAAACTCGGTCGGACCGATTCAGCAAACCTAGTGACCATTAGGATTTTCGGTGGGACTGAGATGCAACTCGGTAGGACCGATATGGTTAGGGTTAGGGCATAACGTAATCTCGGTGTGACCGATTACACAAACTCGGTGGGACCGATTTTGATAATAAGCTAACCAGAGAGTTGGTCAGGTAAACTCGGTGGGACCGATTCGCTCATCTCGGTGAGACCGAAATGTTACAAAAGGGAAACAGAGAGTTTACATTGCAATCTCGATGGGACTGATCGCTCATCTCGGTAAGACCGAAACGCTACGAAGGGAAACAGAGAGATTACAATCCCATCTCGGTGAGACCGAGATCCCTATCGGTGAGACCGATTTGCCTAGGGTTTGTGGCAGTGGCTATGACATTTGAAACTCGGTGGCGCCGGATAGATAGAATCGGTGGGGCCGAGTTTGACTTTTGGTTTAGGTCATATGTGGATGTGTGAAGGTAGTTGAGGGTTTTGGAGCATATCACTAAGCACTTTGAGCAAGCAAGCCATTAAGCAACACCTCATCCCCTCTTGATAGTATTGGCTTTTCCTATAGACTCAATGTGTTCTTGGATCACTAAAATATAAAATGTAGAGTCTTGAGCTTCAAGCTTGAGCCAAACTTGTTGTCCTTAGAATTTTGAGGGATCCACTTTCCTCATCCATGCCATGCCATTCATTGAGCTTTTCCAGAAATATTAATCTTGGAATAATGTTAGCTCAATGAGCTATATGTTGTTAGGAATTACCAAAACCACCCAGGGATAGTTGCACTTTCAGCATCCAACCATAAAAGCGCATGACAACCTCTGCTTCCCTCTGCGAAGGGCCTATCTTTTACTTTTGCCTCCTACCCTTTTATAAGAGTCATGGTGATCATCACCTTTCCTTTTTATACTTTTTCCTTTGGCAAGCACTATATGTTGGAGAGATCCGGATATATGTATCCACTCGGATGTAGGTTTTCATAAAGTATTATTGTTGACATTACCCTTGAGGTAAAATGTTGGGCGGCGAAACTATAAGCCCCTATTTTTCTCTGTGCCGGTTGAAGCTTTGAACCCATAAGTATCGCGTGAGTGTTAGCAATTGTGAAAGACTAAATGATAGTTGAGTATGTGGACTTGCTGAAAAGCTCTTTAATTGACTCTTTTCGATGTTATGATAAATTGCAATTGCTTCAATGATTGAGATCATAGTTTGTTAGTTTGAATAAAGTTTCTGATTCATACTTTACCTTGTGAACGAATTGTTACTTTAGCATAAGAAATTATATGGCATTATATGTTGTTGGTCTAAAGATGATCATGATGCCCTCCTGTCCGTATTTTATTTTTATCGACACCTCTATCTCTAAACATGTGGACATATTTGTCGATATCGGCTTTTGCTTGAGAACAAGCGAGGTCTAAGCTTGGGGCAGTTGATACGTCCATTTTGCATCATACTTTTATATTGATATTTAATGCATTATGGGCTGTTATTACATATTATATCACAACACTTATGACTATTCTCTCTTATTTTACAAGGTTTACATGACGCGGGAGAATGCCGGCAGCTAGAATTCTGGACTAGAAAAGGAGCAAATATTAGAGACCTATTCTGCACAACTCCAAAAGTCCTGAAACTTCACGGAGCTTATTTTTGGATTATATAAAAAGTATTGGGCAAAGAAAGAACCAGAGGGGGCCACCAGCCAGCCACAAGGGTGGAGGGCTCGCCCTACCCCATGGGCGCGCCCTCCGACCTTGTGCCCCTCCTGGCAGGCCTCCAGTGCCCATCTTTGGCTATATGGTGTGTTTTGACATGGAAAAAAATCAAGAGGAACCTTTCGGGAGGAAGCGCGGCCGTCTCGAGGCGGAACCTGGGCAGAACCAATCTAGGGCTTCGGCGGAGCTGTTCTGCCGGGGAAACATCCCTCCGGAAGGGGGAAATCGTCGCCATCATCATCACCAACGATCCTCTCACCGAGAGGGGGTCAATCTCCATCAACATCTTCACCAACACCATATCCTCTCAAACCCTAGTTCATCTCTTGTATTTGATCTTGGTCCCAAAACCTCATATTTGTACCTGTGGGTTGCTAGTAGTGTTGATTACTCCTTGTAGTTGATGCTAGTTGGTTTATTCGGTGGAAGATTATAGTTTCAGATCCTTAATGATAATTAATACTCCTCTGATTATGATTATGAATATGCTTTGTGAGTAGTTACGTTTGTTCCTGAGGATATGGGAGAAGTCTTGTTATAAGTAGTCATGTGAATTTGGCATTCGTTCAATATTTTGATGAGATGTATGTTGTCTCTCCTCTAGTGGTGTTACGTGAACGTCGATTATATGACACTTCACCGCTATTTGGGCCTAGGGGAAGGCATTGGAAAGTAATAAGTAGATGATGGGTTGCTAGAGTGACAGAAGCTTAAACCCTAGTTTATGAGGTGCTTCGTAAGGGGCTGGTTTGGATCCATATGTTTTATGGTATGGTCAGGTTTACCTTAATTCTTCTTTCGTAGTTGCGGATACTTGCAAGAGGAGTTAATCATAAGTGAGATGCCTGTCCAAGGAAGGGCAGCACCCAAGCACCGATCCACCCACATATCAAATTATCAAAGTAACAAACGCGAATCATATGAGCATGATGAAAACTAGCTTGACAACAATTCCCATGTGTCCTTGGAAGCGCTTTGCTTTATATAAGAGTTTGTCCGGGCTTGTCCTTTGCTACAAAAAGGATTGGGCCACCTTGCTGCACCTTGTTTACTTTATTTACTTGCTACCTGTTACAATTTACCCTACCACAAAACTATCTATTACTGATAATTTCAGTGCTTGCAGAGAATACCTTGCTGAAATCCGCTTGTCATTTCCTTCTGCTCCTCCTTGGGTTCGACACTCTTACTTATCGAAAGGACTACGATAGATCCCCTATACTTGTGGGTCATCACTCGCCATGGCTCGGGAGCTCGCACGCCCAGCACGGCCGCGCCCCACCGCGCAGCAGGAGCACGCGGGTCGTGGCGTCGGGCAAGGGCAGAGCAGTGGTGAGCTGCGGCGCCCGCGAGGCGCAGTGTGCTGCAGAGTGAGACGGGCGGGTGCGGGGAGCGCAGCGAGCTGCGGCGGTGGGCGGAGCGAGCTAGCGCGGCGGCCACGTGCGGTGGTGGGCGGGGCGAGAGCTGCGGCGGGCCCGGGGCCGGGGCGAGCGGGTGCCGGGGACATGGCAGGACGCGGGCGGGCCGAGAGCTGCAACACGGGAGCGGGGGGCGACAAGGATGCTCGCTCACCAGGTGTTCGACTGAATGCCGACACAGACATGCACAAAATGCGTCTGCGTCTGTTGGAAATATGCCCTAGAGGCAATAATAAAAGCATTATTATTATATTTCCTTGTTCATGATAATTGTCTTTTATTCATGCTATCATTGTGTTATCCGAAAATCGTACTACATGTGTGAATAAATAGACACCAACATGTCCCTAGTAAGCCTCTAGTTGACTAGCTCGTTGATCAACAGATAGTCATGGTTTCCTGACTATGGACATTGGATGTCATTGATAAGGAGATCACATCATTAGGAGAATGATGTGATGGACAAGACCAAATCCTAAACATAGCACAAGATCGTATAGTTCGTTTGCTAGAGTTTTTCCAATGTCAAGTATCTTTTCCTTAGACCATGAGATCGTGTAACTCCCGGATACTGTAGGAGTGCTTTGGGTGTACCAAACGTCACAACGTAACTGGGTGACTATAAACGTATACTACGGGTATCTCCGAAAGTGTCTATTGGGTTGACACGGATCAAGACTGGGATTTGTCACTCCGTATGACGGAGAGGTATCTCTGGGCCCACTCGGTAATGCATCATCACAATGAGCTCAAAGTGACCAAGTGTCTGGTCATGGGATCATGCATTACGGTACGAGTAAAGTGACTTGCCGGTAACGAGATTGAACAAGGTATTGGGATACCGACGATCGAATCTCGGGCAAGTAACGTACCGATTGACAAAGGGAATTGTATATGGGGTTGCTTGAATCCTCGACATCGTGGTTCATCCGATGAGATCATCGAGGAGCATGTGGTAGCCAACATGGATATCCAGATCCCGCTGTTGGTTATTGACCGGAGAGCAATCTCGGTCATGTCTACAAGTCTCCCGAACCCGTAGGGTCTACACACTTAAGGTTCGGTGATGCTAGGGTTGTAGGGATATGAATATGCAGTAACCCGAAAGTTGTTCGGAGTCCCGGATGAGATCTCGGACGTCACGAGGAGTTCCGGAATGGTCCGGAGGTGAAGAATTATATATAGGAAGTGCAGTTTCGGCCATCGGGAGAGTTTCGGGGGTCACCGGTATTGTACCGGGACCACCGGAAGGGTCCCGGGGGTCCACCGGGTGGGGCCACCCATCCCGGAGGGCCCCATGGGCTGAAGTGGGAAGGGGAACCAGCCCATAGTGGGCTGGTGCGCCCCCTTGGCCCACCCTCTTGCGCCTAGGGTTGAAACCCTAGGGTGGGGGGCGCCCCACTTGCCTTGGGGAGGTACTCCACCCCCCTGGCCGCCGCCCCCCCCTTGGGAGATGGGATCTCCAGGGCCGGCCCCCCCAGGGGGCCTATATAAAGGGAGGGGAGGGAGGGGCAGCCGCACCCTGAAGCCCTGGCGCCTCCCTCTCCCCTGCTACACCTCTCTCTCTCCGTAGAGCTCGACGAAGCCCTGTCGGAGTACTGCTTCTCCACCACCACCACGCCGTCGTGCTGCTGCTGGAGCCATCTTCCTCAACCTCTCCTTCCCCCTTGCTGGATCAAGAAGGAGGAGACGTCACGCTGACCGTACGTGTGTTGAACGCGGAGGTGTCGTCCGTTCGGCGCTAGGATCTCTGGTGATTTGGATCACGTCGAGTACGACTCCCTCATCCCCGTTCTTTGAACGCTTCCGCTCGCGATCTACAAAGGTATGTAGATGCAATCCGATCACTCGTTGCTAGATGAACTCATAGATGGATCTTGGTGAAACCGTAGGAAATTTTTTGTTTTCTGCAACGTTCCCCAACAGTGGCATCATGAGCTAGGTCTACGCGTAGTTCTCTTTGCACGAGTAGAACACAATTTGTTGTGGGTGTAGATGTTGTCAACTTTCTTGCCGCTACTAGTCTTATTTTGCTTTAGCGGTATTGTGGGATGAAGTGGCCCGGACCAACCTTACACGTACGCTTACGTGAGACCGGTTCCACCGACTAACATGCACTAGTTGCATAAGGTGGCTGGCGGGTGTCTGTCTCTCCCACTTTAGTTGGAGCGGATTCGATGAAAAGGGTCCTTATGAAGGGTAAATAGAAGTTGATAAATCACGTTGTGGCTTCCACGCAGGTAAGAAAACGTTCTTGCTAGAACCCTATTGCAGCCACGTAAAACTTGCAACAACAATTAGAGGACGTCTAACTTGTTTTGCAGCAAGTGTTTTGTGATGTGATATGGCCAAAGTTGTGATGAATGATGAATGATATATATGTGATGTATTAGATGTTCATGCTATTGTAATAGGAATCACGACTTGCATGTCGATGAGTATGACAACCGGCAGGAGCCATAGGAGTTGTCTTTATTTTTTGTATGACCTGTGTGTCATTGAGAAATGCCATGTAAATTACTTTACTTTATTGCTAAACGTGTTAGCCATAGTAGTAGAAGTAATAGTTGGCGAGCAACTTCATGGAGACACGATGATGGAGATCATGGTGTCATGCCGGTGACAAGATGATCATGGAGCCCCAAGATGGAGATCAAAGGAGCTATGTGATATTGGCCATATCATGTCACTATTATTATTTGATTGCATGTGATGTTTATCATGTTTTACATCTTATTTACTTAGAACGACGGTAGTAAATAAGATGATCCCTCATAATAATTTCAAGAAAGTGTTCCCCCTAACTGTGCACCGTTGCGACAGTTCGTTGTTTCGAAGCACCACATGATGATCGGGTGTGATAGATTCCAACGTTCACATACAACGGGTGTAAGACAGATTTACACATGCAAACACTTAGGTTGACTTGACGAGCCTAGCATGTACAGACATGGCCTCGGAACACTGAAGACCGAAAGGTCGAGCATGAGTCGTATAGAAGATACGATCAACATGAAGACTTTCACTGACGTTGACTAGTCCGTCTCACCTGATGATCGGACATGGCCTAGTTAACTTGGATCATGTTATACTTAGATGACTGGAGGGATGTCTATCTAAGTGGGAGTTCATTGAATAATTTGATTAGATGAACTTAATTATCATGAACTTAGTCTAAAAATATTTACAATATGTCTTGTAGATCAAATGGCCAACGTTGTCCTCAACTTCAATGCGTTCCTAGAGAAAACCAAGATGAAAGACAATGGTAGCAATTATATGGACTGGGTCCAGAACCTGAGGATCATCCTCATAGCTGCCAAGAAAGATTATGTCCTACAAGCACCGCTAGGTGAAGCACCTGTTCTCCCTGCAGAACAAGACGTTATGAACGCTTGGCAGACACGTTCCGATGATTACTCCCTCGTTCAGTGCGACATGCTTTATAGCTTAGAACCGGGGCTCCAAAAGCGTTTTGAGAGACACGGAGCATATGAGATGTTCGAAGAGCTGAAAATGGTTTTTCAAGCTCATGCCCGGGTCGAGAGATATGAAGTCTCCGACAAGTTCTTCAGCTGTAAGATGGAGGAAAACAGTTCTGTCAGTGAGCACATACTCACTATGTCTGGGTTACATAACCGCTTGACTCAGCTGGGAGTTAATCTCCCGGATGACGCAGTCATTGACAGAATCCTTCAGTCGCTTCCACCGAGCTACAAGAGCTTTGTGATGAACTTCAATATGCAGGGGATGGAAAAGACCATTCCTGAAGTATTTGCTATGCTGAAATCAGCAGAGGTAGAAGTCAAAAAGGAACATCAAGTGTTGATGGTGAGTAAAACCACTAAGTTCAAGAAAGGAAAGGGTAAGAAGAACTTCAAGAAGGACGGCAAGGGAGTTGCCGCGCCCGGTAAGCGAGCTGCCGGGAAGAAGCCAAAGAATGGACCCAAGCCCGAGACTGAGTGTTTTTATTGCAAGGGAAGTGGTCACTGGAAGCGGAACTGCCCCAAATACTTAGCGGACAAGAAGGCCGGCATCACGAAAGGTATATGTGATATACATGTAATTGATGTGTACCTTACCAGTACTCGTAGTAGCTCCCGGGTATTTGATACCGGTGCAGTTGCTCACATTTGTAACTCAAAGCAGGAGCTTCGGAATAAGCGGAGACTGGCGAAGGACGAGGTGACGATGCGCGTCGGAAATGGTTCCAAGGTCGATGTGATCGCCGTCGGCACGCTACCTCTACATTTACCTACGGGATTAGTTTTAAACCTCAATAATTGTTATTTAGTGCCAAGTTTGAGCATGAACATTGTATCAGGATCTCGTTTAATACGAGATGGCTACTCATTTAAATCCGAGAATAATGGTTGTTCTATTTATATGAGAGATATGTTTTATGGTCATGCTCCGATAGTGAATGGTTTATTCTTAATGAATCTCGAGCGTAATGCTACACATATTCATAGTGTGAATACCAAAAGATGTAAGGTTGATAATGATAGTCCCACATACTTGTGGCACTACCGCCTTGGTCACATAGGTGTCAAACGCATGAAGAAGCTCCATGCAGATGGACTTTTAGAGTCTCTTGATTACGAATCATTTGACACGTGCGAACCATGCCTCATGAGTAAAATGACCAAGACTCCGTTCTCAGGAACAATGGAGCGAGCAACCAACTTATTGGAAATCATACATACTGATGTGTGCGGTCCAATGAGTGTTGAGGCTCGCGGTGGCTATCGTTATGTTCTCACCCTCACTGATGACTTGAGTAGATATGGGTATATCTATTTAATGAAACACAAGTCTGAGACCTTTGAAAAGTTTAAGGAATTTCAGAGTGAGGTTGAGAATCAACGTGACAGGAAAATCAAGTTCTTGCGATCAGATCGTGGGGGAGAATACTTGAGTCACGAATTTGCCACACACTTAAGAAAATGTGGAATAGTTTCATAACTCACGCCGCCTGGAACACCTCAGCGTAATGGTGTGTCCGAATGTCGTAATCGCACTCTATTAGATATGGTGCGATCTACGATGTCTCTTACCGATTTACCGCTATCATTTTGGGGCTATGCTTTAGAGACTGCCGCATTCACTTTAAATAGGGCTTCGTCGAAATCCGTTGAGACAACACCGTATGAATTATGGTTTGGGAAGAAACCTAACCTTTCATTTCTAAAAGTTTGGGGATGCGATGCTTATGTCAAGAAACTTCAACCTGAAAAGCTCGAACCCAAGTCGGAAAAATGCGTCTTCATAGGATACCCTAAAGAAACTATTGGGTATACCTTCTACCTCAGATCTGATGGCAAGATCTTTGTTGCCAAGAATGGATCCTTTCTAGAGAAGGAGTTTCTCTCGAAAGAAGTAAGTGGGAGGAAAGTAGAACTTGATGAAGTATTACCTCTTGAACCAGAAAATGGCGCAACTCAAGAAAATGTTCCTAAGGTGCCTGCACCGACTAGAGAGGAAATTAATGATGATGATCATGAAACTTCAGATCAAGTTGCTACTGAACTTCGTTGGTCCACAAGGACACGTTCCGCACCAGAGTGGTACGGCAACCCTGTCTTGGAAATCATGTTGTTAGACAACGGTAAACCTTCGAACTATGAAGAAGCGATGACGGGCCCGGATTCCGACAAATGGCTAGAAGCCATGAAATCTGAGATAGGATCCATGTATGAAAACGAAGTATGGACTTTGACTGACTTGCCCATTGAGCGGCGAGCCATAGAAAATAAATGGATCTTTAAGAAGAAGATAGACGCGGATGGTAATGTGACCATCTATAAAGCTCGGCTTGTCGCTAAGGGTTATCGACAAGTTCAAGGGGTTGACTACGATGAGACTTTCTCACCGGTAGCGAAGCTAAAGTCCGTCCGAATCATGTTAGCAATTCCCGCATTCTATGATTATGAGATATGGCAAATGGACGTCAAAACGGCATTCCATAATGGTTTACTTAAGGAAGAATTGTATATGATGCAGCCGGAAGGTTTTGTCGATCCTAAGAATGCTGACAAGGTGTGCAAGCTCCAACGCTCGATTTATGGGCTGGTGCAAGCATCTCGGAGTTGGAACATTCGCTTTGATGAGATGATCAAAGCATTTGGGTTTACGCATACTTATGGAGAAGCCTGCGTTTACAAGAAAGTGAGTGGGAGCTCTGTAGCATTTCTCATATTATATGTAGATGACATACTTTTGATGGGAAATGATATAGAACTCTTGGACAGCATTAAGGCCTACTTGAATAAGAGTTTTTCAATGAAGGACCTTGGAGAAGCTGCATATATATTAGGCATCAAGATCAATAGAGATAGATCAAGACGCCTCATAGGTCTTTCACAAAGCACATACCTTGATAAGATATTGAAGAAGTTCAATATGGATCAGTCTAAGAAGGGGTTCTTGCATGTGTTGCAAGGTGTGAAATTGAGCTCAGCTCAATGTCCGACCACGGCAGAAGATATAGAAGAGATGAGTGTCATCCCCTATGCATCAGCCATAGGTTCTATTATGTATGCCATGCTGTGTACCAGACCTGATGTAAACCTTGTCGTAAGTTTGGTAGGCAGGTACCAAAGTAATCCCGGCAAGGAACACTGGACAGCGGTCAAGAATATCCTGAAGTACCTGAAAAGGACTAAGGAAATGTTTCTCGTTTATGGAGGTGACGAAGAGCTCGTCGTAAAGGGTTACGTCGACGCTAGCTTCGACACAGATCTGGATGACTCTAAGTCACAAACCGGATACGTGTATATTTTGAATGGTGGGGCAGTAAGCTAGTGCAGTTGCAAGCAGAGCGTCATGGCGGGATCTACATGTGAAGCGGAGTACATGGCAGCCTCGGAGGCAGCACATGAAGCAATTTGGGTGAAGGAGTTCATCACCGACCTAGGAGTCATACCCAATGCGTCGGGGCCAATCAAACTCTTCTGTGACAACACTAGAGCTATTGCACTTGCCAAGGAGCCCAGGTTTCACAAGAAGACTAGGCACATCAAGCGTCGCTTCAACTCCATTCGTGAAAATGTTCAAGATGGAGACATAGATATTTGTAAAGTACATACAGACTTGAATGTAGCAGATCCATTGACTAAACCTCTCCCTAGAGCAAAACAAGATCAACACCAAAATTCCATATGGGCGTTCGATTCATCACAATGTAACTAGATTATTGACTCTAGTGCAAGTGGGAGACTGTTGGAAATATGCCCTAGAGGCAATAATAAAAGCATTATTATTATATTTCCTTGTTCATGATAATTGTCTTTTATTCATGCTATAATTGTGTTATCCGGAAATCGTAATACATGTGTGAATAAATAGACACCAACATGTCCCTAGTAAGCCTCTAGTTGACTAGCTCGTTGATCAACAGATAGTCATGGTTTCCTGACAATGGACATTGGATGTCATTGATAACGAGATCACATCATTAGGAGAATGATGTGATGGACAAGACCCAATACTAAACATAGCACAAGATCGTATAGTTCGTTTGCTAGAGTTTTTCCAATGTCAAGTATCTTTTCCTTAGACCATGAGATCGTGTAACTCCCGGATACCGTAGGAGTGCTTTGGGTGTACCAAACGTCACAACATAACTGGGTGACTACAAAGGTATACGACGGGTATCTCCAAAAGTGTCTGTTGGGTTGACACTGATCAAGACTGGGATTTGTCACTCCGTATGACAGAGAGGTATCTCTGGGCCCACTCGGTAATGCATCATCACAATGAGCTCAAAGTGACCAAGTGTCTGGTCACGGGATCATGCATTATGGTACGAGTAAAGTGACTTGCCGGTAACGAGATTGAACGAGGTATTGGGATACCGACGATCGAATCTCGGGCAAGTAACGTACCGATTGACAAAGGGAATTGTATATGGGGTTGCTTGAATCCTCGACATCGTGGTTCATCCGATGAGATCATCGAGGAGCATGTGGGAGCCAACATGGATATCCAGATCCCGCTGTTGGTTATTGACCGGAGAGCAATCTCGGTCATGTCTACATGTCTCCCGAACCTGTAGGGTCTACACACTTAAGGTTCGGTGACGCTAGGGTTGTAGGGATATGAATATGCAGTAACCCGAAAGTTTTTCGGAGTCCCGGATGAGATCCCGGACATCATGAGGAGTTCCGGAATGGTCCGGAGGTGAAGAATTATATATAGGAAGTGCAGTTTCGGCCATCGGGAGAGTTTCGGGGGTCACCGGTATTGTACCGGGACCACCGGAAGGGTCCCAGGGGTCCACCGGGTGGGGCCACCCATCCCGGAGGGCCCCATTGTTGAAGTGGGAAGGGGAACCAGCCCATAGTGGGCTGGTGCGCCCCCTTGGCCCACCCCCTTGCGCCTAGGGTTGAAACCCTAGGGTGGGGGGCGCCCCACTTGCCTTGGGGGGTACTCCACCCCCCTGGCCGCCGCCCCCCTTGGGAGATGGGATCTCCGGGGCCGGCGCCCCCCAGGGGGCCTATATAAAGGAAGGGGAGGGAGGGGCAGCCGCACCCTGAAGCCCTGGCGCCTCCCTCTCCCCTGCTACACATCTCTCTCTCTCCGTAGAGCTCGGCGAAGCCTTGTCGGAGTACTGCTTCTCCACCACCACCACGCCCTCGTGCTGCTGCTGGAGCCATCTTCCTCAACCTCTCCTTCCCCCTTGCTGGATAAAGAAGGAGGAGACGTCATGCTGACCGTACGTGTGTTGAACGCGGAGGTGCCGTCCGTTCGGCGCTAGGATCTCCGGTGATTTGGATCACGTCGAGTACGACTCCCTCATCCCCGTTCTTTGAACGCTTCCGCTCGCGATCTACAAAGGTATGTAGATGCAATCCGATCACTCGTTGCTAGATGAACTTGTAGATGGATCTTGGTGAAACCGTAGGAAATTTTTTGTTTTCTGCAACGTTCCCAAACAGCGTCCTGTTAGGCGCACGGGCCGACCCAAACAAAAAAACGGACACGGACGCACGGACGAGTGACCCAAACGGACAAAGTGCGGAAAAAAAGGTGTGCTTTTGGGTCGGCCGGTTGGAGTTGCTCTTAGCTTAGTCGCTTTAATTCTTTGTTATATAATTTTTTTTGGGTGAACTAGTATAAATTTCATTTGGCCCTCGCAACTAGTTACAGAAGTATGAGCAATATTCAGATCTCTACAGACTGTTCTATTTTTGACAGATTCTATTTTCGTTGCATTGTGTGCTTATTTTGATGAATCTATGAATTGTATCGGGGGTATAAGTCATGGTAAAGTTGAAATACAGTAGGTATAATGCAATAACAAAATATGAATGGATTGCAACAGTACTTAAAGTTCTTATACTAACTGATCTCATGAAAGTTTGTTTAACTTTTGTGTGATTAAAGTTTTCAAGTTTTGGATGAGATCAGGATGAATGAAAGAATAAGGAGTGGCAAGAGCTAAGCTTGGGGATGCTCAAGGCACCCCAAGTTAATATTCAAGGACTCCCAAGCAACTGCCCCAGTAGTACAGGTGCGACTATGCGGTCGAGGGTGTGCAACTCCACGTCCACACATGCGCGACTATGCCGATGAGAATGTGCCACTCCGAGGCCATGCGTGAGCTACTACACCAACGAGAGTGTGCAACTTTATGGTCCTATGGGCGCGACTATGCCACCGCGCGTGTGCAATTCTTGCAATCTTGCATGAATTACTATACCAACGAGAATGCAACTCCCACGGCGAAGGAGAGTGGGCACCTATGATGACAAAAGTGTGCAACTTTGCAGCCATGCGTGTGCAACTATGCAAGTGAGATTGTGCAACTTCGCTGTCACACGTGTGCAACTACGCCGACGAGAGTGTACAACTCCGCGGTCATACGTGAGCTACTATGCCGACGAGAGTGTGCAACTCAATGGTCGTGCGTGTGCAACTATGCTGGAACATGTGTGCAACTCCTGCTGTCATGCGTGAGCTACTATACCGACGAGAGTGTGTCACTCCACGATCACACATGTATGACTATGCTAATGAGAGTGTGCAACTCTGTGGTCATATGTATGCGACTATGCAAAAAATGTGCAACTCCACGACCATGCATAAGCGGCTATGCCAAATAAAATGTGCAACTCCAACTATGCCAAGGAGCATGTGCAACTCCTGCAGTCATGCATGAGCTATTATGCCAACTATAGTGTACATCTTCGCGGCCGTGCGTGTGCAACTATATCAACGAGACTATGCAACTCTGTGCTCATGCATGTGCAATAGTCTTCCAGTGTGCAACAGTAGTTGATTGAGCTTACAATGTCGCCCGTCTAGCTATACTTGAGTAAGCAATGCAAGCGCGAGACATCGTCTAACCATTTTTGTATTGTCGTGTTGTGCAATTTTCTAATGGTCATATTCAATTGAGAACATATCCAATTGAGAACTATTATGTGTACAACTATAACTAGTGCGGATGCCAACTAAGAATATGCAAAAGTATATCAACTTAAGCGATAATATTGTCTAGTCAACTGAGTACCACCGTGTTGTGCAACTTCCCAAATCTTATGTGCAACTAAAAACTATTTTTTTAGAAAAGGAGGATGACCCCCGGCCTCTACATCTGGGCGATGCATACGATCACTTTATTAATTATTCTCACAAGATCTCATAAAGTCATACAACAGTAAGACTAAAGCTGCCGTCTAAGCAACAAACTGTCCCTATACCTATCCAGTTGATGAAGGGGTGCAGATAGCCTGGGCCTCATACCAAACAGACATCGCAGCCAAACCTAACATGTAAGACCTGATACCCCAACCTAGCCACTTGCCGGGTCTGGGGCACACACTGGTCCGGCGTGCTCTCAGAGGCCGCCGCCGACAACTGCCACCGCCGACAACTGCCACCGCTCCATCTTTAGAACTGTACTGATGCATCAACCTTGCTTGGTCTACCTATCGTCGATGCCACCATGGCGCCCAACGGCACCTCCTCCCTGTGCGCAAACAGCTGTACACGTCGCGGTCGCCACTGATACACCTCAACGCCATGCTGCCACGTACCACCAGCCGACACAGTTTGAAGCCCTTGGAGGATCTGTCGTGCGTAGCATCTGCCGACCAGGCATGACCAAGCGTAGCACCTGTCGGTCAGGCATGACTTGACATTTCCGCCGAATCTCCGTGCAAGACGAAGCCGCTCCACCTCCTGCCTCTGACTTCCAGCGCTGCTCCACAAAACGACGCTCCCAAGATAGAAACGACACCGCAGTGCCGCCATCATCCGGTCTGGAACACCAAGTCATAGGGTTTCCCCCGGAGCAATACGAGTGGGTTGATGGAAGTCACATGACGATGCCTTCATCAAGGTAACGACGTGGAACGCCGCCATTGCCTTCCTGCGGCTCGGTTTTCACCGGCAACTACATCTCCCCGACTCGCAGCTGGTGCTAGATGACGGATCCCGAGATCCGAACACCCAGCCTCAGGCCGACCACCTCTGACGGAAGAGATGACCACCACCGCCGGCTGCACCGGTCAGAACAGATCTGATCGGAGGTGCCGCCGACGAGACCACCAGGCCCTCCACGACGCTGTCGCCAATCTGAAGACAGCATGCACGCCACCGCAGCCAAGCCGGCCGCCGCCAACCGCAACCGCCGCCGCCCGAAGGGCCATCCACAGCGCCCGCAGCCCTGGCCTCCGCCGCGCCAAGCCGTCGCCATCCGAGGATTGGCCGGCCTCCTACCGCCTGTCGCCATCCGCCGCACCGCAGATCCCAGATCGGTCGCGCCACCACACGCCTTGGGGTCCGCCCCACCCCGAAGACGTGCGAGAGAGGAGATCCCCCGCCACCGCTGTCGGCCCTTGGGCTTAGCCCGGCGGCGTCTTCCGGCGGCGGCGGAGGGAGAAGAGAAGGGAGTTTGCGGCGGCGGCGCCTAGGTTTCTGGCCGCCCGAGTCGCCCTAGGGGGATGACGATGCCCTTCATATGTGCAACTACAACTATTTGATAATTTTCTCAAGAAAAAAGCACTACAAAAAGTAAGATCGTGATAATGCTTGGTTGTGCAGCCGTGCAGAAATTATAATCAACTAATTAACCTAAAGCGTCGGCAGTAGGACAATGAGAGCCGCAAAGCACACTAAAATATTTTATTAGCATTCTGGCGAGCACCATGCTCCTGGGCACTAAATACTCAACTTGATATCCAAATCGAAAGGATCACCGTTATTCCTGCTCTGTCTGATTTGATAATGCACACACGCCAGACGCTTCCATGACAAGGCCTCCTCCGGCATGCACCTGACCGTGTGGTCGCCGCGAAACAGCGGAGGCGGCAGGACCTTGAGGCTCGCCTCGGGGCACATCTGCACGAAGTGAGCACCGGGAAGCAGCAACGTCACGGCCACCCTGAAATGCTTCCCCGCGAACCCAGAAGCCTCCACATGAGCGGGCGCCCTGGAGAAGACCTCCCGAAAGACGTGGAGCTCCATGAGCGGTCTGTCCTCGCCGAAGATGAAATGGACGGTGTCGAGACGGGGCGAGATCCGAGCCTCGCGGCTGTGGCACGAGGGGTGGCGTTGCAGGACTCATCGGCGTCGGCAAGGCGTCTAGATGGCGGAGTTCCACAGGAAGACGTGGGACGGGCGGGTCCAACGTGAAGCTCCTCGGATCCGTCCGGGTTCACACGCGGTGGCGCACCAGAGGCGGATAGCGGCGGTCAGTAGGAGAACAGGGTCGCGGGCGACGTGAGTGGGAGGAGGACCTCGGATGGGTGGGGTCGCCGGTGGGGAAGAGCACGGGGTTGCATCCGGCTGTGTAGGTGCAGCGGCAGACGCGCTAGAGGGTGGGGCGGCAGCTGAAGGCGCGCTGAGCGGCGAGGGTCCGACGGCGGCGGCTAAAGGGGCGCTGTTGGAGGCAGGGCATCGCGCTGGGGATAAGGCGCGGGGCGTGGCGCTGGGTTTTGTCGGATCGCGCGTGAGAGAACTGCGTCTTGCCCCGACCAGGAAACACTTGGCGCTCGTGGGCCGTGCGATATGCTCGCAACGAGCGGTCGAGGCGCGGACGCTCGGTTTAGCGAAATCGTGTCTGGGTCTCTGGGACACTATAAATGGACCGGTGAGGTTGCGCTCTCTGTCGCAGCAAAGCCGGAAAACTGGTCTGCCCGGAAGCAAGAGATGGCTGACTTGTCCCTCGTGTGCGCGGCATCGCTCCCACTCACTCTGCTCGCGGCCTACGCGCTACAACCACTGGCCGACGCGCGCCGACGCCTCCCGCCCGGCCCCAGGCCACTCCCGCTCCTCGGTAACCTCCTCGACATCGGCGAGCACCCTCACCGTTCCTTCGCCAGCCTCGCCGACATCCACGGCCCGCTCATGTTCGTCCGCCTCGGCACTGTCCCAGCCGTCGTGGCCACCTCGCCGGAGGCCGCCCGCGAGGTCCTGCAGAAAAAGAACGCCAGCCTGGCCGCTCGCCGTGGCCTGGACGCCTGGCGCGTCATGGACCACGACGCCAACTCCATGGTGGCGCTCCCGCCGCGCGGCAAGTGGCGCGCCTTCAGGCAGCACTCCAGGGCCGCGCTCCTCGGCCCCCGGCCGCTCGACGAGCACCGGGCGGTGCGGGAGGAGGAGGCGCGCGAGCTGGTGCGGCGCTTGTCCGCGGCCGGAGGCGCCCCGGTCGATGTGGCTCGCGAGGCGTTCGTGGCCATGGTGAACGTGCTGTGCCGCGGGATGTTCTCAGAGAAGCTAGATCCGGCCGTGGTGTCGGAGCTGACGGACGTGGCGGAAGAGGCGGCCGTGCTGTCCGGCCTGCCCAACGTGTCCGATTTCTTCCCGGCGCTCGCGGCCCTCGACCTGCAGGGTATCCGGCGCAAGGCGGGGAAGGTGCTCGCGTGGCTGTATACGCTCATCGACGAGCAGATCGAGCGGCGGAAGCTCAGCCGGGCGGACGGCGATGCGCGCAGGAACGATCTGTTGGATGTGTTGCTTGACATGGACGGCGACGTGCAAGACGAGGACGGATGGGTCATGAACCAGGAGTCCATCCGAGGTCTATTGATGGTAAGCATGCACACACGACCTTAGCATATGTTATAGTTTCTCTCTAAAAAAACATGTTATAATTGGCCAAAGTTTTATCCTAAAAGGAGTCAAATACATGCATTATGCAACGGAAAAAGGAGCTACAGAAATATTATTTTATCGATTTTTTCCCCTTTTTGTGCGTGGTTGCTTTTTCTTGCTTTATTTTTTGAGTTTCTTTTCCTTTTCGTTTTTTATGTGGTATATAGGTCAATATGTGTGCGTGACCTGTGTATTGTGTGTGGATTTGTGTGCACGGCGTCGTGCGTGTCGTATGTAGTAGTATATGTGTGTGCACGCACGTGTGCGTATGCACCTTTTTTTTTCGGCGAGGCGTATATTTGTTCCTGTACGTGTGGCTAGTGTATGTGCGCAGGAGATGATACCATACGGGTGTGTTTGGTAGGGTGCATGGAGGGTGCATGAGGGCAAAAGTTTCCAATCCGACCCACTTTTGCTTGTTTGGTAGGGTGCATGGGCTCGCCTGAGCTATGCTCATCTGATGCATAAAAGTGCCCTCAGCCATGCTCATCTCATGCACCCCAGACAGGGTGCATGGAGGCAGCTATGCTGGCCCTGACACTCGTCCCCACCGACCAGACCACGTCCAGATATGTTTATTTTTTCAAAAAGAATCAGAATTTCAAAATTTGTTTAAATTTTTGAAAAACTTTAGAATTTAAAAAAAAATGAAAAAAAGTTTGAATTTCAAAATTGTTTAAATTTTCAAAAAAATCATAATTTCAAATTTTATTTGAATTTTAAATAAATATTTGAAATTTCAATTTTTCTAAAAAATCATCAATGTTCGGAATTTCAAAAGGAAATCAAAATTTGTTTGAATTTTGAAAAAAATAGAATTTTAATTTTTTATAAAATATTCAAATATTCAAATATTGTTTAAATTTTCAAAAAAAACTCGTAATTTCAAATATGTTCAAATTTAAAAAAAGAATTTCAAAATTTATTTTAATTTTCCAAAAAAGTTTAGAATATCAAATTTTATTTAAATTTTCAAAATATGTTTAAATTTGTGTTGACATTTTTTTGATTTTGTTCATCATTCAAAAGAATATTCAGAATTCGAAATTGTTCAGCATGTCTAAACACATGCAGGCTGCCAAACAAAATCTTAGCTTAGCATGTCTCAGCGCATACATCACTGCCAAACAACAGCAACTGCATGGACTCAGCATGTCTACAGTCAGCATGTATGAGATGAGAATAACTAGGCTAGGTCCATACATGCTACCAAACACACCCTACATGAGATAACAGGAACCTTCATTATGGAAATCACACTGCTGTCCGAATATACACAACTATGTGTGCTTGCATACTGTGAAACAATACAATTTGTGTGCAAGTGTTGTCATTTGTTTTGAGTTTTTTTCCTTATTCTTTAAGTATACCGGTGTCTGTAATTCATTTCTTTTAGGGAGTCTATAATTCATTATTCATTATAACTCATGTTTTCTACCTCCACTCCCACCCAAAGAACCCCTCATGTTTTCTATTTAGTTTTAGTTTTTTACATTATATTATATGTTTTGTTTAAAAAAATAGCTGACATGAAAAAATTCAGTCGCATGTTGAATAGTTGCCACAAATGTATTAATCTCATGTATGCATGCATTTTCAGGAATTACTCCTAGGCGCAACATCAGTCCCCACCACAATCGAGTGGGCGATGTCGGAGCTATTGCAAAACCCTCCCGCTATACACAAACTCCAAGCGGAGCTCAGGAACGTCCTCGGCACCCGACCATGCACATGGATGGAGGAGTCCGACACCGGCAGCCTCCCATATCTACAAGCCGTCGTCAAAGAAACACTACGGCTCCATCCCCCGGTGCCATTCGCCACTGGGCTAGCCGAGGAGGCGGTGGAGATAGAAGGTTACAACGTCCCTAAGGGCACGACTGCCCTGGTGAACATCTGGGGGATATGCAGAAATGCCGAGGTGTGGGATGAGCCCAACAGATTCTTGCCGGAAAGGTTCCTGCATAGAGAGATAGAGTTCTTCGGTGCGGATTTTGAGCTGATCGCATTCAGCGCCGGGAAGCGGATCTGTCCTGGGCTACAGCTCTCGAGTAAGATGGTGCCACTTATACTCGGCTCAATGCTCTATCACTTTGATTGGACATTGCCGGGAGAAGAAGATGCTGCTCCTGTAGATATGACAGAGCAGTTTGGGCTGGTGTTGTCCATGGCTGTCCCGCTACGCGTTGTACCTAAGAAAATATTGTAAGCCCGGTCACAGTGAAAGTATCATATAAAGTATAATGCCCGCCAACTAAGTAGTTGAGATGAAGTGACATAAAATTGAATGAAGAAAGAATGATTGAGTATCATAATATAACACCATATCATATTAAACAATATGCTATTATTTGTCATGCATGACAATAAATAAATTTATCTACAATATCAATCTATGATACTATGTAGTATGAAGATAGTATCATGAACTTGTATTATACAATACCCCACTACGACCAGCCTGTTACAGTGTTGTGCATGATTAATTAATGTTCAGCTAGGAGTTGATTGAATGAGCTTAATGTGGATTAGGATTAATCGAACAAGGCCTACATAGACAAACTTGCGACCGCCTCTACCCATCAGTGGTGGCGGAAGACTGTGTGAGCGGTTTGCATTCGGAACACGGCTCAACAGCGCCATCCTGTGCAGGTGCTAGTCCGAGTCGAGCCGGCACGACCAGGTTCATACAGCTGGCCGACACGATGCGACACCGACTCCATTCACACCTATACCCCTCGTTCACAAATATATGTACTAATTTTTATAAATCAAAATGTATCATTTTTAATGTGTTTGTTCACTCATTTTAACATGTACTCCTTCCGTTCCCCTATGTGCGCCTTCTTTGTGGCGTTTATACCAAAACGTGTGCTAGCACTTTTATCTGGACTAGAAATACCCTTTGCTTTTGTCAGACTGTAATGCATGTGGATGCATGCAACATCGCTATAGTGGTCCAGCAGAGGGGCATCTTCGTCCAAAGGTGTTAATGCGCACTACATTCTGAAATTTGATCCGAATATTTATACACATTATAATATGAAACTGAGGGAGTATATAGTTTATATTAAAATATGTAGAACATTTTATATTTGTAAATGAATGGAGCACTGCATTAAAGCATCTACAACTAGAGATAGCAAATTTAGGTCCTCAAACACCCAAGGACGCGCCAGGCGCGCCCGCAGGCATTGATCGAGCACTTCTTATTTGTTGGCTCTTTCACACCCGCATCCCTCATATCCGAAATCTTAAAACCATACAACCAATACAAGGCTATGTAAAAGACGATCATAGGACTCAACACACGCAGTTCATTGGATCAACATTTCACCTCCGGAAGGAGCATAGTTCATCAGAGTTCAATGGCGAACAGTGCAAATTCATATTACAAACTACTTAAAACATAGTCAAAAAATAAACAGAACAGGGAAGGGCGAAGGAAAACACCATTTCCTCGCCGGCTCCTTCCCCTTCTGGTCAGCGATACGGCTGTGCCCCCCTCCATCTAGGCATCGGCATGTGGTGATGCGTCATCGTCGTATCTGGATGTGGAGATGCCCGTCAAGTCAGAGTCTAAGCTGCAGTTTAGGCCCGACAGCCTGCAAAGCAGGCATTCCTACTCCTTGGCATGGCGGGCCGCCTTCGCCTTCGCCGCCACCTTCTTGCTTGGCTCGCATTCCGACAACTCGATGGCGAGTCAGAGTGCCTTGGCATTTTTGCGGCGGAGGCGCCACGCATCCGTCTCGCCGACGTGAGAGACCGGCAGAGGACCGATGCGAGGAGCGCGGCATCGGAATCGACCGGTGCGGTCACACGTGATCGACGTGTGGTTAGCGCCTCCCCTGCCGCCACCCTCTCTGTTGCCCGCGGCCGCTCGCGGCGGGCTGCTCGTGCCTCGGACTCGGGCGTCCTCATGCGCACCGGCGCCTGCGCGGGCACAAGGACCCATCGATGGCCGGGTACCATTTCCGGAACAGAGGATGCTGGTTGGCAGCGTACTTGAAGGATGGGAGCAGAGCAGCCGGAGTTGCGAACCGGGTGAGATGGTCCGGCGACGTCGACGAGCAAAAAGCGATGAGAAAGAAGATTCGCCGTGTCGGCGCCGCCTTATTCAAGCGGCGACTACCTCAAGGCGATGCAGAGTGTGACCTCCTCCACATCGATGCTCAAGCCGTCGGATTCTCCACGGAGCCACTGCTGGTTCCTTCACCGACCATCGGATCAGAGAGGAGGTGATCGGAAGTGAAGTGGATGGAAAAAGGCACGAAGTCAAGTTCGGATTGACCGGTCTTTAGAAACTTTTAGGGTGGGAGTATTTGTGGGGTTTGAGTGGGTCCCGCTGGACCAAACCGACGTGGCGAATGCACCCGGGTCATCTCATATATACACTATATTTTTGTTGAATATGAGAAACGCCAGTCTAGACCAATTTTTCACGACCGATCAGTGACCGGGCCGTCCGCCTATGCGTATGGGACAGTTCGGTGTGGCCAGCTGTTGATGCTCCTCTATCTGACTACCGAGGGATATGCATTGCCGGAACGATGCTTCGCTGCTTTAAGGCACCTACCTTTGTGTCTATGATATATACGCCTAACAGATAACTGACCTACATGTCAGTGACCCAAAAACACGTGCCTTTAAGGCATCGATGCTGCGTCTGCACTGCCGGTGCTACTTCGATTCACAACCTGACACACACAAAAAGAGACAAAATACTCTATGTTGTTCAAACCTGAAGCGAGTCACTATCCACACCTCGAGTCATGCACCTACGCCCACCAGAATCCATGAAACCAACAGCAAGCAACGGATCTTCTACGGCCACACAGGCTGGCCTCCGGACATCGGCATCTTCTACAGGACTACAACCACCTTAACCTCACGTACGGAATCGCATGTGGCTCAATGAGAAGCCAGGCGTGCGCTGCCGCCGGTCCATGTACAGGCTTCATCATACTCCCTCCGTTTCAAAATACTTGATTTAAATTTGTTCAAAAATAGATGTACCTATATACTAAAATATGTCTAGATACATCTATATTTTGACAAATAAAAATCATGTATTGTGAAACAGAGGGAGTAGAAGGAAGTTGCAGCCTCGCCAAGGAACTCCACGCTGCAGCTCCAATCAGCCGTCCACGTACACCGTACACGGAGTAAATTACATAGAAGTACCACAATTGAGCCATTGGAAGCAGATTGGTATCAAGATTGGTAATTTTTACGTGTCAGTACCAAGATTGGGGCTAGCCGTTGCAAAAAAGACTAAAAGTGCGTTTTATACGTATTGACAGAAAAGCTGACCGGTTGGGCCCGCCCGTCAGGCCCCACGCTGGCTAGTGCGTGCGTGCCCGCACGCTGACTGCGCGCTGACTAGGACGAGGCCGGCTCGCACCGTTTAGGGCGCGGCTGGTGCGACCGAGCCACACCCCGCTCGTTCTTCTTCCTTCTCTCTGCCTCGCCGCCGCCTGCGCCCGCCCCCGCCGGCCGCCACACGAAGCTGCCGCAGCCATGGTTTTTGAAGACGAGAGCAGCGACGACAACTCAAGCCTCCCGTACACGCACTCGGAAACCTCCACCGATGGGCTCAACCAGGTCAGTTACTCCATTGGAGCTAGTGTTAGGGCTAGGTTTAGGAAATTTGGGGGATTTTTCTGTGTAGGTGGTCTTTGGTGTGAGGACTTCGTTTGATTTGCTTTGTCCTCGTTCTCTGCACATGATGCCAACTTGGATTTTGCTTGGGCAGGTGCCTTTCTCTCTTGAGGACCCGGATTACAATGGTCTTGAACTAGATCTGACAGTGTTGTGCGAGAAGCATGGGAAGCCATCAGAGAGGCTTGTTGCATTTGAAGGAACAATGACTGGGAGAAGGTTCTTAGCGTGTGCAGAGCCGGTATTTTTCTTGCCTTATTGATTATGCACAGGATATGTTCATTGGAAGTGACAGAGTCTTGTTTGCCAATTGTGATTCAGTTATGTGTATGGTAATTTTGTTAGTCATATATGCCATACTGTAGTTCTCATTTTAGGAATGGTGAATATTATGGTCAGTGGAGTGCATTTAGGCTAAATATAGGCTCAAGCATGCTCTGTTGTGCACACATGAATGCTCTGTTGTGTGCAGATGCTATTTATTTATGCTTGTATGCAATGTTGCTTAGTACTCACATTAGCCCCTCCATTAGCTGATGTGTGACTCTTAATAAGTAACTGTTGCTTACTGCTGACAGTAGGTACTGTCATTAGCTAGTTTGTTCCTGTAGGCTAATGTAGTGTATTTAGCTAGGCTAATGTAGTCTGGTTTGATAACTCTTCATTCAGTGATTTCTATGTTCCATTTGTTAGTGATATATGGCAAAGTAGTTCACTGCTAGAGTGGTAGTGCAGATTGTAGGATTCCATTATATTAATGGCCAATTGTAAGTTGGTTATTATGCAAAGTTGAATGGAGTGTTACTTTGCTAATTATATACTGATCACCCTCTTGCTTAGCATGAACTAACTGTTGCTTACTACTCATAGTAGTTGTATTGTACTAAATTTTGCCTTGTTATTTTTCCAGGAAGGTCAGAATTGTGGGTTTGTTCAGTGGGTTGATGAGCAGTGGCCCCCAACAATGGAGAATGCATTGCTGAAGCTTTGGTTAATGGTTGAAGAGAGCAAGTCTGCTAGGATGAATGATAATCTTGAAAGTGCTTTAACTATTCACCATTTGACAGAAGAAAAGAAGAAGCTGGATGCAGATTATGACAAGTTAGTGAAAGATGTGCATCAACTTGTGGACTTTCAGCAGGATAGGGTTGTGGATTTTAGTTATCTGCAGTCAGCTGTCACATATCAGCACGAATGCAGAGCTGAATTGGTGGCTCGTAAGAATGCAGAAATGGCAAAGAAAGATGCAGCTACAGAGAAGCTTGAACAGAAGTATGAAATCCTGTGCAACCTGACAAGTGCTCAAGCAATTGCCATCCAAAACCTCAAGTTGAAGAATATGAAAGAGAAAGAATTGCTGAGTGAGGCTAGGATGAATTTGGAGTTGAAGAATGCAGAGTTCACAAAGTTTGAGGAGAAGCTCACCCAAGGGAAGCTAGAGTTGAAGTTCCAGGTTGCTGATCTGCTGAAGCTCAAGGAAAACCATAATGAAGAGAAGCAGATGCAAGAGTTTAAGATAACTGAGCTCATGAAGGCATAGGAGAAGCTGAAGGAGAAGATCAAGGGGATCCAGACCATCTTGGAGAACTGAACAAGATGAATTGAGATTAGTGGGCATTGCAGACCTTTTGGAAGGATGGCTGTGCAATGACCTAGTAACTTAGAATTATGGTTGTGTAATGTATGGTTCTAATACTAATTGTGAACTCTGGCTGTTTATGTACCTAGTAATATGCTATTCATCCTTTTGTGAGAAAAGGATGGATTGTGCATTTGAACTCCACTATGTAATGTGAACTCCAGTGATGCTTATGTTAGACTGAAAATCTTTACATACTGATGCTTATGTTATTCTGATGGTTAAATGCTTCTTAAATGCATATAGTTACATATGTTAGAGTGATTCTTAAATGCTTAAATGCATTTGCAAAAGGAATAGTTTGTTATGGTACAGTGATGCTTTAGGTGGTTCCGTCGACCCCAAGCCACCGTAGACCCTAGTTAATGGCTTTGGGTGGTTTCGTCGACCCCGAGTCACCCTAGACCCTAGTTGATGGCTCTGGGTGGTTCCGTCGAGCCCGAGCCACCAAAACCCAAAATGATCGCTTTAGGTGGTTCCATCGAGCCCGAGCCACGAAAACCGAAATTGATGGCTTTAGGTGGTTCCGTCGACCCCGAGCCACCCTAGACCCTAGTTGATGGCTTTAGGTGGTTTCGTCGACCCCGAGCCACAAAAACCCAAAATGATGGCTTTAGGTGGTTTCATCGACCCCGAGCCACCGTAGACCCTAGTTGATGGCTTTGGGTGGTTTCGTCGACCCCGAGACACCAAAACACAAAATGATGGCTTTAGGTGGTTCCGTCGACCCCGAGCCACCCCAGACCGTAGTTGATGGCTTTAGGTGGTTTCGTCGACCCCGAGCCACAAAACCCCAAAATGATCACTTTAGGTGGTTTCGTCGACCCCGAGCCATCGTAGACCCTAGTTGATGGCTTTGGGTGGTTCCATTGACCCCGAGCCACCAAAACCCAAAATGATGGCTTTAGGTGGTTCCGTCGACCCCGAGCCAGCCTAGACCCTAGTTGGTGGCTTTAGGTGGTTTCGTCGACCCCGAGCCACCCTAGACCCTAGTTGATGGCTTTAGGTGGTTCCGTCGACCCCGAGCCATCAAAACCCAAAATGATGGCTTTAGGTGGTTCCGTCGACCCCGAGCCATCAAAACCCAAAATGATGGCTTTAGGTGGTTCCATTAATATATCCAACATATCAATAACTCCATTTTGAGTACTCATCAACATATGAATCATAAAAAGAACATACACACTATGAAGATATCCAATTATATATTGATCCTATTGATGATATCCAATAACTTAGAAAAGCCACAGATACACACTATGAAGATATCCAATATAATGAGTACTCATCAATAACTCCAAAATATCAATAACTCCAGCAATATATCCAATTATATATTGAGTACTCAACAACATATTGAAGGAAATATGCCCTAGAGGCAATAATAAAGTTATTATTTATTTCCTTATATCATGATAAATGTTTATTATTCATGCTAGAATTGTATTAACCGGAAACATAATACATGTGTGAATACATAGACAAACAGAGTGTCACTAGTATGCCTCTACTTGACTAGCTCGTTAATCAAAGATGGTTATGTTTCCTAACCATGAACAAAAGAGTTGTTATTTGATTAACGAGGTCACATCATTAGTAGAATGATCTGATTGACATGACCCATTCCATTAGCTTAGCACCCGATCGTTTAGTATGTTGCTATTGCTTTCTTCATGACTTATACATGTTCCTATGACTATGAGATTATGCAACTCCCGTTTGCCGGAGGAACACTTTGGGTGCTACCAAACGTCACAACGTAACTGGGTGATTATAAAGGAGTACTACAGGTGTTTCCAATGGTAGATGTTGGGTTGGCGTATTTCGAGAATAGGATTTGTCACTCCGATTGTCGGAGAGGTACCTCTGGGCCCTCTCGGTAATACACATCACATAAGCCTTGCAAGCATTATAACTAAGATGTTAGTTGTGAGATGATGTATTACGGAACGAGTAAAGAGACTTGCCAGTAACGAGATTGAACTAGGTATTGGATACCGACGATCAAATCTCGGGCAAGTAACATACCGATGACAAAGGGAACAACGTATGTTGTTATGCGGTCTGACCGATAAAGATCTTCATAGAATATGTAGGAGCCAATATGGGCATCCAGGTCCCGCTATTGGTTATTGACCGGAGACGTGTCTCGGTCATGTCTACATTGTTCTCGAACCATAGGGTCCGCACGCTTAACGTTACGATGACAGTTATTATGAGTTTATGCATTTTGATGTACCGAAGGTTGTTCGGAGTCCCGGATGTGATCACAGACATGACGAGGAGTCTCGAAATGGTCGAGACATAAAGATTGATATATTGGAAGCCTATGTTTGGACATCGGAAGTGTTCCGGATGAAATCGGGAATTTTACCGGAGTACCGGGAGGTTACCGGAACCCCCCGGGAACCAAATGGGCCTTGTTGGGCCTTAGTGCAAAGGTGAAAGGGGCAGCCCAAGGTGGGCTGCGCGCCTCCCCCCTCCCCTAGTCCTATTAGGACTAGGAGAGGTGGCCGGCCCCCTTCTCCCTCCCTCTCTCTCTCTCTCTCTCTCGAGGAGTCCTATTAGGAATAGGATTGGGGGGGGGGGAGTCCTACTCCCGGTAGGAATAGGACTCCTCCTGCGCCCTCCTCCTTTGGCCGGCCAGCCCTCCCCCTGGCAACCTTTATATACGGGGGCAGGGGGCACCTCTAGACACACAAGTTGATCATTGAGATCGTTCCTTAGCCGTGTGCGGTGCCCCCTGCCACCAAATTCCACCTCGATCATACCGTTGTAGTGCTTAGGTGAAGCCCTGCGTCGGTAGTACATCAAGATCGTCACCACGCCGTCGTGCTGACGGAACTCTTCCTCGACGCTTTGCTGGATCGGAGCCCGAGGATCGTCATCGAGCTGAACGTGTGCTAAGAACTCGGAGGTGCCGGAGTAACGGTGCTTGGATCGGTCGGACCGGGAAGAAGACGTACGACTACTTCCTCTATGTTGTGTCAATGCTTCCGTTGCGATCTACAAGGGTACGTAGATCAGACTCTCCCCCTCGTTGCTATGCATCACCATGATCTTGCGTGTGCGTAGGAAAATATTTTGAAATTACTACGTTCCCCAACAGTGGTATCAGAGCCTAGGTTTTATGGTTTGATGTTATTTGCACGAGTAGAACACAAGTGAGTTGTGGGTGATATAAGTCATACTGCCTACCAGCACGTCATACTTTGGTTCAGCGGTATTGTTGGACGAGACGACCCGGACCAATCTTACGCGTACGCTTACGCGAGACCGGTTCCCTCGACGTGCTTTGCACATAGATGGCTTGCAGGCGACTGTCTCTCCAACTTTAGTTGAACCGAGTGTGGCTACGCCCGGTCCTTGAGAAGGTTAAAACGGAGTCTATTTGACAAACTATCGTTGTGGTTTTGATGCGTAGGTGAGATGAGTTCTTGCTTAAGCCCGTAGCAGCCACGTAAAACATGCAACAACAAAGTAGAGGACGTCTAACTTGTTTTTACAGGGCATGATGTGATGTGATATGATCAAGGCATGATGCTAAATTTTATTGTATGAGATGATCATGTTTTGTAACCAAGTTATCGGCAACTGGCAGGAGCCATATGGTTGTCGCTTTATTGTATGCAATGCAATCGCGATGTAATGCTTTACTTTATTACTAAGCGGTAGTGATAGTCATGGAAGCATAAGATTGGCGAGACGACAACGATGCTACGATGGAGATCAAGGTGTCGTGCCGGTGACGATGGTGATCATGACGGTGCTTCGGAGATGGAGATCACAAGCACAAGATGATGATGGCCATATCATATCACTTATATTGATTGCATGTGATGTTTATCCTTTTATGCATCTTATCTTGCTTTGATTGACGGTAGCATTATAAGATGATCTCTCTCACTAAATTATCAAGAAGTGTTCTCCCTGAGTATGCACCGTTGCCAAAGTTCGTCGTGCCCAGACACCACGTGATGATCGGGTGTGATAAGCTCTACGTCCATCTACAACGGGTGCAAGCCAGTTTTGCACATGCAGAATACCCAGGTTAAACTTGACGAGCCTAGCATATGCAGATATGGCCTCGGAACACAGAGACCGAAAGGTCGAGCGTGAATCATATAGTAGATATGATCAACATAACGATGTTCACCATTGAAAACTACTCCATCTCACGTGATGATCGGTTATGGTTTAGTTGATTTGGATCACGTGATCACTTAGAGGATTAGAGGGATGTCTATCTAAGTGGGAGTTCTTAAGTAATTTGATTAACTGAACTTAAACTTATCATGAACTTAGTACCTGATAGTATCTTGCTTGTTTATGTTGATTGTAGATAGATGGCTCGTGCTGTTGTTCCGTTGAATTTTAATGCGTTCCTTGAGAAAGCAAAGTTGAAAGATGATGGTAGAAATTACACGGACTGGGTCCGTAACCTGAGGATTATCCTCATTGCTGCACAGAAGAATTACGTCCTGGAAGCACCGCTGGGTGCCAGGCCTGCTGCTGGAGCAACACCAGATGTTATGAACGTCTGGTAGAGCAAAGCTGATGACTACTCGATAGTTCAACGTGCCATGCTTTACGGCTTAGAATCGGGACTTCGACGACGTTTTGAACGTCATGGAGCATATGAGATGTTCCAGGAGTTGAAGTTAATATTTCAAGCAAATGCCCGGATTGAGAGATATGAAGTCTCTAATAAGTTCTATAGCTGCAAGATGGAGGAGAACGGTTCTATCAGTGAGCATATACTCAAAATGTCTGGGTATAATAATCACTTGATTCAGATGGGAGTTAATCTTCCAGATGATTGCGTCATTGACAGAATTCTCCAATCACTGCCATCAAGCTACAAGAGCTTCGTGATGAACTATAATATGCAAGGGATGAACAAGACTATTCCCGAGCTCTTCGCAATGCTGAAAGCTGCGGAGGTAGAAATCAAGAAGGAGCATCAAGTGTTGATGGTCAACAAGACCACTAGTTTCAAGAAAAAGGGCAAAGGGAAGAAGAAGGGGAACTTCAAGAAGAACAGCAAGCAAGTTGCTGCTCAGGAGAAGAAACCCAAGTCTAGACCTAAGCCTGAAACTGAGTGCTTCTACTGCAAGCAGACTGGTCACTGGAAGCGGAACTGCCCCAAGTATTTGGCGGATAAGAAGGATGGCAAGGTGAACAAAGGTATATGTGATATACATGTTATTGATGTGTACCTTACTAGAGCTCGCAGTAGCACCTGGGTATTTGATACTGGTTCTGTTGCTAATATTTGCAACTCAAAACAGGGACTACGGAATAAGCGGACACTAGCAAAGGACGAGGTGACGATGCGCGTGGGAAACGGTTCCAAAGTCGATGTGATCGCGGTCGGCACGCTACCTCTACATCTACCTTCGGGATTAATATTAGACCTAAATAATTGTTATTTGGTGCTAGCGTTGAGCATGAACATTATATCTGGATCTTGTTTAATGCGAGATGGTTATTCATTTAAATCAGAGAATAATGGTTGTTCTATTTATATGAGTAATATCTTTTATGGTCATGCACCTTTGAAGAGTGGTCTATTTTTGATGAATCTCGATAGTAGTGATACACATATTCATAATGTTGAAACCAAAAGATGCAGAGTTGATAATGATAGTGCAACTTATTTGTGGCACTGCCGTTTAGGTCATATCGGTGTAAAGCGCATGAAGAAACTCCATACTGATGGGCTTTTGGAACCACTTGATTATGAATCACTTGGTACTTGCGAACCGTGCCTCATAGGCAAGATGACTAAAACACCGTTCTCCGGTACTATGGAGAGAGCAACAGATCTGTTGGAAATCATACATACCGATGTATGTGGTCCAATGAATATTGAGGCTCGTGGCGGATATCGTTATTTTCTCACCTTCACAGATGATTTAAGCAGATATGGGTATATCTACTTAATGAAACACAAGTCTGAAACATTTGAAAAGTTCAAAGAATTTCAGAGTGAAGTTGAAAATCATCGTAACAAGAAAATAAAGTTTCTACGATCTGATCGTGGAGGAGAATATTTGAGTTACGAGTTTGGTGTACATTTGAAAAATTGTGGAATAGTTTCGCAACTCACGCCACCCGGAACACCACAGCGTAATGGTGTGTCCGAACGTCGTAATCGTACTTTACTAGATATGGTGCGATCTATGATGTCTCTTACTGATTTACCGCTATCATTTTGGGGTTATGCCTTAGAGACGGCCGCATTCATGTTAAATAGGGCACCATCAAAATCCGTTGAGACGACGCCTTATGAACTATGGTTTGGCAAGAAACCAAAGTTGTCGTTTCTTAAAGTTCGGGGCTGCGATGGTTATGTGAAAAAGCTTCAACCTGATAAGCTCGAACCCAAAGCGGAGAAATGTGTCTTCATAGGATACCCAAAGGAGACTGTTGGGTACACCTTCTATCACAGATCCGAAGGCAAGACATTCGTTGCTAAGAATGGATCATTTCTAGAGAAGGAGTTTCTCTCGAAAGAAGTGAGTGGGAGGAAAGTAGAACTTGACGAGGTAACTGTACCTGCTCCCTTATTGGAAAATAGTACATCACAGAAAACTGTTTCTGCGACACCTATACCAATTAGTGAGGAAGCTAATGATGATGATCATGAAACTTCAGGACAAGATACTACTGAACCACGTAGATCAACCAGAGTGAGATCCGCACCAGAGTGGTATGGTAATCCAATTCTGGAAGTCATGCTACTAGATCATGACGAACCTACGAACTATGAAGAAGCGATGGTGAGCCCAGATTCCGCAAAGTGGCTTGAAGCCATGAAATCTGAGATGGGATCCATGTATGAGAACAAAGTATGGACTTTGGTTGACTTGCCTGATGATCGGCAAGCAATTGAGAATAAATGGATCTTCAAGAAAAAGACTGACGCTGACGGTAATATTACTGTCTATAAAGCTCGACTTGTCGCAAAAGGTTTTCGACAAGTTCAAGGGGTTGACTACGATGAGACCTTCTCACCCGTAGCGATGCTTAAGTCTGTCAGAATCATGTTAGCAATTGCCGCATTTTATGATTATGAAATTTGGCAGATCGATGTCAAAACTGCATTCCTGAATGGATTTCTGGAAGAAGAGTTGTATATGATGCAACCAAAAGGTTTTGTCGATCCAAAGGGAGCTAACAAAGTGTGCAAGCTCCAGCGATCCATTTATGGACTGGTGCAAGCCTCTCGGAGTTGGAATAAACGCTTTGATAGTGTGATCAAAGCATTTGGTTTTATATAGACGTTTGGAGAAGCCTGTATTTACAAGAAAGTGAGTGGGAGCTCTGTAGCATTTCTGATATTATATGTGGATGACATATTGCTGATTGGAAATGATATAGAATTTCTGGATAGCATAAAGGGATACTTGAATAAAAGTTTTTCGATGAAAGACCTCGGGGAAGCTGCTTACATATTAGGCATAAAGATCTATAGAGATAGATCAAGACGCTTAATTGGACTTTCACAAAGCACATACCTTGACAAGATTTTGAAGAAGTTCAAAATGGATCAAGCAAAGAAAGGGTTCTTGCCTGTGTTACAAGGTGTGAAGTTGAGTCAGACTCAATGCCCGACCACTGCAGAAGATAGAGAGAAAATGAAAGATGTTCCCTATGCTTCAGCCATAGGCTCTATCATGTATGCAATGCTGTGTACCAGACCTGATGTGTGCCTTGCTATAAGTTTAGCAGGGAGGTACCAAAGTAATCCAGGAGTGGATCACTGGATAGCGGTCAAGAACATCCTGAAATACCTGAAAAGGACTAAGGATATGTTTCTCGTATATGGAGGTGACAAAGAGCTCACCGTAAGAGGTTACGTTGATGCAAGCTTTGACACTGATCCGGACGATTCTAAATCGCAAACCGGATACGTGTTTACTTTAAATGGTGGAGCTGTCAGTTGGTGCAGTTCTAAACAAAGCATCGTAGCGGGATCTACATGTGAAGCGGAGTACATAGCTGCTTCGGAAGCAGCGAACGAAGGAGTCTGGATGAAGGAGTTCATATCCGATCTAGGTGTCATACCTAGTGCATCGGGTCCAATGAAAATCTTTTGTGACAATACTGGTGCAATTGCCTTGGCAAAGGAATCCAGATTTCACAAAAGGACCAAACACATCAAGACATGCTTCAACTCCATTCGGGATCTAGTCCAGGTGGGAGACATAGAGATTTGCAAGATACATACGGATTTGAATGTTGCAGACCCGTTGACTAAGCCTCTTCCACGAGCAAAACATGATCAGCACCAAGGCTCCATGGGTATTAGAATCATTACTGTGTAATCTAGATTATTGACTCTAGTGCAAGTGGGAGACTGAAGGAAATATGCCCTAGAGGCAATAATAAAGTTATTATTTATTTCCTTATATCATGATAAATGTTTATTATTCATGCTAGAATTGTATTAACAGGAAACATAATACATGTGTGAATACATAGACAAACAGAGTGTCACTAGTATGCCTCTACTTGACTAGCTCGTTAATCAAAGATGGTTATGTTTCCTAACCATGAACAAAAGAGTTGTTATTTGATTAACGAGGTCACATCATTAGTTGAATGATCTGATTGACATGACCCATTCCATTAGCTTAGCACTCGATCGTTTAGTATGTTGCTATTGCTTTCTTCATGACTTATACATGTTCCTATGACTATGAGATTATGCAACTCCCATTTGCCGGAGGAACACTTTGGGTGCTACCAAACATCACAACGTAACTGGGTGATTATAAAGGAGTACTATAGGTGTTTCCAATGGTAGATGTTGGGTTGGCGTATTTCGAGAATAGGATTTGTCACTCCGATTGTCGGAGAGGTACCTCTGGGCCCTCTCGGTAATACACATCACATAAGCCTTGCAAGCATTATAACTAAGATGTTAGTTGTGAGATGATGTATTACGGAACGAGTAAAGAGACTTGCCAGTAACGAGATTGAACTAGGTATTGGATACCGACGATCAAATCTCGGGCAAGTAACATACCGATGACAAAGGGAACAACGTATGTTGTTATGCGGTCTGACCGATAAAGATCTTCGTAGAATATGTAGGAGCCAATATGGGTATCTAGGTCCCGCTATTGGTTATTGACCGGAGACGTGTCTCGGTCATGTCTACATTGTTCTCGAACCGTAGGGTCCGCACGCTTAACGTTACGATGACAGTTATTATGAGTTTATGCATTTTGATGTACCGAAGATTGTTCGGAGTCCCGGATGTGATCACGGACATGACGAGGAGTCTCGAAATGGTCGAGACATAAAGATTGATATATTGGAAGCCTATGTTTGGACATCGGAAGTGTTCCGGGTGAAATCGGGAATTTTACCGGAGTACCGGGAGGTTACCGAAACCCCCCGGGAACCAAATGGGCCTTGTTGGGCCTTAGTGCAAAGGTGAAAGGGGCAGCCCAAGGTGGGCTGCACGCCTCCCCCCTCCCCTAGTCCTATTAGGACTAGGAGAGGTGGCCGGCCCCCTTCTCCCTCTCTCTCTCTCGAGGAGTCCTATTAGGAATAGGATTGGGGGGGGGGAGTCCTACTCCCGGTAGGAATAGGACTCCTCCTGCGCCCTCCTCCTTTGGCCGGCCAGCCCTCCCCCTGGCAACCTTTATATACGGGGGCAGGGGGCACCTCTAGACACACAAGTTGATCATTGAGATCGTTCCTTAGCCATGTGCGGTGCCCCCTGCCACCAAATTCCACCTCGATCATACCGTTGTAGTGCTTAGGCGAAGCCCTGCGTCGGTAGTACATCAAGATCGTCACCATGCCGTCGTGCTGACGGAACTCTTCCTCGACGCTTTGCTGGATCGGAGCCCGAGGATTGTCATCGAGCTGAACGTGTGCTAAGAACTCGGAGGTGCCGGAGTAACGGTGCTTGGATCGGTCGGACCGGGAAGAAGACGTACGACTACTTCCTCTACGTTGTGTCAACGCTTCCGTTGCGATCTACAAGGGTACGTAGATCAGACTCTCCCCCTCATTGCTATGCATCACCATGATCTTGCGTGTGCGTAGGAAAATATTTTGAAATTACTACGTTCCCCAACACATATCACATGAAGATATCCAATAATATGCATCCACATGAACAAAAGCCATACATGACATTGATTCTTAAAGTACATCATCAAAGCAAGATCACCATTGTATCATAGGATGCAAGAACACACACATGAAGTATCTAGTTGCCACTTGCATAGAAGTACCTCCTCCATCCACTATGTGTAACACCAGCACCTGTCCCAGCAGTAGATGTGGATGGACCAGATTGCCTTGGGGCAGAGAATGTACCTCTCCCTCTCCCAGCACCTCTACCAGCACCTCTCCCAGCACCTGCAGCTGCAACACCTCTCCCAGCACCTGTACCAGCTCCTCTCCCAGCTCCTATCCCAGCACCTCTCCCAGCAGCACCAGCATCTCTCCTAGCAGCACCAACACCTCTCCCAGCTCCTGTTGGTGTTGTTGTAGGAGCTGGTTGAGAAGTTCTTGCTGCTGGTGTACTAGCAGTAGCACCAGCATTGGGATTACTTGCAAGAGGCTTACATAAACAAGAAGGAAAAGGAGTTAGTACTTAAAAAATAGAATGTACAAGAAGGAAAACATGTTACTGCTTATAAGAGAATTACCACATGTTTGTTCTTCCTCAAAGCCAGCTCAGGCTTCAACTGCTTCATGCAGCTAGTGTACCTATGTCCTTGTAGTCCACAATTGCCACATGTTATAGTCCCCATTCTGGATGTGTCCTTAGGCTTTGGAACTTCAAATTTCCCCTTGATCCTTTTCTCTTTCTTTCTTCCTCTCTTCACTTTAAATGCAGGTGGGTCAATGTGAGGACTAGGGGTCCTTGTCCAGTCATGCTCAGCAGGAACTGGATAGATCATTGGTTCATAAGCTGCCACATAAAATTCTTTCTTGAAGAACTTGCTGACATAATCCTCTGGTTTTCTTTTGCCCTTGTTTATTGCTGAGATGGCATGGTTACGTGGGATGCCACTGAGGCCCCATTTTCTGCACCCACATGTGTGCAGTTGCAAGTTAACAGCATGGGTTTGCTGCCCACTTGTAACTTGCCACAAGTCCACACCAGCTTGAATTGGTTTGCAATATTTGGCCCTCTCCTTCTCAACCTCTAGCTTCTCACTATAATGGGGTGTTATGTCCCATCTAGCTGTCTTTGCACTCTCCCTATTCCTATGCCACCTCATCATCTGCTTATCCTTTATTCCATCACACATTGTCCTAATTGGTTTCTTCCTAACATCTAGGACATACTTGTTGAACACCTCAGACAAATTGTTGACTACAAGGTCAGTCTTGCAGTTTGTGTCAAATGCATGCCTTGCCCATGTTTTCTTGGGTATTTGACAAAGCCACTCCCAAGCTTCCTTACATTCAGCTCTAAGGTCATTCATTGCAATGTTAAATTTGTGTTCACTATATGCATAGGCAGCATTATCCATACACTTCTTCATATCTTCCCCCCTAAACCCAGCAGTTTGGAAGTTTGCATAAATATGCCTAAGGCAGAACCTTTAGTTGCACTTAGGAAAGACAGCATTCACTGCATATAGTAGGCCCTGGGACACACAATTAAACTAGCTAAGCTAATATCTAGCACAAAACAACCTTATAGGAACAAGGACATAAGATGCAAGCACATACCTTTTGCCTATCTAACATTATTGTATATGGACCAAACTGTCCCTCTTCTCCTCCTAGGCAGATTTTAAGTTGGTGTAGAAACCAACACCAATTAGCTTTGTCCTCTTGCCCAACAATTCCAAATGCTAGTGGGTATACATTGTTGTTGCCATCTCTACCAGTGGCAGCAAGTAGTTGAGCACCAGTACTTAACTTAATGAAGCACCCATCAACACCTAAATGAGCAAGCAAATTCAATGTTTAGAACATTCAAATGCATTTCAAGATGAAACAATATGTAACTAATGCACAAGGTGAACAAACTAACCAAGGAATGGTCTGCACCCCTTGAGAAACCCCTCTCTTGCTCCATTGATCCAATAGAACATAGCATGAAATCTTGGACCTGGATGGGGGATTTTTGCATTGGGTGTTGGAGTTACAGTAGTGACAACTACTCTACTCCCAGGGTTTGTATCCATCACTGTCTGAGCATAGTCTTTCAACCTAGGGTATTGCTTCTTGTGGTCTCCTAGCACAGCATCAATAGCTAGGTTCTTTGCCCTATATGCCATTGACTTGGGCACATCCACACCATACTTCTCCATGCATGCATCAATCAAAGTCTGAATGCCAGTTGTTAGATCAGATCTGAACAGTGACTCATACTTCTGTGCAAGCCACTTGGTACTTACCCTTGTTGTCTCTGTACTAATAGGGCAAGTGTGCTTAATTCTCATCTTCTTAATTACAAAAGTAGTTTCACCTTTTATAACTGCTGCCACCATAAAGAAGTTGCAATGTTTTTTGTTGCATTCTACAATTATTCTTTGATCTGAGTTCCTATGATATCTGAAATTTCTGCCTTGAGTGATGTGTAAGTTCAACAAAGCCTCTCTGAATTGATGTTGATCCAAGAAACACATCTTTAGACATAATTGCTCATGTGGTGCCTCCATCTTCTCATTGTACCATTTTCTAGGAGGCCTCTGCTTTGCCCTGCTCTTCCTTTTCTTTGGCAGTACAAATGACAATGGCTCATAACCATCATCATCAGCCTCCTTCAACAATCCTTTCTCTTCTTCATTAGATGAAGGTTTGAAATCAGGTTCCTCCTCTTGAACTACACTTGAATGTGTCCTTGTTGTAGGCCCTTTCCTAACTGGAAGCTTCTGTTTCTTCTTCTTCTTCTCTTCCTATACAATTACAGTTTCTTCATCCTGTGAAACAACTTTCTCATCTTCATCCATTTGGAAAGGTTCCTCAAACTCTGTGTCACCCTCATAATGCACCACTTCTTCCACCTCAGATTCTTCATCATCTGTTTCTTCCTCTTCTATTTCATCATACTCTCTCTGTTTCTTTCCCTCCTCCATCTCTATATCACTAGCATCACCCATATAAAAAGGGTTTACATCACTGTCATCTTCACCTTCACAATCAGAACCACCACTGCCATCATATCTCTCTTCTTCTTCTATTTCCAACACAACTTTCAGTTTTCCTTTTACATTCTTGCTCTCTTGTGTGCAAACACCAGTACCATGAGCTACACTGAAGCTGCTACTCTGACTTTCAAAGGCAACTCCTTCTTCATCAATAGCATAGATGGGCGGCTCACTGAGATCATATAATACAGGCTCTTCATACACAACGGTGGATAATTCTTGTCTCTCAAACTGGCTGCAAAGAGGTGGAACAGTGGATAATTCTTGGCTCTCAAACTGGCTGCAAGGAGGTGGACATGCTCTCACTAACAAATTTAAAACCTTACACTCCTCAACCCGCCTCTTTACTAGTTGCAACTCAGCATTACTCTCTACCATCTCCAATCCTTTCTCCCCTAAATCTGGATTCTCAATGTGAAACAGCAGATCATATTCACTAAATCCTTGGGTTTCCATCACTGCAATCATATTCATGTATGTCACATCTGAACTGTAGAGCTTCAGCTCAAACATTTCTGAAGCATCAAAATGGAACCTAACATCCAAAATGTCATCATACAAACTGCAAAATGAAATAACAGACAAAATTGGTTAATAAACAATTTTGCTTAACAGATGTGCTAACATATAAAGAAAGCTTTGTTTAATTTAGCCTTGCAATATGAATGAACTAAACAATTACTACAAAATCAAACAATGTAAACAACTATCTCAATGCAACCTTAATTACAGAGTGGGTACTTAACTCACAGCAAACTGATGTGAGTTAATTTTCATATAAATAGTTAACAGAATTATCCACTAATGGCACTCTGCTCTAGTTAGGACTCATTTAATCCACTATGCTTCTCTGCTCTGCTCTGGTCTAATGGTGCTCTGCTCTAATGGTGCTCTGCTCTAGTTAGGACTAAGAAATAACAATGTAAGCCACTAATGATGCTCTGCTCTGCTCCAGTTAGGTAACACATAATGCTGCTCTGACAATTTGGGCTAACAAATAACAATGTAATCCACCAATTTGGACTAGATGGGACTCATGTAATCCACTATACTTATCTGCTCTAGTTAGGACTAGCTATTAGAGTGCTAAACATGCAGGCAGTAGAAACCTAACCCTAATCCACAATTTCAGTGAGCAAGAATGGAACAGTTGACCACTTACAGAACACCACTGAAGCCATGAGTCCAGTGATGGGCGGTGCTAGGGTTGGCCACCCAAATTCGCGCCAACAGCAGCCTCTGCTCCATCGACAACATCGGCTCCGCAAAATCTTCGTCCTCGCCACTGTACTCCGAGCTGGAGTAGCCGCCACTGCCATCGAGGCCTAAGCGGGGGAGGTCGCTGCCGCTCACATCGCCCCGGCCATCGCTGCCTGCCGGAGTCGCCGTGGCCATCGTCTCCTAGGGAGGCACAACAGCTTGGGGGGGAGAGGAGGGCGCGAGGGAGGAGCAACCGCGGGGGAGGTGACAGTGCCTAAGCACTTCGATCCTAGGCTACGACGGCGTGCTGTGGCGGGCAGCGGGGCGGGCGGGGAGGCAGCCGCCGGCAAGGGGGAGGCAGCCGTCGGCGAGGGTGCGAGGGCAGAGCGGGGTCGGGGTGTGGCTCGGTCGCACCAGCCGCGCCCTAAACGGTGCGAGCCGGGCTCGTCCTAGTCAGCGCGCAGTCAGCGCGCGGGCACGCGCGCACTGGCCAGTGTGGCGCCTGACGGGCGGGCCCAACCGGTCAGCTTTTCTGTCAATACATATAAAACGCACTTTTAGACTTTTTTGCAACGGCTCGCCTCAATCTTGGTACTGACACGTAAAAATTACCAATCTTGGTACCAATCTGCTTCCAATGCCCGAATTGTGGTACTTCTGTGCAATTAACTCCCGTACACGACTCCATCATGCTTAGGTTCGCTCGAGTACGCCATGCAACAGCAGGACATGACATGCATCCTCGCCGACAGCAACCAAACACACCCTAACCGAACCAGCCGTGCATGATGCATCTTCATCGACGCCTCCTGCATCGAGCCAAACGCACACCGTGCTAAATCTCTACGACTAATTCGCATCCAACAAAAAGAAAATCGTTGTCAAGGCCATCAACGAGAAACGATCTCCGCGGCATCATCCACGCCATAGGCCGGTGTACAACCTAAGGTAAATTTTCATCATATACGGCACCGTATCATAGATGATGCGCTGTTTGAAGATGACCCCTTGTGGTGATGACATATCAATGCAGATCGTTCATAAGCTGGAAATCTCCAGCGTCCTCTAATTGTATAATTGTAAGATGTGTAACTGAGACAACATCACGACAATAGTATTGATCACGTGCACGTCATCTACGATGACATGATTGCGTTGATATGACGCCGCTTTAGTGATGACCTCTTACATGGCCATACGGTTCTGACAAAATTGATGTGTGCTCAATGAGTTTTCTCCTGTTCTTACAAAATTGATGGTCTTTTCGCTGATGACACTCTCTGACATCCGCAAGGTGCATCGTCCACGACTGTAGTTATGTCATCACACATTTTTTGACACATCTGTCTTTTTTTGCAAATGGAGGTATACCCCCGGCCTCTGCATCATGATGATGCATGCGGCCCTTTTTATTAAAAAACCAGCAAGTATCTCTACTCCTAATGGACGAATCTCTACTCCTAATGGACGAATTGGTTGAATAGTTCCCCCCACTTTCAACCGGTTTATTTTCAACCAGTTTTTCTTCGTCCCACCTCCCACCAGCCCCTCCCACTGGTTTTTCTCTTTTCTCGTCTGACCGGCAATACCCAACGTATTTATGGTAATCAATCATAATTAATCCACGTATAGTAATAAATCAATCCAGGTATGGTAAGGTCATAACTCAGGAAATTTTGAATATGGTAATTATATGGTAATAAATTTAAATTACCCCAAAGGCTATCAATCCAGGTATGGTAAGGCCATAACTCGGGAAATATCGAATATGGTAATGAATTTAAATTACCACCAGGTATGGTAAGGCTATCGATCCAGGTATGGCACGCCCTCACCTGATCACCTATCACAATCTCCAGCCCCACGCACGCACCAACGTATTTATGGTAATCAATCATAATTAATCCACGTATAGTAATAAATCAATCCAGGTATGGTAAGGTCATAACTTAGGAAATTTTGAATATGGTAATTATATTGTAATAAATTTAAAATACCCCAAAGGCTATCAATCCAGGTATGGTAAGGCCATAACTCGGGAAATATCGAATATGGTAATAAATTTAAATTATCACCAGGTATGGTAAGGCTATCGATCCAGGTATGGCACGCCCTCACTTGATCACCTATCACAATCTCCAGCCCCACGCACGCACCAACGTATTTATGGTAATCAATCATAATTAATCCACGTATAGTAATAAATCAATCCAAGTATGGTAAGGTCATAACTCAGGAAAATTTGAATATGGTAATAAATTTAAATTACCCCAAAGGCTATCAATCCAGGTATGGTAAGGCCATAACTCGGGAAATATCGAATATGGTAATAAATTTAAATTACCACCAGGTATGGTAAGGCTATCGATCCAGGTATGGCACGCCCTCACTTGATCACCTATCACAATCTCCAGCCCCACGCACGCACCGAAAAACCCACCCGGCACCAAACGCAGCTCCTCTCGATCCCCTCGAGTAAACGCCGCCACCGTCGTGCGATCTTCCTGACACAGATGCCGTCGCCGCCTCCTTCCCACCTACGGCGTCCCCCACGTCCATGGTGACAGCGCTCGCATCCTACACTGACCCTCCGCCTCATATAGGTTGGTCGTTGACGGAGTGGGATGTGCCGCTGCGGTTTGGGGAGGCGCAATCATGATCTGGTTGGGACCTCAGTGTGGACTCGTTCTCTACGATGAAGGATGGCGCTGCCTCCCTGGCAAATGGGATCGGAGGAAGGGGCTCTACATCGTGAATGTCGGCGAGGTAGCGGCCGAAGGCGAGCCCGACGGTGAACACGGGTGTTCGTCCCATGAAATAGGGGCCACGGAGGGCGGATCTGAGGCCACCCCAATCGCCGGTGGCCCTTCCTCCCATCGCTCATCGCCTCCATTCTCTCTCTCCTCTAAATCTTTGTCGCCCCTGCCTGATTCTGGCCGACGCCATCCGGCTCTCGCATCGACCACCACCAGCACGGCTGCGGACAAGGCACAACCGCAGACGCCGCCGCCGCCATCCTCATCCACCATCCTTCCCAGCCGTCGTCGGGGGCACCCGCCATCTGCGCTCTAGCCCACCTGCTCCTATCCCCTCCCCCTGCCTGCTAGCCCCGTGATCCATCGCACAGATGGCAGGTACTACAACGACCTCCTCCCCAGCGGATCCGGCCTCCTCCGATGGAGATCCATCCTGGGCACCGCCTTATTCTCATGCGTGCACGTCTATATCAACGTCTCATTCCACCTCACCTGAGCCTTTACCTTCCCACCTCTGCTTCAGATCGACATCACTTTGCAAGATATGTGCTTGATTGTTCTGAACTGGATCGATGGATTGTGCAAGGTACTTTGGGTGTCGTCATTGACAACAATTGTCACGCCATGCTACCATCGGAGGGGTCCCTCATCGATCATTAGGGTCTTCCGAACTGCATGAGCTCCATTGAGAAGGATGTTTTTAATTCTGGTTTTGCCTACATGCTTTCTTTGCCTGTATCTACTTAGCTAATGTCTTCTTATAGATAGTAGCTGCTGAAGTGGTGATCAAAGTTGTTCACTATAAGGAAACAACCATGATAACAAAAGTGTATATTCCCTGACCTTTGACCTGAAGTACTTTTTCATTAGAAACTTGCAACAGCCAGGCATTGAAATTAGCAACAGCTTCGTACGTACTGAACTAATTTGCAGCAACACGTACTGAACTAAGTTAGGTTATGCTCATCGTTCCAACATGCTTAGTGATAACCACCTAGCAAGCTGATCAAACATGAAAAAATTGAAGTGCTACTGCTAATCGTACTATTCTGAATGTGAAAATCTATTTAATTGGCTCTTCTCTAATTGTACACTTGCATAAATCTCAGATCTTGCAAATTACAGTATAACCATAAAAGTCATGCTTTGACTCCTATAGGGCCTTTTGCACTTTAATATGACTAATAATTTGCCTTAATATCACAGATTGTATTACTACCTTTCTAAGTGAATGACATTCAAGAAGGTCATTAAATAAAACCAAGAAATCCTTCTGGTATTGGAGTGTAGGAAAGTTGAGACTATAAAACCAAAAGGTTATATTTACGTTTATTAGAGAAGGTTCTTTACTTTTTATAGGAAAACATAAAATGTTGTGATGTAGAGTCTAGGTGGTGGGCCTCCTTGATCCACTTGGTGGATGAGGGCGACTCCGGTCCTGGCACCCATAGTGCCAGTGATCCAAAAATCATAAGGCCTGGATATAGCTCTAGCAGACGTATGCGGCTTGCGCATCGAGCTTGGTCGTCTCGAGCATGGAGATAGGCGAGTTGTAGACCAAGAGCTGGTACAGAGATAGGCGAGTTGTAGACAAGAGCTGGTGGGCAGCAAGAAACGCATGCACACCAAAGAACAAATCTGAGTCACATGCCTACTTCTATTGGTTTCTACAAAGAGCGGCTAGCTTAGATCTTAGACCAGTCGGTCACTGTCGAGGTCGCCAAGGTGATCTTACAGCACCGCCATGGGGATTTCTCATGATTTTATGTAGGCAAGCCGCAAGCGGTGGTGGTGATTGGCTGGGTGGTGTCACTGCCTTGGGAAGAGACAAAGTGATGGTAAAAGTAAGCAGGATCCGATGATTCTTCCGTGGGGATAGCCAAAGTCAAGATGTCGACTACAGACTCGTCGCAGACTTGTAGTGAACCTGGATGCGGCGAGCCTGATTTGTGGATCGATGGCGGGTCTTGACTTTGTTAGGCTGGGATTGGATGGTTGCGGAGGGTGGTGTGCTTGGTTGGGTTCCCATGGAAGAATGTGGCCTCCTCGTGGATCTGGTCATGCCCATCCTAGAGAACATTGTGTCCCTAGCTCCCTCGAGGAGCAAGGACAGTGCAAGCGGCAGCAGGGGGTAGGGGTAGATGTGGGGACGGATGTCGGCGGCTGCTCGAGGTCATCATGATGAAACCCTTGACGTCCCATCTTCATCAATGGAAGTGGAAGAGCATGAAGTCGAGATTGGATAGGAGTTTGAGTTCTTTTTGGCACCGATCGGTTCCCCACTTTAGAGATGTATTTTTTTGCGTGCGAGCAAATAGTGGGTTGATTCTAAAAGGGATAGGCACTTTTCAACAGAAGTGCATGACGGACCAAAAATATGACCTCATTTTATTCGTTTGATAGATATCGTATTATTCGTTGTTGTTCGTTCGGTGAAATTTCCTAATATTTGATTGTTGTGTTTCTAATTAGAGCACCCCATAATCACCCAATATGAGGGGATGATAAATGAAAGATACTGATTATAAATTTTGAAGAGCCCGTGGCAACGCACGGGCGTTATACTAGTCAACATAAAGGTCTTACAGCTCGTAAACGGAGCAAAGTCATAGCATAAAGTTCTGAAGAAAAGAAGGGCCTAAAATTAAACAACCGATATGGTGATAACAAGGACAAGCTCTCTAGCCCTCTATCCTGTTATGCGACCGCCATCCAAACCGGTTGAATATAGCCCGAGCTACCATCTCCCATTGGTTGCACCCAGTAACCAAGGGCTCCCTGGAGTCCATAGGAGTGAGTAAGGACCACGTACGGATCCAAGCTGTAGCTCTAAAGATAACCTGCAAAAAAGTTAAGTTGTGTTGTCTGTTAAAAATCATATCATTTCTGCAGTTCCATATAGCCCATAATAACGCACATATTCCAATCCGAATACGATTCACCGTGATCCGTTCAACCCCAGCTAACCACGTCCCAAACAAAGACGCAATATCTACTGGGGGATTAATATTAAAAGCTATATGAATCGTTCTCCAAAGTAACTTGGCAAGTGGGCATTCAAGGAATAAATGTTGTATTGTCTCATCTTGAGCACAAAAACAACACCGCGAGTTGCCTACCCATCGCCTCTTAAGTAAGTTATCCTTTGTGAGTATTACTTGCTTGTGGACAAACCACATGAAAATCTTAATCCGCAAAGGAACTTTAATCTTCCATATATGAAGTGACCTTGAGAGGGGACCAGAATTAGTCAAATCCGTATAGAATGATTTCACCGTAAATATCCCATTATTAGTTAACTTCCATTGTATAGAGTCCGGCACGTCGGAGAGTCGAACTTCAATCAATCTCCGAACCAAGTGCATCCAGTCTGTCCATCTCGCACCTACTAACGCACGTCTGAACTGGATATTCAAGGGAGTAGTTTGAAGGACGATACCTACGTAATCTTCCTTACGTTGCACAATATTATAAAGGGTAGGGTATTGTAAGGCCAAAGGTGTCTCCCTAACCATGTATCCTCCCAAAATCGAGTTGACATCCCGTTGCCAACCAAGAATTTGACCCTACGAAAGAACAAATCTTTCGTTCTCATAAGTCCCTTCCAGAACGGTGAATCAGTTGGTCGGATGGTAGTCTGGGCTAGCGTTTTCGAGTGCAAATACTTATTGCCCAGGATTTGAGACCACATGCCTTCCGGCTCTGTCCCTAACCTGTACAACCATTTGCTCAGTAGACATTTATTCTTAGTTTCCAGGTTCTCAATACCGAGACCCCCTTGGTCTTTAGGACGACAAAGGACATCCCATCGCGCAAGATGGTATTTCCTCTTGGCCTCATCTGACTGCCAAAAGAATCGAGATCTAAAGAAATCAAGTCGCTTTCGGACCCCTTTCGGAATTTCAAAGAACAAGAGTAAAAACATGGGCATACTAGTTAGTACTGAGTTGATCAGAACTAATCGACCCCCATATGACATCAACTTGCCCTTCCAGCAGCTGAGTTTTTTTTTCAATTCGTTCTTCTATGCATTTCCATTCTTTATTAGATAATTTACGGTGATGAATCGGGATACCCAAGTAACTGAATGGTAAAGCACCTAATTCGCATCCAAACAATTGTTTGTAAGTATGTTCCTCGTCTTTGGCCTTCCCAAAACAGAACACCTCGCTCTTATGGAAATTGATCTTTAAGCCAGATAATTGCTCGAATAGACAGAGGATGAGTTTCATATTACGTGCCTTAGCCATGTCATGTTCCATGAAGAGAATAGTGTCGTCAGCATATTGTAGAATGGACACCCCTCCATCAACTAGATGAGGAACTAGACCCTCTACCTGCCCACGTTGTTTGGCCCTGCCAATAATGACGGCCAGCATATCTGCCACAATATTAAATAGCAGGGGTGACATGGAATCCCCTTGTCTCAGCCCCTTATGTGTCTGGAAATAGTGACCAATGTCATCGTTCACTTTAATTTCGACGCTACCCTTCTGGACTTGAGTATCCACTTGGTGTCTCCAGGTTTCACTAAAACCCTTCATGCGCATTGCCTGCTGAAGAAAAGGCCATTTAACTTTATCATAAGCCTTCTCGAAATCCACTTTTAAGATAACCCCATCTAGTTTCTTCGAGTGAATCTCATGAAGAGTTTCATGTAAGACAACTACTCCTTCGAGTATGTGTCGTCCCGGCATGAATGCTGTCTGACTAGGTTGAACCACTGAATGAGCAATTTGTGTCAATCTATTGGTTCCAACCTTTGTGAAGATTTTAAAACTCACATTCAGCAGGCAAATGGGTCGAAATTGTTCTATCCGGATTGCCTCATTCTTCTTTGGTAATAACGTTATCGTACCAAAATTTAGATGAAACAACTCCAAATGACCATCGAAAAAATCATGAAACATAGGCATAAGATCATCTTTAATGATATGCCAACATGTCTTATAGAATTCAGCTGGAAACCCATCTGGTCCCGGTGCTTTATTCGGCTTCATTTGAGTGATGGCCAAATGAACCTCTTTTTCCGTAAACGGTGCAGAGAGAACATCATTCTCCGCTGCCTGTAACTGAGGTATATCATCAATCACAGACTCATCAAGAGACACCGTGGAAGTGTTAGGAGGTCCGAACAGACTTTTATAATAGTTGGAGATATATGTTTTCAAATTTTCATGCCCCCACGATTGTTCCCTCGTCCTATTGAAGCTGTATGATTTTCTTCTTCCTGTGTTTACCATTTGCAACCATATGGAAGAACTGTGTGTTGTCGTCCCCTTGGACAACCTTAAGCGTTTTCGCACGCAACGCCCACTTGAGCTCCTCCTCTCTCAGGAGAGCACGTAGGGCTTGCTCAGCCTCGGACTTGGTTCGATGTTCATTAACTGAAAGCAGAGTGGTTTCAGCCTTTACATCGAGTGCATCAATTAGTTGCGTTAGGCGTTCTTTTTTCTGCTTATAAATACCACTCTCATTCCTAGCCCATCCTCTCAGAAATTGTCGAAGATGTCTAATCTTGTTTTGCCATCTCTCAATATTTGTCCTTCCCGTAACCGGCCTGGCCCATTCACGTGCAATCATTTCCATGAATCCTTCTCGCTCAAACCAGCTTTCCTTGAAAGAGAAGGTATTTTTGTTTGCAACATGGGTAGCCTCTCCCGAATCTAGAAATAGTGGTGTATGATCCGAGATCGCTCTTTGCATCGCATGAACCGTCACCAACGGATATTTTTGTTCCCACTCCACACTAGCAAGTACCCTGTCCAGCTTTTCATAAGTCGGAACAGGTAACGAGTTGGCCCAAGTGAACTGTCTACCGGTGAGCTCAATTTCTCTCAAATTGAGGCTCTCGATAATCATGTTAAACATCATAGACCACCGTCCATCGAAATTGTCATTATTCTTTTCTTCTCTTCTCTGTATTATGTTAAAATCCCCCCCGACTAGTAGTGGCAGATTTTCATCTCCACAAATCCGCACTAAATCGGCAAGAAAATCAGGTTTAAATTCAGGTTGTGCTGCCCCGTATACCGCAACTAGCGACCATCGGAACCCATCCAATTTCGATCTCACCCTGAATTTAACTGAAAAATCTCCCTGGACCACATTGAGCACCTCGAGCGTTTCACACCGTACTCCTAGTAAAATCCCGCCGGATCTCCCTCTAGGTGGTAAAATGTGCCAATCAAAGTCGATACCACTGGAGAGGGTTCGAAGGAATTGAGATGTGAAATTATCTCGTCCAGTTTCCAAAAGTGCAATGAAATCTAAGTGATGCTCTAATGTTGACTCTGCTAAGAATCTTTGTTTAGCCAAGTCTGCTAGACCTCTGCTATTCCAAAAGAGTCCTTTCATAAGTCATCATGGAATTTTTTCTTATGTTTAACTCTAAGGCTTCGGCGTACTGCCGAATCGGGATAAATTTTCCGCTTCCAGGGTCTTTTGGGCTTCTCCCCAACACCCTCTGGAATGATAGTATTATCCATAACAGACACTGCGTCGTCCGTCAAGGAAGGCTCTGCTGTATCTATATTCTCAACTTCCTCCTCATCTTCAGTCTCGACAGTAGGCAATAGATTATTACATATATTAGCAAGCTCATTAATACCTAAATTATTCATGTCATTGTTATTCATAGGTTGGATAGAGGCAAGATTACGAATGATCTCGGAAGCTCTCTCCGCTTCCATGTCTAAAAGATCATTAACGGATTTGACGACTTCGGTTTCATTTGATCCCAAAGAAATGCCTAAGTCATTTGCCTTATCAACTAACTCTTTCTCAGAGAAGTGTAAAATTGAACAGCTTATATCAAAAGACGTACCTGCAGTAGTCTCGGCATGACGAAGCATGGCATCCCTCTTGGCCCGCGCTAGCTGAAAGTCGTCCGCATTCGGCTGTCCCTGGATCCGGTTGCTGACACGCCTGCCAGCCGTCACCGGATCCGTAATCCCACCAAAAGCGATGAGCTCCTCCGTGGTCCTCTCGCGTGGGGTGCGGTCAGGACTCCCACGCCCCTCCGGTATCGTCGGTGAAGGAGGAAGGGGCGTGGTGGAGTGAACTGCCGGTGTGGGTGACAAGGGGAAGGATGACCGTCGAGCCGCTGGCTCACTGATCTCGTCCCCCTTGTCAGCCGTGGAAGTCGTCGTACCTCGGCGACCCTGCTCGAGGCCAACCTGCAGAGGGGTTACAACACGGGGCTCCTGCCCGCATCTCACCCCCAACCCGGCTGGAAACGTAGAAGTGGACGGCACGCCATAAGACTCCTGTCCATGCGCCGCTCCCGCCGGCGAAAGGACAGGCAGTAGTGTCTCCTGCCCAGGGTCTCTCAAACCTGCGGCCATCCCAGCATCAGCCACCATCGCATCGGGAGGAGGCTCTGTGTTCGTCACTTGGCCGACTAGACGCGGCACTGGTGGCAGCTGAAGCTCCGTCGGGTCGCCTGTCTCGACCCTGGCGCTCCATAACCGACTAGGAGCAGAGCTCGAAACAAAAGAACCAAAGCGAAGCGTGTTCATCGGAGTTGTGGACGGGGGCGCCTCTTTGATAGAGCTGTCGACCTTATCAGACTGCTTAACAGGCCACTTGTCCGACTCCGGCAAAGTGTCATCTGGCCCCTTCTCCTGGTCCCCAGGTGCACCACCCCCCTCGGTAGTATCCATGTCCTGTGTCTCATCTCCCGCCTCGGAAACTACAGTATCCTCAATCTCAAGCTCTAATAGGTAAATAACACCAGCATGTGTCCATCTGACAACGTCTGGTATGTGCTCAACGCTCACCACACTGACCAAAAGTCTCGCAGCGTTATGTGCTCGAGTGAAAGGCATGTCCACCTTTTCTGTCTTACCAATCAATCCACCCAAACTCCAAGCAATCAAAAAATGTTTTACAAATTTAGGTGGCACTCCATAGAAGCGAACCCACACCTTCTCCAAAGGTGTTCCCTCAGGATCCTCCTGCTTCCACTCGTCGAAAGCGATAACAGTGTTTGTGCTCGTAACTCTACATAGACCCCACTTAAGAACATGCATCTGATCCTCCTTGGTGGGAAAGTTCACCTTGTAAAATATTTAATTGTTATGTTCGTTTGTATGCCTTTAAACCCAAAACCTATATCAACAATAAAATTCCCTCAGAATTTTAGAACATGTCACATATAGGTTTTGGGTTTAAAGGCATACAAACGAACACAACAATAAAATATTTAATTACGCTAGTCCATTATTTAATTGTTCATAGTAAATCACTACACATATGCCCGTGCGTTGCTACGGAAAAAGCAAATCCTCGCATGCTTCACCGGCATGGTCATATTATCCACATATCCACGACAACGTGATAAGTTTCAATGCGATGAGCTTGGTATCACACCGTCGCATGCTGTTTTTGGAAGCCCCTCTGGTCGCAACAGATTTCCCCCCGCACTCTCCTTCTAAAAACAGAATAAATTAAACTGATAATTATCTACCTATTAAAATGTTGCAATGAACAAGCCAGGCCTATGCTAGCTAAATTTCGGTTATATTAGGAAATATTTTTAAGCTTAGCAAAACTTTGATTAGCTGTTAGTATATCAATATGTTCAGAGTGGTGGTGGAAAGAAGAAGAAAAATAGAAGTATTCTTTAGAAAGAACTACACGGTTAATACAAAAACTCCATTTTAGCCATGAAATTAGAAATATCAATATTAGTCAGGGGCGTCATGAATACTGTACAGATTTATCACATATACAATGAGAGCTTGAGTCCACCTGTGAGTATTTAACTTTCTGCTGGCTATTTGATCCTAATGTAACACATGGCCGCAACTTGAATAATCACGCAAACACCAAACCATGTGCGTGCTAATAAGCAAAAGCAGAATCAATAGTGAAAGACAGACCACCAATCCCTTGGACTGTTGTGTTATAGCCCTAATTCCACACGCATTATGCACAACCAATTATCCCATTTTAGAGCTAACCACCAACACCAATCAGAACGTGCACGTACACTATTTCTCTGTCAAATTGAAGATTAGAAGGCTGCTCTCTCCTTCCTTATTATTATTGCTCTCACGTCGGCATCTTATTTCCTTCCTTCCTTTCTGTCCTTATTTCCTTCACTTCCTTCTTTCCTTATTTATCTCACGCCAGCATCTTATTTCCTTCCTTCCTTTCTGTCATTATTTCCTTCAATTCCTTCTTTCCTTATTTCTCTCACGTCGGCATCTTATTTCCTTCCTTCCTTTCTGTCATTATTTCCTTCAATTCCTTCTTTCCTTTCTTTCTCACGGGCATCACATTTCGTTGGGCCGAGAACCCCACTGTGCGTAGTTCGGATCGGACGAAACAAAAATCTAGTGACGGGCGGACGAAATTAACTTTTGACGGACGAAAATTTACGGAGGAAGAAGCGTTTCTCCTTTTAATAGTAGGTATAGATGACACACACAAAAAAACAAAATACTCTATACGTGAAGCGAATACGATCCCTTTGCAATATTTAATTATTCCTTTGCAAATCATGAGGGCTATTCTACCAACCAAGACATTAAAAATAGAGATTCAAAATCTGACACACACAAAAAACAAAAAAACTCTATACCTGAAGCGAATACGATCCACACCTCGAGTCATGCACCTACGCCCATCCGAATCCATGAAATCAACAACAAGCAACGGATTTTCTGCGGCCACACACGCTGGCCTGCAAACATCAGTATCTTCTACAGGACTGCAACCACCTTAACCTCACGTACGCAATCCTTGCATGTGGGCAGGCACGTGAGCAATGAGAAGCTTCATCATACAAGGAAGCCGCAGACCCGCCAAGGGACTCTATGCTGCAGCTCCACTCACCCGTCCGCGTACACCGTTCACGTTCCATCATGCTTAGATTCGCTGGAGTACGCCACGCAACAGCCAGACATGACGTGCATCCTCACCGACGCCACACGACGTATCAGCCGAACCAGCCGTGCACGATGCATCTTCATCGACGCCTCCTGCATCGAGCCAACTCACACCGTGCTGAATCTCTATGACTAATTCGCATCCAACAAAAAGAAAATCGTTGTCAAGGCCATCAACGAGAAGCGATCTTCACGGCATCATCCACGCCATAGGCCGGTGTACAACCTAAGGTAATTTTTCATCATATACGGCACGGTATCATAGATGATGCGCTGTTTGAAGATGACCCTTGTGATGATGACATATCAATGCAGATCGTTCATATATCATAAGCTGGAAATCTCTAACGTTCTATAATTGTATAACTGTAAGATGTGTAACTGAGAAGGCATCAGGACAACAGCATTGATCACGTCGTCTAAAATGACATGATTGCATCGATACAGCGTCGCTTTAGTGATGACATCCTACACGGCCATATGGTCCTGACAAAAGCGTTGTGTGCTCGATGGGTTTTCTTTGATTCTAACAAAACTGATGCTTCTATCGCTGATGACACTCTCTGACATTCACAATATGCATTGTCCATGACTTTAGTTCTGTCATCACATATTTTTTAATGCGTCCGTTTATGCGCGGCTACATCGATTACAACGACCACGTCTACTGTGGGCTGTGGCTAGTGCATGATCAACTATATAGGCATCAACATTGGCTATATCGACAACTACTCGTCGGCAATAACTCCAGTCAACATTCGCGTCATCACTACTGTGCACGACACTTCTGTTGTGGCCATGGGAGGGAATAGAGGAGAGACAGGAAAGACACGAGAAGGGACGTAGTCACGACCATAGGCGCCGCCCCATCAAAGGCGCAATTGATAATGGCAACAAAAGACTTTAAATCTAGTTGTAGTAGTCCTCTTTGCTCCTGCTACAACAGAGGAGAATTTTAGAACACACTAGTAGAAAACAGGGAACTAGTCCCGGTACAACAGGCCTTTAGTCCCAGTTCTGGAACCGGGACAAAAAGGTCGGAACTAAAGCCTAAAATCTTTAGTCTCGGTTCGCTTACGAACCGGGACAGAAGGGGCTCCACGTGGCCGCTGTGGGGCGCCCAGGCAGGAGGACCTTTAGTCCAGGTTCGTAACACCAACCGGGACCAAAAGGCAGCCACATGTCAGCAGATCGTGGATGCTAGGGTTTTTGGTTTTTTGAAGAGGGGGGGGGGGGGGGTGTTTAGGGGTTTTGGAGGGTTAATTTAGGGGTTTCATATCATGTTAGCTAGCTAATAGAGAAAAGTGACATCTCTTTATCTACGTGCTTGGTCGACGCTAGCTACTATACATATAGAGAGAACTCGACACGCTAGCTAGTAAGCAAATGAAGAAACCATTAATTACACAAGATCGTCATGAACATATACAAAGAGAAGTGACCTCTCTTTCTCCGAGAGATTGGTCGAACAACGAGTTTTCGTATATCTATCCGACGCTACTACATATATACAATATAACATCTCTTACAATCCCTAACATCTAAAGTCCATATCAATTTCCAAATGGTATTCCCTTCTTATTTATGACATGGTCAAGAAAGAATCCCGCCAATTCCTCTTGAATTGCTCATATGCGATCATGTGGTAGGAGTTCATCCCGCATCTGCCAAATCTAATTTAAAGAAGGGGCTTAATAAATATATATATGAATGAAACTCAACACAAATGATGATAATAAAATAGAATTGTGAATATTATTGTTTACGTACTTCATATTGTTTTTCAGAGTAGCCTCCCTGAGAGGTCGCGTTGTAGATGAACTCGCAAGCGTAGTATCCACATAAACTATTCCCGCCTTCCTGCCACAAGCACTTTACGAGAAATCGAGTTCAATCAAACTGATAATCAAGCATGATAAATGGTATTGATGAAACTAGAATCAATGGGAGATGCGCGAAACTAACTAGTACTACTTACTTTCGGGTGTGTAAATCACAGCTCCCTCGGCAGTCCCAGAACCATTCCGGTGAACTCTTTTCAAACCCTGCCGGATAAATAAAATAATTACTTGATATCAGGAAATGAACAAAGTTGCCGATATGGTGCGATAATGATCGATTGAACTTACTTCAGGAGCATTTCAGTCATGTTCGGATAGTCCTGGGGATCTTTTCGTCTCGAGTCTAAACAGTTACTACTCCCCGTCAAGCTTAATCTCTAGCAGAATAAAGTGGAAGCTACGCACGCATGCATAACTCATGAATTACATTACTATAACATCGAGTAAGCGATACCGACACAAGACAGTAACACTCACTTGAAGTTGTAAGGAAAGAGTATTTTTCCTTTGTTTTGATTTCGGAGTAAGGATTATAGCAAGTTGTCCTCAGTATCTTTGACTCCGTTTTTAACCGACCATTCATTTATGGTATTTGGGTTAATGAACCCAATGTCATAGATTTGTGTTTTTTTGCATTCGACGATCTTCAATCTGCATAATATAGTGAGGATATTTATATATACATGCAATGAAAGAGCTGAGCTATAGAGACTTAATTACAGAAGTAATACTTACAGACAGCAGGAAGTCATGAGTTGTTTGTCGAGGGCTGCTTGATTGTATAACTGGAATAACTCCACAAATTCAACCGGCATCACCTCAGTTCCAACGAGGTCGTGCTCCTCTTTAATTCCCAGCATCAAAGTATCCTTCCCAGACTTGCTGCAGGTTTCCATGTACCATTCATGCAATCTTCGCATCATCATTGTTAGAGGAGGATGATCAAGTTTGATGAGAGGTACTACCTCTTGCGCATGCGTTGGTTTTCCCTTGAAGAGGAAAGGGTGATGAGCACAATAACGTAAGTATTTCCCTCAGTTTTTGAGAACCAAGGTATCAATCCAGTAGGAGGTAACACACAAGTCAACTAGTACCTGCACAAACAAACAAAAACCTCGCAACCAACATGATAAAGGGGTTGTCAATCCCTTCACGGTCACTTACGAAAGTGAGATCTTATAGAGATAATAAGATAAATATTTTTGGTATTTTTATGATATAGATTGGAAAATAAAGATTGCAAAATAAACGGTAATAGAAATAGCAAATTGATATGAAAATAATATGATGGGAGATAGACCCGGGGGCCATAGGTTCACTAGTGGCTTCTCTCAAGATAGCAAATTCTACGGTGGGTGAACAAATTACTGTCGAGCAATTGATAGAAAAGCAAATACTTATGAGAATATCTAGGCATGATCATGTATATAGGCATCACGTCCGCGACAAGTAGACCGAAACGATTCTGCATCTACTACTATTACTTCACACATCGACCGCTATCCAGCATGCATCTAGAGTATTAAGTTCATAATAACAGAGTAACGCATTAGGCAAGATGACATGATGTAGAGGGATAAACTCAAGCAATATGATATAAATCCCATCTTTTTATCCTCGATGGCAACAATACAATATGTGCCTTGTTGCCCCTGCTGTCACTGGGGAAAGGACACCGCAAGATTGAACCCAAAGCTAAGCACTTCTCCCATTGAAAGAACGATCAATATAGTAGGCCAAACCAAACTGATAATTCGAAGAGACTTGCAAAGATATTTAAATCATGCATAAAAGATTTCAGAGAAGAATCAAATATTCTTCATAGATAATCTTGATCATAAACCCACAATTCATCGGATCTCGACAAACACACCGCAAAAAGAATTACATCGAATAGATCTCCAAGAGAATCGAGGAGAACTTTGTATTGAGATCCAAAGAGAGAGAAGAAGCCATCTAGCTAATAACCATGGACCAGAAGGTCTGTGGTAAACTACTCACACATCATCGGAGAGGCTATGTGATCGAATATATCTCCAAAGAGAGAGAAGAAGCCCTCCGTGATCGATTCCCCCTCCGGCGGAGCGCCGGAAAAGGCCCCAAGATGGGATCTCACGGGTACAGAAGGTTGCGGCGGTGGAAATAGGGTTTCGTGGTGCTCCTGGATGTTTTTGGGGTACATGGGTATATATAGTAGGAAGAAGTATGTCGGTGGACCTACGAGGGGCCCACGAGGGTGGGGGGCGCGCGTACCCCCCTGTGTGCGCCCTCCTGCCTTGTGGCCTCCTCGCTTCTTTCTTGACGTCCACTCCAAGTCTCCTAGATCACATTTTTTCCAAAAATAACTCCCCCGAAGGTTTCATTCCGTTTGGATTCTGTTTGATATTCTTTTTCTACGAAACACTGAAATAGGCAAAAAAACAACAATTTGCACTGGGCCTTTGATTAGTAGGTTAGTCCCAAAAATAATATAAAAAGGTATATTAAATCCCATTAGACATCCAAAACAGATAATATAATAGCATGGAACAATAAAAAATTATAGATACGTTGGAGACGTATCAGGAGGCTTCCCGTACTCGTATCTGAAGATCTCTACCACCTCTAACATTTCAAACTCTACATCATCGCCCAGGTAATCAGCAAGATTGGTACCGGGCACTAGCCCCGGATGATTAGCGACGATATCGCTAGACACCTTGAGCTGGGGGCACAATTGGTTCGCCTGTTCGCCGAGCTGGCGAATTTGTTTCCCACTTCTTCATTGTGCAAACCTTGTATCACTAGAAGTACTTTCCGACCGCCGCACATCTTCATATGTCTTTTTAAGACAGCGGACATAGTTGGAATCTGGCGGAGGCGATGGTGGTCGCTTCAGGGCATCCAGAGTGCGCTTCACTTTCACCGGATCTACCGTTTCCTTCAGAGGTTGAGGTTTCCGTGCAAAATGGTCCCTCACTTGGGCAGCACAGATGTCCTTGGTTTCCTCGTCGGTCCTCTCATATGGTAACTTTGCCGGAGCCTTGAGACATGGACTGTATTTGAATTGCTTTCCGACTTTGCTTGTACTACTAGCCACCGGAGCGACGGTGTCTTTCGTCCACAATTGCTGACGCGATGGAGTCTGTTGACAAGCCAAAGGAGGCGGAGGAGGAGGTGGAGTGCACTAACGCGCCGGAGGAGGCGGAGTGCCATCACATGCCGGAGGAGGCAAAGGATGAGGCGGAGTGCCCTGATCACTCGTCGGAGGAGGAGGAGGAGGTGGAGTGCCCTGACTCGCTGGAGGAGGAGGCCTCCAGTTTGGAAGCTTGATGTACTCCTTCCTCCATAGACAGGTACTCCTCAAAGCATAAACCAGATGATTTCCCCTTCATGTGTAGGGTAGTCAAGCTCCAGTTCCTCAAATCCCTCCATTATTTCATCCACCGTCACAACAACATAGCCATGTGGAATCGGACAATAATGAAAAGTTCCGTCAGCTTGAGGAGGTACAATAGAGTCGACAGCCTCCTTCAAAGTCAGGTTCTGGCATTTTGTCATTATGTCACAACGTTGAGCCTCTGTGATAGTATCCACCGGGTAGCGAGGAGCCGTGAAATCAGGCTAAACGAGCTCCATGGAAGCGACGCTGCTTCTCCACTGAGATGGTGGGGTAGCTTATGGGGCAGCGTCGAAGCAAGGATCTTTGTGCCACTGAGATGGTTGGCCGGTAGCTACAAGTTCCTCTAGCTTTGCTATTCTCGCATTGAGCTTCTGCATTTCGCTCACTTCCGTTTTCCTCTTTCTCTCTCGGCTTCTGTAACCACTGCTGTCTGGAAACCCAACCACCCATGGAATGGGACCTGGTGTGCCTCGTGTTCATCCAGGGTGCTCAGGATTTCCGAGGGCCTCTGTCAGCTCGTCCTTCTCTCTGTCGGTAATGAACGTCCCTTCCTGCTACCCTAATATATTGTTGAAGCTTCTTGATGGGTATTTCAAGTTGCTCGTCCGTCCAACGACACTCCCCTGTTTCTGGATCCAAAGTTCCCCCAACCCCGAAGAACCAAGTCCTTCAACAATCTGGCCAGTTCAATGTCACTGGTTGGACCCCTTTAGCAAGCAGGTCTTGCTCAGCTTTGTCCCAAAACGACCAGGCTTTGTAGTAGCCACCTGACAGTAACGCCCCGAGGCCGATGCGCCAGGTGTCTTCTAGTTATTCGCCGTCGTTGCCATGTCATTCGCTTGCATGTTGATCCTTTCCATGTCATCATGTGCATTTCATCTGCATGTTTTTCAAAACTTGCATCCGTTCGGGTCTCCCAATTCTCTCTGTTGTCTGTTCTGAGCCCAACCACATTCGCCCGCGCCCGCGGCACCTCTGATATATTATTTTATAAGTGGGATAAAAATGTTCTCAGAATGGGAGGAAAGTTGGCGGGCGGTGTTGTTGTGTTGTAGGTAGGCCGCCTGCCAAATTTCGTCGCATTCGGAGTCCGTTAGATGCCCCAATGAATAACTATAGCGGCATTATAACCAGTCTATTCGTCGGGCGTATCGGTCTCCGAAACAGTAGCCGGGCCTCCCTCTTCTCTTCCCTCTTCTCAGCCCACACCCTTCCACAACAACCCACTAGCCCATCTAAACCCCCTCCATGCTCATCACTATCGGATCATGATTGTGTGGGCGAAAACGGCTCCTCCATAGCCCTCTCCTAGCTCCATATGCCTATATAAACACCCCCTCATCCTAAATTTCAGCAAACCCTAGCCTCCCCTCAACCTCTAGCCGCTGCACCTTCCTCATTTTCCGTGCTGGCCTAATCCACCGCCACCACTTGTCGCTGCAGCACCGCCGCCCGTAGCCAATCCATGCGTGCCACCTCAGCTCCTAGCGCCTCCCGCCGCCACCAACCCGCCAGGCCTGGGCGAGGCCTGCGGAGACCATCCACCGCTGCCCCGAGCGCCCCACCCCCGCAGCAGCCCGGGCTCGCATGCCCCTCCTCCCATTCGCTCGACCCGCCACCGCAGAGCCTCGCCGGAGACCAGAGCACACCGCCTCGTCGGAGTTGCATCCGCCGCCGGCGAGCACCTTGACGAGGCCAGATCTGCCGCCCTCCTCCTCTTCATTTCCCCTGTCTCTCTCCTTTCTAACTCTCTCTCTCTCTCTCTCTCTCTCTCTCTCTCTCTCTCTCTCTCTCTCTCTCTCTCTCTCCGCTCGCGCTCACCGCCACCACCATGGATGCCACCACCGGCCGTCATCGCGCCTCCGCCTCGCATCTTCTTTGATCCGGACAGATCCGGGGTCCCCTGGCCCGAATATACCCATTCTCGCGCTGCTGGACGTCCTCCCTCCCGCGCCGGAGTCCCGCGCCGCTGTCTCGACCTCCACTCCGGCGCTGCCACCCTCTGCGTCATGCGCAAGCCCGAGGGACGGCGACGCCTCAGCCCTCGTGGGCTGCGCAGTGCTGGAGGCCCAGCCTCGCCATTCTCGCCGGCGCCCGACCTCCTCCGCGATCTGGGAGAAGTCCCACTAGGTGAGCGCCCGCCAGCCCAATCCCACTCCCTGTGCGTAATATAACATCCCGCGCTTGCTCTGTTTTTCCCTGGAAATCGCCTAAGTCCTTTATCTATTAATATCATCCATGCATCTTGTGTACCTCATAACTTTGTGCACATTTGTCCGTTGCTGATGTTCTTTATATTGAAATGTTAATATCTTGATGCTCTACATGATGGTGTAGTTTGCATGCATGTTACTGTTAATATTGATGCCTTAATCTCTGTTGCAAAAGAGCTAAATGATATAATCTGCTAAAAATTGCTGAAACATTCATATTTGTCTTTTTCATAGCATTTTGTGTGATTTTATTTTGAGCATCATGCCAACATGTTTTAGGAGCATAATCATGCCATCCTTGCATTGGCGCAACCCATGTATTTTGATATGACATGTGGTGACTAGCACAAGCTTGCAAAGTGTGGTACTTGATATTTTTGTTTTCAGCCACTTAGTGATTTCTGCTAAGTCTGAACCTGCTATTTATTTTGTCAAGTTTACATTATACTACTAGTGAATCTGTGCATATTTTGGAGATGCTCAGTAATGATGGTTTGAAGCTCATGTTATGCTATATCCATAAATTCCTTTGATTGCAATTATGTTCTACCTTAGCTTGCTATTACCATGCTCTCAAATTGCTAAATAATGTTTCTGTCAGTCTGTTAATAGTAAGTTCATTTTTTGCCAAGTGAATAGTTAGTGTTCTATGCATCATATGACCATGTTCTTGACATGAGTAGTTGCACAAGCATGTCTTCTTGCTGTTGGGTGTATTTGCATGCCATGATATGCTTTGTGGTGAGTTGCACAAGCTCGCAAACATGCCTACTTATCGCTGTTTTTGCCACGTCCAGTAAATTCCACTAAGTCCGAGAATCTGTTATAACTTGCAATCTTGATTTGATGAATGCCATTGATCTAGGGGTTATTTGGAGATGCTTAGTAATCGTGTTTTTCCATGTTCAACCAGTACTTATATGCCATGCTTTTGTTTGCTATGTTCTTGCACTGTAACATAATTGTTTCTTGCCTCCAACATGTCAACATGTTATTCCTGCTGACATGTATGCCCTGTTTTTCACTAAGTCATAATCTGCGTTATAAATTTGCTTTTTTAATTGATCATATTGGCTTAATCTTGAATCCTATGAACCTAAACCATCATGATATTTGAAGTATGTCATCTATAATTTAAGTGCATATTAAGTTTGTGCTCATATGATTCCTGTAGCATATTGTTTCCATGATTGCAAAGTGCCTAGTTGCTGTTTGGGACAGATTGTGTTTGAAACTTGTTTCGTGTGTATGTGATGAACCATTGCTCCGTTTTGAGCATGATCTATATGAAATTTACTTAGTTTTGCATGTAGTTTTATATTACCTTGTTGCAACCTTGCTTTGGAGTGTTTGTGGTTGTGTGTTTCTTGCATTTGCATCAATGCCATGTTTAACTTGTTTTGCTCATATCTTCTAGGTCGTAGCTCCGAATTAAATGAACTTCATATGTAACTTGATTAGAAAAATGCGTAGATAATCTTGGTGCACTTTAACTTGTTTAACAAATCCAACATTGTGTTTTAATCAGATCAGTACCAATTTCGAAATTTGCATATGGGGAGTTTCCAGAATTGTTTTATGTTGTTTCCGGCCTCATTTAAACTTGCTTTGTTGTGATGTTCTTGTATGCATCATCTCTTGCCATGAGTAGCATCATGTAGCCTTATCATGCATCATACTTCGTTGAGCATCATGTCATGTTTATGTGTTGTGTGTTTACCTTCTTGTTTGCTTCTTTCCGGTCGTGCTTCTTCTCGATAGTTCATGTTTCATTGCGATCATGAGGATTTGTTCGACTACGTTGGTTCGGCTACTTCATGGACTCGTTCTTCTTCCTAGCGGGATTTCAGGCAAGATGACCATCACCTTAGATCTCACTACAATCTTTGATATGCTAGTTGTCTCGATGCTATCGCTATGTCGCGCTACCTACCACTTGTTTATCAAGCCTCCCAATAAGCCATGAAATAGCCTATAACCTTTTCCACCATCCTTGCAAACCGTTGTTTCCCTATGTTACCGCTCTGCTCAGCTCCTCTTATAGCGTTGCTAGTTGCTGGTGCAGTTGCAGGTTGTTCCATGTTGGGACATGGATATCATGGATATTATGGGATATCACAATATCTCTTATTTAATTAATGCATCAATATACTTGGTAAAGGGTGGAAGGCTCAGCCTTTTGCCTGGCGTTTTGTTACACTCATGCCGCCCTAGTTTCCGTCATACCGGTGTTATGTTCCTTGATTTTGCATCTCTAACACGATGAGGCTTCATTTGGTACAAGGGGATTGAGAGGGTTTCCAGAGGATCAACCCCGCGGGGCCTAAAAACCTCTGAAAACCCTGACGGCCCATTTGTTTCACGTGGTTTGCCCAACCCAATCCCTTCCACCCCCCTTCGACCCCCTTCAATCCATGCGTCTCCCAAGCCTAGAGGGCACATGCAGGGAATGAGATGGCAAAGCGATGATGCCGCCCCGCCGCCACCGAGAGGAGGCGCCCTGCCATCGGGGAGAGACATGGACTAGGGTTTACGCCACCGCGCCGCCGCTCCCTCCCCTTCTCCACTCCCCGAGCAAAGGCGGGGACTAGGGTTTACACCGGTGCGCCAACGCCGCCTCCCCTTCTCCGCTCTTCCTCTCCGGCGACCCCAGCCACCTCCGAGGCCCTCCCGTTCATCGATATGCATCGCCGCCCCAGCCCTCCGCCACAGAACCCAAGCTTGCTTGTCCCCTAGGTAAGAGTTGTATTTTATTTCCTATGGATGTACGTGTGCTACTTAATTCCCCTATATTTTTGACTATATCTTGAATCCCTTGCATTGTTGATGCAAGCTGGGTGTCTCTTTGTAGGTCAATTGACTTCATCTATGATGATCTTGATCTCTAGCTAGTCGATTATGTAGACTTTTGATTTCAGTTCTGTCCGATTAGACTAATCTGATGCTATATATAATCTGGGTATCTAATTTGTAGGACAACCGAACCGAATCGCATCATGCATGGGTGTGAGACTGAGTTAAGTACTAGCATAATGCCTGGTGTATTTTTTAGCTTTTGAACCGAACTGAATCGCATCGTAAAAGGAAACATAGAGAAATTTATGTACAATTACAGTTTAGTTTCATGCTGCAATTGACGATTGAATTCCATCATTTGATTGCACGCTGATCCGGAAAATTTAAAATATGTTTATTGAATAAGCTTAATCACACTTGTTATTTTATAATTTAATACAGAATGGTTGTTCTATGGTGCGAGGGTTAAAAAAAGCTTAATCATAGGATCTGTAAACTACAACGACTCATCCAAAAGTATGTATCATGCAGTTTCATTACTAGTCGATGCGGTGGGACTAGTAATGTTGCTCTGCATATTATCCATTTGCTCCTGGAATTGCAACATACTATTTTTGGGCAATGCTATGCTTTCAATACTTAATTGTCTTGTGTGATGCCATTTGCTCTGTTCCTAGAAATAGGATAGCAGTCTAGAATAACTTTATGATGATGATGTTTGCACCCATCCCCTGTTTTTTGTAAATTGTACTCTGCATTGCTTACCAATATTCTTATCTAGTTGTGTTGATATAGTCTGTAGGATGGATGAACTAGTACAATGTACACCTCATGCTGGTTATCTGGGAGCACCGATCACCTGTTTGTTTGTTTGTTTGTTTGTGAATCTTGTTCTGTGTTGCATTAGCTACTAGTAGTACGCTTGTTATCTTGGGAGCATCATCCATACTAGTACATGTAGTTCATTACTATCTATTCATCTAGCTAGCTAGCTAACTTGGTCCATTTCCGTTGAACTGAATCTATGTACTGAACCTTCGCTAACTTGATCTCCCTCCATGGACCTTGCCGCCTCTTCCACGCTCCACCAGCATCAGCCTTCTCCACGCCTCGCAGCCATCAGCCTCCTTCACACCTACCGAAGAGCTGGTATTTTCACCGGTAAGATGTAACGTTTTCTTTTCATGTTATCGCCATCATAAATCATTTGAGAGTAAGTTTTATTGTGATTACTTGCTGTAGCAAACTGAATCTGTGAACCAAATTAGTCTTGGCGGCAAGGTATGGATCATTTTAGAAACTATCGATGAATTTTAGAAACAGTGATCTCAGACCTTGCTAACTTGTTCTTTATAGCACGAATGCTATTTATAAGAACTTGGTCCATTTCTGTTGAACTGAATTATGTAATGGACCTTGCTAACTTGTTCTTATTTTGACAGAGATCGATGTTTTCATGTAGAGTTATTACGAGTATTTGCTTTTGGCCTTCTTTTATGTGGACTCAAGATCGATGTTTTCATGCAGAGTTATTACAAGTATTTGCTGCTTCCAGGCTGGAGTTAGATGGTAACAAAGGAAAGAGCTCGATTGCCAATGGCAACATGAAATGCAGCCACCGAAATACAAACATGGCTACCACCTATGTTAAACTTTGGTTGTAACAGAATATTATGAGGACATGTTGTTCTTGTAACAAAATAATCTAGGAGCAAGTTATAATCTGGGAGTAACCTGTTCTTGTAACAGAATATTGTGAGGACCGACATGGTTAGAGTTGTTAAACTAGCAAAGATGGGATTTTTAATTGCACTGTTGCCATCAGTCTATTATATCAAACCCCGTCTACCAAACATGTTTTTATGGAAGGGGATTGGAAACTTGGGGATGTGAGGGGAATTGAGGGGATTGGGTGGAAGGAAGGGATTCACCAAATCCTCCTGAATCCCCGCCTCCCAAAACCTCTCAAATTCCCTTGTACCAAATGAGGCCTGAGGGTTTATGGGCCCCTCTTGATAGTTCGCTTTGAATAAAACTCTTCCAGCAAGAACCAACATTGGTTTTACCATTTGCCTAATAACAACTAAAACTTGCATTGGGACCTGCCGGCCCCCGAGGTCTCTTAATCCACCCACGTGCCAATGCTCCTCATGAGTGTTGGTCCAAACCGGGCGATGTCCAGCGCCCCCTAGGCAGCCAGGGTCTCAGCCAACCCGACGTCTTGCCCATCCGGTGTACCCTAAGAATGAGATACGTGCGACTCCTATCAGGCTAGGTCAGTGCATTGGGAGGTCTTGCTGGTTTTGTTTTACCATTGTCGAAATGTCTTGTGCACCGGGATCCCGAGTTTGATCGGATGTCCCGCGATGGAGGATTGTCTCTGTGGATCGTGAGCTTGTCATGGGCTAAGTTGGGACACCCCTGCATGGTTTAAACTTTCGAGAGGCTTGCTCGCGGTTATGTGGCATATGGGAATTTGTTAATATCCGGTTGTAGTGGACTTGAACTAAACTCAACTAAAATACACCAACCATGTGTAACCCATATGGCTTCTTCTCTCTCTTTGATTCTCAATACCATGTTCTCCTCGATGTTCTTGGAGATCTATTTGATGTAATACTCTTTTGTGGTGTGTTTGCCGAGATCCGATGAATTGTGGATTTACGATCAGCTTATCTATGAATATTATTTGAATCTTCCCTGAATTCTTATATGCATGATTTGATATCTTTGCAAGTCTCTTCGAACTATCGATTTGGTTTGGCCAACTAGATTGGTTTTTCTTGCAATGGGAGAAGTTCTTACCTTTGGGTTCAATCTTGCAGTGCTCGATCCTAGTGACAGAAGGGGAACCGACACGTATTGTATTGTTGCCATCGAGGATACCAAGATGGGGTTTTCATCATATTGCTTGAGTTAATTCTGCTACATCATGTCATCTTACTTAATGTGTTACTCCGTTCTTTTGAAATTAATACTCTAGATGCAGGCAGGTGTCGGCCGATGTGTGGAGTAATAGTAGTAGATGTAGAATCATTTTGGTCTACTTGACACGTTCGTGATGCCTATATTCATGATCATTGCCTTAGATATCATCATAACTTTGCACTTTTCTATCAATTGCTCGGCAGTAATTTGTTCACCCACCGTAATATTTTCTATCTTGAGAGAAGCCTCTAGTGAAACCTATGCCCCCCCCGGTTCTGTTTTCCATCATATAAGTTTCCGATCTACAATTTTAGTTTCCTATTTACTTTCTTTGCAATCTTTTGCTATCCGTCCCATAAACGAAAAGTACCAAAAATATTACGTTACCGTTTATCCATCTATATCAGATCTCGCTTTGCAAATAACCGTGAAGGGATTGACAACCCCTTTGTCGCGTTGGCTGGAAGTTGGTGTTTGTTTGTGCAGGTATTCGGTGGCTTGTTGCGTTGTCTCCTACTGGATTGGTACCTTGGTTTTTAAAAACTGAGGCAAATACTTACTCTACTTTGCTGCATCACCCTTTCCTCTTCAAGGGAAAAACCAACGCAAGCTCAAGAGGTAGCAGGAAGAATTTCTGGCGCTGTTGTCGGGGAGATCTACGCCAAGCCGAGACATACCAAGTACCCATCATAAACTCTCACCCCTCGCATTACATTATTTGCCATTCGCCTCTTGTTTTTCTCTCCCCCACTTCTAAAACGATTTTCGAAAAGATTTGCCTTTTCTCCGCCTTCTTTCCGTATGTCTTTTTGTTTGTGTTTCCACATGCCTTCTATCTTCTTGCATCTTTGCTTGCTAAAAATCTATTGATGTGGATCCACTTAAAGTTTTCTACTTGGATCATCTTCGATCTATTTGTGCTCGTGCTGAAACCCCAACTAGTTTAGTTGAGGGAAAATCTTTAGATGAGCATGCTCATTTTGTGCATCATCGTTTGTCTGAAAAAGGGAGACTCTTATGGAATCAAATAAACAGTTTGCTATGCTATGCTTGGAATCTTTGTGAATTTTTTTTATTTTACTTGTTGCTCTAAGAACCCTAAAAACACCTTCCCTACCTATGTGAGTTTAATGATAATGAAATCTTATTTTCTTATAAAAAGGGTGTTTATAGTTACTATGATATTGAACAAATTGAAGAATTTGTTGCTTTTAAGGGTGCTTATGAATTTGCTTCTTTGATTGAAACGTATGATATTACTCTCTACAAATCTGAAAACTTGGACATACTTAAATATTGCTAAGAAAACTATGCTCATAATGCCTATGTCAAAGAATTTATTGAGAGAATGACCATTTCTTTGGAAGAAAATAATGATATGCATGAATCTATAGATAGTTATGATTCCGATGATTTGATTGAAATATCTCTTGATGAACATGATGCCAATATTTATGGAGATGAATTGGCTATAGTTCCTTATGTTAAACATGAGATTATAGCTATTGCACCCATACTTGATAGTTCCTTGAATCAAAAGCATGATTGCAATGATTTTACTATAGATTCTATTAATGTCAATTGTGTTAATAATATGCAAAATCCCAAACTTGGGGATGCTAGTTTTGCTATGTCTACTACTTAATGCAATGATCATGATTGGGGTGATAATGCTTCTTATGACCTTGAAAATTTATTTAAACCTCATGATGAATTTGATATTGATAATATTTGCGATAATATTGAAAGTGGGTTTGGAAGAGTGTAAAATTTAGGAATTATGATCCCACTACTTTGGAGATTGATCGATCTTATGAAGTTTTTGATAAAAGTGAGTTTGGAGAGGTCATGACTTTATTTTATGATAATCCCACTATTTTGGAAGAGTGCAACTTTGCATGCATGAGGATCATAAAGATAAAATTTTATGTGATAGCTATATTGTTGAATTTGATTATGATCTTACATGTAATTATTATGAGAGAGGGAAATATGGTTGTAGAAATTTTCATGTTGCTAAATTACCTCTTGTTATGTTGGGATTGCTATTGTTTTTTTCTTCTTCCTTGCATATGCTAGATCTTGCTTGTCTTGCTAATTTGTTTTCCTATAAAATGCCTATGCATAGGAAGTATGTTAGACTTAGATGTGATTTTCATATGCTACATGATGCTCTCTTTGTGTTTCAATTGCTATCTTTTATGTGAGCATCATTGAAATCTCATTGCCTAGCTAAGGGCGTTAAACAATAGTGCTTGTTGGGAGGCAACCCAATTTTATTTATTTATTTGCTTTTTAGGTTCTGTTTTGCAATAAATAATTCATGTATCCTCTAGTTAGATGTGGTTTTATGTTTTAATTAGTGTTCGTGCCAAGTAAGACCTTTGGGATAGCTTACGGTGATAGTTGATTTGATCCTGCTGAAAAACAGAAACTTTTGCACCCATGAGATTAGTTTTCATTTTTAACAGAAGCGCGATAAAATGCTGATTCTTTCTGCAAAGCATTACTAAAGAAATTTCTTAGGACTTCCTGTTTTCGCAGGATTTTTGGAGTAACAGAAGTTCTCCAAATATCAAGATTGCTACAGACTGTTCTGTTTTTGACAGATTTTGTTTTCCGCGTGTTGTTTGCTTATTTTGATGAATCTATGGCAAGTATCGGGGGGTATGAACCATGGAAAAGTTGGAATACAGTATATATTACACCAAAATAAATAAATAATGAGTTCACAACAGTACCAAAATTGGTGATTTATTTTCTTATACTAACGGAGGTTACGAGATTTTCTGTTGAAGTTTTGTGTTGTGAAGTTTTCAAGTTTTGGGTAAGGATTTGATGGACTATGGAATAATGAGTGGCAAGAGCCTAAGCTTGGGGATGCCCAAGGCACCCCAAGGTAATATTCAAGGACAACTAGTAGCCTAATATTGGGGATTCCCCGGGAAGGCATCCCCACTTTTGTCTTCGTCTATCGGTAACTTTACTTGAGGCTATATTTTTATTCACCACATGATATGTGTTTTGCTTGGAGCATCCTGTATGATTGGAGTCTTTGCTTTCTAGTTTTCCACAATAATCCTTGTTGTACACACCTTTTTGGAAAGACACGCATGAATCGTGATTTATTAGAATACTCTATGTGCTTCACTTATATCTTTTGAGCGAGGCAATTTTGCTCTAGTGCTTCACTTATATCTTTTTAGAGCACGGAGGTGCTTTTATTTTATAGAAATTGATGAACTCTCGTACCTCACTTATATTATTTTTAGAGTCTTTTAAGACAACATGGTAATTTTCTTTGGTTATAAAATTAGTCCTAATATGATAGGCATCCAAGAGGGATATAATAAAAACTTTCATATAAAGTGCATTGAATACTATGAGAAGTTTGATTGCCTTCCTTATGAGTGGCGGTCGGGGACGAGCGATGGTCTTTTCCTACCAATCTATCCCTCTAGGAGCATGCGCATAGTACTTTGTTTTGATGACTAATAGATTTTTGCAATAAGTTTGTGAGTTCTTTATGACTAATGTTGAGTCCATGGATTATACTCACTCTCGCCTTTCCGCCATTTCTAGCCTCTCTTGTACCATGAAAATTTCATCGGTATCATAAACCCACCATATACCTTCCTCAAAACAGCCACCATACCTACCTATTATGGCATTTCCATAGCCATTCCGAGATAAATTGCCATGCAACTTTCCACCGTTCCATTTATTATGACACACATCATCATTGTCATATTGCTATGCATGATCATGTAGTTGACATCGTATTTGCGGCAAAGCCACCGTTCATCATACTTTTTATACATGTCGCTCTTGATTTATTGCACATCCTGGTACACCGCTGGAGGCATTCATATAGAGTCATATTTTACTATAGTATCGAGTTGTAATTTTTGAGTTGTAAGTAAATAGAAGTGTGATGATCTTCATTATTAGAGCATTGTCCCATGTGAGGAAATAAAAAATAAAAAAGGAGAGAAAGGCCAAAAAAGAGAGAAGGCCCAAAAAAACGAAAAAGAAAAAAAGAAAAAAAGAGAGAAAAAGAGAAAAGGGACAATGTTACTATCCTTTTTGCCACACTTGTGCTTCAAAGTAGCACCATGATCTTCATGATAGAGAGTCTCCTATATTGTCATTTTCATATACTAGTGGGAATTTTCATTATAGAACTTGGCTTGTATATTTCAACGATGGGCTTCCTCAAAATGCCCTAGGTCTTCATGAGCAAGCAAGTTGGATGCACACCCACTTAGTTTTTCTTTTTGAGCTTTCATAAACTTATAGCTCTAGTGCATCCATTGCATGGCAATCCCTACTCACTCACATTTGTATCTATCGATGGGCATCTCCATAGCCCGTTAATATGCCTAGTTGATGTGAGACTATCTCATGTATTGTGTGAAAGTTGAAAATGTTTGAGAACATCAAAAGTATGAAACAATTGCTTGGCTTGTCATCGGGGTTGTGCATGATTTGAATATTTTGTGTGATGAAGATGGAGCATAGCCAAACTATATGATTTTGTAGGGATGAGCTTTCTTTGGCCATGTTACTTTCAAAAGACATAATTATTTTGTTAGTATGCTTGAAGTATTATTGTTTTTATGTCAATATTAAACTTTTGTTTTGAATCATACGGATCTGAACATTCATGGCACAATAAAGAGAATTACATGGATAAATATGCTAGGTAGCATTCCACATCAAAAATTCTGTTTTTTTTAATTTACCTACTCGAGGACGAGTAGGAATTAAGCTTGGGTTTGCCTGATACGTCTCCAACGTATCTATAATTTTTGACTACTCCATGCTATTATATTATTTGTTTTGGATGTTTTGTATGCATTAATATGCTATTTTATATGATTTTTAGGACTAACCTATTAATCTAGAGCCCAGTGCTAGTTTCTGTTTTTTCCTTGTTTTAGAGTTTCGCAGAAAAGGAATACCAAACGGAGTCCAAACAGAATGGAACTTTCATGATGATTTTTCTTGGACCGGAAGACACCCAGGAGACTTGGAGTGCAAGTCAGAAGAGCCATGAGGCGGCCACAAGGGTGGAGGGCGCGCCCCCGACCATGTGGGCCCCTGACCTAGATCTTCCTCCTATATATTCTCAAATACCCCAAAACCTTCCAGGGGAGCCACGAAACCACTTTTCCACCGCCACAACCTTCTGTACCCATGAGATCCCACCTAGGGGCCTTTTCGGCATCCTGCCAGAGGGGGATTCGATCATGGAGGGCTTCTACATCAACACCATTGCCTCTCTGATGAACCTTGAGTAGTTTACCACAGACCTACAGGTCCATAGCTAGTAGCTAGCCAGCTTCTTCTCTCTCTTTGATTCTCAATACCATGTTCTCCTTGATGTTCTTGGAGATCTATTCGATGTAATACTCTTTTGTGGTGTGTTTGCCAAGATCCGATGAATTGTGGATTAATGACCAGCTTATCTATGAATATTATTTGATTCTTCTCTGAATTCTTGTATGCATGATTTGATATCTTTGCAAGTCTCTTGGAACTATCAATTTGGTTTGGCCAACTAGATTAGTTTTTCTTGCAATGGGAGAAGTGCTTAGCTTTGGGTTCAATCTCGAGGTGCTCGATCCTAGTGACAGAAGGGGAACCGACACGTATTGTATTGTTGCCACCGAGGATAACAAGATGGGGTTTTCATCATATTGCTTGAGTTAATTCTGCTACATCATGTCATCTTACTTAACGCATTACTATGTTCTTTTGAACTTAATACTCTAGATGCAGGCAGGAGTCGGTCGATGTGTGGAGTAATAGTAGTACATGCAGAATCATTTCGGTCTAACTGAAACGGACATGATGCCTATATTCATGATCATTGCCTTAGATATTGTCATAACTTTGCACTTTTCTATCAATAGCTTGGTAGTAATTTGTTCACCCACCGTAATATTTCTCTCTTGAGAGAAGCCTCTAGTGAAACCTATGGCCCCCGGGTCTATTTTCCATCATATAAGTTTCTGATCTACAATTTTAGTTTCCTATTTACTTTCTTTGCAATCTTTTACTTTCCGTTCCATAAACCAAAAATACAAAAAAATATTACTTTACTGTTTATCCATCTATATCAGATCTCGCTTTGCAAATAACTGTGAAGAGATTGACAACCCCTTTGTCGCATTGGGTGCAAGTTGGTGTTTTTTTGTGCAGGTATTCGGTGGCTTGTTGCGTTGTCTCCTACTGGATTGATACCTTGGTTCTCAAAGACTTTGCTGCATCACCATTTCCTCTTCAAGGAAAAAACCAACGCAAGCTCAAGAGGTAAAACACCCTTCTTGTTTACTTCGCGACCATCAGTTATCTATATCTTCAATGTTAAACACACTAGTGGCGGTTCCCAAGCGATAAAGTAAAGGTTTTGACTCTGTAGGAGTTTTGTTTGATTATTTGAAAGATCAATTATTTTTGCAATTTGGGAGTGGGCATTCCCTATTACAGCCCTTTTCTCATGCGATGGTGAGTGAATAGACACCCATCCTGAGAATAACCTACTTAGCATGGAAGATACCGAATGCCTCCTGTCGCTCTATGAACGATCCAGGCACACAGAAATGATATTTATTTGAAGTTTTTAGAGATGGCACATGCAAATTTACTTAGGACGGCAGGGTGATACCGCATATAGGTAGGTATCGCGGACTCATCTGGAATAACTTGGGTTCAAGGTTTTGGATGTACAAGCAGAGTTCCCACTTAGTACATGCAAAGGCTAGCAATTAGATTGAGAAGCGGCCATCTAGAGAGCAACAACAGTCTTGAACATGCATTACGCATAAGTAACATTGGACACTAGCATGAGTAGGATATGAACACCATGAACATAAATATCATAGAGGCTATGTTGGTTTTGATTCAACTACATGCATGAACATGTGCCAAGTCAAGCCACTCGAACATTCAGAGGAGGATACCATATCATCATACTACATCACAATCATTTTAACGCAATGTTGACATCCAAGATAAATCATTATCCACTTCTAGCTACTTATGCATGGCATGAGAAACTATAATCTCTAATTGTCATTACAAACATGTTTAATCATAATTGACCGAATCATGGATACTAGGTTAAACATATTTACAAAACAGAACAAGTCGAGTTCATACTCGTCTCTCTGCCATGGCCAGTTCATCAAATATCGTAATTATTGCCTTTCACTTGCACGACCGAACGATATGAAAATTATAATAGTGCAAGTGTGTCATGGACTAAGCTATAATCTACAAACATTTTATTTAAGAGGGCAAGACAATGTAAAATGGGCTTTTTGTTATATCAACAATAATGCATAGGAGATCCACTCAATATTTTCATCGTGGTCTTCTCCTCGGTACGACTCAATAAAAAGAAAAGAAATTCAGAGAAACACACTGAAATATTTTTGGAGTTTTTGGTTTTCTTGAACAAGCAAATAAAAGGGGAAAGCAAAAGAAGAACAAGGAAATCGTTTTGGGTTTTCTTTTTAGTGATACAGCAAACTACTAGAAAGAAAAATCAAAAAGATGCAGGAAATATTTTTGGATTTTCTCAAAGTTTTTCAAACACACAAGAAGAAAGCGAGAAAATAAATTTAACATGGATAATACAATGAAAAAGTGTGGACACCGACAAATGAAATGTGTGAACATGAATGTAAAGTCGGTGGAAATACGTACTCCCCCAAGCTTAGGCTTTTGGCCTAACTTGGTAATCAACCACTAGCATGCATAGTAGTCGGTGTGATCGCTCACAGAGGCTCTCGGTGCGGATGCCTCAGCCTGTCGTGCGGCCACAACCGCCTCGTTATGAGCTCGGGCCTCGCTCTCAAGAACAAAATGTCTTCCCCTACTGTGATAATCAAAGAGAGCAGGCGCAGGAAAATATGTGTACACAATGGAACTTTGATTAAACAATAAGTTATAGGTTAAATTATGGGGATCACCTTTAAGGATCTTATGACGTTGCATAGCATCAAAGTCTAAATACTGTGTGTGTAAAATAGGGTCATAGGGCAAAGGTGAAACAGCCAGCTCACGTGCTAAACGTGTGGCATAAATTTCACCATAGAAATAACCACTATTAGCATTGTGTTGCAACTTGCGTGCAACAATCGCTCGAAGGTTATAACTTCTGTCACCGGTTAGGGCGGTGTGTATGAGGCTCAAGTCTGGAGTACAAAGTGTACTACAATCTTGTTTGCCTACAATACATTTTCCACTAAAATAATGCAAAGTACTAGATTGCGGGAAAATGAATGCTCTTTATTCGACCTTGCATCACTCCCCTAGTCTCACCGTAGCAAAGACTAGTCAAGAACGCTTGAAACTCAGACCTCGATGGTTCTTCAAGCGAACCCCAGAATGGGATTTTGCAATGGTAAGCAAATCTCTCTAAAGATATGGTAAATGGATTTTTCATATAGTTTAAATGACACCCTAGACTCGCGGAAATGGAATTTAAATCTTTTGACAAATGATAGTGTGAGAGAGAGGTGTTGATTGCACTTATCTGAAATGTAGGGGCCTGGATCGGCATTGTGAACATACTGCTCAAATTCCTCCTTAATGCCCACACTCACCATATAATCGTCGCATGGCCATAAGCATGTTTTGGTGGCGGCATCTCGTATGGAACTTTCACTTGGTTCAACATAAGAACGACGAACGGAGATGTCACTAGAAGATGGCTCCGAGGATCTCAGCCTAGAAGAACTCCTTCCAAATAGGTTCATCATGTTCGCGTACAATTTTCTGAAAATTTTGGGTGATAAAAATTTATCAACAAAACTTTATAAGATTGGTAGCAACTACTCATAGAGATGCATAGAGGCCATAGAAAGCATTCAAACTACTTAAAACTCTAAGAATTCAACATGCAAGCTCATCTACAGCAGCCCCAAGAGTAGCTAATTATTCAAAATATAAACCACTAAAGCAAAAACCAATTGGAAAAATGAAGGAGTCACATACCAAGCAACAATTCCTCGAAACAGTTTCCAAAACGGAGCTTCGCGCAAAGAGATCGAAATCCGCGGGTTTAAGAGCAAGAAACACGAGAGAGAGCAATGGTGATTTTTTTCTGGAGGTAGGTGGTGATGTGGGATGAATAGATAAATGAGTGGGCCCATGTGGGGACCACAACCCACTAGGGCGTGCCTGAGGGTCCTGGCGCGCCCAGGTGGGTTGTGCCCACCTGGTGCACCTCCCTCTGATTTTATTTGCACCAAAAATTCTTAAATATTCAGAAAAAATCGTATTAAAATTTTATAGCATTCTGAGAACTTTTATTTTTGTGTCATTTTTTTATTGCATGAGAAATTCAGAAAACAGACAAAACATGGCATTTTATTTTATAAGGTAGGGATAGAAGGTAGTGCTCACTAAATTCATCAACTTCATACCTCTCAAAAATTATCCATTAATAAGGTTGATCAAGTCTTATTAACAACCACTTTTGTTTAGCATAAAACCGAAGAACTTTTGTAAATCACTAAGTTACCTCAACGAGGATATGCATGTCCCCAACAATAAGCATTTCATATTTCTTTTTAACGGTAGGTAGAGGTAGTTGAAAACTTCCAATAGTGATTGTCAAAGATTTTTCAATGACATTAATACCATCACTTGTAATTGTTTCTTCGAAAAGTGCACCGTATGCTCATTACCATTGATATGAAAAGTGACCTTGCTTTTATTGCAGTCAATAACAGCCCCTGCAGTATTCAAGAAGAGCCTACCAAGGATAATCGACATGTTGCCATCCTCGGGCATCTCAAGTATAACAAAGTCAGTTAAAATAGTAACATTAGCAACAACAACGGGCATATCCTCACAAATACCGATAGGTATGGCAGTAAATTTGTCAGCCATTTGCAAAGATATTTTAGTAGGTGTGAGTTTATTCAAATCATGCCTTTTATATAAAGAGAAAGGCATAACACTAACACCAGCTCCTAAATCACATAAAGCACTTTTCACATAATTTCTTTTGATGGAGCAAGGTATGGTTGGTATTCCCGGATCTCCAAGTTTCTTAGGTACTCCATCTCTAAAAGTATAATTAGCAAGCATGGTGGATATTTCAGCTTCCGGTATTTTTCACTTATTGGTGATCATGTCTTTCATGTACTTTGCATAAGGAGGCATTTCCAAGATATCGGTGAAGCGAGTACGCAAAATGACTGGCCTCATCATTTCAGGAAAGCGTTCAAATTCTTCATCATCTTTCTTTTTAGTTGATTTAGGTGGAAAGGACATAGGTTTTTGAACCCATGGTTCTCTTTCCTTACCATGTTTTCTAGCAACAAAGTCTCTTTTATCATATCTTTTATTCTTAGGTTGTGGGTTATCAAGATCAACTGTTGGTTCTATCTCAACATCATTGTCTCATTCTTTATTATTTGTTTGAACCTCATCATTATCTTTTTGATTATCAGAAGGTGAGTGTTCACTACCAGGTTGAGTTTCAGTGTCAGAGATGGAAACTTCATTATCAGGATGTTTTTCTACTTCAGGTTCACTAGAGGCATGCACAGTCCTATCTTTTTCTTCTTCCTTTTCTTTTTATGAGGACTACATGCATCGGTGTTAACTCTTTGAGAGTCTTGTTCAATTATTTTTGGGTGTCCCTCAGGATAAAGTGCTTCCTGAGTCATTTTACCTCCTCTAGGTGCTACTCTAACATCAAAGTCACTTATATTATTATTCATTTCATCTAGCAACTCTCTCTGAGATTTAGAAACTTGTTCTAACTGGGTTTGAACCATAGAAGCATGTTTCCCCACACCTCTAACATCATTTGAGATTATAAATAACAAGTCACTTAGGCGAGCAATCATATCAGAATTGTATTTCAATTGTTTCAAAATATTTGCATTGAAGTGATCTTGCTTTGTAATGTAATTTTCAAACTCATAAAGGCATTGGCTAGGGTGCATATTGTGAGGATTATCATTATCATTGAATTTCATTAGAGAATTTACCTCTACCACCTTAGGCAGTGGTGGTATATCAAGCCCATGTATTTCTTCAATAGGAGGTAAATTTTTGACACCCTCAGCTTTAATACCTTTTTCCTTCATAGATTTCTTTGCCTCTTACATATCTTCAGGACTAAGATATAAAATACCCCTCTTCTTTGGAGTGGGTTTAAGCGGTGGTTCAGGAAGATTCCAATCATCATAGATTTTCAATATGTTATTCAATAATTCTTCAGCTTGACCAATACTTCTTCCCTGAAAACACAACCAACACAACTATCTAGGAAATCGCTAGAAGCATCGTTTAGTCCATTATAGAAGATATCAAGTATTTCATTTTTCTTAAGAGGATGATCAGGAAAAGCATCAAGCAATTGGAGAAGCCTCCCCCAAGCTTTTGGGAGACATTCTTCTTCAATTTGCACAAAGTTAAATATTTCCTGCAGGGCAGCTTGTTTCTTATGAGCAGGAAAATATTTTTCAGAGAAGTAATAAATCATATCCTAGGGACTATGCACACAACCAGGAGCAAGAGTATTGTACCAAGCTTTAGCATCACCCTTTAATGAGAATGCAAATAATTTAAGGATATAGTAATAGCGAATTTTCTCATAATGAGCAAAAAGGGTGTCTATGTCATTCAACTTAGTAAGATGTGCCACAACAGTTTCAGTTTCATAACATTGAAAAGGATCAGATTCAACCAAAGTACTTAACTCTGGGTCGACAAAGAATTCATCATCCTTATCATCAATAAAGATAGGTGAAGTAGCAAACTTATGATGACATTTCATTCTAGCATTCAAAGAATTTTCTTTATACTTGCATAATAATTTCTCTAGACCATCTCTATCCTTACAAGCAAGAATATCTCTAATTGCCTCTTCACCCATAACATAACCTTCTGGTACATTTGGAAATTCATATCTAGGAGGGCTAGTCCTAGTAGGTGTTTCAAGATTTTTAGTTTCAAGATAATCATCAGTTTCAACAATATCATGTTGTCTTACTCTAGGAATTTGCTCATCAAGAAATCCACCTAGTGGCATGTTATCATCAAGCAAGGTACTAGCATCATCATGAGTAGCATTCATAGCATAAATAGAATCATTAATAACTTGCGACATATGAGAAATAATAGCATGTGATGGGGTTGCAAGTTTACTTATAACTGAGGGTGAATCTAAAGCAGAGCTAGATGGCAGTTCCTTACCTCCCCTCGTCTTAGAGGGAAAAATCTTAGTCTTAGCATCCTTCAGATTCTTCATATTGATAAATTGATAATAATACCAAGTGACTCAACAATTATATGCTTCCCGGCAACGGCACCAGAAAAAGGTCTTGATAACCCGCAAGTATAGGGGATCGCAACAATTTTCGAGGGTAGAGTATTCAACCCAAATTTATAAATTTGGCACAAGGGAAATATTTGAAATTATTAGCAGCTGAGTTGTCAATTCAACCACACATGGAGATTAATTATCTGTAGCAAAGTGATCAGTAGCAAAGTAGTATGATAGTTTTGATAATAGTAGCAGCAACAATAGTAACGGTAATAGTGATAGAAGTGATTTTATAGCAAGTGCAACAGTAATGATAGCAGTGGTAACTTAGCAAGAACAATATAAGAGAAATTCATAGGCATTGGTTGGACGATATTCATCATGTGATCATCATAACCTAGGGCGATACTGCACTAGCTCCAGTTCATAAATATAATGTAGGCATGTATTCCGTAAATAGTCATATGTGCTTATGGAAAGAACTTGCATGACATCTTTTGTCCTACCCTCCCATGGCAGTGGGGTCCTATTGGAAACTAAGGGATATTAAGGTCTCCTTTTAATAGAGAACCGGAACAAAGCATTAACACATGGTGAATACATGAACTCCTAAAACTATGGTTATCACCGGGAGTGGTCCTGACTATTGTCACTCCGGGGTTGCCGGATCATAACACGTAGTAGGTGACTATAACTTGCAAGATCGGATCTAGAACATAGATATAATGGTGATAACATAAACGGTTCAGATCTGAAAGCATGGCACCTGGGCCTAAAGTGACAAGCACTGAGCATGGCAAAGTCATAGAAACATCAATCTCAGAACATAGTGGATACTAGGGATCAAGCCCTAACAAAACTAACTAGATTACATGATGAATCTCATCCAAGTCCTCACCGACCAGCGAGCCTACGAAGGAATTACTCACTCTAGGTGGGGAGCATCATGGAATTGGCGATGGAGAAGGGTTGGTGATGACGAAGATCGAAGATCCCCCTCTTTGGAGCCCCAAACGGAATCCAGATCTGGCCTCCCGATGAAGAATAGGAGGTGACAGCAGCCCCGTATCGTGGAGTGTGATAATTCTTTCTCCCTATTTTTCTGGAAAATAGGATTTTATAGCGTCTGTTTCAAGGTCTGCAGGGCGACCAGGTGGGGACAACACACCTGGGCGCGCTTGGAGGGGGGGGGGGCGCCCTGGTAGGTTGTGCCCACCCAGGTGCCCCCTTTATGACAGAATCAAGATAGTCATACATGTGTTGTCGTAGAAGTGTTCCATGACATTACCAAAATTATCATGACAAAAGTGTTCACTTCCATGATGATAAATGTCGCGTCATGGAAGTGCTTTTGTCAAGGGTGTCCGACACGTGGCATCCATCGTAACGGGTCGCCATTAAGGTATCGAGTCTAGTTTTGGATCCGATAACCCGCTAACAGCCACGACCAATGATGATTTTCCATGTGTAAAATTCTCATTGGCTGACGGAACCATGTGTCAGCTCCACGTTGGCATATGTGTTAGTCATCCAATGGGCGAGATGCGCCTATGATATGTCGACACGTGGACCGGCCCAACAGTGGCTCATTCAAGTTAAAAGGTCGGGCCTGTCAAAATAAGCGGGCCGGCCCATTACTGGCCTACTTGAGTCATGCCCATTTACAAGCACGGCCCATACATGTTACACAGAATCGGCCCATCAAAGGCCCATTCTACATTTGCCAATTTCCAGCCCATCGTCAGTTTTAGCCCGTTAACAGCCCGCTACATCTTTGGGCCCAATAGCGGCCCGAGCTTCTTTTGGCCTATTAGCGGCCCATCGTCAGTTCCAGCCTGTTAACGGCCCGGAACGTCTTTGGGCCATTTCTCGGCCCATTCTACAGTTGCGCCAATTCTAGCCCACCGTGACATTAGACCTGTAATCGGCCCATTCGGTAAATGAGCCAACTCCTAGCCCATTTTGTCTCTCGGCCTGTTAACGGCCCGCACAACAGTTGGGCCTTCGACTTTAGGTCCATTAGGGGCCCATGTTCTGCAGGGCATCATTCCAGCCCACCGCGACTTTCGGCTTGTTAAAAGCCTAGTTTGCAAATTGGGCCTCCTCTGCCCCATAACACTTTCGGCCTCTTACTGGCCTGTAAAGTAAAAGGGCTGAGACAAAATTAACATCTATTTCGGCCTGCTAGAGGTCCGCGGGCCATTTGTTGGAAATATGCCCTAGAGGCAACAATAAAATGATTATTATTAAATTTCCTTGTTCATGATAATTGTCTATTATTCATGCTATAATTGTGTTATCCGGAAATCATAATACATGTGTGAATACATAGACCATAACATGTCCCTAGTGAGCCTCTAGTTAACTAGCTCGTTGATCAACAGATAGTCATGGTTTCCTGACTGTGGACATTGGATGTCATTGATAACGGGATCACATCATTAGGAGAATGATGTGATGGACAAGACCCAATCCTAAGCATAGCACAAGATTGTGTAGTTCGTTTGCTAGAGCTTTTCCAATGTCAAGTATCATTTCCTTAGACCATGGGATCGTGTAACTCCCCGGATGCCGTAGGAGTGCTTTGGGTGTACCAAACGTCACAACATAACTGGGTGACTATAAAGGTATACTACAGGTATCCCTGAAAGTATCTGTTGGGTTGACACGGATCGAGACTGGAATTTGTCACTCAGTATGACGGAGAGGTATCTCTGGGCCCACTCGGTAATGCATCATCATAATGAGCTCAATGTGACCAAGTGTTTGGTCACGGGATCATGCATTACGGTACGAGTAAAGTGACTTGCCAGTAACGAGATTGAACGAGGTATTGGGATACCGACGATCGAATCTCGGGCAAGTAACGTACCGATTGACAAAGGGAATTGAATACGGGATTGATTGAATCCTCGACATCGTGGTTCATCCGATGAGATCATCGTGGAACATGTGGGAGCCAACATGGGTATCCAGATCCCGCTGTTGGTTATTGACCGGAGAGTCATCTCGGTCATGTCTGCGTGTCTCCCGAACCCGTAGGGTCTACACACTTAAGGTTCGGTGACGCTAGGGTTGTAGAGATATTAGTATGCGGTAACCCGAAAGTTGTTCGGAGTCCCGGATGAGATCCCGGACGTCACGAGGAGTTCCGGAATGGTCCAGAGGTGAAGATTTATATATAGGAAGTCCAGTTTCGGCCATCGGGAAAGTTTCGGTGGTAATCGGTATTGTACCGGACCACCGGAAGGGTCCCGGGTGGTGCCACCTATCCCGGAGGGCCCCATGGGCTGAAGTGGGAGGGGAACCAGCCCCTGGTGGGCTGGTGCGCCCCCATGGGCCTCCCCCTGCGCCTAGGGTTGGAAACCCTAGGGGTGGGGGGCGCCCCACCTGACTTGGGGGGCAAGTCCCCCCTTGGCCGCCACCCCCCTTGGAGATGGGATCTCCTAGGACCGGCGCCCCCTAGGGTCCCTATATATAGTGGGGCGAGAGAGGGCAGCCGCACCCAAGTCCCTGGCGCCTCCCTCTCCCCTCGTAACACCTCTCCCTCTCGTTGGAGCTTGGCGAAGCCCTGCCGTGATCACTGCTGCTTCCACCACCACGCCGTCATGCTGCTGGATCTCCATCAACCTCTCCTTCCCCTTGCTGGATCAAGAAGGAGGAGACGTCTTCCCCAACCGTATGTGTGTTGAACGCGTAGGTGCCGTCCATTCGGCGCTCGGTCATCGGTGATTTGGATCACGATGAGTACGACTCCATCAACCCCGTTCTCTTGGACGCTTCCGCTCGCGATCTACATGGGTATGTAGATGCACTCCCCTCTCCCTCATTACTAGATGACTCCATAGATTGATCTTGGTGATGCGTATAAAATTTTAAAATTCTGCTACGTTCCCCAACAGTGGCATCATGAGCTAGGTCTATGCGTAGTTTCTATGCACGAGTAGAACACAAGATGTTGTGGGTGTCGATTTTGTCAATTTACTTGACGTTACTAGTCTTATCTTGATTCGGCGGCATCGTGGGTTGAAGCGGCCCGGACTGACCTTACACTTACGCTTACGTGAGACAGGTTCCACCAACTGACATGCACTAGTTGCATAAGGTGGCTAACGGGTGTCTGTCTCTCCCACTTTAGTCGGATCGGATTCGATGAAAAGGGTCCTTATGACGGGTAAATAGAAATTGGCATATCACGTTGTGGTTTTGGCGTAGGTAAGAAACGTTCTTGCTAAGAAACCTATAGCAGCCACGTAAAAAATTTGCAACAACAATTAGAGGACGTCTAACTTGTTTTTGCAGCATGTGCCGTGTGATGTGATATGGCCAAAAGGATGTGATGAATGATATATGTGATGTATGAGATTGATCATGTTCTTGTAATAGGAATCACGACTTGCATGTCGATGAGTATGACAACCGGCAGGAGCCATAGGAGTTGTCTTAATTTATTTATGACCTGTGTGTCAACATAAACGTCATGTAATTACTTTACTTTATTGCTAAACCGTTAGCCATAGTAGTAGAAGTAATAGATTACGAGACAACTTCATGAAGACACGATGATGGAGATCATGATGATGGAGATCATGGCGTCATGCCGGTGACGATGATGATCATGGCGCCCCGAAGATGGAGATCAAAAGGAGCAAAATGATATTGGCCATATCATGTCACTATTTGATTGCATGTGATGTTTATCATGTTTTACATCTTATTTGCTTAGAACGACAATAGCTTAAATAAGATGATCCCTCACAATAATTTCAAGAAAGTGTTCCCCCTAACTGTGCACCGTTGCGAAGGTTCGTTGTTTCGAAGCACCACGTGATGATCGGGTGTGATAGATTCTAACGTTCAAATACAACGGGTGTAAGCCAGATTTACACACGCAATACACTTAGGTTGACTTGACGAGCCTAGCATGTACAGACATGGCCTCGGAACACGGAAGACCGAAAGGTCGAACATGAGTCGTATAGAAGATACGATCAACATGAAGATGTTCACCAATGATGACTAGTCCGTCTCACGTGATGATCGGACACGACCTAGTTGACTCGGATCATGTATCACTTAGATGACTAGAGGGATGTCTGTCTGAGTGGGAGTTTATTAAATAAATTGATTAGATGAACTTAATTATCATGAAATTAGTCTAAAAACCTTTGCAAAATGTCTTGTAGATCAAATGGACAACGCTCATGTCAACCTCAACTTCAATGCGTTCCTAGAGAAAACCAAGTTGAAAGATGATGGCAGCAACTATATGGACTGGGTCCGAAACCTGAGGATCATCCTCATAGCTGCCAAGAAAGCATATGTCCTAGAAGCACCGCTAGGTGAAGCACCCATCCCAGTTCATTAAATAATTTGATTAGATGAACTTAATTATCATGAACTTAGTCTAAAAACCTTTGCAAAATGTCTTGTAGATCAAATGGCCAACACTCATGTCAACCTCAACTTCAACGCGTCCCTAGAGAAAACCAAGCTGAAAGATGATGGAAGCAACTATACGGACTGGGTCCGGAACCTGAGGATCATCCTCATAGCTGCCAAGAAAGCATATGTCCTAGAAGCACCGCTAGTTGAAGCACCCATCCCAGAGAACCAAGTCGTTATGAACGCTTGGCAGTCGTGTGCTGATGATTACTCCCTCGTTCAGTGCGGCATGCTTTACAGCTTAGAATCGGGGCTCCAGAAGCGTTTTGAGCAACACGGAGCATATGAGATGTTCGAAGAGCTGAAAATGGTTTTCCAAGCTCATGCCTGGGTCGAGAGATATGAAGTCTCCGACAAGTTCTACAGTTATAAGATGGAGGAAAATAGTTCTGCCAGTGAGCACATACTCAAAATGTCTGGGTTGCACAACCGCTTGTCCCAGCTGGACATTAACCTCCCGGACGAGGCGGTCATTGACAGGATCCTTCAGTCGCTCCCACCTAGCTACAAAGAGCTTTGTGATGAACTACAATATGCAGGGGATGGTGAAAACTATTCCTGAAGTATTTTCAATGCTGAAATCAGCGGAGGTGGAAATCAAAAAGGAACATCAAGTGTTGATGGTCAATAAAACCACTAGTTTCAAGAAAGGCAAGGGTAAGAAGAACTTCAAGAAGGAAGGCAAGGGAGTTGCCGCGGCCGGTAAATCAGTTGCCGGGAAGAAGCCAAAGAATGGACCCAAACCTGAGACTGAGTGCTTCTATTGCAAGGGAAAGGGACACTGGAAGCGGAACTACCCCAAATACTTAGCGGACAAGAAGGCCGGCAACACTAAAGGTATATGTGATATACATGTAATTGATGTGTACCTTACCAGTACTCGTAGTAGCTCCTAGGTATTTGGTACCGGTGCGGTTGCTCATATTTGTAAATCAAAACAGGAGCTGCGGAATAAGCGGAGACTGGCGAAGGACGAGGTGATGATGCGCGTCGGGAATGGTTCCAAGGTCGATGTGATCGCCGTCGGCACGCTACCTCTACATTTACCTACGGGATTAGTTTTAAACCTCAATAATTGTTATTTAGTGCCAACTTTGAGCATGAACATTGTATCTGGATCTCGTTTAATACGAGATGGCTACTCATTTAAATCCGAGAATAATGGTTGTTCTATTTATATGAGAGATATGTTTTATGGTCATGCCCCGCTGGTCAATGGTTTATTCTTAATGAATCTCGAACGTGATGTTACACATATTCATAGTGTGAATACCAAAAGATGCAAGATTGATAATGATAGTCCCACATATCTGTGGCACTGCCGCCTTGGTCACATCGGTGTCAAACGCATGAAGAAGCTCCATACAGATGGACTTTTGGAGTCTCTTGATTTCGAATCATTTGAGACGTGCGAACCATGCCTCATGGGTAAAATGACCAAGACTCCGTTCTCCGGAACAATGGATCGAGCAACCAACTTATTGGAAATTATACATATTGATGTGTGCGGTCCAATGAGCGTTGAGGCTCGCGGTGGCTATCGTTATGTTCTCACTCTGACTGATGACTTAAGTAGATATGGGTATGTCTATTTGATGAAACACAAGTCTGAGACCTTTGAAAAGTTCAAGGAATTTCAGAATGAGGTAGAGAATCAACGTGACCGAAAGATAAAATTATTACGATCAGATCGTGGGGGAGAATATTTAAGTCACGAATTTGGTACGCACTTCAGGAAATGTGGAATCGTTTCACAACTCACGCCGCCTGGAACACCTCAGCGTAACGGTGTGTCCGAACGTCGTAATCGCACTCTATTGGATATGGTGCGATCTATGATGTCATTCACTGATTTACTGCTATCATTTTGGGGATACACTCTAGAGACAGCTACATTCACTTTAAATTGGGCACCGTATAAATCCGTTGAGACGACACCGTATGAATTATGGTTTGGGAAGAAACCTAAGTTGCGTTTCTAAAAGTTTGGGGATGCGATGCTTATGTCAAGAAACTGTTGGGGAACGTAGCAGAAATTCAAAATTTTCCTACGTGTCACCAAGATCAATCTATGGAGTCATCTAGCAACGAGGGAGGAGTGGATCTACATACCCTTGTAGATCGCGCGCGGAAGCATTCAAGAGAACGGGGTTGATCGAGTCGTACTCGTCGTGATCCAAATCACCGATGATCCTAGCGCCGAACGGACGGCACCTCCACGTTCAACACACGTACAGAGCAGCGACGTCTCCTCCTTCTTGATCCAGCAAGGGGGAAGGAGAGGTTGATGGAGATCCAGCAGCACGACGGCGTGGTGGAAGTAGCGGGATTCCAACAGGGCTTCGCCAAGCGCTGCGGGAGGAGGGAGATGTGTCACGGGAGGGAGAGGGAGGCGCCAGGGCTTAGATATGGCTGCCCTCCCTTCCCCCCACTATATATAGGGCCAAGAGAGAGGGGGAGCGCAGCCTTGGCCCTTCCTCCAAGGAAGGGTGCGGCTAGGGAGGAGTCCCTCCTCCCCAAAGCACCTAGGAGGTGCCTTCCCCCTTTAGGACTCTTCCTTTCCTTATCTCTTGGCGCATGGGCCTCTTGGGGCTGGTGCCCTTGGCCCATATAGGCCAAGGTGCACACCCCTACAGCCCATGTGCCCCCCCGGGGCAGGTGGCCCCACCCGGTGGACCCCCGGGACACTTCCGGTGGTCCCGGTACAATACCGGTGACCCCGAAACTTGACCCGATGGCCGAAATAGCACTTCCTATATATAATTCTTTACCTCCGGACCATTCCGGAACTCCTCGTGACGTCCGGGATCTCATCCAGGACTCCGAACAACATTCGGGTTACCGCATACTAATATCTCTATAACCCTAGCGTCACCAAACCTTAAGTGTGTAGACCCTACAGGTTCGGGAGACATGCAGACATGACCGAGATGACTCCGGTCAATAACCAACAGCGGGATCTGGATACCCATGTTGGCTCCCACATGTTCCACAATGATCTCATCGGATGAACCACGATGTCGAGGACTTAATCAATCCCGTATACAATTCCCTTTGTCTAGCGGTACGATACTTGCCCGAGATTCGATCGTCGGTATCCCGATACCTTGTTCAATCTCGTTACCGGCAAGTCTCTTTACTCGTTCCATAACACATCATCCCATGATTAACTCCTTGATCACATTGTGCACATTATGATGATGTCCTACGGAGTGGGCCCAGAGATACCTCTCCGTCACACGGAGTGACAAATCCCAGTCTCGATTCGTGCCAACCCAACAGACACTTTTGGAGATACCTGTAGTGTACCTTTATAGCCACCTAGTTACGTTGTGATGTTTGGCACACCCAAAGTATTCCTACGGTATCCGGGAGTTGCACAATCTCATGGTCTAAGGAAATGATACTTGACATTAGAAAAGCTTTAGCGAACGAACTACATGATCTTTGCGCTAGGCTTAGGATTGGGTCTTGTCCATCACATCATTCTCCTAATGATGTGATCCCGTTATCAACGACATCCAATGTCCATGGTCAGGAAACCGTAACCATCTATTGATCAACGAGCTAGTCAACTAGAGGCTTACTAGGGACATGGTGTTGTCTATGTATCCACACATGTATCTGAGTTTCCTATCAATACAATTCTAGCATGGATAATAAACGATTATCATGAACAAGGAAATATAATAATAACCAATTTATTATTGCCTCTAGGGCATATTTCCAACAGAAACTTCAACCTGAAAAGCTCGAACCCAAGTCGGAAAAATGCGTCTTCATAGGATACCCTAAGGAAACCATTGGGTATAGCTTCTACCTCAGATCCGAAGGCAAGATCTTTGTTGCCAAGAATGGGTCTTTTCTGGAGAAAGAGTTTCTCTCGAGAGAAGTAAGTGGGAGGAAAGTAGAACTCGATGAAGTACTGCCTCTTGAACCAGAAAGTAGCGCAGCTCAGGAAGATGTTTCTGTGGTGCCTGCACCGACGAGAGAGGAAGTTAATGATGATGATCCAGGTACTTCAGATCAAGTTGCTACTGAACTTCGAAGGTCCACAAGGACACGTTCCACACCAGAATGGTATGGTAACCCTGTCCCGGAAATCATGTTGTTAGACAACGGTGAACCTTCGAGCTATGAAGAAGCAATGGCGGGCCCAGATTCCAACAAATGGCTTGAAGCCATGCAATCCGAGATAGGATCCATGTATGAAAACAAAGTATGGACTTTGACAGACTTGCCCGATGATCGGCGAGCAATAGAGAATAAATGGATCTTTAAGAAAAAAGACGGACGCGGATGGTAATGTTACCATCTATAAGGCTCGACTTGTCGCTAAGGGTTATCGACAAGTTCAAGGGGTTGACTACGATGAGACCTTCTCACCCATAGCGAAGCTGAAGTCCGTCTGAATCATGTTAGCAATTGCCGCATACTATGATTATGAGATATGGCAAATGGACGTCAAAATGGAATTCCTTAATAGCTTTCTTAAGGAAGAATTGTATATGATGGAGCCGGAAGGTTTTGTTGATCCTAAGAATGCTAACAAGGTATGCAAGCTCCAGTGCTCCATTTATGGGCTGGTGCAAGCATCTCGGAGTTGGAACATTCGCTTTAATGAAATGATCAAAGCGTTTGGGTTTATGCAGACTTATGGAGAAGCCTGTGTTTACAAGAAAGTGAGTGGGAGCTCTGTAGCATTTCTCATATTATATGTGGATGCCATACTTTTGATGGGAAATGATATAGAACTTTTGGACAGTATTAAGGCCTACTTGAATAAGTGTTTTTCAATGAAGGACCTTGGAGAAGCTGCTTACATATTAGGCATCAAGATCTATAGAGATAGATCGAGACGCCTCATAGGTCTTTCACAAAGCACATACCTTGATAAGATATTGAAGAAGTTCAATATGGATCAGTCCAAGAAGGGGTTCTTGCCTGTGTTGCAAGGTGTGAAATTGAGCTTAGCTCAATGTCTGACCACGGCAGAAGATAGAGAAAAGATGAGTGTCGTCCCCTATGCCTCAGCCATAGGGTCTATCATGTATGCCATGATGTGTACCAGACCTGATGTAAACCATGCCGTGAGTTTGGTAGGAAGGTACCAAAGTAATCCCGGCATGGAACACTAGACAGCGGTCAAGAACATCCTGAAGTACTTGAAAAGGACTAAGGATATGTTTCTCGTATATGGAGGTGACGAGGAGCTTGTCGTAAAGGGTTACGTCGACGCTAGCTTCGACACAGATCTGGATGACTCTAAGTCACAAACCGGATACGTGTATATTTTGAATGGTGGGGCAGTAAGATGGCGCAGTTGCAAGCAAAGCGTCATGGCGGGACCTACATGTGAAGCGGAGTACATGGCAGCCTTAGAGGCAGCGCATGAAGCAATCTGGATGAAGGAGTTCATCACCGACCTAGGAGTCATACCCAATGCGTCGGGGCCGATCACTCTCTTCTGTGACAACACTGGAGCTATTGCCCTTGCCAAGGAGCCCAGGTTTCACAAGAAGACTAGGCACATCAAGCGTCGCTTCAACTCCATTCATGAAAATGTTCAAGATGGAGACATAGATATTTGCAAAGTACATACGGATCTGAATGTCGCAGATCCGTTGACTAAACCTCTTCCACGAGCAAAACATGATCAACACCAGAACTCTATGGGTGTTCGATTCATCACAATGTAACTAGATTATTGACTCTAGTGCAAGTGGGAGACTGTTGGAAATATGCCCTAGAGGCAATAATAAAATGATTATTATTATATTTCCTTGTTCATGATAATTTTCTATTATTCATGCTATAATTGTGTTATCCGGAAATCATAATACATGTGTGAATACATAGACCATAACATGTCCCTAGTGAGCCTCTAGTTAACTAGCTCGTTGATCAACAGATAGTCATGGTTTCCTGACTATGGACATTGGATGTCATTGATAACAGGATCACATCATTAGGAGAATGATGTGATGGACAAGACCCAATCCTAATCATAACACAAGATCATGTAGTTCGTTTGCTAGAGCTTTTCCAATGTCAAGTATCATTTCCTTAGACCATGAGATCGTGTAACTCCCGGATGCCGTAGGAGTGCTTTGGGTGTACCAAACGTCACAACGTAACTGGGTGACTATAAAGGTATACTACAGGTATCCCCGAAAGTATCTGTTGGGTTGACACGGATCGAGACTGGAATTTTTCACTCCGTATGACGGATTGGTATCTCTGGGCCCACTCGGTAATGCATCATCATAATGAGCTCAATGTGACCAAGTGTTTGGTCACGGGATCATGCATTACGGTACGAGTAATGTGACTTGCCGGTAACGAGATTGAACGAGGTATTGGGATACCGACGATCGAATCTCGGGCAAGTAACGTACCGATTGACAAAGGGAATTGAATACGGGATTGATTGAATCCTCGACATCGTGGTTCATCCGATGATATCATCATGGAACATGTGGGAGCCAACATGGGTATCGAGATCCCGCTGTCGGTTATTGACCGGAGAGTCGTCTCGGTCATGTCTGCGTGTATCCCGAACCTGTAGGGTCTACACACTTAAGGTTCAGTGACGCTAGGGTTGTAGAGATATTAGTATGCGTTAACCCGAAAGTTGTTCAGAGTCCCGGATGAGATCCTGGACGTCACGAGGAGTTCCGGAATGGTCCGAAGGTGAAGATTTATATATAGGAAGTCCAGTTTCGGCCATCGGGAAAGTTTCCGTGGTAATCGGTATTGTATCGGGACCACCAGAAGGGTCCCGGGGGTCCACCGGGTGGGGCCACCTATCCCGGAGGGCCCCATGGGCTGAAGTGGGAGGGGAACCAGCCCCTGGAGGAATTGCAATGGAGGAATAACTCTCCTTTTTTTGCGATGTTCCATGAAATTGCCCCATACATCTTGTACTTTTTCATTGTGTAACCCTGTCTACAAGTCGACATGGCTAATTTCAGACATCTCTGTTGGGGAACGTAGCAGAAATTCAAAATTTTCCTACGTGTCACCAAGATCTATCTATGGAGAAACTAGCAACGAGGGGAAGGAGAGTGCATCTACATACCCTTGTAGATCGCTAAGCGGAAGCGTTCAAGTGAACGGGGTTGATGGAGTCGTACTCGTCGTGATCCAAATCACCGGAGATCCTAGTGCCGAACGGACGGCACCTCCGCGTTCAACACACGTACAGCCCGGTGACATCTCCCATGCCTTGATCCAGCAAGGAGAGAGGGAGAGGTTGAGGAAGACTCCATCCAGCAGTAGCACAACGGCGTGATGGTGGTGGAGGAGCGTGGCAATCCTGCAGGGCTTCGCCAAGCACCACGGGAGAGGAGAAGGACTTGGGAGAGGGGAGGGGCTGCACCAAAGGCAAAGGTAAGAAGTCCTCCATCTCCCCCACTGTATATAGGGGGGCCAAGGGGGGGGGCGCCGGCCCTAGGAGATCCAATCTCCTAGGGGGGCGGTGGCCAAGGGAGGAATCCCTCCTCCCCAAGGCACCTAGGAGGTGCCTTCCCCTTCTGGGACTCTTCCTTTAGGGTTTCCCCCACACTAGGCGCATGGGTCCTAGGGGAAAGTGGCGCCCCAGCCCACTTTGGGCTGGATCCCATCCCACTTCAGCCCATGGGACCCTCCGGGATAGGTGGCCCCACCCGGTGGGCCCCCGGGACCCTTCCGGTGGTCCCGGTACAATACCGATGACCCCGAAACTTGTCCCGATGGCCGAAATAGGACTTCATATATATAAATCTTTACCTCCGGACCATTCCGGAACTCCTCGTGACGTCCGGGATCTCATCCGGGACTCCAAACAACATTCGGTAACCACATACAAACTTTCTTTATAACCCTAGCGTCATCGAACCTTAAGTGTGTAGACCCTACGGGTTCGGGAAGCATGCAGACATGACCGAGACATTCTCCGGTCAATAACCAACAGCGGGATCTGGATACCCATGTTGGCTCCCACATGTTCCACGATGATCTCATCGGATGAACCACGATGTCAAGGACTTAATCAATCCCGTATACAATTCCCTTTGTCTAGCGATACGATACTTGCCCGAGATTCGATCGTCGGTATCCCGATACCTTGTTCAATCTCGTTACCGGCAAGTCTCTTTACTCGTTCCGTAACACATCATCCCGTGATCAACTCCTTGGTCACATTGTGCACATTATGATGATGTCCTACCGAGTGGGCCCAGAGATACCTCTCCGTCACACGGATTGACAAATCCCAATCTCGATTCGTGCCAACCCAACAGACACTTTCAGAGATACCCGTAGTGTACCTTTATAGCCACCCAGTTACGTTGTGACATTTGGCACACCCAAAGTATTCCTACGGTATCCGGGAGTTGCACAATCTCATGGTCTAAGGAAATGATACTTGACATTAGAAAAGCTTTAGCATACGAACTACACGATCTAGTGCTATGCTTAGGATTGGGTCTTGTCCATCACATCATTCTCCTAATGATGTGATCCCGTTATCAACGACATCCAATGTCCATGGTCAGGAAACCGTAACCATCTATTGATCAACGAGCTAGTCAACTAGAGGCTTACTAGGGACATGGTGTTGTCTATGTATCCACACATGTATCTGAGTTTCCTATCAATACAATTCTAGCATGGATAATAAACGATTATCATGAACAAGGAAATATAATAATAAACAATTTATTATTGCCTCTAGGGCATATTTCCAATAGTCTCCCACTTGCAATAGAGTCAATAATCCAGTTCACATCGATATGTGATTAACACTCAAGGTCACCTCCCCATGTGACTAACACCCAAAGAGTTATGTGTTTGATCATGTTATGCTTGTGAGAGAGGTTTTAGTCAACGGGTCTGAACCTTTCAGATCCGTGTGTGCTTTACAAATCTCTTTGTCATCTCCTAGATGCAGCTACCACGCTCTATTTGGAGCTATTCCAAATAACTGTTCTACTATACGAATCCAGTTTACTACTCAGAATAATCTGGATTAGCGTCAAAGTTTGCATCGGCGTAACCCTTTACGACGAACTCTTTTACCACCTCCATAATTGAGAAAATTCCTTAGTTCACTAGTTACTAAGGATAACTTTGACCGATGTCCTGTGATCCATTCTTGGATCACTCTTGTACCCCTTGACTGACTCATGGCAAGGCACACTTCAGGTGCGGTACACAGCATAGCATACTGTAGAGCCTATGTCTTAAGCATAGGGGACGACCTTCGTCCTTTCTCTCTGTTCTGCCGTGGTCGAGCTTTAAGTCTTAACTTCGTACCTTACAACTCAGGCCAGAACTCCTTCTTTGACTGATCCATCTTGAACACCTTCAAGATCATGTCAAGGTATGTGCTCATTTGAAAGTACCATTAAGCGTTTTGATCTATCCTTATAGATCTTGATGCTCAATGTTCAAGTAGCTTAATCCAGGCTTTCCATTGAAAAACACTTTCCAAATAACCCTATATACTTTCCAGAAATTCTACATCATTTCTGATCAACAATATGTCAACAACATATACTCATCAGAAATTCTATAGTGCTCCCACTCACTTCTTTGGAAATACAAGTTTCTCATAAACTTTGTATACACCCAAAATCTTTGATCATCTCATCAAAGCATACATTCCAACTCCGAGATGCTTACTCCAGTCCTTAGAAGGATAGCTGGAGCTTTACACACTTGTTAGCATCTTTCAGGATTGACAAAACCTTCCGATTGTATCACATACAACCTTTCCTCAAGAAAATCATCAAGTAAACAATGTTTTGACATCCTATCTGCAAGATTTCATAAATAATGCAGTAATCGCTAATATAATTCCAATAGACTCTTAGCATCGCTACGAGTGAGAAAGTCTCATCGTAGTCAACTCCTTGAACTTGTCGGAAAACATCTTAACGACAAGTCAAGCTTTCTTAATGGTGATACTTATCATCATTGTCCGTCTTCCTTTTTAAAATCCATATGTACCTAACAGCCTTACGACCATCAAGTAGTTCTTCCAAAGTCTACACTTTGTTTTCATATATGGATCCTCTCTCGGATTATATGGCCTTGAGCCATTTTGGAATCCAGGCCCACCATCGCTTCTCCATAGCTCGTAGGTTCATTGTTGTCTTAGCAACATGACTTCCAAGACAGGATTACTGTACCACTCTGAAGCAGTACGCATCCTTGTCACCCTACGAAGTACGGTAGTGACTTGATCTGAAGTTTCATGATCACTATCATAAGCTTCTACTTCAATTGGTGTAGGTGCCACAGGAAAACTTCATGTGCCCTGCCACACACTAGTTGAAGAGACGGTTCAATAACCTCATCAAGTCTCCACCATCCTCCCACTCAATTCTTTCGAGAGAAACTTTTCCTCGAGAAAGGACCCGATTCCAGAAACAATCCCTTATTGCTTTCGGATCTGAGATAGGAGGTATACCCAACTGTTTTTGGGTGTCCTATGAAGATGCATTTATCCGCTTTGGGTCCGAGCTTATCAGCCTGAAACTTTTTCACATAAGCGTCGCAGCCCCAAACTTTTAAGAAATGATAGCTTAGGTTTCTCTAAACCATAGTTCATACGGTGTCATCTCATCGGAATTATGTGGTGCCCTATTAAAGTGAATGTGGTTGTCTCTAATGCCTAACCCATAAACTATCGTGGTAATTCGATAAGAGACATCATGGTATGCATCATATCCAATAGGGTGCAGTTATGATGTACGGACACACCATCACACCATGGTGTTCCTGGCTGTATTGGTTGTGAAACAATTTCCACAATGTCTTAATTCTGTGCCAAACTCGTAATTCAGATATTCATCTCTATGATCATATCATAGATATTTTAACCTCTTGTCACGACGATCTTTCAACTTCACCCTGAAATTACTTGAACCTTTCAATAATTTAGACTCGTGATTCATCAAGTAAATATACTCAACATCTACTCAAATCATCTGTGAAGTAAGAACATAACGATATCCACTACACGCCTCAGCACTCATTGGACTGCACACATCAAAATGTATTACTTCCAGCAAGTTGCTTTCTGGTTCCATTTTACTGAAAACGAGGCTTTCAGTCATCTTGCCCATGTGGTATGATTTGCATGTCTCAAGTGATTCAGAATCAAGTGAGTCCAAACGATCCATTTGCATGGAGTTTCTTCATGCATATACACCAATAGACATGGTTCGCATGCCTCAAACTTTTCAAAAACAAGCGAGCCTAAAGATCCATCAACATGGAGCTTCTTCATGCGTTTTATACCGATATGACTTACGTGATAGTGCCACAAGTAGGTGGTACTATCATTACTATCTTTTGGCATGAACATGTGTATCACTACAATCGAAATTCAATGAACCATTCATTTTAGGTGCAAGACCATTGAAGGTATTATTCAAATAAACAGAGTAACCATTATTCTCCTTAAATGAATAACCGTATCGCGATAGACATGATCCAATCATGTCTATGCTCAATGCAAACACCAAATTATTTAGGTTTAACACCAGTCTCGATGTTAGAGGGAGCGTGCAATGCTTGATCATATCAACATTGGAAACACTTCCAACACATATCGTCAGCTCACTTTTAGCTAGTCCCCGTTTATTCCATAGCTTTTATTTCGAGTTACTAACACTTAGCAACCGAACCGGTATCTAATACCCTGGTGCTACTAGGAGTACTAGTAAAGTACACATCAACACAATGTATATCTAATATACTTCTATCGACCTTGCCAGCCTTCTAATCTACCAAGTATCTAGGGTAATTCTGCTCCAGTGGCTGTTCCCCTTATTACAAAAGCACTTAGTCTCGGGTTTGGGTTCAACCCTGGGGTTTCTTCACTAGAGCAGCAGCTGATTTGCCGTTTCATGAAGTATCCCTTCTTGCCCTTGCCCATCTTGAAACTAGTGGTTTCACCAACCATCAACAATTGATGCTCCTTCTTGATTTCTACTTTTGTGGTGTCAAACATCGCGAATATCTCAAGGACCATCATATATGTCCCTGATATATTATAGTTCATCACGAAGCTCTAGCAGCTTGGTGGTAATCACTTCGGAGAAACATCACTGTCTCATCTGGAAGATCAACTCCCACTCGATTCAAGCGATTGTTGTACTCAGACAATCTGAGCACAAGCTCAACAATTGAGCTTTTCTCCCTTAGTTTGCAGGTTAAGAAAATCGTCGGAGGTCTTATACCTCTTGACGTGGGCACGAGCCTGAAATCCCAATTTCTGCTCTCGAAACATCTCATATGTTTAGCGACGTTTCAAAACGTCTTTGGTGCCTCAACTCTAAACCGTTTAACTAAACTATCACGTAGTTATCAAATCGTATATGTCAGATGTTCGCAACATCCACAGACGATGTTCGAGGTTCAGCACACTGAGCGGTGCATTAAGGACATAAGCCTTCTATGAAGCAATGAGGACAATCCTTAGTTTACGGACCTAGTCCGCATAGTTGCTACTATCAACTTTCAACTAAATTTTTCTCTAGGAACATATCTAAACAGTAGAACTGAAGCGCGAGCTACGACATAATTTGCAAAGACCTTTTGACTATGTTCAGGATAATTAAGTTCATCTTATGAACTCCCACTCAGATAGACATCCCTCTAGTCATCTAAGTGATTACATGATCCGAGTCAACTAGGCCGTGTCCGATCATCACGTGAGACGGACTAGTCAAAGTCGGTGAACATCTTCATGTTGATCGTATCTTCTATACGACTCATGCTCGACCTTTCGGTCTTTTGTGTTCCGAGGCCATGTCCGTACACATGCTAGGCTCGTCAAGTCAACCTAAGTGTTTCGCGTGTGTAAATCTGTCTTACACCCGTTGTATGTGAACGTTAGAATCTATCACACCCGATCATCATGTGGTGCTTCAAAACAACGAACTGTCGCAACGGTGCACTGTTAGGGGGAACACTTTCTTGAAATTTTAATGAGGGATTATCTTATTTACTACCGTCGTTCTAAGTAAACAAGATGTATAAACATGATAAACATCACATGCAATCAAATAGTGACATGATATGGCCAATATCATATTGCTCCTTTTGATCTCCATCTTCGGGGCTCTATGATCATCTTGTCACCGGCATGACACCATGATCTCCATCATCATGATCTCCATCATCGTGTCTTCATGAAGTTGTCTCGCCAACGATTACTTCTACTACTACAGCTAACGGTTAGCAATAAAGTAAAGTAATTACATGACGTTTATGTTGACACGCAGGTCATAAATAAATTAAGACAACTCCTATGGCTCCTGCCGGTTGTCATAATCATCGACATGCAAGTCGTGATTCCTATTACAAGAACATGATCAATCTCATACATCACATATATCATTCATCACATCCTTTTGGCCATATCACATCACATAGCATACCCTGCAAAAACAAGTTAGATGTCCTCTAATTGTTGTTTGCATGTTTTACGTGGCTGCTATGGGTTTCTAGCAAGAACGTTTCTTACCTACGCAAAACCACAACGTGATATGCCAATTGCTATTTACCCTTCATAAGGACCCTTTTCATCGAATCCGTTCCGACTAAAGTGGGAGAGACAGACACCCGCCAGCCACCTTATGCAACTAGTGCATGTCAGTCGGTGGAACCTGTCTCACGTAAGTGTACGTGTAAGGTCGGTCCGGGCCACTTCATACCACGATGCCGTCGAAACAAGATTGGACTAGTAACGGTAAGCATATTGAACAATATCAACGCCCACAACTACTTTGTGTTCTACTCGTGCATAGAATCTACGCAATAGACCTAGCTCATGATGCCACTGTTGGGGAACGTAGGAGAAATTCAAAATTTTCCTACGTGTCACCAAGATCTATCTATGGAGAAACTAGCAACGAGGGGAAGGAGAGTGCATCTACATACCCTTGTAGATCGCTAAGCGGAAGCGTTCAAGTGAACGGGGTTGATGGAGTCGTACTCGTCGTGATCCAAATCACCGGAGATCCTAGTGCCGAACGGACGGCACCTCCGCGTTCAACACACGTACAGCCCGGTGACGTCTCCCATGCCTTGATCCAGCAAGGAGAGAGGGAGAGGTTGAGGAAGACTCCATCCAGCAGCAGCACAACGGCGTGATGGTGGTGGAGGAGCGTGGCAATCCTGCAGGGCTTCGCCAAGCACCACGGGAGAGGAGAAGGACTTGGGAGAGGGGAGGGGCTGCACCAAAGGCAAAGGTAAGAAGTCCTCCATATCCCCCACTATATATAGGGGGGCCAAGGGGGGGGGGGGGGCGCCGGCCCTAGGAGATCCAATCTCCTAGGAGGCAGCGGCCAAGGGAGGAATCCCTCCTCCCCAAGGCACCTAGGAGGTGCCTTCCCCTTCTGGGACTCTTCCTTTAGGGTTTCCCCCACACTAGGCGCATGGGCCCTAGGGGAAAGTGGCGCCCCAGCCCACTTTGGGCTGAATCCCATCCCACTTCAGCCCATGGGACCCTCCGGGATAGGTGGCCCCACCCGGTGGGCCCCCGGGACCCTTCCGGTGGTCCCGGTACAATACCGATGACCCCGAAACTTGTCCCGATGGCCGAAATAGGACTTCCAATATATAAATCTTTACCTCCGGACCATTCCGGAACTCCTCGTGACGTCCGGGATCTCATCCGGGACTCCGAACAACATTCAGTAACCACATACAAACTTCCTTTATAACCCTAGCGTCATCGAACCTTAAGTGTGTAGACCCTACGGGTTCGGGATGCATGCAGACATGACCGAGACGTTCTCCGGTCAATAACCAACAGCGGGATCTGGATACCCATGTTGGCTCCCACATGTTCCACGATGATCTCATCGGATGAACCACGATGTCAAGGACTTAATCAATCCCGTATACAATTCCCTTTGTCTAGCGGTACGATACTTGCCCGAGATTCGATCGTCGGTATCCCGATACCTTGTTCAATCTCGTTACCGGCAAGTCTCTTTACTCGTTCCGTAACACATCATCCCGTGATCAACTCCTTGGTCACATTGTGCACATTATGATGATGTCCTACCGAGTGGGCCCAGAGATACCTCTCCGTCACACGGAGTGACAAATCCCAATCTCGATTCGTGCCAACCCAACAGACACTTTCGGAGATACCCGTAGTGTACCTTTATAGCCACCCAGTTACGTTGTGACGTTTGGCACACCCAAAGTATTCCTACGGTATCCGGGAGTTGCACAATCTCATGGTCTAAGGAAATGATACTTGACATTAGAAAAGCTTTAGCATATGAACTACACGATCTAGTGCTATGCTTAGGATTGGGTCTTGTCCATCACATCATTCTCCTAATGATGTGATCCCGTTATCAACGACATCCAATGTCCATGGTCAGGAAACCGTAACCATCTATTGATCAACGAGCTAGTCAACTAGAGGCTTACTAGGGACATGGTGTTGTCTATGTATCCACACATGTATCTGAGTTTCCTATCAATACAATTCTAGCATGGATAATAAACGATTATCATGAGCAAGGAAATATAATAATAACCAATTTATTATTGCCTCTAGGGCATATTTCCAACAATCTCTACATGATAATACATTGCATATCCCTTGCGCATATTTAAACCACCAATTAACGATTGTGTGTGTAGCATAAACTAGCCATGACTCTGTGTGTTCGACTAGCAGGCACTCTAAGGGAGCCTAATGTAGTGCACTGGAATTCCTGCATGCCACCTACAATTTTGTGTAATGTACTACCTCTTGTGACGCCCTTGATTTGACCATACACTAATCATACACGCAAATGTGTAAGATCAAGATCAAGGACCTCACGAGAAGATATCACAACACAACTCTAGACACAAATTAAAATAATACAAGCTTTATATTACAAGCAGGGGCCTCGAGGGCTTGAATACATAAGCTTGAATACACACGAGTCAGCGGAAACAGTAATATCTGAGTACAGACATAAGTTAAACAAGTTTGCCTTAATAAGGCTAGCACAAAAGTAGCAACGATCGAAAAGGCAAGGCCTACTGCCTGGGACCTCCTAACTACTCCTCAAAGTCGAACTCCATGTAGAATCATCCTCGGGATCCTTTGGCCCCTAGACTCCAGCATAACCAGATATAGGAAGGGGGAAAAGGGGGAGCACAGCAACCATGAGTACTCATCCAAAGTACTCGCAAGCAAGGATCTACACTGTAGAATGAAAGGAGTAGTATATGTGGACTGAACTGCAGAATGCCAGAATAAGAGGGTGTAGCTAGTCCTATCGACTATGCTTCTGGCAGCCTCCATCTTGAAGAAGTAGAAGAGAGTAGATGGTAAGTTAACCAAGTATCATCGCATAGCATAATCCTACCCAGCGATCCTCTCCTCGTTGCCCTGTGAGAGAGCAATCACCGAGTTGTATCTGGCAGTTGAAAGGGTGTGTTTTATTAAGTATCAGGTTCTAGTTGTCATAAGGTCAAGGTACAACTCTGGGTCATCCTTTTACCGAGGGACATGGCTATTCGAATAGATAAACTTCCCTGCAGGGGTGCACGACATTTCCCAACACGCTCGATCCCCTTTGGCCGGACACACTTTCCTGGGTCATGCCCGGCCTCGGAAGATCAACACATCCCAACCCCACCTAGGCACAATAGAGAGGTCAGCACGCCGGTATAAATCCTATGCGCGCTGCAGGGCTTTGGGCCCATCGCCCATTGCAAACCTGCATGTTACGTATGTGACCGGCAAGCAGACCTAGCCTCCCTAATACAAGAGAAAGTGTTCCAGTCCAATCTGGTGCACGCCGCTCAGTCGCTGACATCAAGAAGGCTTCGGCTGATACCACGATGTTGAGTGCCCATAACTGTTCCCGCGTAGTTGGTTAGTGCGTATAAGCCAGTGGCCAGACTCTTATCAAATACCAAGATCTCATTAAGTGTGTTAATTGATGTAACCGTGGACGCCGACTAGGGCCAGGCCCATCTCTCACTTAGGTGGTCTCCACCTGCCCTATCGCTCCGCCACAAAGTAATAGTCGGGGTTTATCGGGAACCCAGGCCCACCACTACCTGGATGGAACCACCTGCCCCTTCAGCCCCCACATCGGAATTACTTGCGGGTACTCTACGAGCCGACACTACTAGGGAAAAGCCTAGCAGTAGCGCCGGTTTTTGGCCTATCAGTAGCGCGGGTAGGCGCACTACTGATAAGGCGCTACAGCTAATGCTTAGCAGTAGCGCCTACAGGCACTCGCTACTGCTATATCTACTTAGTAGTAGCGCTTGCCTAGTCAAGCGCTACTGCTAATTACTAGTAGCACTTTCGAAAACAATCGCTACTACTATTATTCCCTATTCCATTTCTCTTGAATTTTAGGTCGTATTCATATACCTGTATACAATTTTTCATACAGTAGCAATTTAGAGATTTTTTTACATCATAATGAGTTATTAAATCACTAGGTGAAAGAACCTTGGATTAGTTTCAAGTGCATGGATCCAAAGTAACCAATGGTCACTTTGGATCCATCCATTTGAAACTAATCGGCGGTTCTTTCACCCAATGACATAATAACTTATCATCATCATCATAATATCATTAACAACTTATCATAATAATACATCATTGTCACATAACTCCTCATAATCATCATTTTCGTCCAATGTCATATAACAACTTCGTCACTAGTTATAATAACAACTCCTCCTCATCATCATCATAGTAATCATAATCACTACTCCTACTTAGCATCACCATCAAGTCTAAGACATTGTAGTCATATATACTCAACACTAACTAATTGTTCTTAATACTTAGGACCTACTCCTCTCTCCTAGCTAAAATACCATAAAACAGATAAACCGGTCCTTCACCATAATGGAGAATGGACATAAACCTATCTCCAACTTGTGGCTTGCGCACATTCATTTTGTCTCCAATTATTTGCGTGTGCGCATTCATCACTTTGCTCCATTCTTTGATTGTGAACCTTCCATCATTTGAAGAAATCAAGTATGCAGTATGGTAAGCCTCCAAAGGAGTTGGTCGTAAGCTAACCATATGCATATCACCTTCGGTAAATAGCATATCAGGCATAACCTGCTTCAGGAGCCTCTGTTCAAAAATGTAATAGTAACATATATAGTTAGCAATGGTTTACTTAATAATAATGTATGCAATGAAGTTACCATCATTAACAAAATCTTACCAAGTTTTTGGCAATGAAGTTATCATCAAGCAATTATGGACTAGTGGCACGTATCTAGTATAATTTGGGCTGATAGAGTGACTGTTTTTGAAGGCCTCAACATCTTCTATGAATGAGACAAGATAACCTTTCTCCTCACAATTAAGCTTGGAGTCATAGCTGTAGTATGTGTTGTCTACTACCTTCCGAGTATTTCTTGAAGATAAGAAATAAGCTGAAAATTATAAATAAATAAGTTTAGTACGGACGAACACCAAATAGTTTTAAATTAACAACATAAATTACTGAACTTAACAAATTAGTTTGGCAAACTCACATCTAGGCAAAACTGGAGGCATATCCACATCCACCCAGATGTCGATATTATCATCATCATCATAATCTTCGAGACAAATATCAAATCTTATTCGCATTCCCTCCTCAAATCCATATGACTTGCAGAGAGCTTCCCAATTAGAGCAACCAAAATGGGAGCGATCGACCGCATTGTAGAACTTAACGAGAAACTCATAACCATGTTTAGTTCTTAAGTGAGCCCTCCTCGTCTCCACATTCTCAAAGTCATCTAAACCAGAACCAAGCTTCTCCAATACATATGGTCTAGCATGGCATGGGATGTACTAATCGAATTGAAAAAAAATCCATAAATTACACGTTGAACAAAAGAAGCACAAGTGATGATATTAAATACGATGAAATGCTTGTCGTTGCGTACCGTACAAACATCGAAGGTCTCTTCCAGCTTCACGGTGAAAAACCTATCGTTTTGCAGGTGAGGAAACCTGTCACACACACCTCCCGTGTTCAAAATTCAAAGATTATTACTCGACGGCAAAACCCAAAAAATCTGGCATGACCTTTGCTAAAAAAGGACATATCGAGCGCGTGAAATTTGCCGGAATGGAAATTAATCAAGACTCCGCAAAACATAGGCCACTTATCGATGGTCATTGCATTTCAATGGTTCAGAATATGAAAAAAAAACATTTGAAAATATCTTATATATAATCCTAATAGTAAATAAACTAGTTTTATTAACTACTTACTAAATAAACTAGTTCTATTAAGCACTTACTAAATAAGCTAGTTCTATTAAGCACTTAATATTAATAAACTAGTTATAATAATCACTTACTAAATAAACTAGTTACCTATGATTTGCAAAAACAGAGACAAGGGAGGGAGGGAGGGAGGGAGGAGAGAGGAGGGGGAGGGGCCGGCCGGAGGAGGAGGAGGGAGGGGCGGTCGGAGGAGGAGGAGGGAGGGGCGGTGGGAGGAGGGCTGCCGGCGGAGGAGGGAGGAGGGGGCGGCCGTAGGCGGAGGGAGGAGGAGGGACGGAAGGAGGGAGTACCTCGGTGGAGGACGGACGACGACGGCGGCGGCGACGAACAACAACGGTTATCGGCGCGGGCGGGAGTGACTGAGAGAGGGAGAGTGAGTGAGAGAGACAGGGTTGGCCGTACGTGTGGGGATAAGGTAGGGTTAGTAGTAGCGCGGGCATGAGAAAGTGCTACAGCTAAGGAGAATAGCAATAGCGGGGTAAGGCATAAGGCGCTACTACTATAACTAGCTGGACGGCGAGGTCATGGCAATGGGAGCAGCAGTGCGGTTTAGAGATGACGCGCTACTGCTATTTTCTATTCAGCAACGTGTTTTCACGGAATGCGCTGCTGCTAAATAGCAGTAGCGTCATATTTTGAAGAGCGCTGCTGGTAATATTCTGTCTGTAAGGTTTTGCCTAGTAGTGTGACCCGACTTTAGTCACCACATGTATCACATATTATGTATATAAGTATATACCCGTGATCACCTCCCAAGTTATCATGGCCCAATAGTATAGCATGGCAGACCGACAAGAATGTAGGGCCACTGATGGAATACTAGTATCCTATACTAAGCATTTAGGATTGAAGGTAAAGGTAACAACAGTAGTAGCAAAGACAGGCTATGCATCAGAATAGGACTATCGGAAAGCAGTAACATGCTACACTACTCTAATGCAGGCAGTAGAGAGAAGAATAGGCGATATCGGGTTGATCAAGGTGAGCGTGTGTGGTTGCTCTGCAGACAAAAATGGACCCTCAAAGGTGAAGTAGTCGATCACTGGCTCAACTGCGGTCTCGGGGTTTACCGGAAAGAAGTAACGGAGGGGGAACACAATAAATAACAGAACAATCAAAGCATCACAAATCATAACATGGCAATATGCGGTGCTAGATGTGCCCTAACGCGGCAGTAGGTGACGTTGCTGAAGGAGGGAAACATCGGAAAAGTATTCCTGGAGTTTCGCGTTTTGGGACAAATGGGCCGGAGGGGGAAAGTTGCATGTTTGCTATACTAGGGACATGTGGAGGACGAACGGACTATGTATTCGCATTCTTCTCATCGTTCTGAGCAACTTTCATGTATAAAATATTTTCATCCGAGTTATCGATTATTTTATATCAATTTATAAAGATTTTAAATCATTTACTAGGATTAACAGATTTAAATTAATTAGAAAATGCAATTTTGATGTCAGCGTGACATCAGCATGATGTCAACAGGACCAAAGGTTGACAAAGTCAACCCTGGTAGGTGGGACTTGCTCGTCATTGACTCGGATTAACTAAATAGAATTAGTTAGTTTAATTAGCAGTTAATTAAGTTCAATTAAACCAGATTAATTAAGTTAATTGATTAACTAATTATTTTCCTATTATTATTATTATTATTATTTTCAAACCCTTTTTTACGTTCTTGGTGGTGGGCCCCACTTGTCATATGTACAAGTGGGCTAACAGGCGCCAGGCGCTGGGTGCAGGGCGCAGCCCGAACGGGCACGGGAGGCGGGCATACCCGGCTGCGGTTAGCAGGCGCGATGAGGGAGGTGAGTGCGGAGGCACGGCGTTGGTTGTGAGGAGCAGGACGAGCGAGCGGTGGCAGGGTCCCGACGTCCCGGACGCAGGGACGGTGAGGGCGAGCATGGGCGTGCGGCGTGCAAGCGAGAGTAGCGGCGCGGGGCAGGTGAGGGAAGGCATGGTGGAGCAGTAGCAGGGCCACGGCGATGCGTGGTCACGGCCCGCGGCGGGTGCGCGCGTGCACGACGGCACGAGGAGCAAATGCGGGCAACACGGTAGAGTGTGGTGTGCGTCGAGCAGAGCAGGGGACGGGGCGGGGAGCGCACGGGGGGGGGGGGAGGAGGTCGATGCCGTGGCAGCGGGGGGACGACAGTCTACAACGCTGGACATGGAGGGGGACAGAGAGAGGGGGCTTTCGATGCCCGCTCACAGTGTTGAAGGGAAGCACGCTAGGGAAGGTGCGGGGCGCGGTGATGGCGTCGGAGTCGCCGGTGAAGTGGCAGCGACCGATGGAGAGGAGGACGGCGGATCCAACGACATCGGGGGCGGCTTCGGTACGGGGTAGCGATGGGCGGCGAGGTGGCTCTGGCGACAGCGGTTGGCGAGGTGTCGGGGACGAGCGGCAGCGTCGCCGCCTCGTCTGGGTCGTGCCCCCGATCTCTATCCAGATCGGGGGGGCAGAGGGGGAGAGCGAGTTGAGTGGGGGGATGTGGGGCGTGGGTAGGCTAAGGTTTCGGCCTACAGGGGGATAAGGGGGAGAGTGGTGGGAGGACTAGGTCAGTGGGCTGGCCGGTTGGGCCATTTGGCCCAGTTGGCCAAAGGGGGGTCCTTCTCCTATTAACTTTATTTTATTTTGTCTTTTCATCTTATTTATTTTTACTTTCCTGTTTTATTCTACTTCAGTTTTTTGAAACATAAAAGTTGTACCTAAATTAGTACCGCCAATTATACCTCGGTTACAACAAGTTTAAAACCCCTAAATAAAATATTTTAACATTTTACAAATAAGAAAAGGCATTTATTAAATTGCTTGTGCGGCTGTCTTATTCATTTTAGATTATTTAAACATTTTATAAAAGTGTGGTTTCTCCACCATAATTACCTATGCACTATTTGGCTCACTCCGAACATTTTAGTTTTAACATCAAAAACCTTTATCGTTTGACTTAAATTCAAATTTGAATTTGAATCATTTTTGAACTAACGCAAGATTAACAACAGTAATCATGGTGATGTGGCATCATTAATGTGGGATTACTGTAGCTAATTATCTGGGCGTTACAATTCTCCTCCACTACAAGAAATCTCGTCCTGATATTTTAAGAGGTGGAGTAAGGGGGAAATATTGGTTACGACATCCTAACGAATCTTGTCGGTCTTGATTGTTCTTTGCTACCTCTTGAGCACTGCATTGGATTTCCCCGAAGAGGAGAGGATGATGCAGCAAAGTAGCGTAAGTATTTCCATCAGTATTTGAGAATCAAGGTATCAATCCAGTAGGAGGCTACGCTCGAGTCCCTTGTACCTACACAAAAACAATAGCTCAACGCAACCAACGTGCTTAGGGGTTGTCAATCCCTTCACGGTCACTTACGAAAGTGAGATCTGATAGAGATGATAAATAATATTTTTGGTATAGATATGCAAAGTGAAAAGTAAAAGGCAAAGTAAAAGAAAGCAATAATAAAGTGATGGAGATTAATATGATGAGAAAGAGACCCGAGGGCCATAGGTTTCACTAGTGGCTTCTCTCAAGAGCATAAGTATTCTATGGTGGGTGAACAAATTACTGTTGAGTAATTGACAAAATTGAGCATAGTTATGAAAATATCTAGGTATGATCATGTATATAGGCATCACGTCCGACACAAGAAGACCAACTCCTGCCTGCATCTACTACTATTACTCCACTCATCGACTGCTATCCAGCATGCATCTAGAGTATTAAGTTAGAAACAGAGTAATGCCTTAAGCAAGATGACATGATGTAGAGGGATAGTTTCAAGCAATATGATAAAAAACCCCATGTTGTTATCCTCGATGGCAACAATACAATACGTACCTTGCTGCCCCTTCTGTCACTAGGAAAGGACACCGCAAGATCGAACCCAAAGCTAAGCACTTCTCCCATGGCAAGAACAACCAATCTAGTAGGCCAAACCAAACTGATAATTCGAAGAGACTTGCAAAGATAACCAATCATACATAAAAGAATTCAGGGAAGATTCAAATATTATTCATAGATAGATTGGATCATAAACCCACAATGCATCGGTCTCAACAAACACACCGCAAAGAGAAGATTACATCGAATAGATCTCCACAAGAGAGGGGGAGAACATTGTATTGAGATCCAAAAAGAGAGAAGAAGCCATCTAGCTACTAACTATGGACCATTAGGTCTAAAGTAAACTACAGACACTTCATCGGAGGGGCTTGGATGATGATGTAGAAGCCCTCCGTGATCGATTCCCCTTCCGGTGGAGCTCCAGAACAGGCCCCAAGATGGGATCTCGTGGATACAGAAAGTTGCGGTGGTGGGATTAGGTTTTTGGCTCCGTCCCCGATCGTTTGGGGGTACGTGGATATATTTAGGAGGAAGAAGTATGTCGGTGGAGCAACAGGGGGCCCACGAGGGTGGGGGCGCGCCTGGGGGGCAGGCGCGCCCCCCTACCTCGTGATCTCCTGTTAATTGGCTTGACGTAGGGTCCAAGTCTCCTGAGTTGTATTCGGTGAGAAAATCATGTTCCCGAAGGTTTCATTCCGTTTGGACTCCGTTTGATATTCCTTTTCTTTGAAACCCTAAAACTGGTAAAAAACAGCAATTCTGGGTTGGGCCTCCGGTTAATAGGCTAGTCCCAAAAATAATATAAAAGTGGATAATAAAGCCCAATAATGTCCCAAACAGTAGATAATATAGCATGGAGCAATCTTTGGAGACGTATCATTCTTCCCAAAGAGGTCGATCCATTACGTTGATGTCTTCATTTCTCCACTTCAGGTCATCATGATGAAGTCGACATCCTTTCTTCAGGAACTCCATCGTACTTACGAAAGAATAAAGGGTGGGTATTCCGGGAGAACGGACTTCTGCAAGTTTGACTAACTTTTCGATAACATCGGGGAAAGTGGTTGAAAGTAACTCCTGAATTGAAACTTAAGAAAATATCGAGACCAAAGTAAGGAGGTATCATGGGAAGTTTCGAGCGGGTAGGCAATCGCTCGATGCCCGAAACAGGGCGTGAAAGGGGTTCAAAGCAATGGGGAAAAGTATTGTGTTTGACACCAGAGTTGATGATCTCTCTAAAGGTAGCTCGTGAATTACATACGTAGCCGCACATGAGGAATAACTATGGAAACAGGGGTGCATAGGAGAGTCGGGTTTCGATCCTGTGGAACTGTGGGTTATGGGCCCACCATGTGGGTTAAAAGTAGGAAGGGCGATGATGTCTTGCATGATCATGTAAGTAAGGCATGTCAGAGGATAGCCCGTCAGTTACGTCGGCAACAACATCGGTACCAAGGGCGAGGAATGAAGAGAACCATTCTCCTGCTCGTCGAACGAGGCGGACCAATAGGCCAAGTTCTCGTCCATCGATGGTTATTGGAATGTCATCAACAATAGTAACAGGGTCTTATTGACACGATTGTACACCTAGGTGTTTACATAAGCAAAAGAATATTACTGCTTAGATCATATAGACCACCATAAAGGTTCAACAAAACAATGGAAAGGAAAAGGTGATCATCAGATTAAATGGAATAATGGAAAGAAAAATGTGTTTAAAGACATTATTCAGGGTTATATCCTTCCCAAGGACAAATAGAGCATGATATCCACGACATATCCACGACAAGATATAATATCGAAACCCCTTTAGGTAAGGGGGGAGAAATTTCATGACATTACCCAAACAACGGTGTTTGGATAATTTGATAAAGAAAATTTAGCATTGTGCTTCAAATGTTCTTATTGAAAATCTGAGTACCACAAACATGCTTCGAGATAGCATTGATATGGTATTCAAGCAAAGGCCGGCCTTTGAATATACAAAGGGTCCATCAGGAACAACTTATAGAATAAGTCTTACAATTTCCTCAGGGAAGAATGGTTAACCTTGCTAAAAAGGAAACTGTAACAATAGGGCCTCCGGCCAGGTGTGCTAGGCCTAACATCACCTTACTGGGTTATATAAAGACCAATGTTATAACTCTTGGAAATATGTTCCAACCATCATATCTGACCGAGATTCAACTCTGATCGGTGTCTAGATACCTCAGACTCCGGATGCTTGAGAAGAAAAAGGTGCAACACAACATGACGGGATGACATTGTAAGATTATCAGGGAATGAACTATGGAAGCAAGTTCCGAAACAAGAGTTCATCATTAAAACCAAGGAGAGGATGAAGAGCTGGCTGATGGACTCAACGACAATTCATCGAGATTTCCAAAAAGACGGATTCCCACTATTATGAGAACAAGGATATAACATTTGTCAGATCAAATGTTATATTGATGTATGCTCGAGGAAAACATACACAATTAAACATTGGTTGAAAGGTGCACGCGAGATAAGGGCTTAGGTAGCATGATCAGTGCTAGAATGGTGATTCAATAACCAATAGTTTAAGAATGAACTCTCAACTAGTAACTTCAAAGCAATATGGTTGCTACAAGTTTAGAACCCAAGCAGCACCATTCACTTGTCGGTATTTCAGTTAGAAATAACACGAGGACCAAGAAATGATAGAGATGGCGAGAAGTATCACAATATCAAGAATTCTTAGGAGGTGATGAAATTCTCACAATATTCTTGACATAACAGATGGTAATACTCCAAGGCAGAACATAACATAAGTTGGATAGTAAGGAGCTCCATAACATGATCAAGTTTGTGTTGGAGGGAAGGCAATAATGTTGTCGATGATAACACAACTCATCGAGGGGCAAGGATGGCATTTCTCATCAGGAATTCGATTGATATCCCGGAAGAGCTCAGAATGTTGATGATAATCATGACTCATTTGTCGACAAATTTCATGAAGATGTAATCGATCGACAGCGACATCCAGCCAAGGGAATGGTGAAGCAAAAGGTTATTATAACCAAAGTTTTTTGAATGAAAGGGGTTTCACCCCCTCCCCATCTTATTAATGAAGTGAAAACAGAAACCAGAGTTCAACGACCTTATATAGAGCATCTTTTCACCACAACACCTAGGGGACAAGGCACCCCAACGTACCCAACTAAAACCATGAGAAGAGAGTTCCTCTCAAAAAACACAAGCTTCCAGCCTACTAAAATATTACAGACCAAGAGAACTCAAAGGACACCTGAGAACTAACTAAATCTAGAACCCATGCGAGACTTCTTCTCCCTCGCTTCTACGATCAGACCCATGCAATTCGCATCAGCTCCCTGCGACGCTTCTCCAGGAGACGAATGCATCGCAGCAGTAACCTCTACTGAGTGTCGTTGCAGAGCACCTTCCATTGATGCAGATGAGAGCTTAGCTTTGATAGGACACAATTGACACTTCTCCAGGGATGCCCCTGAAAAAAAAGTCATTTCTCAGTTTCCAGATGCTCCACAAGGATGCACCCACTGTGAGATTAAGAACTGGATTTTTCTTATGATTCCGCCATAAGGCGCACACATCATCAAAATTGGAAAAGCTTGGGCAATCAAAACGCTCCAAAACAAAGTCCCAAATCTGTTTCCCCACCACACATTCAAATAGTAAATGATATATAGTTTCATTCTCGCAACAGAAGAGGCAAGACAGATCATCCACATGTCTCCTTTTAGCCAAATTACAACGGGTAAGCACTTTGTTATGGACACAGAGCCATAAAAACACAGGGATATTTTGCGGACAAATAACCTTCTAGAGCTTCTCTCCAATAATAGGTTTTATCCCCCCAAAATTGATTTGCTTATAGAAAGAACTAACGGAATAGGTCCCATTTGCCTCTAGAGACCAAATGGGCGAATCAGCTTCATCTCACAGATGAGCTGTATTAACCAGAGAAACCAATTGGTTCCAACTATCAATTCATGTTTCATCTACACATCTTCTAAAGGTTAATTTTAGGATGCTGCCATCCCATACTTGTGCTACAGAGCACTCGGTTTGGTTACATATGCAGAACAAGTCCCAGAATTGTATTTTCAGGGAACATTCCCCGACCCAAACGTCATGCCAGAAACTGGTATTTTCTCCATTCCCCAACTTCCATCTGTAAAAGTTTCTGGCTGCGTTAAAAGCCTAGGTGGCACTCTTCCAAAAGGTATAGCCCACCCCACTCTTAGTCCAAAAATATTAGGGGAATTAATGTCATACTTATAAGAGACGATTTTCTTCTAGTCACTATCTTTATTATCAAAAAATCTTTTCCCCCAGGCGGCCAAAAGTGCCATATTGAAATCTCTAATGTTAGGGATACCCAATCCCCCAAACTCTTTCTTTCTGGAGACCATCCCCCAGCTAGCTAGGTGATATTTATGATGATTATCCATATCCCCCCAAAGAAACTGAGCCATTTGAGAGTTAATAGCATTAATAGCCCACTTGGGGAATTTAATCATGGACATCAGGTAAGCAGGGATACTAACAATGCAAGCACACAGCTAGAAAAAATGTAATATGTGAGTGTCCAATCTTTATAGTGTTGAATCGATATTGTACCTTTGGCCACGATACGATGTAGATATTCATTTATGTTCAAGCGATGCACGTCAACGATCGCTAGATAGTGATACGTGAATGAATTGTGCAATCTCTCTCACACGCATACATATCTCATTTCCCCATGGGCATCGGAATCACACGCGCGCACTTCGTGTATTTCTCTTGCTCCGTCAAGGTTAGAATTCGTCTTTCTACCCCGTCCTACAAGTCTCTCACACATAAACACACACGCTCTCTCTGTCGAAGACGCCCACCCCTTTAATTCCGCCCACCCACAACCACTAATGTCTCAAAGAATAATTATGTCTCTCACACATATGCCTAAGGTTAACTCGAGTTCCGGAACCATATGAATACATACAATGGGATTCCAGCAGAGCACCTTTTGTTTTGAGATTTCACTCTCTCTTTCTCTCTTTGTCACACACACGCGCACGCGTAGACATTGTTTATCGCTTCATTTTTCCGACACTTGCATGCACACCATTTGTTTATCTCCGTGATGCTTTAAGTATGCCTCACACACATCCTATCTACCTATCCCTTAATATAGATATCTATCACACAAACTCCTTCTCCCTACAACAAGATGCCCATGCGTTGCACGGAACATCAAGATGCATTTGTATGAGTAGTTTATCTTGTGGGAGAAAAGGATGAATGAGGGAATGTCTTATTTGCAAATGTGGAGAGGGGTGTGTGTATCTTTTTGTAAAATTGCCATAGTTTCCTTCCTATTCGTCAGATATAAATCGGATGGCCTATATTGCAGGATGGCAGGAACACCATCATCACCAACTCTGTTTTTATACGAGTAGAGATATGTAAGTGTCACTGTTCCCCCTACCCACCACACACACTTCCCGACACCAAAGGAGTAGGGTGACACCTTGATCTTGATACTAATCTATCGACTGGCGTCTCTCTCAAACACACACACACACACTACCCGGCACCGAAGGAGTAGGGTGGCACCTCGATCTTGATAGTAATCTATCTACTCCTCTTTCAAACACACACAAATACACACACACACACTCGCTAGTTGTGCCTCTGTGCATACCATGCACACTCTCGATACGTCTTTCTCTCCCTCCCCTCCCCCTCCCCACCCCACCCCAACTCCAACAATGACAGTAGAAGGGTGACAACTCGATCTGATCTTAATTTGTCAATTGGTTTCTCTCTCAAACATTGTGTCTATGTGCCTCGCTCAGACACACTCGATACGTCTTTTTCTCCGTAGCCCCCTCGATATGTAGACTTCTCGTGCACGCACAGCTGTAGTGACGATGACGCTGAACCCAATGTGCTTTGTTTTTACCAGACTCATGTGATAGTTTTCACCCTGTTTTCTGTTAATTAACAAGACAAACATTTCTTTGTTACTACTATTGAATCTGAAATCATTCGGGGCAGACATAAAATATATCACTTCAACCCAATTATCGTAGTAACTATTTTAAAAGAAACTAGCTAGATGCCCGTGCCTTGCACAGAACATCAAGATGCACTTGTATGAGTATTTTATCTTGTGAGAGACTAGCAAGATGCCCATGCGTTGCACGGAACATCAAGATGCATTTATATGAGTAGTTTGTCTTGTGAGAGAAAAGGATGAACGAGAGAAGGCCTTATTTGCAAATGTGGAGAGGGGTGTGGGTATCTTTTTGCAAAATTGCCATAGTTTCCTTCCTATCCGTCAGATATGAATCAGACGGCCTATATTGTGGGATGGCACGCACACCATCATCACCAACAATGTTTTTTTATCTCTACTCCTATAAAAGACTCAGTTGGTGATGATGGTGTGTCTGCCACCGGTCATTTCTGACCATCAGATCTACATCTAACGACTATGATGTAAGTCATGGCTTTTTGCAACAGGACCCCACTTATCTGCTCCAATTTGCAGAAACCCCTTAGTATATTGAAACCAACCACATCCCTCCCCCACCTCATTAAAACAGCCACAATGAATATATTTTGAGTGAAACCTAATATGAGTATATTTTTAGTGATATATACAAAAAACTAGAGTGTTTTTCTTTCAGGTTTGTGAACATGTATTATTATATTTTGGATCCATTGCAACGCACGGGCACATTGCTAGTAAGAGTAGAGAAAAGGATGAACGAGGGAAGACCTTATTTGCAAACGTGGAGAGGGGTGTGGGTATGTTTTCGCAAAATTGCCATAGTTTCCTTCCTATCTGTTATATATAAATCCGACGGCCTATATTGCAGGATGGCACGCACACCATCATCACCAACTCTGTTTTCTACTCCCTCCATTCCTAAATATTTGTCTTTTTAGAGATTTCAACAAGTGACTACATACAAAGCAAAATGAGTGAATCTACACTCTAAAATATGTCTACATACACATTCGTATGTGGTAGTCCATTTGAAATCTGAAAAATAGAAATATTTAGGAACGGATGGAGTATAAGAGTAGACATGGAGATATATCTCCAGCATGGTCTACAACAAAAATGAGCTGGACTAGTTAGCGCTGAATGCTCGCAACGCGATGACCTGAGTTCGAATTCTATCTTTAACTTTAGATTTTTATATTATATATTACTTATTTAATATATACTTCTTTCGGTACTGTACTGACAATGGAACCCACAGAGTACTTAGAATACAAGATTAAGGATGGACTTGTTTCTTTTTAACTTTATGTACGAAGCTGTAGCCACCCTGCAAGTCACGTGTACACTGTACATGCAATTAACTTTTTATAGAGGGAGAATCATACACGCAATTAACTCAAATGGATTGGATGTGACTCTATGTAACACCCACGATGCGGCTATATCTCCCACGTGTCGGAGCACGACTTAGAGGCATAACCGCATTGTAGGCATGTCGCAAGAGGGGTAATCTTTAAACATCCCATGTACTGAATAAGGAAGAGGTACAAAGTTGGCTTACAATCGCCACTTCACACAATACATAAGAATAGCATTACATCATCCAGATACAAACAAGGTCCGACTACGGAACCAAAATAAAAGAAGACTACCCCTAATACAAAAGATCCCCGATCGGTCCGAATGGGCTCCACTATTGATCAACTGGAAACGAAACATCACAACGAACAAGGTCTTCATCGAGCTCCTCCCGGAGCTCGGTTGCGTCATCTGCACGGGTATCAACGGCACCTGAAACTGGTTTAGTATCTGCGAGTCACGGGGACTCAGCAATCTCACACCCTCGCGATCAAGACTATTTAAGCTTATAGGTAGGGAAAAGGTATGTGAGGTGGAGCTACAGTAAGCACTAGCATATATGGTGGCTAACTTACGCAAAAGAGAGTGAGAAGAGAAGGCAAAGCACGTTTGAGAAAATCTATGATCAAGAAGTGATCCTAGACTACTTACGTTCAAGCATAACTCCAACACCGTGTTCACTTCCCGAACTCCGCCGGAAAGCGACCATCACGGCTACACACGCTGTTGATCCATTTTAATTAAGTTAAGTTTCGGGTTTTCTACAATCGGACGTTAACAAATTCCCATCTACCCATAACCGCAGGCACGGCTTTCGAAAGTTCATATCCTTGCAGGGGTGTCCCAACTTAGCCCATCACAAGCTCTCACGGTCAATGAAGGATATTCCTTCTCCCAGGACGACCCGATCAGACTCGGAATCCCGGTTACAAGACATTTCGACAATGGTAAAACAAGACCAGCAAAGCCACCCGGATGTGCCGACAAATCCCGATAGGAGCTGCACATATCTCGTTCTCAGGGCACACCGGATTGTCCAAGGTTCCGGTAGGCCAGCCCAGAGTTTCCCCTGGTGGCCACCGGCAGCTGACAGGTTGGACCAACACTCAGAGGAGCACTGGCCTGGGGGTTTCAATAAAGATGACCCTTGAGTCTACAGAACCCAAGGGAAAGAAAAAGGCTAGGTGGCAAATGGTAAAACCAATGTTGGGCCTTGCTGGAGGAGTTTTATTCAAGGCGAACTGTCAAGGGGTTCCCATATTAACCCAACCGTGTAAGGAATGCAAAATCAAGGAACATAACACTGGTATGACAGAAACTAGGGCGGCAAGAGTGGAAGAAAACACCAGGCATAAGGCCGAGCCTTCCACCCTTTACTAAGTATATAGATGCATTAATTAAATAAGAGATATTGTGATATCCCAACAAAATATCCATGTTTCAACAAGGAACAAACTCCAATCTTCACCTGCAACTAACAACGCTATAAGAGGGGCTGAGCAAAGTGGTAACATAGCCAAACAACGGTTTGCTAGGACAAGGTGGGTTAGAGGTTTGACATGGCAATATGGGAGGCATGATAAGCAAGTGTAGGTATCGCAGCAAAGGCATGGCAATAGAGCGAGCATCAATCAAGCAAACATAGAAGTGATTTCAAGGGTATGATCATCTTGCGTGCAAAGTTCTCCGAGAAGATGAAGGCTTGATCCTCGTAAGCGTACCCAACGGGTACCTCGAGCATGAACTCGTCTCCCGGCTCTACCCAATGAAAGAACACAAGCAAAGGAAAACAACAATCAACCACGGTGCAATGCGCAAACAACAAGATGCAAAGCATGGCATGATATGCGGGATGTGATATGTGATGCATATGCGTGCTTCGGAAAGGAAAGATTGAACCTGGCCTCAACTTGGAAAACCAAGAGTTCCTCTGGAAAGGGGAGTTGATTTCGGTCGAAATCGATATGAAGATCACCGGAATCGGATGCACGGTTTGAAAATGACAATCAAAACAAATATGGCACCGATCTGCGATTAACAGCATGAGGCCATCTAAATGCATTAAGAACAACAAGCTACTGCACTCTAACATAGCAACAAAATACATGGCAGGGTTCCACTCAAGATGCTTGACAAAACATGAACACTGAGTTATGGTTAATTCACTCAATAGCAGGTTCAAACAAGCATGGCAAAAGTGCAAAAGATATCAGGTTACAGACTTAGTGAAAATAACAACATGTCGAGAATTTAACATCAGGAAGCAATGTTTAGAGCAAGATAACAACATGCTACAGGAACACATCATGGCAAAGCAAGGCATGAAATGAAGCTACTCAGAGCATACAACAAAAGTCCCTTACTGACCATAAGCCAAAAGGGAACAGAAAATACAATGGCAACCATGTGAACATAGCAACTTATGTTAACAGATTCAGACTTAGCAGAAAACTGGAACATGGCAAAACAGATTCACGTAGGCATGTTTACGAGCTCGAAGCACTCACCACAAGGCATTGCATGACAAACTAAGCATACACCCAGCAAGTAGACATGGCATAGAAGCTCAACATGGCAAGAACAACCTCATAGCATGCATGGATCAACTACAACAACCTCGGTAAAAATTGCTTAACATGTAAACATTCCACTAGGAACATTTTATAGCAAAAGTAGAGCTCGATTGAGTCAAGCTAGGGTGCTCCATAATTGCAAAAAAAGACATGGATGGATAGAGCACAACAATATCTCAAAATGATCCTTACTGAACATGCTCAGAAGAGGCATGGATCACCCTGTAGCAACATGAATACATGGCATAAAAATATAATCAGGAAAATGACTTAGAAGATCCCTGAAATCAGCAACATTACGAGAGCTACTTTGCATGCTTGTGCTAGTCACCACAAAGATCACAAAAATACATGGCATACACCCCTGTAAGGATGGCATGGCATACTTCAAAACACATGTAGGGCTCAAGTTCATAGGAGGCACACATTAAACATGGCAAAAATGACAAATGTCCAATCTCTACTAAGAATCTGAAACTAACATTACATAGCACTCTTGCAACATCATTTAGGGCATCAATATGAACTCAAATGAACATGGTGCAATGGAATGAAATGAAGTACTCCTCGAGACGAACAATTTGATATGATACACGCCCAAAACAGAGCCACGGATGCAAAGTTATGATGTGATGAATATGGCATGAAAATATGCAGATCTGGGGACTTAGCAGAAATATACCCTCGCGGAAAAGTCAACCCAGGATGGAGACGTGCGGGACGAGGAGATCCGGTTCGCGAGAGGGCGTGTGGTTGGCGGGATGGGTGGATCTGGTCCACCTAACCAGATCCGGGCGGCGGTGCGCTCCGGCGAGCTCGCAACTCCGGCGACGGTGGGGAACGACGTCGGGAGGAGGAGAGGGCCAGCGAGCTCGGGTCGGCGGCACGGAGTCCGGCGGGGTTGGCGAGCAAAGGTGGCGGCGCCAGCGAGAGAAGCTCGGGGCGGCGGAGGCGTGGCCCAAGGCGGCGCTTGCAGGCGACGACAACCGGAGCAGAACGGCGGCGGGGCAGCGCGCGGCGGCCGAAGCTCGCGGTGGCGGTGGCGCGCGCTCATGGCGAGGCGCTGGACTCGGGCACGCGACCGAGCCGGCGGCGGAGCAGATTGGGCTCGGGCGGGCCTGCCCTGGGCCCGGCGGGCCGTGGGAGGTAGGAGGCGCGCGGTGGATGCGTGGCGCTGCGGGATTGCGCGCGGGGGCGGCGGCGGTGTCGGCCCCTGGTTTGCCGGAGTGAGGTGGCGGCAGGGTGGACCTGTCCGGCGGCGGAGTGGACATGTCCGGTGGCGCGTGGAGGAGGAGGTTAGGGTTTGATCTGCGCGGAAATTTCGGAGGAGAGCACATATATATAGGTAGAGGGAGCTAGGAGGCTCCAAATTGAGTACGGTTTGCGGCCACGCGATCGTGATCGAACGACTGAGATGATGGATGGGGTTTTGGGCCACTTTGGAGGGGTGTTGGGCTGCAACACACACGAGGCCTTTACGGTTCCTCGGTTAATCGTTGGAGTATCAAACGAAGTCCAAATGGCACGAAACTTGATAGGCGGTCTACCGATAGTAAACCAAGGCCGCTTGGGAAGTCTCGGTCCAATCTGATAATGTTTAACACCCGCACATGAAAAGAAGCAAAAGGAGGCGCCGGAGGACATAGGAGCACCGTATTGCAAAACGGACAACAGGGAAAATGCTCGGATGCATGAGACGAACATGCACGCAAATGCGATGCACATGATGACATGATATGAAATGCATGACAAGCAAGCAAATGACAAGGAAAGAACAGCGAATAACTGGAGGACACCTGGCACAACGGTCTCGGGGCGTTACAACACTCCACCACTACGAGAGGATCTCGTCCCGAGATCTAGAATGGCACCGGAGGGAAAACGGAAAGGAAAGAGAAGAGGTAAAACTAAGTTGCTTCTTTGACAAACGAGTGAAATCAAGAACCTTGAGAGGTTAAACCATCTTCGAGAAAAGAATACAACGAAGATGAACAAAGTTGAAAACACTCCGTTAGAAAAGAGGGACAGGGAAGAACAAATTCGTATAGCACTCCGGTTTGAAGTGATACAAGACTTGATAAGATGAAAGAACTTGGGCAGAGGACACAACACTCCTGTTAAATGGATAAGCAAAGGAAAGAACATGATCTTTGATAAAACGAGATGATGGTTGAAGAAAGCAATATCACAATACCTCTGGAACGAAAGAATAGAAGATAGATAATTGAAATAACAGAATGGAGAAGAAAATGCCAACTTCTGCCACAAAAGAGCTTGAAAAAGGCATCCTTAGGGGAAGGGCCGAGCGGAGTTGTTGGAAAACCAACAACAAAAAGAGTCAGCTTGATGTGGGCTTATGGAAGACACCTCAAGAACTTGAGGTGAAAACCTGCCATTAACGAAAAACAATAGATTGGATTGATATCAACAAGGAGACGAGAAGCTATTTCACGGGGAGGATAAAAGAAGAACTTGGGTCATTTATAAGCACCATAAATAGCAACAGTCCTTAGGGAAGGCTTTAGGTGAAACATGACACAAGATAACTCCAACGAAGAGGTTGATGGATTTAAATATCTCATTCTTGTGAACGAAGAATGGTATATTACCACCTGAAAAGATAAGGGAGAAACAGTTGCACTCCGGATTACAAGATGAAGAAAACTTGAGCTCCTCTCAAAAGAATCTTGATGAACACTTCGAGAAGGAATTAAATCTTTGATGAACCATCATGTAGAGCCTCCATGAAGAACTCCGGTAATAAAAGAATGATCAAACGAAAGGAAAGAGAAGTTGAAAACTCAAGGTGAATCCTTGTAATGATATAGATGGAGCTTCGTGGTGATATAATTGGGAGATCTTGGAACTCCGGGAAAAGAAAAAAGATGAAAACAATTGAAATCAAGAATTTGATGAGCCTCCGGAATAAGGAATTAGTCGCTTGGATGAAACAAGAATAAGAATTACATTATGCTTATCCTTCACCAATTTAATTGATGACAAACAATGGATTTGGCACACTACTATTCTCGTAGAAAGGATTAAGAGAGACATATCACAAACTTGAGAAGGTCTTCAACGATCCACCGTTAGGATTGAAACAACAAATAAACCGATATGATACCAAGAGAAAAGGAATCTTGAGTGAACCACCGGTAGGATTGAAACAACGAATGAATAAATATGATAACCATGGAAGAGAATCGTGAGGAAACCACCATAAGAATTAAAATGATCAAGGAAAAGATATAGAAACACCGAGAAGAATTAGCACAAGAACGAAGATGCTTGAGGGGATTTTGATACAAGTGCACGAAAAGATCACGAGCTGATTAGAGAAAACTTGAATGATGCATCGGAAAGATTTAGAGAATGATAGCTGAAAGCTGGAATGGATAATCCCAAAATGATGGCCTTCGGATAAACAAACTGAAAGACTCTTGAAATGCTCCAGATGGATGAAAAGAATTCCCACAATCAAAACAATTATGAGAGGATGGCCTCAAACTAGAACCATGAATCTCTGAGAGAACGGATAAGATATGGAGGAAAAACTCTTCTTTGGTCTTCAAAATCCGAGAATGATGACGAGAAACACCACGAAGAATTGTTGAGGCACTCCAGAATTAAAATTTGAAAGGTTGAACCAATGATGAATAGAATTTGAAATATCTTGGTGAAAGACATTTGACTGATGATAATTCATTCTTACGCCAAACTTTAAAAGATTTGAGAATAGCTCCGGTAAAATTAGAAGAGTTAGGTAAGATCCTGGGAAAAGACCTGTGGGTTAGGGCCCACTCAAAAGAAACACCGTTGAATGATTTAAAAGAAAGATTGCACTAGTTGAATTAAATGGCTAGAATGAGATAACATCCTCGAAAGAGCTTGAACGAATTTAGAGTGGAAACACGAATCTTCTAGATATCTTGAGCACTCCGGAACAATAGAATAGCGAGCGAGGAAAGATTACGAGGTGCACCGGCAAGAGAAGACATTTGAAATGAGGAAAGAATATGATCAACAAAGCTTGACTTGGCTCCACCGGAGAAGAAACGAATGGAGAATGATGAACTTGTAGAACATCTTAATGAGGACCACCGGGTAAGAATATTGACGGAAAAGAATGGATGGACTTCACATCGATAAGATGAATACACGATTAAGAGATCTGAGTCCTTGAAGAAACAAGGGTGGGAGGGTGGGAAAACAAAGACAACTTGGGATGGATGAAACGAACACCATTGAGAAAGCTGAGATTGAATCTTGCGGATGTTGAGAATGAACGGATCCGCTTGAAGAGAAAACACACCGGTTGAAAAGGATTGACATGACAATCTCGATTATCATGAAGGATTGGTATTCACATCGGAGTATGAGAACACCGCTTAGAAAAGGTGTGGAATCAACACTTGACATTGAAGCAACTCGAATACCACAACTGAAAACAAAACAAAGGATTGACTTGCAGAATAAGCCGAAACAAACATATGATAGAGATTTCATCCGAAGTTTTTGTGGTGGGGCCCACACAGGCTCGATCGTACAACACCATCATGTACAAGGCAGTGCACATGACATACGAAGCGTCCCCGAGTCAGCATAACCAAGGACTCTTTAAGACACAATGAGGCCACTGTAAAACCAACCGTGGATAGGCGGACCACTAGACGTCGAACCCCAATCTCATATCATGCATCTGTCGGAAAGATATCCTCAGAGCTACTTGAATTCCCACTTATAAATTCCCGAAACTTTCTGGTTATGCAATCAGGTGTTGGGGATACTGGGGAAGCATAATATCTCACGCAAAACTAGCAAATCCTACATCCAGCTGTATCCATCCTTCAACACATAACCAAGAAACCTTCAGAAATCATTTACCTCAACCTTCGAAAAGCATCTGTTATATGAGTTATGGCAATACTCCCCAACTCCTGCCCCAGTACTGGGTGGCATCGAGGTTATCTCACCAACAACTTCATAAAAGATATTTTCGATGTCGGCGAACTCAGGTATTCCAGAACTGCAACGATAAAATTGTGACAACAACACCTCGGAGCTCAACTCCCCGGAACACTGCCACAACCCCTAAATGTCAGGAGGCACCAAGAACAATGTTCTCGTCACAAAACCATCGGAACGATTCCAAGATACCCGCGTGATCCTAAATTTTTTTTAGTGAAATTTGCGAAGAGAAGAATCAAAACTCTACGTCAGGCTACCTCACCAGAGCGACGAAGGGACTAGGGAGTAAAAAGAATCCTACTCTCCGATATATAAAATCCTAAATGACTCAAAACATTTTTCTAGACTCAACAACGCCAGCGATTCGATCAAGCAGGGGGCTCCTAAGTTGGGGAAGGCTCTGGTACCAACTTGTGACACCCACCACGCGGCTATATCTCCCATGTGTCGAGCACAACTTAGAGGCATAACCGCATTGTAGGCATGTCGCAAGAGGGGTAATCTTTACACATCCCATGTACTAAATAAGAAAGAGGTACAAAGTTGGCTTACAATCGCCACTTCACACAATACATAAGAATAGCATTACATCATCCAGATACAAACAAGGTCCGACTATGGAACCAAAATAAAAGAAGACTACCCCTAATGCAAAAGATCCCCGATCGGCCCGAATGGGCTCCACTACTGATCAACTGGAAATGAAACATCACAACGAACAAGGTCTTCATCGAGCTCATCCTTGAGCTCGGTTGCGTCATCTGCATGGGTATCAACGGCACCTGAAACTTGTTTTGGAAGTATCTGTGAGTCACGGGGACTCAGCAATCTCACACCCTCATGATCAAGACTATTTAATCTTATAGGTAGGGACAAGGTATGTGAGGTGGAGCTGCAGCAAGCACTAGCATATATGGTGGCTAACTTACCCAAAAGAGAGCGAGAAGAGAAGGCAAAGCACGTTTGAGAAAATCTATGATCAAGAAGTGATCCTAGACTACTTACGTTCAAGCATAACTCCAACACCGTGTTCACTTCCCGAACTCTGCCGGAAAGTGACCATCACGGCTACACACGCTGTTGATCCATTTTAATTAAGTTAAGTTTCGGGTTTTCTACAACCGGACGTTAACAAATTCCCATCTGCCGATAACCGCGGGCACGGCTTTCGAAAGTTCATATCCCTGCAGGGGTGTCCCAACTTAGCCCATCACAAGCTCTCACGGTCAACGAAGGATATTCCTTCTCCTAGGACGACCCGATCAGACTCGGAATCCCGGTTACAAGACATTTTGACAATGGTAAAACAAGACCAGCAATGCCACCCAGATATGCCGACAAATCCCGATAGGAGCTATACATATCTCGTTCTCAGGGCACACTGGATTGTCCAAGGTTCCGGTAGGCCAGCCCAGAGTTGCCCCTGGTGGCCACCGGCAGCTGACAGGTTGGACCAACACTCAAAGGAGCACTGGCCTGGGGGTTTAAATAAAGATGACCCTTGAGTCTGCAGAACCCAAGGGAAAGAAAAAGGTTAGGTGGCAAATGGTAAAACCAATGTTGGGCCTTGCTGGAGGAGTTTTATTCAAGGCGAACTGCCAAGGGGTTCCCATTATAACCCAACCATGTAAGGAACGCAAAATCAAGGAACATAACACCGGTATGACGGAAACTAGGGCGGCAAGAGTGGAACAAAACACTAGACATTAGGCCGATGTTGGTGTCAAAACCGGCGGATCTCATGTAGGGGGTCCCGAACTGTGCGTCTCGGCCGGATGGTAACAGGAGGCAGGGGACACAATGTTTTACCCAGGTTCGGGCCCTCTTGATGGAGGTAAAACCCTATGTCCTGCTTGATTAATTTTGATGATATGGGTAGTACAAGAGTAGATCTACCACGAGATCAGAGAGGCTAAACCCTAGAAGCTAGCCTATGGTATGATTTTATGTTGTCCTATGGACTAAAACCCTCAGGTTTATATAGACACCGGAGAGGTTAGGGTTACACAAGGTCGGTTACAAAGGAGGAGATATACATATCTGTATTTCCTAGCTTGGCTTCCACGCCAAGTAGAGTCCCATCCGGACACGAGACGAAGTCTTCAATCATGTATCTTCATAGTCTAATAGTCCGGCCAATCAATATATCCCGGCTGTCCGGAGACCCCCTAATCCAGGACTCCCACAGCCGAGCCTGGCACCCTTTACCAAGTATATAGATGCATTAATTAAATAAGAGATATTGTGATATCCCAACAAAATATCCATGTTCCAACAAGGAACAAACTCCAATCTTGACCTGCAACTAACAACGCTATAAGAGGGGCTGAGCAAAGTGGTAACATAGCCAAACAACGGTTTGCTAAGACAAGGTGGGTTAGAGGTTTGACATGGCAATATGGGAGGCATGATAAGCAAGTGGTAGGTATCGCAGCAAAGGCATAGCAATAGAGCGAGCATCTAGCAAGCAAAGATAGAAGTGATTTCGAGGGTATGGTCATCTTACCTGCAAAGTTCTCTGAGAAGACGAAGGCTTGATCCTCGTAAGCGTGCCCAAGGGGTAATTCGAACACGAACTCGTCTCCCAGCTCTACCCGAAGCAAGAACACAAGCAAAGGAAAACAACAATTAACCACGGTGCAATGCGCAAACAACAAGATGCAAAGCATGGCATGATATGTGGGATGTGATATGCGATGCATATGCATGCTTTGGAAAGGAAAGATTAAACCAGTCCTCAACTTGGAAAACCAAGAGTGCCACTGGAAAGAGGAGTTGATTTCGGTCGAAATCGATATGAAGATCACCGGAATCGGATGCACGGTTTGCAAATGACAAGCAAAACAAATATGGCACCGATCTACGACTAATAGCACGAGGCCATCCAAATGCATTAAGAACAACAAGCTACTGCACTCTAACATCGCAACAAAATACATGGCAGGGTTCCACTCAAGAAGCTTGATAAAAGATGAACACTGAGCTACAGCTAATTCACTCAATAGCAGGTTCAAACAAGCATCGCAAAAGTGCAAAAGATATCAGGTTACAGACTTAGTGAAAATAACAACATGTCAGGAATTTAACATCAGGAAGCAATGTTTAGAGCAAGATAACAGCATGCTACAGGAACACATCATGGCAAAGCAAGGCATGACATGAAGCTACTCAAAGCATATAACAAAAGTCCCTTACTGACCATAAGCCAAAAGGGATCACAAAATACAATGGCAACCATGTGAACATAGAAATTACGTTAACAGATTCAGACTTAGCAGAAAACTGGAACATGGCAAAACAGATTCACGTAGGCATGTTTACGAGCTCGAAGCACTCACCACAAGGCATTTCATGACAAACTAAGCATACACCCAGCAAGTAGACATGGCATTGAAGCTAAACATGGCAAGAACAACCTCATAGAATGCATGGATCAACTACAACAACCTCGGCAAAAATTGCTTAACATGTAAACATTCTGCCAGGAACATTTTATAGCAAAAGTAGAGCTTGATTGAGTCAAACTAGGGTGCTCCATAATTGCAAACAAAGACATGGATGGATAGAGCACAACAATATCTGAAAATGATCCTTACTGAACATGCTCAAAAGAGGCATGGATCACTCTGTAGCAACATGAATACATGGCATAAAAATATAATCAGGAAAATGACTTAGAAGATTTCTAAGTCCCTGAAATTAGCAACATTACGAGAGCTACTTTGCATGCTTGTGCTAGTCACCACAAAGATCACAAAAATACATGTCATACACCCCTGTAAAGATGGCATGGCATACTTCAAAACACGTGTAGGGCTCAAGTTCATAGGAGGCACACATTAAACATGGCAAAAATGACAAATGTCAAATCTCTACTAAGAATCTGAAACTAACATTACATAGCACTCTTGCAACAGCATTTAGGGCATCAAGATGAAATCAAATGAACATGGTGCAATGGTATGAAATGAAGTACTCCTTGAGACGAACAATTTGATATGCTACACGCCCAATACGGAGCCACGGATGCAAAGTTATGATGCGATGAATATGACATGAAAATATGCAGATCTGGGGACTTAGGAGAAATACACCCTCGCGGAAAAGTCAACCTGGGACGAAGACGTGCGGGACGAGGAGATCCGGTTCGCGAGAGGGCGTGTGGTTGGCGGGATGGGTGGATCTGGTCCATCTAACCAGATCCGGGCGGCGGTGCGCTCCGGCGAGCTCGCAACTCCGGCGACGGTGGGGAACGGCGTCGGGAGGAGGAGAGGGCCGACGAGCTCGGGTCGGCGGGGTCGACGGGCGAACATGGCGTCGCCGGCGAGAGAAGCTCCGGGCGGCGGAGGCGCGTTGCAAGGCGGTGCTTGCAGGCGGCGACGACCGGAGCATTAGCGGGGAGCGACTAGCAAAACGACGGCGGGGCGGCACGCGGCGGCCGGAGCTCGAGGTGGCGGCGGCGCACGCTCGCGGTGAGGCGCTGGACTCAGGCGCGCAACCGAGCCAGCGGCGGAGCAGATCGGGCCCGGACGGGCCTGCCCTGGGCTTGGCGGGCCACGGGAGGTGGGAGGCGCGCGGTGGACGCATGGCGCTGCGGGATTGGGCGCGGGGGCGGCGGCGATGACGTGTCGGCCCCTGGTTGGCCGGAGTAAGGTGGCGGCGGGGTGGACGCGTCCGGCGGCGGAGTGGACATGTCCGGTGGCGTGCGGAGGAGGATGTTAGGGTTTCATCTGCGCGGAATTTTCGGAGGAGAGCACAGATATATAGGTAGAGGGAGCTAGGAGATTCCAAATTGAGGCCTTTACGGTTCCTCGGTTAACCGTTGGAGTATCAAACAAAGTCCAAATGGCACGAAACTTGACAGGCGGTCTACCGGTAGTAAACCAAGGCCGCTTGGCAAGTCTCAATCCAATCCGATAACGTTTAACACCCGCACATGAAAAGAGGCAAAAGGAGGCGCCGGAGGACATAGGAGCGCCGGATTGCAAAACGGATAACGGGGAAAATGCTCGGATGCATGAGACGGACATGCACGCAAATACGATGCACATGATGACATGATATGAAATGCATGACACACAAGCAAATGACAAGGAAACAACAGTGAATAACTGGAGGACACATGGCACAACGGTCTCGGGGCGTTACACTCTATTATTTCCTGGATAAGAGCATCTCCACCAGCAGCCGGCAAATTTCCTCCTGCTTCCTTCCGCGGAGGACGACATCAAAGGCCAGCGGCATACATTTTCACAACTCTAACCAACCAGATGAAATTCATGAAAACACTGACTGTTTTCATATAAGCATGAAGGATTTCGTATAAAAAAGTCGGATCTTCATATATACATGATGGATTTCATTACATTTACATCAACTAAGTGGTGCTAATCCGGCTCTCTTGGTATAATTAATACTCCCTCCATCTGGAAATACTTGTCCTAGAAATGGATGTATCTAGACTTATTTTAGTTATAAATACATCCAATTTATCCATTCTTAGAACAAATATTTCCCGCCAGCCGGAGAGGGACTACCTAATCTAAATGGCCACCCGCGGATCCCTTTGTCTTCCTCATGTCCGGCAGACACTTGCGGGGTCGACGAAGGTCCTCGGAAGAGATGAAGTAGCAAAGAAACCACCTGAATGCGTAGTCGTCGCCTCGGCAGTTGCCTTCATGGGACCCAAGTGGTGGCGGCCTCCCGTATTCTACTTCTCCTCGATGATGGTGGCGGACACGGAGAAGCTTGCCACCGATTCATCGCTCTCCACGCACCTGACTTCTGTCTCTGCCTGCATGGCATTGCCGCAGGCACGAGAGGCGTGGCCGCGGGCACAGGAGGCGCACCCACCAACACGGGAGGCGCAGCCACAGCAGACACTGGTGGCGCGGTACGACACGGCAGCGACGACGCACGTACCGGCTTGCTCGCCGCCATACTAACGTGGAGCAACTTGCCACTCCTCATCGAGCTGAACTGGAACAGCGAGTTGCTGAACCACACGCCGGATTGGGGCGGCAACTGGCTCCGTCGGTCCAAGCGAGGTTGATGAAGCATCGAGCAGCCTCGCCCATATCCGGAGGTCTCGGCGGGCCACCCAGCCGGGTAGTATGACGGAGAACGGCTCCTCAGAAGCCATTGGAAGAGTGGAGAAAATGGTGAAGGAGGAGATGGGGGAGTGGCGGAGGGGTGCGATTCTTGCCCACTGTCTGTCTGGCCTCATTTAAATAGAGGGCGGACGATAGTAGCTTGGCCGGCATCTGGCCTCATTTAAACTGAGGGCGGATGAGAGGAGCTTGACCGATGTTGCATTTAATTCCGTCCCGCTCATGAACAGACGTGTGCCAGAGTAGGTTTCTTAGTTTTCATGTGGGTTTAATGGAGGGGTTTGATGGAGGCGAGGAGGCGTGTCCAGCCGGGCATGCAGCGGGCGGTGCAGTACTATTCGATTTGACAGCGGGCGACGCAGTTCCCGATATGGCTTTAATGCAGACGAGGGAGGGGTAGCAGTTCCCGAAATGTTGAACGGCCAATGATGCATCCTCCTTCAATTAGCATCGTGCATGCATGACAGAAGTAATGGGAGGAGGACCGAGGAAAGAGGCTGCATGATGTGAATGCAACGCAGTTTGCACTCATATAAAGGCGCCCCTCCATTCCAGTGCATCTACCACATCGTACACACCTAAGCATTTGCCTAAGCACCTACACTAAGCGCAAAAGTGCTCACTCCAGACCCATGGGAGTGATGCGCACGAGCGGCAAGCGGCTGTGCTAGATGGTCCATGATGCCGGCCTGCGGCATGGCACCGAGGATCATCTCCAGACGTCATTCGTGACCGGATGGTGGATGGCCGCCATTGACGCCAACTACCACTCTCAGTTGGACCATATGGTCGTTGCCACCACCAAAAAGTTCACCGTCCTCAAGAATCTTGGGGACGACATCGTCGTACTCCTCCAGCTCGTGTGCCCGGGTTCCTCATTGCCTGCCACCCTAATCGGCCTCCATGGCCGAAACCTCTTTCAATCACTGGTGGCCCTGCGACTGCACGCCGATGCCAGGAAGAATGTCCACCTGGAGGTCGCGCTCGCCGCGAGGCGCCTCGCCCTGCAAGAATTCGTCAACCTACACATCCACATGTATGAGCAAATCGTGTACATAGGTATCTACAAAGCCATTGAGGACGCTACAACGTTGGCCTTCCTCAACCGGCTGCAAGCCTTGGATGCCTTTGCTGAGAAGCACCTTGACCTCGCGATAAACGTTCCGCTCCTTAGCCGCCGGTTGGTGGCCCGGCGCACTAAGTTGAGGAGGAGGAGGTCATACATTGATGGATGCATCTTTCTTCTTGCCTCCTGTAACCACCACTGCGATCGCATCATCGTGGCCTTAATTCTTATTGTTCTATTGCATTCTCGTTCCAGTCAATACCGACATGTGCGATCCCTTTGCTTAATTTTATGCATCACTATAACTAATACTCCATCCGTCAATTTATAAGTTGTGGTTACCTTTTCCATCAACTTCGTGCAACGCACGGGCATCTTGCTAGAAACACTAGAACATGTCGGACCGCATGTGACCAAACCGAAGATGCGTCAACCTAGCTACTACGTACCCTGCTTATCTGGCGGAAATAGCCCCGCCCTAGCGCTTCCAATCATTATTTCTATCTATCAATCATGCCAAGGAGCAGAACCAAATGTTACAATTTATACATTTTTCTCTACTCCTACTCCTATAAAAGACCCAGTTGGTGATGGTGGTGTGTCTCCCATCCGTCGTTTCTGACCATTAGATCTGCATCTAATGGATGTGAGGTAAGTTGGGTCATTTTGCAACAATAGCTCACTTCTCTGCTCCAATTTGCATAAAACCGCTTATTATCTTGAGAGCAACCACATCCCTCCCTCACCTCATCAAAACAGCCTGAGAAATGTATTTTAAGTCAAAAGTAATATATTAGGAGTATATCGAAACAAGAGTGATTTCTTTCAAGTTTGTGAACAAGTACTACTATTCTACTACTTTGGATCTGTCGCAACGCACGGGCACATTGGCAGTAAAAGGAAAAGGCCTGCCACGTTCGCGTCGCACCCCCACACGCCTAGGAATCGGGAGTACTCCTTGGCCTGTCTGGCACACCACATAGCTAGGGAAGGCGTGTTGCCTGTCATTTTCACTTTCATGTGGGGCCGCCATTGAGCAAACCGACTATTGGCAAACTGCACCCCGCCCGCCGTTGGGTTGGAAAACAGAAACGAGGGGAAGATCTAACTATAGCACAGAAGCCAAGAAATTTGGTGTGTGATGGGGCTCTTTGATAGAGTGTTATTTATTCATAACTAGCAAGATGCCCATGCGTTGCCCGGAAAATCAAGATGCATTTGTATGAGTAATTTATGTTGTGGGAGAAAAGGATGAAGAAGAGAAGGCCTTATTTGCAAATGTGGAGAGGGGTGTGGGTATATTTTTCCAAAATTGCCATAGTTTCCTTCCTATCCGTCAGCTATAAATCGGACGGCCTATATTGCAGGATGGCAGGCACACCATCATCACCAACTCCGTTTTTTATAAGAGTATAGATATAGATATAGATATAGATATAGAGAGTAGAGATTTGGGTGCAATGCACGTGTACCTTACTAGTTGGTTACCAGATCTCATCCGGGTTTGGCACGAGCTCGTACTGCGGGAGCACCACAAGCCCTGCCGGAGGAGTTACATTTCCCTCTCGGGGCCCACGGGACCGAGCTTCAGTTGCTTAGTGCACCGGCCTCTGAGTCAATGACATGTGAGCCTTAAATGCGGCTGGCCCACATGTCATTCTCATGGTGATGGAGTGGTTCGTGACTCACTCATTCGAGATGAACCGGCCGGTGGTGGCGTGCCCGTGGCGAGGGTGCCACACCTGGGCGTTGAGGCATAGATGGCCACACCGGTGGGTACTACCTGTAGTACAGAAGTACTCCAGCCGAGGATTAATGCTCGGGACGAAATGTGTCACAGCCTCTGGATGAAAATTCGATGGTGCGAGAGTACGGATCGGAGCACATGAGCGGAGCAGGCAAACCACGTCCAATTGGGTGTGGCTGTGGTAGAAAGTTGATGGTCCCCGCAGATCAGCTGGCCCGCATGTCATGCACACAAAGGCAGAGGAGCGCTGGGTCCGAGAGGGATGTGGCGCACGTCGGGGGATGTCGTTTCATCGGTTGGAGTGACGTCGTGGGAACCGCGTGTGGGTGCGGCAGTGGTAGAAATAATAAATGTGATGGTCGTCGTGGTTCAACTTCCATGGACAAGCTGTCATCTCCGCTGACACATGCATTGCATGCCACTCACTGCAAGGAGCAGTAGTAGAGAAAACTTGTTCCAAAGATACCATTTTTTTGATAAAATTCTCGAGATAGCATTAGTTTTTACACATGGGATTACTCCTGCAAGGGTCAAACACAACATGTGTTTTGTAAAAAAATGCATCTTGATGTTCCCTACAATGCACGAGCATCTTGCTAGTCATAAAAGAAGCCCACACGGGCATCTTGCCGCAGGGTGTGCCACCGACCCAAACTCAATTATTATTTTCACACACTTAGGTGCACCAGATGCCGTGCCACGCTAAAAAATGCAAAAAAACTGCTCCAACTTTTTTAAAACCTCTTATCTTCAAACCATCAAAACAGCCCGAGGAATATATTTTGAGTGAAGCATGATTTGCTTTTACTGATATATTTTAAGCCCGTGAACAAGTATTATTCTACTACTTTGGATCCATTGCAACGCACGGGCCAGCACATTGGTAGTAGTAGTCTCTATCTCTATCTCTACTCTACTCTTATAAAAACAGAGTTGTTGATGATGGTGTGCCTGCCATCCTGCAGTATAGGTCGTCCGATTTATATCTGATGGATAGGAAGGAAACTATGGCAATTTTGCAAAAAATACCCACACCCCTCTTATACTAGCAAGATGACCGTGCGTTGCACGGAACATCAAGATGCATTTGTATGAGTAGTTTATCTTATGGGAGAAAAGGATGAACGAGGGAAGGCCTTATTTAGAAATGTGGAGAGGGGTGTGGGTATCTATTTACAAAATTGCCATAGTTTCCTTCATATCCGTCGGATATAAATCGGATGGCCTATATTGCAGGATGGCAGCACACCATCATCACCAACTCTGTTTTTTATAAGTCTTATAAAAAGCAGTGTTGGTGATGGTGGTGTGCCTGCCATCCTGCAATATAGGCCTTCCGATCTATATCTAACGGATAGGAAGAAAACTATGACAATTTACCCGCACTCCTCTCCACATTTGCAGATAAGGCCTTCCCTCGTTCATCCTTTTCTCCCATAAGATCTTGATGTTGCTAGTCTCTACTCTTATAAAAAACAGAGTTGGTGATGATGGTGTGCCTGCCACCCTGCAATATAGGCCGTCCGATTTATATCTGATGGATGGGAAGAAAATTGTGGCAATTTTGCAAAAAGAAACCTACACCCCTATCCACATTTGCAAATAAGGCCTTCCCTCGTTCATCCTTTTCTCTCACAAAACAAACTACTCATACAAATGCATCTTAATGTTCCGTGTAACACACGAGGATGTTTCCTTGGGGGTCTCTCTAGCGCGGCGTGGCCGTAGTTGCAAGTTGATGCCCCTTGAGATGTCGACGTTGAGGGGCGCTCGGATTTTGTCCGATGAGCAGGTAAGATGAGTTTGATCACGTAGTAAATGCATTCTAAAGACTACTTCCGTGTCCATTTCCTAATTCTCCCCCTGCCCACTGTTTCACAGGTTAGGCTGGGTGCGAGTGGAGATTGGCTTGCATATGTACGGGAGGGTACCAACATCAATTTGCACAACATTTACAATGGTGACACCGTTCCTGTAGAACCTTTGTCCAACATTGGGATCAGCCATGCAACGGGCCACCGCCTAAATTTGTACGATGGAACCACAGTGAGATTGAAGAAGATAGCATGAACCTTGCACATGGCGGTCAAAGGTGGACGATGTTGTCTGTGGCTGATTTGTTGTCGTACGAGTACGAAGATGCTGTGCTCCTTTCTAACCGCATCTTCGCAGTGACAAATCAGGGGACTTGTTTCGTATGGGACACATCCTACGGTATACACCCTCTCTCCCAGTTTATTTGTTTTGAATTTTTTTGTTTTATAAGTTTCAAATTCAAATTTAGAGCTCCCCATCACATGTTGAGATTACAATGTCCATTAAATCGTTGCATGCATGTATAGTAAAGAAACAAATCTCGAGTTTGCCACAAGATCGTGCAGCGGTAGCACCACAAGGCCTCCCGCGGGAGTTACATTTACCTCTCGGGGCCCTCGGTTCTGAGCTTCGCCTTACAACACCCGCCTTTGAGTCAATAACATGTGGACCCGATAGGTGGCTGGTCCACATGTAATGCTCCCGAAGGCAGAGGGGCGGCGAGGCTGAGGGGGTGAGCCGCAGGTCGGGGGACGTGTGGTGTCATGGGTTCGAGTGGTGTCATGGGAATCACATGTGGTTGTGGTAAAAACTTGATGCTCGTGGCATTTCAGTTGGCCCACATGTCATGGGGACGAGAGGGGTGAGGCGCACGTTGGGGGACATGGTGTCGTGGGTTGGAGCGGCATCTTGGGAATCACGAATGGCAGTGGATGAAACGTGATGGTCGCCGTAGTTGAAATTGCATGGACAAGCTGTCATGTCTACGGACACATGCATTGCATACCGATCACTGGAAGGAGTAGTAGAGAAAGCTAGGCGGATAAATAGTTCCTTATAGTCAAGCGGACCAACGCTACTACTTGTTCCAATGACATGCACACCATTGAAATAGTCCATCTATATCAATATACACAGAGAGGGAATATTTTTTTACAACAGAGGAAATAGTTCATCCATCCATAATGCCCTGCTGCTGGTGCAACATCTTCTTCTTGTTGTTGTTGTTCTCATTTGCTGTGGGAGACGGCTTCACGACAAGCTCTTTGGACCTTGCAGCTATCTCGAAACTCACACGGGCATCGAGGGCAGCATATTTTATCCGCTCATATGTCAAGGGATAATTCTCCCATCCATACGACCTTAATGCCAGCGTCTCGTCATCTTCTGAAGGTTTGTTCCAAACACAAAATTTGCTACGTCGAATAGGGATGGTGTCGGTTTATCAGAATCTTCTACAGGAATTTTTATTTTGGTTTGTATGTCAGTGATGCTTTTCAAATCAAGGTTGTACGACTCCAACTTCTGTTTGTCCCCTGCAATGGCTGCCTCACAAAAGTATATGTCCTCCCGAGACAAGAAATCGTGAAGCTCGCCTAGTATGGAGGGCGCGTGTATGATGTGGTACACCAAAACATCATCTTCGAGGCACAGCTGAAGGATGGTGGCGCGTTGCATCTTCCTAGTGACACGCTCCGTGTACTCTATATCAAGACCAATGACCTTCATCTCCATCTTTTGGAGGGAGTTGGATACATTGTTGATCCACTTCCGAACAACCCTTGGGTGGTCGGTGACTGTGGCAACTATGCTCAATGAGCCTTCGACGAGGACATGTTGGACGCTACGAACCTACATCTCGATCTCTTTCGCCATTTGGAACCGCTGGACCGAAGGGCTATGGTTTGGAGAATTAGGATTAGATGGCTAGTCTAACTGAAGAAGATGATTATTTACACTACAAAAAAATACACTTCCGTGATGATACGTGTTTGTCACAGTAGGTCGCGTTTTTTGTCATGCATGTACATCCATGACGATTTTATGACAGAATCAAGATAGTCATACCTGTGCTGTCGTAGAAGTGTTCCGTGACATTACCAAAATTATTATCACGGAAGTGTGCACTTCCATGACGATAAATCGCGCGACACATAAGTGCTTTCGTCAAGGGTGACCGACACATGGCATCCACCATAACGGAATGCCGTTAAGCTATCGGGTCAGGTTTTGGATCCGATAACCCGTTAACAGCCCCGACCAATGGGGATTTTCCACATGTAAAATCATCATTGGCTGGAGGAAACACGTGTTGGCTCATCGTTGGGACAGATGTCATCCACTCATTGGACAAAAGGCGCCTATGATACGTCGACACGTGGCACGGCCCAATAGAGGCCCATTCCTATGAAAAGGCCGGCCCGTTTGACTTGGTCAAAAGGTGGCGGGGCGGCCCATGGAAAGCCTGTTAACGACCTGTTTGCATATAGCCCATTTACAGCCCGCTAACCCCAGGCCCATTACGCCCTATCTGAATTAGGCCCAGTAGCGTCATCTGGGCCATCCAATATGATTCCAGCCCGTTTTCACTTCTGGCCCATGTATGGCCCATGACGTCTTTTGGCACATATGAGGCCCTATGTAACTCTTGGCCTATTAACGGCCCGTGGTGAAACTGGCCCGTAATGAACAGTGTATCACTTTACACCCATTAACGACCCGTGGTGAAACTGGCCCGTAATGAATAGTGTATCACTTTATACCCATTAACGGCCCGTTATTCTGTTGGGTCGTTTCCATCCCATGTTATCTTTCGGCCTTCTCAGAGCCCATTTATTCTTAGGCTCATTTCCAGTATTCGTTTACTTACGGCCCATTACTCTCATTTTCTGCTTGTGGGCCAAATTCAACCAGTGGTTACAGTCGGCCCGTTTGTGGTCCATTAATATGTTGGGCCATTTTCATAGCGTCATCAAATACGGCCTATTAACGATGGCTCGTTATGGTCGGCCCATGAACGGACGATTCCAACTCTAGCCCATTTATGGCCATAATGTGGCCTGTTATTGGCCATGTTTGGCCAATCGATCATACGGCCTGTATAAGGCCCATTGATGATACGGCCCGTAGAAGGCCCATTGTTTCTATGGCCCGTAGAAGGCCCATTGTTTCTACGGCCCGTAGAAGGCCTACTATTTCTACGGCCCGTAGAAGGCCCACTGCTTCTACGGCCTGTAGAAGGCCCACTGCTTCTACGGCCCGTAGGAGGCCTAGTGTCACTACAGTAAATATTAGCCCATGGTTATTGTGGCCTAGTTTTAAAAAATAGGTTATTGCAGCCACTAGCAAACCGCGGAAAAGGAACTGCACTGACTACAAGCAAACAAATAAACAAGACAACAAGGAAATAAATAAGCAAGCAACTTATGCTAGGCTATCACGGCTATTACACATATTACATCCATTGGGCATCAAAGTTCGCCACCAGTGCAAATATAGGGAACAAAGCAGCATATAAACGTCGTAGCAAAACAAATCCAGAACTGAAACCACTTCAGAAGAGTTCAAGAAACAATATCCTGGATACCCATAATGTTGGCAAGATGCTTAGCAAGCTTATTAACTTTCTCTCGTTTGGCGCTTAAATCCTCCAGTGCTTGCTGTTGCACAAGAAAGTATGCATCTAAATTCTGCAGGGACTTCCTTAGTCCTTCGGCTTCTTGCCACAGCACAGCTGACTGATGCCTTTCAGCTTGTAGCTGAGACTAAAGAAGCCAAAGTGATTCAGGCAGCGAGTTCGAAGAGCTTGTGCCAGCGGTACTGGCCAGTAACTCGAACACTACATCAACGCAGGACTGTGGGGTTTTCTCACTATCTACAAGATCGTTTTTATCACCTTTCTTGGAGACCAACAGGGTTGTCTCACTATCTTGAACCTTATTTGCATTACTTTCTCTACCATTGCATAGTGGGGTGCTCTTCTCCAATATTCTGTTTGCATACTACAAGAGAAACAAGCAGACACATCACAAGTTTAGCTTGTAGTATACGAAACTCATTTTGGTAAACCGGTTCAGTAGTAAGGTGGACAGGATAACAGCATGAAACAAACATATATCTATGTACTATGGTCACTGTATTGTCCATATCATTCTAGTTTATGTTCCCTAATCAAGATAGAGACATAGTTCAACTCATATATTTTTAAGACACAACAGCATAGACAGGAATATAAGTGTGAGAAACTACACAGCATTGGCAGCACTTGTAATGTGCATCACATGAGAACATAACTGTTTATACAACTTAAACTGAAATCAACATAGAGGAAGAAGTTAGAACAGCAATCCAGTTAAAGAAATAGGTTTAAAACATACCTATTGTGCCATTGGATTTTCAATTGGATCATTCAAATTCGAAAGTAGTTGGTATGAGTAAATAAAGTGACGCAATAGCAAAGGAGTATGGACCATAGCTACGGAATCTGACCTGAGAACAGTTGCTCTTCTGCTTTAAACGTGGAGTTTGGGTTAGCTGTGGTGGTCTTCGTGCTTTGGGCACTGCAGTAGCTTTACAAACTGCTCGTGTGGGGGTACTCTGTGGTGGACATGGTGATTTGTCAACTATAAGTGGGTTACTATCCGCTGGGGTTGCGGTTAGATGGGTTGTAGCTGGTTCTCTGCCCAACGGTGTAAGTGTGCAATCTGGAAGAGTCTCGATTATGTGTGGTGGGGCTAGTTTGTGGGCCAGTACAACCATGGTTCTTTCTGCATCGACGGGTAGCACTGTCTTTTGTGAAGAACGGGTTTTTTCTCCCTTAGATACTGCCATCACCCCCTCCAATTCAAATGGCTGATAAACAACAAAAGAAATTGAACGTACAGACATTGTATGATAGACAGATGTGGTAATTCACATATATGTTGTCTAACCAAACAGGACAGTATGACACAATTTCACATATATGATGCCTAACTAAACAGGATAGCATGACACAGTTTTAGATATATGATCGATAACTTAACAGGATATAATGGCATAATTCAACATATGATGAGTACCTAAACAGGATGACATGACAAAACTATATGATGCCTTTCTAAAATAGGCTGGGATGAAATAATTCACATACATGTTGTCTAAGTATACAGGATGGCATGATATAATTGACATAATTGATTCATACACTAAGCAGCTGGCACTCGCATGTATGATCTCTAAACTAAGCAGATAGAATTCAATATTGTGCATACGATGTCTAAACTAAGCAATGCAAGACACCATATGCATCATATGAGAAATATAAACATTGCAACTTAGAGCATACACTTCAGGTGGGATATAGGACTGGTCATCTGTCTCTGAATCCTCCTCTGAGGAGCTCCCTGTAACCATCGAGATATATGCTTCAACAGGTACCATTGCCTGCTCTGAAGACCTTGTTTTCACTCCAGATTTTTCCATAACCGGCTCAAATGGCTGATACACATGAAGAGCAGTTCAATATACACAGATTGTCGACAAATGGAATACGTAATGAAAAAAAAGATGGCATGAGATAATTCGCATATATGATGCCTGGCTCCATGGCTGTGCATAATTCACATATATGATAACTAGCTGAAAAACATGGCATTGCATAATTCACATATCTGATATAGAAAGAAAACAGGAGGCATTCACACAAAGCATGTCTAATCTAAGCAGATGGCATGACAATGCAAGACACCATATGCATGATATGAGCAATACAACCCAGCCAAGTTAGAGCATGCACCTCGGGGGGGGGGGATACGACTGGCCATCTCTCTCTGAATCCTCCTCTGAGGAGCTATCTATAACTAGCAAGAAATCTGCATCGACAGGTAGCACTGACTGCTCAGAAGACCTTGTTTTTACTCCAGATTTTCCCATGAACGACTCAAATGGCTGATGCATAGGAAGAGTAGATGAATGTATAAACATTGTTGACAAATGGAATACATTATGGGAAAAAATATGGCACGATACAATTCACATATACGATGACTGGCTAAACAAGATGACATTGCATGATTCACGTATATGATGCCTGGCTAAAGAAGATGACATTGCATAATTCCCATATACCCCCTCCGTTCCTAAATATTTGTCTTTTTAGAGATTTCAAATGGACTACCACATACGGATGTATATAGACATATTTTAGAGTGTAGATTCACTCATTTTGTTCCATATGTAGTCACTTGTTGAAATATCTAAAAAGACAAATATTTAGGAATGGTGGGAGTATGATATAGAAACCAAACAGGTGGCATTCACACAAAGCAAATCTAAACTAAGCTGATGACATATAAGATGTATAATGTAAGCAATGCAAGGCGCCATATGCATGATATGACCAACATCAACATGCCAGGTTAGAGCAAACACCTTAGGTGGTAAACATGCATTGTCGGCTCCTTCTGAATCTCCATCTGAACAATTATCTTCTCTGGAATACAATCTGGAAATGCAGGAGGGGGGGGGGCACTTCGCCCACCATGGAGCGGCGTCTGCATAACATTATATTCGCACGCAATAGTCTTCTCTTTTTCTCTACATGTTCAGTACGATTGTGTACAATATCTGACATGCATAATAAAAAAATAGTTCATTTTGTAAGGCCTAAGGGGTGCATGCAAAAATCAAGACTGATGGTAGCAAACAAGTGGATGGATCCAAAACTAATGATAGCAGGTAGATTATAGCTTCGGTTTCAAAAGATAGACAATGGATCATCTATTGTTTGTTGCCCACCCAACATGAACCACAAAGAAGACCACAGATGAACCAGATAGTAGACAGATACTATTCGTTGCTGGCTCAATATGAGACTCATGGGCAATTCAAAACTTAAGATTGAACAATAAAGTAGAAGGTAATAATAACCGATGTATAACGTAAGCAAACACGAAAGACTGCGACCTCTCTTCCAGAACTGTGTAGTTCTCAGGTTCATTTGCAAAGTCGATGATGGTAATGCAGTTGGCGTGGCTACCAGCAACGGGGAAGATGATCTGAGGCGGTGAAAGGAAGTCTGCAGGGGGGATCTTTGCTGCAGTGAACGCTTCTGTCGATGGTGCACCTCAGGTGGGGTGGATGACGACACGGCAGGAGTAGGACATAACACATAGAGTTTTCTTTGACGCCTATCTAAAAATTAAGTAAATCTGTAAGGGAGCCTTAGAATTGGAGGATTCTATAAACGCAGGGACAGGAAAAACACATGAATAGGATAGGAATGCACGTGCAAAACAGAGCATTTGGAAACATAGGATTTCAGTCAACCTGGGTGTTTGGCTCACATGAATTGGAAGAACAGAGGAATGGAGAAACAAAGTGATGCGACGAGTGTACAACCTATTTGGCATAGCCTTGTGGACCTCAGCATCATTGGGCTGGACGTGGAGGATGGTGATGATGCTGGTGTGACTGTCGAAGGCGGGGAAGAAGATCCGAGGCCTCTGGAAACGGCGCCGAGGGTACTGCTCCGCTGTGATGGACGGTTCCATCGTTGGAGAAGCTCCGATAAGGTCTACGGCGACGAGGCTGAAGCATGACAACATAGACAATGTTAATCTGAAGTGGGACCCTAATATGATCTGCAATAGATGATGTAAAATACATCACCAAAAAGTGCTAGATGTAAAACGCATCAGCCGTGCCACGGCCACTCCGACAGATGTTGTAAGTACTGTTCACTCTGAACTTAACTGAAGAAAATGAACTTCACAGTCAAAACTAAATTTTACTATCGAAATTGATTGAACTAGTAACAGAGCATTGCAATAGATGTTTAGGGCGTTCGAGCACTAGTAGCAGAGAAGCAGTGATCTAAATCAGCAGATGCTCGAGCAAGGAACGCACTAGCAGAGAGCAAGTCGTGCAGTAGCACCGTGAGCGAGTGCTAAAGCAGCAACTCCTGTAGCTGCTGGAGGTCGTGCAGCAGCAGCAGCAGCGCAAGAGATAGCAAGAGCAGAGCAGCCGCACGAACGAAAGCAAGAGCAGTGCAGCAGCGCGACCGACAGCAAGAACAGAGCCGCAGCGCGAGCGAGAGCCAGAGCAGCTGCAACTAGTGTTGTTGTGGAAGTCGCCGCCGAGGAAGCAATGACATGGGGGAGAGATGCCGTGGATGATGTGGCCGGCGACAGCGCCATCGATGGAGACACGCCATGTCTGCTCGGTATCGAGCACCGACAGCCCTGTGAGATCGAATAAAAGATAAAATGCAGCGGTGAGTGCAGAACCTCCTTGGTGGCGCCGAGTTGGCCTCGGCTTCATCGGAGGAATTGGTGAGGGTGCTGCGGTTTCGGTGGGGGCAGGTCAAGACGGCGATGTGGGGATTGAGGTGGCGTGATAGACGAGGCGAACGTCGGGGTAGCTCCTTGGAGGTAGAGGACGGGGCGGCTGATCCGACAGGACGACGAGATCGACAACGGATCCTCATCCGGTGCGGTGGATGAGGGACGGCGAGCTGTTACGATGGACGACTTAGTCGGGGAAAAGTCTCTGGCTGGGTGTGTTGGGGAACGTAGTAATTTCAAAAAAATTCCTATGCACACGCAGGATCATGGTGATGCATAGCAACGAGAGGGGGTAGTGTTGTCTACATACCCTTGTAGACCGTTCACGGAAACGTTATATCAACACGGTTGATGTAGTCGTACGTCTTCACGATACGACCGATCCAAGTACCGAAAGCACGGCACCTCTGAGTTCTGCACACGTTCGGCTCGGCGACGTCCTCGCCTTCTCGATCCAGCATGAGGGGCAAAGTAGTAGATGAGTTCCGGCAGCACGACGGCGTGGTGACGGTGTTGGTGAAGAACAATCTCTGCAGGGCTTCACCTAAGCACTACGAAAACTATGACGGAGGACAAACTAGAGGGGACGGGGTTGCCGGCACACGGCTTGGTGTTTCTTGATGTGTCTTTGGTGCTAGCCCTGCCCCTCTATTTATATGTTGAGCCCTGGGGTCGAAACTTGGAGCAAAAGCCTCCTCAAAGTCGGTTTTTCCTGAAAGGAAAGAGTCCCACTCGGACTCCAGGACCAAATGCCACAATCCTTGGTGTCTGGCCCAGGGCCAGACGCCAAGGTCTCCGACGTTTGGCCCCCTGGCCTCCGCAAAACTCCTTTTGCACCGACTTACAGCCCCGTGGGCCTGACCCCTTGGCCTAACCATATCATCCAATATATGAATCTCTACCTCCGGACCATTCTGGAGCTCCTCGTCATGTTCGTGATATCATCCGGGACTCCGAACAACATTCGGTCACCAACATACATAACACATATAATACTATATCGTCAACGAACGTTAAGCGTGCGGACCCTATGGGTTCGAGAACTATGTAGACATGACCGAGACACCTCTCTGGTCAATAACCAATAACGGAACCTGGATGCCCATATTAGCTCCTACATATTCTACAAAGATCTTTATCGGTCGGACCGCATAACAACATACATTGTTCCCTTTGTCATCGGTATGTTACTTGCCCGAGATTCGATCGTCGGTATCTCAATACCTAGTTCAATCTCATTACCGGCAAGTCTCTTTACTCGTTCTGTAATACATCATCCCGCAACTAACTCATTAGTTGCAATGCTTGCAAGGCTTAAGTGATGTGCATTACCGAGAGGGCCCGGAGATACCTCTCCGACAATCGGAGTGACAAATCCTAATCTCTAAATACGCCAACCCAACAAGTACCTTTGGAGACACCTATAGAGCACCTCTATAATCACCCAGTTATGTTGTGACGTTTGGTGGCACACAAAGTGTTCCTCCAGTAAACGGGAGTTGCATAATCTCATAGTCGTAGGAACATGTATAAGTCATGAAGAAAGAAATAGCAATAAACTAAACGATCAAGTGCTAAGCTAACGGAATGGGTCAAGTCAATCACATCATTCTCCTAATGATGTGATCCCATTAATCAAATGACAACTCATGTCTATGGCTAGGAAACTTAACCATCTTTGATCAACGAGCTAGTCAAGTAGAGGCATACTAGTGACACTCTGTTTGTCTATGTATTCACACATGTATTATGTTTCCAGTTAATACAATTCTAGCATGAATAATAAACATTTATCATGAAATAAGGAAATAAATAATAACTTTATTATTGCCTCTAGGGCATATTTCCTTCAGTCTCCCACTTGCACTAGAGTCAATAATCTAGATCACATCGCCATGTGATTTAACATCAATAGTTCACATCACCATGTGATTAACACCCATAGTTCACATCGTCATGTGACCAACACCCAAAGGGTACTAAGGTGTGATCATGTTTTGCTTGTGAGAGAAGTTTAGTCAACGGGTCTGCAACATTTAGATCCGTATGTATTTTGCAAATTTCTATGTCAACAATGCTCTGCACAGAGCTACTCTAGCTAATTGCTCCCACTTTCAATATGTATCCAGATTGAGACTTAGAGTCATCTGGATCAGTGTCAAAATTTGTATCGACGTAAACTTTTATGACGAACCTTTTTGTCACTTCCATAATCGAGAAACATATCCTTATTTCACTAAGGATAATTTTGACCGTTGTCCAGTGATCTACTCCTAGATCACTATTGTACTCCCTTGCCAAAATCAGTGTAGGGTATACAATAGATCTGGTACATAGCTTGGCATATTTTATAGAACCTATGGCCAAGGCATAGGGAATGACTTTCATTCTCTTTCTATCTTCTGCCGTGGTCGGGCTTTGAGTCTTACTCAGTTTCACACCTTGTAACACAGGCAAGAACTCTTTCTTTGACTGTTCCATTTTGAACTACTTCAAAAGCTTGTCAAGGTATGTACTCATTGAAAAAACTTATCAAGCATCTTGATCTATCTCTATAGATCTTGATGCTCAATATGTAAGCAATTTCACCGAGGTATTTCTTTGAAATACTCCTTTTAAACATTTCTTTATGCTTTGCAGAATAATTCTACATTATCTCCGATCAACAATATGTCATTCACATATACTTATCAGAAATGCTGTAGTGCTCCCACTCACTTTCTTGTTAATACAGGGTTCACCGCAAGTGTGTATAAAACTATATGCTTTGATCAACTTATCAAAGCATATATTCCAACTCCGAGATGCTTGCACCAGTCCATAGATGGATCGCTGGAGCTTGCATATTTTGTTAGCACCTTTAGGATTGACAAAACCTTCTGGTTGCATCATATACAACTCTTCTTAAATAAGTCCATTAAGGAGTGCAGTTTTGTTTATCCATTTGCCAGATTTCATAAAATGCGGCAATTGCTAACATGATTCACACAGACTTAAGCATAGATACGAGTGAGAAACTGTCATCGTAGTCAACACCTTGAACTTGTCGAAAACCTTTTTGCGACAATTCTAGCTTTGTAGATAGTAACACTACTATCAACGTCTGTCTTCCTCTTGAAGATCCATTTAATCTAAATGGCTCGCCAATCATTGGGAAAGTCAATCAAAGTCCATACTTTGTTCTCATACATGGATATCATCTCAGATTTCATGGCCTCAAGCCATTTCGTGGAATCTGGGCTCATCATCGCTTCCTCATAGTTCGTAGGTTCGTCATGGTCAAGTAACATGACCTCCAGAACAGGATTACCTTACCACTCTAGTGTGGATCTCACTCTGGTTTACCTACGAGGTTCGGTAGTAACTTGATCTGAAGTTACATGATCATCATCATTAGCTTCCTCACTAATTGGTGTAGTAGTCATAGGAACATATTTCTGTGATGAACTACTTTCCAATAAGGGAGCAGGTACAGTTACCTCATAAAGTTCTACTTTCCTCCCACTCACTTCTTTCGAGAGAAACTCCTTCTCTAGAAAGGATCCATTCTCAGCAACGAATGTCTTGCCTTTCGGATCTGTGATAGAAGGTGTACCCAACTGTCTCCTTTGGGTATCCTATGAACACACATTTCTCCGATTTGCGTTTGAACTTATTAGGATGAAACTTTTTCTTATAAGCATTGTAACCCCAAATTTTAAGAAACGACAACTTTGGTTTCTTGCCCAACCACAGTTCATACGGTGTCGTCTCAACGGATTTAGATGGTGCCTTTTTAACGTGAATGCAACTATCTCTAATGCATAACCCCAAAACTATAGTGGTTAATCGGTAAGAAACATCATATATTGCACTATTTCCAATAATAGTATGGTTATGACGTTCGGACACACCATTATGATGTGGTGTTCCAGGTGGCACGATTTTTGTGAAACTATTCCACATTGTTTTAATTGAAGACCAAACTCGTAACTCAAATATTTGTCTCTGTGATCAGATCGTAGAAACTTTATTTTCTTGTCACGATGATTTTCCACTTCACTCTGAAGTTCTTTGAACTTTTCAAATGTTTCAGACTTATGTTTCATCAAGTAGATATACCCATATCTGCTCAAATCATCTGTGAAGGTCAAAAAATAACGATACCCGCCGTGAGCCTCAACACTCATCGGACTGCATACATCAGTATGTATTATTTCCAATAAGTTAGTTGCTCGCTCCATTGTTCCGAAGAATGGAGTCTTAGTCATCTTGCCCATGAGGCATGGTTCGCAAGCATCAAAATAATTCATAATCAAGTGATTCCAAAAGCCAATCGGCATGGAGTTTCTTCATGCGCTTTACACCAATATGACCTAAACGGCAGTGCCACAAAATAAGTTGCACTATCATTATTAACTTTACATCTTTTGGCTTCAATATTATGAATATGTGTATCACTATGATCGAGATCCAACGAACCATTTTCATTGGGTGTATCACGATAGTAGGTTTTATTCATGTAAACAGAACAATAGTTATTCTCTAACTTAAATGAATAACCTTTTTGCAATAAACATGATCAAATCATATACATGCTCAACGCAAACACCAAATAACATTTATTTAGGTTTAACACTAATCGTGAAAGTATAGGGAGTGTGCAATGATGATCATATCAATCTTGGAACCACTTCCAACACACATCGTCACTTAATCCTTAACTAGTCTCTGTTCATTCTGCAACTCCTGTTTCAAGTTACTACTCTTAGCAACTGAACTAGTATCAAATACCGAGGGGTTGCTATAAACACTAGTAAAGTACACATCAATAACATGTATATCCAATATACTTTTGTTCACCTCGCCATCCTTCTTATCGGCCAAATACTTGGGGCAGTTCCGCTTCTAGTGACCAATCCCTTTGCAGTAGAAGCACTCAGTCTCAGGCTTAGGTCTAGATTGGGCTTCTTCGCTTGAGCAGCAACTTGGTTGCCGTTCTTCTTGAAGTTCCCCTTCTTCCCTTTGCCCTTTTCTTGAAACTAGTGGTCTTATGCTTCTACAACTATCGCTACCGCTTAGTGATAAAGTAAAGCATTACAGAGCGATTGCATTGCATACAATAAAGCGACAACCATATGGCTCCTGCAGTTGCCGATAACTCGGTTACAAAACATGATCATATCATACAATAAGATTTAGCATCATGTCTTGACCATATCTCATCACAACATGCCCTGCAAAAACAAGTTAGACGCCCTCTACTTTGTTGTTGCAAATTTTACGTGGCTGCTACTGGGCTTAGCAAGAACCGTTCTTACCTACGCATCAAAACCACAATGATAGTTCATCAAGTTGGTGCTATTTTTAACCTTCACAAGGACCGGCCGTAGCCACACTCGGTTCAACTAAAGTTGGAGAAACTGACACCCGCCAGCCACCTGTGTGCAAAGCACGTCGGTAGAACCAGTCTCGCGTAAGCGTACGCATAATGTCGATCCGGGCCGCTTCATCCAACAATACCGCCGAACCATAGGACATGCTGGTAAGCAATATGACTTATATCACCCACAACTCACTTGTGTTCTACTCGTGCATATGACATCTACGCATAAAACCTGGGTCTGATACAACTGTTGGGGAACGTAGTAATTTCAAAAAAATTCCTACGCACACGCAGGATCATGGTGATGCATAGCAACGAGAGGGGAGAGTGTTGTCTACATACCATTGTAGACCGTTCGCGGAAGCGTTATATCAACACGGTTGATGTAGTCCTACGTCTTCATGATCCGACCGCTCCAAGTACCGAAAGCACGGCACCTCCGAGTTCTGCACACGTTCGGCTCGGTGACGTCCTCGCCTTGTTGATCCAGCAAGAGGGGCGAAGTAGTAGATGAGTTCCGGCAGCACGACGGCGTGGTGACGGTGTTGGTGAAGAACAATCTTCGCAGGGCTTCGCCTAAGCACTACGAAAACTATGATGGAGGACAAACTAGAGGGGACGGGGTTGACGGCACATGGCTTGGTGTTTCTTGATGTGTCTTTGGTGCTAGCCCTGCCCCTCTATTTAAATGTTGAGCCCTGGGGTCGAAACTTGGAGCAAAAGCCTCCTCAAAGTCGGTTTTGCCCGAAAGGCAAGAGTCCCACTCGGACTCCAGGACCAAACGCCACAATCCTTAGCGTCTGGCCCAGACGCCATGGGCCTCGGCGTCTGGCCCAGGGCAAGACGCCAGGGTCTCTGGCGTTTGGCCCCCTGGCCTCCGCAAAACTCCTTTTGCACCGACTTATAGCCCCGTGGGCCTGACCCCTTGGCCTAACCATATCATCCAATATATGAATCTTTACCTCCGGACCATTCCGGAGCTCCTCCTCATGTCCGTGATATCATCCGGGACTCCGAACAACATTCGGTCACCAACATACATAACTCATATAATACAATATTGTCAACGAACGTTAAGCGTGCGGACCCTACGGGTTCGAGAACTATGTAGACATGACCGAGAAACCTCTCAGGTCAATAAACAATAGCGGAACCTAGATGCCCATATTAGCTCCTACATATTCTATGAAGATCTTTATCGGTCGGACCGCATAACAACATACATTGTTCCCTTTGTCATCGGTATGTTACTTGCCCGAGATTCGATCATCGGTATCTCAATACCTAGTTCAATCTTGTTACTGGCAAGTCTCTTTACTCGTTCCGTAATACATCATCCCGCAACTAACTCATTAGTTGCAATGCTTGCAAGGCTTAAGTGATGTGCATTACCGAGAGGGCCTAGAGATACCTCTCCGACAATCAGAGTGACAAATCCTAATCTCTAAATATGCCAACCCAACAAGTACCTTTGGAGACACCTGTAGAGCACCTTTATAATCACCCAGTTACGTTGTGACGTTTGGTGGCACACAAAGTGTTCCTCCAGTAAACGGGAGTTGCATAATCTCATAGTCATAGGAACATGTATAAGTCATGAAGAAAGCAATAACAACAAACTAAACAATCAAGTGCTAAGCTAACAGAATGGGTCAAGTCAATCACATCATTCTCCTAATGATGTGATCCCATTAATCAAATGACAACTCGGGTCTATGGTTAGGAAACTTAACCATCTTTGATCAACGAGCTAGTCAAGTAGAGGCATACTAGTGACACTCTATTTGTCTATGTATTCACACATTTATTATGTTTCCGGTTAATACAATTCTAGCATGAATAATAAACATTTATCATGAAATAAGAAAATAAATAATAGCTTTATTATCGCCTCTAGGGCATATTTCCTTCAGGGCATATTATTGCCGACGGAGGAGCGTGGGGTTTCGCGGGTTTTGGCGGCCTCGGTGTACGAATGGGGGGTGAAGGGGGAGGGGGAGCCAAGCTATCACGCCCATGATGTGGCTGTATCTCCCACGTGTCGAAGCACAACTTAGAGGCATAACTGCATTGTAAGCAATGTCGCAAGTGAGGTAATCTTCACACAACCCATGTAATGAATAAGGAAAAGAGGTACATAGTTGGATTACACTCGCACGTCACACAATAGCATAAATATCATTACATTCATCCAGATACAATCAAGGTCCGACTGCGGAACCAAAATAAAGAACAACCCCAAATGCGACAAAGTCCCTGATCGCCCCCAACTGGGCACCACTACTGATCGTCTGGAAAGGAAATGTAGTATCGTCCTGAGTCCTCATCGAACTCCCACTTGAGCTCAGTCCAATCTCCTGGAGCGGTATCATCGCTCCATGCATCTGGTTTTTGGAAGTAATCTGTGAGTCACGGGGACTCAGCAATCTCACACCCTCGCGATCAAGACTATTTAAGCTTATAGGTAGGGTAAAAGTATGAGGTGGAGCTGCAGCAAGCACTAGCGTATATGGTGGCTAACATACGCAAAAAAGCGAGAAGAGAAGGCAAAAGCACGGTCGAGAAACTATGATCAAGAAGCGATCCTAGAACAACCTACGTTCAAGCATAACCCGAGACCGTGTTCTCTTCCCGGACTCCGCCGAAAAGAGACCATCATGGCCACACACTCTGTTGACTCATTTTTATTAAGTTAAGGTTCAGGTTTTCTACAACCGGACATTAACAAATTCCCATCTGTCCATAACCGCGGGCACGCCATTCGCTCTCATGGTCAACGAAGGATATTCCTTCTCCCAAGACAACCCGATCAGACTCGGAATCCCGGTTACAAGACATCTCGACAATGGTAAAACCAAACCAGCAAAGCCGCCCGAATGTGCCGACAAATCCCGATAGGAGCTGCAGATATCTCGTTCTCAGGGCACATCGGATGAGTCATACGTTGGGTAGGCCAGCCCAGAGTTGCCCCTGGTGGCACCGGACATCGCCCAATTTGGACCAACACTTAGAGAAGCACTGGCCCGGGGGGGATTAAAATGAAGATGACCCTTGAGTCCGCGAAACCCAAGGGAAAAGGCTAGGTGGCAAATGGTAAAACCAAGGTTGGGCATTGCTGGAAGAGTTTTATTCAAGGCGTACTGTCAAGGGGTTCCCATTATAAACCAACCATGTAAGGAACACAAAATCAAGGAACATAACACCGGTATGATGGAAACTAGGGCGGCAAGAGTGGAACAAAACACCAGGCATAAGGCCGAGCCTTCCACCCTTTACCAAGTATAAAGGTGCATTAAAATAGACAATATATAATAATGGTATCCCAACAATAAACATGTTCCAACAAGGAACAAACTCCAATCTTCACCTGCAACTAGCAACGCTAAAAGAGGGGCTGACCAAAGTGGTAACATAGCCAAACAACGGTTTGCTAGGACAAAATGGTTTAGAGGTTTGACATAGCAATATGGGAGGCATGATAATAAAGTGGTAGGTATCGTAGCATAGTGTAACGCCCTCGATGCGGCTATATCTCCCACATGTCGAGGCACGACTTAGAGGCATAGCCGCATTGAAAGCAATGTCGCAAGTCGGGAAATCATCACACATCCCATGTACATAAATAATATAAAGGGGAAGAACATAGTTGGCTTACACTCGCCACGTCACATCAAAGTACATAAATAACATCCATCATACAAATCACTCATGGCCCGACTACGGCGCCAAAATAGAAAAGACCCCCCAACATGCGACAAGGCCCTGAATCTAACCCCGAATGGGCACCACTACTGATCATCAGGAAAAGACACATAGTAACGCTGAGAGTCCTCGTCGTACTCCCACTTGAGCTCAAGCGCGCCATCTGGAGCTGTATCATCTGTCCCTGCATCTGGTGTAATAGTAATCTGTGAGCCACAGGGACTCAGCAATCTCGCACCCTCGCGATCAAGACTATTTAAGCTTAATAGGTAGGAAAGGGGTAATGTATAAGTGGAGCTGCAGCAAGCGACTAGCATATATGGTGGCTAACTTATTCGCAAAAGAGAGTGAGAAGAGCAGGCAAAGCACGAGCGAGGAACTAGAGAGCAACCTGTGCAAACATAACTCCAACACCGTGTCCGCTTCCCGGACTCCGCCAAGAAGAGGCCATCACGGCAACACACTTAGTTGATTCATTTTAATTAATTAAGGTTCAAGTTATCTACAACCGGACATTAACAAATTCCCATCTGCCCATAACCGCGGGCACGGCTTTTGAAAGATCAATCCCTGCAGGGGGGTCCCAACTTAGCCCATAACAAGCTCTCACGGTCAACGAAGGAATAGACCTCCACCCAAGACACACCGATCAGACTCGGTATCTCGGTACAACAAGACGATTCGACAGGTTAAAACAAGACCAGCAACACCACCCAGATGTGCCGACAAATCCCGATAGGAGCTGCACATATCTCGTTCTCAGGGCACACCGGATGAGCAAGACGTCGGGTAGGCCAGCCCAGAGTTTCCCCTGGTAGCCCCGGACATCGCTCGGTGGGACCAACACTCAGAGGAGCACTGGCCCGGGGGGGGGGGGGGGTTAAAATAAGATGACCCTCGGGCTCCGGAAACCCAAGGGAAAAAGAGGCTAGGTGGCAAATGGTAAAACCAATGTTGGGCATTGCTGGAAAAGCTTTAATCAAGGCGAACTATCAAGGGGTTCCCATTATAGCCCAACCGCATAAGGGACGCAACAATCCGGGAACATAACACCGATATGACGGAAACTAGGGCGGCAAGAGTGGAACAAAACACTTGACGAGAGACCGAGCCTTCCACCCTTTACCAAATATATAGATGCATTAAGATAACATGGAAATATAATGATATCCCAACAAGTAAATAAATGTTCCAACAAGGAACGGCTCCAATCTTCACCTGCAACTAGCAACGCTATAAGAAGGGGCTGAGCAAAGCGGTAACATAGCCAATCAGCGGTTTGCTAGGACAATGGTGGGTTAGAGGATCAATCATGGCAATTGGGAGGCTGACAAGCAAGTGGTAGGCATCGTAGCATTGGCAAAGCAAAAGAGCGAGCAAAACTAGCATAGCAAAGATAGTAGTGATTTCGAGGGTATGATCATCTTGCCTGCACAGTTGTCAGAGTTGACTGGATCCTCAAAAGCAAACTCAACGGGCTCCTCGTTAGCGAACTCGTCTCCCGGCTCTACCCAACAACAGAAACAAGCAACAAGGATACAATCAACCACGAGCAAACTCAAGCAATACGATGCAAACGATGGTATGCTATGCGGGATGCGATGCGGGATGCAGAATGCAAGACGTGACAGGAAATGCATGAACCTGGCCTCAACTTGGAAAACCAAGTGTGCCACTGGATAGAGGGGATGAAATCACCTGAAAACGATATAAAGATCATAGGAATCGGAGCTACGGTTTGGAAATGGCAAGCGTTTTACGAAACGAACCGATCTGCGATTTACAGCAAGTAGGCTCCTAAATGCAACGAAATGAACATGCTACAGCCACCAAACCTGAAAAAAAATCCATGGCAGGGATGCACACAAGATGCTTAACAAAACAATAGGACTGAGCCACGGCCAAATTCATCCATTAAGGGGTTCAAACAAGCATGGCAAAACTGAATAAGCAAAGCAGATTTCAGACTTAGTGAAATTAACACTAGTCTGAAATTTCAGACCACGATGCTCTCTTCGGAGCAATAAAACAACATGATACATGACCTGAACATGGCAAGTAAGAGCATGGCATGGAGCTACTCAACAAGCTTAACAAAACACCCAAAGTGACCTGGGGCCAAAAGGGTTCACAAAATACTCTAACGAGCAAACGAACATAGATGAAACACAATCAGTTTTCAGACTTAGTGAAAACTGAGACATGCTGAAATTATAACTCACGAAGGCATGTAAACGAGCTCGATGCTCTCACTACGGTGCAAGTCATGGCAAGGCAAGCATATATCCATAAATAAGGCACAAAATTCTAGCTAGACATGGCAAGAACAATGGCATAGCATGCACGAGTCACTAACAATGGCATCGGCAAAATCGCAAAAGAGTTCACGATCTGCCCAAAATAACAACGATGCAAAAGTTGAGCTCGATTGACTCAACCTAGGGTGCTCCAACATAACAAGTAAAGACATGGATGGATAGAGCATAACACGATTAACAAAAGTCCCTTACTGATCATGCTCGAAAGAGGCACGGATCACTAGGAAACAAGCTGAACATATGGCATGATGAACTAAAACATCCCAGACTTTTCACTAAGTCCCTAAAAACAGATTACTTAGGTGCCCCTCTTTGCAAGCTTGCACAAGTCACCACACACATCCTAAAAATGCATGGGTGGCACCTCTGGAAAGAAGACAAAATGCTTAACAATTCATCCCAAAGGGTCACAGGCATATCACGCACACAACAATCATGGCAAAAATGACAAAAGTCAATGATGAGCTAACGGATCTGCAATTTAACTCATGATGCCTCCTTCTAACAGCATTTTGGGCAACAAGATGAACTCAAATGCAAATGATGCAATGGAATGAAATGATGTACTCATCGAGACGAAGATTTTGATATATCATATGTCCAAAACGGAGCTACGGATGCGGAGATATGAGCAGTCAAACATAGCATAAAAAAACTAGGGTTAGGAGATAAAAGTCAACCGGGGGGATTTTAGATCTCAGATCCACTATTCATCACTGTTCATCGGGCGCGGAAGCCGAGATCTCCGGTGAGGTGACCGGCTCCGGCGACCTTGAAACGGCGGCGGGGCGAGGCGGATCTGCCCGGATCCGGACCGGGGCGGCGCGGCGGCGAGGTTCGGGCGGCGGGGCGAGGCCGCGGCGGGCGGTGGTGGCCGGCGACGAGGAGACCCGGGGCGGAGCTTGCCCCGGCCGGCAATGGCGCGGCGGCGGCGGGCTCGGCCGGGCTCGGGGAAGACAACGGCGGCGGGGCGAGCGGGATCTGGCCCGAGGCGGCGAGGAGGCGGGCCCCGCGCGGGCCGGCGGAAGCGGCGGCGATGCGGTCCCCGCGGCGGACATGTGGCGGCGGCTGAGTGGTGGGACTTTTCGTCCGGCGGCGGGCGGACACGTCCGGCCGCGCGGAGATGACTTTTAGGGTTTCGGAGGTGGGAGGAGATCCGAAAAATGGGGGGGCTTTAAATAGGCATAAGTGGAGCTAGGAGAGTCCAAATGAGGTGCGGTTTTCGGCCACACGATCGTGATCGAACGACCGAGACGATGGAGCAGAGTTTGGTGGGTTTTGGGCCAAATTGGAGGGGTGTTGGGCTGCAACACACACGAGGCCTTTTCGGTCCCTTGGTTAACCGTTGGAGTATCAAACGAAGTCCAAATGACCCGAAACTTGATAGGCGGTCTACCGGTAGTAAACAAAGGCCGCATGGCAAGTCTTGGTCCAATCTGGAAATGTTTAATCCCCACACACGAAAGAAAGCTAGAAATGGCCACCCGAGGAGAACGAAGCGCCGGAATGCAAAACGGACAACGGGGAAAATGCTCGAATGCATGAGATGAACATGTATGCAAATGCAATGCACGTGATGACATGATATGAGATGCATGAAAACGAAAACAACACACAGAGACAAAGACCCGAACCCGAGGAATAAATATAACTTAATGCCGGAAACGGCAAGAGTTGGAGTACAAATTGGGAAAGTTATATCTGGGGCGTTACAACACTCCACCACTACGAAAAGATCTCGTCCTGAGATCTAAGACTGAAAGAACTCCGGGTACTCAGAACGGAGGTGATCCTCGCGTTCCCAGGTAGCTTCACGGTCGGAATGGTGTGACCACTTGACTTTGAGAAATTTGATTGACTTGTTGCGAGTTCTGCGTTCAGTCTCTTCAAGGATTGCAACTGGGTGCTCACGGTAGGAGAGATCTTCTTGGAGCTCAATGTCCTCGAAGTTGACGGTGCGCTCAGGCATCTTGAAGCACTTTCGGAGTTGGGAGACATGGAACACATCATTAACATTTGCAAAGTTTGAAGGAAGCTCGAGTTGATAGGCGAGGTCGCCTCTCTTGCTGACAATCTTGAAAGGTCCGACGTATCTAGGGGCAAGCTTCCCTTTGATACCGAAGCGACGAGTCCCTTTCATAGGAGAGACGCGGAGGTAAACATGATCTCCGATCTCGAAAGCCAAATCACGGTGCTTACTATCATAGTAGCTCTTCTGGCGGGATTGGGCTGCTTTGAGGTTATCACGAATGACCTTGCACATTTCTTCTGCCTCTGTGATTAAGTCATTACCCAGCAGCTGACGTTCACCGGTTTCAGACCAGTAGAGAGGGGTACGGCATTTCCTACCATACAGAATTTTGAATGGGGCCTTGCCCGAACTTGCTTGAAAACTGTTGTTGTATGAGAATTCAGCACAGGGAAGACAATCCTCCCACTTCATGCCGAAGGAGATAACACAAGCCCTGAGCATATCTTCAAGAATCTGGTTGACACGCTCGACTTGACCGCTTGTTTGAGGATGGAAAGCAGTGCTGAAGCGAATGTTGGTGCCCATGGCCTTCTGAAAAGAATCCCAAAACTTGGAGGTAAAGATGCTGCCACGGTCTGAAGATATCACTTGAGGAATACCGTGCAGAGAGACAATTCGAGAGGTATAGAGTTCCGCCAATTGAGCTGCAGTGATAGACTCTTTGATAGGCAGAAAGTGAGCCACTTTGGTGAGCTTGTCGATGACAACGAATATAGCATCATTGCCATGCTTGGACTTTGGAAACCCAGTCACGAAGTCCATTTCAATGTGGTCAAATTTCCATTCTGGAATGGCAAGAGGTTGGAGGAGACCTACTGGCCTTTGGTGTTCTGCCTTCACTCTTCTGCAGACATCACATTCATTCACGAATTGAGCGATCTCGCGCTTCATTCGAGTCCACCAATAAGTTTGCTTCAGATCCTGATACATCTTCGTGCTCCCAGGGTGGATGGAGAGGAGAGAGTTGTGAGCCTCGTTCATGATCAGCTTACGAAGTTCACCTTTGGGTACCACAATTCGATCCTCGAAGAAGAGAGTGTCCTTGTCATCAAGTCGGTGGCACTTGTACTTGGACTGACTCTTTGCGATACCAATCTTCACCTTTTTCACCATAGCATCAAGAAGCTGAGCTTGGTGAATCTGGTCTTCCAGGGTAGGAGAAACTTGAAGGTTGGCGAGGAAACCTTGAGGAACAATTTGCAGATTAAGTTTGCGGAAAGCTTCACAAAGCTCGGGTTGATAAGGCTTGAGAATCAGACTGTTGCAATATGCTTTTCTGCTCAAAGCGTCAGCAATCACATTGGCCTTGCCTGGACTATACTTGATACTCGGATTGTACTCTTGAATCATTTCAACCCATCGAGTCTGCCTGAGGTTGAGATTAGGCTGAGTGAAGATGTACTTGAGAATCTTGTGATCAGTGAAAATATCCACTTTCCTTCCCAAGAGAAGATGTCTCCAAGTCAACAAAGCATGCACAACTGCCGCCAACTCGAGATCATGAGTGGGGTAGTTCTTCTCATTAGGCTTCAACTGACGAGAGGTATAAGCAACAACTTTCTTCTCTTGCATCAGTACAGCACCTAGACCTTGGAGAGAGGCATCACAAAAGACCTCGTACGGCTTGGTTTCATTAGGCGGAGTCAGAACTGGAGCAGTGATCAACTTCTCTTTCAAAGTGTTGAAAGCAATATCACACTCCGGAGACCAAACGTACTTGACGTGCTTCTGAAGAAGATTTGAGAGAGGCTTCGCGATCTTGGAAAAATTTTCAACGAATCTTCGGCGGTAGCTTGCGAGACCGAGGAAGCTACGGAGTTGCTTCACGTTCTGAGGAGGTTCCCAATTAACAATTGCAGACACCTTCTCAGGATCCACGGAAATGCCCTTGGCAGAGATGATATGGCCAAGATAAAGCACCTCATCGAGCCAAAATTCACACTTGGAGAACTTGGCGTAGAACTGGTGTTCCCTGAGCTTGTCAAGAACCAAACGCAAGTGCTTGGCATGATCTTCCTTGTTCTTGGAGAAAACCAGAATGTCGTCGAGATAGACCAAAATGAAGTCATTGGTGTAGGGGTTGAAGATGAAGTTCATCATGCGAGAGAACGTCGGAGGAGCATTGGCGAGGCCAAAAGACATGACAGTGTATTCATATGACCCATAGCTTGTTCTGAAGGCCGTCTTGGGAATATCTTGCTCACGAATGCGAATTTGATGATAGCCCATACGAAGATCAAGCTTGGAGAATACTTGGGCACCCTTGAGTTGTTCGAACAGCTCATTAATGTTGGGAAGTGGGTATTTGTTCTTGATGGTCTTCTTGTTCAATGGACGATAATCAACACAAAGTCAGTCCGTTCCATCCTTCTTCTTCACAAAAAGAACACCACAACCCCACGGAGAAGTACTAGGCCGAATGAGACCCATTCTTTCTTGAACATCGAGTTGTTTCTTCAACTCCTTCAACTCTTCGGGGCCGAGCTTGTAGGGACGTTTGCACACAGGTTCCGTACCGGGCTCAAGTTCAATAACAAATTCAACCGGCCGGTGCGGAGGCATCCCTGGGAGTTCTTTTGGGAAGACGTCTTGATACTCACAAACAACTGGGATCTGCGAAATAGCATCCAATTCGCCCTTCTCATTGAGAGAAAACAACCGGATTGTATCATCATGAGCGGAAAAGACAATGACATCCTCAGACGAATGAGTCAGTTGAATCTGCCTGGCTGCACAATCAAGGTGAGCCTTGTGCTTAGAGAGCCAGTCCATCCCAAGAATAAGATCAATATCCGAATTGCCAAGAACCATTGGGGAAGAAAGGAACTTGTAGTCACCCAACGTGATAGTAACATCTGGAGCCATCATTTTGGTGTTCATGAACAAACCCGGAGACGAGACCGCTATCGGCTTAGGCAAATCAATAGTATGCACCTCATGCATGGATGCAAAAGGCTTCGATAAAAATGATAAAGATGCACCAGTGTCAAAAAGTACTCTTGCAGGAATGTCATTAACAGGAAGATTACCCATGATCACGTCTGGTGAGTCCTCTGCCTGAGCTGCATTCAGCAAGTTGACCTTGGTGGACTTGGGGTTATGCTTGACCACTACTGTACTTGCCGATCTGACAGGAGGAGGAGGAGGAAGACGCCTCTGGTTGAAACACTTGTTGGCGTAGTGACCCTTCTGTTGGCACTTGTTGCACGTGACCTCTGAGAGCGGACGGTGGTATGGAGCACTTGATCTTGGAGCTTGAGATGAGGTCTTGTTCTGAAAGCCTGGGTTGGGTGGGTGGGAAGAACCACTGCCACCTTTGCTCTTCTGCTGATACGGCTGACGGAACGGAGGAGGAGGAAGCCAATACTTCTGCTACTTGGCCACTTGAGTAGAGGAAGAAGGCGTAGTGTCTCTGACTCGCTTCCTGGAAGCATCACACCTCAACTGAGCAGCCTCTTGCTTCAGTGCCATGTTGTAGAACTCATCCTATCTCAGCGGCTCAAAAAGGACAAGAGCGAGCTGATTTTCTGCACGGAGACCACCCCTGAACTGATAGATCATACTCTTCTCATCAGGAACATCCTGCTTGGCAAAACGGGCAAGCTTCTGGAACAACTTGTTGTAGTCATAGACAGACAAAGAGCCTTGCTTCAGATTGCGGAATTCCTCACGTTTGCTTTCAGTCACACTTTGAGGGATGTGATGAGCTCGGAAATCACGACGGAAATCATCCCAAGTGATCCAACGTCCACCTCTGGAATCCTTGTACTGCTGGAACCACTCTGCAGCCTGATCTTTGAGCTGGAAAGAAGCGAACTTGACGAAATCTTCAGGCCTGACGTTGCTGCATTCAAAATGCTTGCCCGGATCCACTAGCCAATCGTCAGCATCGGTAGCCTCAACACAATTGCTGAACGTCTTTGGACCATTTGCGAGGAACTGGTTCAGAGTAGCAAAATGGTTCTGATTGTTGCCTTGATTCCCTTGACTGCCTTGATTCCGCTCTTGGAGGATTTGCATGATCAACTGTGTATTTGCATTAGTTGCGGCCATCACAACTTGCCAAGCCTCCGGAGGCGGTGGAGGTGGTGGCGGATCAGGGTTCGGAGTCGTGCGCGTTGGAGGAGCCATCCTGAACAGGTTGACCACCATTAGCACACAAATAGACAAATATTGAAGGTGAATCCAACGGAATGAAAATTGCAACAAAAAGTCTTCACATCTGAACAAAATGAACGAATGCACTTCTCTTGAAGTGGTCACATATTCCTAAATTGCGAAGCCACGAAGAATTAGGTAGAAGAGGTAAATCAACGAGGGATAGAATCAACATATGACGTCGAAGCAGCTTGAATACCACAACTCAAAATAAAACCAAGGGTTGGCTTGTGGAATAAGCCGGAACAAACATATGATAGAAATTTCGTCCGAAGTTTTCGTGGTGGGACCTACACGGGCTCGATCGTACAGCACCATCATGTACAAGGGAGTGCACATGACATACGAAGCGTCCCCGAGTCAGCATAGCCAAGGACTCTTTAAGACACAACGAGACCACTGTAAAATCGACCGTGAATAGGCGAACCACTAGACGTCGAACCCCAATTTCATACTCCCTCCGTTCCTAGATATAGGGTGTATAGTTTTTGGCACGGAAATTAAAGAATGCACGTGGAGGGAAAATTTCACAAGTTTTGAGTGAGATTACGCATGACTAATTGACATGAGAAAATAGAGGAGCTTACATGATATAAGGAAATGTAATCAAAAACCTAAAAAAATTATCCAAACGAGTGGTGTAACGCAATACACCTTATATTTCGGACTTTTTCTCAAAAATCTATACACCTTATATCAAGGAACGGAGGGAGTATCATACATCTTTCGGAAGGATATCCTAAGAGCTACTTGAATTCCCACCTATGAAACTCCCGAAACTTTCCGGTTATGCAATCAGGTGTTGGGGATACAGGGGAAGCATAATATCTCACCCAAGCTAGCAAATCCTACATCCAGCTGTATCCATCCTTCAACACATAACCAAGAACCCTTCGGAAACCATCTACCTCAACCTTCAAAAAGCATCCGTTATACAAGTTATGGCGATACTCCCGAACTCCCGCCCCAGTACTGGGTGGCGTCGAGGTTATCTCACCAACGAACTGCATAAAGGAGATTTTCGATGTCGCGAACATATCTCGAGTATACCAGAATTGCAATGATAAAATTATGATGACAACACCTCAGAGCTCAACTCCCCGGGACACTTCCACTAAACCCCTGACAGGAGGCACCAAGACAGTATTCTCATCATAAGCCATCGGAACAAATCTAAGATACTCGCGTGATCCTAAAAAAAATTTAGTGTAATTTGAGAAGAGAAGAGTCAAAACTCTACGTCAGGATGCCTTACCAGAGCGATGAGGAGACTGGGAAGTAAAAAGAATTCCTAAGCTCTCCGATATATAATTCCTAAGGACTCAAAACATTTTTCTAGACACAACTCGGCTGCTAAAAACGATCAAGCAATGGGGGCTTCTAAGGTCGGGGAAGGCTCTGATTACCAAGTTGTAACGCCCTCGATGCGGCTATATCTCCCACGTGTTGAGGCACGACTTAGAGGCATAGCCGCATTGAAAGCAATGTCGCAAGTCGGGAAATCATCACACATCCCATGTACATAAATAATATAAAGGGGAAGAACATAGTTGGCTTACACTCGCCACGTCACATCAAAGTACATAAATAACATCCATCATACAAATCACTCATGGCCCGACTACGGCGCCAAAATAGAAAAGACCCCCAACATGCGGCAAGGCCATGAATCTAACCCAGAATGGGCACCACTACTGATCATCAGGAAAAGACACATAGTAACGCTGAGAGTCCTCGTCGTACTCCCACTTGAGCTCAAGTGCGCCATCTAGAGCTGTATCATCTGTCCCTGCATCTGGTGTAATAGTAATCTGTGAGCCACAGGGACTCAGCAATCTCGCACCCTCGCGATCAAGACTATTTAAGCTTAATAGGTAGGAAAGGGGTCATGTATAAGTGGAGCTGCAGCAAGCGACTAGCATATATGGTGGCTAACTTATTCGCAAAAGAGAGCGAGAAGAGGAGGCAAAGCACGAGCAAGGAACTAGAGAGCAACCTGCGCAAACATAACTCCAACACCGTGTCCGCTTCCTGGACTCCGCCGAGAAGAGGCCATCACGGCAACACACTCAGTTGATTCATTTTAATTAATTAAGGTTCAAGTTATCTACAACCGGACATTAGAAAATTCCCATCTGCCCATAACCGCGGACACGGCTTTCGAAAGATCAATCCCTGCAGGGGGGTCCCAACTTAGCCCATAACAAGCTCTCACGGTCAACGAAGGAATAGACCTCCACCCAAGACACATCGATCAGACTCGGTATCTCGGTACAACAAGACGATTCGACAGGTTAAAACAAGACCAGCAACACCACCCAGATGTGCCGACAAATCCCGATAGGAGCTGCACATATCTCGTTCTCAGGGCACACCGGATGAGCAAGACGTCGGGTAGGCCAGCCCAGAGTTGCCCCTGGTAGCCCCAGACATCGCTCGGTGGGACCAACACTCAGAGGAGCACTGGCCCGGGGGGTTAAAATAAGATGACCCTCGGGCTCCGGAAACCCAAGGGAAAAAGAGGATAGGTGGCAAATGGTAAAACCAATGTTGGGCATTGCTGGAAAAGCTTTAATCAAGGCGAACTATCAAGGGATTCCCATTATAGCCCAACCGCATAAGGGACGCAACAATCCGGGAACATAACACCGATATGACGGAAACTAGGGCGGCAAGAGTGGAACAAAACACTTGGCGAGAGACCGAGCCTTCCACCCTTTACCAAATATATAGATGCATGAAGATAACATGGAAATATAATGATATCCCAACAAGTAAATAAATGTTCCAACAAGGAACGGCTCCAATCTTCACCTGCAACTAGCAACGCTATAAGAAGGGGCTGAGCAAAGCGGTAACCTAGCCAATCAACGGTTTGCTAGGACAATGGTGGGTTAGAGGCTCAATCATGGCAATTGGGAGGCTGACAAGCAAGTGGTAGGCATCGTAGCATTGGCAAAGCAAAAGAGCGAGCAAAACTAGCATAGCAAAGATAGTAGTGATTTCGAGGGTATGATCATCTTGCCTGCACAGTTGTCAGAGTTGACTGGATCCTCAAAAGCAAACTCAACGGGCTCCTCGTTAACGAACTCGTCTCCCGGCTCTACCCAACAACACAAACAAGCAACAAGGATACAATCAACCACGAGCAAACTCAAGCAATACGATGCAAACGATGGTATGCTATGCGGGATGCGATGCGGGATGCAGAATGCAAGACGTGACAGGAAATGCATGAACCTGGCCTCAACTTAGAAAACCAAGTGTGCCACTAGATAGAGGGGATGAAATCACCTGAAAACGATATAAAGATCATAGGAATCGGAGCTACGGTTTGGAAATGGCAAGCGTTTTACGAAACGAACCGATCTGCGATTTACAGCAAGTAGGCTCCTAAATGCAACGAAATGAACATGCTACAGCCACCAAACCTGAAAACAAAATCGATGGCAGGGATGTACACAAGATGCTTAACAAAACACTAGGACTGAGCCACGGCCAAATTCATCCATTAAGGGGTTCAAACAAGCATGGAAAAACTGAATAAGCAAAACAGATTTCAGACTTAGTGAAATTAACACTAGTCTGAAATTTCAGACCACGATGCTCTCTTCGGAGCATCCAAACAACATGATACATAACCTGACCATGGAAAGTAAGAGCATGGCATGGAGCTACTCAACAAGCTTAACAAAACACCCAAAGTGACATGGGGCCAAATGGGTTCACAAAATACTCTAACGAGCACACGAACATAGATGAAACACAATCAGTTTTCAGACTTAGTGAAAACTGAGACATGCTGAAATTATAACTCACGGAGGCATGTAAATGAGCTCGATGCACTCACCACGGTGCAAGTCATAGCAAGGCAAGCATATATCCATAAAGAAGGCACAAAATGCTAGCTAGACATGGCAAGAACAATGGCATAGCATGCACGGATCACTAAAAATTGCAAAGAAGACAAAATGCTTAACAATTCATCCCAAAGGGTCACAGGCATATCACGCACACAACAATCATGGCAAAAATGACAAAAGTCAATGATGAGCTAACGGATCTGCAATTTAACTCATGATGCCTCCTTCTAACAGCATTTTGGGCAACAAGATGAACTCAAATGCAAATGATGCAATGGAATGAAATGGTGTACTCGTCGAGACGAAGATTTTGATATATCATATGTCCAAAACGGAGCTACAGATGCGGAGATATGAGCAGTCAAACATAGCATAAAAAACTAGAGTTAGGAGACAAAAGTCAACCGGGGGGATTTTAGATCTCAGATCCACTGTTCATCACTATTCATCGGGCGCGGAAGCCGAGATCTCCGGCGAGGTGGCCGGCTCCGGCGACCTTGAAACGGCGGCGGGGCGAGGCGGATCCGCCCGGATCCGGACCGGGGCGGCGCGGCGGCGAGGTTCGGGCGGCGGGGCGAGGCCGCGGCGGGCGGTGGTGGCCGGCGACGAGGAGACCCGGGGCGGAGCTTGCCCCGGCCGGCAATGGCGCGGCGGCGGCGGGCTCGGCCGGGCTCGGGGAAGACAACGGCGGCGGGGCGAGCGGGATCTGGCCCGAGGCGGCGAGGAGGCGGGCCCCGCGCGGGCCTGGGCGGGCCGGCGGAAGCGGCGGCGATGCGGTCCCCGCGGAGGACATGTGGCGGCGGCTGAGTGGTGGGATTTTTCGTCCGGCCGCGTGGAGATGACTTTTAGGGTTTCGGAGGTGGGAGGAGATCCGAAAAAGGGGGGCTTTAAATAGGCATAAGTGGAGCTAGGAGAGTCCAAATGAGGTGCGGTTTTCGGCCACGCGATCATGATCGAACGACCGAGATGATGGAGAAGAGTTTGGTGGGTTTTGGGCCAAATTGGAGGGGTGTTGGGCTGCAACACACACGAGGCCTTTTCGGTCCCTCGGTTAACCGTTGGAGTATCAAACGAAGTCCAAATGACCCGAAACTTGACAGGCGGTCTACCGGTAGTAAACCAAGGCCACATGGCAAGTCTCGGTCCAATCCGGAAATGTTTAATCCCCACACACGAAAGAAAGCTAGAAATGGCCACCGGAGGAGAACGAAGTGCCGGAATGCAAAACGGACAACAGGGAAAATGCTCGAATGCATGAGATGAACATGTATGCAAATGCAATGCACGTGATGACATGATATGAGATGCATGAAAACGAAAACAACACACGGAGACAAAGACCCGAACTCGAGGAATAAATATAACTTAATGCCGGAAATGGCAAGAGTTGGAGTACAAATTGGGAAAGTTATATCTGGGGCGTTACACATAGGCATAGCAAAAGAGCGAGCATATAGCAAGCAAAGATAGAAGTGATTTCGAGGGTATGGTCATCTTGCCTGCAAAGTTCTCTGAGTTGACCTTAGCTTGATCCTCGTAAGCGTACTCAACGAGCTCCTCGTTCACGTACTCGTCTCCTGGCTCTACCCAAAGCAAGAACACAAGCAAAGGGAGACACAATCAACCACGTGCAATGCACAAGCAACATGATGCAAAACATGGCATGATATGCGGGATGCGATATGCGATGCATATGCATGTTTCGGAAAGGAAAGATTGAACCTGGCCTCAACTTGGAAAACCAAGAGTACCACTGGAAAGAGGAGTTGATTTTGGTCGAAATCGATATAAAGATCAGTGGAATCGGATGCACGGTTTGCAAATGACAAGCAAAACAAATATGACACAAAGCTACAATTAACAGCACGAGGCCATCTAAATGCATCAAGAACAACAAGCTACTGCACTCTAACATAACAACAAAATACATGGCAGGGATCCACTCAAGATGCTTGACAAAAGATGAACACTGAGCTACGACTAATTCACTCAATAGCAGGTTCAAACAAGCATGTCAAAAGTGCAAAAGATATCAGGTTACAGACTTAGTGAAAAATAACATGTTAGGGATTTAACATCAGGAAGCAATGTTTAGAGCAAGATAACAACATGCTATAGGAACATATCATGGCAAAGCAAAGCATGGCATGAAGCTACTCAAAGCATACAACAAAAGTCCCTTACTGACCATAAGCCAAAAGGGATCAGAAAATACAATTGCATCCATGTGAGCATAGCAATTATCGTTAACAGATTCAGACTTAGTAGAAAACTGGAACATTGCAAAACAGACATTAAGTAGGCATGTTTACTGGCTCGATGCACTCACCACAAGGCATTGCATGACAAACTAAGCATACACCCATCAATTAGACATGGCATAGAAGCTAAACATGGCAAGAACAACAACATAGCATGCATGGATCAACTACAACAAGCTCGGCAAAAATGCTTAACGCGTAAACAATCTGCCAGGAACATTTTATATAAAAAGTAGAGCTCGATTGACTCAAGCTAGGGTGCTCCATAATTTCGAACAAAGACATGGATGGATAGAGCGCCACAATATCTACAAAACATCCTTACTGATCATGCTCAAAAGAGGCATGGATCCCTTTGTAGCAACAAGAATACATGGCATAAAAATATTGACAGGGCAAAGACTTAGAATATTTCGAAGTCCGTGAAATCAGCAACATTATGAGAGCTACTTTGCATGCTTGTGCTAGTCACCACAGAGATCACAAAAATACATGGTATACACCCCTGTAAAGATGACATGGCATACTTCAAAACACATGTAGGGCTCAAGTTCATAGGAGGCACACAACAATCATGGCAAAAATGACAAATGTCCAAACTCTGATAAGAATCTGAAACTAATATAAACTAGCACTCATTGTTGAGGAAATCGTTAACTGGTAACTACTCGGTTGGCTGGCGAGTAGGGGATTAATAGGCTAATCGGCAAGTTAATCGGCCATTTAATCAATTAATAGGATGATTTATTAGTTTATCGGCTAATCGGTGACCCTATGAGTAGGGATTAATCGGCAAGTTAACTGGTTAATCGGATGAATTCTTGAACAGGGCTAGCACTCTTGCAACAACATTTAGGGCATCAATATGAGCTCAAAAGGACATGGTGCAATGGAATGAAATGAATTACTCGACGAGACGAAGAATTTGATATGCTACACGCCCAAAACGGGGCCACGGATGCAGAGTTATGCCATGATGAAAATTGCATAAAAATTCTAGGGTTAGGGCAAAAGTCAACCCTCAAGATTTTGGATCCAGATCTGCATGCTTCCCGAGGCGCTCGCTGGAGTACTCGCCGGAACAGTGGTCGCCGAAGATCGAGGTGGCCGGAGGAGAGGTCGAGGAGGAGGCCGGCCGGAGGAGAGGTCGCTGGGGCGGTCGCCGGCGCCGGGCGGCGAGGTGGCCGCGGCGAGAAGGCGCGGCAGAGGGCGGCGCCGCGCGCGGGCGCGGGCACGGCTCGTGAGGGGGAGATCCGGCGGGGACACGTGTCACACCCTGGTTGGCTGGAGGCGACGGCGGCGGATGTGTCCGGCGCGAACGGACGCGTCCGGCGGCGGGAGGTGAGGGGAGCTAGGGTTTCGCCCGAAAAATTCGGAGGAGGGTCTATATTTATAGGTAGAGGGAGCTAGGAGGCTCCAAATTGAGCACGGTTTGCAGCCACGCAATCGTGATCGAATGGCCTAGATGATGGAGGAGGTTTAGGTGGGTTTTGGGCCACTTTGGAGGGGTGTTGGGCTGCAACACAAACGAGGCCTTTTCGGTTCCTCGGTTAACCGTTGGATTATCAAACGAAGTCCAAATGGCACGAAACTTGACAGGCGGTCTACCGGTAGTAAACCAAGGCCGCTTGGCAAGTCTCGGTCCAATCCGAGAACGTTTAACACCCGCACACGAAAAGAGGTAAAAGGGGGCACCAGAGGACATAGGAGCGCCGGAATGCAAAGCGGACAACGGGGAAAATGCTCGAGTGCATGAGACGAACACGTATGCAAATGCGATGCACATGATGACATGATATGAGATGCATGACATGACAAAAGCAACACGAAGAAAAAACCCGACAATGAGGAAATATCATAACTTAGTGCCGAAAATGGCAAGAGTTGGAATACAAATATGGTAGGTTACATACGGGGTGTTACAACACTCCACCACTACGAAAGGATCTCGTCCCGAGATCTAGGACTGGAAAAACTCCAAGTACTCAGAACGGAGGTGGTCCTCGCGTTCCCAGGTGGCTTCACGGTCGGAATGATGTGACCACTTGACTTTCAGGAATTTGATAGACTTGTTGCGAGTCTTGCACTCAATTTCTTCAAGAATAGCAACGGGGTGCTCATGATAAGACATGTCTTCCTGTAGATCAATCTCTTCAAAGTTGATGGTGCGGTTAGGAGTCTTGAAACACTTGCGGAGTTGAGACACGTGAAACATGTCGTGCACATTTGCAAAGTTGGATGGAAGCTCAAGTTGATAGGTGAGATCGCCTCTTTTGCCAATGATCTTGAAAGGACCCACGTATCTAGGGGCAAGCTTCCCTTTGATACCGAAGCGACGAGTACCTTTCATTGGAGAGACGCGAAGGTAGACATGGTCTCCGATCTCGAAAGACAAGTCATGATGCTTGCTATCATAGTAACTCTTCTGGCGCGATTACGCGGCTTTGAGATTTTCACGAATGACTTTGCACATTTCTTCAGCCTCTGTGATCAAGTCATTGCCAAGAAGTTGGTGTTCACCAGTCTCTGACAAGTTAAGTGGGGTACGACACTTCCTGCCATAGAGAATCTCGAATGTGGCCTTCCCTGAACTCGCTTGGAAGCTGTTGTTGTAGGAGAACTCGGCATATGGAAGACAATCTTCCCACTTGATATCGAAAGAGATGACACAAGCCCTGAGCATATCTTCAAGAATTTGATTGACTCGCTCGACTTGGCCACTAGTTTGAGGATGAAAGGCTGTGCTGAATCGAATGTTGGTGCCCATGGCCTTCTGAAAAGAATCCCAGAACTTAGAGGTGAAGATGTTGCCATGATCTGAAGATATCAACTGCGGAATGCTGTGCAGAGAGACAATCCTGGAGGTATATAGCTCTGCCAACTGACCTGCTGTGATATATTCTTTGATAGGAAGAAAATGAGCCACTTTGGTGAGCTTGTCGATGACAACGAAGATAGCATCATTGCCATGCTTGGACTTTGGAAATCCAGTCACAAAGTCCATCTCAATATGGTGAAACTTCCATTCTGGAATGGCAACAGGTTGGAGGAGACCAGCTGGTCGTTGGTGTTCTGCTTTCACTCTTCTGCAGACATCACATTCATTCACGAACTGAGCAATCTCGCGCTTCATTCAAGTCCACCAATACGACTGCTTGAGGTCATGGTACATCTTTGTACTTCCAGGGTGGATAGAGAGGAGTGAATTGTGAGCCTCGTTCATAATGACTTTACGAAGGTCACCCTTAGGAACAACAATGCGATCCTCGAAGAATAGAGTATCCTTGTCATCAAGACAATAACACTTGTACTTGGGTTGACTCTTGGCAATCCCAATCTTCATCTTCTTCACCATAGCATCAAGAAGTTGAGCCTCACGAATCTGATCTTCCAAAGTAGGAGAGACTTGGAGGTTGGCAAGGAATCCTTGAGGAACAACTTGGAGGTTGAGTTTGCGGAAAGCTTCACAAAGCTCTGGTTGGTAAGGCTTGAGAATCAAGCTGTTGCAGTAAGCCTTCCTACTCAATGCGTCAACAATTACATTGGCCTTGCCTGGAGTATATTCAATACTCAGATTATACTCTTGAATCATTTCGACCCAACGAGTCTGCCTAAGGTTGAGGTTTGGCTGAGTGAAAATGTACTTGAGACTCTTGTGATCAGTGAAGATGTCCACTTTTCTTCCCAACAAGAGATGTCTCCAAGTTAAGAGAGCATGAACAACTGCCGCCAACTCGAGGTCATGAGTGGGTAGTTCTTTTCGTTGGGCTTCAACTGGCGAGAGGTATAGGCCACAACTTTCTTCTCTTGCATCAACACTGCACCGAGACCTTGAAGGGAAGCATCACAGAAAACTTCAAATGGTTTGGATTCATCAGGAGGAGTCAGAACTGGAGCAGTGACTAACTTCTCTTTCAGGGTGTTGAAAGCGATGTCACATTCATGCGACCAGACGTACTTCACATGCTTCTAGAGAAGGTTGGAAAGAGGCTTCGCGATCTTTGAGAAGTTCTCAACGAACCTTTGACAATAGCTTGCGAGCCCAAGGAAGCTGCGGAGTTGCTTCACATTCTGAGGTGGTTCCCAATTCACAATTGCAGACACCTTCTCAGGATTAACAGCTATGCCCTTGGCGGAGATGATATGCCCAAGGTAGAGAACCTCATCGAGCCAAAACTCACACTTTGAAAACTTCGCATAGAACTAATGTTCTATGAGTTTATCCAGCACCAATCTCAAGTGCTTGGCATGATCCTCCTTGTTCTTGGAAAAGACAAAAATGTCATCGAGGTAGACCAAGACGAAGTCATTTGTGTAGGCGTTGAAGATGAAGTTCATCATGCGAGAGAATATTGGAGGAGCGTTGACAAGGCCGAAAGACATGACAGTGTATTCATATGAACCATAGCTTGTTCTGAATGTTGTCTTGGGGATATCTTCTTCACGAATGCGAATCTGATGATAGCCCATACGGAGATCAAGCTTGGAGAATAATTGAGCACCTTTGAGTTGTTCGAAAAGCTCATTGATGTTGGGAAGTGGGTACTTGTTCTTTATGGTCTTCTTGTTCAATGGACGGTAGTCGACACAAAGTCGGTCTGTTCCATCCTTCTTCTTGACAAAAAGAACACCACAACCCCATGGAGAAGAACTTGGTCGGATGAGACCCATATGCTCTTGAATATCGAGTTGCTTCTTCAGCTCCTTCAACTCTTCAGGTCCAAGCTTGTAAGGACGTTTGCAAACAGGTTCCGTGCCAGGCTCAAGATCGATGATGAATTCAACTGGCCGGTGCGGAGGCATTCCTGGAAGCTCTTCTGGAAAGACGTCTTGATACTCACAAACGACTGGAATCTGAGAATGGCATCCAGCTCGCCCTTCTCACTGAGAGAAAATAGTTGAATGGTATCATCACGAGCGGCAAAGACGATTACATCCTCAGATGAGTGTGTCAATTATATCTGCCTGGTAGCACAATCAAGCTGAGCCTTGTGCTTAGAAAGCCAGTCCATTCCGAGAATAAGATCAATATCCGAGTTACCAAGGACCACTAGAGAGGACAGAAACTTATAGTCGCCCAACGTGATAGTAACATCCGGGACCATAGAGCTTGCGTTCATGAATTTACCCGGAGAAACCACTGATAACTCTCTAGGTAAATCTTGGAAAGGCAACTCATGCTTAGATGCAAATGGTCTTGAAATGAAACAATGCGATGCACCAGTATCAAAAAGGACTTTTGCAGGAATATCGTTAACAGGAAGGTTACCCATTATCACATATGACGAGTCCTCTGCCTGAGCTATGTTCATCAAGTTGACCTTTGCAGACTTGGGGTTATGCTTGACCACTGTGGTACTGGCAGATCTCACAGGAGGAGGAGGAGGAAGATGCCTTTGATTGAAGCATTTGTTGGCATAGTGACCCTTCTGCTGACACTTGTTGCACGTGACCTCCGAGAGCGGACGGTGATACAGAGCACTTGATCTTGGAGCATGAGACGAAGTCTTGTTCTGAAAGCCTGGGCTGGGTGGGTGGGAAGATCCATTGCCACCTTTGCTCTTCTGTTGATAAGGCTGACGGAACGGAGGAGGAGGAGGCAACCAATACTTTTGCTGCTTAGTTACCACCTGAGTTGAGGAAGAAGGAGTTGCATCCCTGACTCGCTTCTTGGAAGCATCGCACTTGAGCTGAGCAGCCTCTTATTTCAGTGCCATGTTGTAAAACTCATCGTACTTCTGCGGCTCAAAAAGCACGAGAGCTAGTTGGAGATCTTCTCTGAGGCCACCTCCGAACTGATAAATCATGCTCTTCTCGTCAGGGATGTCTTGCTTAGCGAAACAAGCGAGCTTCTGGAACATGATGTTGTACTGGTAAACAGACAAGCTGCCTTGCTTTAGATTGTGGAACTCCTCACGCTTGCTCTCAACAACACTCTGAGGAATGTGGTGAGCTTTGAAGTCTTGACGGAATTCATCCCAGGTAATCACACGACCTCCTCTGGAATCTTTGTACTGTTGATACCACTCAGCAGCGTCTTTGAGTTGGAACGAAGCAAACTTGACAAAGTCCTCAGGCCTGACATTGCTGCACTCGAAAGGCTTGCAGATATCCACGAGCTAATCATCGGCGTCTGTTGCCTTGACACAGTTGCTGAAGGTCTTTGGCTGGTTTGCGAGGAACTGGTTGAGTGTAGCAAACTGATTCTGAAAGTTCCCATGGCCTTGATTTCCTTGGTTGCGTTCTTGCAAGAGTTGGATAAGCATCTGCATGTTTGCATTGGTAGCGGCCATCACAGCTTGCCATGCCTCCGGAGGTGGAGGTGGTGGTGGTGGATCAGGATTCAGACGCATTGGAGGAGCCATCCTGAAGAGGGTGACATCCGTTAGCATCTTGAAAGACATATATTCAAGCTGAATCAAATGGATCGAAGTTGCAACATATAGTCTTAACATCCGAACAAAATGAACGAATGCATTCCAATTGAAGTGGTAACACTTCCATAGATTGAGAAGCCACTTAGATAGAGGTAGAAGAATAAAACAACAAGGTACAGACAAGAACAAATACTTGGTAAGGATTACCCAATCACAAACCAAATATTCGCGGAAGAAACACTTGAGCTACATGAATTCCCACCTATGAAATTCCCGAACCTTTCCGGTTATGCAATCATGTGTTGGGGATACAGGGGAAGCATAATATCTCACCCAAAGCTAGCAAATCCTACATCCAGCTATATCCATCCTTCAACACATAACCAAGAAACCTTCGGAAATCATTTACCTCAACCTTCGAAAAGCATACGTTATACGAGTTATGGCGATACTCCCGAACTCCCGCCCCAGTACTGGGTGGCGACAAGTTTATCTCACCAACAACTGCATAAAGGAGATTTTTTATGTCGAAGAAACTCAGGTATTCCAGAATTGCAATGATAAAATTGTGACGACAACACCTCGGAGCTCAACTCCCCGGGACACTGCCACAACCCTAAATGTCAGGAGGCACCAAGAACAATGTTCTCGTCACAAATCCATCGGAACGATTCCAAGATACCCACGTGATCCTAAATTTTTTTAGTGAAATTTGAGAAGAGAAGAGTCAAAACTCTACGTCAGGATGCCTCACCAGAGCGATGAAGGGACTGACGAGCAAAAAGAATCCTACTCTCCAATATATATAATCCTAAATGACTCAAAACATTTTTCTAGACTCAACAACACCAACGATTATCAAGCAGGGGGGCACCTAAGTCGGGGAAGGCTCTGATACCAACTTGTCACGCCCACGATGCGGCTATATCTCCCACGTGTCGAACACGACTTAGAGGCATAACCGCATTGTAAGCAATGTCGCAAGTGAGGTAATCTTCACACAACCCATGTAATGAATAAGGAAAAGAGGTACATAGTTGGCTTACACTCGCCACGTCACATAATAGCATAAATATCATTAAATTCATCCAGATACAATCAAGGTCCGACTACGAAACCAAAATAAAGAACAACCCCAAATGCGACAAAGTCCCCGACCGCCCCCAACTGGGCACCACTACTGATCGTCTCGAAAGGAAACGTAGTATCATCCGGAGTCCTCATCAAACTCCCACTTGAGCTCAGTCGAATCTCTTGGAGCGGTATCATCGGTCCATGCATCTTGTTTTTGGGTAATCTGTGAGTCACGGGGACTCAGCAATCTCACACCCTCGCGATCAAGACTATTTAAGCTTATGGGTAGGGTAAAAGTATGAGGTGGAGCTGCAGTAAGCACTAGCGTATATGGTGGCTAACATACGCAAAAGAGAGCGAGAAGAGAAGGCAAACGCACGGTCAAGAAACTATGATCAAGAAGTGATCCTAGAACAACCTACATTCAAGCATAACTCGAGACCGTGTTCTCTTCCCGGACTCCGCCGAAAAGAGACCATCGTGGCCACACACTCTGTTGACTTATTTTAATTAAGTTAAGGTTCAGGTTTTCTACAACCGGACATTAACAAATTCCCATCTGCCCATAACCGAGGGCATGGCTTTCGAAAGTTCAAATCCCTGCAGGGGTGTCCCAACTTAGCCCATCACAATCTCTCACGGTCAACGAAGGATATTCCTTCTCCCAAGACAATCCGATCAGACTCGGAATCCCGGTTACAAGACATCTCAACAATGGTAAAACCAAACCAGCAAAGCCGCCTGAATGTGCCGACAAATCCCGATAGGAGCTGCACATATCTCGTTCTCAGGGCACATCGGACGAGCCAGACGTCGGGTAGGCCAGCCCAGAGTTGCCCCTGGTGGCACCGGACATCGCCTAGTTTGGACCAACACTTAGAGAAGCACTAGCCCGGGGGGTTAAAATAAAGACGACCCTTGAGTCCGCGAAACCCAAGGGAAAAGGGTAGGTGGCAAATGGTAAAACCAAGGTTGTGCATTGCTGGAAGAGTTTTATTCAAGGCGAACCATCAAGGGGTTCCCATTATAACCCAACCGTGTAAGGAACGAAAAATCAAGGAACATAACACCGGTATGACGGAAACTAGGGCGGCAAGAGTGGAACAAAACACCAGGCATAAGGCCGAGCCTTCCACCCTTTACCAAGTATATAGGTGCATTAAAATAGACAAGATATAATAATGGTATCCCAACAATAAACATGTTCCAACAAGGAACAAACTCCAATCTTCACCTAGAACTAGCAACGCTAAAAGAGGGGCTGAGCAAAGCGGTAACATAGCCAAACAACGGTTTGCTAGGACAAAGTGGGTTAGAGGTTTGACATGGCAATATGGGAGGCATGATGAGCAAGTGGTAGGTATCGTAGCATAGGCATAGCAAAAGAGCGAGCATCTAGCAAGCAAAGATAGAAGTGATTTCGAGGGTATGGTCATCTTGCCTGCAAAGTTCTCCGAGTTGACGTTAGCTTGATCCTCGTAAGCGTACTCAACGGGCTCCTCAATAACGTAATCGTCTCCCGGCTCTACCCAAAGCAAGAACACAAGCAAAGGGAGACACAATTAACCACGTGCAATGCACAAGCAACATGATGCAAAACATGGCATGATATGCGGGATGCGATATGCGATGCATATACATGTTTCGGAAAGGAAAGATTGAACCTGGCCTCAACTTGGAAAACCAAGAGTGCCACTGGAAAGAGGAGTTGATTTCGGTCGAAATCGATATAAAGATCACCGGAATCGGATGCACGGTTTGCAAATGACAAGCAAAACAAATATGGCACAAAGCTGCGATTAACAGCACGAGGCCATCTAAATGCATCAAGAACAACAAGCTACTGCACTCTAACATAACAAAAAAATACATGACAGGGATCCACTCAAGATGCTTGACAAAAGATGAACACTGAGCTACGACTAATTCACTCAATAGTAGGTTAAAACAAGCATGACAAAAGTGCAAAAGATATCAGGTTACAGACTTAGTGAAAAATAACATGTCAGGGATTTAACATCAGGAAGCAATGTTTAGAGCAAGATAACAACATGCTACAGGAACATATCATGGCAAAGCAAAGCATGACATGAAGCTACTCAAAGCATACAACAAAAGTCCCTTACTGACCATAAGCCAAAAGGGATCAGAAAATACAATGGCATCCATGTGAACATAGCAATTATCGTTAACAGATTCAGACTTAGTAGAAAACTGGACCATGGCAAAACAGACATTAAGTAGGAACGTTTACGAGCTCGATGCACTCACCACAAGGCATTGCATGACAAACTAAGAATACACCCAGCAAGTAGACATGGCATAGAAGCTAAACATGGCAAGAACAACAACATAGCATGCATGGATCAACTACAACAAGCTCGGCAAAAATGCTTAACACGTAAACAATCTGCCAGGAACATTTTATATAAAAAGTAGAGCTCGATTGACTCAAGCTAGGGTGCTCCATAATTTCAAACAAAGACATGGATGGATAGAGCGCCACAATATCTACAAAACATCCTTACTGATCATGCTCAAAAGAGGCATGGATCCCTTTGTAGCAACAAGAATACATGGCATAAAAATATTGACAGGCCAAAGACCTAGAATATTTCTAAGTCCCTGAAATCAACAACATTATGAGAGCTACTTTGCATGCTTGTTCTAGTCACCACAAAGATCACAAAAATACATGGCATACACCCCTGTAAAGATGGCATGGCATACTTCAAAACACATGTAGGGCTCAAGTTCATAGGAGGCACACAACAATCATGGCAAAAATGACAAATGTCCAAACTCTGATAAGAATCTGAAACTACTATAAACTAGCACTCTTGCAATAGCATTTAGGGCATCAATATGAGCTCAAAAGAACATGGTGCAATGGAATGAAATGAAGTACTCGACGAGACGAACAATTTGATATGCTACATGCCCAAAACGGGGCCACGGATGTAGAGTTATGCCATGATGAAAATTGCATAAAAATTCTAGGGTTAGGGCAAAAGTCAACCCTCGAGATTTTGGATCCAGATCTACACGCTTCCCGAGGCGCTCGCCGGAGTACTCGCCGAAACAGTGGTGCCGGAGATCGAGGTGGCCGGAGGAGAGGTCGAGGAGGAGGCCGGCCGGAGGAGAGGTCGCCGGGGCGGTCGCCGGCGTCAGGCGGCGAGGTGGCCACGGCGAGGAGGCGCAGCGGAGGGCGGCGGCCTCGGGGCGGTGCTTGCCAGCGAGGAGCGAGGCGGCGGGGCGCGGCGTTGGCGGGCAACGGCGTGGCGGAGGGCGGCGGCGCGCTATGGCGCGGGGAGGGCCTGCCCTGGGAAGAGCGGGCCGGCGGTGGGGGAGATCTGGCGGGGACATGTGTCACACCATGGTTCGCTGGAGGCGACGACGTCAGATGTGTCCGGTGCGAAAGGATGCGTCCGGCGGCGGGAGGTGAGGGGAGCTAGGGTTTCGCCTGAAAAATCCGGTGGGGGGGGGTCTATATTTATAGGTAGAGGGAGCTAGGAGGCTCCAAATTGAGCACGGTTTGTGGCCACGCGATCGTGATCGAACAGCCTAGATGATGGAGGAGGTTTAGGTGGGTTTTGGGCCACTTTGGAGGAGTGTTGGGCTGCAACACAAAAGAGGCCTTTTTGGTTCCTCGGTTAACCGTTGGAGTATCAAACGAAGTCCAAATGGCACGAAACTTGACAGGCGGTCTACCGGTAGTAAAGCAAGGCCGCTTGGCAAGTCTCGGTCCAATCCGAGAACGTTTAACACCCGCACATGAAAATAGGTAAAAGGGGGCACCGGAGGACATAGGAGCGCCGGAATGCAAAACGGACAACGGGGCAAATACTCGGATGCATGAGACGAACACGTATGCAAATGCGATGCACATGATGACATGATATGAGATGCATGACACGACAAAAGCAACACGAAGACTAAAACCCGACAACGAGGAAATATCATAACTTAGTGCCAAAAATGGCAAGAGTTGGAATACAAATATGGCAGGTTACATACGGGGTGTTACACAAGCTTAGGGATGCGCTTGTCCGAAATGTAGGGTAAGTTACCAGCGTACCCCCACCGGTTTTGACACCGTGACGTGGAGCTTCATTTCTGGCTGAGGGGTAGAAGGGGGATTTCACATGTCTGGGCTGCGGGAGCGATTTCGGATGAGGAGGGAGTTCTCGCGCGCGTCCAAATTTCGGGATAACAAGGCGCGGCGCGGGTTGAAGAAGCGGGAGTTTCAAAGCAGGTGAGACAAAAGATACTCGAGCTTCAAAATTTCGGGATAACAAGGTGCGGATTCCTTGTTCGGCAGAACAAACTTAACGTGTAAAAAAACAATTCATACAAGACACAAGAGAGTCATGTCCCCTTTTACTATATTGCTATAGATGACATTGAAAAAACTACAAGAAAAATGTAAAAAAAAATCGAGAACAAGATTACCCTCACAGTACCAAATCGATTCGCACTTCCCTCAACAACAACAAAAAAACAAATCAATTCCCACCAAAGAAAGAGTAATGTCCCTTTTTATATGATTACAGATGCCATGATCTCGAATTTCAATTTTTGAATCCACGTTATGTTGAATTCGAATATATCGTTAGGTGACCTTGCGGTTTATAATTGATGTAGTCGTACATTTTGATCTTCCATCATATATGAACATTTTACTCCACCATGTGAACATATATATTGTCGTCTACCATATGGACTAAATTTGAATCAATTTTCCTTATTTGAATACGATTGTTGTCAAGTTATACAATAATTTAAATATTTTCTTCATAACAAAAAACATACATATAGCAGTAATCATATTTCACTATGAACTACATGTACCATATGCTCTCCAATTCAAATATTTGTATCCATTTTATGTTGAATTCAAATCATAGTACATTATTGGTCTAGGTAGTGAGATGTTTGGGATAATCTAAACCCTGTTTTCATACATATAATTTTTGGCTGAATTGGGACAAGTTTTGGTATAAGCCTCTTGCAAAACCGGAGATTCTCTCATGAAAGCCTCGTGGTTCCGAGAGGGAACGTGTTACCTTTGTGTGCGAAACGATATACGCTGCCTCCCCCCTAATTTTATTTACAGAGGAAACATAGAACTATATGAGTGCCCTGTTAAATTTTGGAATTATTTCGGGTTCATTTGGCCTTTTTATACATTAATTGAGTTTCTGGACTTTTAATGTGCATAATCTAAATATGAATTTAATGCACATGCTCTGGTGCACCAAAGTGGGTTGAAAATCACATGTGTGTCCTTGGTTGAATTTCTAGGTCCCATGGAAGAAATGAGAATGAAATTCAAACATCTGGGCATCATGACTCGGCCGAGAACATCGAGAAACTTTGATTTTAAATTCATGTAAATCCAAAACTCGCCTGGAAATCATGAAACTTGGCATGGTGTCATGTCATGGCACCAACATGTTGTGGTAAAAAATTGGGCCGATTTGAAAGCTCGTGGTTCTAAGAGGGAATGCGCCACCTTTGAGTGTGAAACGATATACGCTGCCCCCCCCCCCTTGAGTGTCTTAACAAAGGCAACGTAGAACTACATTAGTGCCCTGTTAAATTTTGGAATTATTCTGGGTTCGTTTGTCGCTTTTTATACATTAATTGAGTTTCTGGTCATTTAATGTGCATAAGTCAAATTTGAACTACAAGCACATGCTCTCGTGCACCAAAGTTGGTTAAAAAATCACATTTGTGTCCTCGGGTGAATTTCTAGGTCCCATGCAAGAAATGAGAATAAAATTAAAACATCTGGGCATCGTGGCTCAGCCGAGAACATTGAGAAACATTGTTTTAAAATTCTTGTAAATCCAAAACACGACTGAAAATCATGAAACTTGGCATGGATGTCATGTCATGGTACTACCATGTTGGGGTAAAAAATTGGCCGAATAGGAACAGATTTTGGTATAAGCTTCTTGCAAACCGAAGGTTCTCTCAAGAAGGCTCGTGGTTCTGAGAGGGAACGTGCCACCTTTGAGTGTGAAACGATATACGTTACCCCCCATGAGTTTATTTACAAAGGCAACATAGAACTACATGAGTGCCCTGTTAAATTTTGGAATTATTCTGGCTTCGTTTGGCCTTATTTACACATTAATTGAGTTTTTGGTCATTTAATGTGCATAATTCTAATTTGAACTACAAGCACATGCTCCCGTGCACCAAAGTTGGTTGAAAAATCACATTTGTGTCCTCGGGTGAATTTCTACTCCCTCCTTCCATCTATATAGGTCCTAATGCGTTTCTCGAGGCTAACTTTGACCAAACATTAGAGCAATAATATATGACATGCAACTTACACAAAGCATACCTTCAAATTTGTATGTCAAAGGAGCTTCTAATAATATAATTTCCATAGTATACATCTCATGTGCTATTAATCTTGTCAATAGTCAAAGGCTGTCTTGAAAAACACATTAGGCCCTATATAGATGGAAGGAGGGAGTAGGTCCCATGCAAAAAATGAGAATAAAATTCAAACATCTGGGCATCGTGGCTCGGTCGAGAACATTGAGGAACTTGGTTCTAAAATCATTAAACTTGGCATGGTGTCATGTCATGGTAGTACCATGCCGTGGTAAAAAAATTGGCCGAATAGGAACAAATTTTGGTATAAACTTCTTGCAAATCGGAGCTTCTGTCAAGAAGGCTCGTGGTTCTGGGAGGGAACGTGTCACCTTTGTGTGCATAATTCAAATTTGAAATACAAGCACATGTTCCAGTGCACGAAAGTTAGTTGAAAAATCACATGTGTGTCCTTGGGTAAATTTCTAGGTTCCATGCAAGAAATGGGAATGAAATTCAAAATTCTAGGCGTCGTGTCTGGGTTGGAAACATTGAGAAACTTAGTTTTTTAATTCCTGTAAATCCAAAACACGCATGAAAATAATGAAACTTGGCTTGGTGCCATGACATGGCACCAACATGTTGTGGTAAATTTGTAGTCCGATTTGCGAAGGCGCACACATTAACAATCAAAAAGTCATTTTGGAACAAGTGTTGTCATGTTACAATCGTAAACACAAGTATTATTGAAACCGTGGGTGTTCTACTTACTAGTACCATTTACGTGCCGCCACGCGTCCCCATTTTTTATTAGCTAGGAGGCGTCGTGCAGGGTAGCTATTTGAGTACGAGAGGCGTGCGATCAGACCCCTGCGCATGCTTATCGGGAGGAGAGCCCTTTGACCTCCATCTGCCGTCCACCTCTCTCCCAAGGTCTCCATTAATGGCGCCCGAGCCTCTGTTTAATGACGTGGCTATGTCTCACTCGACTGAGATTTAGGAGAGAAAAAGAAAATCTGAAAGCACAGATCTTGATGTAAGATCCGACGGACCTATATAGCATCTACTGCGACTTATAGCAAGATTGATGAATATATAAGGACGATCTATTTTTTTTGATCAAAGAAGGGCTTGCCCCTTCCGATTTTCATTACTGAAAACCACCACAATTCACAAGAAGTTCAGCACAACTCCAGCCTAACACGAAGGACTAAAAGCTACCATATTGAAATCGCAACATCCCAAGAGGCCAACAAAGGCCAAACATCCGCGCTAGAACCCGACATTTCACAACCGACGACACAATCCACATCCTAAACCGATTATTACATCAAAAGAAACCAGGAAACTAGTCTCCGCGGAGAGCGGCGATGAGCTCTTTCGTGTCCTCAAGACGCTGCTTGAGAACATCCACGGATTCCTCCACCAGTGTTTGGCGCTCGTTGCGGAGCATGTCATTCTCGTCCATAAGTTTCTTGGCGATGACGCCGGTCCTCTTCAACAAGGCACTGGTCTCCTCCTACTGGTCTACACTTCGGACGATCTTCTCCCTCAGCAGGTCATGCTCGGCCCGGAGCCTCTCATTGCCCTCCCTTAGTTGCCGGATGAGGCCGGTAGCCTGTTCAAATGAGGCTATCATGTCATCCTGCAACCTCGCCAAGCCGGAGATCTGATCCATCTGGCTATGGACGATCGCATGCATGCGCCTGTAACAGTCATCGCCTGCCCGCGAGAAATTTTCCCAAGCCGCCGCGGCGCGGTGGGACATCTCTGCTGCATTCGTGGCGCGGCCGGACATCTCTACTGCTTCCGCGGCACGGCTGGACCAGTCTGCTGCATCGACGGCGCGGCGGGACCTTCGTGCTGCTTCAGCGGCGCGGCGGGACCTCTATGCTGCTACTTCCACGCAGCGGGAGATGTCGGCTGCTCTCGCAGGGAGGCGGGGCATCTCTCGTGCTTCCGCTTCCATGCTCGCCTCTCCCTGGTGGCAATCTCTCGACCCAGAAATCACGCTGGCCATGGCAGACGCAAGGGAAGGATGCTGAATGACTTGTTTGTTTTTGTGGATGAGGAGTTGAGGAGGAATGTGCTGTCATCTTGGCATACTAGTATTTATAACCGAGTACTAATACGCTCCTAAGTGGGAAACCATTTAGGTTGTGATCGGTGTGAACATGTTTGCAATTCAATATACTCCCCTTTTGTAAGGCCCCGCTTTGGAAAGGTGCATGCATGCAACCATTTTATTGGTTGCATTGAAAGCCATTGTTGTTGGTGCCATGGCTGAAAAATTAATATACTTCATGCGTGCTTTTTCATTGGCTGCATGCATGTGAGAGAGTGCATTGGGAGTGAAATGAAAGAATTAATGTGAGCAAATTACTATGTGTCTTGGTCTAAGAGAAATTGTCTTTAGGCCTAATAAACCTGGACGGAGGGAGTAGCGTTGTACTAATATGCTCCTAAGTGGGAAACCGTTTAGGTTATAATCGGTGTGAACAGGTTTGCAATTCAATATAGCGTGGTACTAATATGCTCCTAAGTGGGAAACCGTTTAGGTTGTGATCGGTGTGAACAGGTTTGCAATTCAATATAGCGTAGAGTAATTTGCAATTCAAATTTTAGTTTTTCCATTTTATAAGGCTCAATTTGGTTGTTCCCCAACACATGTTCAGATTCCAAGGTGCATTAAATCATTGCATGCAAGTATTAAGAGAAAATTAACTAATGCATGTACTTTATGCATGCATGCATTGCAATTAATGCATTGATAAACATATGTTTTTGAGAAAAAACAAGAGCATTAATTAGGTACTTTTGCAAACTACAAAAAATATTCCACCACTCACCATCTTGGTTGGTGAGATTTTTGAATTAAGCCATATAAACCGGAAAGGAGGGAGTACTGTTGTGTACGTGCAATAACTGGCACCGTTGTATACATATCTTACGGTTAATGGGGCATTCGACAGGAATAGCCGCGTGGCAAGCTCTAGGCTAGTCTTTTTTTAGACGCATTAAACCTATCTCTTGGGACTTCTCGCACGCACCATCGTGCCATCCACAAAAACTTGTACTCTGAGTTTACTAGTACGTTATACAGGAAGAGAAGAGGTGCACGCACGCACTCGTCCTCTCACACACGCGTCTTTTTTTCTCGAAAAGGAGGATGATGACCCCCGGCCTCTACATCTGGGAGTCACACACGCATCTGTAGCTATGAATTGTAGTATTCTCAACCATCCGATTGGCTCTATCATGGATGTACCTATATACTAAAACATGTCTAGATACATCTATATTTTGACAAATGGAAGGCATGTATTGTGGAACGGAGGGAGTGCTTGTCATCAAAATGGATAAAAAGGGACGTATCTAGAACTAAAATACGTCTACATACATCTCCTTTTATCCATTTTGATGACAAGTAGTACTTCTTATCCGTTCGACTGTTGGAAATTACTGATCTGATGTCGCAGTAATTGCTGCATAGCCACCAAAACCCACCATTTCTTAAGCTAAAGTAGACCAAGGTAATGCATATATTAGCATATTACTAAGATAAACAGAAGGCACTATAGAAACCTTTAGGACGTGAGCTTGTCAATCTGAATGTGGAGGGACACAAGCTTAGCCCCGACCAGCGGCTTGGGCGGAACTGTCAAGAAGGTCAGCTCTTGCACGTCGACGTCGCCGGGATCCTTGCTGCTTGTCACCTCCATTTCAACCTTGACGGCGTTGGTCGTGCCTTTGGGCTCCCCCGCCGGGCCGTTCGCCCATAGCTTGGCCACGTAGTGCGGCAGTGGGGACGCCCCCGCTCTGATGCAGACAACCGACACGGTGATAGGCGCGCCGATGTCGAGCACGCCTCCGACCAAGAAAAACGGGCGACGGTCCTCCTCCGCGAACAGCAAGAGCCGTGGCTGTGATAGTGGCACTTGCAGCTGGAGCACCTTGCCGTACTGGATCCTGTGCACGGGCTTGGGATGCGCGGTGCTGATGTGGTGGTAGAGCGCCGGCGGTGGGCCTTCGTAGCCGCAGACGGGCACGAGGCATTTGCAGGGCGCGAGCGGACACACGCTCTGGTGATCGGCGAGCTTGTGGTAAGTGACGTAGAGCCCACAGCCTTCGAGCGGGCACTCCACCCTCACTGACGAAAGGACCGAATCCACCGCCGTGTTCCGCACGTCGAAGCCACCGCCGCGCTTGCACTTCAGGCACTGCCACTGGTTCCCGGGGCGCTTGACGCGGCAGTCCGCGCAGGCCAGGTGCCTCCCTTGCACTGCAGAAATCAATGGAACAGCACATCAATCAAGAAACCTGCACCTTGCTCAGTCAGCCGAACGGACGAGGTGTATTCGAACCTCATACACTGGAGGCGTCAAGGGGCGGAGGCACAAGGGGCAGTGGAGCACGGTGAGGTCCATCGAGACCTTAGAGAGCTCCATCGTCGGGTCCTGTTCGGTCTGCATGATCTCGCCCTCCTCGTGCACAACCATCTCTCGACTTGGGCCGGGGTATTACAAAGCTTTACCGTCACATATTTTATACTACTTCAAGGTGCATTAAATCAACACATGCAAGTACTCCCTCCGGTCCTTTTTACTCCACACATTAGCTTTGTTTGAAATCAAAGTTTGCTAAGTTTGACCAAATTTATATTAAAAAATATTAACATCTATAACATCTAATAAATATAATATGAAAATATATTTCGAGATGGATCTAATAATAAATATGTTGTTATGTGAATGTTAATAATTTTTTGTATAAATTTGGTCAAAGTTGGATGAGATTGACTTCAGACAAACCTAATATGCAGAGTAAAAAGAACCGGAGGGAGTATCAAAAGGAGAGCCACGGCATGCATGCATGCGTTGTAATTAATGCATCGGTAAACGCAAATTATTGAAATATATCGAGTGCAGTGCTTTGATGTAACACCCCCAGTGTCATGCTACAGTAATCCCCTATTAATGGTGCCATGTCATCATGCTACTGTGCTAATCTTCACTTGATCCAAATCACAGTTAAAATTTAGATTTTAAAATAAAGTCAAAATTAACCTTTCTTTAAAAAACTAAACAAAATTGTTCACAATGTGACAAAAATTCCCAAGCAATTGTGAAAATAACACCTACTTCATTTGGCTGCCCAAGTTGTCCTTGTCAATTTATTTGGTCAAGTTGCATTTAAATTAGCCTTTAAATATTTAAAGTTTTACTTTTTGACCTCAAACTTTGTGGGCCTCTTCAACGTATCGCCTAGTATTTGTGTGCCAATTTTCATATTTAACCAAATCCATTTGTTAGCAAATGTAAATAGAAAACAGTACAGAAAAATAAATAAACAGAAAAAAGTAAAAGAAAAGAAACGGAGGGCCTAACTTACTAGGCCACTTGGCCCACCTATCCATAAATGGCCCAGCCCACCCCCTGTTTTCCCCTTCCACCCGCTACAGGAAGCAGAGGGGATCGTGGAGGCCATCCGTCGGCCGACCAACGCCGTGGAGGCCATCTGCCGGCTCCCCCTCACCTACAAGAACACGGCGCCCCTCCCCTCGAACCCTAGGACGCCCCTGCCTCTTCCCACTTCCTCCTCGCGCCGCACCTCGCTCTCCCTCGACGCGCCCGCTCGCCCGAGCTCGCGTACGCCATGGCCGTCGACGCCATCGCGGCCACCGTGCTCCCCGCGCCATACGAACTTGTCTCGAAGCATCCTCGTCGTCGTCTCCTTCGTCCCCGACCATTGAATCAAGCCGGTAGGGCCTGTATGCTCGCCATCAAGCTCGTGTCATTCGCGTACATCGCCGGCCGCCGTCGTCGATTGCCTCGTCTCCGGTCCACCCCGGCCTTCGTCGACCGCGCCCACGAGCTCTATGTGAGCTCCTCCTCCATTCCCCCCTGCTTGCCCCCTCGATTCGTTGCTGTAGCCTCCGTCCCCGAGCTCGTCCGAGCTCGCGCGTACGTGTACGTACGTACGTACGTGTGTACTGCTGCTGCTCCTGAAGCTGTTGCTGCCGCTGCTGTGCGCGCGCGCCCGCACGCGTCCTCGCCGCGGTTGCTCACCAACCGCTGTGGCTGCTCTGCTCCCTGCGCGGCTGCGCTGCTTGCTGCTGCCGCCGCTCTTGCACTGCTGTTGCGCTGCCGCCATTGCTCCTTTACTCTGCTGCTTCGTGCTGCTGCTGCTGCTGCTGCTAGTGTTGCTTGCCGCTGCTACTACCTCCTGCTGCCGCTACTTAGCTGCTGCTCTAGCTGCTACAAATGGCCATGGCAGTGGCCATGCTATGTGCGTGTGTGTGCACAACCTCACGGCAGGTTGTGCCACCAAGCCGGCCCAAAATTCAGTTAGGGACTAATTTAGGACAGTATAACCGAGCCTAATCCGAGTCCTCTCACGCATCCTTGCTCGTGAGCCGTTAGATTTCGTGTCTGAAACGTCTATGGCCGTCTGATCTGGGTTCAACTCGCGCACTGGGCCTGCTGTCCTAATGGGCTGCTATTCCCGTAGCTATTTTGAAGGCCTGTGGTTAATCCGGGTCCGTTAACCAAGTCTCGGCGAGACACCACCTGCACCCCTCGTTGGACGAGACATTCCACCCCCGCTTAAGCCGCCACGGATCCTCCTCGGCTTATCCCTTCCCTCAGGCCTTCACCCTCCTCATCCGGCGGCTCCAGGAGGGGCACCACAACAGCAGGCCAGTCACGCCATCCAAACGCGCCCGAACCCAACTAGCCTCCATCGGCCGCGGCGGCCAGGCCGCGCCTCTCCTTCCACCGGTCACGAGATCCGCCGATATCAACTCCGTCCTGCAGCGCTGGGTGCCCAGGATCAACATGCCTCCTCCTGATGTGAGTTTCGCTTGATATCTTTCTCTGCTGTTGGTACCTGGTAGGGATGAAAGTGAAGCGTATTTGCCTGAATTGACGTGCCAATTTTCTGTGCAATGGTTGCAGCAGAAGTCACAAAAAAAGAGATCACGGTGATGGTGGTGGCAATGGGTGCCTACTTCCTCCGATGATGTCCCCATCACCTGGGTGGATAATCGCACATTCAATATCAGTTCCATCCTCTACAAGTAGGTCTGTGTCTCTTCCCCTTCCGCGCATCCCCTGATTTTTTATTGATTCGCCTACTTGATCCGGTCTCGTGTTGGTGGAAGGGGAGATGAGAGGATGAGCACCAGAGGGTCACAGGATTGGATGACAGAGTCAAACTGGGAGAAAGCAGAGGCTTGAAATCTATTCTTCCTCGAGGAACAGCACCCCTTGCGGGACCTGGACCTTGAGGGGCTCCGCTCACGGCAACCTATCAGTTTGCCGGCTGCAGCCCGGTTGAACCAGCGTCCAGGGCATGCTACCGTCAAGACTCAAGATAGCCTCTGCGCTGCTTTCGTACACCCACTCTAGCCATGTCTTCCCCTAGACCTGTGAGGAGGAGTAAGCAGAAGGACAAGGAGCAGCACGCCCCTATCATCTACTTTTCACTTTACAAAATTGAAAGTAGAATACCGTGCAAAGTCAGATCTACCTTTTGATGTTTCTGGTTTCCATCATTTTAGTGTTGCTTTTATAGTGTGAAGTTACCAATCCTTCTCCATATATGTAGTTGTGGAGTTCTACAACCGGAAATATACAAGTTATTCTGTATTTGATTCGCGCATAAATATTCAGAGATAGTTCAGTACTTCATTCAGGAGTTAGATGTGTGATAATCAGGTTTTAGTTTGGTGCCCGTCATGCCACCTTTGGCTTTTAGGTGAAGCTGAACCAAAAGTACTTGATTAGCATGTTTCTTTCTAACTTTATTCTTGTTTTTTTGCCCCTTTTCTACGCATAACAATTATTTGTAAATCTACAAAAAAATGTCAGGAGAATCCTACAGGTTCGGTCCAAGGAAAAAACATGCGTATTAATGTTCTTATCATTAGTCCCCAACTTGCATATTCTACTGACATTTAAAATTCTTGCATAACTGTGGAGTTTACGGATGTAATATGTAGACACTCTCTTTTTCGCCTTTCCTTTTTTCGAGGTCAGTTTGGAGGCTAAAGTGATTACATCTCAAGGATTGCAAGAACACTCACCCAGGAAGCTATCTTATTTTCACCCTTTAATGTGGAGTTGTACTCACATTAAAACTTCTTGCAAATTCTGTGTTGTGTACTGTCTCCGGAAATGCATTAACTAATGCAACTTCCTAATTGTTGGAAGATCAAGAAATACATATGGCCACCCCCACGTTGAGTCTATTACATGTGGCCCTTAAGTGCTAAATTAATCCTCTAAATAAAATGTCAGTCTATTACATGTGGGATCCAACGTTAGATTAAATCAGGAAGTTAAAATAAATAATATGTTAATTTAAAGTGTGTGCCAATGACACCTGGGCCCCAACTGTAGTTTGACAAGTCAACAATCAAACAGTTGACTATTGACTGGACTGTTGACTGGGTCAACTGGGACCCCCTAGACTCACTGTCAGCCTGTGTGTACAATCTGTGTACACAGGGCGAGGTACCCATAGCATTTTAATCATTATTTTTGAATTAATAATAATCTCAAAATATTGCTAAAACTTTGAAAATTCATAGAAAATAAACCGTAATTTGGATGAAAAAGTTTTATACATGAAAGTTGCTCAGGACGATGGGACGAATCCGGTTACACTCTCCGTTCACCTGTCACATGCCTCTAGTATAGCGAACATGCAACCTTCCCCCTCCTGTTCTTCTGTTCGAAAATGCCAAACTTCGGGGAAACATTCCCGGATGTTCTTCCCCTTTGCCGGTATCGTGTAGTGCCGCGTTAGAACATGTCTAGCTCTGTGTGTTGTCCTATTATGCTTTTGTTTGCTCTGTATTTATTGTTTCTTCCTCCTCTTCTCTCCGGTAGACCCCGAGACCGCTGTTGATGTCCCTGTGATCGACTACGTTGACGACGACCCTTCTTCCCTTTCAGCGGAGCTTCCAAGCAAGCCCCCCCTTTGATCATCCCGATATCGCCCATTCCATTCTCTCATGCTTGCATTAGATTTTGCTACTGTTACTGTTTGCTCCTATTCTGATGCATAGCTTGCTTTTGTATCTGCTGTTGTACCTTACCTGCTTATCATAAACTGCTTAGTATAGGTTGGTTAGTGATACATCAGTGACCCCCCACCTTGTCCCTGTTGCCCCTACTTCATCATCGAAGACCCGATCAACGGGACCAAAGACCAGGCCCCGACACCGCACATCACTTCCCCTTAGTTGCTCGACACTACTGGGTTACTATCGACTGCCGAGGGTGAGACCTCTTCAGCACTTCTGTTGTTAACCTGTAGTGTAGCTATTCGGTTGTGGTCATCGAGGGTGATTTCCTCCTTAACCACTTCCGATAAGGCTCTGTCGTGCAACCCCTCAAGTGTGAACCTCGAGGGTGATTCCTCTTACGTTCACCTTGATGATTACATCTAGTGAAATTCATCGGGGGTGATTCCTCGGGTTTTCCCCTTGATGTTTGGACGCGCGGATACTTGGACTTTACCACTGTTACTTGGAAAGACGGGTCGGCCCTGAGGGGTACCCGCGCGAGCTTAGTTGCGAGTGATGTGGAAACGGGTTGGCCTGGAGGGTGCCCGCGAGATAATTACGAGGCGTGGCCGGGCATTCCTAGCCCTTGCCGCAAGTCCTCGAGACGGGGCAACGGGGTCACATCTTTCGTGAGTCTCTGCTTATTACCGCGTGTTCCTAATCCACTACGATTTGGATATTTGATCCGAGGGGCCTCTGGCCTGATAGCACTAACCAGCACGTGGGCATAGTATGGGAGTTCTGCGTCATATGCATCAGCCGAAGCTTAATAGACATCAGCGACTGAGCGGCGCGCGCCGGGTTGGATTGCGTAAGAACCTGCCTTGTTGAAGGAGGTAGCTAGGTCTGCTCACCGGTCGCGTACGCAACGTGCAGGAGTTCCCGGGGAGATGGCCCATGACCCCTGAGGGCATAGGTTTAGTCCGGCGTGCTGGCCTTCTCTTTTAAGCCTAGGTCGAGTTGCGGCGTATTGTTTGGCCGAGGCCGGGCATGACCCAGGAAAGTGTGTCCGGCCGGAGTTAATCGAGCGTGGTGGGTAAGTTGGTGCACCCCTGCAGGGAAGAAAACATCTATCGATAGCCTGTCCTACGGTAACAGACACTTGGAGTTGTATCCCGATCGATACAACTAGAACTGGATACTTGTGATGAGACTGGATGGTGATGAGTAATGGATTGTGATGATAACTGGATAGTATGGCTTTGGGATTGCTTTCTCGCAGGGAGTCGAGAAAGGATCTCTGGCCGAGGTTGATAACACTTCTACTACTTTACTTTATGCTACTCTACTCCCTCTTGTTGCTTCAAGATGGTGGTTTCTAGAAGAGGCTAGTCTTTGATAGGACTAGGCCTTCTCTCTATTTTGTCATTTTTGCGGCCCAGCCCACATATACAGCCTTCCTTTGATAATGTTGCATATGTAGTGTAGATCCTTGCTTGCGAGTACTTTGGATGAGTACTCACGGTTGCTTTGCTCCCCCTTTTCCCCCTTTCTTCTTCCTTCCGGTTGATGCAACCAGATGTCGGAGCCCAGGAGCCAGATGCCACCGCCAATGCTTACTACTACGTGGAGGCTGCCGACGACTAGGAGTAGTTAGGAGGCTCCCGGACAGGAGGCCTTGCCTTTTCGATCGATGTTGCTTTTGTGCTAGCCTTCTTAAGGCAAACTTGTTTAACTCATGTATGTACTCAGATATTGTTGATTCAGCTAACTCTTGTGTTTTCGAGCTTCTGTATTCGAGCCCTCGAGGCCCCTGGCTTGTAATATAAAGCTTGTATTTTTTAATTTGTGTCTAGAGTTGTGTTGTGATATCTTCCCGTGAGTCCTTGATCTTGATCGTACATATTTGCGTGTATGATTAGTGTATGATTGAATCGAGGGCGTCACATTTGATGTGTCGCGTCAACTCATACATCAATGAGAAGTTTGATTATCCTCTCCCTCGCGGACTTAACTGCACCTGCCTTTGGCTATATGACAGGTTGGCCACACACCTATCGGGCCCACCTGTCATACACGCAAACACAGGAGCGTCCCTCCCTCGCCCTTGAGCGTGGTGGCCGGCAAGACTAGGAGAAGCTTTCGCTACACGCTCTCCCTCCCGCACGCGGTGGACATGCAGCAGTTCAATCGGCATCAGATGGCCAGTAGCGTACTGTAGTACTTCTCCAGTGCAGTAGTACTCCATCATTGTTCGACTTCCCGAAGAGGCGAAGAGCCAAGCGCAGCCCGGACGCTCGTGTGGCTGTTTCATGTGTAGAGTAGTCTAGGATAGCGTGTGCCGTGCCTGTAAGCTTAAAATCATTGGGGTCGGCACCATGCTATGTGGCCGTCTCGTAGTTTTTTAAAAAAAAATAGTCTTCTGGCCCTACCTGACACCCTGGTGATTGTAGTTTGCATGCTCATCTGGTCAAGATAGGAATATATATTTTAATTTGTTTTTTTTCAAAAAGGGGGGACTCCCTAGCCTCTGCATCAGAATGATGCATACAGCCACATATATTTTAATTTGTGGTGGGTAAATGTTAGAGGTTGCAGCAAATATATTGTACACTACGGGTCTTTCAGCCAAGTTTAGAGGCAAGCATGTGGGGCCAGTGCTATGATGTGTCGCGTCAACTCGTATAACGAGGAGAAGCTTGATTTTACTACACGCCTTCTCCCTCACCCATGCGCGCGGTTGCTCGCAAATGAGGACAGGCTTTTGCTTAGTAGTACTTCTACAACAAGCTATCCATCCCGCTCGCGATGGACGGACATGCAGCAGTGGATTCGACACTGTAGAAGCAGTAGTAGTAACATCATTGTTCGTCTTCTCGAAGAGGCGAAGAGCCAAGCGCAAACCGAACGTTGCAGTTGCGAACATTGGAGCACGCATATAGCCAGGCTCTTGCATGAGACAAAATTGCTATGTGAGCCCACTATTGTACAAGTACGTACAACTACTTGCTAGTATAGCCCCACCACTCCAATCCATCTACTCCCAAGTCTCTACGCAACACTGCTCACTCCAATCCAGGACCAAGTGACCAGAAGCCACAAGCACCTATGGAGGCGAGGGACGCGAGCGGCAGTCGGCTGTGCCAAATCATCCAAGGCGCCAGCCTGCGGCCCCGCACCGCGCAGTGTTTCCAGACGGTGCTGGCGACTGCGGGCATCGTTCACGTGGTCATCGCCGCCGAGGGAGGAAATCCACAGCTGCCGGAGGGGCCCGATCCTCTGCCCGTGCCATTCTCTCCGACACAGCGCCGGCTTAGGAGTCCTCCGACCCTTCTTCCTCCCTGCCGTATTGTCCGCAGATCCGACCTGCCGCCGCCGACATCCCGGCGACCCTCAGGTATAAGTTCTTTGAAAGCGGCCTTGCTCTACTGCCCCAGCTCCCCACGTGTCTGCATGTGCATCTTTTTCTACTCCCATCAGCTCTTCCAAAGCCACCTAAATTTTTAGTATTATTAGAGGTAGACCTACTTCATGCATTTGAATCTAGGGCTTTGTTCAACAACGAAGAAAGGGGGGAAAGTTGTAGCATGAATCTAGGACTTGATTCAAAGAGGAAATAATATGGTGAAAGTAGTAGAGACCGGATACCCAACCGGTCTCTTGGTTGAAAAGGGAAATAATGGGAAAACGCAGTACAAACTGGATAAGGAACAAATCTATTATTGGTTGAAAAAATGATAGAAAGTGGTGGCTGGTGGACAAGTCAACAGAGTATGTCGAGGATTAGATTTGCTACCATCACATAGTAAAAGGTCTCCAGGATTAGATTTGTTGCCCTCACATAGTAAAAGGTCTCCAGGATTAGATTTGCTGCCCTCACATAGTAAAAGGTCTCAGGATTAGATTTGCCGCCCTCACATAGTAAAAGGTCTCCAGGATTAGATTTGCTGCCCTCACATAGTAAAAGGTCTCCAGGATTAGATTTGCTGCCCTCACATAGTAAAAGGTCTCCAGGATTAGATTTGCTGCCCTCACATAGTACAAGGTCTCCAGGATTAGATTTGCTGCCCTCACATAGCATGAACAAAGTCGGCATCACCACTTTATGCTGCTTGTAGGTACATTGTGCTGATGTGTCCACTGTCGCATGTCCTTATACCAACCTTTTGCTGTTGTTAATGTAAGGGCGCATGTAAAATGAAGCGATCACACTGTTACCTTAGGGACATGTCTAACCAGTGTTATTGTTAATCTAATGCCTCCAATGATAAGATGCAATTAAACTGTGTTACAAATGGCTAAACCCTAGAAGCTACCATGAGATGCAATTAAACTGTGTTACAATATCTAATGTCATACCCATCGTGACAGTGCGGCGCGCTTGGCTGTGGCTCGAATCCGTCGAAGATCAAGTCTTCGCGGATGTCGGTCGTATAATTCAAACTTCCAAATCTGACCTGATGGCCAGGGGCGTAGCTTTCAATCTGCTCCAGATGGCCAAGCGAATTAGCCCGCAGTGCAAAGCCACCGAATACGAAGATCTGTCCGGGGAGAAAAGTCTCACCCTGGACCGTATCGCTATCGATGATAGTAGGAGCCATCAAGCCTAACGGCGACGACACAGAGGAACTCTCAATGAAAGCACCAATGTCGGTGTCAAAACCGGCAGATCTCGGGTAGGGGGTCCCGAACTGTGCGTCTAGGCCGGATGGTAACAGGAGGTAGGGGACACGATGTTTTACCCAGGTTCGGGCTCTCTTGATGGAGGTAAAACCCTACGTCCTGCTTGATTGATATTGATGATATGGGTATTACAAGAGTAGATCTACCAGATCAGAAAGGCTAAACCCTAGAAGCTAGCCTATGGTATGATTGTATGTTATGGCTGTTGTCCTACGGACTAAAACCCTTCGGTTTATATAGACACCAGAGAGGGTTAGAGTTACACAAGGCCGGTTACGAAGGAGGAGATATCCATATTCGTATTTCCTAGCTTGCCTTCCACGCCAAGTAGAGTCCTATCCGGACATGAGACGAAGTCTTCAATCTTGTACCTTCATAGTCTAACAGTCCGGCCAAAGGATATAGTCCGGCTGTCTGGAGACCCCCTAATTCAGGACTCCCTCAACGCACCAGACATGTGGTGCGCCACTACTATATACTAATGGTGCACCATATCCACGGTGCGCCATTAGTAACAAGTTTTTTTTTCAAAACTAGTAATGGCGCACCAGGAGATAGTGCGCCATTACTAGTTAAACTAGTAATGGCGCACCACATCCACGGTGCGCCATTAGTAAATTTGTTTCAAATTTTATTTTCAATTTTTTTTTATTTTTTTTCAAAATTAGTAATGGCGCATCAGGGGATAGTGCGCCATTACTAGTTAAACTAGTAATGGCGCACCACATCAACGGTGCGCCACTAGTAATTTTTTTTCAATTTTTTTATATTTTTTGAAAACTAGTAATGGCGCACCGTGGGAGTGGTGCGCTATTACTAGTTCAACTAGTAATGGCGCACCACTCCCACGGTGCGCCATTACTAACTTGGCCCAAAAATTCCCTCGCATGCACCCCCTGGGACCGCCTTTTCAGTTTAAAAAAAAATAAAAGAAAATGTCAAAAAAATAAAAAAATAAGTTTCCCATGTGATATGTGGTCTAGTTGTTGGGAAAATTTATAAATATGAATTTCGACTTTATTTGCAAAATCTCTCTGGAATTTGTAAAATGGGCATAACTTTTGCATACGAACTCGGATTAAAAATTTTCTATATGAAAAATCATCTACTCGAAAAGTTACATCCGAATTTAATCGAGGGAACCCCGTTAAACATTTTCAAAATCCTCAAAAACCTAACAGAAAAAAAGTTACGGGGCTTTTAAGATCTGGAGGCAAAAAAATTCAAAAAACTTCAAACTTACTAGTGGCGCACCGTATGCTAGGTGCGCCACTAGTAACGGAAAAAAAATTAGTTTTGATTTTTTTTCGGGATTTTTTTTCAAAATATGATACGTAATATGAACGGAAGTTTGAAATATTTTTTGAAAATTCCATCACACTCATGAACATGAACAAAGTCCTAAACATCAACAAGGTTTAATAGGATTGATATGCTAGATATATCAACAAGTGCGTGTGAAGTGAGCTGGTGCTGGGGTTGGATAGAACTCTAAAGTTAAGTGTGCTTGGGCTGGAGTACTGTGAGGATAGGTGACCTTTTGGGAAGTTTGACCACGGAGTGCGATTTGACTTGAGATTAAGCATATTGACTCGAGATTAAGCCATAGTGACCCGAGATTAAGAAAAAATAAAAAAAATTGATTTTTTTAAAAAAAAATTAAAAAACTTGAAAAAATTTATTACTAATGGCGCACTTCTATGTGGTGCGCCATTACTAAGTCAGATAGTAATGGCGCACCTCTAGGCATACTAATGGCGCACTACAGGTGCGCCATTAGTATCTGGTATACTAATGGCGCACCAGTGGTGCGCCATTAGTAAAAAATACTAGTGGCGTGGTACTAGTGGCGCACCAGTAGTGCGCCATTAGTAGGCAAAACTGGTGCGCCACTAGTAGGCCTTTTCCTAGTAGTGTACTACTAGTAGTACAACTGTGGTACACTTGATGGTCAAAATACTATTATTGATCCGGTCCTCACAGTGAAGGGACAAGACCCTGAGCCCAAGGTGACACCAGTCCAGGCGGTGTGTCCGGGTTACCAAAGTCAGCCTCTCCTTGTGCACTGTGCAGTCACTGTCACCGCCGCTGTATAGCATGCCTTGCCTCATCTCCCTCTCCCCTAGCACCACTCCATCTCCATCTCCGTCTCACCGGAGATCCGAAGGTCACTCTTCATCATCTCACTGTGCCCCCACATACCGTCTCCTCGCTCGCCTCCCCCAGTACCATTATTCCCTAATACGTATCCGTCGTATCTACTTTTCCAAACACTTTTGCCCTTGTTTTGGACTCTAACTTGCACGATTTGAATGGAACTAACCCGGACTGACGCTGTTTTCAGCAGAATTGCCATGGTGTTATTTTTGTGCAGAAATAAAAGTTCTCGGAATGACCTAAAAATCAACGGAGAATTACTTTGGAATATATAAAAAATACTGGAAGGAAGATCCACGTCAGGGGGGCCTCCACCTGTCCACGAGGGTGGGGGCACGCCCCCTGCCTCATGGGCCCCCTGACGCTCCACCGACCTCAACCCTGACTCCATATATTCACTTTCGGGGAGAAAAAAAAGAAGAGAGAAGGATTCATCGCGTTTTACGATACGGAGTCGCCGCCAAGCCCTAAACTCTCTCGGGAGGGCTGATCTGGAGTCCGTTCGGGGCTCCGGAGAGGGGAATCCGTCGCCATCGTCATCATCAACCTTCCTCCATCACCAATTTCATGATGCTCACTGCCGTGTGTGAGCAATTCCATCGTAGGCTTGCTGGACGGTGATGGGTTGAATGAGATTTATCATGTAATCGAGTTAGTTTTGTTAGGGTTTGATCCCTAGTATCCACTATGTTCTGAGATTGATGTTGTTATGACTTTGCTATGCTTAATGCTTGTCATTAGGGCTCGAGTGCCATGATTTCAGATCTGAACCTATTATGTTTTCATCAATATATGAGAGTTCTTGATCCTATCTTGCAAGTCAATAGTCACCTACTATGTGTTATGATCCGGCAACCCCGAAGTGACAATAGTCGGGACCACTCCCGGTGATGACCGTAGTTTGAGGAGTTCATGTATTCACTATGTGTTAATGCTTTGGTCCAGTACTCTATTAGAAGGTGGCCTTAATATCCCTTAGTTTCCAATAGGACCCCCTGCCACGGGAGGGTAGGACAAAAGATGCCATGCAAGTTCTTTCCATAAGCACGTATGACTATATTCGGAATACATGCCTACATTACATTGATGAACTGGAGCTAGTTCTGTGTCACCCTATGTTATGTCTGTTACATGATCGATCGCATCTGGAATAATTCTCCATCATCGATCCAATGCCGATGAGCTTTCCATATATTGTTCTTCGCTTATTTACTTTTCCGTTGCTATTGTTACAATTACTATAAAACACCAAAAATATTACTTTTGCTACCGTTACATTTTACCACCGTTACCTTTTACCACCGTTACCACTACTATCATATTACTTTGCTACTAAATACCTTGCTGCAGATATTAAGTTTCCAGGTGTGTTTGAATTGACAACTCAGTTGCAAATACTTGAGAATATTCTTTGGCTTCCCTTATGTCGAATCAATAAATTTGGGTTGAATACTCTACCCTCGAAAACTGTTGCGATCCCCTATACTTGTGGGTTATCAAGACTATTTTCTGGCACCGTTGCCGGGGAGCATAGCTCTATTCTTTGAGTCACTTGGGATATATATCTTCTTATCATTATGAAGAACTTGACAGATACAACAACCAAGATCTATCCCTCAACTACGAGGGGAGGTAAGGAACTGCCATCTAGCTCTGCACTTGATTCACCTTCTATTTTGAGTAAGCTTGCGACACCTAAACCTGCTTCTGCTATTAATTCTGATATGTCGCATGTTATTGATGATGCAATTTCTGCTATGCATGATACTTATGATGAAACTACTTCTATGCTTGATACTACTATGCCACTTGGTGAATTTCTTGATGAACAACTTGCTAGGGCTAGAGAGAATGAAATTATTGAAACTGATAATATTGATGAAAGTGATGATGAAGATTCTCCCCCTAGATATGAATTGCCTGTTGTTCCTAAGGGTTTTGTTATGGATGAAGAAACTGCTAGAGACTTTCTTGCTTGCAATGATAGGAGTGATCTTAAGAAACTATTAGCTAAGCTGAAACAAAAAAAAACTCTGAATGCTAGAATGAAATATGATCCTGCTTATGCTACTTCACCTATCTTTGTTATTGATAAGGATTATGAATTCTTTGTCGACCCTGATGTAATTACTTTGGTTGAATCTGATCCTTTCTCTCGCTATGAATCTGAAACTGTTGTGGCACATCTTACTAAATTAAATGATATAGCCACCTTGTTCACTAATGATGAGAAAACTCGCTACTATTATATCCTTAAGATATTTCCGTTCTCATCAAAGGGTGATGCTAAGATATGGTTTAATTCTCTTGATCCTGGTTCTGTGCGTAGTCCCCAGGATATGACTTATTACTTCTCTACTAAATATTTCCCTGCTCATAAGAAACAAGCTGCTTTAAGGGAAATATATAATTTTGTGCAAATTGAAGAAGAGAGTCTCCCACAAGCTTGGGGGAGGCTTCTCCAATTACTTAATGATTTGCCTGATCATCCTCTTAAGAAAAATGAATACTTGATATCTTTTATAATGGACTAACCGATGCTTCCAGAGACCACCTGGATAGTTGTGCTAGTTGTGTTTTCAGGGAAAGAACACCAGATGAAGCTGAAATTTTATTGAATAATATGTTGACCAATGAAAATAATTGGACACTTCCTCAGCCAACCCCTAAGCCAACTCCGAAGAAAATGGGTGTTCTATTTCTCAGTCCTGAAGATATGCAAGAGGCAAAGAAATCTATGAAGGAAAAAGTTATAAAAGCCGAAGATGTTCAGAATTTACCTCCTATTGAAGAAATACATGGTTTTAATCCACCACCTATTGAAGAAACACATGGTCTTGATAACCCGACACAGGTAGTAAAGGTAAATTCTCTCTATAGATATGATAAAGCTGAAATCCTTCCTACTAAGTTTGCTAGCCAATGTGTGGATGAGTTTGATAACTTTATGGTTAAGCAAGAAGACTTCAATGCTTATTTTGGTAGAGAATTAAAACACAATGCTTATACGATTGAACACTTGAGTGATTAATGTTAAAGGTGAACTAAAACTTATTAGTAAACATGCTTCTATGGTTACTATTCAAGTAGAACAAGTACTTAAAGCTCAGAATGATTTGCTCAATGAATTGAATAGTAAAAATGATAATGCTGTTAGAGTTATGACTAGAGGTGGTAAAATGACTCAGGAACCTTTGTATCCTGAGGGCCATCCTAAGAGAATTGAGCAAGATTCTCAGAGAAATAATGTAGATGCACCTAGTCCTTCTGAGAAGAAGAAAAAGAAAAATGATAGGACTTTGCATGCTTCTAGTGAACCTATTATTGATACACCTGAGAATCCTGATAATATCTCTACCTCCGATGCTGAAACACAATCTGGTAATGAACATGAACCTAGTGATAATGTTAATAATGATGTTCATGTTGATGCTCAACCTAGCAATGATAATGAGGTAGAAATTGAACCTGCTGTTGATCTTGATAACCCACAATCAAAGAATCAACGTTATGATAAGAGAGACTTTGTTGCTAGGAAGCACGGTAAGGAAAGAGAACCATGGGTTTAGAAACCCATGCCTTTTCTCCTAAACCATCCAAGTAAAAGGATGATGAGGATTTTGAGCGCTTTGCTGAAATAATTAGACCTATCTTTTTGCGTATGCGATTAACTGATATGCTCAAAATGAATCCTTATGCTAAATATATGAAGGAAATTGTTACAAATAAAAGAAAGATACCGGAAGCTGAAATTTCCACCATGCTTGCTAATTATACTTTTAAGGGTGGAATACCTAAGAAACTAGGAGATCCTGGAGTACCAACTATACCATGCCCCATTAAAAGAAACTATGTTAAAACTACTTTATGTGATCTTGGAGCCGGTGTTAGTGTTATGACTCTCTCTTTATATCGTAGACTTGATTTGAATAAGTTGACACCCACTAAAATATCTTTGCAAATGGATGATAAATCAACTGCTATACCTGTCGGTATTTGTGAGGATGTGCCTGTTGTGGTTGCAAACGTTACTATTTTAACAGACTTTGTTATTCTTGATATTTCCGAGGACGATAGTATGTCTATTATTCTTGGAAGACCCTTTTTGAATACTGCAGGGGCTGTTATTGATTGCACCAAAGGCAATGCTACTTTTCATATTAATGGTAATGAGCATATGGTACACTTTCCGGGGAAACAACCTCAAGTCCAAAGTATCAATTCTATTGGAAAAATTTCAACAATTACTATTGGAGGTTTTGAATTTCCTCTCCCTACTGTCAAGAAGAAACATGATATTCTTATTGTTGGGGACATGCATATCCCCGTTGAGGTAACCTAGTGTTATTCGAAAATTCTCCGGTTCCATGTTATTCGGAATGATTTTGTTAACAAGACCTGATCAACCTTGTTAGTAGATTCCTTTTGATGAGCATGAGATGGATGAAATTAGAAAACACAACTCTCTGTACCCTCTTTTTACTTTCTGTTATTTATATTAAATAAAGAAAAAATAGTAATTTCTGCCTGTTTTCTGAATTATCCATGCAATAAAAAATACCCTGAAAATAAAATTTCTCCAAATACCCTGAAATTTAAATATGATTTTTTCTGGAATAGTTGAGAATATCTGGCATTGAAAACACAGCAGGGGGAGCAAGCACCTGGCCACGAGGGTGGAGGGCGCGCCCACCCTACCTCGTGGGCCCATGGTGGCTCCCCTCCACTTATTGCAGCAACCACACATTCCTTCTTCCTCCCACAAACATCACTAGCCAGCTCAAACCCGAGTCCAAGCTCATCTTGCTGCCATTTTTGATCTCCTTACTCAAAGCACCTCTCACAAAACTGCTTTTGGGGATTGTTCCTTGGTATGTGATTCCTCCAATGGTCCAATTAGTTTTTGTTCTAGTGCTTTATTCATTACATATTTTTGCTGCTTAGGTGACCCTGTTCTTGAGCTTGCATGTCAAATTTATATGGTCAAAAATAGTTTTAATGCATGATATATCCTCTAGGCACTTGTGGGCGTAGTTGCTATCAATTTTGTTGAGTTTGGTTCACTTTTATTTTGAAGTTACTAAAATTTCAAAAATCTTCAAAAAAGATGAAGAGATTTTTGAGGGGCTCATCGAGCCAAAGCTTGAAGGATAAACAAAGTGAAGATAACAAGAAGCCCAAGTATAATCTCCCTCGCACCACGGAGGTCCGGCCGTGTGAATGGCCTTGTGATGATTTCTTGAGAGCAGCCGGGATTTATGATGATTTCTATGAATTGGCTGAGAATGCAGGCCTCACTGCCTTCCTCCATGACCAACACGAACAGTATCTCTTACTCACCAATATCTTTGTGCAAAACTTTATTTCCATGCTAGGAGCTCACCACCTATGGTGGAATTTTATTTATATAATGAGCATAAGGAGATGTCATTTCGTGATTTTGTCGGGTTTGTTTGATCCCTTTTGAGGGCAGCGTAGAGGAACCACATCTTGATGATGTGTAAGGGTTTATTGATACAATTGTTGTAGGGGGAACGAGGAAAGTTTTCGATGCAATAATTACTAGCATACATTTTCCTGTTTTACGTTACTTTGCAATATTTGCTAGTAGATGCTTAATTGGTCACGAAAACTGTGGCAACCTTAGTGCCTTTGATATTGTTATTTTGTGCCATGCCTTGTTCCGTGATGATACATTTAGTATGGGTGCTATTATTGCAAAGCGGTTAAATCTTAACCGTACTAAGGGCCCCGTCCTTGGAGGCATCTTCACCTCGCGCCTCGCTACACACATTAACATACCTATTAGGCATTATGAGAAGGAAGAGAAGTTGTTGCCTTCTGTTTTTCTAGACTATAAGAGTATGGTAGGATATGATTTTATCGTTAAGAATAGGGAAAAGATGCTTTAGTATAAGCTGATATTTGATAAAAATCACCCTGAGACTATTACTTTGCTTGCTCCTTCCTTGTTTGATTTATTTGCAGGCAAGTACCTTGTTCCGTTGGAGGCCATTCACGCCTACCGGAACCCTACATCGGCTACAGAGCCAGAGCCAGAACCACAATTTGATCCTCCACGACAGTCTGATTACCAGTGGGATCCGGAGGTGATCGCCAGCCAGTGGCACCAGGGGGATTCTTCTTGGTACGACCCCAACTATTACTTTGGATATCCGCCAGGCCAGCTGTGGCCATAGACCAACTTAGGCCAAAATCCTAAGCTTGGGGGAGTACGTATTTTTCACCGACATTACATTTATGTTCACACACTCATGCTAGTTGTCGGTGCTCACACTTTTTCACTGTATCATCCATGCTAGTTTATTTTTCCCTTTTTATGCTTTCTTCTTGTGTGTTTAATAAACCTTAAGAAAAACAAAAAAAATAGTTGTAGCTTTTAATTAGTTTATTTTCATGCTGTAGTAGTAGTAGTAATTAAAAAAGAAAACCCAAAAAGATTTCTCGTTCTTCTTTTGGTTGTTGGGATCTTTCCCGTGTAAATAGTTTTATTTCTTTTCTTGTTCTTTGGGGTCGAGAGGAGATGACCATAAGTAAATTGTTAAAGTGGCTCTTATATGCATTATTGTTGATCTGACAAAGAGCCCATATTACCTTGTCTTCTCTCTCGAATTGAATGCTTGCAGATTCCAACTTAGTCCAATGCACGTGCACTATTATTATTATTCACATCGTTCAGTCGTGCAAGTGAAAGGCAATAATGATGATTATATGATGAACTTATTGAGATGAGAAAAGCTGGTATGAACTCAACCTCTCTTGTTTTTGTAAATATGATTAGTTCATCGTTCCTGATTAAACCTATTGTGAATAAACATGTTTGCAATGACAATTAGAGATTATTGTTGCTTATGCCATGCTTAATTAGCTAGGAGCTTATAATGGTTTACCTTGCGTGCCAACATGCTATTAAAATGGTTGTGATGTGGTATGATAGGGTGGTATCCTATTTTGAACGATTCGAGTGGCTTGACTTGGCACATGTTCACACATGTAGTTGAAACAAAATCAACATAGCCTCTATGATATTTATGTTCATGGTGCATTATATCCTACTCATGCTTGCATTCGGTGTTGATTAATTTTAATGCATGTTCATGACTTTTGTCGCTCTCTAGCTGGTCGCTTCCCAGTCTTTTGCTAGCCTTCACCTATACTAAGCGGGAATACTGCTTGTGCATCCAATTCCGTAAACCCCAAAGTTATTCCATATGAGTCCACCATACCTACCTATATACGGTATCTACCTGCCGTTCCAAGTAAATTTGTATGTGCCAAACTCTAAACCTTCAAATAAACATTCTGTTTTGTATGCTCGAATAGCTCATGTATCAACTAGGGTTGTTTGTATCTTCCATGTTAGACGGGTTATTCTCAAGAGGAGTGGACTCCGCTCCGCACTCACGAGAAAATGACATTGTCACTGGGATGCCCAGTCCCATGCTTTATGCAAATCAAATCAAAAATAATTGCAAACAAAACTCCCCCGGGACTGTTGTTAGTTGGAGGACTTGCTGTTTCGAGCAAGCCATGGATTGATGCTTGTTGGTGGAGGGGGAGTATAAACCTTACCATTCTGTTTGGGAACCGCCTATAATGTGTGTAGCATGGAAGATATCGCCATCTCTCGGTTGTTATGTTGACAATGAAAGTATACCGCTCAAAATATTATTCATATCTATTTCAAAATCGAGCTCTGGCACCTCTGCAAATCCCTGCTTCCCTCGGCGAAGGGCCTATCTATTTACTTTTATGCTGAGTCATCCTCCTCTTATTAAAAAGCACCAGTTGGAGAGCACTGCTGTCATTTGCATCCATTACTGCTAGTTTACATTGAGTATGACTTGATCGGATCTCTTTTACCATGAATTACAATGTCTATTTAGTCCTTGATCTTTAAAGGTGCTCTATATTTATGTTTTGCGGTCTCAGAAAGGGCTAGCGAGATACCATCTTGTTATATCATATCATGATTGTTTTGAGAAAGTGTTGTCATCCGAGATTTATTATTATTGCTCGCTAGTTGATTATGCCATTGAAATGAGTAAACATGAGACCTAAATGTTATTGTGAATATGGTTAGTTCATAATCTTTGCTGAAAACTTGAATGTTGGCTCTACATATTTACAACAACAAGAGCAAATAGAGTTTGTAAAAGTTTTTCTTTATCACTTTCAGTTTATCAACTGAATTGCTTGAGGACAAGCAAAGGTTTAAGCTTGGGGGAGTTGATACGTCTCCGTCGTATCTACTTTTCCAAACACTTTTGTCCTTGTTTTGGACTCTAACTTGCATGATTTGAATGGAACTAACCCGAACTGACGCTGTTTTCAGCAGAATTGCCATGGTGTTATTTTTGTGCAGAAATAAAAGTTCTCGGAATGACCTAAAAATCAACGGAGAATTATTTTGGAATATATAAAAAAATAATGGAAGGAAGATCCACGTCACGGGGCCTCCACCTGTCCACGAGGGTGGGGGGTGCGCCCTACCCCCCTGGGCGCGCCCCCTGCCTCATGGGCCCCCTAACGCTCCACCGACCTCAACCCTGACTCCATATATTCACTTTCGGGGAGAAAAAAAGAGAGAAGGATTCATCGCGTTTTACGATACAGAGCCGCCGCCAAGCCCTAAACTCTCTCGGGAGGGCTGATCTGGAGTCCGTTCGGGGCTCCGGGGAGGGGAATCCGTCGCCATCATCATCAACCTTCCTCCATCACCAATTTCATGATGCTCACCGCCATGTGTTAGTAATTCCATCGTAGGCTTGCTGTACGATGATGGGTTGGATGAGATTTATCATATAATCAAGTTAGTTTTGTTAGGGTTTGATCCCTAGTATCCACTATGTTATGAGATTGATGTTGCTATGACTTTGCTATGCTTAATGCTTGTCACTAGGACCTGAGTGCCATGATTTCAGATCTGAACCTATTATGTTTTCATCAATATATGAGAGTTCTTGATCCTATCTTGCAAGTCAATAGTCACCTACCATGTGTTATGATCCGGCAACCCCGAAGTGACAATAGTCGGGACCACTCCCGGTGATGACCGTAGTTTGAGGAGTTCATGTATTCACTATGTGTTAATGCTTTGGTCTGGTACTCTATCAGAAGGAGGCCTTAATATCCCCTAGTTTCCAATAGGACCCCGCTGCCATGGGAGGGTAGGACAAAAGATGCCATGCAAGTTCTTTCCATAAGCACGTATGACTATATTCGGAATACACGCCTACATTACATTGATGAACTAGAGCTAGTTCTGTGTCACCCTATGTTATGACTATAACATGATCGATCACATCTGGTATAATTCTCCATCACCGATCCACTGCCTATGAGCTTTCCATATATTGTTCTTCGCTTATTTACTTTCCCGTTGTTATTGTTACAATCACTATAAAATACCAAAAATATTACTTTTGCTACCGTTACCTTTTACCACCGTTACCACTACTATCATATTACTTTGCTACTAAATACCTTGCTGCAGATATTAAGTTTCCAGGTGTGGTTGAATTGACAACTCAGCTGCTAATACTTGAGAATATTCTTTGGCTTCCCTTGTGTCGAATCAATAAATTTGGGTTGAATACTCTACCCTCGAAAACTGTTGCGATCCCCTATACTTGTGGGTTATCATTCCCTCGCTAGCCGCTCCAGCACCGAGAGCCTTCTCCCCCGTAAATCAAGCCCCCCAAAACCTCGCCTTCCAAACTCTACCATGGCCGAACGTGAACCACACATCATCCATATGAGTCACGATTGGAGCAATCTCCCTAGTGACGTCCTCGACCTCTGTTGTTTGTGTATGGATATGTTCAGCGCCATGCGGCTGGCTGTCTGCTTGCTGCTATCTGGTCTTGCATGATTTGCTCACTGTCGGTGTCGAAACCGGTGGATCTCGGGTAGGGGGTCCCGAACTGTGCGTCTAAGGCGGATGGGAACAGGAGGCAGGGGACACGATGTTTACCCAGGTTCGGGCCCTCTTGATGGAGGTAATACCCTACGTCCTGCTTGATTGATCTTGATGATATGAGTATTACAAGAGTTGATCTACCACGAGATCGTAGAGGCTAAACCCTAGAAGCTAGCCTATGTTATGATTGTATCTTGTCCTACAAACTAAACCCTCCAGTTTATATAGACATCGGAGGGGGCTAGGGTTACACAAAGTCGGTTACAAGGGAGGAGATCTACATATCCGTATTGCCAAGCTTGCCTTCCACGCCAAGGAAAGTCCCATCCGGACACATGACGAAGTCTTCAATCTTGTATCTTCATAGTCCAACAGTACGGCCAATGGATATAGTCCAGCTGTCCGGAGACCCCCTAATCCAGGACTCCCTTAGTAGCCCCTGAACCAGGCTTCAATGACGATGAGTCTGGCGCGCAGTTTTGTCTTCGGCATTGCAAGGCGGGTTCCTCCTCCGAATACTCCATAGAAGATTTTGAACACAAGGATAATGTCCGGCTTTACAAAACAAGTTCCACATACCACCGTAGAGAGAATAATATTTCCACAAATCTAATCTACTGACATGTTTTGACAGCATGACATCATGTCATGGCCCGGTCATTATTTGAACCGTTCTTCTCAACCAGCTACTGCACATACGCGAGGTGGTTTCCTTGGCACGTCTTGTCGAAGCAGATATCGTGTCCCCTTATCACGGGATTCTCATCAATACGGATGTGGGTAACCTAACCGCGCCATCAATTACGGCGCGTAAGGAATGAGAAGTTTTACTAGGTGAGTGGGGAGGCGCATCGCCTCTTCCGCCCTTAAAAAGGGACGAGGATTCACTTTTTTCACCCACGCCTTCTTCCCGATTCATTTCCTTCTGCTCAGGCTCCAGCGCCCAAGCGTTCACCTTCTCTACCCACAAAAGGCCTTCCAAAGATGTCCGGATCCGGAGCAGGAGGCAAATGGATGGCCTCTACCATCCGAGAGAAGGATATCAAAAAGCTTCGGGAGGCCGGGTATCTGGCCAAGAAAATCAGCCACCGTCTTCTGACGGCAGGACAGATCGTCCCTACACAAGAACCCCATGAGAGGGTTGTATTCCTCCCTCACTTTGTCCACCGGCTAGGGTTTCCCCTCCACCCGTTCGTTCGTGGCATCATGTACTATTATGGGATCGATCTTCATGATTTGTCCCCTAATTCCTTCCTCAACATATCGACATTTATTGTCGTGTGCGAGGATTTCCTCCGCGTTTCGTCGCACTTCGGTTTATGGCTGAAGGTTTTTAATGTGAAGCCCAAGGTGGTGGGCAGCGAGCACGCTGAGTGCAGGGGCGCTATGGTGAGCAAGATGCCCAACGCCATATGGCCAACGGGAACCTTTAATGATTCTGTCAAGGAGTGGCAACATCAGTGGTTTTACATCACTGAGCCGTGGGGCAAGGAATGGGCCGCATCGCCCGAGTTTCGATCCGACGCCCCTCTGCGGCTTACATCCTAGGTCAAGAAAGGCCTGGACTGGTCCTCGTCCGCTGAACTGTCGGCGCTCCAGACGCGCGTTAAAGATATGGGAGATAAGAACATTGAACTTGTCAATGTAGTCCAGGTGATGTTAGTCCGCCGGATACTGCCTTGTCAACACCGGACTTGCAATCTATCGGAATTCGATCCGGCCAGGCACCAAACCTTGCGAGGGTTCTTCGGCTCCTTGCACAAGGACATTTGGAAGGTGCTTTTCAAGTCCAGCAAATCACGGCCGGACTCCGCCGAAGACCGTGGGTACCAACTGTCCCGCCCTGCAAGTTCGGTGAGTTTATCAAACTTTTCTATCCGCATGACCCAAAGGAAGCACTTAACGCGTGTTTATTCAACTCTCCCAGAGATGGACGAAGAAGGCGGAGCAGATCCATTATCCGGCCCCGCTGCCTGAAGACCCGGCCCTCCCACTTCTGACGAAGATGCTGGTCCCGGCGCCTTACAAGGTGCCGAAGAAGATGGCCGAGAAGGAGGCCAAAAATACCCGGGGCGGCCTTCGTCGTCGCGGCACTTCGGACACAATACCCAAAGGCTCTGATGCCCATTCCGCCTCCGAAGAGGATGAAAAGGAGGAGGAGGATGAATCCCCTGCGGGGGGGGGGGGGGGAGGAAGAGGACGGCCTCCGCACCCTTGGAGGCCGAACCGCCCAAAAGGGGAAGGGCTTCTCTTCCGGAGGAGTCTACTGCTGCCGCCGATAGCGGCCCGGCATGGGATCCCAGGGCCCCGCCCCTGGTGAACTCGTAAGTATATAAAATCCGAGTATGTTTAAGCGTCCGGACTCATCGTGGCTTAGTATTTTAACCTTAAGCCATATTTTTTGGTAGTCCGATGAGGTCCTGTACCAAGCAATCCTCATCAGAGGACCTGCTGAGCTCAAATTCTATGGAGAGCGGGACGCCCCCAAAGGCCCCTTCCTCCAAACAGGTGCATAACACCGAGGCTTCGTCCCAGAAGGACCCCGATCAAGGAGGAAAGGAAGAAACCGTGAAGGCGGTGCCTGGAGGTCAAACCGCAGGGGCCGGACACGTTGGGAAAAATATTCCCATGGGGTCTGATGGCGGGGGCGATCCTGAGTTCGGCTCCCCAACGGATGCGATTCCAGAGGCCTATACGGCTCCAGAATCAAGAAGGCAGCCTCCTTCGGCTGGAGGGGGTGTGCCTGTTCCACCGGCGACCTTTGTCCATCCAGAGGTGTCAGATGCTTTGTTGGTGGTGTTACGAGACGCCTCCATCGTTGACGAACACCGTGCCCTTATGGGTGCGGTGATTGAAAGGATTCAGTCAACTGAGAGTGGACTGAACGAAGCCTGTATCAGCGTTATAAGAGGCTTTGAGGTATGTTTTGTAAGTTGCCAAAGAGTGTCATAGTATAGATAGTAGCCCCTGATGCATTGTTCGGTGAAAGAAAGAACCGGACAGGGGATCGCATTGATGATCACAGGAAGACTCATTGAATGATATTGATTTCTCTTCTGTTTCAAGCAGATACCTATAGCGGCTGCTGCCTCTCGTACTGCGGAGATCTCCGGACTGAATCAAAGTCTGGAGCGGGCCCGAGAGGAAATTGGCCAATTGAAAATGCAGTTGAGGGATAAACAAGGTATGCACAAGCATGGCGTGCATTTATTGTGAAATAAATGTTCAGTATGAAATAAACCACATAATTTGTGCTAGGGGTTATGACCGAAGTCGAGGCCCTTAAAAGGGCCGTTGCCAAGGCCGAGGAAAAGGCGGCCATGGAGCGGACTCTTCGCGAGAAACACGAGGCCAAAGTTATTAAAGCTGAGCAGGAGCTGCAAGAGGCCGAAAGTAAATGTGAGACCTTGGAGCAGAGTTTAACAGAGAAAGAGTCCGAACTCACCAAGGCACGTCAAGCCACGAGCGATGCCCGGGGTGAAACCCAAAGCGCCCTGTAGGGGATCCAAGAGGCGAGGAAGATCGCGGCGGGTAAGGCTTTTTCCATGTAAGCAAGTATTTGAAGGGAAAACTATGTTTCTGATTGTGAATCCAGACTTCTCAGTTGTATTTGCCGAGCTACCTCACAGCATATCAGATGCCGCTCAATTATACTGAGCCGAAGGAAGGAACACCGCCGATAAGCTCTTTTGGTCGCAATATTTGGCGCTGAATTATCCGGTGCCTTTTGCTGATCAACTGAAACAGCTGATCGAACTGCCTAAGGCTGCGAAACTAGCCATGAAAGATATGGTTATCCAGCTATGGCCTGCCGAGCCGATTCCAAGCAGCTACTTCGGGCTCGTGAGGCGGCTTGTAAGCGCTTGCCCTTGATTTGACGTCATCAAGCGGTCGGTCTGTATAGAAGGAGCGCGAATGGCCTTCACCCTCGCAAAGGTGCACTGGGGGAAGATGGATGCCAAAAAGCTAGTGACCGAGGGACCGCCAGAGGGAAAGGAGCACCGCAAGCCCGAATTATATTATAAGAGTGTCCTGAAAGGATCCTACCTTGCGACGGAGCTATGCACCAGGGACATTATATTTCCATGAATGCCGATCATGTCGTCCTTTGTAATGTTTGAACAAGGTCATTTATATGTTGCATGTTATATAAAAGTTTACCCTCCTGTGGGGTCATTTTTATATTAAGACTGAGAGTTGGCCAGTCGTCGGTTCTGCCCCCATGTAAGAAGTACGGGGGTGTTCCGGATAAACCTGAGCACTCTTTATCCCAATTTTGGGTCCTCCGAAGGAGGTGCTCAGCACAACGAACCAAGCAATCGGACTATAGGGCTTTATCACTCTCACTTAGCCATAGGAGCTTTAGTATGGTCGGCGCAGCCCCTTGTGTTCGGAAGACCGTACTAGGGGCTCTATAAGCGCTTGATCGAAGAAAAGCCGATCCATCACACGCTGCATTGGTTATGGCATCATGCAGGAGAAATCCTTAAAGATTTTGGGACCGCTCGAAGAGCTGACCAGCTCTCGCCGTATCATGACAGTCACTTTTTGGCTTTCTCTACTGAGGTGCTCATCCAGAAGAACCGGGACACAATCGCAGTAGTTCTCCCAGTGCTACCTTAGCCGATATAGAGGAACGTAAGGTACCAAAACATGGGAGCCAGGCAAACCCAACTATTGACCCCAGACATGATTCGGAGCTGATGCATATAATGCTATAGGTTCGGGGTGCCGAACTTCCATGAAGGTGTTCGGACTTTTATTGCCGTATTACGGGAAAAACGAAGCCCCTGGCATATTTAAGGCATATCACTATGTACGGATGCCACTTGACGAAATGATTTTGATAAGAGTTAATCAGCAGGTAAACGTCATGTAAATCCACATGTTGTATTTAAGTAATACATCTATGCGTATGGGTACAAGTAATGTGATAAAAAAAGGAGTTGTGATAGCAGAACCTGCTGTGACCAGGGGAAGGGGTTGAGTGTGGATCCGTATTATGGCCGTACATTCACTGCGGGGAATGTCTAAGGGTCCCCTGACGCGTTCAAGCTGCATCCGTGGAGTCTGTCCTGGTCGGTGCAAAGGTGAACCTGCGAAGGAAATTTAAGAAATGTTTGCATGCCGGAGGGCGGTTGAACCGCTGAGTTCGGCCTGTCATGGTCTTCGCCAGAGTGTTTAGTTGACCTTAGGACGAGCCGGGGTATCCTTCCACGAAGTAGTTCGGAGCCCCTTGACGGTGTCCGGGAGCCTGGGCGTCGACTCGAGGTTCGGGTGTAAGGTGCTGCTCGTTGTTTCTGCTGCTAAGGCAGTGATGTATTTGTTGGTGCCGAAGGAAGGTTCGACCTTGCCATGAACCGTGATGACGCCGCATGGACTGGGCATTTTGAGCTTACGGTAGGCATAATGCGGCACCACGTTGAATCGAGCGAACGCGGTTCGCCCGAGCAGTGCTTGATAGTCACTACAGAAAGGGGCGATTTCAAAGATTAACTCTTCGATACGGTAATTTTCTAGTGACCCGAAGATTACCTCAAGGGCAATGGAGCCTGTACATCTAACCTCCATACCTGGTATGTTGCCTCTAAAAGTGGTTTTAGTGGGCTTGTTCGCTGAATGATCGATGCCCATTTTGCGCACTGTGTCCTGGTAAGCAGATTTAAACTGCTACCTCCGTCCATGAGGACTCGAGTGAGGTGGAACCCGTCTAATATTGGGTCGAGGATTAGTGCGGCTGGATTGCCCTGATTGGCGTTAACTGGATGATCCATGCGGTTGAAGGTGACCGGCCCTAGCTTATATTGTGGGACAACTAGTTCCATTGAGCCGCCATCCCTAAGGGTGCATATCTGGTCCAAGTTGGAAATTTGGGTGGTATTTACCACATTCACCGATTGAATATGGGGGGGGGATTTCTTTTGTCCTCCTTTGTTCGGTGATCTGGGCTCTTCATCGCTATCATCGCTTTGAGACTCCTCTTCGTCTTTGGCGCCTGCCTTGCCGGCTTGTTTGGAGACCTAGCATTCTCTGTTGGTATGGGTGGCTGGCGTTTCTAGGGTGCCATGAATTTGGCATTGGTGAGCGAGTATGCGGTCCAGACTAGATGGACCAGGATTTGTATTTTTGGGTGGCCCTTTCCGCTGACCGGACTTTGAGCCCCTAAACCCGGCATTAACTGCCGTATTTCTGGCATTTTCACCATATTTGCGGCGCTTGTGTTTGTTGCGTCATGGTTTGCCGTTGCTATCCCTGGCTTCTGATATGCCAGGTTTGCTTGCTCTATTGGTACTACGAGCCAACCAACTATCTTCGCACGCACAAAAGCGGGTCATAAGTGTCGTGAGGGCTGCCATGGATTTTGGCTTCTCTTGGCCGAGGTGGCGGGCGAGCCATTCGTCACAGATATTATGCTTAAATGCCACTACGGCTTCTGCAACTGGACAATCGACAATTTGGTTCTTCTTGGTTAGGAACCGGGTCCAGAATTTCCTGGCCGATTCCCCTGGCTGCTGAGTTATATGACTTAAATCATCAGCGTCCGGCAGTCGCACATAAGTGCCCTAGAAATTGTCCTGGAATGCCTCTGCCAGGTTCTCCCAACTTTCGATGGAGTTTGCCGGCAAGCTATTGAGCCAATGCCGAGCCAGCCCTTTGAGTTTTAGCGGGAGATACTTGATGGCATGTAGGTCATCCCCGCGGGACATGTGAATGTGGAGGAAGAAGTCTTCTATCCATACCGCGGGGTCTGTAGTACCATCGTATGATTCTATGTTTATGGGTTTAAACCATTCTGGGAATTCATGATCCATTACTTCATCCTTGAAGCATAAGGGGTGTGCAGCGCCTTTGTGCCGGGTTATATCGCGACGCAGTTCATACGAGTCTTGTCTGCCATGTCCGGCTCAGCCGGATTTTCTATTAGTGTATCCGGCGTGACGATCATTGTCGCGTATTGGTGCGCGCCCCCGTGGTCCGTAGATCGATATTGCATGTTTTGCCTTGTTTTCCAATACGTCTCGCAGGTCCCATGTGTTTCCCAGGGCCTTGGTATTTTTGTCTGAGTGGCAACAGGGTGCATGCTGAACTTCAGGCTGAAACACCTCTTTGGCTCGGCCACGAGGTGGCCGGTCAGCCGCATCGTACACTGGTGATGTAGGTTTCAATGCTTCCTCCTCGAGGTGAGGTAGCAACCTGCGCTTTGGGTAACTCTTGGAGGGGCGCTCGAGTTCATATATCTCGGCCGCAAGGACTTCGGTCCATCTGTCTGCTAGCAAGTCTTGATCAGCTTGAAGGTGTTGTTGCTTTTTCTTCAAACTATTTGTTGTGGCCATAAGCCGGCGCTTGAAGCGCTCCTGCTCGACGGGATCCTCAGGCACGATAAATTCTTCATTGCCTAGGCTCACCTCGTCTTCGGAGAGAGGCATGTAATTGTCCTCCTCCGGTTCTCCATCTGCTGCCTGCTCTGGAGGGCTAGCTTGTTCACCCTCCCGCTCTACATCGTGCTGGAGGGGATTGCGGTTGTCTTCGGCACTATCCGTAGTGTTATTTTCTCTTGTGCCAGTATCACTACTTTTGCTATGGCGGGACTTAGAGCGGCGCCGCTGACGTCGGCGCTTGGGTTGCATCTTGGAGGGGTCATCCTCCGCTGTCTCGTCGCCATTGCCTTCTTTGGGGGTGTCCACCATGTATATATCATATGATGAGGTGGCGGTCCAACGCCCTGTGGGCGGTGGTTCCTGTTCGTCTCCTGCATCGTCGTCCATACCGTCGATGTCTTCGGAGTCGAAGTCGAGCATGTCGGTTAAATCGTCGATGGTGGCTACTAAGTGGGTGGTGTGTGGGCAGCGAATTTCTTCGTCGTCCGCATCCCATTCTAGCCGGACATAGTTCGGCCAAGGTTCTCCTGAAAAGGAGAGAGACCTTAATTAATTTAGCACATCGCCGAAAGGCGAGTGCTGAAAGATATCCGCGGAGGTGAACTCCATGATCGGCGCCCAGTCGGATTCAATAGGCACGGATGCAGGCGGCTCGCAGTCCGTGGCTGGAGACGAATCCAGTGGTTCGGCGACACGGCTCTCGTAAGGGGTGAAGTCAGTATCCGGCTCCATCACCACTGAGAGTGCGGCCTCCATGGCAGGGTCTATCCCTCCATCCTCGGATGGCGCAATTTGCTCCGGATTGAAGGCCGGAGTAGTTGCAGATGCGATCTCCTGAACATTGTCCGACGGCAGAGTTACATCATGCTCGTCGTGATTGTGCGGCGCACCTGACATGGGCTCAAATCCGTCGAAGATCAAGTCTCTGCGGATGTCGGCAGTGTAGTTTAAGTTTCCGAACCTGACCTGATGGCCAGGGGCGTAACTCTCGATCTGCTCCAGATGGCCAAGCGAATTGGCCCGCAGTGCGAAGCTGCCGAATATGAAGATCTGTCTGGGGAGGAAAACCTCACCCTGGACCGCATCGTTACCGATGATTGAAGGGGCCATCAAGCCTTATGGTGACGGCATAGTGGATCTCTCAATGAAAGCATCAATGTCGGTGTCAAAATCGGCGGATCTCGGGTAGGGGGTCCCGAACTATGCGTCTAAGGCGGATGGTAACAGGAGGCAGGGGACACGATGTTTACCCAGGTTCGGGCCCTCTAGATGGAGGTAATACCCTACGTCCTGCTTGATTGATCTTGATGATATGAGTATTACAAGAGTTGATCTACCACGAGATCGTAGAGGCTAAACCCTAGAAGCTAGCCTATGGTATGATTGTATCTTGTCCTACGGACTAAACCCTCCGGTTTATATAGACACCAGATGGGGCTAGGGTTACACAAAGTCGGTTACAAGGGAGGAGATCTACATATCTGTATTGCCAAGCTTGCCTTCCACGCCAAGGAAAGTCCCATCCGGACATGGGACGAAGTCTTCAATCTTTTATCTTCATAGTCCAACAGTCCGGCCAAAGGATATAGTGCGGCTGTCCGGAGACCCCCTAATCCAGGACTCCCTCACTCACCATGATACGGAGGCGTACATGATGCCCCTCGACTTCAATCCGGCATCCATTAGCCGAAACTTCTTTGCAGGTATGTAGTGGGTCGATGTACATCATTTCGCTCGACTTCGATCCGATCACCATCGCCTGAAACTTCTTGCAGGTATGTACTGGGTCGGCATGAACTCCCATTGGATGGATGCCGTTAGAGAAGACGGGAAAAAGTTGGTGCTCGTGAACTTCCAGACCTCCCATGAGATTATCCTTCCTCCATTGGATGATATAAAGATTTACCATCATGGTCCAAGTCATCTAGATTACGTCGTTAGTTGGACGCACCTTGTTTTGCAGAAGATTGTAATCTGCAAAGTGCCCACATGACATGCGGATTACGCAGACTTTAAGCTAATTGCCTTGTTCGACAGGGGACTCGCTTATCTTTCCACCGGTGCCTTCTTTAGCTGGAGACAGCTCAACTCGTAGTGGATCGTCGTCAATGCTGATACACACTTCTGTGATGCTATTGAACACAATGGCATCATCTACGCGATCGACAAAGCAGATGGCACCACGTATTGCTGGGACGGCGCGTGTAAGTTGTTTTCGTCTGATGTTAATGATGATGCCATGACACTGTTTGAACTTTTTGTGATGATTGACATATCCCTGTTTGAGCAGAATTTGAGTAGAACTATGGCAATGTATTAGAGACGCTATAAATTAGCTATATTTGGAATGAGTTAATTCATGCGATTGTGACCAGGTCATTACAGCCAATTTGTACCCCTGGATAATCAAACGGTTAGGAAGATTTTGATATTCTCCATATTTTATAGTAATCTATATACTACTAAATATGAGGGTATATCAATGGCCATGTTAGTTTCCTCATTTTCATGATGTAGAAACATGCATCAGACTGTTTGTTTCATCTAACCATACATTAGGGAAGTAAATGTGCATATGGACAACTCTATATTTGGAAGTAGTGAAATCCTGTAATGCTTACCATGTGTACATACCTATTCACCCTTCAGCAATCAATGGCTAGAATAATATGCTCACAAAAATTTTGCCCACAAGACATGAGTATATAACAATTCATGGTCTGTTAGTTACCTTGAAGAATTTGTTTGTGAGGACAGAACATGATTACATAACATGCATGACATGGTAGTTTCCTATGAAGAATCGATTCTGAGATAACATGAGTATAACCATGCATGGCACTTCTATATTTTCGAACCCAGTATACATTTACCTGTATTTTCCTCCCAGTTCCAACAAGGACATATCAATGTTGTTTCTTGCATTATCCTACTCATACTCTTAATAATGCTGATCTTACATTAACAATGCTTGTCCTTTTCGATATGATGCGGTGTCCCTACAGTTACTGCCCTTTGTAATCACACCACCTTTGCCAAAAACAGGGAAGCACAACTGGTTCCTCGCTCGATCAAACGACGACAAAAGACTGATGATCATGTAGACACATGAGCTAGAAAAGTTATATTGCAAAAACCCCACTATATGCAAGCACCGTGAAATACATGAGTATCCGGACAGTGGCTATTACGTCTATGAGCAGGATACCAGCTTGTTGGGGCCTTCAGGATTTTTGAGTTGGAGGCGGGTAAACAGCCTTGGTTCACACTCTCTGTTTCTCAGAATCAATTATCCGATTAACCAGGAGATCACCGTTGGCAAGGACCTTGGTGGCAGAGAGGCTCTATTTGCTATGGAAAACTGGGTCTACACGGCGAGCCCTAGGAGTTCGGGAGCAAACTCCCCTGATTGTCAACGATACAACCTGCAGCCAAAAGAAGGTGAGAATGACAAAGGCATCTGGACTAACTTTGATCCTTGGATGTGTCGAGTCTGACAGGCAGTGATGTGGTTCAAGCCTTCAGGTTGATAGGTAATTGGGTTGTTGCGTCAAAAGGGTGGAGTACTGGTGTCTCTGGATCACTGGTGGCTGAACCGGGGGTGCAAATTATGATGGTGTTGGATCATCCCTCTTCAAATGACTTGTCGTCTTTGCTACTTGTTATGGATGGGTACTTCTCTCTTTTGTTATGCATATTCCTTGTCAATTGGTCATCCTCGTCTATGTCACTCTTACTATGTAATAGTTGCCTCTATTTAGAATGTCATTCTCGTCTGGATCATGAGAGTTTGAGCGCTGCAAATGGGTGCATTTTGGTGGTGTAGCCAGACTTCTTATGAACTATCATGTCTTGTTGTTTATGTCAGTAGTAGTCACTTGTCAGTGTTTTAATGATGTATATATCGTTGTTTCAAACTCTTTATTGTCTCGAACTACTGGTGGGCTAAATGAGGGCATCACCATTCTCCATTGTTCAGAGTATATCTCCTTTTTTCAAGTTATAATTTGAGCTTAGTGTCTTTTCGATGATGTACACTTGTTTGGGCTAGTGAGGTGTCGTTGAATATGGGCCGAGTAGTAACGCAATGCCAAATAGGTCAATTATGGCTCTGATATCGGGCTCTCAAAAGATCCTCAAAAAAAGGCCGGTCTCTCAAAAAAAACAAAGAATAGGGACTCTTAGGCCGACATGTGGGCGCCACCGGTGTTTTCGTGCGCTTGCGCACCGAGAGCATATTTGCGCGTGTTCGAAATTCATGCTACCTTTTCATCCCCAATCTTCCGCCCCCCCACCTCTGGAATCTCAATTCCTACTCCAGTTCCCCCTAATCCCCCTCTTGTATTCCCTATACTCAAACGCACTATCATCTCGCCGGTCAACGCGGATCTCTGAGCCAGGGATCCTGAGGTCCGTCCTGCCTTCGGGCGCAGTGTGTTTTCGCTCAACAGTGGCATGGCGGCGCTTGACGACCAGTTTGTTGGCAAAGTGCTGATGGTAACCATCAACGGCGAACGGCCTCCCGTATCGCCGGATGACCTTGTTAAAGCTCTTGGCATTGCGCACGACATCCAAATAAGTGACTTGCTCGTCGAAGTCTGTCCGCCACCGGCTCATTTCTTCGCCAGGTTCCGAACAACTTTCGACTGCAGTCGTGTGTTTGAATCTTCCCAGCTTTTGTTCTGTGATGGTGCACTGGTGAGCTTTGATCGGTGGCACCCAGGATGAGGCTCGGTGCCCTCTGAGATTGAGTTTTTAACAAAGCTTACCTTCCACGGCATGCCTCGACGTGCTTGGAACAGCGAGTCCATGAATGAGCTTATCAACGACCTTGGTGGTGAGCTCGTAAGTATGTTTGTTCCTCTAGACAGATGGGCTCTGACGGTTATGGCATGGATGAAGAAGCCGTCCACCATACCAAAGGTGATTGGTGTTGATATACCGGTGCAGGAACCGGAGTTGTACTATTTGTCACCACCAAGGCCACCGCGGACCACGTTAGGGATGTACCTGTATCGAGTGTTCGTGCATGTCGAAGAAGTGGTCAATCCATCAACCGAAGTCCTACTGCCGCTGCTGGTGCCTGGGTTCGTCGACGACATCCATTACAGGAGTCAACGTTAGACTTTCCCCGTGTTGCTCGGAACGATGGATGGCATAGGGCCTACTCCATCGCGTGGCAAAGGCCACTGCTTCTTTGGGAGAAGAGGCAGGGCTGGCTGCCTGGATGTGCTCTAATTTGATGTAACAACTGAATCTTGCAGATACTATACTAGTTAAATCCGAGCTATGGGTGTGAAGCACTGATGTGCCAGTACATTTGATTGTGACCTATTCTATTTTTTTACCTGAACTTTTTTTAGAAAGGGTTGTACATCAACTTAATGTTCTAGCAGAACTTATATATTGTGTTGTCTGCCTGTTTCCTTTGCATGGCATTCAAGATATTTCCTCGGCATTGATAAAGACGATGAACCATTATGTACGAGTTCGTTTGTTTCAACATAGCCCTACCCATAGTGATCCACTGCTTCCACCCTGATTGTGCCACCTGCGTGAAATTTTTGTATGCAAGTTCAGTGTGTGTGGGAACCCCGACTCATAAGTCGTGATCACCGAATGCACGTGTACAGTGATCCCAGAGATCAATGCTCACTGAACACACAGAAGCTGAAGAACAAGAGTCTTACATCCATACATACCGTTTTACCCAAGTAGAACCATTATGGTCAAGTCTTGAGTGTATCATCGCAGCGGAAATCTTCAATAACAACTTGGACCCATGCCATCTGCCTTAACCCTACAGGCATTCTGACTGGGAAGCGTCCTAGCTCGCATGTTCGTCACGAAGTAATCTTCATCATATCATGTTCTTTCATGCCTGGCCAATAAAATAACCAGTGGCAAGCCAATGAGTACTTTGAATGTACTCGCAAGCAACCCATGTTTTGGTTCAAGATACAACAATGCATGATATAGGTAAATTTTTGTGGAAAGCTAGTTTTGAGTGCAATGACATGTCAACAACTTGTAAGACATGCATCAGGAGAATTCAATTAACCATAAGGACAGGTTACAGATATCAACATAAATAGAGTGGGCATCAACCCAACTCAATCATGTCAAGTCCTTTGACTTGACGCAAATAGTTCTCCCCACTTATCCACACACACACACACACACACACACACACACACACACACACACACACACACACTCACACTGGTTTGTAAACATGTGGACGTAGCCCAAGAGCGGTTACCCAACTTTCCTTGACCGTGGACATGGCTATTCGAATAGTTTTACACTCTGCAGAGGTTGCACACTTTACCCACAAGATCCGGAGAACTTCCGTGTCATCCACGACCCGCGATACCTCAAGTACCCGGGGTAAGCACCCGATCACTATCTTTCCCTAGACGACACTAACATGGAGTCCACTCGATTGGTAGTAACCCCCGTGCCCAACATTTCACAACTTCAAATTGTGGAGCCTTGCTCCTATATTCATCACGTACCACTGGCACGGGGTACCAACGGTGTGTCCGGTGCCCCATAAAAATGTTCTTGGCCGCCCTACCTGGCACGACCCCGTCCCGAGAGAGAGCACCAACTCTCCCCCGTCACTAGTAATGCGGGCTCCAAGCTAGTATCGGCCTAGGTAATCAATAATGCCCTTTCCCATATAAGGGTAGAGTGGTTGCGCATGTAAGGTTGGAATAACGGTCGCAACTTAAACCAATCCGTTTTGAAAAACAACACACACACACTTGCCTCGGTACACCACTTCGTCATCAAGTGGTTACCCAAATCATCATCTCCCCCGGGCATAAGTGGCACTCGGTGGGGGTTTTCGAAAAGTCTTTTGAAAATACTTTGTCTCCATCACCATGCATATTCCCGTCCCTTTTTGCGTAGCAACTACTTTAGCATCCTATATACTCCCACCGGCATAACCCTCATAAGGAGGTAGGGTCATGCAGAATGCAAGTATCAACAAGGAAGTAACAGAGGCAACCCATCAAAGTGGTTACCTCCTCATCATGATTCCGTTGCAACAACAATATGGTGCTATATGACATGCATAAAAAGGGTTTCATAGACATGGTCAAAGGGCTGCTTGCCTGTTTTAACAAAGTCTTTGAGGTCTTCAAATATCTATGGTCCAACTCCAAGCATTTCGTCTACTTCGTCAACTATCGTTGAAAGCAACCACAATAAGCAACACAACAAGGTAGAAAATAAAAGTGCTCTAAAAATTTGACTTGGACTTTTCTAGGATACCTCTGGTCATATGAGGAATGACCAAAGTGATTTCAATGGAATTGGATAAGTGAATATTTCTAAATGTTTTGATATGATGGAATCAATGGGTTTATGGATTTGCAAGAAGTGTACAGAAACATATTTTTGAAAAATGAGAAAAGGCACCCATTTAACAAATCATGATTTTAGAAGCATCTGGGAGTTGGTTTCACTGGATTTGGAGTTCAAATGAATTTCCTATGAATTTGCAAAGTTGACAAATATGAAGAAATGGCTCATTATTTTATGTGGGACAAAAAGTATTAATAAAAATGTTCATAAGCTAAGTTATGAACTTAGAAGCATCTAGGAATTTGAATCATGGCATTTGGATCAAATTTGAGCTCTCTGTGATTTTCTAAAGTACATCACAGAAATAGGAAAAATAGGATTTGATAAATATTTGTGAAGGAAATGCTTCTGTAAAAATGTGACAATAGCACCCTGTGGTAGGGAATGATTTTAGAAACTACTAGAAATTTGAATCATTGGATTTGGAGCTCTGTTGAATTATTTATGGATTTTTGAAGTTGACTGGAAAAAGAAAAAGACAAAGGATTTACCTAAATGGGCCGGATCTAGGCGGCGATTGGGCGCACCGGGCGAGATTTAGTGGCAGGGCGCCACTGGGCCGGCCCGACGGCTCGGCTGCGCGGGCAGAGCTGGTGACGCTGAAGGCGTACTGCGGGAGGGCGCGACCCAGCGGGGTAAGCGGATCGGTCCGAAGCCGTTTCCACTTAACCCGACTGGTGGGCCGGCTCGGTCACCTCTGCCGCTGACGGGCAGGCCCCCTGCCAGCTGGCGGGGCGGTCGTGCTCTACCTCTCGCTCGAGGCAGAGCAGGGGAGGCAGAGTGCACGCCGGCGCTCGTCCGACGATAGCCGGCGCCTCTGGCCGTCTCCTGTGGCGCTCCGCCTATGGGCGAGCTCAGCGCGGAGTGGGGCATCCGCTGGTGCAGGTCACGGCCGCCGGAGGGGGCCGAGGTGACCGCAGCTTTGACGGTGGCGGGGGAGGTCGTCGGCCATATGTGGCTCTCGGCGTTCGAGCATCCCTACGACGGTTCGAGGAGGTGGGGAGGTTCGCCGGACCACGGGGAGCTTTTGTGTGGAGGATAGGGAGGGAGGTGAGCTCGGTGTTGCTCGAATTTGAGCGAGCCGAAGCGGCGGCTGTGCGGTGGTAGGAGGAGAAGGAAGGTGCAGGAGGAGGATCCGGCTGCTCGAGGAGGTTGCTGGGGGGAAGAGGGAGTGAACCGAGGCCAGAGAGGGCTCGGGGTAGCCTTTTATAGCGGGGCGATGGTGCACCGTGAGCTCATGCGCCGGCGAGGCTGTTGCCGTCGCTGCAAGTCACGGGGGCGCGCGTGGGCGTGTCTGCGGTGCTCGTGGGGTTGGTCTAGGGCGAGGGGAGAGAAGAGAGATAGCGGGGAAGGGCCAAAGCATCGCGCGTGTGAGGCTGCCCATTGGAGCGCTCGGGCGGCCGGTGCGCGTGCGAGAGGAGGCAGGAGGAGGGAGAAGGAGGAGGGGTACAATGTCGTGGCGTGTTGAGGACGCCGAGGAGCATCGTCGGGCATGCTGGGGAGGCCCGAGGTGGCCGGAGGTGCTTGGCAGGGGGCGGCTACAGTGCGGGAGCGCACTGTAGCGCGCTCTAGAGTGCCCAAATGGCATGCCATGGCATTTTATATGCCTTGTGGGTGCGGCCACTAATGTCTGGTATCTCTAGGAGGGAGTAAAGAAAGGGGAGGAAGCATTGGATGCCATGGAGGGCCACTAGAATGAGGAGGGAGGGGAGAAAGGAGAAGAATGCTGCTGTCCAAAAGGGTAAATGGGGGTGTTTCACCCCTCAATCATTGAGCTGAGGCCAGGGAAGAGTTACTGGAGATAGGAGAAGACTAGGAGGAGATGTGGTAAAAAGTTGAGCTCAAGGAGAATAGTGTAAGTGGTCAAAATGGTGATTTTTGAAAAGTGACAGAAGGTGTTTGATGCAAATTTGGGCAAGCAAATTAACTCCACTTGACATGAGAATTAACAGGATCAAGTGTCACACATAATTGAGGTTGACCACCAAGTTTGAGTCCATTTTGAGAAAGTTGCCAATGCAACTTTTGTAAACCCTAGAAATCAGCAGAAATGGCTTTACCAAGATTTAGTCATGCAAATATATTCTCCTTGATGCACCACTTGGTGTAGTGTCATCATTTGAGGTTATGAACATGTCCACAAAAGTTGAGATCAAAAGGAGAAAGTTGCCAATGTAGAGTTGTTCAAATTTGGTTCTGAACAAGAAGGGTTTTGGGGTAATTTGAGCAAGATAACATTCTCGCCAACTTGTGCCATTTGGTCTAGATGAATAATTAGACCATTTGAGCATGTTCACAAGGTTTGAGAACATTTGGACATGTTTGGCAATGTAAAGTTGCTCAAACTTCAAAATGGACAGAACTGGTTTTGAGGAGATTTCATGGGGTTATACTATTCTCCATGACATGATACTTGGCAAGATCATCAAACATGTCATATGTGACATGCTAGAATTTTCTTGGAATTGTTGGGGAATATTTCCTGTAGAAATATTTCAAATCCTTGAAATGGGCAGAAATGGTTTTTGAGGGATTTGACCAATATTTTGAACATGACCATGTGTTGAAACTCTTATATATGGACAATATATGTCCATTGAGTCTCCCTAATTTTTCTCAAATATTTTCAAAGATTTAAAATAATTTTAACCTATTAAAGACCATTTCTGGCCTTAAGAAAAAGCCTTTAAATAAAATAGGAAAATAACTTTTAAAATTATATTTTTGTGGTTTCTGGGTATCCTATATCTAATAGGAGTCAAGAATATTTTTAGAAAGATTTTTACTGCCCTTAATTAAGTACTTGCAGTGCAAACCTCAATTCAGGGGTTTTTGGAAAACTATTTTTTTTGAAAATACTATTTGGCCAAATTATTTTTGTAAGAAATTATTTTTATGTCCTATACACATGGCATGATCATTGGTTCAAGAGTTTGGAGCAAGGAGATGAAGTATAGGAGTTGGAGGATTTATTTGATTTTTAGAGCACTTGTAAACAACAGACAAAATCCAAACAAGGCAAGGTCCAAAACACTCAAAAGTTTTTGTCAAACCACATTTTATCATGATTTATTAGCTTAATTGTTGTGGCATAAAAATCAGGGTGTGACAGTGTGCTACGATGTTCTATATGATTGTGTCAACTATATAAGTTTTTACTGAGCATCATCAATGCATATGGTTGAAAGATGTATTTACGAGCATCGACCGATGGGTCTCTCTCTCTCTCACACACACACAAACACACACACACACGCACAAGTGGGACCCGTTGAATTATTTCTTCGCTCGTGACAGCTTTTAATTAGGTTCCACTATACTCTAACTTATTTCTTAAGTTATTAATTGAGCTCAATGACTTCAAAAAGTTGTACAAAAGCCTTGTTTGGGCCTTTCCGGCATCGCTGAATGTGGGTTGAGTAGCCATGTAAGGTTTTACTGTACTACACAAGCCTTTTTTTTCAACATCAGCAATGCAACTGGGCCGACAGTTGCACACAATCTGGGTGAACTTGTTATTCTCTGTCCCGCTAGGCTACAAATCTTTCCTAGGAGGGATGCATTAGGCTTAACAAGAAAATGGGCTTTAAGAAATAATAAATGGGATGTAATTATAAAAGTTGGTCAGTAATTATGAAAAACGCATCAAACACATAATTAGTTTATAAAATAGGGAAAATTGATTTTATACCCTTAGTTCTGCCCCCCTCGGCAGGTTTGCCCCTAGTTTCGGAAAACACTCGTTCTTGTCCAACTCACTTTGGTTTTCTTATGCTTTTGCCCTTCCGGCATGGTCCCGTCTAGTCAGAGCCGTTTGACCGCTACCGGCGCTAGTTTTTGGACATTTTTACCCCTCTTGCGGATAACCCTAAGTACCCCTTCGTCCTCAGCTAGCTCGCATGAAAACAGAGGGAGGGAAGGCACGACGAGTTTGGAGGGGGAAGCGGGGAGCGGGAGAGAAAGGAGCGGTGCACATGGCGAGCTCGGGCTCGTCCAACTTCTCAGCGGCGACCGGAGAGGTAAGTAGTCCCTTGAATCAATGAATTTGGTGCTCCTCCACCCCATCCCACTTGAATCTAGGGATTTCTAGGGTTTGTGACATTTGGGGGAAATTTTACCTTTGTTTTAGGTCGATGGGGTCGGGATTGTGCAACATTCGTCAGAGTTTTATCTTCTCGACGAGTCCTATTCCGGCTTGGAGTTTTTGTTGAAGCATCGCTGCCCTGGCCATGGCCTTGTCCCTGCCCGCCGTGTATCATGGGGAGGAGCTAGCAGTGGTCGCCGTTTTTCAGGTTGTCCATTAGACGTAAGTTTTTGTGAATTTGTGATAGATTTAGTTTTTGTTGATTTGTACTCTCTAATGTTGATTACTCTGACTTGGAATTAGTTACCAGAAGAGTGTGAATGGGTGGTGTGGGTTGACCCAGCTCCTCCATTGCGTGTTGCCCTTGCTTTTGAAGACTTGCACGCAGAGGTTGAAGGCAGTTGGATCAAATGTCACCATATGAAGAAGGAAAACATGGAGCTGACAAGGAAGAACAGGGCTTTGAAGAAGAAACTTAGAGAGAGAGATGAGATGTTGCTGGTGTTGGCATTGCTGTTAGTTGGAATTGTTATGTTTGTTGTACTGGTATGGTAGATGTAGTTTATCGATGTATCTGAAGTGAAGATGTTGATGGAACCCTACTTTGTTTGATGTAACTTTGCAGTTGCAGTTGAACTGATGTCACTTTATCTGATGTAACCCTAGTTGAAGACAAATCTTATGTGATGTCCAAATGTGGATGGTAGATGAAGATTTGTCATCGATGACATCGACGACAAATCTTATGTGATGTCCAAATGTGGATGGTAGATGAAGATTTGTCGTCGACGACGTCGACGACAAATCTTATGTGATGAGTCCAAATGTGGATGGTAGATGAAGATTTGTCGTCGATGTCATCAAGGTTGTTGTTAGGCCCTTGTATTTCTTGATTCTAGAGTTGAATGATTCCAAAGTTTGTTGTTAACATACTCAACTTTGCTAAAATCAGTGAAACTTGCTCTAGCCCAGATTTTTGTGTGGTGCTGCTCAAGATATTCCTTTACTTTTGGTTTGCTCTTCAGCTGGTTCAGATGAAAGTTGTGCTTCTTAATGTTGTAAGTTAGTGAGCAAGGCCATAGATTGTCATCATAAAATTTTCCTTTGAATTTCTTGCTGAAATTTTGGGCACGATGCCTCATACACTCTCTATGCTCCACTCATGGGTAAACATCATCAACAACACTCTCCAGTCCTTTGTAAGGATCAGTATGTATGACTAAACCTTCAGGGTGTCCTATTGCTTCATTCAGGTTTTTGAAAAACCAAGTCCAGCTCTTAGTTGACTCCACCTCAAGAACACCATATGCAACAGGAAATAACCAGTTATGAGCATCTAGAGCACATGCTGCTACAAGTTGGCCCCTAAACCTACCATGCAATGCAGTTGCATCTACAGCCAAGTATGGCCTGCACCCCTCCAAGAACCCTTTCTAACATGCTTTGAAGCATACAAAAACCCTTCTAAAACACTCCTTGTAGAATTTCTTTCCTTTTAACTTGTACTCCACTGTGTGCTTGTCTATGTCAACAACACTTCCTGGTGATGCCCTCTCTACTTTAGCTTTAAATGCATAAAGTAACTGGAAACTATCACTGTACTTACCATAGATCTTGTCAAGTGCCATCTCCTTACCATAGTAGCATCTGCTGTATGGCACCTCAAGACCATACTTCTCTAACAACCTACCCTGAATTTCCTTTGTTCCAATCCCTGGATTTTTTCTAATCCAAGCCATAGAAGCATCTGCAATCCACCTTCTTTTTGCGGCTCTCAATCTCTGGGATCTATTCACACTAGGACATGTGTGAGGGTGGGAATTCACTTTGATCTAAAAATAAAGGGAAACAAAGAGTCAGTCAGGATAATATTAGTAAAACAAATAGGCACATTTTAGTAAAAAAACACATTGCTAAAACAGTACCTGAAACAGAGTGCTCCTCCTCATCAGAGATGCATGCAGCCTCCACTTACACCTCTCATAGGCACATTTCACAGTAAACCTAGTTGGGTCACTCTTAAGTGTAATGTACTCAGTTTCAGACTTGATTGAGAATGTTCCAAGTGCATTCTTGCAATCAACTGCATTAGGAAAGACCACACCTTCCTCAATGGATGGATTATCTCTATCATACATCATTACAGGTCTATCCTCATTTGCATCCTCAAAAGCTCCCATGTCATTATCCTCTTGCCTCTCATCATCATCAGTATCTGAAAATTCTGCAGGAATGTACTCTTCATGTGTTGTATGCTCATCATTGTTGTGTTGGACATAACCTGGGTAAAGTTTCTCATCCTCCTCATCAGATAAAATAGGTGCATCAGGCAGTGCCTCTTCCACAACTGGATCAGGCTGATCCTCTAGTCTATTAGTGCCACATTCAGCAGTAGTTGGAGTGGTACTTGCACTTGCTGCACTAGTTTTAGGAGCACTAGGAGTACTAGCAGCAGCTGTCCTGGATCCACATGGCCTACCCCTTTTTCTACCCCATATCCCTCCAGCAGTTTTTTCACACCTTTGTCCTCTCTTTCTCTGAATTACTGTTATTTCCAGATTGCATGACCTTGTCTCTGCATTACTTGCAAACATCACACCTAACTCATCATCACACTGTAGAGGGTTCCAACACTCCTTTAAACTATCCCAATATCTAATTTATACATCATCAAACAATCCCCATGGATACTTGGCACAAATAGCAGCCCTAAAGTCATTAAATGACCTACTACTGCTATCCACAACTAATGGAAATGTGAATCAGCTCTCCTTTCCTTCCGTACCAGCAGAAACTATAACTGTCGTCTCCATTCTAACAGACAGAAAGAATGCAACCTCTGGATCCATCCTACAGTAATGAGAATACCATCTCCCATGAGCAATTGAACCAAAGCTAGCCTAAAACTTATCTGAATCCACTAAGCATGAGTAGATCTAAGACTGAAACTTACCCCGCCGGGATCTTGATAGAGGCAAAGGTGTCTCGATGTTTCGATGAGATGGTGGCTATCGTTTTCTGTGGAGTCGACCTTGACGATCCGACTACGAACGTGCAAGACGTCGCGCCTTAGCAATCGCTAAACCAACTTCCGAGGGTTATTGACCACGCCGGAGCACGATCAACCTGACCACGAGGGTCTGTTTCCTGCAAGCAAACGAAGAACAAGCAAGAAACTGAGATTGCAATCTGGATATTGCGAATATAAGATGAAAGCTTTATTGATCAAGGTGGGGTTCTGTGACGTCTTGGTCTGGTCGTTGGACACAAACGAAGTACGAGAAGTTGCAGCTATGGCGAACTTTTAATCTAAACAAAACCCAAAGTCTAAACGACGCCCTAAGGGCTGTATATATGGAGGAAGAGGGGGAATTTCGTGGCCCTTGAGGGTGGGGTCCTAAACCAACCCTAACTCTTGTTTCCCCACACATACGGACTCTAAAAATAGCCTATACTTAAGTATTTCGAAATTACATGGGCCTGCCCATTAATAAGGTGACACAGCACCTCAAATAGCCTATGGACGAATATTATGAAGTGGCATCTTGTATATTTCGTCCAAGGCTTCATGCACTCCTTATGGCGGCTTCAAAGTCCTGAAATCATCACTTGTAACTCCGTTCTTGATCCCCTTGCACATGCCATCAACTCCATGCGTGTTCTTGCTCCAATGTTCATCCTTCTCCAAGCTAGGCCCCTCATTTGTAAGCAAAACAAATGTATCCAATTTAGGCAGCATCATAATCTCATGAACATTAGAATCATTACCAAGAAACGAAAGTACCTGGTAATTTAATTGGCGTGCGCGAGCTCTAGTAATTGGTCCAGTATATGTAACAGTAGGGGCTGTGGGTGTAACAATGGTATTGGTGTCCTCATCATCCTCCCCTTCTTGAAATGAAGTCGTCCTCGACGGAAGCTCATCTTCCTCACCCAAATAAGGCTTCAAATCTGCAATGTTGAAAGTGGGACTAACCCCAAAATCTGCAGGTAGCTCAAGTTTATATGCATTATCATTTATTTTCTCTAACACCTTAAAAGGACCATCAGCACGTGGCATTAGCTTTGATTTGCGCAGATTAGGAAATCTATCTCTACGCAAATGTAACCAAACAAGATCTCCAGGTGCAAACACAACATGTTTTCTACCCTTATCTCCAGCAAGTTTATATTTAGCATTCATATGCTCAATGTTTTCCTTAGTTAACTCATGCATTTTAAAAATCAATTCAGAACGTTCTTTAGCATCAAAATTAACCTTCTCCGAAGATGGAAGACGCAACAAATCAATAGGTGCACGAGGTAGGAAACCATACACAATTTCATAAGGGCACATCTTAGTAGTAGAATGCAATGAACGATTATAAGGAAATTCAATATGAGGCAAGCATTCTTCCCACATTTTCTTGTTATTCTTCAAAACAGCCCTAAGCATAGTAGACAATGTTCTATTGACTACTTCAGTTTGTCCATCAGTTTGGGGGTGACAAGTAGTACTAAAAAGCAGCTTAGTCCCCAACTTAGCCCATAAACATCTCCAAAAGTGGCTAAGAAATTTAGTATCACGATCTGAAACAATAGTATTTGGCACACCATGTAAGCGAATAATTTCACGAAAGAACAAATCAGCAACATTAACAGCATCATCGCTTTTATGACATGGTATAAAGTGTGCCATTTTCGAGAACCTATCCACGACAACAAATATGCTATCCCTCCCCTTCTTTGTTCTAGGTAAACCTAAAACAAAGTCCATAGATATATCCTCCCAAGGAACACTAGGTACAGGCAAAGGCATATATAAACCATGAGGATTGAGTCGTGACTTAGCTCTTTGACATGTAGTTCAGCGAGCAACAAAATGCTCAACATCCCGTCTCATCTTTGGCCAAAAGAAATGTGTAGCAAGTATATCCTCCGTCTTCTTGACTCCAAAGTGTCCCATTAATCCTCCTCCATGCGCCTCCTGCAACAACAAAAGACGAACGGAGCTAGCTGGAATGCATAGCTTGTTAGCACGAAACACAAATCCATCGTTAAGAACAAACTTGTTCCAAGTTCTCCCTTCCCTACAATTCTGCAATACATCTTTAAATTCAGCATCATGAACATATTGGTCTTTGATGGTCTCCAAACCAAATATTTTAAAGTCAAGTTGTGAAAGCATAGTATAACGACGAGACAAGGCATCATCAATAACATTTTCTTTACCCTTCTTGTGTTTAATGACATAAGGGAAAGTCTCAATGAATTCAACCCATTTAACATGTCTACGATTCAGTTTTTCTTGACTTTTAATGTGTTTCAAAGATTCATGATCAGAATGTATAACAAATTCCTTGGGCCATAAATAATGTTGCCATGTTTCTAAGGTCCGAACAAGAGCATATAATTCTTTATCATAAGTAGAATAGTTCAGACTAGGCCCACTCAATTTTTCAGAAAAGTATGCAACAGGTTTTCCATCTTGTAATAACACACCTCCTAATCCAATTCCACTAGCATCACATTCAAGTTCAAAAGTCTTATTGAAATTAGGAAGTTGGAGTAAAGGAGCATGTGTCAACTTCTCTTTCAATACCGTGAAGGCTTCTTCCTGTGCAGTACCCCAAACAAAAGGCACATCCTTCTTTGTAAGCTCGTTGAGAGGTGCAGCAATGGTGCTAAAATCTCTCACAAAACGCCTATAGAAACTAGCGAGGCCAAGGAAACTCCTCACTTGTGTGACCGTTTTGGGATGCGGCCAACTCTCAATAGCTTCAATCTTGGCTTTATCAACTTCAATTCCCTGTGGAGTAACAACATAGCCAAGAAAAGATACTCGGTCGGTGCAAAAGGTGCACTTTCCAAGGTTACCAAACAAACGTGCATCACGTAGAGCAATAAAAACAGCACGTAAATGTTCCAAATGTTCCTCCAAAGATTTGCTATAAATCAATATGTCATCAAAGTAAACTACCACAAATCGTCCAATGAAAGCACGTAAAACTTCGTTCATTAACCTCATGAAAGTACTGGGTGCATTAGTTAACCCAAAAGGCATGACTAACCACTCATATAATCCAAACTTAGTTTTAAATGCTGTTTTCCATTCATCTCCCAATTTCATACGAATTTGATGGTATCCACTACGCAAATCAACTTTGGAGAAAATTGTAGAGCCACTCAATTCATCAAGCATATCATCTAGCCTAGGAATAGGATGACGATAACGAATAGTAATATTATTAATGCCTCTACAATCAACGCACATACGCGACGTACCATCCTTTTTCGGCACTAAAATGATAGGAACAGCACAAGGACTAAGGGATTCGCGTATATAACCTTTGTCGAGCAGTTCTTGTACTTGACGCATAATCTCCTTCGTCTCCTCTGGATTGGTACGGTATGGTGCACGGTTGGGTAATGATGCACCGGGAATTAAGTCAATTTGATGCTCAATCCCTCGAATAGGTGGTAATCCCGGTGGCACGTCTTGTGGAAAGACGTCAGCGAACTCCTGCAAAATGTTAGTGACAGTAGGAGGCAAAGAGGAAGGCACGTCCTCGAATGAAAATAATGCCTCTTTGCACACAAAAGCATAGCAAGAAGATTTGCTAAAATCTAGATCATCAATATCAGATTTGGTGGCAAGTAAACATGCACTTTTCAATTTAATTTCAGAAGCAACACTAGATTGTATATTAATATTAGGCTGCATTTGTTGCTCAAATTCTTTTGCCACAATCTGATTTTCACTCTTATTTTTCTCCTGTTTTGCTTTATTAGCTCTATTAATATCATCTTTCAAAATGGAATCAGGAGTCATAGGAAGCAAAGTAATATTTTTATCCTTATGAACAAGAGTATACTGATTGTTTCTACCATGGTGAATAGAATTTTTATCAAATTGCCATGGTCTACCAAGTAATAAGGAACATGCTTGCATAGGTACCACATCACAATCAACATAATCAGCATATGTAGAGATACTAAAATGCACACGAACAGTACGTGTTACCTTAACCTTGCCGCTGTTGTTGAACCATTGGTTGTAGTAAGGATGTGGATGTGGTCTTGTGGTGAGAGATAGCTTCTCCACCATCTCCATGCTAGCCAAGTTGTTTCAACTCCCTCCATCTATGATCACGCGAACAGAACGTTCCTTCACAACTCCCTTTGTATGGAACAAATTATGCCTCTGATTTTGCTCAGCTTGTGTAACATGCACACTCAAAACACGTTGAGCAACTAAACATTCATACCTGTCAGCATCTTCAGGAGCCATGTATTGCGTCTCATGATCAGAATCGTCTCCACCGTGTTCGTCACGTGTAATAAGAGCCAAAGTATCCTCATCATAGTCACTAGCGGACTCATACCCACCATCCTCAGTAACAATCATCACACGCTTAGATGGGCATTCTCTCGCATAATGACCTCCACCCTTGCAACGTCGACAAATAATATCATGTGTTTGCCCTGTTGATGCCATGGATGAAGAAGAGCTCTTTGCAGGCCTAGAAGGTGTGCTCTTGGCAGATAGTGGTGATTGTGCCTGCTTTATTGTATCACGGTTGGAGGTGGCAGCCGACGGAAGCGCCGGTGTCGCAGAACGTGTGGAAGTAGATGATGCACGTGGTGTCCATGACGAAGGTCGACCTGTAGAAAAGTTAGTCCGCGCCAATGCCTGTCGATCCTGCACTTCACGTTCAGCTTTACAAGCAAGATGGAATAAACGAGTGATATTAGTATAGTCCTTATACTCTAGAATCGTCTGAATCTCTCTATTTAATCCACCCATAAAACGTGCAAGCATAGCTTCATTCTCCTCAACAATACCACATCTAATCATGCCAGTTTGTAATTCCTGATAATATTCTTCTACAAAATTTTTTCCTTGTCTTAAGCGCTGCAATTTTTGAAGTAATTCACGTTGATAATATGGTGGAACCCAACGAGTATGCATAGCAGTTTTCAAAGCAGCCCAAGTAGCAGGAATAGCATATAATCTACAATGCTCAGACCACCAAACACATGCAAAACTAGTGAATGCACAAACAGCAGCAGGAACACGTCTCTCCTCGGGATATTGTAAACATGTAAATCCTTGTTCAGTTTCTAACTCCCAAGTAAGATATATATCAGGAACATATCTACCCTAAAATGGTGGAATATTCAATTTTAGTTTAGGGAGATGGTCATGATCTCGTACCTGAAGGTGAGCCCTACCATTGCCATTATTTGCATGTGGACGACCTGGTGGTTGTTGTGCTGGTGGTGGCATGTAGTTCTGATTTTGATCAACCTCATCCTCGTAATCTCTGGCAAAATCATCCTCCTCCGCATCAGCAGCAGGAGCCACAGAAGTATCAACAGCAGCACCAACAGTTTGGCCAGGTGCAAGAGGGAGACGGCTTGCTCGGCGGAGGGCTGTTTCACGATGTGTAGGTAGTCCTTGTTGTTGTAGAGGTGCGTTAGGTGCAGCCGGTGGTGGTGGCGGAAGATGCGCGAGCAATGCATTAAACCTGTTATCGAGCTTTGTTTCGAACGTCTTCTCCATGTCATCTATCTTCTCCATGGACTCTTCAAATCTGTTTAGCACATCTTGCACCTGTCCATTCATCATTTGCTGAAATTTATCATGCAACTCCTTATTCGTCATGTTCTCCCAGTCAGTCTCGTCGGCTTGTGAACCTGCCATGGTTAGCAACAATAGAAACACACAAGAATATGATCCTACAGAATACTAATAAGAGGTGGTGGTGGTGTCACAAATCCGTCAAGCCAATCTCAAATTCTTACCAGTTCTTACCCAGTAGCAGGCGGTGATCGGCAACCGTCGTAGTCAAAACTCTCAAAGCTTGGATAGAGCGATTGCCAGGGAGAGTCAAACGCACGACGTAGATGTATGTGGAGCTGGGAAGGCTTATAGTATGGTAGCAAAAAGGGTCAGCAATAATCAATTCAGAGATGCAAAGTTGAATAAACGCTCAACGATGGTACTGTGCTGGTCCTAGGCTAGACCGTGCTAGAGACGCGAGCCTAGAACAGTAACAAAATCATGGCGCTGCACGTAAATAAGGGAAAAGCACACTCTGGAACTCTCTTTTTTTCGCTCTTTTTTTGCGCTCCTTTTTTGTGCTCCTTTTTTTGCGCTCCTCTTTTTTTTTTGCGAAAGATCACTATAATGGCGATTGTCTCAAAACTCTTCCCTCGTCAAACTGATAGGATGGGCACAATTTTTTTCCGGAAATCAGGGCAGCGACGACGAAAAAGTGCGACAAAAAATCACTATGATGACACGTGGCTCAAAAGACTCAGAAAAGCCTAAAAATAGGATAGGGAAAAAAATTACCCATGAAAATTTTGGCCTAAAAACTGCCCGGGGGTCTCCAGACTCTTTTTTTTCGAGACCTACGCAGGCAAGGAAACACGAATCGGAATTGAGATTGATCTCAAGAACAAACCTAATATGAGAAGAACTCGGATTGGTGGTGGATATATGGTTGTGGTATATGGCAGCGGTGGTGGTATATGGTAGCGGTGGTGGTATATGGATACAGATTGGTGGTGGTATATGGATATGGATTCAGAGCGGTGGCGGATAAGCAAAAGTGGTAGATGGGCGATGGTGCGGCGGCGGCGTGACAACTTATGACCAGAACTCGAAACTCTAAAAGACTAGACTCTAAGACCAGCAACTTGACACGACGATGCAACCGCAAATTCAACAAAGCAAAAACCCTAAAAAGATTATGCAAAGGCTCAGATTGGTTCGGATATGATGAACTAACCCTAATTTTTTTGTGGCTTTTTCGTGGACTGTAGGTATGAAGAACAGACTCGATCTAATCTATGAAAAACTGTAAAATCTCACCGAGCAACCTGGAAATCTGATACCACTTGATAGAGGCAAAGGTGTCCCGATGTTTCGATGAGATGGTGGCTATCGTTTTCTATGGGAGTCGACCTTGACGATCCGACTACGAACGTGCAAGACGTCGCGCCTTAGCAATCACTAAACCAACTTCCGAGGGTTATTGACCACGCCGGAGCACGATCAACCTGACCACGAGGGTCTGTTTCCTGCAAGCAAACGAAGAACAAGCAAGAAACTGAGATTGCAATCTGGATATTGCGAATATAAGATGAAAGCTTTATTGATCAAGGTGGGGTTCTGTGACGTCTTGGTCTGGTCGTTGGACACAAACGAAGTACGAGAAGTTGCAGCTATGGCAAACTTTTAATCTAAACAAAACCCAAAGTCTAAACGACGCCCTAAGGGCTGTATATATGGAGGAAGAGGGGGAATTTCGTGGCCCTTGAGGGTGGGGTCCGAAACCAACCCTAACTCTTGTTTCCCCACACATACGGACTCTAAAAATAGCCTATACTTAAGTATTTCGAAATTACATGGGCCTGGCCCATTAATAAGGTGACACAGCACCTCGAATAGCCTATGGACGAATATTATGAAGTGGCATCTTGTATATTTCGTCCAAGGCTTCATGCACTCCGTATGGCGGCTTCAAAGTCCTGAAATCATCACTTGTAACTCCGTTCTTGATCCCCTTGCGCATGCCATCAACTCCATGCGTGTTCTTGCTCCAATGTTCATCCTTCTCCAAGCTAGGCCCCTCATTTGTAAGCAAAACAAATGTATCCAATTTAGGCAGCATCATAATCTCATGAACATTAGAATCATTACCAAGAAATGAAAGTACCTGGTAATTTAATTGGCGTGCGCGATCTCTAGTAATTGGTCCAGTATATGTAACAGTAGGGGCTGTGGGTGTAACAATGGTATTGATGTCCTCATCAGATTTGACGTGCAGATGTGGTGCCCTCGCCGCCCTGACTGCCACCAAAGCCGCCTTCAACGCCCTCCCATGCCGATGCGGTGCTCTTGCCACCGTCGACGACGCCACCGCCGCCATTTCCGCCATCCAATGGTGATGGGGACACCGTTTGGCCGTGCGCGCAGCCACGGCCCTTGCGTTGCAATGTGCCACCCTCCCGTGCCGATGCAATGCCCTTCTTGCGGCGGTCGCGGCCACCACCTAGGGTTTCTCCATCCTCCCCCATCGCCTGGCCTGGAAACAGATGTGGTGCGAGGATTGGTTTGTGGATCTGGTGGTGAGCTGCTAATGGCGACTAGGGTTTCTGACGGGGGAAAGAGAGTGAGAATGGGGAACGATAGAGTGAGAGTGGGAATGAGTTGGTTAGGTCGACCGAGGGGCAAGCCGTGTCCAAAAACTAGCGGCGGTAGTGGTCAAACGGTGCTGACTGGACGGAACCGTGACGGAAGGGCAAAAGCACAAGAAAACCAAACTGGTTCAGGCAAGAACGATGGTTTTCGGAAACTAGGGGCAAACCTGCTGAGGGGGACACAACTAAGGGCACCAAATTAATTATCCCTATAAAATATTACTTTTGGATTTTGAAAATTTTAATTTCATTAATTGTTTCGCGTGCAATGTTTCGTTGGATTTTTATGTAATGCAAATTTATATTGAAATTGTATTTAATCTTAATAGAAATTTCGGGATAAAAATATTCCGGATCCCATCAAAATGTGGGAAATTTTATTGAATTCTGTTTTGAACGGTTGGTTGAAATTATTAATCGTTGTCCTAGCTAGAAAATGGGTTGTACTTTTAACAAACTGTAAATGGGCTATAGTACATTTCGTTAGAATTCAAAAATGGGTTGTACATTCTTACAAATCGCAAATGGGCTATAAATTCTCTGCAACACACTTGTGGGCCTACTAAGTTGACGTGTCCCCTAAAAAAGTAAGCTGACGCATATGCAAGGCTTTGCCAACTTATAGTCAACACACCATCCTAGCAGCAGTGTCCGTTGGATGTCTGTAACACCCCGGATGTAATTTACCTTATATGTATCCCAACTCTTGCCGTTTCCGGCACTAAGTTATTCTATTTCCTCGTTGTCAGGTTTTTGTCTCCGTGTGTTTTGTCTTTGTCATGCATCTCATATCATGTCATCATGTGCATTGCATTTGCATACATGTTCGTCTCATGCATCCGAGCATTTTCCCCGTTGTCCGTTTTGCATTCCGGCGCTCCTATGTCCTCTGGTGTCCCTTTCTACCTCTTTTCATGTGTGGGTGTTAAACGTTTTCGGATTGGACCGAGACTTGTCATGCGGCCTTGGTTTACTACCGGTAGACCGCCTGTCAAGTTTCGTACCATTTGGACTTCGTTTGATACTCCAACGGTTAACCGAGGGACCGAAAAGGCCTCGTGTGTGTTGCAGCCCAACACCCTTCCAAAGTGGCCCAAAACCCACCTAAACCCTCTCCATCGCCTAGGTCGTTCGATCATGATCGCGTGGCCACAAACCGCACCTCATTTGGAGCTTCCTAGCTCCCTCTACCTCTATATATAGGCCACTCCCCGAAAATTCCGGATCCAAAACCACCCTAACCCTAAAAACTTCGCTCCTCCGCGCACCGGACGTGTCCGGCCCGCGCCGGACAACGTCCGCCACCACCGCCAGCCAATCAGGGGCCGACACCTGTCCCGGGCGCGCCCACATCGCCGTCTCAGCCCCGCCAGCCCGCGAGACCCAGGTCGGGCCCTCCCGTCGCCCGACCGGGCCCGAGCTGCCCCGCCCGCGCCCGCCGTCTTCGTCCTTGCGACCGGCCGCCCGAGCTGCCCGGCGCCGCCGCGCGCCATCGCCGGTGTCGGCCACCGCAGCCATGTGCCACCTCGTCGCCGGCCACCTCGTCCGCCCGCGCCGCCCGGCATCCGACTCCGTCCGATCGCCGCCCTCGCTGCTCCGCCGATTCCGGCCGGCCTCCTTCCTCACCTCCTCGCCCCAGCAAGCCCGCGACAGCTCCGGCGTCATCCCCGTCTCCGGCGAACCTCGGGCTCTGCTGCTACAGTAACCGCGCGATCTGGATCTGGGAGGATCGGTTGACTTCTCGTCCCTAAACCCTAGTTTTCATGCATTCTTTGTCATGCCATAACTTCCTCATCGTAGCTCTAATTCGTGCATGTAGCATATCAAAATGTTCGTCTCGTTGAGTACATCATTTCATCCCATTGCATCATTTTCGTTTGAGCTCATCTTGATGCCTGAAATGCTATTGGAAGAGGGCTATGTGATGATAGTTTCAGATCTGTTTCAGCAAATGCACTTTTGTCATTTTTGCCATGATTAATGTGTGCATGCTATGATCCAGAGCTCTACATGTATTTTGATGTATGCCATGCCATCTTTTCAGGGGTGTATGTCATGTATTTTTGTGATCTTTGTAGTGACTAGCACAAGCATACAAAGTAGCCTACTCAATGTTGCTGATTTCAGGGACTTCGAATTTCACTAAGTCCTTGTCCTGTTATTATTTTATGCCATATGTTCATGTTGTTTCCTAGTGATTCGTACCTCTTTTGAGGATGACCAGTAAGGATGTTTTGTAGATATTGTGGTGCTCTATCAATCCATGTCTTTGTTTGCAATTATGGAGCACCCTAGCTTGAGTCAATCAAGCTCTACTTTTGCTATAAAATGTTCCTGGCAGATTGTTAACATGTTTTGCAATTTTGCCAAGCTTGTTGTTGTTGATCCGTGCATGCTATGTCGTTGTTCTTGCCATGTCTAGCTTCTATTTCATGTCTTCTTTCTGGGTATATGCTTAGATTATCATTCCATGCTTTGTAGTGAGTGCATCGAGCTCGTAAACATGTCTACTTGTTAACTGTGTTACCATGCTCCAGTTGTTCACTAAGTCTGAATCTGTTTATGGTTTTGCTATGTTCGCATGCTTGCAATTGTATTTTATGATCCCTTTTGGCTTATGGTCACTAAGGGACTTTTGTTATATGCTTTGAGTAGCTTCATGTCATGCCTTGCTTTGCCATGATATGTTCCTGTAGCATGTAGTTATCATGCTCTAAACATTGCTTCCTGATGATAAATTCCTGACATGCTGTTAATTTCACAAAGTCTGCAACCTGTTATCTTTTGCACTTTTGCCATGCTTGTTTGAACCTGTTAACGAGTGATTTAGCCATAGATCAGTGTTCATCTTTTGTCAAGCATCATGAGTGGAGCCCTGCCATATATTTTGTTGCTATGTTTGAGTGTTGTATCATATTTATCTTGATGCATTTAGATGGTCACTTGCTGATTATCGCAGACCGGCGCCACATTTGATTTTCTTGCCATTTCCAAACCGTGTATCCGATTCCGGTGATCATTATATCGATTTCAACCGAAATCAACTCCTCTTTCCAGTGGCACTCTTGGATTTCCATGTTGAGGCCAGGTTCAATCATTCCTTTCCAAATCATGCATATGCATCACATACCGCATCCCGCATATCATACCATGGTTGCATCATGTTGTTTGAGCATTGCACGTGGTTGATTGTGTTCCTTTTGCTGTTTGTTCTTGCTTGGGTAGAGCCGGGAGACGAGTACGTGATTGAGGAGCCCGTTGAGTACGCTTACGAGGATCAAGTCAACTCTAAGAACTTTGCAGGCAAGATGACCATACCCTCGAAATCACTTCTATCTTTACTTGCTAGATGCTCGCTCTTTTGCTATGCCTATGCTACGATACCTACCACTTGCTTATCATGCCTCCCAAATTGCCATGTCAAACCTCTAACCCACCATGTCCCAGCAAACCGTTGTTTGGCTATATTGCCGCTTTGCTCAGCCCCTCTTAAAGCGTTGCTAGTTGCAGGTGAAGATTGGAGAATGTTCCTTGTTGGAACATGTTTATTGTGGGGATATCACAATATTATCATGCTTATCTTAATGCACCTATATACTTGGTAAAGGGTGTAAGGCTCGGCCTTATGATTGGTGTTTTGTTCCACTCTTGCCGCCCTAGTTTCCGTCATATCGGTGTTATGTTCCCGGATTTTGCGTTCCTTACGCGGTTGGGTTGTAATGGGGACCCCTTGACAGTTCGCCTTGAATAAAACTCCTCCAGCATGGCCCAACATTGGTTTTACCATTTGCCACCTAGCCTTTTCCCTTGGGTTTCCGGACTCAAGGGTCATCTTTATTTTAACCCCCCCGGGCCAGTGCTTCTCTAAGTGTTGGTCCAACTGAGTGATGTCCGGGGCTACCAGAGGCAACTCTGGGCTGGCCTACCCGACGTCTGGCTCATCTGATGTGCCCTGAGAACGAGATATGTGCAGCTCCTATCGGGATATGTCGGCACATCTCGATGGCTTTGCTGGTTTAGTTTTACCATTGTCGAAATGTCTTGTAACCAGGATGCCGAGTCTGATCGGATTGTCTTGGGAGAAGGAATATCCTTCGTTGACTGTGAGAGCTTGTGATGGGCTAAGTTGGGACTCCCTTGCAGGGATTTGAACTTCCGAAAGCCGTGCCCGCGGTTATGGGCAGATGGGAATTTGTTAATGTCCGGTTGTAGATAACCTAAAACTTAACCTAATTTAAAATGCATCAACCGCGTGTGTAACCGTGATGGTCTCTTCTCGGCGGAGTCCGGGAAGTGAACACGGTGTTGGAGTAATGCTTGACGTAGGTTGTTCTAGGATCACTTCTTGATCATAGTTCATCGGCCGTGCCTTTGCCTTCTCTTCTCGATCTCACTTGTGTATGTTAGCCACCATATACGCTAGTCGCTTGCTGCAGCTCCACATCATACCTTTACCTTACCCATAAGCTTAAATAGTCTTGATTGCGAGGGTGTGAGATTGCTGAGTCCCCGTGACTCACAGATTCCTTCCAAAACCAGATGCAGGGACCGATGATACCGTTCCAGGTGATTCGACAGAGCTCAAGTGGGAGTTCGATGAGGACTCAGGACGATACTACGTGTCTTTCCTAGATGATCAGTAGTGGTGCCTAGTTGGGGCGATCGGGGACTTTGTCGCATTTGGGGGTTGATCTTTATTTTGGTTCCGTAGTCGAACCTTGAGTGTATTGGATGAATGTAATGACTTATTTATGTATTTGTGTGACGTGGCGAGTGTAAGCCAACTATGTACCTTTCCCCTCATTTACTTACATGGGTTGTTGTGAAGATTACCTCACTTGCGACATTGCTTTCAATGCGGTTATGCCTCTAAGTCGTGCTTCGACACGTGGGAGATATAGCCGCATCAAGGGTGTTACAATGTCCTTCTAATGGATGTCGTGCTTCTTCTTCAATCTCGGATATTCTAGCTTCAGCCGCCCAAAAAATGATTCCTCCCCTTGATATCTGGGGCGCACCGTTTCGGAGGCTGACCTAAGGGCCTACTAAGTTGACGCATACCAAGGGCTTTGTCAACTTACTCAATATAAACGATTCTAGATGAAGTGACTACACGATGTCCATCCAACGGCCGTCGTGATTCTTCAACCTCTGGTCTTCTTGCTCCAACCGCCCAAAGCAGCGTCGGTCATGCCGCCTACTCCTGCCTCCCGTGTTGCTCGTCGGTGGATCGATCTAGGGGATTTCTGTCCCAATTAGGGTTCATCAGATTGGGGATTTCTTGCGTTTAGGTCGATGGTGTTGGGATTGTTCAGTTTCAATACGAGTTCTACCTCCCCCATCCGTCATTCTCTGGGCTGGAGATGAGCACGACGCAGTGGTGCGCAAGGCACAATCTCATCCCCGCTTGTCGCGTCGCTTGAGGAGGTGCAAGCACGGGAAGAAGATTCTTAGGCTGCCACCTAGATGTAAGGGATTATCTCTCATTCCCGCTCTGACTGTCCTCTCAGCTTTCATTATTTGCCATTTTTTGTAGTATGTAAGATATAATTCTGCAGCTCCTTGATGAATGTGACTGGTTAGTTTGGATTGATCCCCCTCCCACAGATTGTGTTGCTCGTGCATTTGAGGAACTTAATGCTGGATTGGGGAAAAGCTAGCTAAAGTCCCATGATTTAGAGAGGAGATTGATGTACTTAATAGAGAAGAACAAGAAACTCAAGTTGAAGATCAAGAAGAGAAATGAGCTTATGCAAACATGGGGATTTCTCATAGTAATTTGTATTAGCATTTTGGCATCAGTTTTTTTGAGTGGTTTAAGAATCCATACTAGCTTGATTATGGTATGTGATGAAATGTAATGTATTGATGTGTGAGCTATCTTAATTAGTTGTATTTGTTCCAAAGCACATTGGAAATGAGTTTCATCTGGTGTAGTGTGACAAGTTTCATCTGGAAATGAGTTTGCTATTTTGACTATATTGTGTTCCATTTTGTAGCAATGTAGTAATGTGACAAAACTTGACAGTGTTGTAGTAATGTGACAAAAATGACAGTTAAATGGGCACACCAGCAGCTGGACCAAACATAGGACATAGATGATTCACCCCTGACTGTTATGACTCACCAGCTACATCTTCGCACGCAAGGAAGTGCCTGACAGTCGGGACCCACCTAGTCGAAGTGTACGTAGCGTAGTCATTCTAGTCGTGAACGTGTACGTACATACTGGTCGATGTAGAGGCGCGCACATGTCGTAGTAGAGGCGCGCATGTAGCATGTACACGTATGTACAGCGGCCAGGGTGAAATAAAGAAAATACGGCCACGTACGTACATACGGGCGGGGTCTCGAACGCCTACTCGCGCATACGTATGGCCAGGGCTCATGTACATGGCTGGGTCAGAATGGAGAAGTTGCACCATCGTCGTGTTCATGGGGAGGCAACAGAATGCGTCGTGTTCATCGGGAGGCAACGAAATACGTCATGTTCATTGGGAGCCAACCTGCTTGGACGGAATAGCCAATGGAAACGAGGCCTGGTGTACCGTAGAACAGAGGAAATAGCCTTGTGTTCGACCGATCACGGTCGAAATGGGATCCTGTTCATCAGGAGGGGTCTGGCGTACCGCAAAACAGAGGAAACGGACCTCCTATGGTCGAAACAGGGTCCTGTTGATCAGGAGGGGTGTGGTGTACCGCAAAACGGAGGAAACAAACTTGTGTTGGAGCGCTACGGTCGAAACGGGGTCCTCCTCTGTGGGAGGGGTCTGGCGTACCGCAAAACGGGACTCCACGGGATACTTTTCATCTCCACTGTCGACTGCCTCCACGAGCTACTGTTCATCCATCATCGACCTCCTCCAGCCTCCACCTGCGACTATTCATCCACGGGCTCCTATTCATCCAGCCTCCACCGCACGCTCCTCCACCGGCTACTGTTCAACCAGCCCTCTCCACGGGGTCCTATTCAACCACCCCTCCATGTGCTACTGCTCATCCAGCCCTCCACCGGCTACTGTTCAACAGGCCCTCCACGAGGTCCTGTTCATCCAGCCCTCTACGGGGTCCTGTTCATCCACTGGCTCAATCGATCGGGGTATTGTTCATCCAGCGGCAACGGCCTCGACTACCACGGGGACCTGTTCATCCAACCCCCACCGGGAACTGTTCATCCACCCCCCCAATAACGCTCATTGTTCATCTAGAGTCAGCATCGATCAGCTTCACTTAGAAGCAGTAGCGAAGGAATCACTCGGGTTTAGTTAACAACAAAGGATCGATCGATCGCTCGGGTTCAGTAATGCGTAGCCTGCAGTGCAATCGCTCAGGTTTAGTTAGAGCCCAACACCTCGCACCCATGCGCGTACGTGTACAAGAGGAACGCGCATCGCCCAGCCCCCGACCACCCACCGTAACCGGGAACTCCCCCATATTTTCCTCGCCCTCGCTTCTACCATGGTTTTTTCCATCATGGACGGCCCAAAGAATGTCATGCAGCTGCGTCTCCGGCCCACCCCGGACGAAAAGCCTATTTTCTGTCATGTTTTTTGTCATAGAAGTAGGACCCCATCACATATATGAAGATATTGGATTTTGTCACAATTATCATCATAGAAGTGTCAAAAGCATGACAGAAAAAAATTCATTCGATCCAAAATGTCACGAATGTGTCTTTTTTGTAGTGCTTACGGTCCTCTTTGTGCCATAGCATCAACTTGGCATGCTCTTTGTTTCTGAACAGACGCTTCAACTGTGGTATTATAGGAGCATACCACATCACCTTGGCAGGAACCCTCTTCCTGGGGCACTCACCGTCAACATCACCAGGGTCATCTCATCTAATCTCATACCACAATGCACCACATACCGGGCACGCATTGTCACGACCGGTTTTCCAATAAAAATATTTATTGAGAAACCAATCTTTTGAGTCCAGTATGAGAGAAGTCCTCCTCACTGGTAGACAAATTCTTGATACAATAAGCCAGTAGCATAGAATATATTACAGGGTTGAGCTAGGGCTGCTCAACAAATTATTACAAGCGCACCAATAATTATACATAATGGCGGGTTTAACACAATGGTGTGGTGGCATACTACTGACTCGGGGATAAAGTGATGGTGTAATAACACAGTGGGGAGTGTGTTAACATGACTCTCAAACTGGCATCACATCGAGCGTCGAGGTGAGGCTCGATGAATGTTATTCGAGTTGCGGAAGCGGATATAATACAGTGACCAAATCCAGGGTCGCACGAGACTGACTGGGATTCCTCTAGGCGTCGGACTCGCTATCGAACTCTTCATCCAAGAGATCACCTTCGTCAGCATCTGGCCAAATCAACAAGCCAGTGAGTACTTTGAAAGTACTCGCAAGACAGTTCGGACGTAAGATATAACAAATGCATGCATGAATGCGTCATGATTAATCTTTCCAATGCACATTCAAAAATTTGCATAATGAAGTAAGTACATGGGAAACGGCGGTAGTCCGCCTGAAATCCCAACAAAATATAAATGAAAACCGATTGGGTGTCTGAAGTGACGCCTCGAAGGGTGAACAAATAATAACAGAAAATCATGCCACAGTCGGGCGTCTTAGCGACACCACATAAAGGGCTTTAAAAGAAATGCCACAGTCGGACGTCTAAGCGACATCACAGAAAGGGCTTTTAAGAGAAATGCCACAGTCGGACGTCTGAGCGACATCACAGAAAGGGCTTTAAAAGAAATGCCACGGTCGGACGTCTGAGCGACATCACAGAAAGGGCTTTAAAAGAAATGCCACAATCGGACGTCTGAGCGACATCACAGAAAGGGCTTTAAAGGAAATGCCACAGTCGGACGTCTGAGCGACATCACAGAAAGGGCTTTAAAAGAAATGCCACAGTCGGACGTCTGAGCGACATCACAGAAAGGGCTTTTAAGAGAAATGCCATAGTCGGACGTCTGAGCGACATCACAGAAAGGGCTTTAAAAGAAATGCCACGGTCGGACGTCTGAGCGACATCACAGAAAGGGCTTTAAAAGAAATGCCACAGTCGGACGTCTGAGCGACATCACAGAAAGGGCTTTAAAGGAAATGCCACACTCGGACGTTTGAGCGACATCACAGAAAGGGCTTTAAAAGAAATGCCACAGTCGGACGTCTGAGCGACATCACAGAAAGGGCTTTAACTCACAAGTAAATAATACTCATAATAAATATTCAATTCATGATAATAAACGGGTTAGTCCATCCACAGGAATAAACTTTTAACCGGGCTTAGCACTCATGTGATTCACCGGAGTATCTGTCACCAAAACTGGCACTTGTCAGAATAAGTCAGCGCAAAATTTGGATATGGATAAGATGATTTGGAGATTCATGACTCTGCAGAGTTTGTACAAAAATTTCCCACAGTTAACGGATTTCCGTAGTCACGAAGGACTAGTTCCGTTTACGGTATTTCGGAGGAAAACACAGCTAACCAGTACACACCCAACCTATCTCTTGATGCCAGGACTCACGCTAGACATCGTCCAAGAAAAACTTTTGAGACGGGGAGATCACAATCTCGAATAGCATGGGATCAAATTTATATACGCGCGCTCTAAGGGGTGCCCCCCTCTCGGTCCCAACCGGAAACACCCATGCCCCCTGACCGGATGACTGGCTTTAATCCAGGGCCATGGAACCATCATCCCGGCCTCTCCTTTTGGTGTGTACCAGGAAAGCGGTTTGCAACTTACTAATCCATATTCCTCGCGGAAAACATGTGGTAGTACAAGGAAGAAAATGGGAGGAACTGGACCGATACGATTTGACACTGTAGTCATATAGTCTGGCATAAGACTGGCATGCTACAACACTGCCATCTTACCCATCCTCATGCCAACACATGGCCATTCATACTCACAGACATCCACCTATGGATCATCGAGCTCACTTACCTCAACAATGCATGAAAATAACGTTCGTCGGTATGCTCATCAACATGCCATGAAACCAACTAAATGCAATACATGCCAAGACACTCATCATATCAAAAGTTCAAACATGCTTGCCTGGTTCAGAGTAGTCGGAGCCTAGCTCGGTGAAGTTCGCGGCTCCGTCACCTCCTTCGGTATCTATGGTATAAAGAAAATATATGCGCTATCGTGAATACCAAGAGGTGCACAAAAAGTATTCCAAATATTTTTCAAATAAATCTGATAAAAAACTAGACAAAATTTTAAAGAGAACAGAAAAAGAATCAATCAAAAATACTTTTCTGTTTAAAAGTTATAAAGGTTTTTGTCCAAGGACTCATCTGTAATGAAACAGAAAGTTTCCAGGGGCTAGCTCATAAAAACCGAAAACGATTCGATAGAGAATACGCCAGCCCAGGAGGAAAGCGCATTTGGCAGAATACGCTTCCAGAAAACGGTTCGTTTAGAAAAGGACAGAGAGGCTGACGGCGACTGTGCTGCGGGGTTGCGCTGGCGTGCATGAGGCCACGTGGAGAGCCAGGGAGCGTTGGGCGGCGCCGAACGGCGTTGCACCGCCGTTCTGCTTCCTGTCGGCCGTTACGGTGGATCGGCCGCCGCAAGACACGCCGGCGCAGGCGGGCCAGGGCGCCACCGACACCAGGAAGGCGCCAAGTGCGCGTGCGGTGCTCCAGACAGGAGGAAGGGGCGGCAAGGAACGTGCCAAGGGCACTGTCTACGCGTGACTGAAGCTGACGAAGAGAAATGACACTGGAAATCTGAATTTACTGAATTTACTGAAAGTGCAAGGAACAGTGAATGCAAGGTGTTCGACAGAATGATACTGGCCTCTAGGGATTTTTCCTTGAGCTGATTTTTGGTGGAGTGGCTACTCATTGCTCCAGTAGGCTGCCTGAATTTTGGTGGAATTTTTGGAGAAGTATAGATATGAATTTCACCAAATTTGGCAAATCTGGTCCAAACTTGCAGAGGCTGAAATTTGAAAATTTTGAAAAGAGGAGGAGTGGATCAAGATGGTTCTAGGTTGTGGATGCTAAGTACAATCCAGAGGAGTTGGTTTGAGATCAAAATTCAAAGGAAATAAGGTACTTGCTTTGTAAATGACTCAGGCTCCAAATAATTGACAGAAATGATTTGAGAGGAAAAAAATTGAAATAAAATACAAAACTTGTTTGGATTAGTTGGGACAGAGAACTTAGGTTGTTCCAAGGAGGAGGGGAGGTTTTGGAGGGGTTTGACCACCTGTGACATGGTAAAATCATGGGTGGTTTCAAAAAGAAAGAAGTCCCAAAACTCCTAGGGTTTCTTTTTAAATGAAAATCAATAAGTTTGAGAGGGAAACAACCAGAAGAAAAGTTTCCAAAAATTCAACACCAAATTTGAAAAGGAAAAGGAAATCCTTGCCAAAGGTGAAAGGAAGTTTTTTAAGAGGAAGGATTTCTGGAAAAGAAATTTTAAATGCCCTCTTTTAAAATCCAACAAAGTTTTTGATGAAAACCAAATCAAAAATTTTGGAGTGTCACAACACCTACCCCCTTAGGAAAAATCTCGTCCCCGAGATTTCAGCTGTCCCTCAAATAAGTGTGGATGCTCTGTCCGAAGAAAATCCGCTTTCCCAAGTTGCTTCACTGTCGGTGTGATTGCTCCACTGGACTCTGAAGAATTTGATGGTCTTCTGTCGGGTCCTCCTTTCAGACTCCTCTAATATCCTTACTGGACGTTCCCGATAAGTGAGGTCTCACTACAGGAATCAGCTACTTTGCCGTCTGCCACGGCGGATGGCAAAGGCCTGAACGGCGGACGGCAAAGGCCTTTGCCGTCAGCCGCGGACGGCAAAAGGCTCCGGCAACGTAGGCTCCGGTAAACAGTTTCTTTGCCGTCTGCTACTGACGGCAAAGTCTTTGCCGTCTGCGGCGGACGGCAAAGAGAGCGCGGCAGACGGCAAAGAGAGCGGACGGCAATAACTGCGCTGTCAGTCCGTTAAGTGGCTAACGGCAGGCCTTTGCCGTCCGCAGCTGACGGCAAACTTTCGAAGGCCTTTGCCGTCCGCCGTGTGATGTCAGCTGACGTCACTACACGGCAGGCCTTTGCCGTTCGCCTCTGATGGCAAACTTTGGAAGGCCTTTGCCGTCTGCCATTGTAGGCAAACTGACCAAATTGGTCAGCCTCCCAAGAAGCACAGCTGCCTGCCACGTGGCCTCTTTGCCGTCCGCCTTTGATGGCAAAGAGCCCTTTGCCGTTGGTGGCTGACGGCAAAGAGCCTGTATATTGTCTCTTTTTTTCTGTTTTTTCTTAATCCAACAATTTTCACAGCAAATATATCACATATTTAACAGCAAACATATCCAGCACACATATCACATATCCAGCACATAATTCCATATACATATATATAACATAGCAAAGTTTAATCAACATATATAGCAAGTTCCATCCATACACATTGTTCCATATACATATTACATAGCAAAGTTTCATCAACATAGCAAGTGCTATCATAGCAAGCTAGATACAATGCAAAGTTTTAACAAAGAAAAAGCAAGCACTCCATCCTAGCAAGCTAGCTTCCATGAAGTGAGTGAAATCTGCAAAATGGTAAATATGAAGTTAGAAATTGGTGAATAGAACAAGAAGAAGACTATAAGAAGAAGTATATGTCATTTATGACCTAACTTAGGTGGAATGGATCATTTATGAGCTAACTTAGGTGGAATGGATCATTTATGAGCTAACTAAGTTGAAATGGGTTGTTTATGAGCTAACTTAGTTGGAATGTATCATTTATGAGCTAACATAGTTGAAATGGGTCGTTTATGAGCTAACTAAGGTGAAGGGCATCATTTTTGACCTAACTAAGGTGAAATGGATCGTTTTTTAGCTAACTAAGGTGAAATGAATCGTTTTTGAGCTAACTAAGGTAAAATGGATCGTTTTTGAGCTAACTTAGTTGAAATGGGTCATTTATGAGCTAACTAAGGTGAAATGCCACGTTTTTGAACTAACTAAGGTGAAATGGATCGTTTTTGAGCTAACTAAGGTGAAATGGATCGTTTTTGAGCAAACTTAGGTGAAATGGATCATTTAAGAGCTAATTTAGGTGAAATGGATCGTTTTGAGCTAACTAAGGTGAAATGGATCGTTTTTGAGCAAACTTAGGTAAAATGGATCATTTAAGAGCTAATTTAGGTGAAATGGATCGTTTTTGAGCAAACTTAGGTGAAATGGATCATTTAAGAGCTAATTTAGGTGAAATGGATCGTTTTTAGCTAACTTAGGTGAAATGGATCGTTTAGGAGCTACTCTTGGTAAATTGGGTCATTTTAGAGCTAACTTGGATAAACTGGATCATTTATAAGCTAACCTAGGTAAGATGGGTCATTTTGGAGCTAACTTAGGTAAAATGGATCGTCTATGAGCTAACTAAGCTAATTATGCAATTTTTGACATAAGTAAGCTAAGTACAGATCGTTTTAGAGCTAACTTAGGTAAAATGGATGGCTTTGGAGGTCAGTAAGCTTATTAAGTCATTTTGGAGGAGAAGAAGCTAAGTCTAGGTCATTATGGTAAGCATTGGAGGAAATAAAGCTAAGTCTAGGTCTTTATGCATGTGTTAAGCAAAACACTAGATAAACTTACCAAGATCCAGGAGGTGTAGGAGCGGGGTGGCTCGTGTCGGTAGCTAGAGAAGGATCGTGCGATGCTTGTCTGGAGTTACGCTGCACCAAAGATCATTTCCAATGTCTTGTTAGCATGATGACACTCAAATGTTAAGCCTAGCAAGTAATGTCCATTCAAATAAAACTCACCGTGGTCCCAGGAGCAATCACTGGCATCGGCGGAGCGGACTGACCTGTCTTCTCACACATAGACTGCACATTTGGTTTTGACGACTCAGTCATACTAGTTAGTAATGAGACAAACACTACATGAATGTTTTGGCTAATCTGCAGAAGAAACTTACCACAAGGAGCTCATACATGGCCCTTGCCTGCATGTCATTCCGTGCCCTCTCCTCCTCCATCATCTTTGTCGTCCTCTCCTCCAACTCCCGCTGCCTCTCCGCCGCCTCCGCCAGAAGTTTCTCCGTTCTATCTCTCTCACTCTGTATAGCAGCCCGCAACACCACTCACATGACCATTTGTAATCATTGATGGAAGCGCACACAATGTAATGGAGAAAGATAACTGAGTACGTATCACTAACCTTGATGGCGAGTTGCACTGGCTATTCACGAGGCCTTATCTCAGGAGCGGAGCTCGACTGGCGCGCCTTGATCTTCGGGAGAGTGCTAGGATAACGGATAAGTCCATCTCCAATGGCTATGGAGCCATGGGACCTCCCGCCACCAGATATCATCAACAGCTCTGGATCAATGGGACCCTGGCTCGGGTTAAAGTCCTCCCCTTTCCTCGCCTTCCCCTCATCTCTATATCTCACGAGCTTGTTGTGGGAGGAGATGTTGGTGAAGTTGTTTGCATCATCGAGGTCAGACTGAGAGAAAGCCTTGACTTTCTTGAAAGAGGCAGTGTGGGCCATGGCATACAGGTCGTACACCTCTGGCACCTTATCCGCCTTATTGTAGCGTGCCTGAAAGAGAGAAACAATGAAAATTAGTAATTAAAGGGCTCAAGCTAGCATGATGAATGAATTGCATGAATCATGAAGCAAACCACATACCCAGTTGCGCCCGAACTGATATAAGTTGGAGCTTCCTTGATGGTGTGGCACACCTTCCATTTGGGCACGTTTGTACTTGGCCTCCTTGTGGAGGGCTAGCCATCGTTGTGAGCACCACTCATCGACCAACACCTCCCAACAATCCATCCGATCCGCACACCATCTCGGAGGCGCCTAAGTTAGCAAATAGAAACTTGAGCGCTACGGCTAAGAATTACTAAATGAAGGAACTTAAGTAGAGAAGGCCTTAAGAATTACCTTCATGTACTGCTCCTTACTCAGGAACTTATCGTGGCACGCCGGCTTGGTCTTCTTGATACCACGCAAGGCGTAGTAGTCTCGAACAGCCTGCACCCGAGCCTCGTGCCGTAAGTTCTGGAGTAGGCGCTTGCAGACGTTCTCGATAACATGTGCCGCGTCCTCCTCGTATCCCTCCTCACACCTGTAGAATGTCTGCAATAAAATGAGACAATGTTGATTAGTACAATTAATAACTAGCTAGTTGAAGATTTTTAAATGTGTAAAGGAGAAATTACCCAGAACTTTCTGATCACCATGTCTGCCCTCGTGTCGCACATGACACCGTCGATAATCTCATTTGGTGGGGCCGGGGCAGCCACGTAGTGCTCCCAGCTCAATCCAAGCTCTGGAAGCCGACCCTCACCAGGCAACGTGACAAACCCCGGGAAGTTTTGCCGGCAAAGAACTCCAAGGACGGAGTTGGGCCGGCGGACACTATGATGGTGGTCCCAACCCCTGCAGCATGACAAGGCCAACGCATTAGTTATTTGAAAAAACGTGAATGCACAAGGTACAAAAATATTAAATGCACTTACGTACCTCTCCCCATCAGGGAAAATCAACCACCTCTGCTCGCGGGTCACTGGCACGGACAGGAGCCGTGTAGCACCACGCTGGTAGACGGTGCCCCCCTCCTCCTCAAGATCAGTCGGCTCCCCGCCATCATCAGCATGGCCACTCGGCTCCTCGGGCTGATCCGGCCAGGTACCCCATCCGGACGTGTGCTCCTCTGGGGTCACGTGGGCCGAACTCTCGTGGGCCGAAGACCCGTGGACCGGAGGCTCGTGGACCGGAGTCCGTGTAGCCTCCTCCTCGGACGAGTCCACCCTAGCAGTCACGTGCTCGGGTGAAACGGCTGGGGGTGGCGGCGAGGAAGGCACCGTAGCAGTCACCCTACCTCCTCTCCCACGACCACGTGCCCCACCTCCTCTCTTCCTACCTCGTCCCCTGCTGGGCACCGCGGTCGACGAAGAAGGGCCCGGCGGTGTGGCCATACTGTCCAGCAACGCTCGGCGGAGAGGTGCGTCTGGAATGGAAGACCTCAGACCACGCTCCCGACCAGCGCCCACCATCTTTCAACACCTGCCATGACAAACAGTAAACGAAAATAGTACAACATAAAAAAAGACCGACATGAATAATAATATGTGTGTCACTTAAGTGTATCATCATCAAGTACAACATAAAAAAATGTAATACCTGACACTACTAATAATCTCGATCAGTATCATCAATAAATGCATAATCATCATCATCATCATCACTATAATCAATGACGGGCTCATAGGGTTCATTGGCATCAACATGTGCAAGGCCACCTTGACGTAATCGGTCAAGCATTGACAGGTCATCCGCAGCAGTAACCTCTTCTTGTTCCGGCTCTTCTTGTTCCTCCTCTGGGGTGATGTCGGATTCATTGTCGCTGTCTACTTCAATGTTTTGGGGTGAAGTATAGCGGTTCTTGAAACGCTTTTTGGAAAGACGTGTCTCTTGGAAGAATTCTCCTTCATATGTGTCTGGGTTAATGTGAGGTTCATAATCCTCTTCCTTTGGGGGAGAAAGTCTAGCACGTGGCGGCACTTCATAAACGACATCCCAACCTTTCAGATTTGGATTAGTTTGGCAGGCCCACGGTAGATAGAATACTTGGGTCGCCTGTTGAGCCATAATATAGACATCAGGAACATCTAAATGAGTGCTTTGGTTGATTTCAACTAGCCCTACATGTTCATGAGTCCTTCTAGTCTCCTTCGGCTGAAACCAATAACATTTGAAGACTACGACATTCGGTGGGTTTTCACCATAGAACAGAAGTTCATAAATTGCTTCAACTCTCCCATAATACTCGGTACCTCCTTCGTCGATAGAAGATACACAACAATTTGTTGGCTTTCGGTCCGCCATAGATAGCTCTTTGCCATAGGTACAAAAGCGATACCCGTTGATGTCGTACTTGTCAAATGAACGGACCTTATAGTCAAAACCATTAGCGACTTGTCTCAATTCGGCGTCCATAGACTCTGAATTAGCCTACAGGTTTAATATGAAAGGATTGTTGCATTATGCACAAATTAGCGAATGAAATGAAATTGTCTAATAGAAATTACCGTTTGTTTGAACCAAGAGATGAAACCGGGATAGCCACCTCCTTGCTTTGCGAGAAGCTCATAGTCTTCGACGGAATCCTTTTGGATCTCCGCTCCATACAAGAATATGGTGACGTATCGACTGTATGACATATCCAGGAATAAGAGTAGTTCAAAGGAAATAGAAGTTGCGAAACAATGTACCGAGAACTTACTCGATGTACGGCCGCACTTCTATCACGTTGTTGAAGATATACAACGAAATGGTCCGCCATTCTTCGTTATCCAAAGATACTGGATGTGAAACACTAGCTGGTGCGAGATTCCCTTTGAATAGGCTGAGGTTGGATCCACCCTTTTTAGGCTTGTCAGCATTGTACCGAGGCTTTGGATTATGCAAATGACGATTTTTGGCTTCGTAGTGCGCTGTTACGAAGTTTGCCGCCTCCTCTGTAATGAATGCCTCAGCCATCGATGCTTCAATTCTACGTTTATTTTTACATTTTTCTCGAAGCGTCTTCTGCATCCTCTCAGTTGGGTAGCACCAACGATTTTGGATGGGCCCCCCCAATCTTGCCTCGGTCGGGAGATGCAAAATCAAATGCTGCATTGGATTAAAGAAGCCCGGTGGAAAGATCTTCTCTAACTTTTAGATCAACTCCGGCGCCAACTCTTCCATTTCTTCTAGCACGCCAGGCGATAGTTCTTTCGCACAAAGAACACGGAAGAAATAGCTGAGTTCTGCCAGTACTAGCCATTCATCCTCAGGGATGAAGCCACGCAACATCACCGGCATTACCCGCTCAATCCATATGTGCCAATCATGACTCTTGAGACCAAATATCTTCAGTTTATCAAGATTTGCACCCCTCTTTAGATTCGCTGCATACCCATCGGGGAACATCAACTGCTGTTGCACCCACAAGAGAATTTCCCTCATAGCTGGCCTTCCAAGATTGAACCATGCCTTTGGCTTCGTCCAGTTCTGCTTTCCTTTCGGTTCTTTCATGTTTTGTAACGGCCTATCACATAGCGCCTCCAGATCGACTCTAGCCTTAGTATTATCCTTTGACTTCCCATCTATGCCGAACAATGTACCAAAAAGTGCCTCGGCGATATTCTTCTCAGTGTGCATCACGTCGATGTTGTGTGGGCAAAGGAGGTCTTTGAAGTAAGGCAGATCCCATAAGCATGTTTTGTGAGTCCACACGTGCTTAGTATTATACCCCTTGAAGTACCCTAGACGCTGTGGATCTGGCTCGAGAGCGTTTAACTGATCCAGGGTCTGTTGGCCTGTCAATGCAGGTGGTGCAGAGTTTTTGACAACTCTACCCCTGATGAAGTTCTTCTTGTCTTTCCTGAACTTATGGCGAGGATCCAGGAACTGTCTATGCATGTCGAAGCAAGAAAACTTGCGACCGGCCTGAAGCCAACGAAACTCAAGAGCTCCCTTGCATGTGGGGCACGGGAACCTTCCATGCACACACCAGTCAACGAATAGCGCATACGCCGGCAAGTCATGCGTCGAGTACATGTACCAGACACGCATTATGAAGTTCCGTTTGCTAAAGGCGTCGTATGTCCTGAACCCATTATCCCAGGCTTCTTGCAATTCGTCCTTAAGCGGCTGCATGTACACATTCATATTTTTGCCCGGATAGTTGGGTCCTGGAATTATCAACATCAGGAAAATGTTCTTTCTTTGCATAATCTGTCCGGGGGGAGATTGAGTGGAAAGACAAATACGGGCCAACAACTGTATTGGGCTGCCGTCATACCAAACACACTGAACCCATCTGTGCTGATGCCAACTCGAGGATGCCTCGGATCTGCCGCTTTGTCAGCATGTAATTCATCAAACTTTTTCCACGCAACACCATCCGATGTGTGTACCATCATCAGATTCCCATCTGTATCTAGTTCGGTTCTTTTGCCTGTTTTGTGCCATATCATCTATCTGGCCGTCTCTTCGACCATGAAAAGACGTTGAAGTCTTGGTACGATTGGCATATACCGAAGAACACTAACGGGGATTTTGGTCTGTGTCTTCTCACCCATACCGTTGTCTACCACAATATACCTGGAAGACTTGCAAATGGGACAATAGTTCAAGTCCGCATAGTCAAGCCTAAATAAGGCACATCCTTTCTCACAGGCATGTATCTTCTCATAGGGCATCTTCAGTGCACGGAGGATTTTGTCCGACTGGTACAGGTTTGCAGGCATTACATGGCCTTTGGGTAGAAAGCGTCCAAATACTGTCATAATTGCGTCATAGCATTCTCTGCCCAAGTTGAACTGAGCCTTCAGAGCCATTACTTGTGAGATGGCATCCAACTGACAAAGCTCAGTGTGCTCGTGGAGCGGACGTTTCGAAGACTCCAACATTTCATTGAAGGCCTTTGCAGATTCCTCCATCTCCTCGTCCGAATCCCGAGCATCATCATAGCCTTGCACCATGTTTTCCATCCCGGTACCATGCTCGTCGGTGCGACGATGATCCACCTCAGCTCGGTCACGTTCGGCAGACTCACCATGAAATGTCCACACCGTATAATCGGGCGTAAAACCACTCTTCTGCAGGTGTTTGCCCATTTCAGCCTCTGTCTTCTTTTCCCAATTGCCGCACTGGAAACAGGGGCACCAGGTTTTCTTTTGGCCATTTGCAAATGCGGCTTGCACAAACCCCTTAGTTTTTGTGAACCATTCAGCGCTCCATTTGTTCTGACCAGTGTGACCGGTATACATCCAAGCACGGTCACTCATCTTGACTTTCAGAGCTACTGGACACACAACAATTATATATGTAATTCACCATGTATATATTCATCAGTTGATCTACTTTGTCAATTTTATTACGTCCATGCAACCTACACTCTAATAGGTAATGATAGGTCCTAATTCCACCCGTGTATGTGTAGATTGGGTTCATTTTCCCATGCTATGCTCCGGATCCGACGCAAAATTTCGGCAGCACCTCCCCGCTGTTCTCCTGATACACGTCTCTGCAATAAACAGAGAGGATGTGTACCCGGAGAACAACAGGGGAGGCACTGACGAAATATATGCGTCGGATCCGGAGCAAAGCATATGGGAAAACGAACCCAATCTACACATACTCGGGCTGTCCATGGATAGCGTTGGACAATTCGAAAGAATCAAGGTTATAAATATGCAAATGCATGCATATTTATAACTATGACGCTTTCGAACGGGAGACACATATTGGTTACGCATACTGATGATTCAAGACACATATATAGCTAGCTATCAAGTTTCATCGGAATAGATCAAATAATTAATGGGGGAGGAGGACTTGTCATTTGTGCTCACCCACGAACGAAGGGGCAGAGCTCGTCAAACGCACGACGAGGTCGTCAAACACCAAACCTCGCAGCGATGAAACAACTGCACATTTAAAACTACACGATCAACACAATTATATATGATGTTTTTCATAACAAAATTGAAAAATATATGACCTAACTAATAACTCACAAATATATGACCCCGTCGGCGTCTGGAAGGCCAAAGAACACCTTTTCGGGAGGTGTCGGGGGTCAGGGTGTCCTGTCGGTGTCGGGGTGCCGTGTCGGGGTCGGGGTGCTGTTTTGGGGTCGGGGTGTGGTGTCGGGGTCAGGGGGTCAGGGGGTCGGTTGTCGGGGTGTGGTGTCGGGGTCGGGGTGTGGTGTCGGGGTTGGGGGGGGGGGGGGTCTAGGGGTCGGGTGTCGGGGTATCGGGGTGTCGTGTCGGGGTCGGGGTGTGGTGTCAGGGTGTCGGGGGTCGGGGGTCGGGGTCGGGGTGTCGGGCCGGGGTGTCGGGGTGGCGTGTCGGGGTCGGGGTCGGGGTGTCGGGGGTCGGGGTGTCGGGCCGGGGTGTCGGGGTGGCGTGTCGGATCGGGGTCGGGGTGTCGGGGGTCGGGGTCGGGGTCGGGTTGTCGGGCCGGGGTGTCGGGGTGTCGGGGGTCGGGGTCGGGGTGTCGGGGGTCGGGGTGTTTCCTTCTATCCATCTTCTTCTTTCCTTCTCTTCTTCTTCTTTTTTCTTCTTCTTCTTTCCTTTCTTCTTCTTCTATCCTTCTTCTTCTTTCCTTTCTTCTTCTTCTTCTTCTTCTTCTTTCCTTTTTTCTTCTTTCCTTTCTTCTTCTTCTTCTTCTTCTTCTTCTTCTTCTTCTTTCATATTTTTTCTACTTCTTTTCTTTTCTTCTATTCTTCTTCTTCTACTTCTTCTACTTCTTTTCTTCTTCTTCTTTTTCATCTTTTTTCTACTTCTTTTCTTCTACACATTCTTTTTTCTAACACTAACACTAAATTTTCTTCTTTTCTAAAACTAACACTAACACTAACAATTAAACAAGAATTAAACAGCAAAAAAAAGAAAAACAGAAAAAAAACTCACCGGAGCAGGGGGCGACGCTGGCGCCGGGGTGGTGGGTGGGTGGGGGGCGGCGGGGCTCCGGGGCAGTGGGATGGCCGGGCGGCGGGGGCGGGGGCGGCGGGGCGCAGGGGCGGCGAGCTCCGGGGCGCAGGGGCGGCGAGCTCTAAGGCGCAGGGGCGGCGAGCTCCGGGGCGCGAGCCTGGCTCCGGCGCGGGCGACAGGACGCCGGGGCGGTGGCGGGTGATGGGGGCGACGGGGCGACGGGGCGAGGGGAGGTGGGGCAAGGGGGCGGCGAGGGGAGGTGGGGCAAGGGGGCGGCGGTGGGTGGCGGGGTAGGCGGCGCAAGGGGGCAGCGGTGGGTGGCGGTGGTCGTCGGGGAGGACAGGGAACAGAGAGAGATGGGCCGGGCGGGGTGGGGCGCCGTTAGTAACCTAAACGGTTGCCGTCCGCCCCCCTTTGTCGTCCGCTTACTTACTCTTTGCCGTCTGCTAGCAGACGGCAAAGAGGGGGGCGTTAAGTTTTTTTTAACCAGCTCGTCAGTGGGTCCCCCCTCCCTCTTTGCCGTCTGCTAGCCGGCGGCAAAGAATCTTTGCCGTCCGCTAGCAGACGGCAAAGAACTGGCTGATGGCAAAGAAGGTCTTTGCCATCCGCCAGTTCGTTGTCGTCTGCTTTTTGGTAGCTGATGGCAAAGAGCTGGCAGATGGCAAAGTAGCTGATTCCAGTAGTGTCTGGCTACACGTCAATGTTCTCGTGAGATACTTGTTTCTCTGGGTTGCTTACGCACTTCCTCAATTGCGAGACGTGGAACACGTCGTGGACATCGGATAATTCCTCGGGTAAGTCTAGCTGGTAGGCTACCGTGCCCCTTCGCGCCATTATACAGAATGGTCCAATGAATCTTGGTGCTAGCTTCCCTTTAATCTTGAATCGTTGCAATCCTCTCATAGGAGATACTTTCAGGTATACGAACTCACCGGGCTTGAAGCTGACCCTATGATGTTTCTGATCATAATAACTCTTCTGTCGACTTTGAGCGGTCTTAAGTCGGTCTCTGATTAGCTTGACTTTTTCCTCGGCTTCTCTAAGCAGGTCTGGTCCGAAGATGCGGCTGTCTCCGGTCTCTGACCAATTTAACGGGGTACGACACCTCCGTCCGTATAAAGTCTCAAATGGTGCCATTTGCAGGCTGGCCTGGTAGCTATTGTTGTAGGCGAACTCGGCGTATGGCAGGCTTTCTTCCCAACTGGTTCCATATGTGAGGACACATGCCCTCAGCATGTCTTCTAAAACCTGGTTTACGCGTTCCGTTTGTCCATCAGTCTGTGGGTGGTATGCTGTACTGAAGGCTAGTCGAGTTCCCAGAACCTGTTGTAAATGCTCCCAAAATCTCGAGACGAACTGAGTGCCTCTGTCGGATATTATAGTCTTCGGGACACCGTGCAGACAAACTATACGGGAGAGATAAATCCTGGCAAGCCTCTGAGCATTGTAGGTTGTCTTCACTGGAATGAAATGTGCCACTTTGGTTAATCTATCGGTGATGACCCATATGGTATCATTCCCATGTCGTGACCGAGGTAGTCCGACAATGAAATCCATCCCTATTTCATCCCATTCCACTCAGGTATTTTGTTCGGTTGCAGTAGTCCGGCTGGCCTCTGATGCTCAGCTTTTATGCGTTGACAAGAGTCGCAACATGCAATGAAGGTGGCTATGTCCCTCTTCATACCGTGCCACCAAAATCTTTCCTGAATATCTTTATACATCTTGGTTCCTCCAGGGTGGATCGAGTACAGGGCGGTGTGGGCTTCAGCTAAGATTTGTTGTTTAAGGTCTTCTATGTTTGACACGCATGGTCTTTTTCCGTACCACAATATTCCTCCATCGTCTATGACGAACTCCGAGGCCTTGCCCATACTCACCTTTCTTTTGATGCCTTCGATGCTAGGGTGACCGGGCTGAGCTCCTTTAATTTCCTCCACAAGGTCGGGTTGTATTTCCAAGTTTGATATGGTGCCTTCTGCTACCATTATCAAATTGAGCTTGGCAAATTCTTGTTGGAATTCGGGCCTCAAGCTTTGCAGATTGCTTTCGTCGGAGTTGGGGTTCCGACTAAGAGCATCGGCCACTACATTTGCTTTTCCTGGATGGTAATGGATACCAACATCATAATCCTTTACCAATTCCAACCAGCGTCTTTGTCGTAAATTTAGTTCTGGCTGCGTGAAAATATATTTGAGACTTTTGTGATCCGTATATATTTCACATCGGTTCCCAAGTAAGAAATGCCTCCATTCCTTGAGTGCATGAATGACTGCTGCCATTTCTAAGTCATGAGTGGGATAATTTTCCTCATGCTTGCGAAGTTGCCTTGAAGCATAGGCGACAACCTTGCCTTCCTGCATCAACACGCATCCGAGACCCTTTCTGGACGCGTCACAAAACACTTCAAAAATTTTGTGTATGTCTGGCACAATTAATACTGGTGCTGTTGTTAATTTCCGCTTTAGCTCTTGGAAACTTTTTTCGCAGGCTTCTGTCCATTCAAACTTCTTGTCTTTCTTGAGTAACTGCATCATAGGCTTGGCTATGGTGGAGAATCCTTCAATAAATCTACGGTAATATCCTGCCATTCCCAAGAAACTACGTATGTCTGTTATGCTCGCTGGCGACTTCCAGCCGAGTATGGCCTTGACTTTCTCTGGGTCTACTGCGATACCGTCTTGGGTTAGTACGTGGCCTAGAAAGCCTACTTGCCTTAGCCAAAATTCGCACTTGCTGAACTTGGCATACAATTGGTGTTTCCTGAGTTCTCCTAGCACAATCCTGAGATGTTCTGCGTGCTCTTCTGGTGTCTTGGAGTATACCAGAATATCGTTGATGAATACCACAACGAACTTGTCCATAAACTTCATAAATACTTTGTTCATGAGGTGAACAAAATATGCAGGGGCATTTGTTAATCCAAATGGCATTACTGTGAACTCATACAGTCCATATCTGGAGGTGAAGGCTGTTTTGGGGATATCTTCTGTTCACACTTTTAATTGATGATATCCCGACCTTAAGTCAATTTTTGAGAATACTTTGGCCTGAGCGAGTTGATCAAACAAATCGTTTATCCTTGGCATCGGGTATTTGTTCTTGACTGTGACCATGTTAAGTGCTCGATAGTCAATACACAATCTCAGTGTTCCATCCTTCTTTTTGGCAAATAGAATTGGTGATCCCCAAGGTGAGGAGCTGGCTCGAATGTATCCTTTGTCTAGCAATTCCTTTATTTGTTTCTTCAACTCAACCAACTCGGATGGTGCCATTCGGTATGGTTTCTTGTATATGGGGGTGGTTCCTGGTGCGAGCTCAATGCAGAACTCTATCTCTCGGTCTGGTGGCATGCCTGGTAGTTCTTCAGGGAATACATCTGGAAATTCACATACTACTAGAACCTTGTTTAGCTCAGAAACGTCCACCTTATTCAATCTCGGTTGCCGGGGTATTTTTCCTTCCTTGGCTGACACTCTTATTGTCTTCCCGTGGTGGTGTGTGAGGATTACGGTCCAGTTGAAACAGTCAATAAAACCCTTGTTGGTGGTTAGCCAGTCCATCCCTAGGATGACATCCAGTCCTTTGTTTTCCAACACAATAAGATTTGCGTGAAACTCCAATCCTTCAAACTCAATGACCACATTCTGACAGTAATTCTGAGTGACTTGCTGAATCCCAGGGGACTTGATGATCATGGATTTTTCCAAAGGAAGCATCGAAAAATTATTTTGCAAGGCAAAACTTTTCGAAATGAAAGAGTGAGAAGCTCCAGAATCAAACAAAACCATTGCAGGTATTGTGTTGATAGGAAACGTACCGAGTACGATATCCGGAGCATTTTGTGCCTCCTCTTTGGTTACGTGGTTTAGATGACCCTTCCTATGGTTGTTGCTTGGATTGAAATTGTTTCGCTTGGGCGCTGAATTATTGCCGCCGTTGTTTGGCTTCGGGGTTGAGTATCTAGGCTTGGGACACTGCTTGGCATAGTGTCCTTCCTCTCCACAGGCGTAACAAGTAACGCCGGGGCGATATGTGAACTCCTTGTCCCTTGCATGAAAATTCTTGATTTGGCGTGAGACATTGGATGGGAATTTGTGTGTCCCACCCTTTTGAAAATTTGCCTTGCTTCGGTGATTGCGAGCATGGTTAGTCTGGTCCCTTTTTCGCTTGCGGATATCTTCCAGACTGCGTCTCTCATTTTCCAGAGTAATGGCTTTGTCCACCAGTGTTTTAAAATCAGGAAAAGTGTGCACGACCAGTTGGCATTTAAGCGCGGGCGCCAGACCGTCAAGGAATTTCTCCATCTTCTTGCTTTCAGTCATACGCTCTTCATTGGCGTAGCGAGACAATAGAGTAAATTGACTGTTGTAATCTGACACTGTCATGTTCCTTTGTTTGAGGTCATCGAACTCTCTCTTCTTGATTTTCATAATGCTCTTAGGAATGTGTGCACCACGGAAACCTTCCTTGAAATCATCCCAGGTTATGTCACCTTCGTTGGGATGCATGTGCAGAAAATTCTCCCACCACGATGCGGCTGCTCCTGTGAGATAGTGTGGAGCATACAATACCTTCTCGGGTCTGAACATTTTGCAATAATTAATTTCCTCTCCATATCCTGAAGCCAGTCCTCGGCTTCAAGAGGCTTGTCAGTATGAGAAAATGTTTGGGGACGCGTCTTCTGTAGCTCAGATAACTTGGAATGCTGCGGATACTGTCCATGTTGATTTCCCATGTTGATGACTTGGTTCATCATTTCACGATGTTGTTGCGGACTCTGTTCATAAAGGCGGCACATTTGGGAAAGTGCCGTTTCACTGCCCTGTTGACTCGACTGCCCTTGTGTGAAATTGTTGCCTGGTTGAGTGTCATAATTTTCCTCTGGCGGAGTAGGCATGGAGCGAGTCCAAGGATGAGACATTTTTCACTCTGGGGATATATTTTGCAAAACTCATAAGAAAAGTGAATATGGTCGCCAAAAACAACTCCAAAAATGCACAAGGATGGCAAATAATTTAAATGACCAAGATCACTTAAGAAAACAAAATTGATTTGCGCACGGAGAAGGACTGCTCATTACATATCTTACACGCGGGCGATAATTATACAGTACATCACTCAGGATATGCGTACATAATCCTGACATGTTATTTAGGCTAGTGCACTTCTCCAGTTCTACATGATGCGCAAACAAGCTACTTCTCACAACCAATGTACATATAAACATATCTTACAAAGCGGTACATCGCATGACGGGCAAACGCACTCAGCCGGAAATGTCGACGATCTCCTTGGCCCTGCCAAGGGTGAGGCGCAGTGAGGCTGGGGACTCGACCTCCTCCTCACTAATAGGCTCCAGACGTGAAGAGCCGCGTCGGGTAGATGGAGCGGGTGCCAGGGGCGGAGCAACACGAATAGGAGTGGGCACAACGGGTGGTGCAGTGCGCGCTGGAGTGGGCGCAAAGGCCTGGTTGAACCCTTCGGTGGTAGGTAGGCGACGAGTAGGTGCATGAGATGCTGAGGACGAGACAAAAGTCAGTGGCGGTGCGGTGAGCAGGAGCTCCCTCCTGTTGGCGGCACAGCCATGGACTGAGTCCATGCGGGCAGCCACGAAGTCGTCCACCAGGTTGTCGAAGGCTACCTCCAGAGCCCGGAGATACTCAATAAGCATCTCAAAAGCCTCGTCTCGTTCTCCTCTGGGGCAGGAGAATGCATAGTGACAGGTGTAGGGCACATGGCATGGAAGATAGCGGTAGCGACGAGTCTTCATCGCGGGAAGGACATCCCTGAGGCGAGCTATCGCCTCACGGGCTGCCATCTGCATGGCATGCCTCTCCGTAGGCATGGCTCTTCCCACGAACAGGAAGCGGCGTAACTCACAACGCCCTCCCTTGAACTGCACCGTGGCCTGGTGCATGGTCAGACTGTCGTTGACTCTGTGCTGGCGGAGTGTGAAGACTGGGCGAACGGATGGCCCCATCGCGACCTGAACGATGAAGGAGAGAAGCTTGACGAACCCATCGGGTACGTTGGCGAAGGTCTGAGACTCGCAGCTGTTGTCGGCCATCTACAAAAGTAGGCAAAAATCCTAAATGGTTAGATCATAAATTTATGCTGACTGTCAGAAAATGACTACAATTGCAAAAAAATCGGCTCTATCATGCTAATAACCGATTAGCGATCGCACCTAGTGGCTTCCTACAGTCAGCCTGGCTCTGGTACCAAGCTTGTCATGACCGGTTTTCCAATAAAAATATTTATTGAGAAACCAATCTTTTGAGTCCAGTATGAGAGAAATCCTCCTCACTGGTAGACAAATTCCTGATACAATAAGCCAGTAGCATAGAATATAGTACAGGGTTGAGCTAGGGCTGCTCAACAAATTATTACAAGCGCGCCAATAATTATACATAATGGCGGGTTTAACACAATGGTGTGGTGGCATACTACTGACTCGGGGATAAAGTGATGGTGGAATAACACAGTGGGGAGTGTGTTAACATGACTCTCAAACTGGCATCACATCGAGCGTCGAGGTGAGGCTCGATGAATGTTATTCGAGTTGCGGAAGCGGATATAATACAGTGACCAAATCCAGGGTCGCACGAGACTGACTGGGATTCCTCTAGGCGTCAGACTCGCTATCGAACTCTTCATCCAAGAGATCGCCTTCGTCAGCATCTGGCCAAATCAACAAGCCAGTGAGTACTTTGAAAGTACTCGCAAGACAGTTCGGACGTAAGATATAACAAATGCATGCATGAATGCATCATGATTAATCTTTCCAATGCACATTCAAAAATTTGAATAACGAAGTAAGTACAAGGGAAACGGCGGTAGTCCGCCTGAAATCCCAACAAAATATAAATGAAAACCGATCGGGTGTCTGAAGCGACGCCTCGAAAGGTGAACAAATAATAACAGAAAATCATGCCACAGTCGGGCGTCTTAGCGACACCACATAAAGGGCTTTAAAAGAAATGCCACAGTCGGACGTCTAAGCGACATCACAGAAAGGGCTTTTAAGAGAAATGCCACAGTCGGACGTCTGAGCGACATCACAGAAAGGGCTTTAAAAGAAATGCCACGGTCGGACGTCTGAGCGACATCACAGAAAGGGCTTTAAAAGAAATGCCACAGTCGGACGTCTGAGCGACATCACAGAAAGGGCTTTAAAGGAAATGCCACAGTCGGACGTCTGAGCGACATCACAGAAAGGGCTTTAAAAGAAATGCCACAGTCGGTCGTCTGAGCGACATCACAGAAAGGGCTTTTAAGAGAAATGCCACAGTCGGACGTCTGAGCGACATCACAGAAAGGGCTTTAAAAGAAATGCCACGGTCGGACGTCTGAGCGACATCACAGAAAGGGCTTTAAAAGAAATGCCACAGTCGGACGTCTGAGCGACATCATAGAAAGGGCTTTAAAGGAAATGCCACAGTCGGACGTCTGAGCGACATCACAGAAAGGGCTTTAAAAGAAATGCCACAGTCGGACGTCTGAGCGACATCACAGAAAGGGCTTTAACTCACAAGTAAATAATACTCATAATAAATATTCAATTCATGATAATAAACGGGTTAGTCCATCCACAGGAATAAACTTTTAACCGGGCTTAGCACTCATGTGATTCACCGGAGTATCTGTCACCAAAACTGGCACTTGTCAGAATAAGTCAGCGCAAAATTTGGATATGGATAAGATGATTTGGAGATTCATGACTCTGCAGAGTTTGTACAAAAATTTCCCACAGTTAACGGATTTCCGTAGTCACGAAGGACTAGTTCCGTTTACGGTATTTCGGAAGAAAACACAGCTAACCAGTACACACCCAACCTATCTCTCGATGCCAGGACTCACCCTAGACATCGTCCAAGAAAAACTTTTGAGACGGGGAGATCACAATCTCGAATAGCATGGGATCAAATTTATATACGCGCGCTCTAAGGGGTGCCCCCCTCTCGGTCCCAACCGGAAACACCCATGCCCCCTGACCGGATGACTGGCTTTAATCCAGGGCCATGGAACCATCATCCCAGCCTCTCCTTTTGGTGTGTACCAGGAAAGCGGTTTGCAACTTACTAATCCGTATTCCTCGCGGAAAACATGTGGTAGTACAAGGAAGAAAATGGGAGGAACTGGACCGATACGATTTGACACTGTAGTCATATAGTCTGGCATAAGACTGGCATGCTACAACACTACCATCTTACCCATCCTCATGCCAACACATGGCCATTCATACTCACATCCATCCACCTATGGATCATCGAGCTCACTTACCTCAACAATGCATGAAAATAACGTTCATCGGTATGCTCATCAACATGCCATGAAACCAACTAAATGCAAGACATGCCAAGACACTCATCATATCAAAAGTTCAAACATGCTTGCCTGGTTCAGAGTAGTCGGAGCCTAGCTCGGTGAAGTTCGCAGCTCCATCACCTCCTTCGGTATCTATGGTATAAAAAAAATATGTGCTATCGTGAATACCAAGAGGTGCACAAAAAGTATTCCAAATATTTTTCAAATAAATCTGATAAAAAACTAGACACAATTTTAAAGAGAACAGAAAAAGAATCAATCAAAAATACTTTTCTGTTTAAAAGTTATAAAGGTTTTTGTCCAGGGACTCATCTGTAATGAAACAGAAAGTTTCCAGGGGCTAGCTCATAAAAAGAGAAAACGATTCGATAGAGAATACGCCAGCCCAGGAGGAAAGCGCATTTGGCAGAATACGCTTCCAGAAAACGGTTCGTTTAGAAAAGGACAGAGAGGCTGACGGGCAGGTCCCACCCGTCAGGTTTAAAAATTCAAAAGGGCGGCAGAGGACGATGGTGCCCGAGAGCCGCGGTGGTCGCCGGCGGCGATCCACGGCGAGGTAGGGCGATCGGAGGGTACCTCCATGTTCAGGGTGCCCTTCCGCGTCGATTGGTGGTGGTGGTGGTCGCCGGCGAGTACCACGTCGACGGCGAGCCTTGCTCCGGCGGACGTCGGCTCGGGTGGAGATGGATCTCGTCCGAGAGAGCTGCGAAGGTCAAATTGACTCTTGGGTTAGCTCACTAGGTGCTCGAGGATGCTACTGACAAAGTTTGGGTGCCGGAGATGGTCTCACCGGAGTGAATCAAGGTGGAGGCCGAGGCGGAATGAGGCGGCCGGAGTCGAGGAAGAAGGGCCCCTCGAGGCTCTTCTAGTTGCTGGTCGGGGTCCAGTGAGGTGGTGGAGGTGTGCGGGGGCGAGAGGGAGCTTGGGGGCGCTATATATAGCCGGCCCGAGGCGGTTGCCGCGAACAGGATAAATCCGGCGAGTGATTACGGCGGCGCTGTGGTTGGGCAGTGGGATTAGGGGCTTGGGCATCGCCTAGGTGGAGCAGTGGTGCCATTCCAGGGTCCAACTCAGCACAGGAGGGAGGTTTACGGCTTGTTCCAACAGAACGGCCGTGCGGCACGTCGGCGGCAGGGAGCCCGCCCTTTCGCGTGCCAGGCCACGGCGACTGTGCTGTGGGGTTGCGCTGGCGTGCATGAGGCCACGCGGAGAGCCAGGGAGCGTTGGGCGGCGTCGAACGGCGTTGCGCCGCCGTTCTGCTTCCTGTCGGCCGTTACGGTGGATCGGCCGCCGCAAGACACGCCGGCGTAGGCGGGCCAGGGCACCACCGACGCCAGGAAGGCGCCAAGTGCGCGTGCGGCGCTACAGACAGGAGGAAGGGGCGGCGAGGAACGTGCCAAGGGCACTGTCTACGTGTGACTGAAGCTGACGAAGAGAAACGACACTGGAAATCTGAATTTACTAAAAGTGCAAGGAACAGTGCATGCCAGGTGTTCAACAGAATGATACTGGCCTCTTGGGATTTTTCCTTGAGCTGATTTTTGGTGGAGTGGCTACTCATTACTCCAGTAGGCTGCCTGAATTTTGGTGGAATTTTTGGAGAAGTATAGATATGAATTTCACCAAATTTGGCAAATCTGGTCCAAACTTGCAGAGGCTAAAATTTGAAAAATTTGAAAAGAGGAGGAGTGGATCAAGATGGTTCTAGGTTGTGGATGCTAAGTACAATCCAGAGGAGTTGGTTTGAGATCAAAATTCAAAGGAAATAAGGTAATTGCTTTGTAAATGACTCAGGCTCCAAATAATTGACAGAAATGATTTGAGAGGAAAAAAAATTGAAATAAAATACAAAACTTGTTTGGATTAGTTGGGACAGAGAACTTAGGTTGTTCCAAGGAGGAGGGGAGGTTTTGGAGGGGTTTCACCACCTGTGACATGGTAAAATCATGGGTGGTTTCAAAAAGAAAGAAGTCCCAAAACTCCTAGGGTTTCTTTTTAAATGAAAATCAATAAGTTTGAGAGGGAAACAACCAGAAGAAAAGTTTCCAAAAATTCAACACCAAATTTGAAAAGGAAAAGGAAATCCTTGCCAAAGGTGAAAGGAAGTTTTTTAAGAGGAAGGATTTCTGGAAAAGAAATTTTAAATGCCCTCTTTTAAAATCCAACAAAGTTTTTGATCAAAACCAAATCAAAAATTTTGGAGTGTCACACGCATTCAAATCCTCGTACGCACCACGGTAGAGTATGCAGTCATTAGGGCATACATGTATCTTCTACACTCCAATCCTAGAGGGCATAGAACCTTCTTTGCTCCATACATACTGTCGAGCAATTATTTATCCTTTGGAAGCTTCTTCTTCAATATTTTCAGTAGTTTCTCAAATCCGTTGTCAGATGCACCATTGTCTGCCTTCCATTGTAGAAATTCCAGTATGGTACCGAGCTTTGTGTTGCCATCTTCGCAATTGGGGTACAACCCTTTTTTGTGATCCTCTAACATGCGATCGAACTTCAACTTCTCCTTTTCACTTTGGCAATGTCTCTTTACATCAACAATGACCCTGCGAATTTCATCATCAGGCACATCGTCTGGTTTCTCTTGATCTTCAGCTTCCCCCATTGCAGCATCACCATATTCAGGGGGCAGATAGTTGTCATCATCCTCTTCTTCTTCGTTGTCTTCCAACATAACCCCTCTTTCTCCGTGCTTGGTCCAAACATAATAGTGTGTCATGAAACCCTTCTCAAGCAGGTGGATGGGAAGGGTTTTCGAGTCAGAGTAAGACTTCGTATTGTCACATCTAGGGCATGGACAACACATAAAACCATTCTGCTTGTTTGCCTCAGCCACTTCGAGAAAATTATGCACGCCCTTAATGTACTCGGAGGTACGTCTGTCACCCTACATCCATTGTCGGTTCATCTGCGTGCATCATATATAATTAAGTGCGTCAAAAATCATTACAGAACATCATGAATAGAGAAGCGACCAAATTAATAGAAGTTCATCACCACATTAAAACGAAAGTACAGTAGTGATCAAATGTTATTACTGAAAAAATAGATACATAAAGTTCATACATAGTTCTGATTGAACAACATGTAGCTATCTAGAGCATCTAAATAAACCATACATTGAAGGGCCAATTCTAGTTCCGCCCCTAACTCGAACCCACTACTCAGTTTTGCCCCAAGTTTTCGGGTATGCTCAGTTTTGCCCCTCTGCCGTCAGTGCCACTTATAGAAATGCCCCTCCACTCCGTTTCCATCCAGTCAAGGTTGTTTGACCACTAACTTACCGTCAGTTTGACATATTTGCCCCTTTGTTCTTACATGTGGGCCCTCTCTTACCTCTTTCCTACACTCTCTCTTTGCTCTTCTTCAACCTCTCGACGGCTCGACTTGGAGAGGGGAGAGAGCGACCGCAGCAGGATTCAGAGGCCGACGGTGGGTCGATTTAGAGGGCGGCGACATGTCCACATCGAGCTCGTCGGTGGCTTGCGATGTAAGTGTTGCTCGTCGGTGGATCGATCTAGGGGATTTCTATCCCAATTAGGGTTCATCAGATTGGGATTTCTTACATTTAGGTTGATGGTGTTGGGATTGTTCAGCTTCAATCCGAGTTCCACCTCCCCCATCCATCATTCTCTAGGCTGGAGATGAGCACGACGCGGCGGTGCGCAGGGCACAGTCTCATCCCCGCTCGTCGCGTCGCCTGAGGAGGTGCAAGCACGGGAAGAAGATTCTTAGGCTGCCCCCTAGATGTAAGGGATTACCTCTCATTCCCGCTCTGTCTGTCCTCTCAGCTTTCATTATTTGCCAAATTTTTGTAGTATGTAAGATCTAATTCTGCAGCTCCTTGATGAATGCGACTGGGTAGCTTGGATTGATCCCCCTCAACAGATTGTGTTGCTCGTGCATTTGAGGAACTTCATGCTGGATTGGGGAGAAGCTGGCTAAAGTCCCATGATTTAGAGAGGAGATTGATGTACTTAACAGAGAAGAACAAGAAACTCAAGTTGAAGATCAAGAAGAGAAATGAGCTTATGAAACATGGGGATTTCTCATAGTAATTTGCATTAGCATTTTGGCATCAGTTTTTTTTGAGTGGTTTAAGAATCCATACTAGTTGGATTATGGTATGTAATGAAATGTAATGTATTGTTGTCTGAGCTATCTTAATTAGTTATATTTTTTTCCAAAGCACATTGGAAATGAGTTTCATCTGGTGTAATGTGACAAGTTTCATCTGGAAATGAGTTTGCTATTTTGACTATATTACATTCCATTTTGTAGCAATGTAGTAATGTGACAAAACTTGACAGTGTTGTAGTAATGTGACAAAAATGACAGTTAAATGGGCACACCAGCAGCTAGACCAAACATAGGACATAGATGATTCACCCCTGACTGCTGGGACCCACCAGCTACATCTTCGCACGCAAGGAAGTGCCTAACGGTTGAGACTCACCTGGTCGAAGCGTACGTAGCGTTGTCATTCTAGTCACGAACGTGTACGTACATACTGGTCGATGTAGAGGTGAGGGAGTCCTGGATTTGGGGGTCTCCGGACAGCCGGACTATATCCTTTGGCCGGACTGTTGGACTATGAAGATACAAGATTGAAGACTTCGTCTCGTGTCCGGATGGGACTCTACTTGGCGTGGAAGGCAAGCCAAGCAATACGGATATGTATATCTCCTCCTTTATAACCGACCTTGTGTAACCCAAGCCCCCTCCGGTGTCTATATAAACCGGAGGGTTTTTAGTCCATAGAACAACATACAATCATACCATAGGCTAGCCTCTAGGGTTTAGCCTCTCTGATCTCGTGGTAGATCAACTCTTGTAATACTCATATCATCAAGAATAATCAAGCAGGACGTAGGGTTTTACCTCCATCAAGAGGGCCCAAACCTGGGTAAACATCGTATCCCCTGCCTCCTGTTACCATCCGCCTTAGACGCACAGTTCGGGACCCCCTACCCGAGATCCTCCGGTTTTGACACCGACATTGGTGCTTTCATTGAGAGTTCCACTGTGTCATCACCATAAGGCTTGATGGCTCCTTCGAACATCGCTAGCGATGCGGTCCAGGGTGAGGCTTTCCTCCCCGGACAGATCTTCATATTCGGCGGCTTTGCACTACGGGCCAATTCGCTTGGCCATCTGGAGCAGATTGAGAGCCACGCCCCTTGCCATCAGGTCAGATTTGGAAACTTGAACTACACGGCCGATATCTGCGGAGACTTGAGCTTCGGCGGATTCGAGCCCATGTCGGACACGCCGCGCAGTCACGACGAGCAAGACATAACTCTACCGTCGGACAGTGTTCGAGAGATCGCATCCGCAGCTACTCCGGCCTTTAATCCGGAGCAAGTCGTGCCATCCGAGAGCGGAGGGATGGACTCCGCCATGGAGGCAGCACTCTTAGTGGCGATAGAGCCGGATACTGACTTCACCCCGTACGAGAGCCATGTCACCAAACCACTGGATTTATCCCCGGCCACAGACTCCGAGCCGCCTACATCTGTGCCTGTCAAAACCGACGGGGCACCGATCATGGAGTTCACTGCCGCGGATATCTTTCAGCACTCACCTTTCGGAGATGTGATAAATTCATTAAGGTCTCTCTCCCTGTCCAGAGAACCCTGGCCGAACTATGTCTGGCTAGAATGGGATGCGGATGATGAGGAAATTCTCTGCCCACCCACCACCCACTTAGTAGCCACTGTCGACGACTTAACCGACATGCTCGACTTCAACTCCGAAGACATCAACAGTATGGACGACGATGCAGGAGACGAACAGGAACCACCGCCCACAGGGCACTGGACCGCTACTTCATCACATGACGTATACATGGTGGACACCCCCAAAGAAGCCAACGGCGATGAGACGGCGGAGGATGACACCTCCAAGAAGCAACCCAAGCGCCGACGTCAGCGGCGCCGCTCTAAGTCCCGCCATAGCAAGAACAGTGATAATAATAGTCCACACGACTCTGGAAGAGACGACAACTGCACCACCCCGGTGGCAAAACATGATCAAGAAGCAAACTGCAAACATAGTACGGATCCGACGTCCGAACACGATGACGCCAAAGATAAGCCTCATCAATCCCCGTCTAGGGAAGAAAACAGTCCGGACAAAGATGCACCCATCATCCCGAAAACACACTTGGAGCAAGAGAACCTCCGCAGAAGGCTTATTGCCACAGCGAGAAGGCTGAAGAAACATAAGCAAAGGCTCAAGGTCGCACAAAATACGCTCAACAGCAAGTGGAACAAAGTAACAAAGTATGGTGGAAGTTACCATCCAAATAGCTATCCAAAGCGCAAGCTATTACCGGAATTCGACGATGAGGCCTTAGTGCCCTACAGCCGAAAAGCGATACGGGCAACCGGCCGGATCCACCACCCTGTGAACGCGATAGAGCGGCTAACAAAGTCATGCATAAGTCAACACACGATCTACGTGAGAACTTGCATCAAAAATCCGGCGCGACCAGATCTATCTATGGATCTAGGAAGCGCGCTACGGTACACAACCACCACCAAATACTACAACCGTCCGAACACCATGGCGCATCCCAATACAGGGGTGCCGCACATCCCTTATGTTTCACTGATGAGGTGTTGGATCACGGATTCCCAGAGGGATTCAAACCGGTAAACATAGAGGCGTACGACGGAACCACAAACCCTGGAGTATGGATAGAGGACTTCATCCTCCACATCCATATGGCTCGTGGAGACGATCTCCATGCCATTAAATACTTGCCCCTCAACCTTAAAGGGCTAGGTAGGCACTGGCTGAAAAGCCTCCCTGAAAACTCAATTGGAAGTTGGGAGGAGCTCGAGGACGCTTTCCGGGCCAATTTACAAGGGACTTATGTCTGACCTCCGGATGCAGACGATCTAAGTCATATAATCCAACAGTCTGGAGAGTCCGCCCGAAAGCTTTGGAACAGGTTCCTCACCAAGAAGAACCAAATTGTCGACTATCCGGACGCCGAAGCCTTAGCAGCTTTCAAACACAGCGTCCGAGACGAATGGCTCACTAGACACCTCGGTCAAGAAAAACCAAGAACAATGGCAGCCCTAACAAGCCTCATGACCCGCTTTTGTGCGGGTGAGGACAGCTGGTTGGCCCGTAGCAGCACCAGCGACCCAAGCACATCCGAAGTCATGGATGGCCATGGTAAACCACGACGCAACAAAAACAAGCGCCTAAATAAAGAAGGTAGCCCAGATAACACGGCGGTAAATGCCGGATTCAGGGGTTCTTGACCAGGTCAGCGGAAAAAGCCTTCCAAAGCCAGCACAGAAGGACAATCTAGCCTAAACAAAATTCTTGACAAACTCTGCCAGATTCATTGTTGGAAATATTCCCTAGAGGCAATAATAAAAGCATTATTATTATATTTCCTTGTTCATGATAATTGTCTTTATTCATGCTATAATTGTGTTATCCGGAAATCGTAATACATGTGTGAATAATAGACAACAACATGTCCCTAGTAAGCCTCTAGTTGACTAGCTCGTTGATCAACAGATAGTCATGGTTTCCTGACTATGGACATTGGATGTCATTGGTAACGAGATCACATCATTAGGAGAATGATGTGATGGACAAGACCCAATCCTAAACATAGCACAAGATCGTATAGTTCGTTTGCTAGAGTTTTCCAATGTCAAGTATCCTTTCCTTAGACCATGAGATCGTGTAACTCCCGGATACCCAAGGAGTGCTTTGGGTGTACCAAACGTCACAATGTAACTGGGTGACCATAAAGGTATACTACGGGTATCTCCGAAAGTGTCTGTTGGATTGACACGGATCAAGACTGGGATTTGTCACTCCGTATGACGGAGAGGTATCACTGGGCCCACTCGGTAATGCATCATCATTATGAGCTCAAAGTGACCAAGTGTCTGGTCACAGGATCATGCATTACGGTACGAGTAAAGTGACTTGCCGGTAACGAGATTGAACAAGGTATTGGGATACCGACGATCGAATCTCGGGCGAGTAACATACCGACTGGCGAAGGGAATTGTATACGGGGTTGCTTGAATCCTCGACATTGTGGTTCATCCGATGAGATCATCGAGGAGCATGTGGGAGCCAACATGGGTATCCAGATCCCGCTGTTGGTTATTGACTGGAGAGTCGTCTCGGTCATGTCTACATGTCTCCCGAACCCGTAGGGTCTACACACTTAAGGTTCGGTGACGCTAGGGTTGTAGGGATATGTATATGCAGTAACCCGAATGTTGTTCGGAGTCCCGGATGAGACCCCGGATGTCACGAGGAGTTCCGGAATGGTCCGGAGGTAAAGAATTATATATAGGAAGTGCTATTTCGGCCATCGGGACAAGTTTCGGGGTCACCGGTATTGTACCGAGACCATCGGAAGGGTCCCGGGGGTCCACCGGGTGGGACCACCTACCCCGGGGGGGCACATGGGCTGTAGGGGGTGTGCCTTGGCCTACATGGGCCAAGGGCACCAGCCCCAAGAGGCCCATGTGCCTAGGGTTTAAGATGGGAAGAGTCCCAAAGGGGGAAGGCACTCCCTAGGTGCCTTGGGGGGGGAGGGACTCTTCCCTTGGCCGCCGCCCCCTAGGAGATTGGATCTCCTAGGGCTGGAGCCCCCCCCCCCCTTAGGCCCCCCTATATATAGTGAGGGAAGGAGGGCCTCTCATACCACATCTTTGGTGCCTCCCTCTCCCTCTCCAACACCTCCTCCTCCTCCATAGAGCTTGGCGAAGCCCTGCCGGAGTACTGCAAGCTCCATCACCACCACGCCGTCGTGCTGCTGCTGGAGCCATCTTCCTCAACCTCTCCTCTCCCCTTGCTGGATCAAGAAGGAGGAGATGTCATCCGCTCCATACATGTGTTGAACGCGGAGGTGCCGTCCGTTCGGCGCTTGGTCATCGGTGATTTGGATCACGTCGTGTACGACTACCTCATCCCCGTTCTTTGAACGCTTCCGCTCGTGATCTACAAAGGTATGTAGATGCATTCGATCACTCGTTGCTAGATGAACTCATAGATGGATCTTGGTGAAACCGTAGGAATTTTTTTTTGTTTTCTGCAACGTTCCCCAACATTCATGGCACCCCAGACAAACCTGCAAATTATACCCACAGAGAATGTTGGGTCTTCAAGCAGGCAGGTAAGCTAAACGCCGAACACAAAGGGGAAGAGACACCAAGCGGAGACGAGGATGAACCTCGCCAACAAAGCGCCGGAGGACAGAAAAAGTTCCCACCAGAGGTTAAAACAGTAAACGTGATCCAGGTGACAAAGAGGAGAAGCAATCACGCACTCCGATGCACATGCGCCATAGAGCCCGTCACCCCTAGGCCCAACCCCTGGTCGGCCTGCCCGATCACTTTCGATCACAGGGATCACGATACACATATCCGGCACAAAGGACTGACAGCCTTGGTGTTAGACCCAATAATAAATGGGTACCATTTCACACGGGTCCTCATGGACGGCGGAAGTGATCTAAATCTGATATATCAGGACACAGTCCGCAAAATGGGGATAGACCCGACACAAATAAGCCACAGTAATACAACCTTCAAGGGAGTAATACCAGGCCAAGAGGCCCACTACACGGGCTCTCTACTACTAAAGGTGGTATTCAGTTCTCCCGATAACTTTCGAAGCGAAACGTTAACTTTTCACATCGCTCCATTCCGAAGTGATTTTCAAGCACTACTCGGAAGGGCGGCTTTCGCTCGTTTTAACGCAATACCGCATTATGCTTTTCTCAAGCTCAAGATGCCCGATCCACGAGGCGTCATTATAGTTAGCGGAAATACCAACCATTCTTTACGTACGGAAGAGGACGCGGCGGTTCTAACAGCCGCACACTAGACGGCCTCACCAACCAGAAAAAATGGCAGGTCGTCAAGACCATGCACACGGTTAGACGAGTCCGGCGTTCCATCATACATGCATGAGATTGGTTTTCGAACTCCCATAAAACAATACCAGGGGCTTCCCGCATGTAATCAGGGCCAGCCCAGCTCAACTAGGCCTCTCTGGAATTTTGATAATTCACTCTTCTTTGTGGCACGACAACTTTCACCTAAGTTCTTTCCGTTTGCAGGTGACAATCATGCTACACCCGTCCAGGACACGGCACAACGGAGACACAGGCGCAGACGTGCAGCAGGGACCCACCCAAAGGTTCTTTTTAGATTAAGGCCCCGCGTAAACCTTTTTTATTGTCTCTTGTTGCTCACATCCTTCGGATACTCCACACAACCGAGAAAGGATGCCGGCGTTATTGGCATGTGGCCACGCCAGGATTTTGCACGTACCTGGACACATGGGGTTTCTTATAAAGGGCAGTGTTTAGCCCGGTATATGTTATAAAGACCAAACACTTTAGGGAGTGTTCGGCTTCGCGAGTTTGGCCCTATATGCATCAGCTCCGAATCATGTCTTTGGTCAAATGTTGGGTTTGCCCGGCTCCCATGTTTTGGTACTTACGTTCCGTTATATCGGCTAAGGTAGCACTAGGAGAACTACTGCGATTGTGCCCTGGTTCATCCGGATGATCACCTCAGTAGAGAAAGCCAAAAACTGACTGTCATGATATAGCGAGAGACTGGTCAACCACTCAATGACTAATCGGAATCTTCGGGATTCCTCCGCATTATCGAAGGGCCGTTTCCCGGTCATGTACATACGCGCCCCGTATTCGGACGAGCGCAAAAGTACCAGGGGCTATATAGTAGCCCCACTGTCAAACTCCTATGGCTAAGTGAAAGTGTTAAAGCAATATAGTCTGATTGCCTCGTTCGCTATGCTATCACCTCCTTAACGGACCAAGACGTTGGATCAAGTGTGGATATGCATCTTTTGCGAAGACCCCCGCGTTATATGCGTGGGGGCGGAAGCCGACGACTACAAACTTTCAGGTTATATACATATATACATAAACGGCCGCACAGGAGGCATCATAGTACTTTCGGGCAAAAGTATAAATACAGCCTTGATTAATTCAGAAAAACATTGTTTGTACAATGGGACTACATGTCACTGGAAAATAATATTCTTCGAGCACTGAGCCTCTATCGAATGAGCGCCTTCAAGGACTTCTTCAAAGTAGTGCTCGACAGCCACTCGGCCTATGGCCGAACCCTGTGCGGCAACAGTGGTGGCCTCCATCTCCGCCCAGTATGTTTTGACACGGGCAAGGGCCATCCGTGCACCTTCTATGCACGCCGATCTCTTTACAGCATCGATGCGTGGCACAGCATCAAGAAATTGTTGCACTAAGCTAAAGTAGCTATTCGGCCTTGGCCCTCCCGGCCACAGGTGATCCACAACGGACCTCATGGCAAGTCCGGACAACCTATGGAGCTCGGCCCAACCGGTCAATCGCTCATTCAGCAGCAGCGGACGGACTAGAGTGTGAAACTGTGACCGGAATAGCTTTTCCACTTCGGCACCTTTCTGATCCTTGAAGTACTCGGCTGCATCAGCAGCACTTGCATCCAAATCCATGTGCGCGTCCGCAGAACTCCACAACCGGTCCAGAGGAGCATACTTCGGATCTTCAAACTTAGTCCGCAACAAGAAGGGCTTCCCAGACACGATATATGTAGCTTGATCCAGCTCCTTCTTCGTCGTTCTAATTTTGGAGCGGGCTTCCTTGGCAGCCACCCGGGCCTTCTCCAGGTCCGTCGCCTTTGCCCGGTTTTCTTCTTCAAGAAGCTAGTAAGGGTCAGTAGCATCTTTTAACTCTACAACCATCTTGGCTATTTTTTTCCTTGCTCTCGCAATGCGTGGCCTATTCGGCCCTTAACTCTTCGGCCGCCTTTAAAGCGGCCGCATTGCTACTCCTTGCTTGCTCCTTGGCTTGGGCAAGCTCCGCCCGAAGGGTCTCCACGGTGGCAGCTCCATCCGCAGTCACAACATATTAAAGATACTGGCATCATGCTGCTCTTATTATGTGACGATCACCAGAAAAATCACTCACCCTGTACCTCGTCAAGCCGCTTGTTGACAAGCACGATGTCGGCATCTGCCGCATCTAGTTGCTGCTTTAGTTCGGCAAACCCATCAGTCCGGCTAGCCACCGGAGCTTCAACCACCTGCACATAAAGGTGGTCTGGTTATTACCTGGGACTATGATCCTCTGTTTGCCGCCGTTTTTGACGACAACCAGAGTCTCAGTGACTACTATCTGCATGGGCATACCTAACGTATGTGGTACTATTAAAAGCATACATTATTTCACGTACCTCGAAGCCTTTCAGCAGACTCATAAAAGCTTCATGCAACCCGCTTTCAGCGGATGAATCCTTTCAATTACCGTACCCATTAGGGTACGATGTGCTTCCAAGACGGCAGCTTGCCTCAGAAGATCCTTCAGCGTGTCCGACCGCACACTCTACGGGCCCTTGCCGTCGCTCTCCTTAGGAGCCGGATACTGGGGATTCCGGGCAGCCAAAGGGTTATCCTCTGGCCCTAGTGGATCCAAAGATACCCTTCGCGACGACACTTCAAGGTCACCCGCTTCTTGAGCGGGGGAGTCCGGGGGAGGCGTTTCGCTCTCCATCATCTCCGGAAGAAGATCCCCCAAAGATGAACTCTGTCGAGAAGGGCTGCGATCCGGACTACAATTTATAAGCATCGGTTATTGTCTTCGGAAGTAAGCTAGGATATCTTCACTATTAAGTACTTTTTGATTACTTACAGCTCGGTAGAGGGCTGATCCCCGCGCGGACATTGTGCGGCAAGAATACCCTCCGAGCCAGGACCCTCTGGCTGAGATTTCTTCTCTCGTTTGGAAACCTTAGTTTCCGGATCTTCAGAGGTTGTCCTCTTCCTTCCCCGGGGAGAGAGAATGTCAGATTCTTACCCTTGGTTATCCTCCCTCGTGGAGGCGCTCATTCCCTCGGTTGGAATAGGTAGCGAAGGAGGCCCGCTTTCGCCCTCTTTATTCCCCCCTTCATCTTCCTTTGAGGGCACTAGACAAGGCGCTGGCTCGAGCATCTTTTCCAGCACTGGATTGTCCAAGCCCTCAGGAAGGGGGGCCGAACACCGGATCATCTTCGCCTTTGTTATCCAGTCCTGGTCAAAGAGCAATTCTTTAGAATGATGTCATGATAAATAAAAGGACAGTGTGTTCGGCCATGGGATTACTTACTTGGGCAGCGGGGCAGTTGTAGCTCAGGCCCACGTCCTCGGTGATGTCCGGACACTCTATTTGGGGTTCGAAGAACGACTTGTACATCTCCTCGTGTGTCATGTCGAGGAAATGATGAATAGTGTGCAGTCCTTCCGGGTTGAATTCCCACATGCGGAGGGGTCAGCGTTTGCAAGGCTGGACTCGACGAACCAGCATATCTTGCATTACCGTAACCAGACTGAAATCTCCATCGAACAGATCTCGGATATGGCTCTGCAGTATTGGCACGTCCTTGGCTGGACCCCAGCTCAGCCCCCTGCTGATCCATGACATCAGTTGTGGTGGGGGGCCCAAGCGAAAGGTGGGGGCAGCTACCCATTTAGCGCTTCGGGGAGCTGTGACGTAAAACCACTCCCGCTGCCACAATCCGGACACCTCTGGAAAGGAACCCTTTGGCCATGGAGCGTTAGCAATTTTGCTTATTAAAGCACCTCCGCACGCTGCGTATTGCCCTTCGACCGTCTTCGGCTTCACATCGAAGGTCTTGAGCCACAGGCCGAAGTGAGGGGTAATGCGGAGGAAGGCCTCACATACGACAATAAATGACGAGATGTGAAGAAGGGAATCCGGGGCAAGATCGTGAAAATCCAGCCCGTAATAGAACATAATACCCCTAACAAAGGGATCCAGAGCGAGGCCTAGTCCCCGGAGGAAGTGGGAGACGAACACAACGCTCTCGTTGGGTTCGGGACTAGGGACGACCTGCCCTCGGGCGGGTAGCCTATGCGAAATTTCGGCGGTCAGGTATCTGGCCTCCCTCAACTTCTTGATGTCCTCCTTTGTGACGGAGGAAGGCATCCACCGGCCTTGAAGGCTGGATCCGGAGATGATTGAAGGTCCGAAGCACCTGACCTGAGCTTTGGGTGTTAGAGCTCGAGGCGGGGGAAGGATTTGATTGAGCACGGGAGGGAAAAAAGGAAAAAGCCTTGTCCCCTTTATAAAGAGGGTGAATATCAGGCGTCCTCCTCGTGGCCGTTTGAGACTTACCTAAGATCTAGGAGTCATACCAACAGGCACGGTTGGGTTACCCATGTTTGTATTGATGAGAATCCCGTGATAAGGGGAACACGGTCTCTGCTTTGACAAGATGTGTCAAGAAACTGCCTCGCGTTATGTGTGGGGCTGGTTAAAGAAAAACGGTTCAAATAATGACCGGGTCGTGGCGCGATGTCACGCTGTCGAAACATGTCAGCAGATTAGATTTGTGGAAATATTATTCTCTCTACGGTGGTATGTGGAACTTATTTTGCATGGTCGGACACTATCCTTGTATTCAAAATCTTCCGTGGTGTATTTGGAAGAGGAACCCGCCTTGCAATGCCGAAAACAACACTGCGCACCGGACTCATCGTCATTGAAGCCTGGTTCAGGGGCTACTGAGGGAGTCCTGGATTTGGGGGTCTTCGGACAGCCGGACTATATCCTTTGGCCGGACTGTTGGACTATGAAGATAAAAGATTGAAGACTTCGTCCCGTGTCCGGATGGGACTCTACTTGGCGTGGAAGGCAAGCTAGGCAATACGTACATGTATATATCCTCCTTTGTAACCGACCTTGTGTAACCCTAGCCCCCTCCGGTGTCTATATAAACCAGAGGGTTTTTAGTCCGTAGGACAACATACAATCATACCATAGGCTAGCTTCTAGGGTTTAGCCTCTCTGATCTCGTGATAGATCAACTCTTGTAATACTCATATCATCAAGAATAATCAAGCAGGACGTAGGGTTTTACCTCCAGCAAGAGGGCCCGAACCTCGGTAAACATCGTGTCCCCTGCCTCCTGTTACCATCCGCCTTAGACGCACAGTTCGGGACCCCCTACCCGAGATCCGCCGGTTTTGACACTGACAAGAGGCGTGCACATGTCATAGTAGAGGCGCGCACATGTCGTAGTAGAGGCGCGCATGTAGCATGTACACGTACACACAGCGGCCAGGGTGAAAGAAAGAAAATACGGCCACGTACGTACATATGGGCAGGGTCTCGAATGCCAACTCGCGCATACGTATGGCCAGGGTCGTGTACATGGCTGGGTCGGAACGGAGAAGCTGCGCCATCGTCGTGTTCATGGGGAGGCCACAGAATGCGTTGTGTTCATCGGGAGGCAACGAAATACGTCATGTTCATCGGGAGCCAACCGGCTTGGATGGAACAGCCGATGGAAATGAGGCCTGGCGTTCCGCCGAACAGAGGAAACGGCCTTGTGTTCAACCGGCCACGGTCGAAACGGGATCTTGTTCATCAGGAGGGGTCTGGCGTACCGCAAAACGGAGGAAACGGACCTCCTACGGTCGAAACGGGGTCCTGTTGATCGGGAGGGGTGTGGCATACCGCAAAACGGAGGAAACAAACTTGTGTTGGAGCGCTACGGTCGAAAAGGGGGTCCTCTTCTTTGGGAGGGGTGTGGCGTACCGCAAAACGGGACTCCACAGGATACTGTTTATCTCCACTGTCGACTGCCTCCACGGGCTACTGTTCATCCACCGTCGACCTCCTCCAGCCTCCACCTGCGACTGTTTACCCACGGGCTCCTGTTCATCCAGCCTCCACCGCACGCTCCTCCACCGGCTACTGTTCAACCAGCCCTCTCCATGGGGTCCTATTCAACCACCCCTCCATGGGCTACTGTTCATCTAGACCTCCACCGGCTACTGTTCAACCAGCCCTCCACGAGGTCATGTTCATCTAGCCCTCCATGAGGTCATGTTCATCCAGCCCTCCATGGGGTCCTGTTCATCCACCGGCTCAATCGATCGGGGTATTGTTCATCCAGCGGCAAAAGCCTCTACTACCACGGGGACCTGTTCATCCAACCCCCACCGGGAACTGTTCATCCAAACCCCCCCCCCCCAACAATGCTCATTGGTCATCTAGAGGCAGCATCGATCGGCTTCAGTTAGCAGCAGTAGCGAAGGAATCACTCGGGTTCAGTTAACAGCAAAGGGAACGCTCGGGTTCAGTAATGCGTAGCCTGCAGTGCCATCGCTTGGGTTCAGTTAGAGCCCAACGCCTCGCACCCATGCGCGTACGTGTACGAGAGAAATGCATCGCTCAGCCCCTGACCACCCACCGTAACCAGGAACTCCCAGATATTTTCCTCGCCCTCGCTTCTACCATGGTATTTTCCATCATGGACGACCCAAAGAATGTCATGCAGCTGTGTCTCCGGCCCACCCAGGACGAAAAGCCGATTTTCTATCATGATTTTTTGTCATAGAAGTAGGACCCCATCACATATATGATGATACCGGGTTTTGTCACAATTATCGTCATAGAAGTGTCATAAGCATGACAGGAAAAAAATTCGTTCGGCCCAAAATGTCACGGATGTGTCTTTTTTTGTAGTGCTTACGGTCCTCTTTGTGCCATAGCATCAACTTGGCATGCTCTTTGTTTCTGAATAGACGCTTCAACTGTGGTATTATAGGAGCATACCACATCACCTTGGCAGGAACCCTCTTCCTGGGGCACTCGTCGTCAACATCACCAGGGTCATCTCATCTTATCTCATACCGCAATGCACCGCATACCGGGCACGCATTCAAATCCTCGTACGCACCATGATAGAGTATGCAGTCATTAGGGCATACATGTATCTTCTACACTCCAATCCTAGAGGGCATAGAACCTTCTTTGCTCCATACATACTGTCGAGCAATTATTTATCCTTTGGAAGCTTCTTCTTCAATATTTTTAGTAGCATCTCAAATCCGTTGTCAGATACACCATTGTCTGCCTTCCATTGTAGCAATTCCATTATGGTACCGAGCTTTGTGCTACCATCTTCGTAATTGGGGTACAACCCTTTTTTGTGATCCTCTAACATGCGATCGAGCTTCAACTTCTCCTTTTCACTTTGGCAATGTCTCTTTGCATCAACAATGACCCTGCGAATTTCATCATCGGGCACATCGTCTGGTTCCTCTTGATCTTTAGCTTCCCCCGTTATAGCATCACCATATTCAGGGGGCAGATAGTTGTCATCATCCTCTTCTTCTTCGTTGTCTTCCAACATAACCCATCTTTCTCCGTGTTTGGTCCAAACATAATAGTGTGTCATGAAACCCTTCTCAAGCAGGTGGATGTGAAGGGTTTTCGAGTCAGAGTAAGACTTTGTATTGTCACATCTAGGGCATGGACAACACATAAAACTATTCTGCTTGTTTGCCTCAGCCACTTCGAGAAAATTATGCAAGCCCTTAATGTACTTGTAGGTGCATCTGTCACCGTACATCCATTGTCGGTTCATCTGCGTGCATTATATATAATTAAGTGCGTCAAAATCATTACAGAACATCATGAATAGAGAAGTGACCAAATTAATAGAAGTTCATCACCACATTAAAACGAAAGTACAGTAGTGATCAAATGTTATTACTGAAAAAATAGATACATAAAGTTCATACATAGTTCTGATTGAACAACATATAGCTATCTAGAGCATCTAAATAAACCATACATTGAAGGGCCAATTCCAGTTCCGCCCCTAACTCGAACCCACTACTCAGTTTTGCCCCTAGTTTTCGGGTATGCTCAGTTTTGCCCCTCTGCCGTCAGTGCCACTTATAGAAATGCCCCTCCGCTCCATTTCCATCCAGTCAAGGTTGTTTGACCGCTAACTTGCCGTTAGTTTGACATATTTGCCCCTTTGTTCTTACATGTGGGCCCTCTCTTACCTCTTCGCTTCACTCTCTACCAGTTCTTGACTGATGGCAAGTTAGCGGTCAAACAACCTTGAGTGGACGGAAATGGAGCGGAGGGGCATTTCTATAAGTGGCACTGACGGCAGAGGGGCAAAACTGAGCCTACCCGAAAACTAGGGGCAAAACTAAGCGGTGGGTTCGAGTTAGGGGCGCAGATGTAAATGTCCCTACATTGAAACTATGTAAAACATTTCAATGCAACAACAAATGCAATCATAATCGCAACTAAGGTAACAATTGATCCAACGTCATAATGATACCAAGTCTCAGTATGAATGACATATTTTCTAATCTTTCTAATCTTCAAGCACATTGCATCCACCTTGATCTTGTGATCATCGACGACATCTGCAACATGCAACTCCAATCTCATCTTCTCCTCCTCAATTCTTTTCATTTTTTTCTTCAAGTAATTGTTTCCTTTTTCAACTAAATTTAACCTCTCGACAATAGGGTCGGTTGGAATTTCCGGTTCACATACCTCCTAGATAAAAACATCTATGTCATGTTGGTCGGCATAATTGTCATAAACACTAAATGAAACAAATAGTTATAGAATATAATATATATACCACATCTGATTCATAGACAGGACGAGGGCCGACGAAGGCAGATACCAAAACCATCGCACTATATAATAACAAACAATAATAAAAGTAAGAAAATTATACAAGTATCTATCAAAATCATACAAGTATGAATTTTTTCTTTTAGAAAGAAGATAAGAACAAGAGGCTCACCACGGTGGTGCCGGCAATGAGATCGGCACAGGCGATTGACGGTGGTGAGGACGGGGACGGGACAGGACAGACCACCAAACCTAGACAAATATTGAGAAAAATGGAGCTTGGACAAGGAGCTTCGAGAGGAGAAAGCTTAAGTGTGGCTCGGGCATTTCATCGAACACCTGATGTGATTAGGAGGTGAGCAAGAGCACCACAAACCTCTCCCACGCCCGGCCAAAAAAAACAGAGCAGTGGCTCTGCTCGCGGGTAGGGGCGGGGTATATATAGGCCTCTCTTTAGTCCCGGTTTGTGGCTAAAACTAGGACTAAAGGACAACCTTTGGTCCCGTTTCTAGCCACCAACCGGGACTAAAGGTGGTGGTCCAGGAACGAGGCCCATTGGTCCTAGTTCGTGTTTGAAACCGGGACCAAAGGGGTCAGACGAACCTGGACTAATGGCCCCCGAGGCCTGGCCGGCGCCCTGGCCTCATGAATCGGGACTGATGCACCATTTGATCCCGATTCGTGAGTGAACTGGGATTAGGCCTCAACCAAAGCCATGTTTTCTACTAGTGATATGTCATATGTATGTTTTGGGTTTAAAGGCATACAAACAAATACAACGATAAAATATTCTATTACGCTAGCTCGTTATTTAACTGTCCATTGTAATTGTGATTATGTAAATAAATGTCCATCAAATCATGTTCGTGATGTGAACCAACCCGTGGTTGGTTGGTTAGAAGAATAGGGGTATCCCCGGCCCATCAGGGTTCAAGTCCTGGTGCTCGAATTTATCCTGAATTTATTTCAGGATTTCCGGCGATGCACACTCAATGGGAGGAGACATTCTCATCGACTATGAGGCGCATACAGTGAGTCCGTGTGTACCTTTATAGGGGTGAGTGTATGTGCCTATATATGAGCGCTTGCGTATGTAAAATGTTAAAAAATGTTCATAATTTACCTCTCTAAATATATGTTAGGATTTTATTTTGTAATTATTTATTAACTTACCAAAGAAAACATAAATTTATTTGGTAAGTTAATAAAAGGTGGGATGATTAAGGTGGTTTTCAAAGAATGATGCTCAGAAAAAGAAAAGAAGGTTGGACGAAGCACTCCATCTGGCAGAAAAAGGAATGCTATTTTTTTAGCAGTAGAGATGTCACTTTCAGAGAGAACACGAATGCATATGCCCCGGGAGCTCTCTAGACAGATCTGCGTAAACTTGAAGGCATCTCTACTCCTAATGGAGCAGTTGGTAGGATTGCGTCCACGGTTTATTTTCGTCTGGTTATATTTTGTCTGGTTTATTTTCGTCTCATATCCCACCACCATATCTCCTCACATTGATTTTTTTACCCTCACAATAAAAACTTTCCTAACTTTTCCAAAGTTTCCTAACTAGACACGTTATAAACGGGCAGGTACCGATAGCACGTTATCAATTAATAAATTTTGTTTTATGACAATCAATTCCAAATCCTAATTTTCCTAATGCATCGATCTTTGCCTTTTTTTAAGTAGTTATTTTGATAGGGAGGGTTTAGCCACGAAAATCATCCCTCCATCGTCGGCTGCATCCCTCACCCACGTCGCTGTTGCAGGATCTTCATCCGTCATCCTGAGCAATTGGGGCGGCGATGCGGGCGAGCTTCACGATAGTGGGGAGGACCAGGCCGCGGTGAAGGCAGGTCATGCGCTCCTCACGCTCCACGAACGGAACCTGCGCACGGAAGCGGTAGCACGGGGTGGCAGCCGGCAATGAGGCGGCCGCGCTACGTGACGAGCTACGGGTCCCCCTTTGTGATGTTTTGGCATCGCTCCTTCATCGCACATCCCCAGGTTCCTCTTTCCCTTCCCTTCCTCTGTCCTCCTCTCCCATCTCTATGCTTTCACGTGCATCCAGTTTTGATTCCTCGTGTGATATATACCAAACATAGGTACGTCAATTCACTTCCTTCCCTTCCCTTCGTCCCTCGGTCCCACGCTCGTGGCACTGAAGTGGTGGCAACAGGCAATGGCGGTGGTGTCGCTGATGGCGGCGAGGACAGCACGTGGCAGCTCCCGAAGCATGAACACGACCGCACCTCGGGCCTGCCGTCTGCCAAGATATGGGTGAGTTCTCGTGCTGCCAACCATAAACCCTCACGTCCTACAAATTCCTCAAACCCTACCGTCTTGATCCCGTCCACGCTCTGATCCAAAGGACGATGCAGCTCCGGCTGATTGACAATGGAGGTTTGGGATCCTTCCTCTCAGCACCCACTCTTGGAAGAATCAGCGGCGCGCCACGCCGATTGAACCCCATCGAGATCACTCGCCAACATTGCTATTCTGAAGTTTATTGTAAAGAAAGTGAAGAGTGAGACAGGATCCGTTTATTTTCAACCGGTTTATTTTCAACCGGTTTTTTCCATCAAATTACCCCCACCCCCACGCCCACCCACCGAAACGCGCCCAGCGAACCGGGGAGAGATCCATTGATTTGGCTAAGGTAGGAAAGAATCTATTATTTGTTTGCTAAAGCAAATTGCATTAATGGAAGAGATCCGTTGATTTGGCTAAGGTAGGAAAGAATCTATTATTTGTTTCCTAAAGAAAAATTGCATTAATGAGAGAGATCCGTTGATTTGGCTAAGGTAGGAAAGAATCTATTATTTGTTTCCTAAAGCAAATTGCATTAATGGGAGAGATCCGTTGATTTGGCTAAGGTAGGAAAGAATCTATTATTTGTTTGCTAAAGCAAATTGCATTAATGAAAGAGATCCGTTGATTTGGCTAAGGTAGGAAAGAATCTATTATTTGTTTCTTAAAGAAAATTGCATTAATGAGAGAGATCCGTTGATTTGGCTAAGGTAGGAAAGAATCTATTATTTGTTTCCTAAAGCAAATTGCATTAATGGGAGAGATCCGTTGATTTGGCTAAGGTATGAAAGAATCTATTATTTGTTTGCTAAAGCAAATTGCATTAATGAAAGAGATCCGTTGATTTAGCTAAGGTAGGAAAGAATCTATTATTTGTTTTCTAAAGAAAATTGCATTAATGAGAGAGATGTGTTGATTTGGCTAAGGTAGGCGGTTTTGAGTAAAGTTATCTTTACTGTAGACATATATTGACAATTAATCAAGTATCAACATCATTGCATGCTTATTGTGTGGAATGTGTGTCCCAATGTTGACAGAAGGTATAAAAAGATTGTCTTGGAATTATTATTTTCTTGGTAAGATATTGCCCTGAATTCTCATTTCTCATCAGAAATTTAGTATCCATTTTCGTTGATCTTATTTGCAACATGTACAAGTCAGTAATAATCTAAGGGGGTGCCCTACCGGAAAAGATTATGATAGTTGGACAAGAAACTTGGTACTGTCGTGCAAGGTAGAGGTAGGAGAAATAGGAGATAAAAGCATGCATGGTGGGAGAAGGAAGTCGAGTGTCGCGTGGTAGCTCAGACATGGACTGTGGAAGAAAGACAATGACGAGATGTATGTACCTACTAGATCATGACCATGAGATATCATCCCATAAAAATGGCCTTTAACTCTCATGTCACATGAATTTTATCTTTGTATATATATATTTGTTAGTCCATGGCAACACACGGACACTTAGCTAGTAGTTTTAAAAACCGAATCGGACCGCCAGTCCAACCTAAAAGCCCTGAAATGACGTCTTTCCTGACTTTTAAGGTGTACTAGTTTTTTTAGTAAAAAACAGAAAAATGCGACTCGCGCAGATGTCAATCCACCATGGAATCTTCTGGTTTGACTGCAAGCGCTTGGTGAGTCCCTGTCCTTAAAAAACGAATCAGCAGTTTTGTCGGGCCACTCTCTTGGTAAGTCGCCGCAGAAACTTGATCCCTCTTGGTCTCAGCGGCTCAAAATACTCTTCAGATGAACCTCAGGACCGCGGCCGCAGGCGGCTCGCAACCTTAATTTCTCTTTCACGTATCGTAAATCTTAAGGCTGATGCCAATCTTTTCAAACCGGTTCTTCTTCATCCGGAAAATTGCTAACTTCTCAAAACCCTGAAAAGAATCTCTCAAAGAACTCAACACCACCGTGTGTGTGCCACACGGTGGACGCCAACTATCGTGAATTTGTCACGGCAGATGTCCTAGTGTGAGGACTTAGTCGTGACACCAATGCATCCATGTTATAGCTTGAGAGAGGTTGAGTGGAATGAGAGACGCAAGGTTTTTACCCAGGTTCGGCCCCTCACAGTGAAGATAAAAGCCTACATCCTGCTTGATTGATATTGATCATGATGATGCTCATGGTTACAAGGGCGAGGTTTCGCTACCTCTATCTCGAGAACTATTGATTTGTCTGTCTAAATATGTGTCACCTGTCCTCCTTGGGTGCCCTGCCCCTCCTTATATAAGTTGAAGGGGCAGATTACATATGAAGTCCTAGTAGAATTAGGACTATTCTATTGGGATCATAATCTTGCTTCTTGCTTTCCTAGTAAGAGAAATATTCCTTATGTCTTTCCTTTTAAACCGGCCCACCATCATATAAGCTGGCCTTCCATGAGCCGCCTTCTGGGCCACTGGGTCTTGTCGCTCCTCTGACCGCCTGCCGGGTCACCAATGAGTCACCAGGCCCGACCGGGTCATCAGTAAGTGGAGAGATCCGGACGGGTTACTTAGTGAGTCGCCAGTCAGGGCGGGTCACTAGTGAGTCGCCAAGTCCGGCTGGGTCATACCGTTGGGTATATCCCCGACAGATGCATTTCCTGACTTTTAAGGTGTACTGGTTTTTTTTAGTAAAAACAGAAAAATATCCAAAAAAAACTAACATAAATAAGGAATCGAACACCCAACCTTCATGTAAAGGCATGCTCAAGACCTAATAACAAAGTAGGCTAATAAAACTTTTTGATTTGTTAATGACTAGAAGGTAACACGCGCTTCGCTGCGCCATTCTTCAGTCATGCTGCTTCTTACGGTCTAGGCATGGATCATATTAATCTTTTTCACTTTCTTGTATGCTTTGCCGCACCGGGGAGCCAGTATTGTATGTCAAGTGCATAGCTGATGTCCCTATGTAGAGAAGGAGGGAAATTTTAATTTGAAGTTTAAACAATGGAGCAGAGTGCTATCACCAACAGGAGATAAGTCCATAGCAGCAATTCTGATTAGGATAGCATGCAAAGATGAGAATATATGAAGAATTGGAAAGAGATAAGAAAAATTACGTGGTTAAATTTTTCATGTAAGCCACGGGATTTTTTATACTCCTTTGTAAAGCATGGATAAATAAGGGGGGAAGCACAAGACAAAATATAATAGGCTTATGTTTTTTTAACATAGGTGAGCTAGGGATCCAACTGTCCATTTAACCATTCAATCACAGGTTGGTTCGCATATAACAGGCTTATGTAGCGATGAAGTATTCTGTATATGACCAATTTCACCAAAAATGCAAGAGGATCTACTATACCTCGTAAAATGGCAATCAAGATAGACACAGCTAATCACTACAAACAAAACAGCTTCTTGGTCAACCCCAATTCATCGCGAGAAGTAATGAATATCCAATAGGAATGTAGTACCAGCAAAAAAAGCAGCCTCAGTTGAGACAAAAATGTTGATGTAATCTTGTACATTGCATAAACATATATAAATATTAAACACTTAATTGCAATGGGCCATATTCAGAGAAATTGAAGTAGACAGTGAAACAATATACATCAGAAGTGATGCAAATTATGCATCAACAAAAGAAATATCAATTTTGACAGTAAAGAGACCAAGCCATGCTCATGCCTTGGGTAATAGAGGCTATCGGCTATTAAAGAACTAGAGACACCACGTCAAAAAAAGTAGGGGTAGGAGCTAGATGACACTGATACAGACTAAAAATTTAGAGACCAAAATCGCAAACTAAATTCATAGACCGGATGGTCAGTTTATATAACCAAGGTTATGCTATTTACAATACATTTCAAGATGGATCTAGTAGACACACCTCCCTTGCTTTATCATATGCAGGAAATGAACAACTACTTAGGAGTAGTGGCATACTATTACAGTTTCACACCCCGTTGAGATAAACTCAGACTCTAAGTTTATTGAAATGCTAACAACCCAACTGCAAAAAAATGTACTTTAAGATAAGTTCACTTGCAACAGAATAATACCTATGAAACGGACATGGATCCAATGACTGGCCTCTGCCAAGTCACGATGTAACTGGCGGGAAGCCGGCCGTTCGATGAAGGTTGGACAGGACAGATTAAACATGGTAGATAAAGTACTGTAGCATACGCGCTGTTCACACGGATCTGTCCACATATTCTTGATCGAACAGTGTGAAGAGGGGGGCAAATCATCGTACTGTTCACTGGTGACCGGTGACTAGCAAGTCACTAGATCTCATTCTAGGGACAGGGATCCAGAGACAATGTAAAAGGTAAGAATACAGTTCTACGCTTTGCTGAACACTGAAATGCCTCGGACATGCTGCTTCTTACGGTCTAGCCATCTCACAATTCTACTGCCAAAATGTATTGCTTCCTTCACCATCTTATAGCAGATTATTCATAACTGAAGTTTCTCAAACAAAGTTATCCTAGTTGTGCTTGTTTAAATCTTGTTACCAAATATTTGTAAGTAGCTCTACTGCAACCAAAGCTATAGTCTTCCAGTTAAAACTCCTTTCTAGGCGCAAAATTCTAGCTGTATCGAGTGATTAACAAATCCAATTTACTAACTCACTAATTCTTCGAAGCCTTTAAGAAGCAAATGGAGAAAGCAATGAGATGCAATGTGAAGGAAATATGCCCTAGAGGCAATAATAAAGCTGTTATTTATATTTTTTTATATCATGATAAATGTTTATTATTCATGCTACAATTGTATTAACCGGAAATTTAGTACATGTGTGAATACATAGACAAACAGAGTGTCTCTAGTATGCCTCTACTTGACTAGCTCGTTAATCAAAGATGGTTATGTTTCCTAACCATGGACAAAAGAGTTGTTATTTGATTAACGAGGTCACATCATTAGTTGAATGATCTGATTGACATGACCCATTCCATTAGCTTAGCACCCGATCGTTTAGTATGTTGCTGTTACTATTCTTCATGACTTATACATAGACATGTGTTGTCATTTGATGAGCGGGATCACATCATTATAGAATGATGTGATGGACAACACCCATCCGTTAGCTTAGCACTATAATCGTTTAGTTTATTGCTATTGCTTTCTTCATGACTTATACATGTTCCTATGACTATGAGATTATGCAACTCCCGAATACCGGAGGAACACTTAGTGTGCTATCAAACATCACAGCGTAACTGGGAGATTATAAAGATGCTCTACAGGTGTCTCCGATGGTGTTTGTTGAGTTGACATAGATCAAGATTAGGATTTTTCACTCCGATTGTCGGAGAGGTATCTCTGGGCCCTCTCGGTAATGCACATCACTATAAGCCTGCAAGCAATGTGACTACTGAGTTAGTTGCGGGATGATGCATTACGGAACGAGTAAAGAGACTTGCCGGTAACGAGATTGAACTAGGTATGATGATACCGACGATCGAATCTCGGGAAAGTAACATCTCGATGACAAAGGGAACAACGTATATTATTGTGCGGTTTGACCAATAAAGATCTTCGTAGAATATGTAGGAGCCAATATGAGCATCTAGGTTTCGTTATTGGTTATTGACCGAAGATGTGTCTCGGTCATGTCTACATAGTTCTTGAACCCATAGGGTCCGCATGCTTAACGTTCGATGCCAATTTGTATTATGAGTTATGTGATTTGATGACCGAAGTTTGTTCGGAGTCTCGGATGAGATCACGAACATGATGAGGAGTCTCGAAATGGTCGAGACGTAAAGATCGATATATTGGAAGGCTATATTCGGACATCGGAAAGGTTCTAAATGGTTCGGGTATTTTTCGGAGTACCGGAGAGTTACGGGAATTCGTCGGGGGAAGTATTGGGCCTTCATAGGCCTTAGAAAGGAGAGAAGGGCCACAAAGGGAGCCCCCCCCCACATGGGCTGGTCCGAATTGTACTAGAGAGGGGGCGGCGCCCCCCTCTTTCCTTCTCCCTCTCCTCTCCTTCCTTCTTCTCCTATTTGTACTAGGAAAGGGGGAAACCTACTCCTACTAGGAGTAGGAATCCCCCCCTTTGGGTGCGCCCGATGTGGCCGGCTCTCCTCCTCCTCCTCTCCTTTATATATAGGGAAGGGGGTACCCCATAGACACACAAGTTGATCTTTAGCTGTGTGCGGTGCCCCCTTCACAGTTTTCCACCTCGTTCATATTGTCGTAGTGCTTAGACGAAGCCCTATGTTGGTAACTTCATCATCACCGTCACCATGCCGTCGTGCTGAAGAAACTCTCCCCCGGCCTCAGCTGGATCTAGAGTTCGAGGGACGTCACCGAGCTGAACGTGTGCAGGTCACGAAGGTGTCGTGCGTTCGGTACTTGATCGGTTGGATCGCGAAGACGTTCGACTACATCAACCGCCTTACTAAACGCTTCCGCTTTCGGTCTACAAGGGTACGTGGACACACTCTCCTCGCTCGTTGCTATACTTTTCCTAGATAGATCTTGCATGGTCATAGAATTTTTTTTGAAATACTACGTTCCCCAACAGAATGTACAATGCAAATTGATCTCCATAGCATCATCTAACAAGTTTTTGATAATTTTTATTTCATGCAATTTCAACAAACAGTTGTGGCCATCTGCTTCCATCTCAATAACTTAACATCTCTCCTTTTTAATCTACCACAATAAGAAACATCTCAAGTTCCTAAACACTTACAAAAGAACTGAAGATAGTGAGAAAAGACTACAGTTCATCCTAATTCATGCTTCTAACACTCTCTCCCTCTCTCTCTCTCTCTCTCTCTCTCTCTCTCTATATATATATATATATATATATATATATATATATATATAACGGTTTGATGTACTACAACCTCGTGAAGGCAATTCCACAAACACTTCGTGTGCATCCATCAAAGCTTCAGTTGGTTTAATCAAACCGCTAGACAAAAAAATCTAAGGTGCCCCACTCATTTATTTGTTGAATACCTCACATACGGCTTGATGGAGAGGAGAAGCATGTGGACGTCCATCAAGGTCAGCTCGTCGGCGAAGAGCTTCCAGCAAGGAGAGTAGTTGTCCACCTGGAACGACAGCTCATCCACGGTGTCCTAGGCAGAGGTGCCGTATGTGCTTTGGAACCCCTTGCTGGTAACTACTCCCTCTTCAGCTACTCCAGCGACAACTATTTTGGTACAGAGGAAGTAGACCTCATCCACACCATGCAATATGTCTCTGATGTCTTTGATGTTGTCGCGCTACCTACTGGCAGGGACTAAGAGCATCTCTAGTAGATCCTGTAAACCGGCCAATCCGCAATAAGAACCGTCGGTTTACGAGACGGAGGTGATTTTCCTGGCCCGAATAGATCCCGTATATTCGATCATCCTGGAATTTTTTTTGCGGGATCCTACAAACCCTAGCTCATTTATTCCATATTTACGAGAGTCGCACCTCTTTTTGCCAGATCCCTTTCCTTGGCGCGAACTCCATTTCCGCCCGCTTCCATTCGCACCTCACTCCCGCCGGTTCCCCCTGCCGGTTCTTGCTCCCCCGCGCCGTTCGTTAGCTCTGCCGCCCCGTGCTACATCTATTCCACCAAATTGGAGGGTGGCGTGCAGGGGAGGGTGGGCATTTGTCTTCGCGGGCTCATGGCCAGCGCCGGCGCCATGGATCTGGCCCGGAGCTTGGCATGCAGTCTTGTACCCGGTGGACCTAGTTGGTTCCAGCGCTGATGAGCCTCGGAATCAGTCGGGGTCACCACACGCGCTGGAGAAAGGGATTTCGGCCCTAGTGCAAGAAGCAAGGGGCGACCGGCTTTGCTTCGGCCGGCGGGAGAGAAGAAAGGGGGCGGACGGTTTTGCTTCGCGGGGAGGTATGTTCAATGGCTCCCGATTATTTTCATTCAATTTCAATCGGTGAGATTCGGATGAAAATACGGGCGTGCATTTTTTGGATGGATTGGAGTTCGTCCTCGTCGTCTTTGTCGGATGACTCGGACATAGAAGAAATTATCCTCGATGATGATGACGACGAATTTGAGAAGGGCCCGAAAAAAAAACGTGCGGATCCACAGTTGGCCGGCTATGCATTCCCCGCAACCGAGCTCTCGGCGACAAGTTGCTCATGAAGGACTACTTCGCCGAGGTACTGTCATATCCGGCTCACTAGAAATTTAGGAATATTAAGCATAACTAGCTCATCCAAAATGCACAAGCAATTAGCCAAAATAGTTAACGGTAATTCAGCATTCATCACCACATGCATACAAATAGTCATACATAAATCAAAATTCAGTATACCTATTATGCTTCAGTATCGATATTATTCTTTTATTCTAGTACAAAGGATCTGTAGAAGAGCTCCGCTTGCTCGGCGCTGGAAGATACCGCTTATATTTCGTACAGTGGCTGGAAGTACCACCTTTAACCATGTAGAGCATCCAACATGTGTAACTAAAAGGGTTCAATTTAGAGAAACTATTTTGCAATAGTTAAACAGAGTTCTTTTTTTTTAGCATCAGTACAGACACAAGCGCTCATATACACGCGCATACACTCATCCCTACGAACGCACACACGCACACCCTACCCCTATGAGCACCTTCGAGAGACTGAGCCGGCATATCATCTTGATGATTTACGAAGTCACCGTAGGCGCCTCGTCGTCGACGGGAACATCTCCTCCCACTGAAAGCGTATCGCTGGAAATCCTGAAATAAATCCAGGAATAATGCGAGCACCAGGATTTGAACCCTGGTGGATTAGGGATACCACTGTCCACCTAACCAATTCAACCACAGGTTGATTCGCAGTTAAACAAAATTCTCGATTACTATTAAATCTTCCTTGGAAATAACTGCCACCATATATGTTCCAAACACAGAAAGTGATTTTTTATATTTAACAGATCTCTTGCTATGTAGAGTTGGCCTTATGATGCACATAAAAAAATGGAACAGAGTCTCCGGAGCAAGCAATTGGCCTTCACCATAGTTGTATTAATTAATATATCTAATAAGTTTTCGGTAGCAATGTTTACATATATTTAGTAGTAGCATATTTCTATCAAATAATTCTAAACCACAAAAAGAAGCTGCACCTTTCAGCTGCAGCAATGAGGAAATTTTAAACTGGCACACGGATTCAGATTTGAATGAAACATTCATGTTGCACTTTGGGGCTCTGGTGCTTTGCTTTATATATAAAGAGGGGCGAAAGCCTTTTTTGGTAATAAAACGTTCATATTTGAAAAAAATGATTTCATCCGCACTGTATCGTATAATGCAGGGAATACATATGCTATAGATAGAGGCACATACTTATTGGTTAGGTAGCTAGAGATTCCAGGTTAAGTGCTTGCATGTGTACATAGGAAAACACACACTTGTATTGACTCTAGTTGGTAGGAGCTAGGACCCTACTGGGTCTAGGGCGTAGGTTGTAGGTTGTAGGGGAAGGAGGGGGCTGGGCGTGGTGATGTTGCGGTCGCCGGCGGCAGGGCGCCGTCGTGTGCGGGAGAGGAGGCGGCGGCGCAAGGGTTGGAGGAGGCTAGGGTTAGGGTCCGGCTCCTCTGGGAGCCGGGCAATAGATCTATTCTTATTGCTTGATTGTTATAAAGTCTTACAACTAGTATATATAACCACAATGGAAAATAAAATAGATAACTTGCGGGCTAAGCCCCTAGCTAAACCTGCCCAGTGGGCCTCCTACGGGCATAAGTCTACCCGGTCATAACATCTCTCCCCGCCTGCGCAAACAGCTCGTCCTCGAGCTGGAAGTCTAGGTAGTGCTCGCGGAACTCGTCGCGCTGCTCCCAAGTAGCGTCCTCCTCTGGAAGTCCAGCCCACTGAATCAACACATGCCACACCCCGCGACGTAGCTGGGCCTTCAGGACCTTCTCCGGTGCCGGAAGGAGACGCCCGTCGAAGGTCGGAGGAAGCGTTGGAGGATCCGCAGGTGGCTCCCCACGAAAGGGCTTCAGCAGCCCCACATGGAAGATGTCGTGGATGCGGGCACCGGCCGGAAGCTGAAGACGGTATGCCACCTTCCCGATGCGCTCCAAGATAGCAAAGGGCTGTTGGGAAACGTAGTAATTTCAAAATTTTCCTACGCACACGCAAGATCATGGTGATGCATAGCAACGAGAGGGGAGAGTGTTGTCTACGTACCAACGCAGACCGACTGCGGAAGCGATCACACAACGTAGAGGAAGTAGTCGTACGTCTTCCCGATCCGACCGATCCAAGCACCGTTACTCCGGCACCTTCGAGTTCTTAGCACACGTTCAGCTCGATGACGATCCTCGGGCTCCGATCCAGCAAAGCGTCGAGGAAGAGTTCCGTCAGCACGACGGCGTGGTGACGATCTTGATGTACTACCGACGCAGGGCTTCGCCTAAGCTCTACAACGGTATGATCAAGGTGGAATTTGGTGGCAGGGGCACCGCACACGGCTAAGGAACGATCTCAAGGATCAACTTGTGTGTCTTGGGGTGTCCCCTGCCCCCGTATATAAAGGATGGAGGGAGGGAGGCTGGCCGGCCAAAGGAGGGAGGCGCAGGAGGAGTCCTACTCCTACCGGGAGTAGGACTCCCCCCTCCAATCCTAGTCCAACTAGGATTCCCAAGTGGGAAGAGAAAGAGAGAGGTGGCCGGCCCCTCTCCTAGTCCTAATAGGACTAGGGAGAGGGGGGAGGCGCAGCCCTATGTGGGCTGCCCTCTCACCTTTCCACTAAGGCCCATGTTGGCCCATTTGGCTCCCGGGGGGTTCCGGTAACCCTCCCGGTAATCCGGTAAAATCCCGATTTCACCCGGAACACTTCCGATGTCCAAACATAGGCTTCCAATATATCAATCTTTACGTCTCGACCATTTCGAGACTCCTCGTCATGTCTGTGATCACACCCGGGACTCCGAACAACCTTCGGTACATCAAAATGCATAAACTCATAATAACTGTCATCGTAACGTTAAGCGTGCGGACCCTACGGTTCGAGAACAATGTAGACATGACCGAGACACGTCTCCGGTCAATAACCAATAGCGGGACCTGGATGCCCATATTGGCTCCTACATATTCTACGAAGATCTTTATCGGTCAGACCGCATAACAACATACGTTGTTCCTTTTGTCATCGGTATGTTACTTGCCCGAGATTCGATCGTCGGTATCCAATACCTAGTTCAATCTCGTTACTGGCAAGTCTCTTTACTCGTTCCGTAATACATCATCTCGCAACTAACTTCTTAGTTGCAATGCTTGCAAGGCTTATGTGATGTGCATTACCGAGAGGGCCCAGAGATACCTCTCCGACAATCGGAGTGACAAATCCTAATCTCGAAATACGCCAACCCAACATCTACCTTTGGAGACACCTGTAGTACTCCTTTATAATCACCCAGTTACGTTGTGACGTTTGGTAGTACCCAAAGTGTTCCTCCGGTAAACGGGAGTTGCATAATCTCATAGTTATAGGAAAATGTATAAGTCATGAAGAAAGCAATAGCAACATACTAAACGATCGGGTGCTAAGCTAATGGAATGGGTCATGTCAATCAGATCATTCAACTAATGATGTGACCTCGTTAATCAAATAACAACTCTTTGTTCATGGTTAGGAAACATAACCATCTTTGATTAACGAGCTAGTCAAGTAGAGGCATACTAGTGACACTCTGTTTGTCTATGTATTCACACATGTATTATGTTTCCGGTTAATACAATTCTAGCATGAATAATAAATATTTATCATGATATAAGGAAATAAATAATAACTTTATTATTGCCTCTAGGGCATATTTCCTTCAGTCTCCCACTTGCACTAGAGTCAATAATCTAGTTCACATCGCCATGTGATTTAACAGCAATAGTTCACATCACCATGTGATTAACACCCATAGTTCACATCGTCATGTGACCAACACTCAAAGGGTTTACTAGAGTCAGTAATCTAGTTCACATATCTATGTGATTAACACCCAAAGAGTACTAAGGTGTGATCATGTTTTGCTTGTGAGATAATTTCAGTCAACGAGTCTGTCACATTCAGATCCGTAAGTATTTTGCAAGTTCTATGTCTACAATGCTCTACACGGAGCTACTCTAGCTAATTGCTCCCACTTTCAATATGTATCCAGATTGAGACTTTAGATTCATCTGGATCAGTGTCAAAAACTTGCATCAACGTAACCCTTTACGACGAACCTTTTTGTCACGTCCATAATCGAGAAACATATCCTTATTTCACTAAGGATAAATCTGACCGCTGTCCAGTGATCTACTCCTAGATCACTATTGTACTCCCTTGCCAAATCAATGCAGGGTATACAATAGATCTGGTATACAGCATGACATACTTTATAGAACCTATGGCCAAGGCATAGGGAATGACTTTCATTCTCTTTCTATCTTCTGCCGTGGTCGGGTTTTGAGTCTTACTCAACTTCACACCTTGTAATACAGACAAGAACTCTTTCTTTGACTGCTCCATTTTGAACTACTTCAAAATCTTGTCAAGGTATGTACTCATTGAAAAAACTTATCAAGCGTCTTGATCTATCTCTATAGATCTTGAAGCTCAATATGTAAGCAGCTTCACCGAAGTCTTTCTTTGAAAAACTCCTTTCAAACACTCCTTTATGCTTTACAGAATAATTCTACATTATTTCCGATCAACAATATGTCATTCACATATACTTATCAGAAATGCTGTAGTGCTCCCACTCACTTTCTTGTAAATACAGGCTTTACCGCAAGTCTGTATAAAACTATATGCTTTGATCAACTCATCAAAGCGTATATTCCAACTCTGAGATGCTTGCACCAGTCCACAGATGGATCGCTGGAGCTTGCACATTTTGTTAGCACCTTTCGGATTGACAAAACCTTCTGTTGCATCATATACAACTCTTCTTTAATAAATCCATTAAGGAATGCAGTTTTGTTTATCCATTTGCCAGATTTCATAAAATGCGGCAATTGCTAACATGATTCGGACAGACTTAAGCATAGATACAAGTGAGAAAAACTCATCGTAGTCAACACTTTGAACTTGTCGAAAACCTTTTTCGACAATTCTAGCTTTGTAGATAGTAACACTACTATCAGCGTCCGTCTTCCTCTTGAAGATCCATTTATTTTCTATGGTTTGCCGATCATCAGGCAAATCCATCAAAGTCCATACTTTGTTCTCATACATGGATCATATCTCAGATTTCATGGCCTCAAACCATTTCGCGGAATCTGGGCTCATCATCGCTTCCTCATAGTTCGTAGGTTCATCATGATCTAGTAGCATGACTTCCAGAAAAGGATTACCGTACCACTCTGACGCGGATCTTACTCTGGTTGATCTACGAGGTTCAGTAGTATCTTGTTCTGAAGTTTCATGATCATCATCATTAGCTTCCTCACTAATTGGTATAGGTGTCGCAGAAACAGTTTTCTGTGATGTACTATTTTCCAATAAGGGAGCAGGTACAGTTACCTCGTCAAGTTCTACTTTCCTCCCACTCACTTCTTTCGAGAGAAACTCCTTCTCTAGAAAGAATCCATTATAAGCAATGAATGTCTTGCCTTAGGATCTGTGATAGAAGGTGTACCCAACAGTCTCCTTTGGGTATCCTATGAAGACATATTTCTCCGATTTGAGTTTGATCTTATCAGGATGAAACTTTTTCATATAAGCATCGCAACCCCAAACTTTAAGAAACGACAGCTTAGGTTTCTTGCCAAACCATAGTTCACACGGTGTTGTCTCAACGGATTTATATGGTGCCCTATTTAACGTGAATGCAGCTGTCTCTAATGCATGACCCCAAAAACGATAGTGGTAAATCGGTAAGAAACATCATATATTGCACTATATCCAATAAAGTACGGTTATGACGTTCGGACACACCATTATGCTGTGGTGTTCCAGGTGGCGTGAGTAGTGAAACTATTTCACATTGTTTTAACTGAAGACCAAACTCGTAACTCAAATACTTTTTTCCACGATCAGATCGTAGAAACTTTTTATTTTCTTGTTACGATGATTTTCCACTTCACTCTGAAATTATATGAACTTTTCAAATGTATCAGACTTCTATTTCATTAAGTAGATATACTCATATCTGCTTAAATCATCTGTGAAGGTCAGAAAATAATGATACCCGCTGCAAGCCTTAAATATTCATCGGACCACATACATCAGTATGTATGATTTCCAACAAATCTGTTGCTTGCTCCATTGTTCTGGAGAACGACGTTTTAGTCATCTTGCCCAAAAGGCATGGTTCGCAAGCATCAAGTGATTTATAATCAAGTGATTCCAAAATCCCATCAGCATGGAGTTTCTTCATGCGCTTTACACCAATATGACCTAAACGGCAGTGCCACAAATAAGTTGCACTATCATTATTAACTTTGCATCTTTTGGTTTCAATATGTGTATCACTACGATCGAGATCCAACGAACTTGTTTCATTGGGTGTATGACCATCGAAGGTTTTATTCATGTAAACAGAACAACAATTATTCTCTGACTTTAATGAATAACCATATTGCAATAAACATGATCAAATCATATTCATGCTCAACGCAAACACCAAATAACACTTATTTAGGTTCAACACTAATCCCGAAATTATAGGGAGTATGTGATGATGATCATATCAATCTTGGAACTACTTCCAACACACATCGTCACTTTACCCTTAACTAGTCTCTGTTTATTCTGCAACTCCCGTTTCGAGTTACTACTCTTAGCAACTGAACTAGTATCAAATACTGAGGGTTTGCTATAAACACTAGTAAAGTACACATCAATAACATGTATATCAAATATACTTATGTTCACTTTGCCATCCTTCTTATCCGCCAATCACTTGGGGTAGTTCCGCTTCCAGTAACCAGTCCCTTTGCAGTAGAAGCACTTTGTCTCAGGCTTAGGACCACACTTGGGCTTCTTCACATGAGTAGCAACTTGCTTGCCGTTCTTTTGAAGTTCCCCTTCTTCCCTTTGCCCTTTTCTTGAAACTAGTGATCTTGTCAACCATCAACACTTGATGTTTTTCTTGATTTCTACCTTCGTTGATTTCAGCATCACGAAGAGCTTGGGAGTTGTTTCCGTTATCCCTTGCATATTATAGTTCATCACGAAGTTCTACTAACTTGGTGATGGTGACTAGAGAATTCTGTCAATCACTATTTTATCGGGAAGATTAACTCCCACTTGATTCAAGCGATTGTAGTACTCAGACAATCTGGGCACATGCTCACTAGTTGAGCGATTCTCCTCCATCTTTCAGCTATAGAACTTGTTGGAGACTTCATATCTCTCAACTCGGGTATTTACTTGAAATATTAACTTCAACTCCTGGAACATCTCATATGGTCCATGACGTTCAAAACGTCTTTGAAGTCCCGATTCTAAGCCTTTAAGCATGGTGCACTAAACTATCAAGTAGTCATCATATTGAGCTAGCCAAACGTTCATAACGTCTGCATCTGCTCCTGCAATAGGTCTGTCACCTAGCGATGCATCAAGGACATAATTCTTCTGTGCAGCAATGAGGATAAACCTCAGATCACGGATCCAATCCGCATCATTGCTACTAACATCTTTCAACACAATTTTCTCTAGGAACATATCAAAATAAACACAGGGAAGCAACAACGCGAGCTATTGATCTACAACATAATTTGCAAAATACTACCAGGACTAAGTTCATGATAAATTTAAGTTCAATTAATCATATTACTTAAGAACTCCCACTTAGATAGATATCCCTCTAATCCTCTAAGTGATCACGTGATCCAAATCAACTAAACCATAACCGATCATCACGTGAGATGGAGTAGTTTTCAATGGTGAACATCGTCATGTTGATCATATCTACTATATGATTCACGCTCGACCTTTCGGTCTCTGTGTTCCGAGGCCATATCTGCATATGCTAGGCTCGTCAAGTTTAACCTGAGTATTCTGCGTGTGCAAAACTGGCTTGCACCCGTTGTAGATGGACGTAGAGCTTATCACACCCGATCATCACGTGGTGTCTGGGCACGACGAACTTTGGCAACGGTGCATACTCAGGGAGAACACTTCTTGATAATTTAGTGAGAGATCATCTTATAATGCTACCGTCAATCAAAGCAAGATAAGATGCATAAAAAGATAAACATCACATGCAATCAAAATATGTGACATGATATGGCCATCATCATCTTGTGCCTTTGATCTCCATCTTCAAAGCATCGTCATGATTTCCATCGTCACCGGCATGACATCATGATCTCCATCATCTTGATCTATATCAATATGTCGTCACATGGTCGTCTCGCCAACTATTGCTCTTGCAACTATTGCTATCGCATAGCGATAAAGTAAAGCAATTATTGGGCGCTTGCATCTTATGCAATAGACAGACAACCATAAGGCTTTTGCCAGTTGCCGATAACTTCAACAAAACATGATCATCTTATACAACAACTTATAACTCATCACGTTTTGACCATATCACATCACAACATGCCCTGCAAAAACAAGTTAGACGTCCTCTACTTTGTTGTTGCAAATTTTACGTGGCTGCTACGGGCTTAGCAAGAACCAATCTTACCTATGCATCAAAACCACAACGATAGTTTGTCAAATAGACTCCATTTTAACCTTCGCAAGGACCGGGCGTAGCCACACTCGGTTCAACTAAAGTTGGAGAAACAGTCACCCGCGAGTCACCTATGTGCAAAGCACGTCGGGGAAACTGGTCTCGCGTAAGCGTACGCGTAATGTCGGTCCGGGCCGCTTCATCCAACAATACCGCCGAACCAAAGTATGACATGCTGGTAGGCAGTATGACTTATATCGCCCACAACTCACTTGTGTTCTACTCGTGCATATAATATCAAACCATAAAACCTAGGCTCGGATGCCACTGTTGGGAAACATAGTAATTTCAAAATTTTCCTACGCACACGCAAGATCATGGTGATGCATAGCAACGAGAGGGGAGAGTGTTGTCTACGTACCAACGCAGACCGACTGCGGAAGCGATCACACAACATAGAGGAAGTAGTCGTACGTCTTCCCGATCCGACCGATCCAAGCACCGTTACTCCGGCACCTCCGAGTTCTTAGCACACGTTCAGCTCGATGACGATCCTCGGGCTCCGATCCAGCAAAGCGTCGAGGAAGAGTTCCGTCAGCACGACGGCGTGGTGACGATCTTGATGTACTACCGACGCAGGGCTTCGCCTAAGCTCTACAACGGTATGATCGAGGTGGAATTTGGTGGCAGGGGGCACCGCACACGGCTAAGGAACGATCTCAAGGATCAACTTGTGTGTCTTGGGGTGTCCCCTGCCCCCGTATATAAAGGATGGAGGGAGGGAGGCTGGCCGGCCAAAGGAGGGAGGCGCAGGAGGAGTCCTACTCCTACCGGGAGTAGGACTCCCCCCTCCAATCCTAGTCCAACTAGGATTCCCAAGTGGGAAGAGAAAGAGAGAGGTGGCCGGCCCCTCTCCTAGTCCTAATAGGACTAGGGAGAGGGGGGGAGGCGCAGCCCTATGTGGGCTGCCCTCTCACCTTTCCACTAAGGCCCATGTTGGCCCATTTGGCTCCCGGGGGGTTCCGGTAACCCTCCCGCTAATCCGGTAAAATCCCGATTTCACCCGGAACACTTCCGATGTCCAAACATAGGCTTCCAATATATCAATCTTTACGTCTCGACCATTTCGAGACTCCTCGTCATGTCCATGATCACATCCGGGACTCCGAACAACCTTCGGTACATCAAAATGCATAAACTCATAATAACTGTCATCGTAACGTTAAGCGTGCGGACCCTATGGTTCGAGAACAATGTAGACATGACCGAGACACGTCTCCGGTCAATAACCAATAGCGGGACCTGGATGCCCATATTGGCTCCTACATATTCTACGAAGATCTTTATCGGTCAGACCGCATAACAACATACGTTGTTCCTTTTGTCATCGGTATGTTACTTGCCCGAGATTCGATCGTCGGTATCCAATACCTAGTTCAATCTCGTTACTGGCAAGTCTCTTTACTTGTTCCATAATACATCATCTCGCAACTAACTTCTTAGTTGCAATGCTTGCAAGGCTTATGTGATGTGCATTACCGAGAGGGCCCAGAGATACCTCTCCGACAATCGGAGTGACAAATCCTAATCTCGAAATACGCCAACCCAACATCTACCTTTGGAGACACCTGTAGTACTCCTTTATAATCACCCAGTTACATTGTGACGTTTGGTAGTACCCAAAGTGTTCCTCCGGTAAACGGGAGTTGCATAATCTCATAGTTATAGGAACATGTATAAGTCATGAAGAAAGCAATAGCAACATACTAAACGATCGGGTGCTAAGCTAATGGAATGGGTCATGTCAATCAGATCATTCAACTAATGATGTGACCTCGTTAATCAAAAAACAACTCTTTGTTCATGGTTAGGAAACATAACCATCTTTGATTAATGAGCCAGTCAAGTAGAGGCATACTAGTGACACTCTGTTTGTCTATGTATTCACACATGTATTATGTTTCCGGTTAATACAATTCTAGCATGAATAATAAATATTTATCATGATATAAGGAAATAAATAATAACTTTATTATTGCCTCTAGGGCATATTTCCTTCAAGGGCCCGGCGTAGCGAGGACCCAGCTTGTGCTTCGCGCGTGGGTCCAGTGACTGCATAGAGCAATGAAGGAGAGGCAGCCAATCCCAGTCACCCACCGCGAACTCCGCCTCGTGATGGTGGTCATCGTAGTAGTGCTTGGCCAGCTGCTGGGCCTGAAGGAGGCGTTGCTGGACCTCGGTCAGCATCTCGTCACGGCGCCGCATAAGATCACCGGCCACCTCCGTCCGAGCCGTCGCCGGATCAACCGGCAGTATGGGTGGGGGTGGCCGGTCGTAGACCGCCTCAAATGGAGTGGCGCGCAGGGCAGAGTTATAGGAGGTGTTGTAGCAGTACTCCGCCCATGAGAGCCAATCCACCCAAGCGCGAGGATGATCACCTGTGACACAACGCAAATACATGGCAATCACCTTGTTGACAACCTCGGATTGGCCGTCGGTCTGAGGATGGAAGGCTGTGCTCAGGCGGAGCTTCACGCCCGCCAACCGGAAGAGATTGCGCCAGACATGTACGGTGAACACCGGGTCCCGATCACTGACGATTGAAGAGGGAAACCCGCGGAGGCGGACAATACCGTCGAAGAAGGCACGGGCCACAGATGCAGCAGTGTAAGGATGACCGAGCACGATAAAATGAGCATACTTGGAAAAGCAGTCGACTACCGTGAGAATGACCGATTTGCCGCCCACCTTGGGGAGGGCCTCCATGAAGTCCATGGAGATATCCGCTCAGACCTGAGACGGCACCTCCAAGGGCTGAAGCAGACCAGCTGGCCGGAGCATCTCCGTCTTGTTACGCTGGCACGTCACACAAGACCGGACCCAGTCGCTGACCAGGGTCCGATCACCTGGAATGTAGAAGTCGGCGCGGAGAAGATGTAGGGTTTTATGCACACCCTCATCGCCCGCCGAGTGGGCCAGCAGCAGCACCTGGTGGCGGAGATCATCGTGCGCCGGCACAAAGACCCAGCGCCCATGAAGGAGCAACCCGTCGGCAAGGCGCCACGGCTCCTCCAGCTCACCCGCAGCCAGCTGCTGCTGAAGGAGGAGGGCGTCTGGCACGACCGCCATCATCCGAGAGATGTCATCGAAGAGGGTGAATGTAGGCCCCGAGCAGATGCAGAGTGCCGCCCCTTAGAGTCACCGACGATGGCTTCGTGGTCGGGCTCACGGTGAGACAGGGCGTGGGCCACTATGTTAAGGTGGCCCGGTCGATACTCGACGGTGAAATCGAAGCCGAAGAGCTTGCTGATCCACTAGTGCTGCAGCACGGTCGAGAGCCTCTGGTCAAGCAAGAACTTGAGGCTGTAGTGGTCCGTGCGAATCTGGAAAGACCGACCCCACAGATAGGGCCGCCAATGGTGCACCTCCTGCACCAATCCAATGAGCTCTTTCTCATAGGCCGCGAGCTTAAGATGGCATGCGGCGAAGGGCCTGCTGAAGAAGGCGAGGGGTCCATCGCCCTGATGAAGGACGGCATCGAACCCTGCACCGGAAGCGTCGCAGTCCACGATGAATGACCGGTCGAAGTCCGGCATCTGAAGGACGGGGCCTGTCATGAGGGCCCCCTTGAGGGCCTCTAACGCCTCGGTCGCCTCCTCATCCCAGGCAAAGGCGTCGCGCCGGAGCAGGCGCGTGAGTGGAGACGCGATGAGGCCGAACTCTCGGATAAATTTTCGGTAGTACCCCGCGAGGCCCAGAAACCCGTGAAGAGCCCGCGGTGAATCTGGGGTCGGCCAGGCGGCGACGGCCGCCACCTTGTCGGCGGTCATGGCCACCCCCTCGACCAAGATGACATGGCCAAGGTAAGCGACGGAAGGCATCCCAAACGAGCACTTCGAGCGCTTAAGATGAAGATGATGCACTCGAAGCTCGTTGCAGACGATGGCGACGTGCTGAAGGTGCTCCGCCCAAGAGGAGTTGTAGATAAGAATATCATCAAAGAAAACAAGCACAAACCGGCGCAAGTAGGGGCGGAGGACTTCGTTCATCAGGGCCTGAAAAGTCGCCGATGCATTGGAGAGACCAAACGGCATGACCAAGATCTCGAAGTGGCCGTGATGAGTCCGAAACGCCATCTTGGAGATATCATCCAGGTGCATGCGCACCTGGTGGTAACCTGACCGGAGATCGAGTTTGGTGAAGAAGCGCGCCCCATGCAGCTCATCCAGGAGCTCATCGACCACCGAGATAGGAAACTTGTCCTTAAGTGTGAGGGCATTAAGGACGCGGTAGTCGATGCAGCAGCACCAAGTGTCGTCCGATTACGGACGAGGAGGGCCGACATGGAGAACATCGATGTGGAGATCTGGATGATGCCCGCGGCAAGCATGAGTGCACACTAGCGCTCCAGCTCGTCCTTCGGCAGCTGCGGATAGCGGTATGGCGGGACCGCCACCGACGCCGAGCCCGGCAGGAGATGAATACGGTGATCATACACCCGAGCTGGCGGAAGGCCCCGCGGCTCGTCGAAGAGGTTGCCGTGTTGCTGCAGGAGGTGCTCCAATAGAGGGTGCTCGGCCTCGGTCATGGCCGTCGCCAGCTGGAGCTGGGGCAGTGATGGTGAGGTGCCCCAAACGCCCTCCCACTGGACGCAGCGGCCGAGACGCTAGAAGGACATCATCAGGGTGTCGAAGTCCTAGAGGATGGGACCAAGGGTTCATAGGAAGTCGACACCAAGGATGAAGTCGAAGCAGCCCAAGTCCATGCTCGCGCACGTGATGGTGAAGTGCTTGTCGCTGATGGTGATGGGCACGTTCCGCGCGAGCCCATGACACTGGAGACGATCGTCGTTGGCCACCGTGACCCGAAGTTGCTCCCCACCCGTCGGCTGCAGCGCTAAGCGGCGCATGGTAGCCTCGGGCAGGAAGTTATGTGTGGAGCCCGTATCCAAAAGGGCCACCAGGCGCTCGTTGTGTATCATTACGGGCAAGAGCATGGTCCGCTCATCGCGGATGCCGGCAAGCGCATGGAGCGAGACCACGAGGGCCGTCGCCAGGGCGGCCGCAGATGCAGCATCGGTAGCCGTTGGGGGTGGCAGCCCGTCGGCCAGGGCGTCCTCCTCGGTGTAGTCGACCGTCTCCAGGTAGAAGAGGCGCGGGCAGACATGGCCCGGCGCATAGGGCTCATTGCAGTGAAAGCAAAGCCCCAGACGTCGATGCTCCAGCTGCTCCGCCTGAGAGAGACGACGGAAGGGCCGCGTCGCGGCCGGGGTGGTGGTCACCGGAGCGTCCGGGGGTGGCCGGCCCGGCGCGGTGGCCGGCTTGGGGGCCTAGCGGCCTCCTCGAACTGGGCCCGCCGGCTGCATGGCCTAGGCACGGCACTCGTGGGCGCGGGTGTCGGTGTCAAAACCGGCGGATCTCGGGTAAGGGGTCCCAAACTGTGCGTCTAAGGTCGATGGTAACAGGAGACAAGGGACACGATGTTTACCTAGGTTCAGGCCCTGTCTATGGAGGTAATACCCTACATCATGCTTGATTGATATTGATGAATATGAGTGTTACAAGAGTTGATCTACCTCAAGATCGTAATGGCTAAACCCTAGAGGTCTAGCTTGTATGGCTATGATAATGAGTATCCTATCCGGACTAAGTCCTCCGGTTTATATAGACACCGGGAGGATCTAGGGTTACACAAGGTCGGTTACAAAGAAGGGAATCTATATATCCGGTCATCAAGATTGCCTTCCACGCCAAGGAGACTCCCATCAAGACTCGGGTGCAGTCTTCGGTCTTCGTATCTTCATAGCCCATCAGTCCGGCCCATGGCTAACAAGCCGGACGCCCGAGGATCCCTTAATCCAGGAATCCCTCAGTAGCCCCTGAACCTGGCTTCAATGACAAGGTATCTGGCGCGTGGTGCTATCTTTGGCATTGCAAGACGGGTTCCTCCTTCCGAATTCTAGAATAGTCTTTGGACGAATTGATCATGCCCGGACCTGTAACACACACCACACACAACCGTAGAGAGAATATAATAATACACGAACCCAATCCGCTGACAACTTTTACAACATGACATCACGTCCATCCGGTCATAATTTCAAACCGTTTTTTGCCTGCCGCTCCACGTTTCGAGACGCAGTTGCCATTGGCATGTCTTGTCAAAGCAGAGATTATGTCCCCTTATTACGGGATTCTCATCAATACGGGTGTGGGTAACCCAACCATGCCATTTACACAGCCCTCGGGAGCAGGCGAATTTTGAGGTGAGTGGGGTGGCGTTCAATATTCACTGCCCTTATAAGGAGATAAGATTCCCCTTTCTTCTCACACGCCTTCTTTCTTCTCCTGCCTTTCCACTCTTGAGCTCCAGCGCCCAAGTTCTCATCTGTTTCCCACTCGAGAAAGCACTCAACCATGTCCGGATCCGAAGGTCAAGGAAAGTGGATGGCCTCCTCCGTCAAGGAGGAGGACATCGCTGAGCTTCGGGCAGCTGGGTACCTGGCGAAGGAAATCGCCCACCGTCTTCCAGCCCAAGGACAAATCATTCCCACGCCGAAGACCGACGAGAGGGTAGTGTTCCTCCCCCATTTCCTCCGCGGGCTAGGGTTTCCACTCCACCCCTTCGTCCGTGGGATAATGTTCTATTACGGGATAGACTTCCACGATCTATCCCTGAACTCCTTCCTCAATATCTCGGTGTTTATCGTTGTGTGCGAGGCCTTCCTCCGCATCCACCCCCACTTCGGGCTATGGCTCAAAACCTTTAACGTGAAGCCCAAGGTGGTGGACGGATAGCACGCAGAGTGTGGGGACGCCATGGTGAGCAAGCTCACCAATGTCCCTTGGCCAAAAGGCACATTCGTGGAGTCTGTCAAGGAATGGCAGAAACAATGGTTCTACATCACCGAACCCTGCAGCGCCACCTAGGCGGTGGCTGCTGCATTCAACTCCGGCGCTCCTGTGCGACTTACCTCCTGGATCAAGAAAAGCCCGAACTGGTGTTCGTTAGACGAGATGATTGCGCTGCAAATGCGCATTCAAAGCATGATCGATAGGGACATCAAACTCGTCGACATAATTCAAGTGATGCTGGTGCGCCGGATCCTCCCTTGCTAGAGCCGAAGCCGCCCTCTATGGGATTTCAACCCGAAAAAGCACCACACTTCGGAAAGGCTCTTCGAAACAGCTCACGAAGATGCCTGGAAGTTGCTCTTCAATGGTAACGAGATACCGCCGAACATAGATTCGGACCGAATCACCTCCCCAACGAGGTATGTTATCTTCAACACATCCCCTACTTGCTTGTTTCAAGGGTAGTATCTAAGCTTTTATTATCATTGCTTTTTTAGTACTGGCTGAAGAAGGCGAAGCAGATCCGGTGTCCGGCTCCCTTGCCTGAAGAACCAGTCATCCCGCGTTTAGCGAAGATGCTGGAGTCGGCGCCTTATAAGGCACCGGAGAAGAAGGCCACAGGAAAGCCCAAGGGGGTCTCAAGTGGCCCCCTTCGCAATGGCACTTCAGACGTGACATCCGAAGACAAGGCCTGTTCCCCCGCCGCCGAAGACGACGAGGACGAGGAGGAGGGAAGCGACTCTCCCCTTGATGGGGGGAGGAAGAAGAGGGTGTCCTCCATAACTCTAGAGGCAGAGGCGCCCAAGAAGGGGAAGGGCTCCCTTGCGGATAACTCTGCATGGGACGTCGACAATAGTCCAGAGGAATGCCCCCGCGCTAAGCCTCGGGCCGCATCGTAAGTACTAAGACTTGTATCCACCCATAAGGTTTCTCCTCTTTACTGCAATTAAATGATTGGTTATGTTTTATTGTAGTCCGGCCCACAACAGCTCCCCGCGATCCTCGTCAGGAGGGTCGCTGGATTCCAAGGCGATGGCCAGCGATTCACCGCCAGCCGCTCACTCCCCGAAGGCCAAGGATGATGCGGAGGTGCTTTCCCGAAGGACTGTTCCAGGTGGGGGAGAGGCCTAGGAGGCGCCAGAAGGTGAAAATCCCATCGCCGGACACCAAGGGGAGTCAATCCCCATGTAGATCGGTGGGGAGGGCCGAGTTCGGCCCTCAGCCGGACTCAATTTCGGAGACCGGGGCTGCTCCGGAATCCAACATGCAACCTCCTTCGAAAGAAGGGGGATGCATGTTCCCCCGGTGACCCCTGTCCAACCAGGGGCACCGGATAATCTGCTGGAAGCGCTGCGAGGCGCTTCCATTATGGATGAGCACCGTGTCCTTATGGGCACGGTAATTGAAAGGGTTCAGTCTGCCAAAAGCGGACTGACCGAAGCCTGCAGCAGCCTGTTAACAGGTTTTGAGGTAAGCAGCGCAGAAAAGGAGAAAATCCCAGTGTAGACAGTAGCCCCTGAGACACTGTCCGGTGTTCGAAAAGAAAAAGGTGGACAAAGGATCAATCTCCTATTGCAGGAAACTAACTAAATTTGTCTGAAAATGTATGCGCGAGCGTCGCTGTTGGCCACGACCTCACATACTGCCGAAGTCTCTGGACTGAAGCAGAAACTGGCGGAGGCCGAGGAGGAGCTGGGCTGGGTAAAGAGGCAGCTCCAAGAAAGACAAGATAAGTAATGACCTGTCATGGATTCGAAAAGGGGGAAAATAATATGCAATGACCCAAAGTATCATGATGTAAACAGAGGCGACGACCCAGGTCGAGGCCCTGAAAGCGGCCCTGGTCGAAGCCGAGGGGAAGGCTATCAAGGAGCGGGCTGTCCATAAAAGGCTCAAGGCCCGAGTCAACGAAGTCCAACAGGAGCTCCAGGACGCGGTGAAGAAGTGCGAGACCTTGGAGCACAATGTGTCTGCTCAAGAAGCCGAACTTGCCGAGGCTCGTAAGAGTGCGGAGGTAGCTCGGATTGAAGCCCAAGGCGCCCTCCATGAGATCCAGGAGGCCGGGAAGATCGCGGCGTGTAAGGTATTCAATATGAAAAGCAGGAGTGTGAAGAGGAAATTCCTTTTACTAACCCGGATTCGGAGTTCTCCAGGGGCCTTTGTTGATCTGCCGCGCAGTGTGACCGATGTTGCGGAGTTCTTCCGAGCCGAAGAAGGGAGCCCCGCAGAGAAGCTGTTCTGGTTGCAATATTGCGTGCCAGAACATCTGGGGCCCTTCAGCAATCAGCTGAAACAACTGGTCGAGCTGCACAGGGTGGCCGAACTGGCCATGAAGGATATGATAGTCCGGTTGTGGCCAGCCAGAGCTATTCCCAGCAGCTACTTTGGCCTCGTGAAGAAGCTAGTGGATGCCTGTCCTCGGCTAGATGTCATCAACCGGTCCGTCTGCATCGAGGGCGCGCGTCTGGCCTTATCTTATTGCAAGGTCTGGTGAGCGAAGCTGGATGCTGTCAAGCTAGCGACCGGGGGGGGGGGCGCTGGAGGACAAGGAGTACCGCACACCTGAGCGATACTTCGGCGATGTCTTAGAAGGGTCCCGCATTGTTGCGGATCATTGTGGGAAGGACACCATCTTTGAATGAATGTATTCGAGCTTCCTCTGCCTTGTATGATGAAACAAAGTGTTTATGCAATATAATGATTGTTATGTTTTTAAATTTTTACTTCCTGTGCGGCCGTGTTGTATGAAATCTGAGGGTTAACCAGTCGTCGGCTTCTGCCCCCATGTAGGTAGTACGGGGGTGTTCAGGATGGAATCTAAACAATCTTGATCCAATTAGATGGTCCTTGAAGGAGTTGTTTAGCGCAACGAACCAGGCAACCAGACTATGCGGCTGTAACGCCCTCACTTAGCCATAGGAGTGCGACAATAAAAACATGGGCGCAGCCCCTAGTATCCAGACTAGAGTGCTATACGCATCTGATCGGGAAGTACCAATCCTTCACGTAATGCGGAAGAAATCTCCAATTATTTGCAACCTTCGAACAGCTGACCGGCTCTCGCCGCATCATAACAGTCAGTTTTCAGCTTTCTCTACTAAGGTGCTCCTTTGGATAAACCAAGGCACAATCGCAGTAGTTCTCCCTTTACTACCTTAGCCGATATAGTGGAACGTAAGGTAGCAAGCACAGGAGCCGGGCAACCCGACTATTGACCAAAGACATGATTCAGAGCCAATGCATATAATGCTAAATTCGGGGTGCCGAACTATACTTATAAAAAGTGTTCGGACTTTTGTTGCCGTAATGTGGGGTGCTATAAAGCCCCTGGCAAGCATCAAGCATACCAAAGTGTACGAGTGCTACCTGATAGGGTTATCCACAGGGGAGCTGAAAAAGAGAACGGAGAAAGAAACCCAAAAAGGTACAAAAAAGTTGGAGTCCAACAACTCCAGCCGCAAACTGTTTTCATTGTAATTTAATTAGTACATCAAAGCGCATTGATACAGGTAGTGCGATAAGCAACAGGCTATTTGACATGCCAAAACCAAGGGAGAGCTGCATGTGGGTCCTGAAAAGCAGGTAAAGTTATCGTTAACGGAATCACCTAAAGAGTCCCCCATATGTCTGCGTTACTCGCTGTCTTGGTGTGTTTATCCTTCAGGAGGACCGGTGACCAGGCCATCAGATGGTGCCTGTGGGATTGATACCTGAAAAGGAAACAAGTAAAAATGAAAGTATATGTGTATCCGACATCAGTTGAGCCGTACTACGGATCACAAGCTAGCTATGCCTCCGTCGATGCCCATGGGATTTTGAGCGCATAGTTATGTACGCGCGGCACGAATGCCACCACTTGATTGGAACTGCGACGGAGACTGAATTGCTAGTCGAGCTCATGACGAGCCGAGCTCTCTTGCTGCAGAGTAGTTCGGACCCTCTTAACGGCGTCCGTGGGCTTGGCAGCCGAGTTAAGGTTCTGCTTGAGAAGGCCGCTCTATACATCTGCTGCTAAGGCACGTGTGTGCTCTTCTGTACGGAGAGAGCGTTCCGTATTTCCATTGACTGTTATGACGCCACGTGGACCGCGTATCTTGAGCTTGAGATAAGCATAGTACGGTACTACGTTGAATCGAGCGAACGCAGTGCGTCCGAGCAGTGCATGATAGCCGCTGTGAAATGCGATGATATCGAAGATTAACTCCTCGCTTCGTAAGTTGTCCGGAGATCCGAAGACAACCTCGAGTGTGATTGAGCCCGTACAGCAGGCCTCTACGCTTGGTATGACTCCTTTAAAGGTAGTCTTTGTAGGCTTGATCCTTGATGGGTTAATGCCCATTTTTCACGATGTATCCTGATAGAGCAGATTAAGGCTGCTACCTCCCTCCATAAGGACGCGAGTCAGGTGGAACCCATCAATTATGGGGTCTAAGACCAGTGCAGCTGAGCCACCATGCCAGATACTGGTCGGATGATCCCGGTGATCAAAAGTGATCGGGCATGACGACCATGGATTAAATTTTGAGGCGACTGATCTATCGCGTAGACGTCCCTAAGCGCACGCTTGCGCTCCCTCTTGGGATGTGGGTAGCATATATCATGTTCACCGTTTTGACCTGGGGCTCTTCGTCATCGTCCTCGCTTTGCGATCCCTTTTCCCTATTCTCGGTGTTTAATTTGACGGACTATTTAAAAACCCAACAATCTCTATTTGTATGATTGGGTGGCTTGTCTGGGGTGCCATGAATTTGGCATAGACAATCGAGTATGCAGTCTAAGCTGGATGGGCCTGAATTGTTCTGTTGGAACAGCTTCTTCCGCTGACCGGACTTAGGGCCCCTGAATCCGGCATTGACTGTCGTGTCCTCGGTGTTATCACTGTTGTTTCGGCGCTTGTATCTGTTGCGTCGAGACTTGTCTTTGCTAGTTTTAGCTTCAGGGGTGCCGGCATCGCTTGCATTGTTTTTGCTACGGGCCAACCAACTGTCCTCGCCCGCACAAAAGCGGGTCATGAGTGCCGTGAGGGCTGCCATGGATTTTGGCTTTTCTTGGCCAAGGTGGCGAGCGAGCCATTCATCGCGGATACTGTGTTTGAAGGCTGCTAGGGCTTCGGCATCCGGGCAGTCGACGATTTGGTTCTTTTTAGTTAAGAACCTAGTCCAGAATTTCATGGCAGACTCTCCGGGCTGTTGAGCTATATTGCTTAAGTCATCAGCGTCCGGAGGTCGAACATATGTGCCTTGGAAGTTCTCGAGGAAAGCCTCTTCCAAGTCTTCCCAACTGCCAATGGGATTTGCAGGCAGACTGTTGAGCCAGTGCCGAGCTGGCCCTTTGAGTTTATAGGGAGGTATCTGATGGTGTGGAGGTCATCGCCGCGGGCCATATGAATGTGGAGAATGAAGTCTTCAATCCACACCGCGGGGTCCGTGGTTCCATTGTATGATTCTATATTCACAGGTTTGAACCCTTCCGGGAATTCATGATCCAGGACCTCATCAGTGAAGCAATGAGGGTGTGCGGCGCCTCTATATCGGGCCATATCACAACGTAGCTCGGATGGAGTCCGTCTGCGGTTTTCGGCCCGCGCGTGACTAAGTTTGTCACGTCCGAATAGATGGCCGTCGTCGCGTGTCGAGGCACGCCCTCGCGATCCGTAGATTGATCTAGTGTGTCCTGGTTTATTGTTCAGGGTTTGCTGGAGGTCATATGTATGCCTATGGGCTAATTTACCTCTGCCTCTGCACTGAGGCGGGGCTGGCTGGTGTTCGGCGTGAGTTGCCGTTTTGTCTCGACCACGTGGTGGTCGGTCCGCCGCATTGTACGATGGAGGTATGTAGTTCGGCGCCTCCTCGTCAAACTGAGGTAACAGTTTGCGCTTTGGGTAGCTTTTGCTTGGGCGCTTGAGGCCGTACTCTTCGGCTGCTAGGACATCAGTCCATTTATCATTTAGCAGATCTTGGTCAGCTTGAAGTTGCTGCTGCTTCTTTTTCAGGCTCTGTGCAGTGGCAATTAGCTGGCGCTTGAAGCACTCCTGCTCAAGAGGTTCCTCGGGCACGATGAAATCCTCGGTGTCGAGGCTCACCTCGTCCTCGGAGAGCGGAAGGTAACTATCATCCTCCGAATCTTCGTGTGTGGCCTATTTACCGGGGCTAACCTGCCCGCCTTCCCGTTCGTCTTGTTCATTAGTTGTATCGACGGGGTCTTCGTTGTCTTCGGCACCTTCTGGAGTGTTGTCTTCTCCTGTGCCCGTACTGCTGTCTTTGTTGCGGCGTGACTTAGAGCGGCGCCGCTGATGCTGGCGCTTGGACTGTATTTCAGAAGGTTTATCCTCAGCGGGATCTTCCTTGTCCTCGCCTCTATTCTCCTTTGGTGCATCCACCATGTATACATCATACGAGGAAGTGGCCGTCCAGCATCCGGTGAACAACGGGTTCTGGACCTCTTCTTCTCCGGCATCGCCGTCCATACCGTCGATGTCCTTGGAGTCGTAGTCAAGCTCGTCGGTCAAATCCTTGACCGTGGCTATGTAGTGGGTGGCGGGTGGGAAACAAAATTCTCCATCGTCAGCCCCTAGTTCAAGCCGGATATAGTTCGGCTGTGAGTCATCTGTCAAGGACAGGTTCTTTAATGAGTTTAGCACATCGCCCAAAGGCGAGTGCTGGAAGATGTCTGCGGCGCTGAATTCAAAGATCGATAAACAATCAAGCTCGGCGTCCGCGGGTTCACGTGGTTCGGAACTTTCGGCCAGATACGAGTCCAGAGTTCCGCTGACAGAGACGTCGTGAGAGGTTAAGTCTGTATGCGGCTCCAATGCCGTGGAATCTGTGGCTTCCGTGGTAGGGTTGATCCTCCCGTCCTTGGGTGGCGCAGCTTGCTCCGGATCTAGGGCCAAAGACGTTATAGGAGCGATCTCCTGGACGCAGCCTGATGACAGATTTAGGTCATGATCATCAGGGTGGCCGGGAGCGGCTACCGCGGTCTCGAATCCGGCGAAGATCAAGTCTCCACGGATGTCCGCAACGTAGTTCAAGCTCCCAAATCTCACCTGATGGCCAGGGGCGTAGCTTTCGATCTGCTCCAGATGGCCAAGCGAATTGGCCCGCGATACGAAGCCGCCGAACACGAAGATCTGTCTGGGGAGAAAGGTTTCTCCTTGGACGGCGTCATTATTGATGATTGAAGGGGCCATCAAACCTCTTAGCGGCAGCACAGTGGAACTCTCAATGAAAGTACCAATGTCGGTGTCAAAACCGGCGGATCTCAGGTAGGGGGTCCCGAACTGTGCGTCTAAGGTCGATGGTAACAGGAGACAAGGGGCACGATGTTTACCCAGGTTCGAGCCCTCTCTATGGAGGTAATACCCTACGTCATGCTTGATTGATATTGATGAATATGAGTGTTACAAGAGTTGATCTACCTCGAGATCGTAATGGTTAAACCCTAGAGGTCTAGCTTGTATGGCTATGATAATGAGTATCCTATCCGGACTAAGTCGTCCGGTTTATATAGACACCGGGAGGATCTAAGGTTACACATGGTCGGTTACAAAGAAGGGAATCTACATATCCAGTTATCAACCTTGCCTTCCATGCCAAGGAGAGTCCCATCCGGACTCGGGTGCAATCTTCGGTCTTCGTATCTTCACAGTCCATCAATCCGGCCCATGGCTAACAGGTCGGACGCCCGAGGACCCCTTAATCCAGGACTCCCTCAGCGGGCGTAATACATGGTCGCCTGGAGATCCTAGGGCCCCCAAACTCCACGTCCACGCGGATGTGATCCGGGAGTCGACCGACAAAGAGGTCGGCCCGCTGCTGTGCCGTCACGCTCGACGCATGGCAAGCCAGGGCCTGGAAATGGTCGGCGAAGTCCTGAACCGTGGAGGTGAAGGGAAGGCGGCCGAGCTCCGCCAGACTGCTCCTGCGGATCGGTGGCCCAAAACGAAGGAGGCAAAGCTCGCGGAAGCGCTCCCAAGGGGGCATGCTGCCCTCGTCCTGCTCGAGGGCGCAGTACCAGGTCTCTGCCGCGCCGCAAAGGTGGTAGGAGGCAAGCCAGGTATGCTCTAAGGCGAGGGTGCGCTGCTCGCGAAAAAATTGCTCGCACTGGTTGAGCCAGTTGAGGGGGTCCTCCGTGCCGTCATGGGTGGCGAAGTCTAGTTTGGCAAACCGTGGCGGTGTCTGAGTCGGGGCGGCGTGGCCGACTGGCTCGGAGGTGCGAAGCAGCGAGGATTGGGGTGCCCGGTCAGCATGGCCGCGGCCCGTGGAGTGACCCGCCGAGCCGGAGGGATCACCGAGCTGCAGAGTGGGCACCAGCGGGTCTCCAGCCGACGTGTAGATGGGTGGCGGCGATGATCCGGTCAGCCAGGCCGGAATTGGGGATGGCGTCGGCGGGAAGCGCACTTGCTGGATCGGTACGCCGCCTTGTGTGGGTGACCCAGGCCCCGTGCTAGGCGGTGGCAGGGCCGGCAGCTGCGGCTGCGGCGGCACAGACCCGGGTGTGGGAGGCGCAGCGAGGGTCGGGGCCAGCCACTGTGGCCATTGAGGCGCGGCAGTGAGCGACGGTGGGGCCGGCAACTGGGGCTGCGGCTGCCTGGACCTGGGAGGCGTTGGGGGTGCGGCGATTGCTGGGGCCGGCCACTGCGGCCAGTGGGGGCGACGACGGGCGATGGCTGACCAGGCCAGTGGTGGTGTAGAGGCCCGATCGGCACCGTGGTGGCCCTCGTACCAGGGCAGGGCGGCTGGCCCGGTCGTGGCAGCCGGCGGCAAGGGCGGTGGCTGCCCGTAAGGTCCGGCCAGGTAGAGGCGGATGCCCTGGACGACAATGACGAGGTCATTAAGGACCCCAGTGATCTCCGCCGGGGAGTAGACGGCGGTAGGCGACACGGTGACAGGCAGCGCCTGGCCGGTGGAGGCCCCCGCGGTGGAGCCGAGCGGCGGAGTGGGAAGCACTAGCGGCGCGGTGGAGAGGTCAATTGGCGCAGTTGAGAGGGAGGTGGATGCGGTGGGGGTGGGCAGCGGCGGGTGGGTGGTGGAGCAGACATGATCGGACCCAAGCTACCTAATACCAAATTGGTAGGAGCTAGAACCCTACCGGGTCTAGGGCATAGGTTGTAGGGGAAGGAGGGGGCTGGGTGTGGTGTTGTTCGTGGTCGCCGGCGACAGGGCGCCGTTGCGCGCGAGAGAGGAGGCGGAGGCGCAAGGGCTGGAGGCGGCTAGGGTTAGGGTCCAGCTCCTCTGAAAGCCGGGCAATAGATTTATTTTTATTGCTTGATTGTCATAGAGTCTTACAACTAGTATATAACCACAATGGAAAATAAAATAGATAACTTACAGGCTAAGCCCTTAACTAAACCTATCCGGTGGGCCTCCTACGGGCATAAGTCTGTCTGGTCATAATACTAGTCTAGTCATACAAAAAGGAAATGTTGAGAAGTACACTCAGTAGCACATGGCATATAATAGCTATATATCAACAACAAAGAGGAATCAACAGGGTTGACTGATGTAATCAGTCACTTTATGTTCTTGCTGTGGCGTCGACTTTTTCGATGGTAAATGGAAAAGACAATGACATTTCAGGACGAACATGGTAGTTCCTCCAGTTCCACAGCAGGTTTCTTTGGATGGTTGTCGAGCTGGCTCTGAAGGTCTGCCTTGATTGTTTCATCATTGGTGCCCTTAAGCAAGACTACCTTTAGTTCAGATAGATAATTGAGGCCAGTGAGCTGATAAGACGCACCGGAGCAGTCAAGCTTGAGCAGCTCAAGAATCTTCATCGATTTTGATCCAAAGGTTACATGTAAGTTGCTGGAGCTGCTAGCAATCTCAAGAATCTTCAGCATTTCGAAGGTGTCCAGCTGCTGCCCACACAACTCAACATAGAAATGGAGCCTGTCATCCCGAAGTTGTTTGACACGAAGGCGCAGAATGCATAATTTTGGTAGCTTGGCAAGGATCTTAATGTCACTTGGCTCCAAAGTGTCCATCTCCAGATTCAACTTCCTGAGCTTGCTAAGATTGCTCATTGACAGTGCCAGCTTGTCTTGAAGCCCATACAGTTTAAGACTGTAGGTTCTCCCAAGGCAGGGGGGTGTCATCCAAGTCCAAGCAACCTTGATTGTCCTTGTCAAGCCGCACCAACAAGGATTCCAAATGCACATGACCCGTTATTGCAGACAAGAACTCCTTGCTGTTATGCCTGTTGATGCCAGACACTCCGAGCTTGCGTAATTGGGTGACCTTCTTAAGCTCTTTCAGAGTGGCCTTCCCCCTTGAAGCGCCGATGTTGACAACACCGAGCGTGTGCATCGCCATCAATTTTCCAATCCCTCTAGGCACCTCAACGCCAACTAGGCCATGACTTTTGCGGGACTGTGGCAACCAACTAGAGGAGGCAGTCTGCGTTGATGCTGGGACCGTGGTACCAGCACGAATGTACTGCAACCTGTGTAACTTGGTGATGCTGGTTGGCAGGGTGACAATGGAGGTGTGTCTCACATCCAGACTCTAGAGCTGGCTCAGAACACTAAGTGAACTCGGCAGATGGAAGATTTCGCTGCATTCTCGTAAAGAGAGAAACTTAAGGCGGCGCAGCCGCTTCACAATCTTCCTCAGGTCTTCATCCTTGACAGCTGATGCATCCTCCAAATCAAGCACCCGAACCAGCCTCATGTTTTTCGAGATGAGTCCCGCTTCGGTACAACTCCCCATCCAAAACGTATGATAGGTTGCCCGCTAGAACGTATACCCTCTGCGTACCACCGATTGGGCCGGCCCAGGAAGGTACCCCGTAGCGCTCGCACCTACGGCAGGTATATAGTCGCTAAAAAAAGAATTAGAAGGGACCGGCCTACAGGGATTCGAACTCTGCAGCTCCAACTTAGAAAGTTGCAGCTACCTACCAATCAACCTAATAGACATTAGTGGAAAATAAAGAGCGTGCCACTTTAAGAACTAACTACAACACATAATCCTGGCAGCTTTTGGATTTTTTATCTTTTCTTGGAAATTATGAATAATTTTTTTCTAAAAAACCGAGTAACTTTTTTAAATCCAACAATTGTTTTCCGACAACTCTAGAAAAGGTTTAAAATTCAAGTTTTTAAAAAACTTGCCTTTTTGAAAATCCTAAATATCTTCTGCAAATACGTGGACATTTTTGGAATTTCGGAAATTCTGAGCAATTTTTCAAAACTGTGAACATTTTAAGTAATTCCGAAATATTTTTTGAGTTTTGAGAAAAATTTGAAAACTCGAACAGTTTTCAGAAAACAATAACCTATTCTGAAATTCTCGTATATTTTTAGAATTTATGAAAAATAGGTAAACATGAGCATTTTTTAAATTTTTGTAAAAAAGCTCAAACATTTTGGGAAACCACAAACAATTTTAAAAAAAACTAACATATTTTTAAATTTCCAAACATTTTTGGGAAAGTGAACATTATTAGAGTGTTGAGAAAAAATTGTAAACGGCAAGATTCTTAACATTCAAAACAATTTCTAGAAAAAAGAATATTTTTTGGAAATCCTGTACATTTTTTGAATTTATATTTTTTTAAAGGAACACATTGTAAAATACTGATATTTTTTTTGCACAGGTTTCAAAAAGAATAATCTATATCTATACCAATATAAAAAGATACAAAGAGGCAGGTCCAACTGACCTCGGCCATCGAACTAAGTCAATCCAACGACCTAGACTGCTCCAATGACGAGCACTAAACGTGTTTAACGTGCAATTAATATCATACCAAATATTGCACTAATTACGAGATTAATATACAAATAATAGCACACCTAATATCCGCGTGCAATTACTATATTACTTAAATATTAACGTGTGTTGCACGTGCGCATTTACTAGTAAAGTTCAAGAAGGAGAAAATCAATTAACCAGAAGAGAAGAAAAAATGCTTAAGCCCTAGAAAATAAATAAATTCAAAAATTATTCGGAAATATGAAAAAACACTGGCAAATTTGAAAAAGTGTTCACATCTTCACAATGTGCATGCCCACCTGTTGACCAAAGTTGATGCCTTTTTTGAATGTCCAAAAAAAACCATGTACAACATAGGGTGCCTAGATATATGTGACAAGGCTGCACTGAGAGCATGTTGTTTCTCAACATCCGTTAAATGACCTCAATTTTTTTCATTGACTTGTATGATCAATTCAAGGCATCGTGCCAAGTTGTATTGGTTTCCTAGAAATTTTCCGTTTGCTGGTGTTTTTCTTAGTAAAAAAGGCAATAAATGGCCAGATGTGACGCAACTTGCATATGATGTCGGAAATAATTCAAACCTGGCATGGATGCCTACCATGAGCATTCTCACCTGCTCGTAAAAGTCGGGGTCAGTTCATACATGTCCGAAAATAGACCATGTTTAACAAGGTGCTCGCGCAGGCCAAAAGGCTCCGTATGAGAGCATGTTTTATTCGACATCTTTAAATGACTCCAATTTTTCCCCATAAGCTTAAATAGCCAATCCAAGGCACCATGCCAAGTTATTTGCGTTTTTAACAGTTCTTTCAATTTCTATAGTTTTCTCGATGAAAAATGGCTATACATGCTCGGACATGATGCAACTTGCATATAGTGTCAAAATTCGTTCAAACCATGAGCATGCCCACCTATTGGCAATAGTTGGATCATTTCATGCATGTCCAAAAAATGGACCATTTTCAACGGGTGTTGTTTGGGTAGGCGAGATGGGTCCGTATGAGAGCACGTTTTATCAGCATGGTGAAATGACCCAAAAAATTCCATGAGCTTATATCACCAATTCAAGGCACCATGCCAATTTGTTTGAGTTTTCATTTTTTTGCAATTTATGGAGTTCTCTCGATGAAAAATGGACCACAAATGGCCGAACGTGACGCAACTTGCGCATGGTGTCGGAAATCATTCAAACCTGGCATGATTGTCTGCCATGGGCATGCCCACCTGCTAGCAAAATTTGGGGTCATTTTATGCATGTCCAAAAATATACCATGTTCAATGCAGGGTGTCCGGGTAGGCCAGATGAGTTCGTATACGAGTGCTTTTTTGCATCTTCAAATGACCCCAAATTTGTCCATGAACTTTTATGACCAATTCAAGGCACCATCCCAAGTTGTTTGAGTTTTTCGGCAGTGTTTGCATTTTCTGGAGTTTTCTCAGTGAAAATGATCGATAAATGGCCAGACGTCACACAACTTGCATAAGGTGTTGGAATCGTCCAAACCTGGCATGGATGCCTACCGTGCGCATGCCCATCCGCTAGCAAAAGTTGGGGAGGTCTCGAGAATGTCCAAAACTAGACCATGTTCTAAACACACGAATTTGTTTTCCTGAAAAAACCCAGAGTAAAATAAAACAAAAGCCGGTTTTAAACACATGAATTTGTTTTCCTGAAAATTTGTAAAGTTACATTAGCCACATAAGAAGCTAAAAGGAAAGGAAGTATTCAAAAAACTGTTCAAACTGTTAGTTCTAAAGTTTGCACGCTCCTCATATTTCTGTAAAAGTGTTCAAAATGTTGCTCGGAAAAAATGTTCTTAATATTTTGAACTAACATATCTCCTTAAAATTTTGAAATGTTCATGCTTGTATAAACTATTATTCAATTTTTTTGAAATATTTTCATGCTTTTATGAAAAATGATTTTTTTTAAACGTGTTCAAGTTGTTCAAAAAAATGTTGGATTATGAAACATTATTAAATTTTTAAAAATTCATTCAGAATTTTCTTGGTGTCACTCTCTCCATTTGGGTTTATTGGGTCCAAGAGCCACCAAAACTTGTACCATGTTTACTAGGCTGTTGTATAGTTTATAAAAAAAAACAATTAGGCTGCTGCATTTAAGCACGTCACTTTATTCCCTATTCTCTCCATGGAAGCTAGCGCATGGGTTTCCTTGATTGGATCATGCAGCACCATTGCATGCACATGTTAGTTAATATGCCTAATTAATAGCGGCGATTAGCTAAGAGATTTATTTCCATTTTTTTCTGTGCGTTTTTCGTGGTGTTCCCATTTCGGCTCATGGGCCCAATAATTCCGGGGGGAGGGTTTCTTAAGTTTGCACGTTCCTAACCATTCACAAACGCTAGTCAGGTCAACTGGTGAGCCTTTTAACTTAATGTATAAAGGTCTGTGGTTCGATTCTTAGCGAAGGCATGTATTTTGTGAATTTTTACATCTCGTGTCGCCCTCTCTCCAGCCTTCACCAATGGGCCGGCCCAGTTGAGGGTGTCTCCCATCCCATATACACGTTCGGGATATATTTCAAAAAAAGACCATCCTACCTTTTGTCATGAAGGGGTATGAAGAAATGTCGTGCGTTGATGTGTTTAGAGGGTTATATCGAAGAAAAAGTGTTTCGATGTGTTTAGGAGGTTATACCGAAGAAAAAGTGTTTCGAGATCAAGAAGGATTCCCACTTTCCAAACACTGTCATTGACCGTAGCCGTGAGAAGTCAATGCTCTCGAATACAATTCTGTCTCTGTCCCAGTCTCTGTGTATGATAAGGTGGTGCCCTGTTCGCTGGGTCGTTAGGGCACAATTGGGCCCGAGTTCAAACACAAGGTTCTCTTCCATTCTCCGTGAGACGATGTACTCACGGATGAAGCCAGTGACCTGGCACCTTACCATCCTTGTCTCACCAAAGGCAGTGGTGCCGACCTCTCGTATCTGCTGGATTATGCTCAGCGCGAGGAGCTTGGAGAAGAACTTCTCACCCTGCTCCTCAGCGGATCTTTTCTCGTTGTCCCTAGAGTAACCCTCTGCAATCCGCCTCCTAACTAGCCGCCTGCGCCTAATGTTACAACCTTGAGGAAAAATTGATAGATAAAAGATGCATGGCTTGAGTGAATCCGGACAATCACGGAAGTAGGAATGCATCCAATCAAATAGGGCTGGCAGACTATCATACTCCAGATTGGTCTCTAGATGCTGCATAAATCTGTGATTCAAGGAATGTACAGTATCCATCAATCCCACCGTCCGCGTGGCCAGTACAGCAGCTATGGCAACTATCACTTTGGGAAGACCTCCACACTTCAAAATAAGTTCATCCAGCGCTGAATCTTTGTGATTATTTAAGATGAAGATGACGCCTTCTTGCGTACCTATCAATTACATTGGCAAAACAATACATATAAGTTTAAAAAGTGTCAGAATTATTAACTCCAGCTCATCGTCAAGGTAAATATCAATTGCATTGGATTATAATGTTTCTGTTGCAGAATATACAGTGAGTGATATTTGAACACATATTTTCATGCATGCATCAATTCAAAAAGATACTTGCAAAATAAAGGGAATTATTTTTCCGTAAACCTAAATTTTCGAATGTTGTGAATAGAAAATTAAAACTATATTTAGCATGGGCCATCCATTGCTAATTAAGTAAATGTTGCTTTCCAAAACATGCGCCAACTGGAACTCGCCTCCCTTTTCCTGATTCGCATCTTCTTCGGCTTTTGCTACTTCTCTAACTTTGACAACTAATACAAAAATAAACCTTAAACTTGTTGGATCAAAATTGTACCATCGAACAGTCAGGAATTTATTTTCCATGTTATACAAATTTTATATTTTTATTAGCACACCAGTGTAAAATTGACTACATCAAACGTCTAGTCATATTTATTTATCTTTACTTAGTTACGTTCCTGCCCATAACTTGTTCTACATTCCAAAGCTTCTAAAAACTATGACTTGTACGTTTTATGAAATATATGAAGAAATGGTCATAGATATTCAATCTGGTATATTATTTTCACTTGAAAAGATAATTATAAATATCAACGATCTGTAGAGAAATGGCCAGGTCTTCTTTGTAACTAAAGAAGTTATTAGTGCTTCATTGTATAGTTCACATAGTAAATCATTATAATTTTACAAATTTCATTGTAGGTGCTGATCTATATCTATGCTTAGTAATATAGAAAGCACGAGTCGGTACAAAATAATTCCGATCTGAGGCAATCGAAATCTGTAATTCAATAGCATAAACAATTCATCCAATGGTTGTGGACAAATGCCATGCCCTCCCCTAATGAATGTAATGCTAGTATCATCCTAAGTATTTGAGAACATGCATACCGGAAAGAACACTGCTATGCGAACGATACAACTCCGGCCGATTTCCCGCAAATAAAAAGAAAACTCTGGCCGATTAACAGCCGACACGCTGCGGCCACCATCGATGCAGTTGGCCAGCACACTTCTATACCGCTCGATTGGAGTGTCGTTTGCATATCGGCCACGAAACGTCATGTGCACAACAGTTTCGTGCTGGAAAGTGGAAACTATTCATATACTATTCCCTTCGTCCTATAATATAATACAGCGCCCTTTTTCGAAAAAGTGATAAGAAAACACACCTCTTTTCTGAAGAGATCAAAGGCTGCAGCAGCTTCCAGACCTTTCACATTAAGCACTTGCTCTTTGTTATTTGCGCAATATGTGGCGACGCTTGCCTCAGTTGTAATGACGATGATAACACTTGTAGAAGATCTGGATACCAAGGCAGCCTGTATCAAGTCCCATTCTTCTTTAGACCGGAGACCATCAATAACCACGAGACACTAGTGCTGTCTTAGAAGCTCTTGACACTCTCTGATGGGGTCTTTCTCCGAATGAAAATCCAAAAGTAAGCCTCGACAAAAATCTCTTAGATTGAAAGGATGGGATACATCCACATCCACCCAGCTGTACTTGTTGAACTGGTTGGTGTGGAGCATTCTGTCACAGTACAAGTTTCTGACAAGAGCTGATTTTCCAATGCCGGCTATCCCCCAAACAGATACCACCTGGGAATGGCTAAAACGTGCCTGAGCTGTATACCTGCGAAGTTCATTCATCTCCGAGTCGCGCCCAACAAGGGGATGATTGCTCATCCAATCTGCGACGGCTTCGCTATCGGAGGGGATTTCTCCATAGGAGGAATTTTGGCTCACTTGAGACGCAACTGATTCCAAGTGTATATCTCCGTAGTGTTGAGAACCCTGCAGGTGGGCAGAGCTTGTTAACACGCAAGAACTACTGAGACAAGGTACATATAACTAAGGACTTCCTTACAAATTGTAAAACCAATAGGGTCTGTCTGTCACATCTAACCTGATCTTCACTATGTTTGTGGTCTTTTTTTTTGTCTCAGCTTTTTTTTGTTCCTTGTTGCTACCTTATTTGTGGGAGGTTAGATGTGACATCCTTAGAAAACATCTAGACGTGAATTAGACAAACTAAAACCAATATATGCCTAAAAATATTTGCAAGATAAAAATACAGTGATTACCATGCGCCTTATATTTTGCAAGACACATGATTTTAATCTATGATGCAATGTGTTTCTACCCACACAAATGCCTAGGTCACCATTCTAGTTCTACATAAAGACATATAGCAATGAGCCAACGATCAAAGGGTCTATGGGCCTTATATTTTGTAAGAAATACGTGTTTAAACTGAACTTTGTTTACATAATGAAATGCCAACTTGGCTGGCCTAGCACCAGTGGATGGATGGGCACAGCCTAAATTATTCCCAAGTCCAACAGACTGTTGAAAAAGGTATAAAACCAGCAAGCAAGTAGACTTATGACATGAAAACGCTATCAGTCAAAAAATTTACTTGAAAATTATTTGCATATCAACATATTTTTCATAAAGACATGTACTATATTGGTAATAATCAAAGATTCTTTCTAGAAGAAGGGTTCCATCCATGTCCAAGCCTACTTTGCTTAAGAGAGAAACACGGGATTTCTTCAAAATATGTAAGCGCCGTTGTTAATTACGTACGGTACGTCGGTACTTCTTTGAAGAAGGCGCAAACCGAGTGATTAGATGAGAAGTGCTTGAGCTCCATCGGTTGGTACGAGTGTCCGATGCACAAGCTTGCGATCTCAAATTGCTGCGTGGACACGATGATCCAGCTGCCATTCCCCTTGTCCGGAAGGAAGGTCCTCACAGCATCCCAATCCAGCATGTCGGTGAGGTTGTCCAAGACGACGAGGTACGTCTTGGTGTTGACCTGGTGCACGAACTCCCTGAGGAGATCCTCCTCGTGGTTGCCCTTCATTTTGGTGAGCACATGTGCGCCCACGTCTGCTCCTTGTAGCTCGCCGGAGCGGCAGGCGTCCGCGGCGTAGACCTGAGCCATGAGGTGGCGCAAGAAGTCGTCGGGGTTGAAGGGATGCGTGAGCTTGACCCAGGCGCGGCAGGCAAGTTCTGGCAGATTTCTGGATCGTTGTAGGCCTTGCGGATGATGGAGGTGGTCCCGAGATCGCCGCCGGTCCCCCACACGGAGATCACCTGCAGGAGCTGAGGGTCGGCGTTGCCTTTGTTGGTGATGAGCTGCGTGAGGTCCCCCGAGCCTTGCTGCCTCCTGGCGGCGTCCCTCGCCAGGGCGAGCATGCTGGAGCTGGACGCGGTGACGGCGGGAGGATTGGATCCGACGTTGCCGCCGTTGAGATTGTAGCGCGTATTCCTGATGCACATGCACTCCATCCTGGCCTTGAGCTGGTCGATCTCCTCGACCGCCTCGTTGAGGGGAATGGCGGGCGCCATGCACGAGGGCACCATGCGCCACCACCACCTCGTCCCCTGGTCGAGGTGGACAACGAAGCCGATACAGTCCTCCACGTCATAGGCCAGGTCCCGCACCTGCCTCACCCAGGTCATGGCCACCTGGCTGTCCACGCGCTCTGCAGTGGCGTCCACGAAGAAGGAGCGCATCATCTCGAACTCGTCGGTGATGAGCACCAGGTCACGCTTGGCGCTCCGCCGCAGCTTGGCCTCCTCCTGGATCGCCGACTTGACGTTGGTCAGCGCGCCGTCCACCATGGACTTGGCCAGCCCAAAGCCCAGGCTGTCCGTCATGGCGCTCGATCTCGATTGATGCCGCGCTGGAGCGAGACCAGATCAAGGTGTTAGCGCGCGATCGGCATTGTAAACGAAATCATCAACGGAAAATTGAACCATTCATTCAGTACCTGCTGGCTGAAGCTGAATAGAACTCCTCCTCGGCGCCGGATTCCTCAGTCTCAAGCTCTCACAATCGCCGGCGGCAGCTGCAAATGATACGTGGACGAGATATCTCTACCAGGAGGGAGGGGTGAACATGCAAAGACAAGGGTGGGAGTCTTGGCCTCTTGGGCTCCTACTTGCTGTGCATCTTCTCACTTTTCCATGTTTCAAGCGCGTGAAGACTGAAGACGACCGAGACTTTTGCGTGGTTCGAGGTCTTCGCATGTCATACAGCCCTGGCTACAGCGGCAACGTGTCTGCTCACGGACGAAAAGACCTTTCTTTGCGTGTGGAGAAAAGAGGACCAAGTTGGTTCAAAGGTAATAGCACCTCAGGTATCCTAACTTGCAGAGAATGTGATCATTCAGTCCCAAATTTGTAAAACTTGATCCCGCCATACCCTAACTTACACCTCATGTGATGATTTAGTCTCAGGCCAATCACAGCACACGCACTTTGCAGAAACCCCCTGCCGTTTTTTTAATCAATCCGCACTCAGCGTCCGAACCAACCGACCAGAATCGGCACGAACGGCGGCCCGTGCGCGTGGCCAGCATGGCGCGCAGCACGATGGATGAAACGGCGGCGTGTTCCCCGTCTCGTCCTCCGCCGCGACCGCGGCGCTCCCCACCGAATTCCACCAGCTGCCGCCGGCTCGACCGTGCGTCCCAGAGATCTTCTTGGACGACGAGATCGTTATGGCCGAGAGCTCTGACGAGATAACTCCGGTGGTGGAGCGCGTCTTGGTTGTCGACACCTCGGGAGAGATGAAAACCGAAGCTTATGGGTCCGGAGAGGTCAAGGCCATGAAGGATCACATAGATCTCGAAATCTTGGCAGCCCAAGAAGCCACCGCCCATGGACCTGAAGGAGATCGCCGGGAGCTTCCGGCTCGCTGCCTCGGTCTTCAGCAAGAAGTGGCACAAGTGGAGGCGCAAGCAGAAGCTCAAGAAGGAGGAGGCGGCCGGCAGCAAGGCAGCGGCCGCGGCAATGCCGCCGTCGGAGAAGCCATCCAAGCCCTCCTTCCTTCGGCGGAGCCGCCTTCGTAGGGAGGCAGGCTCGGAGTTCGCCGGAGGCCGTCGTTCGTGCGACACGGACCCAAGCTTCTCCCTTGATGCTGGCCGCATGTCTGTCGACCATGTAGGTCTATCCTGGGACGGGCCCCGCGCGTCCTGGGACGGCTACCTCTTCGGCGCCGGCGCCGGCATTGGCCTTGGCCGAGCGCCTCCGCCGCTGTCACGACTCCCGCCCATCCTCTCCGCGCTCGAGGACTCACCTGCCGGCGTGGTGGAACGCTCCGACGGCCAAATTCCTGTGGAAGATGACTCGCAGCCCGAGCCCGACGGGCGACGACGACGCCAACACCCCCGGAGGCTCAGCGCAGACGCGAGACTACTACATGGACACGTCGAGCCGGAGGCGCCGGAGCCTGGAGCGGTCAAGCTCCGTGCTGACAAGGTCGTTCGAAGTGCCCGACCCAAAGCCAGCCCCTGCAGCGGCCTCCATCACTAATGCTACGGTGCCCCCGCTGACCGGCAGCTCAGAGTTCTACCACTTCCACCATGCCGAAGACCTGCTCGACCAACGGTTCAGCTCCAACTCTCTCGTCAAAGACTTCCCGGTGACCCTGGACGCCGCGTTCCCGGGCCCCGTCAAGAAGCCACGGCGTCTAAGAAAGGCGTGGACCCTCTGGGGCTTCATACACCGCCAGGCCACGGGCCGCCGGGGCAGCCCGTCCGACGCCCCGGACCGCGCGTTCTCGGAGCCGTGGCCGAAGCTGCGCGTCCGCGGGTACAGCAACACCGCGATGCAGAGGTGCAACAGCAACGCCAGCGCGCGAAGCTCGTTCAGCAGCAACAGCGCCGGCCTGGGCAGCTCGCGGCGCTGCTTCGTCGACGGCCACGGCAGCGTCAAGCGGCGACAGGAAGACCAGTGCGTGCTGGAGCGGAACCGCGGTGCTCAGTACTCGCCGGGGCACCACTCCGACAACGGCATGCTGCGGTTCTACCTGACCCCGCTGCGGAGCGCCAGCGGCCGGCGCGGCGCCACCGGGCTGCCGGCCAACGGCGGCCGGCATCTGCGGCCGCAGTCGTTCGCGAGGAGCATGCTCCGGCTGTACTGAGGCGTGGCATCTCGTTTCACCTGACCAGTAGCTTGGCACTCCGGTCGAGTTGTTTCTTTGCAGCAGCAGTAGTGATTAAGGCTTAGTATTATGATTAAGGTCTGATTAAGGGCAATGGTATAGTCATAAATCCTTTTATTACATGCTTGTGTAGGTTTGGATGGAAGGGAACGAGGTTTATCTCATGTGATCACTTGTTTGTCTCGTGCTGTTCTTCGGCCATTGCTTCTGTTTGTTGTCGGCAGCCGGTGGAATTCGGTGGAGAGCGCCGCGGCCGCGGCGGAGGACGAGACGGGGAATGCGCCGAAGGCCGTGCTGTCGCGGACGCGCTCGCTGTCGTCCTAGTGGAAGAGCGCCCAGAGCATGCTGCACCGTGCATGTCACACGACCAGCACTGCCGCTTCATCCACCGCGCTGCGCGCCATGCTGGCCACGCGCACGGGTCGCCGTTCGTGCCGATCCTGGTCGATTGGTTCGGACGCTGAGTGCGGATTGATTAAAGAAAACGACAGGATGGTTTCTGCAAAAGTGCGTGCATTCGCCGGTCCAGCCATCTGGCTGCCAATTGTAGAGTTGTGATTGGGCTGGGACTAAATCATCACATGAGGTGCAAGTTGGGGTATGGTAGAGTCAAGTTTTACAAGTTTGGGACTGAATCATCATATCTGTGCAAGTTAGGGTACCTAGGGTGCTATTACCTCTTCATATTTTTAAGAAAGATCCAAGAAGAATGCTGGCATGTCATGGGAAAATATCGAGTGATACCACACCATAAATGCTCCCTTGTTATCATTTAAAAAAAAATAATATTTTTAAAAAGTTTTGAAAAAAATCATGAATGTTCAAAAGGAATGTGTCCCTTAAAAAAATTCAGATTCAAATTCGAAATGTAAATTGAGAAATAAAAAAATATTCAGATGTGAATAGTGTCAATTTTGCTTTTGTCCTTTTGTGACACTATTCATGCTAGATTTGTCATTTTTGTTTCTCCATGTGTGTATTTCGAACTGATTTTTTAGGGGTTGTAGTCATATACATTGTGAACATTGATAAAAAAATCAGAATTTTTTGAAACATCTAAAATTGTTTTTTTTAAGTTGGAATCATGGAAGCATTTTAGGTGTGGTATCACCTGATACTCTCCCGGCATATCGTATACTCCAACAGGAGTATTGAGGAAGCAATGGGATTTAAACAAATACATGATGGAGATGTTAGGATCAAAGGAAGAACTGAAGAGGGAAAAGGAAGAATCCCAAGCTAGCTAAAGAACAAAAAAGGGGTTCATCAGCCAATTCCAGCCCGTGGCTCAGCAAAGGGGATTTCTAAGCATGTTGCTCCTTACTATTAAGGAAAACCTTATACACAGAGGTATAGCAGTAGCGCTGGTCAAAACACGGCGCTATTGCTATTTATTAGTAGCGCTTGTTACAAAAGCATGTTACAACCATTGTTGTAGCAGTAGCGCGTCTGCGCGGAAAAACGCTACTACTATAATTCCCTCACTGGTGCCGGTAGGCTAGGAATAGTAGTAGCGGTTCTTCCAGAAGCACGCTACTGTTAAAAACTTTGTAGCAGCGCGTTTATGTTGTAGAGCACTACTGCTATGAAAAAGAAAATAAATAGAAAAATAAGTAGAAAAGTAAATGAAAATGAAAGAAATAGAAAAAGGAGAAATGAAAAAAAAAGTAAAGAAAACAAAAGAAAAAGGAAAATAAAACAAAAACGAATAGTTGTAGCGCGTTTCGCTGGAAAACGCTATAGCTAACTTAGCTATAGCGCGTTTCGGCAAAACGCGCTAATGCTAGTTTGACTTAACCCCCGGCCGTGCGAGCTCAAAATTTCGCTAAGTCCTCCCCCCTCCACTCCCCCCTCTCCCCCAACTGCTTCATCGCCGTCGTCGCCAAGTCGCCTTCGACCACACCGCCGCCGCCCGAGGCCGCCTTCAACCACACCGCCGCCGCCCGAGGCTGCCCTCGACCTCACAACCGCCGCTCGAGGCCGTCGTCGACCTCACCGTCGCCTCCCTCGAGCTCATCACCGCCGCCCGAGCCAGAGTCTGCCCTCACCGCCGACCGTAAGGCTCTGCCTCTCCTCTCCCCTACCCTCCTCTCTCTCTCTCTGCTAGGGCAATTCATATATATGTTGATGTTGTGTTGATGTTCATATGAACCCTAGGTGTTCATATGAACCCTAGATTTGTTTAGGGCAGTAGGCATTTTTTAGCATTTAGGAAAAATGATTAGCAATTTTTTTAGGAAATTAGCTAGGGCAATTTTTTATGAAAATGCCTAAATGCTAATTTCATTTAGCTTTAAATTAATAGAGGGTATGTAAATAATAGTAGCATTTAGATTTAAATTAACAGAGGCTATAAACAAAAAACACTTAGCTATAAAAAATTATTTGGACTATGGACCTGAATCTGTTCCAAATTTCATTCAAACGAAATTTGAATTATTTGGACTACGGACCTGAATATTTTTGAAGAAATTGGGTGTAGGTACTAAGGTCTTGCTGTGGAAATCTCGGTGAGGTCAGAAGGGTTAGAGAAAATGGAGTTCCTAGACTTTTAGCTTTAGAAAAAAAACAAAAGTATTTAGTTATAAATAAAAAACAGTAGCTATGGCATTTAGCTATAAATAAAAAAAATAGAATTGTTTTTCTTTTCAAAAACTTGGTTAAACTAATTGTTGCTATGTAAACAAAAAAACAAGATTGTTGTTATATGATATATGTCATTGGTGTTCATTTGCATATTCCATTATTGTTGATTATATCTTTTCATTAAAGTGGCCATGTTATATGCAAATTCCTCAATAGTGTTTGCTCATGTTATATCTTTTCATTGAAGTGGTTCGATTGTGCCCAAGTGGCTTTGTTGTTTCCAGGGAATGAAGCTGAGGCCTATGTTTTGTCGGAATGTTGATTCATTTCTGTTCCGGCAAATTTCAGGTTCTCAATTTGTCCACTTTTTAGCAAAAGTCATGCCGAAATTTTCCGTGAATTTTGGCATGACTTGTGCTACAAACTAGGACATATCGAGTGCCCGGGATTTGCTGCACCGAGAAGGAGTCAACGTTCCTGCAAAACATAGGCATTTTTAATGTCATTATTCATTTTATTAGGTCTAGAATTAATTGACTAGATTTTATCGTAGGAAACATGGCTAGCAACGATGAAGGACAGGGTTCTGATGATTGCGACGACGTCTACCTGGCAGCAGACGAATTTTTGAGCCTTGCCGACGATCAACCGATGTTGTTGCTGGGCCCACTGGTCGCATCGGGGACTGAGACCGACACGGAGACCAGCGCTGAGACTCAGACCGGCATCGAGACCGGCGCTGCCTCGGGGAGCGGAGCCGATATAGAACTGAAAGAAAAGAGGCGACGGCTTCCTAACAAGTTCAGGACTACTAGACTGGTGTTCATGGAGGTGGACGACGGCAATTTTGAGCCAAACGCGCCCGAGGAAGCACGCGCGTGCTACGGCAATCAAATTGGCTGCATCATACGGACAACCGCCACCATCAACGATGAGAAACTAAACAAGATATATAATATGAGGCCCTCCCTCCTAAAGAAGTTGCACTAGATATTCTTGTTCCTGGGCCGGAATGAAAAGGATTATAAAGATCCAGATAAGGACCCGGCAATGAAGAAGATAAACAAACACGCCATGAGCAAGTTTAGCGACGCATTGGCTGCCTGGAAAGCAAGGCTGAAATATCGGATCGTCAACGAAAAGGAACCCTACTTCGAGATTGTAAAGGATAATCCGACAATCACAACAGAGCACTTTGAAATATTCAAGGTGGCTTGCGAGGCCGAAGCTGCCAAAAAAAGTCGGAGTACATGAAGGGGCTTCAACAGAAGAACATTGGGTGCCACCACCTCGGAAGCCATGGTTACGGCGGGAAGAGGTCCATATGGGCCAAGGAGGATGCGAAAGCCGCGAGTCTGGGCATCCCAGACCCCTTGGCGGAGTTCACCATCCCGCAGGAGCGTGATGTCCTCAGGGCCCGACTGTTGGGGAACGTTGCAGAAAACAAAAAATTTCCTACGGTTTCACCAAGATCCATCTATGAGTTCATCTAGCAACGAGTGATCGGATGCATCTACATACCTTTGTAGATCGTGAGCGGAAGCGTTCAAAGAACGGGGATGAGGTAGCCGTACACGACGTGATCCAAATCACCGGAGATCCTAGCGCCGAACGGACGGCACCTCCGCGTTCAACACACGTACGGAGCGGATGACGTCTCCTCCTTCTTGATCCAGCAAGGGGAGAGGAGAGGTTGAGGAAGATGGCTCCAGCAGCGGCACGACGGCGTGGTGGTGATGGAGCTGCAGTACTCCGTCAGGGCTTCGCCAAGCACTATGGAGGAGGAGGAGGTGTTGGAGAGGGAGAGGGAGGCAACCAAAGGAGTGGTTTTAAGAGGCCCTCCTTCCCTCACTATATATAGGGGGGCCTAGGGGGGCGGCGGCCAAGGAGGTTTCCCTCCCCCCAAGGCACCTAGGGGTGCCTTCCACTTGTGGGACTCCTCCCCTTTTGAAACCCTAGGCGCATGGGCCTCTTGGGGCTGGTGCCCTTGGCCCATGTAGGCCAAGGCGCACCCCCTACAGCCCATGTGCCCCCCCGGGGCAGGTGGCCCCACCCGGTGGACCCCCAGGACCCTTCTGGTGGTCCCGGTACAATACCGGTGACCCCGAAACTTGTCCCGATGGCCGAAACAACACTTCCTATATATAATTCTTTACCTCCGGACCATTCCGGAACTCCTCGTGACGTCCGGGATCTCATCCGGGACCCCGAACAACATTCGGGTTACTGCATATACTTATCTTCACAACCCTAGCGTCACCGAACCTTAAGTGTGTAGACCCTACGGGTTCGGGAGACATGCAGACATGACCGAGACGATCTCAGGTCAATAACCAACAGCGGGATCTGGTTACTGCATATACATATCCCTACAACCCTAGCGTCACCGAACCTTAAGTGTGTAGACCCTACGGGTTCGGGAGACATGTAGACATGACCGAGACGACTCTCCGGTCAATAACCAATAGAGGGATTTGGATGCCCATGTTGGCTCCCACATGCTCCTCGATGATCTCATCGGATGAACCACGATGTCGAGGATTCAAGCAACCCCGTATACAATTCCCTTTGTCAATCGGTATGTTACTTGCCCGAGATTCGATCGTCGGTATCCCAATACCTCGTTCAATCTCGTTACCGGCAAGTCACTTTACTCGTACCATAATGCATGATCCCGTGACCAGACACTTGGTCACCTTGAGCTCATAATGATGATGCATTACCGAGTGGGCCCAGTGATACCTCTCCGTCATACGGAGTGACAAATCCCAGTCTTGATCCATGTCAACCCAACAGACACTTTCGGAGATACCCATAGTATACCTTTATAGTCACCCAGTTACGTTGTGACATTTGGTATACCCAAAGCACTCCTACGGTATCCGGGAGTTACACGATCTCATGGTCTAAGGAAAAGATACTTGACATTGGAAAAACTCTAGCAAACGAACTATACGATCTTTATGCTATGTTTAGGATTGGGTCTTGTCCATCACATCATTCTCCTAATGATGTGATCTCGTTATCAATGACATCCAATGTCCATAGTCAGGAAACCATGATTATCTGTTGATCAACGAGCTAGTCAACTAGAGGCTTACTAGGGACATGTTGGTGTCTGTTATTCACACATGTATTACGATTTCCGAATAACACAATTATAGCATGAATAAAGACAATTATCATGAACAAGGAAATATAATAATAATGCTTTTATTATTGCCTCTAGGGCATATTTCCAACAGTCTCCCACTTGCACTAGAGTCAATAATCTAGTTACATTGTGATGAATCGAACACCCATGGAATTCTTGTTGGGGAACGTTGCAGAAAACAAAAATTTTCCTACTCGTTTCACCAAGATCATCTAGGAGTTCATCTAGCAATGAGTCAAGGGAGTGAGTTTGCATCTACATACCACTTGTAGATCACGAGCGGAAGCGTTCGTTAGAACGAGGTTGAAGTAGTCGTACTCGACGTGATTCCGATCACCGATGACCAAGCGCTGAAAGAACAGCGCCTCCGCGTTCAACACACGTACGGGACGATGGCGTCTCCTCCGTCTTGATCCAGCAAGGATGAAGGAGAGGTTGAGGAAGACAACTCCAATGGCAGCACGACGGCGTGGTGCAATTGGTACAGCAGTTCTCCGGCAGGGCTTCGCCGAGCAAAGACGGAGAAAGAGAGGAGTTGGGGAGGGGAGGGGCTGCGCCTTTAATTGTGTGTTGCAGCCCTCCCCTCACCCCTCTATATATAGGAGGAGAGGGAAAGGGGGGTCGGCCACCTAGGGGAAACCCTAGATGGGGCGGCGGCCAAAGGGGAGGAGGAAAGGGTGGCTTGCCCCCCAAGCTAGGGGGGCGCCCCCTTCTCCCCTTTAGGGTTTCCCCTCCCCAAACCCTAGCTGCATGGGCCTAGGTGGGGAGGCGCGCCCAGCCCACTAGGGGCTGGCTCCCTCTCCCACTTAGCCCATGTGGCCCCCCGGGAGGGGTGGCCCCTCCCGGTGGACCCCCGGAACCCTCCCGGTGGCCCCGGTACAATACCGGCATGCCCCCGAAACTTTCCGGAGTCCGTTTAACCACTTTCCATATATAAATCTTTACCTCCGGACCATTCCGGAACTCCTCGTGACGTCTGGGATCTCATCCGGGACTCCGAACAACATTTGGTAATCACATACTTGTCTTCCTAATAACCCTAGCATCACCGAACCTTAAGTGTGTAGACCCTACGGGTTCGGGAGACATGTAGACATGACCGAGACGATCTCAGGTCAATAACCAACAGCGGGATCTGGATACCCATGTTGGCTCCCACATGCTCCACGATGTTCTCATCGGATGAACCACGATGTCGAGGATTCAATCAACCCCGTATGCAATTCCCTTTGTCTATCGATATATTACTTGCCCGAGATTCGATCGTCGGTATCCCAATACCTCGTTCAATCTCGTTACCGGCAAGTCACTTTACTCGTACCGTAATGCATGATCCCGTGACCAGACACTTGGTCACTTTGAGCTCATTATGATGATGCATTACCGAGTGGGCCCAGTGATACCTCTCCGTCATACGGAGTGACAAATCCCAGTCTTGATCCGTGTCAACCCAACAGATACTTTCGGAGATACCCGTAGTCTACCTTTATAGTCACCCAGTTACGTTGTGACGTTTGGTATACCCAAAGCACTCCTACGGTATCCGGGAGTTACACGATCTCATGGTCTAAGGAAAAGATACTTGACATTGCAAAACTCTAGCAAAACGAACTACACGATCTTTATGCTATGTTTAGGATTGGGTCTTGTCCATCACATCATTCTCCTAATGATGTGATCTCGTTATCAATGACATCTTATGTCCATAGCCAGGAAACCATGACTATCTGTTGATTAACGAGCTAGTCAACTAGAGGCTTACTAGGGACATGTTGGTGTCTGTTATTCACACATGTATTACGATTTCCGGATAACACAATTATAGCATGAATAAAGACAACTATCATGAACAAGGAAATATAATAATAATGCTTTTATTATTGCCTCTAGGGCATATTTCCAACAGTCTCCCACTTGCACTAGAGTCAATAATCTAGTTACATTGTGATGAATCGAACACCCATGGAATTCTGGTGTTGATCATGTTTTGCCCTAGGGAGAGGTTTAGTCAACGGATCTGCTACATTCAGGTCCGTATGTACTTTACAAATATCTATGTCTCCATCCTGAACATTTTCACGAATGGAGTTGAAGCGACGCTTGATATGCCTTGTCTTCTTGTGAAACCCGGGCTCCTTGGCAAGTGCAATAGCTCCAGTGTTGTCACAGAAGAGCTTGATCGGCCCCGACGCATTGGGTATGACTCCGAGGTCGGTGATGAACTCCTTCACCCAGATTGCTTCATGTGCTGCCACCGAGGCTGCCATGTACTCCGCTTCACATGTAGATCCCGCCACGACGCTTTGCTTGCAACTGCACCAGCTTACTGCCCCACCATTCAAAATATACACGTATCCGGTTTGTGACTTTGAGTCATCCAGATCTGTGTCGAAGCTAGCGTCGACGTAACCCTTTACGACGAGCTCTTCGTCACCTCCATAGACGAGAAACATCTCCTTAGTCCTTTTCAGGTACTTCAGGATATTCTTGACCGCTGTCCAGTGTTCCTTGCTGGGATTACTTTGGTACCTTCCTACCAAACTTACGGCAAGGTTTACATCAGGTCTGGTACACAGCATGGCATACATAATAGAACCTATGGCTGAGGCATAGGGGATGACTCTCATCTCTTCTATTTCTTCTGCCGTCGTCGGACTTTGAGCCGAGCTCAATTTCATACCTTGTAACACAGGCAAGAACCCCTTCTTAGATTGATCCATATTGAACTTCTTCAATATCTTATCAAGGTATGTGCTTTGTGAAAGACCTATGAGGCGTCTTGATCTATCTCTATAGATCTTGATGCCTAATATATAAGCAGCTTCTCCAAGGTCCTTCATTGAAAAACTCTTATTCAAGTAGACCTTGATGCTGTCCAAGAGTTCTATATCATTTCCCATCAAAAGTATGTCATCTACATATAATATGAGAAATGCTACAGAGCTCCCACTCACTTTCTTGTAAACACAGGCTTCTCCATAAGTCTGTGTGAACCCAAACGCTTTGATCATCTCATCAAAGCGAATGTTCCAACTCCGAGATGCTTGCACCAACCCATAAATCGAGCGTTGGAGCTTGCACACCTTGTCAGCATTCTTAGGTTCGACAAAACCCTCCGGCTGCATCATATACAATTCTTCCTTAAGGAAACCATTAAGGAATGCCGTTTTGACGTCCATTTGCCATATTTCATAATCGTAGAATGCGGCAATTGCTAACATGATTCGGACGGACTTCAGCTTCGCTACCGGTGAGAAAGTCTCATCGTAGTCAACCCCTTGAACTTGTCGATAACCCTTAGCGACAAGCCGAGCTTTATAGATGGTCACATTACCATCCGCGTCTGTCTTCCTCTTAAAGATCCATTTATTTTCTATGGCTCGCCGTTCTACGGGCAAGTCAGTCAAAGTCCATACTTTGTTTTCATACATGGATCCTATCTCGGATTTCATGGCTTCTAGCCATTTGTCGGAATCCGGTCCCGCCATCGCTTCTTCATAGTTCGAAGGTTCACCGTTGTCTAACAACATGATTTCCAAGACAGGGTTGCCGTACCACTCTGGTGCGGAACGTGTCCTTGTGGACCTTCGAATTTCAGTAGGAGCTAGATCAGAAGTATCTTGATCATTATCATTAACTTCCTCTCTAGTCGGTGCTGGCACCTCAGGAACATTTTCTTGAGTTGCGCCATTTTCCGGTTCAAGAGGCAATACTTCATCTAGTTCTACTTTCCTCCCACTTACTTCTTTCGAGAGAAACTCCTTCTCTAGAAAGGATCCATTCTTGGCAACAAAGACCTTGCCTTCAGATCTGAGGTAGAAGGTATACCCAATAGTTTCTTTAGGGTATCCTATGAAGACGCATTTTTCCGACTTGGGTTCGAGCTTTTCAGGTTGAAGTTTCTTGACATAAGCATCGCATCCCCAAACTTTTAGAAACGACAGCTTAGGTTTCTTTCCAAACCATAATTCAAACGGTGTCGTCTCAACGGATTTCGACGGAGCCCTATTTAAAGTGAATGCGGCAGTCTCTAAAGCATAGCCCCAAAAAGATAGCGGCAGATCGGTAAGAGACATCATAGACCACACCATATCTAATAGAGTGCGATTACGACGTTCGGACACACCGTTTCGCTGAGGTGTTCCAGGCGGCGTGAGCTGTGAAACTATTCCACATTTTCTTAAGTGTGTGCCAAATTCATGACTCAAGTATTCTCCTCCACGATCTGATCGTAGAAACTTGATTTTCCTGTCACGTTGATTCTCAACCTCACTCTGAAATTCCTTGAACTTTTCAAAGGTTTCAGACTTGTGTTTCATTAAGTAAATGTATCCATATCTACTCAAATCATCAGTGAGAGTAAGAACATAACGATAGCCACCGCGAGCCTCAACACTCATTGGACCGCACACATCAGTATGTATGATTTCCAATAAGTTGGTTGCTCGCTCCATTGTTCCTGAGAACGGAGTCTTGGTCATTTTACCCATAAGGCATGGTTCGCACATGTCAAATGATTCATAATCAAGAGACTCTAAAAGTCCATCAGCATGGAGCTTCTTCATGCGTTTGACACCTATGTGACCAAGGCGGCAGTGCCACAAGTATGTGGGACTATCATTATCAACCTTACATCTTTTGGTATTCACACTAAGAACATGTGTAGCATTACGCTCGAGATTCATTAAGAATAAACCATTCACCATAGGAGCATGACCATAAAACATATCTCTCATATAAATGGAACAACCATTATTCTCGGATTTAAATGAGTAGCCATCTCGAATTAAACGAGATCCCGATACAATGTTCATGCTCAAAGCTGGCACTAAATAACAATTATTGAGGTTTAAAACTAATCCCATAGGTAAATGAAGAGGCAGCGTGCCGACGGCGATCACATCGACCTTGGAACCATTCCCGACGCGCATCGTCACCTCGTCCTTCGCCAGTCTCCATTTATTCTGCAGCTCCTGCTTTGAGTTACAAATGTGAGCAACTGCACCGGTATCAAATACCCAAGAGCTACTACGAGTACTGGTTAGGTACACATCAATTACATGTATATCACATATACCTTTTGTTTTGCCGGCCTTCTTGTCCGCTAAGTATTTGGGGCAATTTCGCTTCCAGTGACCACTTCCCTTGCAATAAAAACATTCAGTCTCGGGCTTGGGTCCATTCTTTGGCTTCTTCCCGGCAGCTTGCTTGCCGGGCGCGGCAACTTCCTTGCCGTCCTTCTTGAAGGCTTTCTTACCCTTGCCCTTCTTGAACTTAGTGGTTTTATTGACCATTAACACCTGATGTTCCTTCTTGACTTCTACCTCTGCTGATTTCAGCATAGCAAATACCTCAGGAATGGTCTTTTCCATCCCCTGCATATTGAAGTTCATCACAAAGCTCTTGTAGCTTGGTGGAAGCGACTGGAGGATTCTGTCAATGACCGCATCATCCGGGAGATTAACTCCTAGCTGAGTCAAGCGGTTATGTAATCCAGACATCGTGAGTATGTGCTCACTGACAGAACTGTTTTCCTCCATCTTACAGCTGAAGAACTTGTCGGAGACCTCATATCTCTCGACCCGGGCATGAGCTTGGAAAACCATTTTCAGCTCTTCGAACATCTCATATGCTCCATGTCTCTCAAAACGCTTTTGGAGCCCCGGTTCTAAACTGTAAAGCATGCCGCACTGAACGAGGGAGTAGTCATCGGTGCGTGCCTGCCAAGCGTTCATAACGTCTTGTTCAGCAGGTAGGACAGGTGCGTCACCCAGCGGTGCTTGTAGGACATAATCTTTCTTGGCAGCTATGAGGATGATCCTCAGGTTCCGGACCCAGTCCGTATAGTTGCTACCATCGTCTTTCAGCTTGGTTTTCTCTAGGAACGCGTTGAAGTTGAGGACTACGTGGGCCATTTGATCTACAAGACATATTGTAAAATATTTTTAGACTAATGTTCATGATAGTAAAGTTCATCTAATCAAATTATATAATGAACTCCCACTTAGATTAGACATCCCTCTAGTCATCTAAGTATTGCATGATCCGAGTTAACTAGGCCGTGTCCGATCATCACGTGAGACGGACTAGTCAACGTCGGTGAACATCTTTATGTTGATCGCATCTTCTATACGACTCATGCTCGACCTTTCGGTCTTCTGTGTTCCGAGGCCATGTCTATGCACATGCTAGGCTCGTCAAGTTAACCCTAAGTGTTTTGCATGTGTAAAACTGTCTTACACCCGTTGTATGTGAACGTAAGAATCTATCACACCCGATCATCACGTGGTGTTTCGAAACTACGAGCTTTAGCAACGGTGCACAGTTAGGGGGAACACTTCTTGAAATTATTATGAGGGATCATCTTATTTACTACCGTCGTTCTAAGTAAACAAGATGCAAAAACATGATAAACATCACATGCAATCAAATAATAAATGTGACATGATATGGCCAATATCACGTAGCTCCTTTGATCTCCATCTTGGGGCTCCATGATCATCTTGTCACCGGCTTGACACCATGATCTCCATCATCATGATCTTCATCATCATGTCTCCATGAAGTTGCTCGCCAACTATTACTTCTACTACTATGGCTAACGCGTTTAGCAATAAAGTAAAGTAATTTACATGGCGTTTCTCAATGACACGCAGGTCATATAAAAGAATAAAGACAACTCCTATGGCTCCTGCCGGTTGTCATACTCATCGACATGCAAGTCGTGATCCCTATTACAATAGCATGAACATCTCATACATCACATATAGATCATTCATCATTCATCACAACTTTGGCCATATCATATCACAAACCACTTGCTGCAAAAACAAGTTAGACGTCCTCTAATTGTTGTTGCAAGTTTTACGTGGCTGAATTAGGGTTCTAGCAAGAACGTTTTCTTACCTACGTTAAAGCCACAACGTGATTTGTCAACTTCTATTTACCCTTCATAAGGACCCTGTTCATCGAATCCGCTCCAACTAAAGTGGGAGAGACAGACACCCGCCAGCCACCTTATGCAACTAGTGCATGTTAGTCGGTGGAACCGGTCTCACGTAAGCGTACGTGTAAGGTTGGTCCGGGCCGCTTCATCCCACAATACCGCTGAAGCAAGAAAAGACTAGTAGCGGCAAGAAAGTTGACAAATCCACGCCCACAACAAATTGTGTTCTACTCGCGCAAGAAGAACTACGCATAGACCTAGCTCATGATGCCACTGTTGGGGAATGTTGCAGAAAACAAAAAATTTCCTACTCGTTTCACCAAGATCATCTAGGAGTTCATCTAGCAACGAGTCAAGGGAGTGAGTTTGCATCTACATACCACTTGTAGATCACGAGCGGAAGCGTTCGTTAGAACGAGGTTGAAGTAGTCGTACTCGACGTGATTCCGATCACCGATGACCAAGCGCTGAAAGAACAGCGCCTCCGCGTTCAACACACGTACGGGACGATGGCGTCTCCTCCGTCTTGATCCAGCAAGGATGAAGGAGAGGTTGAGGAAGACAACTCCAATGGCAGCACGACGGCGTGGTGCAATTGGTACAGCAGTTCTCCGGCAGGGCTTCGCCGAGCAAAGACGGAGAAAGAGAGGAGTTGGGGAGGGGAGGGGCTGCGCCTTTAATTGTGTGTTGCAGCCCTCCCCTCACCCCTCTATATATAGGAGGAGAGGGCAAGGGGGGTCGGCCACCTAGGGGAAACCCTAGATGGGGCGGCGGCCAAAGGGGAGGAGGAAAGGGTGGCTTGCCCCCCAAGCTAGGGGGGCGCCCCCTTCTCCCCTTTAGGGTTTCCCCTCCCCAAACCCTAGCCGCATGGGCCTAGGTGGGGAGGCGCGCCCAGCCCACTAGGGGCTGGCTCCCTCTCCCACTTAACCCATGTGGCCCCCCCGGGAGGGGTGGCCCCTCCCGGTGGACCCCCGGAACCCTCCCGGTGGCCCCGGTACAATACCGGCATGCCCCCGAAACTTTCCGGAGTCCGTTTAACCACTTTCCATATATAAATCTTTACCTCTGGACCATTCCGGAACTCCTCGTGACGTCTGGGATCTCATCCGGGACTCCGAACAACATTCGGTAATCACATACTTGTCTTCCTAATAACCCTAGCATCACCGAACCTTAAGTGTGTAGACCCTACGGGTTCGGGAGACATGTAGAAATGACCGAGACGATCTCAGGTCAATAACCAACAGCGGGATCTGGATACCCATGTTGGCTCCCACATGCTCCACGATGTTCTCATCGGATGAACCACGATGTCGAGGATTCAATCAACCCCGTATGCAATTCCCTTTGTCTATCGATATATTACTTGCCCGAGATTCGATCATCGGTATCCCAATACCTCGTTCAATCTCGTTACCGGCAAGTCACTTTACTCGTACCGTAATGCATGATCCCGTGACCAGACACTTGGTCACTTTGAGCTCATTATGATGATGCATTACCGAGTGGGCCCAGTGATACCTCTCCGTCATACGGAGTGACAAATCCCAGTCTTGATCCGTGTCAACCCAACAGATACTTTCGGAGATACCCGTAGTCTACCTTTATAGTCACCCAGTTACGTTGTGACGTTTGGTATACCCAAAGCACTCCTACGGTATCCGGGAGTTACACGATCTCATGGTCTAAGGAAAAGATACTTGACATTGCAAAACTCTAGCAAAACGAACTACACGATCTTTATGCTATGTTTAGGATTGGGTCTTGTCCATCACATCATTCTCCTAATGATGTGATCTCGTTATCAATGACATCTTATGTCCATAGCCAGGAAACCATGACTATCTGTTGATTAACGAGCTAGTCAACTAGAGGCTTACTAGGGACATGTTGGTGTCTGTTATTCACACATGTATTACGATTTCCGGATAACACAATTATAGCATGAATAAAGACAATTATCATGAACAAGGAAATATAATAATAATGCTTTTATTATTGCCTCTAGGGCATATTTCCAACAATTCTGGTGTTGATCATGTTTTGCCCTAGGGAGAGGTTTAGTCAACGGATCTGCTACATTCAGGTCCGTATGTACTTTACAAATATCTATGTCTCCATCTTGAACATTTTCACGAAAGGAGTTGAAGCGACGCTTGATGTGCCTTGTCTTCTTGTGAAACCTGGGCTCCTTGGCGAGTGCAATAGCTCCAGTGTTGTCACAGAAGAGCTTGATCGGCCCCGATGCATTGGGTATGACTCCTAGGTTGGTGATGAACTCCTTCACCCAGATTGCTTCATGTGCTGCCTCCGAGGCTGCCATGTACTCCGCTTCACATGTAGATCCCGCCACGACGCTCTGCTTGCAACTGCACCAGCTTACTGCCCCACCATTCAAAATATACACGTATCCGGTTTGTGACTTAGAGTCATCCAGATCTGTGTCGAAGCTAGCGTCGACGTAACCCTTTACGACGAGCTCTTTGTCACCTCCATAAACGAGAAACATTTCCTTAGTCCTTTTCAGGTACTTCAGGATATTCTTGACCGCTGTCCAGTGTTCCTTGCCGGGATTACTTTGGTACCTTCCTACCAAACTTACGGCAAGGTTTACATCAGGTCTGGTACACAGCATGGCATACATAATAGAACCTATGGCTGAGGCATAGGGGATGACACTCATCTCTTCTATATCTTCTGCCGTGGTCGGACATTGAGCTAAGCTCAATTTCACACCTTGCAGCACATGCAAGAACCCCTTCTTAGACTGATCCATATTGAACTTCTTCAATATCTTATCAAGGTATGTGCTTTGTGAAAGACCTATGAGGCGTCTTGATCTATCTCTATAGATCTTGATGCCTAATATATAAGCAGCTTCTCCAAGGTCCTTCATTGAAAAACTCTTATTCAAGTAGGCCTTAATGCTGTCCAAGAGTTCTGTATCATTTCCCATCAAAAGTATGTCATCTACATATAGTATGAGAAATGCTACAGAGCTCCCGCTCACTTTCTTGTAAACGCAGGCTTCTCCATCAGTCTGCGTAAACCCAAACGCTTTGATCATCTCATCAAAGCGAATGTTCCAACTCGGAGATGCTTGCACCAGCCCATAAATCGAGCGTTGGAGCTTTCACACCTTGTCAGCATTCTTAGGATCGACAAAACCTTCCGGCTGCATCATATACAATTCTTCTTTAAGGAAACCATTAAGGAATGCCGTTTTGACGTCCATTTGCCATATCTCATAATCGTAGAATGCGGCAATTGCTAACATGATTTGGACGGACTTCAGCTTCACTACCGGTGAGAAAGTCTCATCGTAGTCAACCCCTTGAACTTGTTGATAACCCTTAGCGACAAGCCGAACTTTATAGATGGTCACATTACCATCCGCGTCTGTCTTCTTCTTAAAAATCCATTTATTTTCTATGGCTCACCGTTCAACGGGCAAGTCAGTCAAAGTCCATACTTTGTTTTCATACATGGATCCTATCTCGGATTTCATGGCTTCTAGCCATTTGTCGGAATCCGGGCCCGCCATCGCTTCTTCATAGTTCGAAGGTTCACCGTTGTCTAACAACATGATTTCCAAGACAGGGTTGCCGTACCACTCTGGTGCGGAACGTGTCCTTGTGGACCTTTGAAGTTCAGTAGCAACTTGATCTAAAGTTTCATGATCATCATCATTAACTTCCTCTCTAGTCGGTGCAGGCACCTCAGGAACATTTTCTTGAGTTGCGCCATTTTCCGGTTCAAGAGGTAATACTTCATCAAGTTCTACTTTCCTCCCACTCACTTCTTTCGAGAGAAACTCCTTCTCTAGAAAGAATCCATTCTTGGCAACAAAGATCTTGCCCTCGGATCTGAGGTAGAAGGTATACCCAACAGTTTCTTTAGGGTATCCTATGAAGACGCATTTTTCCGACTTGGGTTCGAGCTTTTCAGGTTGAAGTTTCTTGACATAAGCATCGCATCCCCAAACTTTCAGAAACGACATCTTAGGTTTCTTCCCAAACCATAATTCATACGGTGTCGTCTCAACGGATTTCGACGGAGCCCTATTTAAAGTGAATGCGGCAGTCTCTAAAGCATAGCCCCAAAAAGATAGCGGTAAATCGGTAAGAGACATCATAGACCGCACCATATCTAATAGAGTGCGATTACGACGTTCGGACACACCGTTACGCTGAGGTGTTCCAGGCGGCGTGAGTTGTGAAACTATTCCACATTTTCTTAAGTGTGTGCCAAATTCATGACTCAAGTATTCTCCTCCACGATGTGATCGTAGAAACTTGATTTTCTTGTCACGTTGATTCTCAACCTCATTCTGAAATTCCTTGAACTTTTCAAAGGTTTCAGACTTGTGTTTCATCAAGTAGACATACCCATATCTACTCAAGTCATCAGTGAGGGTGAGAGCATAACGATAGCCACCACGAGCCTCAACACTCATTGGACCGCACACATCAGTATGTATGATTTCCAATAAGTTGGTTGCTCGCTCCATTGTTCCTGAGAACGGAGTCTTGGTCATTTTACCCATAAGGCATGGTTCGCATGTGTCAAATGATTCATAATCAAGAGACTCTAAAAGTCCATCTGCATGGAGCTTCTTCATGCATTTGACACCTATGTGACCAAGGCGGCAGTGCCACAAGTATGTGGAACTATCATTATCAACCTTACATCTTTTGGTACTCACACTATGAACATGTGTAGCATTACGTTCGAGATTCATAAAGAATAAACCATTCACCATAGGAGCATGACCATAAAACATATCTCTCATATAAATAGAACAACCATTATTCTCGGATTGAAATGAGTAGCCATCTCGAATTAAATGAGATCCCGATACAATGTTCATGCTCAAAGCCGGCACTAAATAACAATTATTGAGGTTTAAAACTAATCCTGTAGGTAAATGTAGAGGCAGCGTGCCGACGGCGATCACATCGAACTTGGAACCATTCCCGACGCGCATCGTCACCTCGTCCTTCGCCAGTCTCCGCTTATTCCGCAGCTCCTGCTTTGAGTTACAAATGTGAGCAACTGCACCGGTATCAAATACCCAAGAGCTACTACGATTACTGGTAAGGTACACATCAATTACATGTATATCACATATACCTTTCGTTTTGTTGGGGAACGTTGCAGAAAACAAAAATTTTCCTACTCGTTTCACCAAGATCATCTAGGAGTTCATCTAGCAACGAGTCACGAGATGCATCTACATACCTTTGTAGATCGCGAGCGGAAGCGTTCATTAGAACGAGGTTGATGTTGTCGAACACGACGTGATCCAAATCACCGATGACCAGCGCCGAACGGACGGCACCTCCGCGTTCAACACACGTACGGGACGGGAGACGTCTCCTCCTTCTTGATCCAGCAAGGGGAGAGGAGAGGTTGACGAAGATCCAGCAGCACGACGGCGTGGTGGTGGATGCAGGGCGTCACGACAGCAGGGCTTCGCCGTGTACTACGAGAAAGGCAGAAGTAACAGGGGAGAGGGAAGCACCAAAAGCGTGGGGATCAAGTCCCTCCTCTCCCCCACTATATATAGGGGTGCCAGGGGGGCGCCGGCCCTGGTAGATGGGATCTACCAGGGGGGGCGGCGGCCAGGGGTGGGGGGCTTGCCCCCCAAGCAAGGGGGCGCCCCCTTTAGGGTCCCCCCCCAACCCTAGGCGCATGGGCCTTGGGGGGGCTGGCGCCCCAGCCCACTATGGGCTGGGTTCCCTCCTATTTCAGCCCAAGGGGCCCTCCGGGATAGGTGGCCCCACCCGGTGGACCCCCGGGACCCTTCCGGTGGTTCCGGTACAATACCGGGTACCCCGAAACTTGTCCCGATGGCCGAAACTGCACATCCTATATATAATTCTTTACCTCCGGACCATTCCGGAACTTCTCGTGACGTCCGGGATCTCATCCGGGACCCCGAACAACATTCGGGTTACTGCATATACTTATCTTCACAACCCTAGCGTCACCGAACCTTAAGTGTGTAGACCCTACGGGTTCGGGAGACATGCAGACATGACCGAGACGATCTCAGGTCAATAACCAACAGCGGGATCTGGATACCCATGTTGGCTCCCACATGCTCCACGATGTTCTCATCGGATGAACCACGATGTCGAGGATTCAATCAACCCCGTATGCAATTTCCTTTGTCTATCGATATATTACTTGCCCGAGATTCGATCGTCGGTATCCCAATACCTCGTTCAATCTCGTTACCGGCAAGTCACTTTACTCGTACCGTAATGCATGATCCCGTGACTAGACACTTGGTCACTTTGAGCTCATTATGATGATGCATTACTGAGTGGGCCCAGTGATACCTCTCCGTCATACGGAGTGACAAATCCCAGTCTTGATCCGTGTCAACCCAACAGACACTTTCAGAGATACCCGTAGTATACCTTTATAGTCACCCAGTTACGTTGTGACGTTTGGTACACCCAAAGCACTCCTACGGTATCCGGGAGTTACACGATCTCATGGTCTAAGGAAAAGATACTTGACATTGCGAAACTCTAGCAAAACGAACTACACGATCTTTATGCTATGTTTAGGATTGGGTCTTGTCCATCACATCATTCTCCTAATGTTGTGATCTCGTTATCAAAGACATCCAATGTCCATAGCCAGGAAACCATGATTATCTATTGATTAACGAGCTAGTCAACTAGAGGCTTACTAGGGACATGTTGGTGTCTGTTATTCACACATGTATTACGATTTTCGGATAACACAATTATAGCATGAATAAAGACAATTACCATGAACAAGGAAATATAATAATAATGCTTTTATTATTGCCTCTAGGGCATATTTCCAACAGTCTCCCACTTGCACTAGAGTCAATAATCTAGTTACATTGTGATGAATCGAACACCCATGGAATTCTGGTGTTGATCATGTTTTGCCCTAGGGAGAGGTTTAGTCAATGGATCTGCTACATTCAGGTCCGTATGTACTTTACAAATTTCTATGTCTCCATCTTGAACATCTTCACGAATGGAGTTGAAGCGACGCTTGATGTGCCTTGTCTTCTTGTGAAACCTGGGCTCCTTGGCAAGTGCAATAGCTCCAGTGTTGTCACAGAAGAGCTTGATCGGCCCCGACGCATTGGGTATGACTCCGAGGTCGGTGATGAACTCCTTCACCCATATTGCTTCATGTGCTGCCTCCGAGGCTGCCATGTATTCCGCTTCACATGTAGATCCCGCCACGACGCTTTGCTTGCAACTGCACCAGCTTACTGCCCCTCCATTCAAAATATACACGTATCCGGTTTGTGAATTTGAGTCATCCAGATCTGTGTCGAAGCTAGCGTCGATGTAACCCTTTACGACGAGCTCTTCGTCACCTCCATAAACGAGAAACATCTCCTTAGTCCTTTTCAGGTACTTCAGGATATTCTTGACCGCTGTCCAGTGTTCCTTGCCGGGATTACTTTGGTATCTTCCTACCAAACTTACGGCAAGGTTTACATCAGGTCTGGTACACAGCATGGCATACATAATAGAACCTATGGCTGAGGCATAGGGGATGACACTCATCTCTTCTATTTCTTCTGCCGTGGTCGGACTTTGAGCCGAGCTCAATTTCATACCTTGCAGTACAGGCAAGAATCCCTTCTTAGACTGATCCATATTGAACTTCTTCAATATCTTATCAAGGTATGTGCTTTGTGAAAGACCTATGAGGCGTCTTGATCTATCTCTATAGATCTTGATGCCTAATATATAAGCAGCTTCTCCAAGGTCCTTCATTGAAAAACTCTTATTCAAGTAGGCCTTGATGCTGTCCAAGAGTTCTGTATCATTTCCCATCAAAAGTATGTCATCTACATATAATATGAGAAATGCTACAGAGCTCCCACTCACTTTCTTGTAAACACAGGCTTCTCCATAGGTCTGTGTAAACCCAAACGCTTTGATCATCTCATCAAAGCGAATGTTCCAACTCCGAGATGCTTGCACCAGCCCATAAATCGAGCGTTGGAGCTTGTATACCTTGTCAGCATTCTTAGGATCGACAAAACCTTCCGGCTGCATCATATACAATTCTTCCTTAAGGAAACCATTAAGGAATGCCGTTTTGACGTCCATTTGCCATATTTCATAGTCGTAAAACACGGCAATTGCTAACATGATTCGGACGGACTTCAGCTTCGCTACCGGTGAGAAAGTCTCATCATAGTCAACCCCTTGAACTTGTCGGTAACCCTTAGCGACAAGCCGAGCCTTATAGATGGTCACATTACCATCCGCGTCTGTCTTCTTCTTAAAGATCCATTTATTTTCTATGGCTCGCCGTTCAACAGGCAAGTCAGTCAAAGTCCATACTTCGTTTTCATACATGGATCCTATCTCGGATTTCATGGCTTCTAGCCATTTGTCGGAATCCGGGCCCGCCATCGCTTCTTCATAGTTCGAAGGTTCACCGTTGTCTAACAACATGATTTCCAAGACAGGGTTGGCGTACCACTCTGGTGCGGAACGTGTCCTTGTGGACCTTCGAATTTCAGTAGAAGCTAGAGCAGAAGTATCTTGATCATTATCATTAACATCCTCTCTAGTCGGTGCTGGCACCTCAGGAACATTTTCTTGAGTTGCGCCATTTTCCGGTTCAAGAGGCAATACTTCATCTAGTTCTACTTTCCTCCCACTTACTTCTTTCGAGAGAAACTCCTTCTCTAGAAAGGATCCATTCTTGGCAACAAAGACCTTGCCTTCGGATCTGAGGTAGAAGGTATACCCAATAGTTTCTTTAGGGTATCCTATGAAGACGCATTTTTCCGACTTGGGTTCGAGCTTTTCAGGTTGAAGTTTCTTGACATAAGCATCGCATCCCCAAACTTTTAGAAACGACAGCTTAGGTTTCTTCCCAAACCATAATTCATACGGTGTCATCTCAACGGATTTTGACGGAGCCCTATTTAAAGTGAATGCGGCAGTCTCTAAAGCATAGCCCCAAAAAGATAGCGGTAAATCGGTAAGAGACATCATAGACCGCACCATATCTAATAGAGTGCGATTATGACGTTCGGACACACCGTTACGCTGAGGTGTTCCAGGCGGCGTTAGTTGTGAAACTATTCCACATTTTCTTAAGTGTGTGCCAAATTCATGACTCAAGTATTCTCCTCCACGATCTGATCGTAGAAACTTGATCTTCCTGTCACGTTGATTCTCAACCTCACTCTGAAATTCCTTAAACTTTTCAAAGGTTTCAGACTTGTGTTTCATTAAGTAGACATACCCATATCTACTCAAGTCATCAGTGAGAGTGAGAACATAACGATAGCCACCGCGAGCCTCAACACTCATTGGACCGCACACATCAGTATGTATGATTTCCAATAAGTTGGTTGCTCGCTCCATTGTTCCTGAGAACGGAGTCTTGGTCATTTTACCCATGAGGCATGGTTCGCACGTGTCAAATGATTCATAATCAAGAGACTCTAAAAGTCCATCTGCATGGAGCTTCTTCATGCGTTTGACACCTATGTGACCAAGGCGGCAGTGCCACAAGTATGTGGGACTATCGTTATTAACCTTACATCTTTTGGTATTCACACTATGAACATGTGTAGCATTACGCTTGAGATTCATTAAGAATAAACCATTCACCATAGGAGCATGACCATAAAACATATCTCTCATATAAATGGAACAACCATTATTCTCGGATTTAAATGAGTAGCCATCTCGAATTAAACGAGATCCCGATACAATGTTCATGCTCAAAGCTGGTACTAAATAACAATTATTGAGGTTTAAAACTAATCCCGTAGGTAAATGAAGAGGCAGCGTGCCGACGGCGATCACATCGACCTTGGAACCATTCCCGACGCGCATCGTCACCTCGTCCTTCGCCAGTCTCCGTTTATTTCGCAGCTCCTGCTTTGAGTTACAAATGTGAGCAACTGCACCGGTATCAAATACCCAAGAGCTACTACGAGCACTGGTTAGGTACACATCAATTACATGTATATCACATATACCTTTTGTTTTGCCGGCCTTCTTGTCCGCTAAGTATTTGGGGCAATTCCGCTTCAAGTGACCACTTCCCTTGCAATAAAAACACTCAGTCTCGGGCTTGGGTCCATTCTTTGGCTTCTTCCCGGCAGCTTGCTTGCCGGGCGCGGCAACTTCCTTGCCGTCCTTCTTGAAGGCTTTCTTACCCTTGCCCTTCTTGAACTTAGTGGTTTTATTGACCATCAACACCTGATGTTCCTTCTTGACTTCTACCTCTGCTGATTTCAGCATAGCAAATACTTCAGGAATGGTCTTTTCCATCCCCTGCATATTGAAGTTCATCACAAAGCTCTTGTAGCTCGGTGGAAGCGACTGGAGGATTCTGTCAATGACCGCATCATCCGGGAGATTAACTCCCAGCTGAGTCAAGCGGTTATGCAATCCAGACATCGTGAGTATGTGCTCACTGACAGAACTGTTTTCCTCCATCTTACAGCTGAAGAACTTGTCGGAGACCTCATATCTCTCGACCCGGGCATGAGCTTGGAAAACCATTTTCAGCTCTTCGAACATCTCATATGCTCCATGTCTCTCAAAACGCTTTTGGAGCCCCGGTTCTAAACTGTAAAGCATGCCGCACTGAACGAGGGAGTAGTCATCGGTGCGTGCCTGCCAAGCGTTCATAACGTCTTGTTCAGCAGGTAGGACAGGTGCGTCACCCAGCGGTGCTTGTAGGACATAATCTTTCTTGGCAGCTATGAGGATGATCCTCAGGTTCCGGACCCAGTCCGTGTAGTTGCTGCCATCGTCTTTCAGCTTGGTTTTCTCTAGGAACGCGTTGAAGTTGAGGACTACGTTGGCCATTTGATCTATAAGACATATTGTAAATATTTTAGACTAAGTTCATGATAATTAAGTTCATCAAATCAAATTATTTATGAACTCCCACTTAGATAGACATCCCTCTTCTAGTCATCTAAGTATAACATGATCCGAGTTAACTAGGCCGTGTCCGATCATCACGTGAGACGGACTAGTCAATGTCGGTGAACATCTTCATGTTGATCGTATCTTCTATACGACTCATGCTCGACCTTTCGGTCTTCTGTGTTCCGAGGCCATGTCTGTACATGCTAGGCTCGTCAAGTCAACCTAAGTGTTTGCATGTGTAAATCTGTCTTACACCCGTTGTATGTGAATGTTAGAATCTATCACACCCGATCATCACGTGGTGCTTCGAAACAACGAACTGTCGCAACGGTGCACAGTTAGGGGGAACACTTCTTGAAATTATTATGAGGGATCATCTTATTTACTACCGTCGTTCTAAGTAAACAAGATGCAAAACATGATAAACATCACATGCAATCAAATAATAAACGTGACATGATATGGCCAATATCACATAGCTCCTTCCATCTTGGGGCTCCATGATCATCTTGTCACCGGCTTGACACCATGATCTCCATCATCATGATCTCCATCATCGTGTCTCCATGAAGTTGCTCGCCAACTATTACTTCTACTACTATGGCTAACGCGTTTAGCAATGAAGCAAAGTAATTTACATGGCGTTTCTCAATGACACGCAGGTCATATAAAAGAATAAAGACAACTCCTATGGCTCCTGCCGGTTGTCATACTCATCGACATGCAAGTCGTGATTCCTATTACAATAGCATGAACATCTCATACATCACATATAGATCATTCATCATTCATCACAACTTTGGCCATATCATATCACGAACCACTTGCTGCAAAAACAAGTTAGACGTCCTCTAATTGTTGTTGCAAGTTTTACGTGGCTGAATTAGGGTTCTAGCAAGAACGTTTTCTTACCTACGTGAAAGCCACAACGTGATTTGTCAACTTCTATTTACCCTTCATAAGGACCCTGTTCATCGAATCCGCTCCAGCTAAAGTGGGAGAGACAGACACCCGCCAACCACCTTATGCAACTAGTGCATGTTAGTCGGTGGAACCGGTCTCACGTAAGCGTACGTGTAAGGTTGGTCCGGGCCGCTTCATCCCACAATACCGCTGAAGCAAGAAAAGACTAGTAGCGGCAAGAAGGTTGACAAATCCACGCCCACAACGAATTGTGTTCTACTCGCGCAAGAAGAACTACGCATAGACCTAGCTCATGATGCCACTGTTGGGGAACGTTGCAGAAAACAAAAATTTTCCTACTCGTTTCACCAAGATCATCTAGGAGTTCATCTAGCAACGAGTCACGAGATGCATCTACATACCTTTGTAGATCGCGAGCGGAAGCGTTCGTTAGAACGAGGTTGATGTTGTCGAACACGACGTGATCCAAATCACCGATGACTAGCGCCGAACGGACGGCACCTCCGCGTTCAACACACGTACGGGGCGGGAGACGTCTCCTCCTTCTTGATCCAGCAAGGGGAGAGGAGAGGTTGACGAAGATCCAGCAGCACGACGGCGTGGTGGTGGATGCAGGGCGTCACGACAGCAGGGCTTCGCCGTGTACTACGAGAAAGGGAGAAGTAACAGGGGAGAGGGAAGCACCAAAAGCGTGGGGATCAAGTCCCTCCTCTCCCCCACTATATATAGGGGTGCCAGGGGGGCGCCGGCCCTGGTAGATGGGATCTACCAGGGGGGCGGCGGCCAGGGGTGGGGGGCTTGCCCCCCAAGCAAGGGGGCGCCCCCTTTAGGGTTCCCCCCCCCAACCCTAGGCGCATGGGCCTTGGGGGGGCTGGCGCCCCAGCCCACTATGGGCTGGGTTCCCTCCTATTTCAGCCCAAGGGGCCCTCCGGGATAGGTGGCCCCACCCGGTGGACCCCCGGGACCCTTCCGGTGGTCCCGGTACAATACCGGGTACCCCGAAACTTGTCCCGATGGCCGAAACTGCACATCCTATATATAATTCTTTACCTCCGGACCATTCCGGAACTTCTCGTGACGTCCGGGATCTCATCCGGGACCCCGAACAACATTCGGGTTACTGCATATACTTATCTTCACAACCCTAGCGTCACCGAACCTTAAGTGTGTAGACCCTACGGGTTCGGGAGACATGCAGACATGACCGAGACGATCTCAGGTCAATAACCAACAGCGGGATCTGGATACCCATGTTGGCTCCCACATGCTCCACGATGTTCTCATCGGATGAACCACGATGTCAAGGATTCAATCAACCCCGTATGCAATTCCCTTTGTCTATCGATATATTACTTGCCCGAGATTCGATCGTCGGTATCCCAATACCTCGTTCAATCTCGTTACCGGCAAGTCACTTTACTCGTACCGTAATGCATGATCCCGTGACCAGACACTTGGTCACTTTGAGCTCATTATGATGATGCATTACCGAGTGGGCCCAGTGATACCTCTCCGTCATACGGAGTGACAAATCCCAGTCTTGATCCGTGTCAACCCAACAGACACTTTCAGAGATACCCGTAGTATACCTTTATAGTCACCCAGTTACGTTGTGACGTTTGGTACACCCAAAGCACTCCTACGGTATCCGGGAGTTACACGATCTCATGGTCTAAGGAAAAGATACTTGACATTGCGAAACTCTAGCAAAACGAACTACACGATCTTTATGCTATGTTTAGGATTGGGTCTTGTCCATCACATCATTCTCCTAATGATGTGATCTCGTTATCAATGACATCCAATGTCCATAGCCAGGAAACCATGATTATCTGTTGATTAACGAGCTAGTCAACTAGAGGCTTACTAGGGACATGTTGGTGTCTGTTATTCACACATGTATTACGATTTCCGGATAACACAATTATAGCATGAATAAAGACAATTACCATGAACAAGGAAATATAATAATAATGCTTTTATTATTGCCTCTAGGGCATATTTCCAACACGTTTTGCCGGCCTTCTTGTCCGCTAGGTATTTGGGGCAGTTCCGCTTCCAGTGACCGCTTCCCTTGCAATAAAAGCACTCAGTCTCGGACTTGGGTCCATTCTTTGGCTTCTTCCCGGCAGCTTGCTTGCCAGGCGCGGCAACTCCCTTGCCGTCCTTCTTGAAGTTCTTTTTACCCTTGCCCTTCTTGAACTTATTGGTTTTATTCACCATCAACACTTGATGTTCCTTCTTGACTTCTACCTCTGCTGATTTCAGCATTGCAAATACCTCAGGAATGGTCTTTTCTATCCCCTGCATATTGAAGTTCATCACAAAGCTCTTGTAGCTTGGTGGAAGCGACTGGAGGATTCTGCCAATGACCGCGTCATCCGGGAGATTAACTCCCAGCTGAGTCAAGCGGTTATGTAACCCAGACATAGTGAGTATGTGCTCACTGACAGAACTATTTTCCTCCATCTTACAGCTGAAGAACTTGTCGGAGACCTCATATCTCTCGACCCGGGCATGAGCTTGGAAAACCATTTTCAGCTCTTCGAACATCTCATATGCTCCATGTCTCTCAAAACGCTTTTGGATCCCCGGCTCTAAGCTGTAAAGCATGCCGCACTGAACGAGGGAGTAGTCATCAACACGTGTCTGCCAAGCGTTCATAACGTCTTGGTTCTGTGGGATGCGTGGATCACCTAGCGGTGCTTGAGGACATAATCTTTCTTGGCAGCTATGAGGATGATCCTCAGGTTTTGGACCCAGTCCGTATAGTTGCTGCCATCGTCTTTCAGCTTGGTTTTCTCTAGGAACGCGTTGAAGTTGAGGACAACGTTGGCCATTTGATCTACAAGACATATTGTAAAGATTTTAGACTAAGTTCATGATAATTAAGTTCATCTAATCAAATTATCCAATGAACTCTCACTTAGATAGACATCCCTCTTCTAGTCATCTAAGTATAACATGATCCGAGTCAACTAGGCCGTGTCCGATCATCACGTGAGACGGACTAGTCAACATCGGTGAACATCTTCATGTTGATCGTATCTTCTATACAACTCATGCTCGACCTTTCGGTCTTCTGTATTCCGAGGCCATGTCTGTACATGCTAGGCTCGTCAAGTCAACCTAAGTGTTTTGCATGTGTAAATCTGTCTTACACCCGTTGTATGCGAACGTTAGAATCTATCACACCCGATCATCACGTGGTGCTTCGAAACAACGAACTGTCGCAACGGTGCACAGTTAGGGGGAACACTTGCTTGAAATTATTATGAGGGATCATCTTATTTACTACCGTCGTTCTAAGTAAACAAGATGCAAAACATGATAAACATCACATGCAATCAAATAATAATAGTGACATGATATGGCCAATATCACATAGCTCCTTTGATCTCCATCTTGGGGCTCCATGATCATCTTGTCACCGGCTTGACACCATGATCTCCATCATCATGATCTCCATCATCGTGTCTCCATGAAGTCGCTCGCCAACTATTACTTCCACTACTATGGCTAACGTGTTTAGCAATAAAGTAAAGTAATTTACATGGCGTTTCTCAATGACACGCAGGTCATACAAAAATAAAGACAACTCCTATGGCTCCTGCCGGTTGTCATACTCATCGACATGTAAGTCGTGATTCCTATTACAATAGAATGAACATCTCATACATCACATATATGTAATTCATCATTCATCACAACTTTGGCCATATCATATCACAAAGCACTTGCTACAAAAACAAGTTAGACGTCCTCTACTTGTTGTTGCAAGTTTTACGTGGCTGGAATAGGGTTCTAGCAAGAACGTTTTCTTACCTACGTGAAAGCCACAACGTGATTTGTCAACTTCTATTTACCCTTCATAAGGACCCTTTTCATCGAATCCGCTCCAACTAAAGTAGGAGAGACAGTCACCCACCAGCCACCTTATGCAACTAGTGCATGTTAGTCGGTGGAACCGGTCTCACGTAAGCGTACGTGTAAGGTTGGTCCGGGCCGCTTCATCCCACAATACCGTTGAAGCAAGATAAGACTAGTAGCGGCAAGAAAGTTGACAACATCTACGCCCACAACAAATTGTGTTCTACTCGCGCAAGAAGAACTACGCATAGACCTAGCTCATGATGCCACTGTTGGGGAACGTTGCAGAAAACAAAAAATTTCCCACGGTTTCACCAAGATCCATCGATGAGTTCATCTAGCAATGAGTGATCGGATGCATCTACATACCTTTGTAGATCGCGAGCGGAAGTGTTCAAAGAACGGGGATGAGGTAGTCGTACACGACGTGATCCAAATCACCGGAGATCCTAGCGCCGAACGGACGGCACCTCCGCGTTCAACACACGTACGGACCGGATGACGTCTCCTCCTTCTTGATCCAGGAAGGGGAGAGGAGAGGTTGAGGAAGATGGCTCCAGCAGCAGCACGACGGCGTGGTGGTGATGGAGCTGCAGTACTCCGTCAGGGCTTCGCCAAGCACTATGGAGGAGGAGGAGGTGTTGGAGAGGGAGAGGGAGGCAACCAAAGGCGTGGTTTTAAGAGGCCCTCCTTCCCTCACTATATATAGGGGGACCTAGGGGGCGCCGGCCCTAGGAGATCCAATCTCCTAGGGAGGCGGCGGCCAAGGAGGTTTCCCTCCCCCCCAAGGCACCTAGGGGTGCCTTCCACTTGTGGGACTCTTCCCTTTTTGAAACCCTAGGCGCATGGGCCTGTTGGGGCTGGTGCCCTTGGCCCATGTAGGCCAAGGCGCACCCCCTACAGTCCATGTGGCCCCCCGGGGCAGGTGGCCCCACCCGGTGGACCCCCGGGACCCTTCCGCTGGTCTCGGTACAATACCGGTGACCCCGAAACTTGTCCTGATGGCCGAAATAGCACTTCCTATATATAATTCTTTACCTCCGGACCATTCCGGAACTCCTCGTGACATCCGGGGTCTCATTCGGGACTCCGAACAACATTCGGGTTACTGCATATACATATCCCTACAACCCAAGCGTCACCGAACCTTAAGTGTGTAGACCCTACGGGTTCGGGAGACATGTAGACATGATCGAGACAACTCTCCGGTCAATAACCAACAGCGGGATCTGGATACCCATGTTGGCTCCCACATGCTCCTCGATGATCTCATCGGATGAACCACGATGTCGAGGATTCAAGCAACCCTGTATACAATTCCCTTTGTCAATCGGTATGTTACTTGCCCGAGATTCGATCGTCGGTATCCCAATACCTCGTTCAATCTCGTTACCGGCAAGTCACTTTACTCGTACCATAATGCATGATCCCATGACCAGACACTTGGTCACCTTGAGCTCATAATGATGATGCATTACCGAGTGGGCCCAGTGATACCTCTCTATCATACGGAGTGACAAATCCCAGTCTTGATCCATGTCAACCCAACAGACACTTTCGTAGATACCCGTAGTATACCTTTATAGTCACCCAGTTACGTTGTGACGTTTGGTATACCCAAAGCACTCCTACGGTATCTGGGAGTTACACGATCTCATGGTCTAAGAAAAAGATACTTGACATTGGAAAAACTGTAGCAAACGAACTATACGATCTTTATGCTATGTTTAGGATTGGGTCTTGTCCATCACATCATTCTCCTAATGATGTGATCTTGTTATCAATGACATCCAATGTCCATAGTCAGGAAACCATGATTATCTGTTGATCAACGAGCTAGTCAACTAGAGGCTTACTAGGGACATGTTGGTGTCTGTTATTCACACATGTATTACGATTTCCGGATAACACAATTATAGCATGAATAAAGACAATTATCATGAATAAGGAAATATAATAATAATGCTTTTATTATTGCCTCTAGGGCATATTTCCAACACCGACACCATTGCGACCCAGTGAAGAAGGTTTTCGAGAAGAACGCGGTCACGACAGAGTTTATTAGACTGTTGGTAATTTTAGTTTTTGATCAATTCGACTGCACGCTAGTCATATTTGTAAACTGTTGGAAATATGCCCTAGAGGCAATAATAAAATTGTTATTATTATATTTCCTTGTTCATGATAATTGTCTATTGTTCATGCTATAATTGTGTTATCCGGAAATCGTAATACATGTGTGAATATATAGACCACAACGTGTCCCTAGTAAGCCTCTAGTTGACTAGCTCGTTGATCAATAGATGGTTACGGTTTCCTGACCATGGACATCGGATGTCATTGATAACGGGATCACGTCATTAGGAGAATGATGTGATGGACAAGACCCAATCTTAAGTATAGCACAAGATCGTGTAGTTCGTTTGCTAGAGCTTTTCTAAGTGTCAAGTATCATTTCCTTAGACCATGAGAATGTGCAACTCCCGGATACCGTAGGAGTGCTTTGGGTGTACCAAACGTCACAACGTAACTGGGTGGCTATAAAGGTGCACTACAGGTATTTCCAAAAGTGTCTGTTGGGTTGGCATGAATCGAGACTGGGATTTGTCACTCCGTATGACGGAGAGGTATCTCTGGGCCCACTCGGTAATGCATTATCATAATGAGCTCAGTGTGACTAAGTAGTTGGTCAGGGGATGATGTGTTACGGAACGAGTAAAGTGACTTGCCGGTAACGAGATTGAACAAGGTATTGGGATACCGATGATCGAATCTCGGGCAAGTAACGTACCGATTGACAAAGGGAATTGAATACGTGATTGATTGAATCCTCGACATCGTGGTTCATCCGATGAGATCATCGTGGAATATGTGGGAGCCAACATGGGTATCCAGATCCCGCTGTTGGTTATTGGCCGGAGAGTTGTCTCGGTCACGTCTGCATGGTTCCCGAACCCGTAGGGTCTACACACTTAAGGTTCGATGACGCTAGGGTTGTAGAGATGTTAGTATGCGGTAACCCGAAAGTTGTTCGGAGTCCCGGATGATATCCCGGACGTCACGAGGAGTTCCGAAATGGTCCGGAGGTAAAGATTTATATATAGGAAGACCAGTTTCGGCCACCGGGAAGGTTTCGAGGGTCACCGGTATTGTACCGGGACCACCGGAAGGGTCCCGGGGGTCCACCGGGTGGGGCCACCTATCCCGGAGGGCCCCATGCGCTGAAGTGGGAAGGGAACCAGCCCCTGGTGGGCTAGTGCGCCCTCCTTGGGCCTCCCCCTGCGCCTAGGGTTAGAAACCCTAGGGGTGGGGGCGCCTCCACTTGGCTTGGGGGCCAAGCCACCCCCTTGCCCCCCATCTAGATGGGATCTAGAGGGGCCGGCGCCCCCCCTGGCCCCTATATATAGTGGATGGGAGGGAGGGCAGCCGCACCCAAGTCCCCGGCGCCTCCCTCTCCCTCCGTGACACCTCTCCCTCTCGTTGGTGCTTGGCGAAGCCCTGCCGAGATCCCGCTGCTTCCACCACCACGCCATCGTGCTGCTAGATCTCCATCAACCTATCCTCTCCCCTTGCTGGATCAAGAAGGAGGAGACGTCTCTCCCAACCGTACGTGTGTTGAATGCGGAGGTGCCGTCCGTTCGGCGCTCGGTCATCGGTGATTTGGATCACGATGAGTACGACTCCATCAACCCCGTTCTCGTGAATGCTTCCGCTCGCGATCTACAAGGGTATGTAGATGCACTCCTCTTCCCCTCGTTGCTAGATGACTCCATAGATTGATCTTTGTGATGCGTAGAAAAATTTTAAATTTCTGCTACGTTCCCCAACATAAACGATCCTTGTGCCTTTTGCAGAGAGAGTAGCACAGGATTGCGGCCGAAAGCGACTCGCCGTCTGAGACGTTGGTGAGGCCCAAGTGTTGGGGAACGTAGTAATTTCAAAAAAATTCCTACGCACACGCAAGATCATGGTGATGCATAGCAACGAGAGGGGAGAGTGTTGTCCACGTACCCTCATAGACCGAAAGCGGAAGCGTTAGCACAACGCGGTTGATGTAGTCGAACGTCTTCACGATCCGACCGATCCAAGTACCGAACGCACAGCACCTCCGAGTTCAGCACACGTTCAGCTCGATGACGTCCCGCGAACTCCGATCCAGTAGAGCTTCACGGGAGAGTTCCGTCAGCACGACGGCGTGGTGGCAGTGATGATGTTGCTACCGACGCAGGGCTTCGCCTAAGCACCGCTACGATATGACCGAGGTGGAATATGGTGGAGGGGGCACCGCACACAGCTGGGAAAGATCAACTGATCAACTTGTGTGTCTAGAGGTGCCCCCTGCCCCTGTATATAAAGGAGCAAGGGGGGAGGCCGGTCGGCCCTCTATGGGCGCGCCAGGAGGAGGAGTCCTCCTCCTAGTAGGAGTAGGACTCCCCTTTCCTACTCCTACTAGGAGGAGGAAAGGAAGGAGGAGAAGGAGAAGGAAGGAGAAGGAGGAAAAGGAGGAAAGGGGGGCCGCCCCCCTAGTCCAATTCGGTTTGGGCTAGAGGGGCCGCCCACCCTGCCTCCTCTCTTCCACCACTTGGTCCATGAGGCCCATTACTTCTTCCTCGTATTCCCGTAACTCCCCGGTACCCCCGAAAATACCGGAATCACTCGGAACCTTTCCGATGTCCGAATATAGTCGTCCAATATATCGATCTTTAGGTCTCGACAATTTCGAGACTCCTCGTCATGTCCCCGATCTCATCCGGGACTTAGAACTACCTTCGGTACATCAAATCACATAAACTCATAATACAATCGTCACCGAAACTTTAAGCGTGCGGACCCTACGGGTTCGAGAACTATGTAGACATGACCGAGACATGTCTCCGGTCAATAACCAATAGCGGAACCTGGATGCTCATATTGGCTCCCACATATTCTACGAAGATCTTTATCGGTCAGACCGCATAACAACATGCGTTGTTCCCTTTGTCATCGGTATGTTACTTGTCCGAGATTCGATCGTCAGTATCTCAATACGTAGTTCAATCTCGTTACCGGCAAGTCTCTTTACTCGTTCCATAATACATCATCCCGCAACTAACTTATTAGTTGCAATGCTTGCAAGGCTTAAGTGATGTGCATTACCGAGAGGGCCCAGAGATACCTCTCCGACAATCGGAGTGACAAATCCTAATCTCGAAATACGTCAATCCAACAAGTACCTTCGGAGACACCTGTAGAGCACCTTTATAATCACCCAGTTACGTTGTGACGTTTGGTAGCACACAAAGTGTTCCTTCGGTAAACGGGAGTTGCATAATCTTATAGTCATAGGAACATGTATAAGTTATGAAGAAAGCAATAGCAACAAACTAAACGGTCAAGTGCTAAGCTAATGGAATGGGTCAAGTCAAACACATCATTCTCGTAATGATGTGATCCCATTAATCAAATGACAACTCATGTCTATGGCTAGGAAACATAACCATCTTTGATTAACGAGCTAGTCAAGTAGAGGCATACTAGTGACACTCTGTTTGTCTATGTATTCACACATGTATTATGTTTCGGGTTAATACAATTCTAGCATGAATAATAAACATTTATCATGATATAAGGAAATAAATAATAACTTTATTATTGCCTCTAGGGCATATTTCCTTCAGTCTCCTACTTGCACTAGAGTCAATAATCTAGATTACACAGTAATGATTCTAACACCCATGGAGCCTTGGTGCTGATCATGTTTTGCTCGTGGAAGAGGCTTAGTCAGCGGGTCTGCAACATTCAGATCCGTATGTATCTTGCAAATTTCTATGTCTCCCACTTGGACTAAATCCCGATTGGAATTGAAGTGTCTCTTGATGCGCTTGGTTCTCTTGTGAAATCTGGATTCCTTCGCCAAGGCAATTGCACCAGTATTGTCACAAAAAATTTTCATTGGACCCGATGCACTAGGTATGACACCTAGATCGGATATGAACTCCTTCATCCAGACTCCTTCATTTGCTGCTTCCGAAGCAGCTATGTACTCCGCTTCACATGTAGATCCCGCCATGGCGCTTTGTTTAGAACTGCACCAACTGACAGCTCCACCGTTCAATATAAACACGTATCCGGTTTGCGATTTAGAATCGTCTGGATCAGTGTCAAAGCTTGCATCAACGTAACCATTTACGATGAGCTCTTTGTCACCTCCATATATGAGAAACATATCCTTAGTCCTTTTCAGGTACTTCAGGATGTTCTTGACCGCTGTCCAGTGATCCACTCCAGGATTACTTTGGTACCTCCCTGCTAGACTTATAGCAAGGCACACATCAGGTCTAGTACACAGCATTGCATACATGATAGAGCCTATGGCTGAAGCATAGGGAACATCTTTCATTTTCTCTCTATCTTCTGCGGTGGTCAGACATTGAGTCTTACTCAACTTCACACCTTGTAACACAGGCAAGAACCCTTTCTTTGCCTGATCCATTTTGAACTTCTTCAAAACTTTGTCAAGGTATGTGCTTTGTGAAAGTCCAATTAAGCGTCTTGATCTATCTCTATAGATCTTAATGCCCAATATGTAAGCAGCTTCACCGAGGTCTTTCATTGAAAAACTCTTATTCAAATATCCCTTTATGCTATCCAAAAATTCTATATCATTTCCAATCAATAATATGTCATCCACATATAATATCAGAAATGCTACAGAGCTCCCACTCACTTTCTTGTAAATACAGGCTTCTCCAAAAGTATGTACAAAACCAAATGCTTTGATCACACTATCAAAGCGTTTATTCCAACTCCGAGAGGCTTGCACCAGTCCATAAATGGATCGCTGGAGCTTGCACACTTTGGTAGCTCCCTTTGGATCGACAAAACCTTCTGGCTGCATCATATACAACTCTTCTTCCAGAAATCCATTCAGGAATGCAGTTTTAACATCCATTTGCCAAATTTCATAATCATAAAATGCGGCAATTGCTAACATGATTCGGACAGACTTAAGCATCACTACGGGTGAGAAGGTCTCATCGTAGTCAATCCCTTGAACTTGTCGTAAACCTTTTGCAACAAGTCGAGCTTTGTAGATAGTAACATTACCGTCAGCGTCAGTCTTCTTATTGAAGATCCATTTATTCTCAATTGCTTGCCGATCAACAGGCAAGTCAACCAAAGTCCACACTTTGTTCTCATACATGGATCCCATCTCAGAATTCATGGCTTCTAGCCATTTTGCAGAATCTGGGCTCACCATCGCTTCTTCATAGTTCGTAGGTTCATCATGATCTAGTAGCATGACCTCCAGAACAGGATTACCATACCACTCTGGTGCGGATCTTATTCTGGTTGATCTACGAGGTTCGGTAGTAACTTGATCTGAAGTTTCATGATCATTATCATTAGTTTCCTCACTAATTGGTGTAGGTGTCACAGAAACTGGTTTCTGTGATGTACTACTTTCCAATAAGGGAGTAGGTACAATTACCTCATCAAGTTCTACTTTCCTCCCACTCACTTCTTTCGAGAGAAACTCCTTCTCTAGAAAGGATCCATTCTTAGCAACGAAAGTCTTGCCTTCGGATCTGTGATAGAAGGTGTACCCAAGAGTTTCCTTTGGGTATCCTATGAAGACACATTTCTCCGATTTGGGTTCGAGCTTATCAGGTTGAAGCTTTTTCACATAAGCATCGCAGCCCCAAACTTTCAGAAACGACAACTTTGGTTTCTTGCCAAACCACAGTTCATAAGGCATCGTCTCAACAGATTTCGATGTTGCCCTATTTAACGTGAATGCAGCCGTCTCTAAAGCATAACCCCAAAACAATAGCGGTAAATCAGTAAGAGACATCATAGATCGCACCATATCTAGTAAAGTACGATTACGACGTTCGGACACACCAGTACGCTGTGGTGTTCCGGGTGGCGTGAGTTGCGAAGCTATTCCGCATTGTTTCAAATGTAGACCAAACTCGTAACTCAAATATTCTCCTCCATGATCAGATCGTAGAAACTTTGTTTTCTTGTTACGATGATTTTCAACTTCACTCTGAAATTCTTTGAACTTTTCAAATGTTTCAGACTTATGTTTCATCAAGTAGATATACCCATATCTGCTTAAATCATCTGTGAAGGTGAGAAAATAACGATATCCGCCATGAGCCTCAATATTCATCGGACCACATACATCTGTATGTATGATTTCCAACAAATCCATTTCTCTCTCCATAGTACCGGAGAACGGCGTTTTGGTCATCTTGCCGTTGAGGCACGGTTCGCAAGTACCAAGTGATTCATAATCAAGTGATTCCAAAAGTCCATCAGTATGGAGTTTCTTCATGCGCTTTACACCGATATGACCTAAATGGCAGTGCCACAAATAAGTTGCACTATCATTATCAACTCTGCATCTTTTGGTTTCAACATTATGAATATGTGTATCACTACTATCGAGATTCATCAAAAATAGACCACTCTTCAAGGGTGCATGACCATAAAAGATATTACTCATATAAATAGAACAACCATTATTCTCTGATTTAAATGAATAACCGTCTCGCATAAAACAAGATCCAGATATAATGTTCATGCTCAACGCTGGCACCAAATAACAATTATTTAGGTCTAAAACTAATCCCGAAGGTAGATGTAGAGGTAGCGTGCCGACCGCGATCACATCGACTTTGGAACCATTTCCCACGCGCATCGTCACCTCGTCCTTTGCCAGTGTTTGCTTAATCCGTAGTCCCTGTTTCGAGTTGCAAATGTTAGCAACAGAACTAGTATCAAATACCCAGGTGCTACTGCGAGCTCTAGTAAGGTACACATCAATAACATGTATATCACATATACCTTTGTTCACCTTGCCATCCTTCTTATCCGCCAAATACTTGGGGCAGTTCCGCTTCCAGTGTCCAGTCTGCTTGCAGTAGAAGCACTCAGTTTCAGGCTTAGGTCCAGATTTGGGTTTCTTCTCCTGAGCAGTAACTTTCTTACTGTTCTTCTTGAAGTTCCCCTTCTTCTTCCCTTTGCCCTTTTTCTTGAAACTGGCGGTCTTGTTGACCATCAACACTTGATGCTCCTTCTTGATTTCTACCTCCATGGCCTTTAGCATTGCAAAGAGCTCGGGAATTGTCTTATCCATCCCTTGCATGTTATAGTTCATCACGAAGCTCTTGTAGCTTGGTGGCAGTGATTGAAGAACTCTGTCAATGACACTATCAACAGGAAGATTAACTCCCAGTTGAGTCAAGTGATTATGATACCCAGACATTTTGAGTATATGTTCACTGACAGAACTATTCTCCTCCGTCTTGCAGCTATAGAATTTATTGGAGACTTCATATCTCTCAATCCGGGCATTTGCTTGAAATATTAACTTCAACTCCTGGAACATCTCATATGCTCCATGACGTTCAAAACGTCGTTGAAGTCCCGATTCTAAGCCGTAAAGCATGGCACACTGAACTATCGAGTAGTCATCAGCTTTGCTCTGCCAGACGTTCATAACATCTGGTGTTGCTCCAGCAGCAGGCCTAGCACCTAGCGGTGCTTCCAGGACGTAATTCTTCTGTGCAGCAATGAGGATAATCCTCAAGTTACGGACCCAGTCCGTGTAATTGCTACCATCATCTTTCAACTTTGCTTTCTCAAAGAACGCATTAAAATTCAATGGAACAACAGCACGGGCCATCTATCTACAATCAAACATAGACAAGCAAGATACTATCAGGTACTAAGTTCATGATAAATTTAAGTTCAATTAATCATATTACTTAAGAACTCCCACTTAGAAAGACATCCCTCTAATCTTCTAAGTGATCATGTGATCCAAATCAACTAAACCATAACCGATCATCACGTGAAATGGAGTAGCTTTCAATGGTGAACATCAATATGTTGATCATATCTATTATATGATTCACGCTCGGCCTTTCGGTCTCAGTGTTCCGAGGCCATATCTGCAAATGCTAGGCTCGTCAAGTTTAAATTGAGTATTCTGCATGTGCAAAACGGGCTTGCACCCGTTGTAGATGGACGTAGAGCTTATCACACCCGATCATCACGTGGTGTCTGGGCACGACGAACTTTGGCAACGGTGCATACTTAGGGAGAACACTTTTATCTTGAAATTTAGTGAGAGATCATCTTATAATGCTATCGTCAATCAAAGCAAGATAAGATGCATAAAAGATAAACATCACATGCAATCAATATAAGTGATATGATATGGCCATCATCATCTTGTGATTGTGATCTCCATCTCCGAAGCACCGTCATGATCACCATCGTCCCCGGCGCGACACCTTGATCACCATCGTAGCATCGTTGTCGTCTCGCCAATCTTAAGCTTCCACGACTATCGCTACCGCTTAGTGATAAAGTAAAGCATTACAGCGCAATTGCATTGCATACAATAAAGCGACAACCATATGGCTCCTACCAGTTGCCGATAACTCGGTTACAAAACATGATCATCTCATACAATAAAATTTAGCATCACGTCTTGACCATATCACATCACAACATGCCCTGCAAAAACAAGTTAGACGTCCTCTACTTTGTTGTTGCAATTTTTACGTGGCTGCTACGGGCTTAACAAGACTCGTTCTTACCTACGCATCAAAACCACAACGATAGTTTGTCAAGTTGGTGCTATTTTAACCTTCGCAAGGACCGGGCGTAGCCACACTTGGTTCAACTAAAGTTGGAGAAACTGACACCCGCCAGCCACTTGTGTGCAAAGTACGTCAGTAGAACCAGTCTCGCGTAAGCGTACGCGTAATGTCAGTCCGGGCCGCTTCATCCAACAATACCGCCGAACCAAAGTATGACATGCTGGTAAGCAGTATGACTTATATTGCCCACAACTCACTTGTGTTCTACTCGTGCACAACATCAACGCATAAAACCTAGCTCGGATGCCACTGTTGGGGAACGTAGTAATTTCAAAAAAATTCCTATGCACACGCAAGATCATGGTGATGCATAGCAACGAGAGGGGAGAGTGTTGTCCACGTACCCTCGTAGACCAAAAGCGGAAGCGTTAGCACAACGCGGTTGATGTAGTCGAATGTCTTCATGATCTGACCGATCCAAGTACCGAACGCATGGCACCTCCGAGTTCAGCACACGTTCAGCTCGATGACGTCCCGCGAACTCCGATTCAGCAGAGCTTCACGGGAGAGTTCCGTCAGCACGACGGCGTGGTGATAGTGATGATGTTGCTACCGACGCAGGGCTTCGCCTAAGCACTGCTACGATATGACCGAGGTGGAATATGGTGGAGGGGGCACCGCACACGGCTGGAAAAGATCAACTGATCAACTTGTGTGTCTAGAGGTGCCCCCCTGCCCCTGTATATAAAGGAGCAAGGGGGGAGGCCGGCCGTCCCTCTATGGGCGCGCCAGGAGGAGGAGTCCTCCTCCTAGTAGGAGTAGGACTCCCCTTTCCTACTCCTACTAGGAGGAGGAAAGGAAGGAGGAGAAGGAGAAGGAAGGAGAAGGAGGAAAGGGGGGCCGGCCCCCTAGTCCAATTCGGTTTGGACTAGAGGGGCCGCGCGCCCTGCCTCCTCTCTTCCACCACTTGGCCCATGAGGCCCATTACTTCTTCCTCGTATTCCCGTAACTCCCCGGTACCCCCGAAAATACCGGAATCACTCGGAACCTTTCCGATGTCCGAATATAGTCGTCCAATATATCGATCTTTACGTCTCGACCATTTCGAGACTCCTCGTCATGTCCCCGATCTCATCCGGGACTCCAAACTACCTTCGATACATCAAATCACATAAACTCATAATAGAATCATCACCGAAACTTTAAGCGTGCGGACCCTACGGGTTCGAGAACTATGTAGACATGACCGAGACATGTCTCCGGTCAATAACCAATAGCGGAACCTGGATGCTCATATTGGCTCCCACATATTCTACGAAGATCTTTATCGGTCAGACCGCATAACAACATACGTTGTTCCCTTTGTCATCGGTATGTTACTTGCCCGAGATTCGATCGTCGGTATCTCAATACGTAGTTCAATCTCGTTACCGGCAAGTCTCTTTACTCGTTCTGTAATACATCATCCCGCAACTAACTTATTAGTTGCAATGCTTGCAAGGCTTAAGTGATGTGCATTACCGATAGGGCCCAGAGATACCTCTCCGACAATCGGAGTGACAAATCCTAATCTCGAAATACGCCAACCCAACAAGTACCTTCGGAGACACCTGTAGAGCACCTTTATAATTACAAAGTTACGTTGTGATGTTTGGTAGTACACAAAGTGTTCCTCCGGTAAACGGGAGTTGCATAATCTCATAGTCATAGGAATATGTATAAGTTATATAGAAAGCAATAGCAACAAACTAAACGATCAAGTGCTAAGCTAATGGAATGGGTCAAGTCAATCACATCATTCTCCTAATGATGTGATCCCGTTAATCAAATGACAACTCATGTCTATGGCTAGGAAACATAACCATCTTTGATTAACGAGCTAGTCAAGTAGAGGCATACTAGTGACACTCTGGTTAATACAATTCTAGCATGAATAATAAACATTTATCATGATATAAGGAAATAAATAATAACTTTATTATTGCCTCTAGGGCATATTTCCTTCACCAAGTGGGACACTCCATTCAACCGGGCGCTGAACATATTGAAAGGACTCTCAGTGGAGACTCGACTGTCGTATGGACGCGTGCATGGTGTCGAAGATGGCGCCACGTGGAAGAAGTACTACCATGAGACCATGGAGGAGAGAAAGGAAAGACGGAGGTTAAGTGAAGAAAACATCGACAAGAAGGTTGAGATTGCGGTTGAAAAGAAATCATCTGAGACAGTCGCAACAGCGATGGCTGCCGCAAAATAGGTGCTTGTAGATATGTCTACTACCTTGGTTCCGGCCGTTTTCAATTGGAGCAGGCAAAATCTAGAAAAAAATGCAGCGGACTTTCCCCTTGCTGACTTCCTCAGGAGCAGCTCGACTAGCGTTGCACCTGCTCCCGCACTAGCTCCTGCACCTATTCTCGCACCTGCACTCCGGCACTGGCTCCTGCACCTGCTCCCGCACCGGCTGCTGCACCTGCTCCCGCACCGGCTCCTACACCGGCTCCCGCACCGGCTTTTGCACCTGCTCCGGCACTGGCTCCGGCACCGGACGTGCTCGGCGGTGCTTCGTCTTTGGCTGAGCTCGACACCCTCATGGTATCTGTCACACCGGCCCCCTTCAATAAATGTATAATCTTCCGCTTTCGTTGCCTTTCGGATGTCTCACGTCGCAGACTTTTCTTTGCAGGTCGACGAAACCCCGTGCACCATATTGTACACCATCGGCGACAAGAAGGTGGACGTGGGGAAGGCGACGATAATGGAGCCGAAGGAACCATTGTTCCACAGCCGGCCGATCCCCCCGGAAGTCTTCAAGGTTTCCGTGGCCAGTGTCAAACCGGGCCACGAAAATTTGTCTCCTCCGGTACTAGTGGGGGATGACGACGAGACCCCGCGGCGGCTTGGTGATTGTTGCAATGGGTGGGTCCTATTGTGGCCAAAGAGTCTGCTTCGTCTGGAGGCGGCCGGGAGCACACCCACAAGCACGCAGTTAGGTATGAACATCAACACCTCACCTACTCCATTAGTCGTCGCTAGTGACGTCGCCATAGATGAGGATGACGATGACACTCAAGAGTATGTCAATACTGGCGCCTACTTAGGGTTTGAGCGTCATGAGCCGGTGCCTGAATTGCCACCTCCAGAGTCTGAACGTATTATGGACAACCTTCTGGTAGTAAAGAAGTCTAGGAAGAGATCGAGGAAAGGCAAAAGGCCGCTTCTATGATCCAGCCGCCTCAGCAGCCTCGGGTTCAAGACCGTATAGATATCCCCGGTGCGGCAAAATGGCATATCCCCGATCAACCAGTCCTACCTGAAGCAGCGTTAGGGGCCAGATTCGGCGATTTAAGGAGACTTCATGACGATGTGCTGCGAATAAAGAAAGGCCTCATCGCCTCAAAAAATCCAGGATACCCACTCTACGTGGTTAACGTGCCATGGGGATTGTCGTACATCGACACATTCCCCGTGGAGAAGTTCTTCCTTCGATCCGATTACATCTTCGACATGTTTCACTTGAAGAAGCTGGATTTTGCGTTTGTCCTCCTTTATGCTTTGCACATGAACTACCTCATCGGGGTTGAGAAGATACCTCATATCTATGTCGCTGACCCGTACTTCATGCACGAGGCCTTCTTGGGAGTGTGCGCAAAGCACCGTGAATACGCGATGGAATCCATCGTCAATTTCATGCTCGCCAATCAGGACAAGGAGGCGATTCTCGTGCCTTATCATCCCAGGTAAGTCATCCGCGCGGATATCCTTCCTTTGATTTCAATCATTCATTTGCACGGTGGAGGCTAATTAATTTGAGGTGTACTTATTTTGCGCAGCGGCAGGCGCGCCGTCCTCATCATCCTCTACCCCGATACTCCCACGCTCTTTACTTGGACTCGTCGAAGAACATTAACAAAAAGTATTACACCCACATCAAGTCTGTTCTCGACAGTGCTATGTTTTACTACGGCGCACGGGGTGGAGAGGTCAAGGACAAGAAGAAAAAGGACGGCAGGCCCGCCTTCGGCCATAAGACCGACTTTTGCTGCATCCAGCAACTGAGTGATTCTCTTAATGATGGATCTTATGTACTACACCAGATGCTGGCGTACATACGGGATCACCAGAACCTTCGCATGTCACCTACATCCGGCGATGCCCATATTCTGCAATGGGCAAAGAACTTAGGAGATATCGAGGATCATCGACTTCGAGCTGAGTTCTATCACATCCAGCGCGAACTTGCCCAAATCATCATGAAGGAGTTCATTGGAAAAATAGGGATGTTCTACGAAGAAGGACAAATGTCGCGGGAAGACGTCCAAACACGCGTAGCCGCTCAATGTCTCGACCTGAAGCCTTTCACTAAGCTCGGGGACTATCTCCCTGACTTGGATGGATGGCACGACATGGAGTGATTGTCGATATATGACAATGTGTCCATTTAGTCCATACTATCTCTATGACGAAATTTTGAATTATGCACGACGAAACTTTATTTGTGATGTAATTAAACCGTCCTCCTCGACTAGTGAAGATCACTCTAGTTAGGGCATTTTGGGTACGATGAACTTTGTTATTTATGCTTGTGATATGTTGCTTCTATTTTTGCCAAGTCTGTCTCTTTCTGTTGCTCAACTATATATGTTGCATATCATCGATTCATGTTACGATGCAGGTGTATAGATCATCGATGGCGAAGAAATGCTACGCCAGGAGTATACGACGAGTGGCCGGAATGTCAGGCCCAGGTGTACCGGTTTCCGGTTTCCGAGCGACAACCAGTAGTTAGTTTAGGTTTACGCAAAGTGATAGCTCTTCTCGCGTATATCATTGTTTAGATGGATGACGATGTAGTTGCAAGTAATCGAGATTTGTATCGCTATTTTCGAGATGATGACGAGAGACCACTTTGTGTTGGATGATGATTATGATGATGACATGATTTGATGAGACTATTTGTATGTATATGCTATGATTACATTTGTATGTGTATCATATGCTAAAGATTATTGTATAAAGCCTATTCAAATACAAAACAAATATGCAGAAAAAAGAAAAAACTACTAAAATTAGCAGTAGCGAGTGGAGAAAAGTTAGCAGCAGTGCCACAATAGCAGTAGCGCGTCCAGGCAAAGCGCACTGGAGCTATTAGCAGTAGCGAGTTTCCACGAAGCGCGCTGCTGCTACACTTGTATAGCAGTAGCGCGGGTGCGCACGCGCTACTGCTACGGGTTAGCTGCAGCGCCTTATTAGTAGCGCCGGTCCCCGCGCTACTGATATACCTAGAACCCGTGCTGCTGCTAGCCTTTTCCCTAGTAGTGCCTGCTTCACACCATAGTTGGGTGTTTCGATGAACGGCAACCAACATCCTCTACTGATGCAATTTTCCTTCTGAGTGTGCTCACTTACACAGAACTAGCATGATGATCGTTTTCATCCCCTTCCTTCTGCTCCCTTTGTTTCTGAACATTTTACATTTTTTAAGCAAAACTAACATAGGTATTGTTCTCCCATCCACGTTGCTGGAGTCTATCATTGCACCAGAGTCTATTGAGATGTAGCAGCCAAGTGAAAAAAACAGTTTTCCTGGGACCCAGGTGTCCCAGAATAACTTCTTGAAGATCGTCTTGCACCTTCCTTGAAATTGAGCTCGATAAGCCGAGGCTACAATGTAGAGCCTGTCTGCAGTTAAATTCCACTTAATGTCATCTTGTACACTTTGTCTAATGCTACTGCTGGCGATCCTAATCACTCTAGCCATGGCCAGGAAATCATGCAGAAGAAAGGTGGTGTTGTCGTGGCCTGAATTGTTATGTTCTTTCTTTTCGAGTGTTTCAAAAGGCGCGGTAAGGAGCTCTTGAGGGTTGTGCCAGTGTTAGAGTTGTGTCGAATATTGTATACAAGGTAGATTACAGCTGGACTCTAAGTTGTATTGTGTTTAGACCAAATATGTAGTCGTGTAATAGTAGGACACTTGTATCCTAGGCTTCTCATATATAGTGGGGGCAGACACACGATGTAATCTATGCCAACATAATAGCACAGGCGCGCAAGGGTGAGCAGCGGCGTGTGGCAGTGCCCGGGTGGCCGGGGTGCGGTATTGTGACGGTGTCATGGGGAGAAGTGCCCATAGTCATGGCCCAAAGATGTAGCCAAATTTGGTGAACCTCGTTAACAAATCTCGATGTCATGTCTCGTGTGATTGCTTAGTCCTTCGATGATTGATTCTAAGAAGTGGTGTCATGAGCTAGGTTATTCTGAGGTGGTGGATTGACCAAGAGGAAGAAGTGAGCACTGACAGAAAATTGCATGAAATGATCGCGATACAGGTGCGAAAATCGTCGGCGAGTTGTGATCAAAAGCAGAGTTGGTCATGTTTTGATCCTCAATCAGCAATTGAACACGAGCAGGCTAGCGGCACATGGCACGTAGACACAGAATCTCGACGAGATCACAAGTGTGTGGCAGCGGCAACCCTAAGCAACACGTGCGAAACTAGCAGGCAGCTCGATGGGCTGGCGTGATGGCAGACCACATGCAGCGGATGGCGGACCACACGATCCAGTCAAGCAGCTAGTGCTAAGGCCCATGACGTCCCAACAGAGAGCGTGTGGCTGGAGGCTGGACGTGTGGGCTGCAAACCCTATTTGGCGCTGTATGCACCTGTTATAGTGCATTTTGCTAACGGGCGCCTGCAGCGCACACCCCCTACCTTGATTTGGGCCGGCCCAGTTGCTTTCTTTCTCTTTTCCTAGAAAAACTAACCTAGGCCATAAGGTAGAAACACAGCAACCACCTAGAACAACCCACCACATGTGACAAGTTACTCATTTTCCTCCTTCTATTCTTTCTCCATATCGCGACCTGTTTTCTCGTTTTTCTCTTTTTTGGAACGGTTATGTTGGTTTTTACGGGCCTGATGTGATAGTTTTTGCCTGCTTATCTATTAATTAATCGGGCAATTCTCATCTTTGTTACTACTGAATTTGAGATCCTTCGGGGCAGACTTCAAAAAAATCACTTTCAAACCAATTATCACAATAACTATATAAAAAGACAGATACACTAAAAAACATTCCCGTGATAATACGTGTTTGTCACACTAGGTCATGTTTTCTATTGTGTTGTACATTCGTGATGATTTTATAACATACTCAAAATAATTATACATGTGCTGTCATAGAAGTGTTCCATAACAATACTCAAATTATGTCACGGAATTGTCCACTTCCACTTCCCTCTCGCTCCCGAACCCCCCTGGCGCTACCCCTCCCATGGTCGCGAGTTAATTGCATGTTAGTGCCACACTTCAGCACCCACTCACGGATTGGTACCATTACTCAAAAGTTTTGCAATTCCGTACCAACTTAGGGCCTAAGTGGTGCAATTGTAGGGGAACATAGTAATTTCAAAAAAATTCCTACGCACACACAGGATCATGGTGATGTATAGCAACTAGAGGGGAGAGTGTGTCTACGTACCCTCGTAGACCGAATGCGGAAGCATTAGCACAACGCGGTTGATGTAGTCGTACGTCTTCATGATCCGACCGATCCAAGTATCGAATGCACGGCACCTCCGAGTTCTGCACACGTTCAACTCGATAACGTCCCGCGAGCTCCAATCCAGCAAAGCTTCACATGAGAGTTTCGTCAGCACGATGGCGTGGTGACGGTGATGATGATGCTACTGACGCAGGACTTCGCCTAAGCACCGCTACGATATGATCGAGGTGGATTATGGTGGTGGGGGCACCGCACATGGCTAAGAGATCAATGATCAATTGTTGTGTCTATGGGGTGCCCCCTGCCCCCGTATATAAAGGAGCAAGGGGGGATGCCGGTCGGCCCCTGTAGGGATCCTAGTAGGAGGAGGAAAGGAAGGAGGAGAGGGAGAAGGAAGGAGAGGGAGGAAAAGGAGGAAAGGGGGGGCCGGCCCCCTAGTCCAATTCGGTTTGGGCTAGGGGGGCGCGCGCCCTGCCTCCTCTCTTCCACCACTTGGCCCATGAGGCCCATTACTTCTTCCTCGTATTCCCGTAACTCCCCAGTACCCCGAAAAATACCCGAATCACTCGGAATCTTTCCGATGTCCGAATATAGTCATCCAATATATCAATCTTTACGTCTCAACCATTTCGAGACTCCTCGTCATGTCCCCGATCTCATCCGGTACTCCAAACTACCTTCGTTACATCAAATCACATAAACTCATAATACCGATCGTCACTGAACGTTAAGCGTGCGGACCCTACGGTTTCGAGAACTATGTAGACATGACCGAGACACGTCTCCGGTGAATAACCAATAGCGGAACCTGAATGTTCATATTGGCTCCCACATATTCTACGAAGATCTTTATCGGTCAAACCGCATAACAACATACGTTGTTCCTTTTGTCATCGGTATGTTACTTGCGTGAGATTCGATCGTCGGTATCTCAATACCTAGTTCAATCTCGTTACCGGCAAGTCTCTTTACTCGTTCTGTAATACATCATCCCGCAACTAACTCATTAGTTACAATGCTTGCAAGGCTTATAGTGATGTGCATTACCGAGTGGGCCCAGAGACACCTCTCCGACAATCGGAGTGACAAAATTCTAATCTCAAAATACGCCAACTCAACAAGCACCTTCGAAGACACCTGTAGAGCACCTTTATAATCACCCAGTTACGTTGTGACGTTTGGTAGCACACAAAGTGTTCCTCTGGTAAATGGGAGTTGCATAATCTCAGGGTCATAGGAACATGTATAAGTCATGAAGAAAGCAATAGCAACATACTAAACGATCAATTGCTAAGCTAACGGAATGGGTCAAGTCAATCACATCATTCTCCTAATGATGTGACCCCGTTAATCAAATGCCAACTCATGTCTATTGCTAGGAAACATAACCATCTTTGATCAACGAGCTAGTAAAGTAGAGGCATACTAGTGATACTTTGTTTGTCCATGTATTCACACATGTATTATGTTTCCGGTTAATACAATTCTAGCATGAATAATAAACATTTATCATGATATAAGGAAATAAATAATGATACGACCGCATATGAAGCTGTGAATATTGATGACAATATTGTTGCATCAAGGTTGAAAACAGAAGGCGTGTTTGTACCAAAGAATATATTTTATAATCAGGAATGTGAGAAGAACGTACAAGAGCTCATACAAATTATTAGCATGCATGCGTTGGGTCTTCTGTGCTCGTTTGAACAACCATGCATGGATGAGAAATATGATGCTTTGGTGGGTCACGTCGGTGGACATTATTTAACAAAGGAAAAACAAGCATGCATGGGTTCCTTTAGCAAGAAAAGAGATGGATGCATGCCTTCGTTTCACGTCAAGAAAGAACCTACGCTAGTCGTGGACCTGGAAGGCTCCGCGGCGGTTGAACAATATTTTCTTGGAGATAATTTAGAAGGAGTTCAATTTGAGGATTTTAAGGAGATAGAATCACGTCCGTGCAAGAGGATAAAAAGCAAGGATTTGTTTCTCTTCCGGCCACGCAAGGAACAAACTCCTGGGCAAAGAAGATTTGTACGTGTCCACCTTTGCTTGAAAGAAGTCGGTTGGGGCCCACCTACAGAACAAGAGACCCTTGAAGATGGCGCACCAGTCCAGACTCTTTGTTTATCTCAGTTATTTATTTTGAAGTCGATTTAGTTATATTTGGTACTGGCTGAGTTATAAAAGGTAGATGCAATTTAAATTAGTAGAAGGTCAAGATTGTATTAGAGATAGACTTGTTGAGCTTGCCGGTTAAGTTAATTAGATGGGTCGACCACTATATAAAGTCATGTACGTGCGCCATGTAAAACAGGTTATTTTATATGAAATAGACACGATGTGTTTTTCAGGGTAGACACACCCGTATCAAGTTTTGGAGGGATCTTTAGAAAACCTTTGTTTTGCGATTTCTCTTCGTGGAAATTGTTTTGCGCGTGAGTACCTTCGTCGAGATTGGTTTTCTCGTGCTGGGCCGCAAGGTTCAAACTCTCTACTTCGTGTACATCGCGTGCACGGGCGAGAGGTTGCTACTGCTGGTGGTGGAGTGTCGTGAAAGATCGGGCCCCAACAACGGATCGGATCTCACTACGAGGTTCGGTTCTTTATCAAATAATAACTTTATTATTGTCTTTAGGGCATATTTCCTTCAGTCTCCTACTTGCACTAGAGTCAATAATCTAGTTCACATCTTTATGTGATTAGTTCACATCTCCATGTGACTAATACCCAAAGGGTTTACTAGAGTCAATAATCTAGTTCACATTGCCATGTGATTAACACCCAAAGAGTGATCATGTTTTGCTTGTGAGAGAAGTTTAGTCTACGGGTCTGCAACATTCAGATCCGTATGTATTTCGCAAATTTCTATGTCTACAATGCTCTACACTGAATACTCTAGCTAATTGCTCCCACTTTCAGTATGTATCCAGATCGAGACTTAGAGTCATCTAGATCGATGTTAAAAAGCTTGCATCGACGTAACTCTTTATGATGAACTCTTTTATCACCTCCATAACCGAGAAATATTTCCTTAGTCCTCTAAGGATAATTTTGACCGTTGTCCAGTGATCTACTCCTAGATCACTATTGTACTCCTTTGCCAAACTCAGGGCAGGGTATACAATAGGTCTGGTACATAGCATGACATACTTTATAAAACCTATGACTGATGCATAGGGAATGATTTTTCATTCTCTTTCTATTTTCTGCCGTGGTCGGGTTTTGATTCTTTACTCAACTTCACACCTAGCAACATAGGAAAGAAATCCTTCGTTGACTGTTCCATTTTGAACTACTTCAAAATCTTGTCAGGGTATGTACTCATTGAAAAAACTTATCAAGCGTCTTGATCTATCTCTATAGATCTTGATGCTTAATGTGTAAGTAGCTTCATCGAGGTCTTTCTTTGAAAAACTCTTTTCAAACACTCCTTTATGCTTTACAGAAAATTCTACATTATTTCCGATCAACAATATGTCATTCACATATACTTATCAGAAATTTTGTAGTGTTCCCACTCACCTTTTTATAAATATAGGCTTCACCGCAAGTCTGTATAAAACCATATGCTTTGATCAACTCATCAAAGTGTATATTCCAACTCCGAGATGCTTGCACCAGTCCATAGATGGATCGCTGGAGCTTGCTCATTTTGTTAGCACATTTTAGGATCGAAAAAACCTTCTATTTGCATCATATACAACTCTTCTTTAAGAAATCCATAAAGGAATACAGTTTTGACATCCATTTGCCAGATATCATAAAATGCGGCAATTGCTAACATGATTCGGACAGACTTTTAAGCATCGATACGAGTGAGAAAATCTCATCGTAGTCAACACCTTGAACTTATCGAAAACATTTTGCGACAATTCGAGCTTTGTAGATAGTAACACTACTATCAATGTCCATCTTCCTCTTGAAGATCCATTTATTCTTAATGATTCACTGATCATCGGGCAAGTCAATCAAAGTCCATACTTTGTTCTCATACATGGATCCCATCTCAGATTTCATGGTCTCAAACCATTTCACAGAATCTGGGCTCATCATCGCTTCCTCATAGTTCGTAGGTTCGTCATGGTCTAGCATCATGGCCTCCAGAACAGGATTACCGTACCACTCTGGTGTAGATCTTACTCTGGTTGACCTACAAGGTTCGGTAGTAACTTGATATGAAGTTTCATGATCATCGTCATTAGCTTCCTCACTAATTGGTGTAGGTGTCACAGGAACCAGTTTCTGTGATGAACTACTTTCCAATAAGGGAGCAGGTACAGTTACCTCATCAAGTTCTACTTTCATCCCACTCACTTCTTTCGAGAGAAACTCCTTCTCTAGAAAGGATCCATTCTTAGCAACGAATGTCTTGCCTTCGGATCTATGATATAAGGTGTACCCAACAGTTTCCTTTGGGTATCCTATGAAGACACATTTCTCCGATTTGGGTTCGAGTTTATCAGGTTGAAGCTTTTTCACATAAGCATCGCAGCCCCAAACTTTAAGAAATGACAACTTTGGTTTCTTGCCAAACCATAGTTCATAAGGCGTCGTCTCAACGGATTTTGATGGTGCCCTATTTAACGTGAATGCAACCGTCTCTAAAGCATAACCCCAAAACGATAGCGGTAAATCAGTAAGAGACATCATAGATTGCACCATATCTAATATAGTACGGTTACGATGTTCGGACACACCATTACGCTGTGGTGTTCCAGGTGGCGTGAGTTGTGAAACTATTATGCATTGTTTCAAATGAAGACCAAACTCGTAACTCAAATATTCTCCTCCACGATCAGATCGTAAAAACTTTATTTTCTTGTTCCGATGGTTTTCCATTTCATTCTGAAATTGTTTGAACTTTTCAAATGTTTCAGATTTATGTTTCATCAAGAAGATATACCCATTCCTTACTCAAATCATCTGTGAAGGTCAGAAAATAACGATACCTGCCGCGAGCCTCAACACTCATCGGACTGCATACATCAGTATGTATTATTTCCAACAAGTCTGTTGCTTGCTCCATTGTTCCAGAGAACAGAGTTTTAGTCATCTTGCCCATGAGGCATGGTTCGCAAGCATCAACCAATTCATAATCAAGTGATTCCAAAAGCCCATTAGCATGGATTTTCTTCATGCGCTTTACACCAATATGACCTAAACGGCAGTGCCACAAATAAGTTGCACTATCATTATTAACTTTGCATCTTTTGGCTTCAATATTATGAATATGTGTATCACTACGATCAATATTCAATAAACCATTCACCTTGGGTGTATGACCATTGAAGGTTTTATTCATGCAGACAGAACAACAATTATTCTCTGGCTTTAAATGAATAACCGTATTGCAATAAACATGATCAGATCATATTCATGCTTAACGCAAACACCAAATAACATTTATTTAGGTTCAACACTAATCCCGAAAGTATAGGGAGTGTGCGATGATGATCATATCAATCTTGGAACCACTTCCAGCACACATCGTCACTTCACCCTTAACTAGTCTCTGTTCATTCTGCAACTCCCATTTCGAGTTACTAATCTCAGCAACTGAGCTAGTATCAAATACTGAAGGGATGCTATAAACACTAGTAAAGTACACATCAATAACATGTATATCAAATATACCTTTCTTCACTTTGACATCCTTCTTACTTGGGGCAGTTCTGCTTCCAGTGACCAGTCCCTTTGCAGTAGAAGCACTTAGTCTCAGGCTCAGCTCTAGACTTGGGCTTCTTCACTTGAGCAGCAACTTGCTTGTCGTTCTTCTTGAAGTTCCCCTTCTTCCCTTTGCCCTTTTTCTTGAAACTAGTGGTCTTGTCAACCATCAACACTTGATGTTTTTCTTGATTTCTACCTTCGTCAATTTCTGCATCACGAAGAGCTTGGGAATCATTTTCGTTATGCCTTGCATATTATAGTTCATCACCAAGTTCTAGTAACTTGGTGATAGTGACTAGAGAACTTTGTCAATTACTATCTTATCTGGAAGATTAACTCCCACTTGATTCAAGCAATTGTAGTACCCAGACAATCTGAGCACATGCTCACTGGTTAAGCTATTCTCCTCCATCTTTGTAGGCAAAGTACTGTCAGAGGTCTCCTACCTCTCGACACGGGCATGAGTATGAAATACTAATTTCAACTCTTGGAACATCTTATATGCTCCGTGGCCTTCAAAACATTTTTGAAGTCCCGGTTCTAAGCCGTAAAGCATGGTGCACTAAACTATCAAGTAGTCATCATACCAGGCTTTTCCAAATGTTCATAACGTCTGCATATGCTCCTGCAATAGTTCCGTCACCTAGTGGTGCATCAAGGACATAATTCTTCTGTGCAGCAATGAGGATAATCCTCAAATCATGGATCCAATCTGCATCATTGCTATTAACATCTTTCAATTTATTTTTCTCTAGGAACATATCAAAAATAAACAGGGAAGCTATGTGCGAGCTATTGATCTACAGCATAGATATGCAAATACTATCAGGACTAAGTTCATGATAAATTTAAGTTCAATTAATCATATTACTTAAGAACTCCCACTTAGATAGACATCCCTCTAGTCATCTAAATGATCACGTGATCCAAATCAACTAAACCATGTCCGATCATCACGTGAGATGGAGTAGTTTTCAATGGTGAACATCATTATGTTGATCATATCTACTATATGATTCACGCTCGACCTTTTGGTCTCCAGTGTTCTGAATCCATATCTGCATATGCTAGGCTCGTCAAGTTTAACCCGAGTATTCTGTGTGTGTAAAACTGTCTTACACCCGTTGTAGATGAACGTTGAGCCTATCACACCCGATCATCACATGGTGTCTCGGCACGATGAACTTTGGCAATGGTGCATACTCAGGGAGAACACTTTTACCTTGAATTTAGTGAGAGATCATCTTATAATGCTACCGTCAAACAAAGCAGAATAAGATGCATAAAGGATAAACATCACATGCAATCAATATAAGTGATATGATATGGCCATCATCATCTTGTGCCTTTGATCTCCATCTCCAAAGCACCGTCATGATCACCATTGTCACCGGCGCGACACCTTGATCTCCATCGTAGCATCGTTTTCGTCTCGCCAACTATTGCTTCTACGACTATCGCTACCGCTTAGTGATAAAGTAAAGCAATTACAGGGCGGTTGCATTGCATACAATAAAGCGACAACCATATGGCTCCTGCCAGTTGCCGATAACTCCGTTACAAAACATGATCATCTCATACAATAAATATAGCATCATGTCTTGACCATATCACATCACAACATGCCCCGCAAAAACAAGTTAGACGTCCTCTACTTTGTTGTTGCAAGTTTTACGTGGCTGCTACGGGCCGAGCAAGAACCGTTCTTACCTACGCATCAAAACCACAATGATAGTTCTTCAAGTTAGTGCTGTTTTAACCTTCGCAAGGACTGGGCATAGCCACACTCGGTTCAACTAAAGTTGGAGAAACTGACACCCGCCAGCCACCTGTGTGCAAAGCACGTCGGTAGAACCAGTCTCGCGTAAGCGTACGCATAATGTCGGTTCGGGCCACTTCATCCAACAATATCGCTGAACCAAAGTATGACATGCTGGTAAGCAGTATGACTTGTATCGCCCACAACTCACTTGTGTTCTACTCGTGCTTATAACATCTACGCATAAATCTGGCTTGGATGCCACTGTTGGGGAACATAGTAATTTCAAAAAAAATCCTACGCACACACATGATCATGGTGATGTATAACAATGAGAGGGGAGAGTGTGTCTACCTACCCTCGTAGACCGAATGCAGAAGCGTTAGCACAACGCGGTTGATGTAGTTGTATGTCTTCACGATCCGACCGATCCAAGTACCGAACGCACGACACCTCCGAGTTCTGCACACGTTCAACTCGATGACGTCCCGCAAGCTCCGATCCAGCAAAGCTTCACAAGAGAGTTTCGTCAGCACGACGGCGTGGTGACGGTGATGATGATGCTACCGATGCAGGGCTTCACCTAAGCACAGCTACGATATGATCGAGGTGGATTATGATGGAGGGGGGCACCGCACATGGCTAAGAGATTAATGATCAATTGTTGTGTCTATGAGGTGCCCCCTGCCCCCGTATATAAAGGAGCAAGGGGGGATGCCGGCCGGCCACTGTAGGGCGCGCCAGGAGGAGGAGTCCTCCTCCTAGTAGGAGGAGGAAAGGAAGGAAGGAGACGGAGGAAAAGGAAGAAAGGGGGGCCGACCCCCTAGTCCAATTCGGTTTGGGCTAGGGGAGCCGCGCGCCCTGCCTTCTCTCTTCCACCACTTGGCCCATGAGGGCCATTACTTCTTCCTCGTATTCCCGTAACTCCTCGGTACCCCGAAAAATACCCGAATCACTCGGAACCTTTCCGATGTCCGAATATAGTCGTCCAATATATCGATCTTTACGTATCGACCATTTTGAGACTCCTCGTCATGTCCCCGATCTCATCCGGGACTCCGAACTACCTTCGGTACATCAAATCACATAAACTCATAATACCGATCGTCACCGAACATTAAGCGTGCGGACCATACGGGTTCGAGAACTATGTAGACATGACCGGGACACGTCACCGGTCAATAACCAATAGCGGAACCTAGATGTTCATATTGACTCCCACATATTCTACGAAGATCTTTATCGGTCAAACCGCATAACAACATACATTGTTCCCTTTGTCATCGGTATGTTACTTGCCCGAGATTCGATCGTCGGTATCTCAATACCTAGTTCAATCCCGTTACCGGCAAGCCTCTTTACTCGTTCCGTAATACATCATCCTGCAACTAACTCATTAGTTACAATGCTTGCAAGGCTTATAGTGATGTGCATTAGCGAGTGGGCCCAAAGATACCTCTCCGACAATCGGAGTGACAAAATCCTAATCTCGAAATACGCCAACTCAACAAGTACCTTCGGAGACACCTGTAGAGCACCTTTATAATCACCCAGTTACGTTGTGACGTTTGGTAGCACACAAAGTGTTCCTCTGGTAAACGGGAGTTGCATAAGCTCATAGTCATAGGAACATGTATAAGTCATGAAGAAAGCAATAACAACATACTAAATGATCAAGTGCTAAGCTAACGAAATGGGTCAAGTCAATCACATCATTCTCCTAATGATGTGATCCCGTTAATCAAAAGACAACTCATGTCTATGGCTAGGAAACATAACCATTTTTGATCAGCGAGCTAGTCAAGTAGAGGCATACTAGTGACACTTTGTTTGTCTATGTATTCACACATGTATTATGTTTCTGGTTAATACAATTCTAGCATGAATAATAAACATTTATCATGATATAAGGAAATAAATAATAACTTTATTATTTCCTCTAGGGCATATTTCCTTCAGCAATACGGTCAGAGGTGCGTATAAACGCGTATTGACAGTAATTCCGACAGGCTGGGCCCACCTATCAGGCGACATGCTGGCCGAATCAGCCCGCGCCGCCCGTGCCGCTCGTTGGCCGAATCAGCCCGCGCCGCTCATCCTAGTCAGCGAGCGGCACGGGCGGCGCGGGCCAATTCAGCCAACGTGTAGGTCTAGGTCTTCAATGTTAGCAGGGACCTAGACTACATGCCTCGAATGCAACCCTCCTATCAGACGACACGCTCAGCGAATCGGCCCACGCTGCTCATCCTAGTCAGCGAGCGGCGCGGGTGGCGCGGGCCGATTCGGCCAGCGTGTAGGTCTAGGTCTTCAATGTTAGCAGGGACCTAGACTACATGGGCATTGAGACAACACCCCCAGTCCTGTGCAAGCACCACCGTCTGCCAGCTGAGAGGAGGGTTGCATTCGAGGCATTTCACACTGGCAGGAGGTTCTTAGCCTGTTCAAAGAAGGTAACAATCATTGTAGTAATCATTGTAGTAGTCTAATTGTTGAAATAGTTATTACTGCAGATATCCATTAGTGCTAGTTACACTCACTGCAATCATTGTTTATTGTCTCTACTAATTAGTGCTAGTTACAATCATTGTAGTAGGCTGTCAGTACATAATTCTTTAGTAGTGCATTGTTTAGTCTGGTCACTCCTTTCTGTGTATCATCGGTACTTAATTGACAGAGAGCTTTGTTAGGAGTGCATTGTTTATGAAGGAAATATGCCCTAGAGGCAATAATAAAGTTATTATTTATTTCCTTATATCATGATAAATGTTTATTATTCATGCTAGAATTGTATTAACCGGAAACATAATACATGTGTGAATACATAGACCAACAGAGTGTCACTAGTATGCCTCTACTTGACTAGCTCGTTAATCAAAGATGGTTATGTTTCCTAACCATGAACAAAGAGTTGTTATTTGATTAACGAGGTCACATCATTAGTTGAATGATCTGGTTGACATGACCCATTCCATTAGCTTAGCACACGATCGTTTAGTATGTTGCTATTGCTTTCTTCATGACTTATACATGTTCCTATAACTATGAGATTATGCAACTCCCGTTTACCGGAGGAACACTTTGGGTACTACCAAACATCACAACGTAACTGGGTGATTATAAAGGAGTACTACAGGTGTCCCCAATGGTAGATGTTGGGTTGGCGTATTTCGAGATTAGGGTTTGTCACTCCGATTGTCGGAGAGGTATCTCTGGGCCCTCTCGGTAATGCACATCACATAAGCCTTGCAAGCACTGCAACTAATATGTTAGTTGTGAGATGATGTATTACGGAACAAGTAAAGAGACTTGCCGGTAACGAGATTGAACTACGTATTGGATACCGACGATCGAATCTCGGGCAAGTAACATACCGATGACAAAGGGAACAACGTATGTTGTTATGCGGTCTGACCGATAAAGATCTTCGTAGAATATGTAGGAGCCAATATGGGCATCCAGGTCCCGCTATTGGTTATTGACCGGAGACGTGTCTCGGTCATGTCTACATTGTTCTCGAACCGTAGGGTCCGCACGCTTAACGTTACGATGACAGTTATTATGAGTTTATGCATTTTGATGTACCAAAGGTTGTTCGGAGTCCCGGATGAGATCACGGACATGACGAGGAGTCTCGAAATGGTCGAGACGTAAAGATTGATATATTGGAAGCCTATGTTTGGACATAGGAAGTGTTCCGGGTGAAATCGGGATTTTACCGGAATACCGGGAGGGTTACCGGAACCCCCCGGGAGACAAATGGGCCTATTGGGCCTTAGTGGAAAAGAGAAAAGGGGAAGCCCATAGCTGGCCGCGCCCCCCCCCCTTCCCCAAGTCCTAGTAGGACTAGGAGAAGGGGCCGGCCCCCCTCTCTCTCCTTTCCCCCTTGAGAGTCCTAGTTGGAATAGGATTGGAGGGGGGAGTCCTACTCCCGGTAGGAGTAGGACTCCCCCTGCGCCTCCCTCTCTCTGGCCGGCCAGCCCCCCTCCTCCAACCTTTATATACGGGGGCAGGGGACACCCCAAGACACACAAGTTGATCCTTGAGATCGTTCCTTAGCCGTGTGCGGTGCCCCCTGCCACCATATTCCACCTCGATCATACCATTGTAGTGCTTAGGCGAAGCCCTGCGTCGGTAGTACATCAAGATCGTCACCACGCCGTCGTGCTGACGGAACTCTTCCTCGACGCTTTGCTGGATCGGAGCCCGAGGATCGTCATCGAGCTGAACGTGTGCTAAGAACTCGGAGGTGCCGGAGTAACGGTGCTTGGATCGGTCGGATCGGGAAGAAGACGTACGACTACTTCCTCTACGTTGTGTGATCGCTTCCGCAGTCGGTCTGCGTTGGTACGTAGACAACACTCTCCCCTCTCGTTGCTATGCATCACCATGATCTTGCGTGTGCGTAGGAAAATTTTCGAAATTACTACGTTCCCCAACAGTTTAGTCTGGCCTTTCTTTAATTGGGCAATGTTAGTTGATCAAAGTGTCACTTCATAGCTTTAATTGTGCATTGTTATACTGTTTTTAAAATTTTTCGAAATTACTACGTTCCCCAACAGTGGCATCCGAGCCTAGGTTTTTATGGTTTGATGTTATTTGCACGAGTAGAACACAAGTGAGTTGTGGGCGATACAAGTCATACTGCCTACCAGCATGTCATACTTTGGTTCGGCGGTATTGTTGGACGAGACGATCCGGACCAACCTTACGCGTACTCTTACGCGAGACCGGTTCCCTCGACGTGCTTTGCACATAGATGGCTTGCGGAAGACTGTCTCTCCAACTTTAGTTGAACCAAGTGTGACTACGCCCGGTCCTTGAGAAGGTTAAAACGGAGTCTATTTGACGAACTATCGTTGTGGTTTTGATGCGTAGTTGAGATGAGTTCTTACTTAAGCCCGTAGCAGCCACGTAAAACTTGCAACAACAAAGTAGAGGACGTCTAACTTGTTTTTGCAGGGCATGTTGTGATGTGATATGGTCAAGGCATGATGCTGATTTTATTGTATGAGATGATCATGTTTTGTAACCGAGTTATCGGCAACTGGCAGGAGCCATATGGTTGTCGCTTTATTGTATGCAATGCAATCGCGATGTAATGCTTTACTTTATTACTAAGTGGTAGTGATAGTCATGGAAGCATAAGATTGGCGAGACGACAACGATGCTACGATGGAGATCAAGGTGTCGCGCCGGTGACGATGGTGATCATGACGGTGCTTCGGAGATGGAGATCACAAGCACAAGATGATGATGGCCATATCATATCACTTCTATTGATTGCATGTGATGTTTATCCTTTTATGCATCTTATCTTGCTTTGATTGACGGTAGCATTATAAGATGATCTCTCACTAAAATTATCAAGAAGTGTTCTCCCTGAGTATGCACCGTTGCCAAAGTTCGTCGTGCCCAGACACCACGTGATGATCGGGTGTGATAAGCTCTACGTCCAAATACAACGGGTGCAAAACAGTTGCACACGCAGAATACTCAGGTTATACTTGACGAGCCAAGCATATACAGATATGGCCTCGGAACACGGAGACCGAAAGGTCGAGCGTGAATCATATAGTAGATATGATCAACATAACGATGTTCACCATTGAAAACTACTCCATCTCACGTGATGATCGGTTATGGTTTAGTTGATTTGGATCACGTGATCACTTAGAAGATTAGAGGGATGTCTATCTAAGTGGGAGTTCCTAAGTAATTTGATTAACTGAACTTAAACTTATCATGAACTTAGTACCTGATAGTATCTTGCTTGTTTATGTTGATTGTAGATAGATGGCTCGTGCTGTTGTTCCGTTGAATTTTAATGTGTTCCTTGAGAAAGCAAAGTTGAAAGATGATGGTAGCAATTACACGGACTGGGTCCGTAACATGAGGATTATCCTCATTGCTGCACAGAAGAATTACGTCCTGGAAGCACCGCTGGGTGACAGGCCTGCTGCTGGAGCAACGCCAGATGTTATGAACGTCTGGCAGAGCAAAGCTGATGACTACTCAATAGTTCAGTGTGCCATGCTTTACGGCTTAGAATCGGGACTTCAACGACGTTTTGAACGTCATGGAGCATATGAGATGTTCCAGGAGTTGAAGTTAATATTTCAAGCAAATGCCCGAATTGAGAGATAAGAAGTCTCCAATAAGTTCTATAGCTGCAAGATGGAGGAGAACAGTTCTGTCAGTGAGCATATACTCAAAATGTCTGGGTATAAAAATCACTTGATTCAGATGGGAGTTAATCTTCCAGATGACTGCGTCATTGACAGAATTCTCCAATCACTGCCACCAAGCTATAAGAGCTTCGTGATGAACTATAATATGCAAGGGATGAACAAGACTATTCCCGAGCTCTTCGCAATGCTAAAAGCTGCGGAGGTAGAAATCAAGAAGGAGCATCAAGTGTTGATGGTTAGCAAAACCACTAGTTTCAAGAAAAAGGGCAAAGGGAAGAAGAAGGGAAACTTCAAGAAGAACAGCAAGCAAGTTGCTGCTCAGGAGAAGAAACCCAAGTCTGGACCTAAGCCTGAAACTGAGTGCTTCTACTGCAAGCAGACTGGTCACTGGAAGCGGAACTGCCCCAAGTATTTGGCGGATAAGAAGGATGGCAAAGTGAACAAAGGTATATGTGATATACATGTTATTGATGTGTGCCTTACTAGAGCTCGCAGTAGCACCTGGGTATTTGATACTGGTTATGTTGCTAATATTTGCAACTCGAAACAGGGACTACGGAATAAGCGGACGCTAGCAAAGGACGAGGTGACGATGCGCGTGGGAAACGGTTCCAAAGTCGATGTGATCGCGGTCGGCACGCTACCTCTACATCTACCTTCGGGATTAATATTAGACCTAAATAATTGTTATTTGGTGCCAGCATTGAGCATGAACATTATATCTGGATCTTGTTTGATGCGAGACGGTTATTCATTTAAATCAGAGAATAATGGTTGTTCTATTTATATGAGTAATATCTTTTATGGTCATGCACCTTTGAAGAGTGGTCTATTCTTGTTGAATCTCGATGATAGTGATACACATATTCATAATGTAGAAGCCAAAAGATGCAAAGTTAATAATGATAGTGCAACTTATTTGTGGCACTGCCGTTTAGGTCATATCGGTGTAAAGCGCATGAAGAAACTCCATACTGATGTGCTTTTGGAACCACTTGATTATGAATCACTTGGTACTTGCGAACCGTGCCTCATAGGCAAGATGACTAAAACACCGTTCTCCGGTACTATGGAGAGAGCAACAGATTTATTGGAAATCATACATACCGATGTATGTGGTCCGATGAATATTGAGGCTCGTGGCGGATATCGTTATTTTCTCACCTTCACAGATGATTTAAGCAGATATGGGTATATCTACTTAATGAAACATAAGTCTGAAACATTTGAAAAGTTCAAAGAATTTCAGAGTGAGGTTGAAAATCATCGTAACAAGAAAATAAAGTTTCTACGATCTGATCGTGGAGGAGAATATTTGAGTTACGAGTTTGGTGTACATTTGAAAAATTGTGGAATAGTTTCGCAACTCACGCCACCCGGAACACCACAGCGTAATGGTGTGTCCGAACGTCGTAATCATACTTTACTAGATATGGTGCGATCTATGATGTCTCTTACTGATTTACCGCTATCGTTTTGGGGTTATGCTTTAGAGACGGCCGCATTCACGTTAAATAGGGCACCATCAAAATCCGTTGAGACGACACCTTATGAACTATGGTTTGGCAAGAAACCAAAGTTGTCGTTTCTTAAAGTTTGGGGCTGCGGTGCTTATGTGAAAAAACTTCAACCTGATAAGCTCGAACCCAAATCGGAGAAATGTGTCTTCATAGGATATCCAAAGGAAACTATTGGATACACCTTCTATCACAGATCCGAAGGCAAGACTTTTGTTGCTAAATTCGGAAACTTTCTAGAGAAGGAGTTTCTCTCGAAAGAAGTGAGTGGGAGGAAAGTAGAACTTGACGAGGTAACTGTACCTGCTCCCTTATTGGAAAATAGTACATCACAGAAAACTGTTTCTGCGACACCTATACCAATCAGTGAGGAAGCTAATGATGATGATCATGAAGCTTCAGGACAAGATACTACTGAACCACGTAGATCAACCAGAGTGAGATCCGCACCAGAGTGGTACGGTAATCCAGTTCTGGAAGTCATGCTACTAGATCATGATGAACCTACGAACTATGAAGAAGCGATGGTGAGCCCAGATTCCGCAAAATGGCTTGAGGCCATGAAATCTGAGATGGGATCCATGTATGAAAACAAAGTATGGACTTTGGTTGACTTGCCCGATGATCGGCAAGCAATTGAGAATAAATGGATCTTCAAGAAAAAGACTGACGCTGACGGTAATATTACTGTCTATAAAGCTCGACTTGTCGCGAAAGGTTTTCGACAAGTTCAAGGGGTTGACTACGATGAGACCTTCTCACCCGTAGCGATGCTTAAGTCCGTCAGAATTATGTTAGCAATTGCCGCATTTTATGATTATGAAATATGGCAGATGGATGTCAAAACTGCATTCCTGAATGGATTTCTGGAAGAAGAGTTGTATATGATACAACCAGAAGGTTTTGTTGATCCAAAGGGAGCTAACAAAGTATGTAAACTCCAGCGATCCATTTATGGACTGGTGCAAGCATCTCGGAGTTGGAATAAACGCTTTGATAGTGTGATCAAAGCATTTGGCTTTATACAGACTTTTGGAGAAGCCTGTATTTACAAGAAAGTGAGTGGGAGCTCTGTAGCATTTCTAATATTATATGTGGATGACATATTGCTGATTGGAAATGATATAGAATTTCTGGATAGCATAAAGGGATACTTGAATAAAAGTTTTTCGATGAAAGACCTCGGGGAAGCTGCTTACATATTAGGCATAAAGATCTATAGAGATAGATCAAAACGCTTAATTGGACTTTCACAGAGCACATACCTTGACAAGATTTTGAAGAAGTTCAAAATGGATCAAGCAAAGAAAGGGTTCTTGCCTGTGTTACAAGGTGTGAAGTTGAGTCAGACTCAATGCCCGACCATTGCAGAAGATAGAGAGAAAATGAAAGATGTTCCCTATGCTTCAGCCATAGGCTCTATCATGTATGCAATGCTGTGTACCAGACCTGATGTGTGCCTTGCTATAAGTTTAGCAGGGAGGTACCAAAGTAATCCAGGAATGGATCACTGGACAGCGGTCAAGAACATCCTGAAATACCTGAAAAGGACTAAGGATATGTTTCTCGTATATGGAGGTGACAAAGAGCTCACTGTAAGAGGTTACGTTGATGCAAGCTTTGACACTGATCTGGACGATTCTAAATCGCAAACCGGATACGTGTTTACTTTAAACGGTGGAGCTGTCAGTTGGTGCAGTTCTAAACAAAGCGTCGTAGCGGGATCTACATGTGAAGCGGAGTACATAGCTGCTTCGGAAGCAGCAAACGAAGGAGTCTGGATGAAGGAGTTCATATCCGATCTAGGTGTCATACCTAGTGCATCGGGTCCAATGAAAATCTTCTGTGACAATACTGGTGCAATTGCCTTGGCAAAGGAATCCAGATTTCACAAAAGGACCAAACACATCAAGAGACGCTTCAACTCCATCCGGGATTTAGTCCAGGTGGGAGACATAGAGATTTGCAAGATACATACGGATCTGAATGTTGCAGACCCGTTGACTAAGCCTCTTCCACGAGCAAAACATGATCAGCACCAAGGCTCCATGGGTGTTAGAATCATTACAGTGTAATCTAGATTATTGACTCTAGTGCAAGTGGGAGACTGAAGGAAATATGCCCTAGAGGCAATAATAAAGTTATTATTTATTTCCTTATATCATGATAAATGTTTATTATTCATGCTAGAATTGTATTAACCGGAAACATAATACATGTGTGAATACATAGACCAACAGAGTGTCACTAGTATGCCTCTACTTGACTAGCTCGTTAATCAAAGATGGTTATGTTTCCTAACCATGAACAAAGAGTTGTTATTTGATTAACGAGGTCACATCATTAGTTGAATGATCTGGTTGACATGACCCATTCCATTAGCTTAGCACACGATCGTTTAGTATGCTGCTATTGCTTTCTTCATGACTTATACATGTTCCTATAACTATGAGATTATGCAACTCCCGTTTACCGGAGGAACACTTTGGGTACTACCAAATGTCACAACGTAACTGGGTGATTATAAAGGAGTACTACAGGTGTCTCCAATGGTAGATGTTGGGTTGGCGTATTTCGAGATTAGGGTTTGTCACTCCGATTGTCGGAGAGGTATCTCTGGGCCCTCTCGGTAATGCACATCACATAAGCCTTGCAAGTGTTGGAAATATGTCCTAGAGGCAATAATAAATTGATTATTATTATATTTCCTTGTTCATGATAATCGTTTATTATCCATGCTATAATTGTATTGATAGGAAACTCAGATACATGTGTGGATACATAGACAACACCATGTCCCTAGTAAGCCTCTAGTTGACTAGCTCGTTGATCAATAGATGGTTACGGTTTCCTGACCATGGACATTGGATGTCGTTGATAATGGGATCACATCATTAGGAGAATGATGTGATGGACAAGACCCAATCCTAAGCATAGCACTAGATCGTGTAGTTCGTATGCTAAAGCTTTTCTAATGTCAAGTATCATTTCCTTAGACCATGAGATTGTGCAACTCCCGGATACCGTAGGAGTACTTTGGGTGTGCCAAACGTCACAACGTAACTGGGTGGCTATAAAGGTACACTACGGGTATCTCTGAAAGTGTCTGTTGGGTTGGCACGAATCGAGACTGGGATTTGTCACTCCGTGTAAACGGAAAGGTATCTCTGGGCCCACTCGGTAGGACATCATCATAATGTGCACAATGTGATCAAGGAGTTGATCACGGGATGATGTGTTACGGAACGAGTAAAGGACTTGCCGGTAACGAGATTGAACAAGGTATCGGGATACCGACGATCGAATCTCGGGCAAGTATCGTACCGATAGACAAAGGGAATTGTATACGGGATTGATTAAGTCCTTGGCATCGTGGTTCATCCGATGAGATCATCGTGGAACGTGTGGGAGCCAACATGGGTATCCAGATCCCGCTGTTGGTTATTGACCGGAGAACGTCTCAGTCATGTCTGCATGTCTCCCGAACCCGTAGGGTCTACACACTTAAGGTTCGATGACGCTAGGGTTATAAAGGAAGTTAGTATGTGGTTACCGAATGTTGTTCGGAGTCCCGGATGAGATCCCGGACGTCACGAGGAGTTCCGGAATGGTCCGGAGGTAAAGATTTATATATGGGAAGTCCTGTTTTGGTCACCGGAAAAGTTTCGGGGTTTATCGGTAACGTACCGGGACCACCGGGAGGGTCCCGGGGGTCCACCAAGTGGGGCCACCAACCCCAGAAGGCTGCGTGGGCCAAGTGTGGGAGGGGACCAGCCCCTAGGAGGGCTTGTGCGCCCCCCACAAGGGGCCCAAGGCGCAAGAAAGAGTGGGAGGGGGCAAACCCTAGTCCAGTTGGGCCTTAAGGCCCACCTAGTGGGCTCCTTCCCCTCTCCCCCCTCTTGGCCGCCACCCTTGGCCCCATCTAGGGCTGCCGCCCCCCTAGGGGTGGGAAACCCTAGAGGGGGCGCAGCCCTCCCCTTCCCCTATATATATGAGGCCATAGGGCTGCCCACAACACGCGATTCAATCTCTCTTGGTGCAGCCCTGCGTCTCTTCTTCCTCCTCTTCTGTGGTGCTTGGCGAAGCCCTGCAGGATTGCCACGCTCCTCCATCATCACCACGCCGTTGTGCTGCTGTTGGATGAAGTCTTCCTCAACCTCTCCCTCTCTCCTTGCTGGATCAAGGCGTGGGAGACGTCACCGGGCTGTACGTGTGTTGAACACGGAGGTGCCGTCCGTTCGGCACTTGGTCATCGGTGATTTGAATCACGACGAGTACGACTCCATCAACCCCGTTCACTTGAACGCTTCCGCTTAGCGATGTACAAGGGTATGTAGTTGCATCTCTCCTTCCCCTCGTTGCTGGTCTCTCCATAGATAGATCTTGGTGACACGTAGGAAAATTTTGAATTTCTGCTACGTTCCCCAACAGTGGCATCATGAGCTAGGTCTATTGCGTAGATTCTATGCACGAGTAGAACACAAAGTAGTTGTGGGCGTTGATTTTGTTCAATATGCTTGCCGTTACTAGTCTTATCTTGATTCGGCGGCATCGTGGGATGAAGCGGCCCGGACCGACCTTACACGTACTCTTACGTGAGACTGGTTCCACCGACTGACATGCACTAGTTGCATAAGGTGGCTAGCGGGTGTCTGTCTCTCCCACTTTAGTCGGATCGGATTTGATGAAAAGGGTCCTTATGAAGGGTAAATAGAAATTGGCATATCACGTTGTGGCCTTTGCGTAGGTAAGAACCGTTCTTGCTAGAAACCCATAGCAGCCACGTAAAACATGCAAACAACAATTAGAGGACGTCTAACTTGTTTTTGCAGGGTATGCCATGTGATGTGATATGGCCAAAGGATGTGATGAATGATATATGTGATGTATGAGATTGATCATGTTCTTGTAATAGGAATCACGACTTGCATGTCGATGAGTATGACAACCGGCAGGAGCCATAGGAGTTGTCTTTATTTATTTATGACCTGCGTGTCAACTTAAACGTCATGTAATTACTTTACTTTATTGCTAACCGTTAGCCATAGTAGTAGAAGTAATAGTTGGCGAGGCAACTTCATGAAGACACGATGATGGAGATCATGATGATGGAGATCATGGTGTCATGCCGGTGATGATGATGATCATGGAGCCCCGAAGATGGAGATCAAAAGGAGCTATATGATATTGGCCATATCATGTCACTACTATTTGATTGCATGTGATGTTTATCATGTTTATACATCTTATTTGCTTAGAACGACGGTAGTAAATAAGATGATCCCTCATAAAAATTTCAAGAAGTGTTCTCCCCTAACTGTGCACCGTTGCTACAGTTCGTCGTTTCGAAGCACCACGTGATGATCGGGTGTGATAGATTCTAACGTTCACATACAGCGGGTGTTGACGAGCCTAGCATGTACAGACATGGCCTCGGAACACATGCAAACACTTAGGGTTAACTTGACGAGCCTAGCATGTGTATAGACATGGCCTCGGAACACAGAAGACCGAAAGGTCGAGCATGAGTCGTATGGAAGATACGATCAACATGAAGATGTTCACCGACGTTGACTAGTCCGTCTCACGTGATGATCGGACACGGCCTAGTTGACTCGGATCATGTAATCACTTAGATGACTAGAGGGATGTCTATCCAAGTGGGAGTTCATAAGATGAACTTAATTATCCTGAACATAGTCAAAAGGATTTTTGCAAATTATGTCGTAGCTCGCGCTTTAGTTCTACTGTTTAGATATGTTCCTAGAGAAAATTAGTTGAAAGTTGATATTAGCAATTATGCAGACAGTAAAAGGCTTATGTCCTTAATGCACCGCTCAGTGTGCTGAACCTCGAACGTGGTCTGTGGATGTTGCGAACATCTGACATACACGTTTTGATGACTACATGATAGTTCGGTAATGTTAAACGGTTTAGAGTTGAGGCACCGAAGATGTTTTTGAAACGTCACGAAACATATGAGATGTTTTGAGGGCTGAAATTGGGATTTCAGGTTCGTGCCCACGTCAAGAGGTATAAGACCTCCGACGATTTTCTTGACCTGCAAACTAAGGGAGAAAAGCTCAATTGTTGAACTTGTGCTCAGATTGTCTGAGTACAACAATCATTTGAATCAAGTGGGAGTTGATCTTCCAGATGAGATAGTGATGTTTCTCCGAAGTCATTACCACCAAGCTGCTAGAGCTTCGTGATGAACTATGATATATCAGGGACATATATGATGATCCGTGAGATATTCGCGATGTTTGACACCGCGAAAGTAGAAGTCAAGAAGGAGCATCAATTGTTGATGGTTAGTGAAACCACTAGTTTCAAGAAGGGCAAGGGCAAGAAGGGATACTTCATGAAACGGCAATTCAGCTGCTGCTCTGGTGAAGAAACCCAAGGTTGAACCCAAACCCGAGACTAAGTGCTTCTGTAATAAGGGGAACAGCCACTAGAGCAGAATTACCCTAGATACTTGGTAGATGAGAAGGCTGGCAAGGTCAATAGAAGTATATTGGATGTACATTGTGTTAATGTGTACTTTACTAGTACTCCTAGTAGCACCAGGGTATTAGATACCGGTTCGGTTGCTAAGTGTTAGTAACTCGAAATAAAAGCTACGGAATAAACGGAGACTAGCTAAAGGTGAGCTGGCGATATGTGTTGGAAGTTTTTCCAAGCTTGATGTGATCAAGCATCGCACGCTCCCTCCACCATCGAGATTGGTGTTTGCGTTGAGCATAGACATGATTGGATTATGTCTATCGCAATACGGTTATTCATTTAAGGAGAATAATGGTTACTCTGTTTATTTGAACAATACCTTCAATGGTCTTACATCTAAAATGAATGGATTATTGAATCTCGATCGTAGTGATACACATGTTCATGCCAAAAGATAGTAATGATAGTACCACCTACTTGTGGCACTGCCACGTAAGTCATATCGGTATAAAACGCATGAAGAAGCTCCATGTTGATGGATCTTTGGACTCACTCATTTTTGAAAGGATTGAGACATGCGAACCATGTTTGTTGGTGTATATGCATGAAGAAACTCCATGCAAATGGACCGTTTTGTACTCACTTGATTTTGAACCACTTGAGACATGCAAATCATACCACATGGGCAAGATGACTGAAAGCCTCGGTTTCAGTAAAATGGAACAAGAAAGCAACTTGTTGGAAGTAATACATTTTGATGTGTGTAGTCCAATAAGTGCTGAGGCGTGTAGTGGATATCGTTATGTTCTTACTTCACAGATGATTTGAGTATATGTTGAGTAAATTTACTTGATGAATCACGAGTCTGAATTATTGAAAGGTTCAAGAAATTTCAGGGTGAAGTTGAAAGATTGTCGTGACAAGAGGATAAAAGATCTATGATATGATCATAGAGATGAATATCTGAATTACGAGTTTGGCACAAAATTAAGACATTGTGGAAATTGTTTCACAACCGATACAGCCTGGAACACCATAGTGCGATGGTGTGTCCGAACATCATAACTGCACCCTATTGGATATGATGCATACCATGATGTCTCTTATCAAATTACCACAATAGTTTATGGGTTAGGCATTAGAGACAACCACATTCACTTTAAAAGGGGCACCACGTAATTCCGATGAGATGACACTGTATGAACTATGATTTAGAGAAACCTAAGCTGTCATTTCTTAAAAGTTTGGGGCTACGACGCTTATGTGAAAAGGGTTTCAGACTGATAAGCTCGAACCCAAAGCGGATAAATGCATCTTCATAGGACACCCAAAACAGTTGGGTATACCTCCTGTCTCAGATTCAAAAGCAATAAGGGATTGTTTCTAGAATCGGGTCCTTTCTCGAGGAAAAGTTTCTCTCGAAAGAATTGAGTGGGAGGATGGTGGAAACTTGATGAGGTTATTGAACCGTCTCTTCAACTAGTGTGTGGCAGGGCACAGGAAATTGTTCCTGTGGCACCTACACCAATTGAAGTGGAAGCTTATGATATTGATCACGAGACTTCGGATCAAGTCACTCCCAAACCTCGTAGGATGACAAGGATACGTAATCCTGTCTTGGAAGTCATGTTGCGAGACAACAATGAACCTACGAGCTATGGAGAAGCGATGGTGCGCCCGGATTCCGATAAATGGCTCGAGGCCATATAATCCGAGAGAGGATCCATATATGAAAACAAAGTGTAGACTTTGGAAGAACTACTTGATGGTCGTAAGGCTGTTGAGTACAGATGGATTTTAAAAGAAAGACGGACAATGATGGTAAATGTCACCATTAAGAAAGCTCGACTTGTCGTTAAGATGTTTTCCGACAAGTTCAAGGAGTTGACTACGATGAGATTTTCTCACTCGTAGCGATGCTAAGAGTCTGTTGGAATTATATTAGCGATTACTGCATTATTTATGAAATCTTGCAGATAGGATGTCAAAACATTGTTTCCTCGATGATTTTCTTGAGGAAAGGTTGTATGTGATACAACCGGAAGGTTTTGTCAATCCTGAAAGATGCTAATAAGTATGCAAAGCTCCAGCAATCCTTCTAAGGACTGGAGTAGGCATCTCGGAGTTGGAATGTATGCTTTGATAAGATGATCAAAGTTTTGGGTGTATACAAAGTTTATGAGAAACTTGTAATTCCAAAGAAGTGAGTGGGAGCACTATAGAATTTCTGATGAATATATGTTGTTGACATATTGTTGATCAGAAATGACGTAGAATTTCTGGAAAGCATGTAGGGTTGTTTGGAAAGTGTTTTTCAATTGAAAGCCTGGATTAAGCTACTTGAACATTGAGCAGCAAGATCTATAAGGATAGATCAAAACGCTTAATGGTACTTTCAAATGAGCACATACCCTAACATGATCTTGAAGGTATTCAAGATGGATCAGTCAAAGAAGGAGTTCTTGCCTGAGTTGTAAGGTATGAAGTTAAGACTTAAATCTCGACCACGGCAGAATAGAGAGAAAGGACGAAGGTCGTCCGCTATGCTTAAGACATAGGCTCTACAGTATGCTATGCTGTGTACCGCACCTGAAGTGTGCCTTGCCATGAGTCAGTCAAGGGGTACAAGAGTGATCCAAGAATGGATCACAGGACAGCGGTCAAAGTTATCCTTAGTAACTAGTGTACTAAGGAATTTTCTCGCTTATGGAGGTGGTAAAAGAGTTCGTCGTAAAGGGTTACGTCGATGCAAGCTTAACACCTATCCGGATAGCTCTGAGTAGAGATACCGGATACGTATAATGGAGCAACAATTTAGAATAGCTCCAAGTAGAACAGTTATTTGGAATAGCTCCAAATAGAACGTGGTAGCTACATCTAGGAGATGACATAGAGATTTGTGAAGCACACACGGATCTGAAAGGTTCAGACCCGTTGACTAAAATCTCTCTCACAAGCAACATGATCAAACCCAGAACTCATTGAGTGCTAATCACATAGTGATGTGAACTAGATTATTGACTCTAGTAAACTCTTTGAATGTTAGTCACATGGGGATGTGACCTTGAGTGTTAATCACATATCGATGTGAGCTAGATTATTGACTCTAGTGCAAGTGGGAGACTGTTGGAAATATGCCCGAGAGGCAATAATAAATTGATTATTATTATATTTCCTTGTTCATGATAATCGTTTGTTATCCATGCAATAATTGTATTGATAGGAAACTCAGATACATGTGTGGATACATAGACAACACCATGTCCCTAGTAAGCCTCTAGTTGACTAGCTCGTTGATCAATAGATGGTTACGGTTTCCTGACCATGGACATTGGATGTCGTTGATAATGGGATCACATCATTAGGAGAATGATGTGATGGACAAGACCCAATCCTAAGCATAGCACTAGATCGTGTAGTTCGTATGCTAAAGCTTTTCTAATGTCAAGTATCATTTCCTTAGACCATGAGATTGTGCAACTCCCGGATACCGTAGGAATACTTTGGGTGTGCCAAACGTCACAACGTAACTGGGTGGCTATAAAGGTACACTACGGGTATCTCTGAAAGTGTCTGTTGGGTTGGCACGAATCGAGACTGGGATTTGTCACTCCGTGTAAACGGAAAGGTATCTCTGGGCCCACTCGGTAGGACATCATCATAATGTGCACAATGTGATCAAGGAGTTGATCACGGGATGATGTGTTACGGAACGAGTAAAGAGACTTGCCGGTAACGAGATTGAACAAGGTATCGGGATACCGACGATCGAATCTCGGGCAAGTATCGTACCGATAGACAAAGGGAATTGTATACGGGATTGATTAAGTCCTTGACATCGTGGTTCATCCGATGAGATCATCATGGAATGTGTGGGAGCCAACATGGGTATCCAGATCCCGCTGTTGGTTATTGACCGGAGAACGTCTCAGTCATGTCTGCATGTCTCCCGAACCCGTAGGGTCTACACACTTAAGGTTCGATGACGCTAGGGTTATAAAGGAAGTTAGTATGTGGTTACCGAATGTTGTTCGGAGTTCCGGATGAGATCCCAGACGTCACCAGGAGTTCCGGAATGGTCCGGAGGTAAAGATTTATATATGGGAAGTCCTGTTTTGGTCACCGGAAAAGTTTCGGGGTTTATCGGTAACGTACCGGGACCACCGGGAGGGTCCCGGGGGTCCACCAAGTGGGGCCACCAACCCCAGAAGGCTGCGTGGGCCAAGTGTGGGAGGGGACCAGCCCCTAGGAGGGCTTGTGCGCCCCCCACAAGGGGCCCAAGGCGCAAGAAAGAGTGGGAGGGGGCAAACCCTAGTCCAGTTGGGCCTTAAGGCCCACCTAGTGGGCTCCTTCCCCTCTCCCCCCTCTTGGCCGCCACCCTTGGCCCCATCTAGGGCTGCCGCCCCCCCTAGGGGTGGGAAACCCTAGAGGGGGCGCAGCCCTCCCCTTCCCCTATATATATGAGGCCATAGGGCTGCCCACAACACGCGATTCAATCTCTCTTGGTGCAGCCCTGCGTCTCTTCTTCCTCCTCTTCTGTGGTGCTTGGCGAAGCCCTGCAGGATTGCCACGCTCCTCCATCATCACCATGCCGTTGTGCTGCTGTTGGATGAAGTCTTCCTCAACCTCTCCCTCTCTCCTTGCTGGATCAAGGCGTGGGAGACGTCACCGGGCTGTACGTGTGTTGAACACGGAGGTGCCGTCCGTTCGGCACTTGGTCATCGGTGATTTGAATCACGACGAGTACGACTCCATCAACCCCGTTCACTTGAACGCTTCCGCTTAGCGATCTACAAGGGTATGTAGTTGCATCTCTCCTTCCCCTCGTTGCTGGTCTCTCCATAGATAGATCTTGGTGACACGTAGGAAAATTTTGAATTTCTGCTACATTCCCCAACAGCAAGCACTGCAACTAATATGTTAGTTGTGAGATGATGTATTACAGAACGAGTAAAGAGACTTGCCAATAACGAGATTGAACTAGGTATTGGATACCGACGATCGAATCTCGGGCAAGTAACATACCGATGACAAAGGGAACAACGTATGTTGTTATGCGGTCTGACCGATAAAGATCTTCGTAGAATATGTAGGAGCCAATATGGGCATCCAGGTCCCGCTATTGGTTATTGACCGGAGACGTGTCTCGGTCATGTCTACATTGTTCTCGAACCGTAGGGTCCGCACGCTTAACGTTACGATGACAGTTATTATGAGTTTATGCATTTTGATGTACCGAAGGTTGTTCGGAGTCCCGGATAAGATCAGGACATGACGAGGAGTCTCGAAATGGTCGAGACGTAAAGATTGATATATTGGAAGCCTATGTTTGGACATAGGAAGTGTTCCGGGTGAAATCGGGATTTTACCGGAATACCGGGAGGGTTACCGGAACCCCCCGGGAGACTAATGGGCCTATTGGGCCTTAGTGGAAAAGAGAAAAGGGGAAGCCCACAGCTGCCCCCCCCCCTTCCCCAAGTCCTAGTAGGACTAGGAGAAGGGGCCGGCCCCCCTCTCTCTCCTTTCCCCCTTGAGAGTCCTAGTTGGAATAGGATTGGAGGGGGGAGTCCTACTCCCGGTAGGAGTAGGACTCCCCCTGCGCCTCCCTCTCTCTGGCCGGCCAGCCCCCCTCCTCCAACCTTTATATACGGGGGCAGGGGACACCCCAAGACACACAAGTTGATCCTTGATATCGTTCCTTAGCTGTGTGCGGTGCCCCCTGCCACCATATTCCACCTCGATCATACCGTTGTAGTGCTTAGGCGAAGCCCTGCGTCGATAGTACATCAAGATCGTCACCACGCCGTCGTGCTGACGGAACTCTTCCTCGACGCTTTGCTGGATCGGAGCCCGAGGATCTTCATTGAGCTGAACGTGTGCTAAGAACTCGGAGGTGCCGGAGTAATGGTGCTTGGATCGGTCAGATTGGGAAGAAGACGTACGACTACTTCCTCTACGTTGTGTGATCGCTTCCGCAGTCGGTCTGCGTTGGTACGTAGACAACACTCTCCCCTCTCGTTGCTATGCATCACCATGATCTTGCGTGTGCGTAGGAACATTTTCGAAATTACTACGTTCCCCAACAGTTTAGTCTGGCCTTTCTTTAATTGGGCAATGTTAGTTGATCAAAGTGTCACTTCATAGCTTTAATTGTGCATTGTTATACTGTTTTTAAATGCCTAGGGATTTCCAGTGTATCTGGTATGTTGTTCTTTAGTATATATAGGGTGAGTGGAGGCTATCAGTAGGTCAAATTGGTCAATGTTTTATTCTGCTTGCTAGTGTTATTTGTTGCATTCTGTTTTATAGGTGGTATAAGTTGGTGTTGGGGAACGTAGCAGAAATTCAAAATTTTCCTACGTGTCACCAAGATCTATCTATGGAGAGACCAGCAACGAAGGGAAGGAGAGTTGCATCTACATACCCTTGTAGATCGCTAAGCGGAAGCGTTCAAGTGAACGGGGTTGATGGAGTCGTACTCGTCGTGATCCAAATCACCGATGACCAAGTGCCGAACGGACGGCACCTCCGCGTTCAACACACGTACAGCCCGGTGACGTCTCCCACGCCTTGATCCATCAAGGAGAGAGGGAGAGGTTGAGGAAGACTTCATCCAACAGCAGCACAACGGCGTGGTGGTGGTGGAGGAGCGTGGCTATCCTGCAGGGCTTCGCCAAGCACTACAGAAGAGGAGGAAGAAGAGACGCAGGGCTGCACCAACGAGATTGAATCGCGTGTATGTTGGGCAGCCCCCTAGGCCTCATATATATAGGGGAAGGGGAGGGGCTGCGCCCCCTCTAGGGTTTCCCACCCCAAAGGGGGCGGCAGCCCTAGATGGCCAAGGGGTGGCGGCCAAGGGAGGGGAGAAGGGGGAGGCGCCCCTAGGGTGGGCCTTAAGGCCCATCTGGACCTAGGGTTTGCCTCCTCCCACTTCCCCTGCGCCTTGGGCCTTGGTGGGAGGCGCACCAGCCCACTAAGGGGCTGGTCCCTCACCACTATTGGCCCATGCAACCTTCTGGGGTTGGTGGCCCCACTTGGTGGACCCCCGGGACCCTCCCGGTGGTCCCGGTACGTTACCGATAAACCCCGAAACTTTTCCGGTGACCAAAACAGGACTTCCCATATATAAATCTTTACCTCCGGACCATTCCGGAACTCCTCGTGACGTCCGGGATCTCATCCGGGACTCCGAACAACATTCGGTAACCACATACAAACTTCCTTTATAACCCTAGCGTCATCGAACCTTAAGTGTGTAGACCCTACGGGTTCGGGAGACATGCAGACATGACCGAGACGTTCTCCGGTCAATAACCAACAGCGGGATCTGGATACCCATGTTGGCTCCCACATGTTCCACGATGATCTCATCGGATGAACCACGATGTCAAGGACTTAATCAATCCCGTATACAATTCCCTTTGTCTATCGGTACGATACTTGCCCGAGATTCGATCGTCGGTATCCCGATACCTTGTTCAATCTCGTTACCGGCAAGTCTCTTTACTCGTTCTGTAACACATCATCCCGTGATCAACTCCTTGATCACATTGTGCACATTATGATGATGTCCTACCGAGTGGGCCCAGAGATACCTCTCCGCTTACACGGAGTGACAAATCCCAGTCTCGATTCGTGCCAACCCAACAGACACTTTCGGAGATACCTGTAATGTACCTTTATAGCCACCCAGTTACGTTGTGACGTTTGGCACACCCAAAGCACTCTTACGGTATCCGGGAGTTGCACAATCTCATGGTCTAAGGAAATGATACTTGACATTAGCAAAGCTTTAGCATACGAACTACACGATCTAGTGCTATGCTTAGGATTGGGTCTTGTCCATCACATCATTCTCCCAATGATGTGATCCCGTTATCAACGACATCCAATGTCCATGGTCAGGAAACCGTAACCATCTATTGATCAACGAGCTAGTCAACTAGAGGCTTACTAGGGACATGGTGTTGTCTATGTATCCACACATGTATTTGAGTTTCCTATCAATACAATTATAGCATGGATAATAAACGATTATCATGAACAAGGAAATATAATAATAACTAATTTATTATTGCCTCTAGGGCATATTTCCAACAGTCTCCCACTTGCACTAGAGTCAATAATCTAGTTCACATCACCATGTGATTAACACTCACAGGTCACATCGCCATGTGACTAACACCCAAGAGTTTACTAGAGTCAGTAGTCTAGTTCACATCACTATGTGATTAACACTCAATGAGTTCTGGGTTTGATCAGGTTATGCTTGTGAGAGAGGTTATAGTCAACGGGTCTGAACCTTTCAGATCCGTGTGTGCTTTACAAATCTCTATGTCATCTCCTAGATGTAGCTACCACATTCTATTTGGAGCTATTCCAAATAACTGTTCTACTTGGAGCTATTCTAAATTGTTGCTCCATTATACGTATCCGGTATCTCTACTCAGAGCTATCCGGATAGGTGTTAAGCTTGCATCGACGTAACCCTTTACGACGAACTCTTTTACCACCTCCATGATCGAGAAAAATTCCTTAGTCCATTAGTTACTAAGGATAACTTTGACCGCTGTCCTGTGACCCATTCTTGGATCACTCTTGTACCCCTTGACTGACTCATGGCAAGGCACACTTCAGGTGCGGTACACAGCATAGCATACTGTAGAGCCTATGTCTTAAGCATAGCAGACGACCTTCGTCCTTTCTCTCTATTCTGCCGTGGTCGAGCTTTAAGTCTTAACTTCATACCTTACAACTCAGGCAAGAACTCCTTCTTTGACTGATCCATCTCGAACACCTTCAAGATCATGTTAAGGTATGTGCTCATTTGAAAGTACCATTAAGCATTTTGATCTATCCTTATAGATCTTGATGCTCAATGTTCAAGTAGCTTAATCCAGGCTTTCAATTAAAAACACTTTCCAAATAACCCTATATGCTTTCCAGAAATTCTACGTCATTTCTGATCAACAATATGTCATCAACATATACTCATCAGAAATTCTATAGTGCTCCCACTTACTTCTTTGGAAATACAAGTTTCTCATAAACTTTGTATAAACCCAAAATCTTTGATCATCATCAAAGCATACATTCCAACTCCGAGATGCTTACTCCAGTCCTTAGAAGGATAGCTGGAGCTTTGCACACTTATTAGCATTTTCAGGATTGACAAAACCTTTCGGTTGTATCACATACAACCTTTCCTCAAGAAAATCGTTGAGGAAACAATGTTTTGACATCCTATCTGCAAGATTTCATAAATAATGCAGTAATTGCTAATATAATTCCAACAGACTCTTAGCATCGCTACGGGTGAGAAAGTCTCATCGTAGTCAACTCCTTGAACTTGTCGAAAACATCTTAACGACAAGTCGAGCTTTCTCAATGGTGACACTTACCATCATTGTCTGTCTTCCTTTTAAAATCCACCTGTACTCAACAGCCTTACGACCATCGAGTCGTTCTGCCAAAGTCTACACTTTGTTTTCATACATGGATCCTCTCTCGGATTTTATGGCCTCGAGCCATTTATCGGAATCCAGGCCCACCATCGCTTCTCCATAGCTCGTAGGTTCATTGTTGTCTCGCAACATGACTTCCAAGACAGGACTACGTACCACTCTGAAGTAGTACGCATCCTTGTCATCCCACGAGGTTTGGTAGTGACTTGATCTGAAGTTTCATGATCACTATCATAAGCTTCCACTTCAATTGGTGTAGGTGCCATTGGAACAACTCTTTGTGCCCTGCTATACACTAGTTGAAGTAACGGTTCAATAACCTCATCAAGTCTCTACCATCCTCCCACTCAATTCTTTCGAGAGAAACTTTTCCTCGAGAAAGGACCTGATTCTAGAAACAATCCCTTATTGCTTTCGAATCTGAGACAGGAGGTATACCCAACTATTTTGGGTATTCTATGAAGATGCATTTATCCGTTTTGGGTTAGAGCTTATCGGCCTGAAACTTTTTCACATAAGCGTCGCAGCCCCAAACCTTTTAAGAAATGACAGCTTAGGTTTCTCTAAACCACAGTTCATACGGTGTCATCTCATCGAAATTACGTGGTGCCCCTTTTAAAGTGAATGTGGTTGTCTCTAATGCCTAACCCATAAACTATCATGGTAATTCGATAAGAGACATCATGGTATGCATCATATCCAATAGGGTGCAGTTATGATGTTCGGACACACCATCACACTATGGTGTTCCAGGCTGTATCAGTTGTGAAACAATTTCCACAATGTCTAAAATCTGTGCCAAACTCGTAATTCAGATATTCATCTCTATGATCATATCATAGATATTTTATCCTCTTGTCACGATGATCTTTCAACTTCACCTTGAAATTACTTGAACCTTTCAATAATTCAGACTCGTGATTCATCAAGTAAATATACTCAACATCTACTCAAATCATCTGTGAAGTAAGAACATAACGATATCCACTACATGCCTCAGCACTCATTGGACTGCACACATCAAAATGTATTACTTCCAACAAGTTGCTTTCTAGTTCCATTTTACTGAAACAGAGGCTTTCAGTCATCTTGCCCATGTGGTATGATTTGCATGACTCAAGTGATTCAAAATCAAGTGAGTACAAAACGGTCCATTTGCATGGAGTTTCTTCATGCATATATCCCAACAGACATGGTTCGCATGTCTCAAACTTTTCAAAAACGAGTGAGCCCAAAGATCCATCAACATGGAGCTTCTTCATGCGTTTTATACCGATATGACTTACGTGGCAGTGCCACAAGTAGGTGGTACTATCATTATTATCTTTTGGCATGAACATGTGTATCACTACGATCGAGATTCAATAAACCATTCATTTTAGGTGTAAGACCATTTAAGGCATTATTCAAATAAACAGAGTAACCATTATTCTCCTTAAATGAATAACCGTATTGCGATAGACATAATCCAATCATGTCTATGCTCAACGCAAACACCAATCTCGATGGTAGAGGGAGCGTACGATATTTGATCAACCTTGAAAATACTTCCAACACATATCATTATCTCACCTTTAGCTAGTCTCCGTTTATCCCGCAGCTTTTATTTCGAGTTACTAACACTTAGCAACCGAACCGGTATCTAATACCCTGGTGCTACTAGGAGTACTAGTAAAGTACACATTAACACAATGTACATCCAATATACTTCTATCGACCTTGCCAGCCTTCTCATCTACCAAGTATCTAGGGTAATTCTGCTCCAGTGGTTGTTCCTCTTATTACAGAAGCAGTTAGTCTCAGGTTTGGGTTCAACCTTGGGTCTCTTCACTAGAGCAGCAGCTGAATTGCCGTTTCATGAAGTATCCCTTCTTGCCCTTGCCCTTCTTGAAACTAGTGGTTTCACTAACCATCAACAATTGATGCTCCTTCTTGATATCTACTTTTGCGGTGTCAAACATCGCGAATATCTCAAGGATCATCATATATGTCCCTGATATATCATAGTTCATCATGAAGCTCTAGCAGCTTGGTGGTAATGACTTCGGAGAAACATCACTATCTCATCTTGGAAGATCAACTCCCACTTGATTCAAATGATTGTTGTACTCAGACAATCTGAGCACAAGCTCAACAATTGAGCCCTCCTTAGTTTGTAGGCTAAGAAAATCGTTGGAGGTCTTATACCTCTTGACGTGGGCACGAGCCTGAAATCCCAATTTCAGCCCTCAAAACATCTCATATGTTTCGCGACGTTTCAAAAACCGTCTTCGGTGCCTCAAGTCTAAACCGTTTAACATTACCGAACTATCATGTAGTCATCAAAACGTGTATGTCAGATGTTCGCAACATCTACAGACGACGTTCGAGGTTCAGCACACTGAGCGGTGCATTAAGGACATAAGCCTTCTATGAAGCAACGAGGACAATCCTCAGTTTACGGACCTAGTCCGCATAATTGCTACTATCAACTTTCAACTAATTTTTCTCTAGGAACATATCTAAATAGTAGAACTATAGCGTGAGCTACGACATAATTTGCAAAATCCTTTTGACTATGTTCAGGATAATTAAGTTCATCTTATGAACTCCCACTCAGATAGACATCCCTCTAGTCATTTAAGTGATTACATGATCCGAGTCAACTAGGCCGTGTCCGATCATCACGTGAGACGGACTAGTCAACATCGGTGAACATCTTCATGTTGATCGTATCTACCATACGACTCATGCTCGACCTTTCGGTCTTCTGTGTTCCGAGGCCATGTCTATACACATGCTAGGCTCGTCAAGTTAACCCTAAGTGTTTTGCATGTGTAAAACTGTCTTACACCCGTTGTATGTGAATGTAAGGATCCATCACACCCGATCATCTCGTGGTGCTTCGAAACGACGAACTGTAGCAACGGTGCACAGTTAGGGGAGAACACTTCTTGAAATTTTTATGAGGGATCATCTTATTTACTACCGTCGTTCTAAGCAAATAAGATGTATAAAAATGATAAACATCACATGCAATCAAATAGTGACATGATATGGCCAATATCACTTTGCTCCTTTTGATCTCCATCTTCGGGGCTCCACGATCATCATCGTTACCGGCATGACACCATGATCTCCATCATCGTGTCTTCATGAAGTTGCCTCGCCAACTATTACTTCTACTACTATGGCTAACGGTTAGCAATAAAGTAAAGTAATTACATGACGTTTATGTTGACACGCAGGTCATAAATAAATAAAGACAACTCCTATGGCTCCTGCCGGTTGTCATATTCATCGACATGCAAGTCGTGATTCCTATTACAAGAACATGATCAATCTCATACATCACATATATCATTCATCACATCCTTTGGCCATATCACATCACATGGCATACCCTGCAAAAACAAGTTAGACGTCCTCTAATTGTTGTTTGCATGTTTTACGTGGCTGCTATGGGTTTCTAGCAAAAACGGTTCTTACCTACGCAAAGACCACAACGTGATATGCCAATTGCTATTTACCCTTCATAAGGACCCTTTTCATCGAATCCGATCCGACTAAAGTGGGAGAGACAGACACCCGCTAGCCACCTTATGCAACTAGTGCATGTCAGTCGGTGGAACCAGTCTCACGTAAGAGTACGTGTAAGGTCGGTCCGGGCCGCTTCATCCCACGATGCCGCCGAATCAAGATAAGACTAGTAACGGCAAGCATATTGAACAAAATCAACGCCCACAACTACTTTGTGTTCTACTCGTGCATAGAATCTACGCAATAAACCTGGCTCTGATACCACTGTTGGGGAACGTAGCAGAAATTCAAAATTTTCCTACGTGTCACCAAGATCTATCTATGGAGAGACCAGCAACGAAGGGAAGGAGAGTTGCATCTACATACCCTTGTAGATCGCTAAGCGGAAGCGTTCAAGTGAACGGGGTTGATGGAGTCGTACTCGTCGTGATCCAAATCACCGATGACCAAGTGCCGAACGGACGGCACCTCCGCGTTCAACACACGTACAGCCCGGTGACGTCTCCCACGCCTTGATCCAGCAAGGAGAGAGGGAGAGGTTTAGGAAGACTTCATCCAACAGCAGCACAATGGCGTGGTGGTGGTGGAGGAGCGTGGCTATCCTGCAGGGCTTCGCCAAGCACTACAGAAGAGGAGGAAGAAGAGACGCAGGGCTGCACCAACGAGATTGAATCGCGTGTATGTTGGGCAGCCCCCTAGGCCTCATATATATATAGGGGAAGGGGAGGGGCTGCGCCCCCTCTAGGGTTTCCCACCCCAAAGGGGGCAGCAGCCCTAGATGGCCAAGGGGTGGCGGCCAAGGGAGGGGAGAAGGGGGAGGCGCCCCTAGGGTGGGCCTTAAGGCCCATCTGGACCTAGGGTTTGCCTCCTCCCACTTCCCCTGCGCCTTGGGCCTTGGTGGGAGGCGCACCAGCCCACTAAGGGGCTGGTCCCTCACCACTCTTGGCCCATGCAACCTTCTGGGGTTGGTGGCCCCACTTGGTGGACCCCCGGGACCCTCCCGGTGGTCCCGGTACGTTACCGATAAACCCCGAAACTTTTCCGGTGACCAAAACAGGACTTCCCATATATAAATCTTTACCTCCGGACCATTCCGGAACTCCTCGTGACGTCCGGGATCTCATCCGGGACTCCGAACAACATTCGGTAACCACATACAAACTTCCTTTATAACCCTAGCGTCATCGAACCTTAAGTGTGTAGACCCTACGGGTTCGGGAGACATGCAGACATGACCGAGACGTTCTCCGGTCAATAACCAACAGCGGGATCTGGATACCCATGTTGGCTCCCACATGTTCCACGATGATCTCATCGGATGAACCACGATGTCAAGGACTTAATCAATCCCGTATACAATTCCCTTTGTCTATCGGTACGATACTTGCCCGAGATTCGATCGTGGGTATCCCGATACCTTGTTCAATCTCATTACCGGCAAGTCTCTTTACTCGTTCTGTAACACATCATCCGGTGATCAACTCCTTGATCACATTGTGCACATTATGATGATGTCCTACCGAGTGGGCCCAGAGATACCTCTCCGCTTACACGGAGTGACAAATCCCAGTCTCGATTCGTGCCAACCCAACAGACACTTTCGGAGATACTTGTAATGTACCTTTATAGCCACCCAGTTACGTTGTGACATTTGGCACACCCAAAGCACTCTTACGGTATCCGGGAGTTGCACAATCTCATGGTCTAAGGAAATGATACTTGACATTAGCAAAGCTTTAGCATACGAACTACACGATCTAGTGCTATGCTTAGGATTGGGTCTTGTCCATCACATCATTCTCCCAATGATGTGATCCCGTTATCAACGACATCCAATGTCCATGGTCAGGAAACCGTAACCATCTATTGATCAACGAGCTAGTCAACTAGAGGCTTACTAGGGACATGGTGTTGTCTATGTATTCACACATGTATTTGAGTTTCCTATCAATACAATTATAGCATGGATAATAAACGATTATCATGAACAAGGAAATATAATAATAACTAATTTCTTATTGCCTCTAGGGCATATTTCCAACAGTTGGTTGCTGCATAAGTGGTATAATTTGTCATGTTGGAATTCAATTATATTGTGAGAAAGAAAGTGAGAAATGATGTTGTTGATGTTGCAGGGAAATGAGAACTGTGGTTTTGTTCAATGGGTTGACCCAGAGTGGCCTCCTACAATGCAGAAATGCTCTGTTGAAGCTATGGGAGTTGTATCCAGACAGCATGAGTGATAGGAGGAAGGATAATCTAGATAATCCATTGACTATTCACCATCTGACAGAAGAGAAAAACAACCTGGAGGCCAACTATGACAAATTGGTTGAAGATGTGCATCAACTTTTCAATGCTCAAGAGGATAGGATGATGGATTTCAGCTACTTGCAGTCCAAGATGAAGAACACTGGGGTTAGCACCTTAGTTGTCTCTTATATGAGGAGAGATTGAGAAGAAAGATGCAGAGATCTTCAAGTTGCAAGAGAAGTATGAAGTGCTTATGAACATCATAGAGGCCCAAGGCACTGTCATCCAGAACCTGAAGCTCAACCATTTGAAAGAGAAGGAAAAGCTAATCCAGGAGCATCACAATGATGCCATGAATATGTTGCAACTTAGGGTTGATGAACTCACTAAGTCTAATGAGAAGTTAATCCAAGAGAATCAATAGATTGAGCTTCACATGGGTGATCTCAAGAAGGGTCATCAGAAGCTCTTTGCAGGTAGAGATCAGCTCAAACTTCAGATTGCTGATTTGCTCAAGGCAGAGGAGAAGAATAAGCAGAAGCTGAAGGGGATTCAGGCCATCTTGGCTGACTGAACAATATGAAGATCAAGATCTAGATGAAGATGAAGAAGGGCATAAGTAGTTGACCTTTTGTGATGTATGGTGTTGTTTAGTTAACTAAGTTGAACTCTAGTATGTTGTGTAAGAACATATTTATTACGTTTAGTTGTGAACTAGGTTGAACTCCACTATGTTATGTAAGAATCTTTTTAATTATGGTGCTTCAAGCTCTCTATGATGATCAATGGTGGTTCAAGCTGTCTATGATGATATTTGGTGCATCAAGCTGTTTATGATGATGTATGGTGCTTTCATAGTTGGTTTTTATAAGTTATATGATGATCTATGATGGTCTTTGGTACATCAAGTTATATGATAAGTGATATGTGTTATAAGTTATATGATAAGTGATATGTGTTATAAGATATATTGGCTCTGTCGATGCCGAGAACCCTTAGAACCTAACCCTAGGTCAAATTGGCTCTGTCGATGCCGAGAACCCCTAGAACCTAAACCCAAGGTCAAATTGGCTTCGTCGATGCCGAGAACCCCTAGAACCTAAACCCAAGGTCAAATTGGCCCCGTCGATGCCGAGAACCCATAGAACCTAAACCTAGGTCAAATTGGCTCTGTCGACGCCCAGAACCCCTAGAACCTAACCTAGGTTAAATTGGCTCTGTTGACGCCCAGAACCCCTAGAACCTAACCTAGGTCAAATTGGCTCTGTCGACGCCGAGAACCCCTAGAAGCTAACCTAGGTCAAATTGGCTCTATCGACGCCGAGAACCCCTAGAACCTAACCTAATCATCAAATCCCATCATCAAACATTAACATTGCCAATAACATTAATCATCAAATCTAATCATCAAACATTAACATTGCCAATAACAGTAATCATCAAATCTCATCATCAAACATTAACATTGCCAAATTGATAGCATAACATTGCCAATAACATTAAACATTAACTCTGGTAAGATAGTTGATAGCAATTTAGTACACTCAAACATAATCATCCAACCAGTTTGACTTGTTGGTTTAGTACACTCAAACATAATCATCCAACCATTGTTCAGGACACATAACATTGATCAGGACATTGTTTAGAGAAACAACAACTCATGACACTCATTTGTTACCACTGGCAGAAAACCAGGCCATCCAACCAGTGTGACTTGTTGGTTCATAAGATGTAGAAGGAGCTGCATATTTTGGGGCAGTGAATGGCCTTGCACCACTAGTTAAAGGTTGTGATCTTGCACCAGACCTTGCACTAGACCTTGCACCAGATCTTGCAGGTGGGGGCTGTGATCTTGCAGGTGGAGGCTGCTACTGTGATCTTGCAGGTGGGGCATGTGATCTTGCAGGTGGAGGTTGCTGCTATGATCTTGCATGTGTCTTGCAAAAAGAAGTGAGATTGTTATTAGTAGTCAACATAAAAATATTAACAAATGCACTAGTCAACTAATACAAAAGAAGTGAGATTAGTATTGCCACATGCTTGTTTTTCCTCATAGCCAAATCTGGTTTCAATTGTTTCAGGCAGTTGGTGTATCTATGGCCTTGGAGCCCACAGTTAGAGCATGCTATTGTGGCCATTCTACTGATGTCATTTGGCTTTGGCACTTCAAACTTGCCCTTGATCCTCTTCTCTTTCTTTCTTCCTCTCCTAACATGAAATTCCGGTGGCTCTATGTCTGGTCCAGGTGTCCTTATAGAGTCATGTTCACCAGGAACATGAAAAATCATAGGTTCATATGCCGCCAAGTAAAAAGTTTTTTGAAGAATTTACAAACAAAGTCCTCTGGAAACCTTTTAGCCCTTTTAATTGCTGAAATTGCATGGTTGCATGGTATGCCACTCGGGTCCCATTTTCTGCAACCACATGTATAATTATCCAAGTTCACAGGGTGTGTTTGCTGCCCACTGATCACTTGCCATAAATTAACACCAGCTTGAATGGGTTTGCAGTATCTGGCCCTCTCCTTTTCCAGCTCTAGCTTCTCAACATAATGTGGTGTGATCTCCCAGAAAGCTGCCTTTCCTCTCTCTCTCTCTCTCCCCCTCTCTCTCTATTCCTATGCCACCTCACCATTTGCTTGTCCTTAATACCATCAACCATAGTCCTAATAGGCTTTTTCCTAAAATCAAGGATATACTTGTTGAACACCTCAGATAGGTTGTTAACAACCAAATCTGTCTTGCAGTTAGTGTAAAAAGCATGCCTAGCCCATGTTTTCTTAGGAATTCCATTAAGCCAGATCCAAGCATCCTCACACTCATTTCTCAAATCATTGATAGCAATATTAAACTTATGTTCATTGTAAGCATAGCTGGCATTATCCATGCATTTCTTTAGATCTTCCCCCTAAACCAGCATTCTGGAAATTTGCAGACAAGTGTCTAAGACACTATCTCTGGCGGCAGTTTGGAAATACTCTATTCACTGCATTTAGTAGCCCCTGTTGAAATTACACAGCAAACTAAGCTACTGACTACAGATATATTTGAAGATACACATCAAACTATGCTACTAAAATCACACAGCAAACTATGTACTTGCCTTTTGTCTACCAGACATGATAGTATAAGGACCAAACTGGCCAACTTCTCCTTCTAGACATATCTTCAGTTGGTGCAGAAACCAACACCAATTTGCTGTATCCTCCTGATCAACAATGGCAAATGCAATTGGAAAAATGTTGTTATTGCCATCTCTGCCAGTGGCAGCAAGGATCTGTGCACATGTGGTGAGCTTAATAAAGCATCCATCAACACTTGTTTTTGTAAAGGAAGAACCAATTAAGTTAGTACATAACAAAGAAACTAAAGCAAATGTGTAATCATGTACAAGTTGATGTGTGTTATAGTAAATAAAGCAAAGAAACAACTAACTAACCAATGAAAGGTCTGCATCCATTGAGAAATACCTCCCTTGCTCCATTTAAGAAGAAAAACATTGCATGAAACCTTGGCCCTGGATGTGGTATTTTTTTGTTGCTTTAGGAACTAGAGTTGTAACTACAACCCTACTTCCAGGGTTTGTCTGCATGATGGTTGCTGCATAGTCCCTTAGCCTGGGATACTGCTTCTTGCGTTCTCCTAAGACAGCTTCCACAACAAGGTTTTTGGCCCTATAGGCCATGTGCTTAGGAACCTCAACACCATACTTCTCCTGGCAGGCATCACTCAGAGTTTGTATGCTAGTGGTTGGATCAGACCTGAACAATGACTCATAGTTCTTTGCAAGCCACTTTGCACTAACCCTTGACGACTCTGTAGTGGTAGGGAAAGTGTGCTCCAGCCTCATTTTTTATAGCAAAAGTCTTTTCACCTTTGATCACAGTAGTAACAATGTAGAACTGACAGTGCTCATTTTAGCAACATGCAATGATCCTTTGGTCAGAGTTTCTATGATATCTGAAATCCCTTGACTGTGAAATGTGCAAGCTTAACAGGACATCTCTGAATTGTTGTTGATTTGTGAAGCACATGTACTTACATAATTGCTAGTGTGGGTGCTCCATTTTGTCATCGAACCGTATCCTAGGTTTTCTTTTTTGTGTCCTACTCTTCTTGCATTTCTTTAGGACAAATTGCAGTGGCTCATGCCCATCATCTTCACTATCCAGGAGACAACCAGTTTCTTCTTCATCTGATGAAGGAGTGAAATCTGGCTTCACCTCCTTTAAAACACTAGAATGTGTTCTAGTGGTTGGGCACCTCCTAACTGGCAGCTTCTGCCTCTTCCTTGGAGGTTCTACTTGCAATTGTTGAGCTACCTCCACATTCACACTCTCATCCCTCTCTTCATCCCCCTCTCTTCCTCCTCCCTCTCATCCATCTCAAACAGATCCACAACCTCAGTGTCACCCTCATAATGCAATTGTTCCTCCTCTTCTGACTCATCATCTGAATATTCATCTTCATCATCTGCTAGTTTTTCCTCATCTGATTGTCTCTTTCCATCTATTATCTCCATGTCTTGACAAATCCTGTACTTCTCCATGTAGTTGTCACTGTCATATGCCCCTTCTGAATTATCACTACTGTAATATCCCTCCTCCAACAAAACTTCATCCTCCATCACAGTTTTCAGCTTTTGTTTACCTAGTTTTTGCTCTCTTGTGTGCAAAAACCAGTAGCTTCAACATTGGTACTGCTGCTGCACTGACTATGAAAAACAACCCCTTGGTCATCAACAGCAAGCACATCTGGCTCACCGAGATATACACAACTGGTGGTGCATAAATAATGGTTTGTAGTTCAGCATTTCTGTGACTTGCAGCACTGTCAGTGACTGTTGCTCTAACTAACAGGTTCAGAACTAAAGTATGCTCATGCTGCTTCTTAAGTTGATGTAATTTAATGTTTGTGTCAATCAAGTCTAGGCCATGCTCTCTTTTCTCTCCTATGCATGTGTTCTCCATGTGATACAATTCATCAGAGAATGTAAATCCTTGTGTATGCAATAGTGCATACAAATTCAGAAAAGTGACATCAGAACTGCATATCTTCCTATCCAAATTATGTTGGGCACCAAAGTGAATCCTAACATCCCAGATAGCATCATCCACATTACAAGTGGCAGAAAATTTGGATATTTTCAGTAACACTAACCCTAGCCCCAAATTGGAAGAAAGAAGAGAGGAGAGGGAGGAGGACTTACAACACTCCACCACATCCATGGGTCCAGTGATGGCTTGTGGAAGGGTTGGCGACCCATATCTCTGCCATCCGCAGGCGCTGCTCCATGGTCAGCGGGGCCTCCTCCATTTCTTCCTCGCCGCTCGAGTAGTACGACGAACTGTCACCGTCGCCCTCGGCCAGTCCTACGTGTGCATCGGCCCTGAGGCTAGGAAGATCTCCGTACCCACCTACACCGCCACCGCTGCTCGAGCCGCCGCAGACACCACCACCGCCCGGATTTTCCATCGCCATTCCCAGTGAGGAGAGTGGGGAGGAAAGGGAGAGGAAAACGAGAGTTAGGGTTCGAACCGGCGGCTCGATTCAACCTAGCCCATTAGGTCGGACTCGTCCGAGTTAGTGAGCCGTCCACGCGTCGATTCGGCCAGCGTGTCGCTTGACAGGTGGGCCCGACCTATCGGATACGCGGTCAATATGCGTTTATACGTAGCTTAGCCCGTTATGCATCACTTAGGCCCTGAGTTGATACTGAACTGCAAAAACTTTTGAGTAGTGGTACCAACCCGTGAGTAGGTGCTGAAGTGTGGTACCAACATGCAATTAACTCCATGGTCGCCGCCACCGACCCAGGGTCGCCCTCCCTCTCTTCTTCCGATCTTGTGAGCTACATGGTAGATCGACTTCCTCCCTATCCAGGTAGGTTCCCCATCCGCGGCCTCGCCCCTACGCCATTCCTATCGCCTCGCTATGCAGGCCCCCGCCAAACACCACCACCAGCTCCCGGCACAGGGCGCAACCATCCAGGCCCAACATGCGATCCTTCCTAGATCGACGATGGAGACCCCGATCTGAGGGAATCCACAACCGCACAGGATCCGTCGAGCACCACCGAGGCTGGCCAGATCGAGATCACGGCTCTCCTTTCAGTCATCACCTGATTGAACCACGTACGGCTGACTACAACACGAGCATCAACTTTGTGACTTCCTCTTAACAGAGGCCAGGCCATGGCTGCTGGGGTCCAAGTTAGTGTGCGCTGCGAGCCCTTAAGCAGCGCGCGTGTGAGCACTGCATCACTCCACCCCACCTCCCTCAAACCTAACCCCCTCAATCCGACAACGACCTCCGGCAGCAGCCCCATCACATCTCCGTTTTTCTCCCCGGGCTAGCAAAAATCTTAATCTTCTGCCGGAGCTCTCCTAGCACCGTCCACTTTCTTCCGTGGCCAGAAGACATGCTTTTCCTTTTTTTTCTTTGTGCCTTTTTATTTTAGTTGTTGTTCTCCCGTTGAATTATGGAGAGGAAGCACAAAGAGGCTTTTAGAACAATCCAGAAGTTCATGGGAACCAGCTGCTATTGCATGCAGGAAATACTACCTTGTTTACAGAACCAATGGATGACCAATAGTGCAACTGAATTAGTGCAGATATTCAGAATTTTACAAAGGAAATTTGTATGTACTACCACCTTCAATAATACATAAATACATAATGATACTGAATGGCTGATTGAACTAACCACACTACTATATTATGATAATGATACTGAACTGTTGTAATTTGGTTGTATGCTCAAAATTGCAAGCATTCTGCTTTATTTTAGGGCTTGTACGGATGTACCAGCAAAGCTATTTGAGATATGTCACAGCTAAATTATTAGCCTTTTCATGCCCCTGCAAACAGTACTTTGCATTCAGTTTTCTATTGTATGCCAAGCCTATGCATGTATTTTGTACTGATCATTCTTCTGTCCTCTCTTTGCTCGGACATGTGGTTTTTTGGTTATGTGTGTTTTTTGGACATGGGGTCTTTGATATACATAACATCAAATGAATAAGAGAAACCAAAAGAAGGTAAATGTGTTAGCCTGCTGCTGGCATCGAAGGAGCAGCTGCAAGCATAAACCATCTAGAGTTGGTTTTGTCGATTAAAAACACACATGTAATCCTTGTATGATACTTTCATCTATTCTCTAATTCACTTGTAGTATGAAATTCTTCACCAATTTTTCTTTAGGAGAAAATGCTTTCTTGAGAATTTAGGAGATGAGCGCTGGAATTATTATGATATATTGAGAAAGGATATATTGCGCTTAGAGCTTTCAGTTCATGAAGTGATCAACCTTTTTTCTATTCGTTGCTTTTTAAACTTACATCCAGCATTGAGATACAATAAAGGTGTTCCTCGTCAGTTATTTAAGAAAATTTATAATTTGTATTGTTCTTATGCAGAAATCACAGTCTTTTATATCGATTGCAAGTTTTCTCAAGCTACTAAATTTTGACTTGTATAAAATTTCTCTTAAGATAAGCTTCTCCAATATAGTACTAATCTTTTTCTTGCTACTCATTGTGATTTTCAAGAAGGGACTCAACGGAGCAAAGGAAAGAAAGAGAAAGAAGAGAAGTTGAGAACACAACATAATCTTTAGATTAACTTACATTTGTAAATCAGTTTACCTTTGATGATTGCCATGGACAAAACAAGTAAGTATATTTTTTAATTGACATAGCACACCTTAGTCGAGAGGACCCACCAACATTGGATTCGATAGGTCATTTAATACGAGTAGGAAACACTTTACTGCAAGTTTCTTTCAACATGGCACCCGCAGGGTATGGATATGAATAAGCATGCCCAAACCCACACCCGTCTCAATATTTTCTGGCCAAACCCTTTTTAACGGTGGATGTTTGGATTGCGGAGACAGATAGCGAATGGAGGAAGAAGATGGACTTTTGAGGTAAAAATAAGTCGACAATGTTTTCCTGAAAAATCAAAGCATGATTTATGCGTGCGGATTCTGAAGGTACACACTTGCACAATTAGTGTGCAACAACTATTCTCGCAAAAAAAAAGTGCGTAAGAACCAAAATATTTTTACACCAGTAGCAACGCATGAGCAGTTCACCCGCAAAAAAAAAGAGCAACGCATGAGCAGTTCACCCGCAAAAAAAAAAGAGCAACGCATGGGCAGTTGCCTATTGAAAAATAAATAAATGTTCGTTTTTTCGTAAATGAACTGATGAACCGGACGTCTCACCGGCTTCTGCTCACCGGTAAAAGCCTGAACCGACGACAGTTCGTTTCTTGTAAACTATGCTAGGAGGAGATAATCAGGTCGCCGACGTGGACTATCCGACACCGCGAGCGACGCGACCACTCCAGAACTCGAACGCGGAACGGCGATGTGGCGGGCGAGGCGGTGGCCACGGCCGCGATGGTTCTCCTCCGACACGGCGGCGGTGGGCGCCGATTCGGGCAATCCAGCGCGGCGTCGGGTGGCGGCGCTGTGGGGGAACGGGGACCACGGGCGGCTGGGGCTGGGGGCGCTGGAGTCGCGGTGGAGCCCCACGGCGTGCCCCTTCTTCCTCACGCGCCCCGCCGACCCGCCTACCTCGCTCGCCTGCGGCGGCGCCCACACGCTCTTCCTCACCGGTACGCTCCCCTCACCCTACCTTCTTCCTCCTTTCTGACATCGCAATGTAAAGGATTCCGAGAGATTCTGACCTGCCGTTTTCTTCAGAGGGTGGGCGCGTGTTTGCTACGGGGCTGAACGACTTTGGGCAGCTCGGGATAGGCTCCTCGATGCCTCATACTCTGGTACTGGTTCTTGTCCGTCATACCTCCCTATGTTTGTGTCTACACTGTCAATCAAATAAACTTCGGCACATTAATTCAAAGCCAGACGCTTCAGAAATACTAGCTGAGACAAATTAAATCAGTGTCTGTTCTGTTCTCTTTGCGAAACCAAGTCTGCTGTATGGAATATTTTTATGTGTACCGGAGATACAGATATGCATGAAAGTGAATAGCTATATAAATATTTCAATGTCAGTATAATTTTTTACACCAGATGTTTGATTCCTCCCGCTTAAGAATTAAGCAGATTGAATCTCCAATCCATGAATTTATGGCATCTATTGACATACAATTTATGTATGTTACAGTTCTTTTTTGGGGTTCTCTTGTCTGTTTATTATTTACCTTGTAGGTCATTGGTCCACACATCCGTGTTCTTCCAATGACAAGTAAGTTCTTCTTTTACATGTAGGACCCTGTTGAAGTCTCTGGATTTCAGGAGGAAATTGTACAAATTTCAGCTGGCAACCATCATTCTTGTGCAGTAACAGGTGAGCGAAAAAAGTAAGGTGCAGTTACGTGCCTAGGTTTGCTTTACGCCTTTACCAGAAGAAGGTTAATGTATATATTGAGAAGAGAACACTGGAAACAGCAACACCACCTGTTGTATTATTGTTAGTATGGAAAATCTGACGGCTAGAGCACCCAGTTGTAGTGTCCTAACAAATAAGGATTTCTCTACAAATCTGACTCAGATTTTTAAGCATGGCAAATCTTGCCATGCTCGCTAAAGGAAATTGCCATGCTCGTGACAACATAATTTGCCTTCCCGGACATCAGATTTGCCATGCTTAAAAATCTGACGTCATATTTTTAGCATTTCTGATAAATAAATAAGATTGAGCGAGCTGTCCATTAATTAAGTTTTTTTAAAATTATGTTATGTGCCTAAAGCCCTACATCCGGGTATGTAAGGCCTATTAATCTTTTCTTAAGTTGAACTTGTTAAAGTTTGACCAAGTTTATAGAAAAAAATAATACAATATATACAATACTCAATCAATACATTATGAAAACATAGTTCATGATATATCTAGGGATATTGATTTGGTAGTATAGATGCTGATTTTTTAGGACAACGATAATGGTCTTTATAAACCCAGATGTATGGAGTAATGTGGCTGATTGATCAACCTTTACTAACAAATGGCCAAGTATCTTACCCTACTTATAAAGGTTGGAGTTGGTGGTGAGTTCACATATGGGATCAACAACCTTCACAAATAAGCAAATGCACTCCTGCCCTTGTGTGGACTAGCAACCTTCAAAAGACGTATATATAGGAATGTACTTTTAACTCACATGTGGGACCCAGGCACCCAGCACAAATAAGTAAATATGCTACGGTCTACTACTTTCATGTGAGACTCCACCTGAAAATCATGCTCTTGGTTTTAGTTTTCCTTCCCAACCAATTTTTCTAGTTCTATATCATAGCATAGGACAGCGAACAAATAATAATTCCAACCCCGATGATAGACCTCGTCCTCTTACCTGATCGTCGACCTTGTGCAGTCAACTTACTAATGCACATCATGTGTTTCAAATTCAAAATGTTGTCTCACTTTAAATCTTCAAAGGACCTACTATGGCTGTTTAAGATTCTCCAACGCCGGCCGCATGACCCCTCATGGTATTTTTGCTTTCTTATAATCGTGAACCTCACAACGGCCGTCGGACACCAACGTCTTTTGGTGATTACTAAGCCGGTGGGCTAACTCCTCATCTTCTTTATGGCTTCGTAGCTACGCACGGGCATTATGCTAGTGATCAAGTAATTTCGAGCTCCTTGTTTCTGTGTGGCGTACACAATATACTCTAGGTCTTGAACATTACATTGCAGTAGAAGCTCATTGTAAATATTAGTGGACCCTCTGTGGCTCAGTACTATATATCCATATATAAACAAATGAGACAGGCAACTATAAATATGCAACAGAAATATGCACTGATTGGGCTTCATTTTCATAAGAAAGGATAGATATCTGGAATTGTGCACTTTACCTGGACCTAAGCTGTCCATCCATGCTGTTGAAACATCTTAATTCTCGTAGTACCTTCATAAGTTGTGTAGAATTATATAAGATCATTATTTAGTATTGATGATTGAGTACTGCAGTGCACCACACAACATGTTTCTTCACAAGTTAATCAGCATTTCACTGATACTTGAGACTACTATACAAACTGTAAACGTTATGAGCTCGAAATCTTCTACCCCCTCCTGTTCACTAGAAGCTGCCATTTGGTAACTTTCAAACTTTTATTATCAATGTCTTTTAAGTTATTCAGACAAGATACTTAAAAATTATATGCAACAATTTGTCTTGAAAATTACTGATAGCATATAACTTTTTGTTGGGTTTTGTAAATATATTACAATAGAAAATAGTGACCAAAGTTCTAGTTTGGCCACCATGCCAGTGTCTTTTCGAGAACTGGAGGAAGTATTCATTTTTCAACAAATTTATTTATTATTTATGATGTACATCAGAATTGTTGTGAAATCAATTCTTATTAATAAGCTTTTGTGCTATCTCTTTTCAACAGCGGATGGTGAGCTCTTCGTTTGGGGCAAAAATTCGAGTGGCCAGCTTGGCCTTGGCAAAAGTAATAATATTATCTTTTTTCTTTACACTCTTAGCATCATCCATGGTTGAACCCCCACTTAATGCAATATGTGATAATTGAATGTTTGGATTGGTTTAACAATTTGGCGTTATCAACAGTGTCTTGTTTTACACTGATGGGTGTGGGGTCATTTGATCCAACTAAAATCTGGAACATCAGTTTCCCTCAAAAGAAAAAAAAAATATCTGAAACATTTATGTCTAAGATCGACTTGTACATATTACTCGAGCACTTAAGCTCCAGTTTGTCCTACCAGTCTTTCCATCATCACCTGTAGCATCCTCATGCTTCTGTTAAGATTTACTGGGTATGATAGTCTGTTGTTTCTTTCATCAATAATCTTGCTATTAAGATGAACATTTGTCATCAGCTTAAAATTCTGAATTAAAGAGCCCTTCCTACTTGGTTTAGGTGCAGGAAAAGTAGTCTCTACCCCAAGAAAGGTTGACTACTTGGCTGATGTTAGAGTGAAAATGACTGCTTTGGGATCAGAGCACTCAATTGTTGTTACAGGTGAATGTGCTATGTATTTGTGTTATAGTAATAACTTGAATATTACTGCTTTTGAGCGTCTGAAATCCCCCTGTTATTTTCTTCTTAAGAGGATGGTGAAGCCTTGAGTTGGGGAGCTGCTGGTGCTGGTAGACTTGGACATGGCCATAAATCTAGCTTCCTGGGATTCGCTATGACCTCAAAGTAAGATCACAAGTTTTTGCAGAGCACTTATTGTGGGCACACCATTCTATCTTCTGGGATAGCTCATGTTTTCATTTATTTGCAAAATATGGACATAGTAACACCTTAACCTTAAGAATGCAAAATTCTCTATCAGAAGCTGGCACTTATGGACTTAAAAGATAATGTTCATCTCATAACAAATTCACATGTCACAAACTTAATTGCCGAAGTTCCTAGTTCCAAGATGATGCAGTATGAGCTTGAGAAAATATCTGTGTGGTATTATGTTGGATATTTTACTGTAAAACATGTTTGATGGTTTAGATTTGTTTGCACTATGCTAAAGCTATATTTGTCTGGAAGGATTATTGATAATCTGATCTTCATCTGTGCAGTGAATATACTCCAAGGTTGATAAAAAACCTTGATGGTATCAAGGTATTTTGCTTTAAGTTTCACTGTGTCCTGATCAAATAATGACCCCCTTCTCATTGTTCATGTCGTTACATTGAATAGATTAAAAGGATAGCTGCGGGAATGCTGCACTCAGCTTGCATTGATGGTAAGCTCATGGAAAAATTGTTTAAAGTAGTACACTAGTCAACTGCTGATCATGATTTCTCCATCTTATGTTCTCCTTGCATAAAAATTGCAGAAAAAGGTACTGTGTTCATGTTTGGGCAGAAGACTGAGAAGGTGGTATCCAATCAGGCCTCTTGGGACATTTTTTTACTGTTTTTATTGGCCATAAATCTGCTTCCTGGGATTTTCCCTGTATTTAACCCAAAATTACAGGTACTTGGAAGATCAAATGATGCACCTAGACCAAGTGTTGTTGAAGAGATACAATTTTCAGAAGAAGTTGCTTGTGGAGGTTATCATACTTGCGCTGTAACAGGTATCAGTTGTGCATGCAGAAATCAAAAGAGGAGCACTGATTTCTGTTGTTGGCAGTAATTTGTTAGATTGAATTAGATAAAAACTTTGGTCATATGCATTTGCATATATTTCTTGTGGAATAGATTCGGTCTCCAAATAAAGGACAAACCCAGTTCTAGAAGCTCCAACACCAGGTGGGGTCTAGGGAAGGATCGTATGAGGCAAGCCTTACCCCTGCACAGTGCAATGCAGGGAGGCCGTGTCGAGCCCAGGACCTCTTGGCACAAGTGGGGAGTACTTCACCACTGCACGAGGCCTGTCCTTAAGATACGGTCTCCAAATAAAGAAAACAAATTTCAGGAATAGTTATACACTGATACTGATATACATAACCCTTTTTGGGGGACTAGGATCTCAGGTCAAAATATCTTCATCTCTATATTGCACCTGGTGAAGCCGTGCAGACTGACAACATATCTGATCAGCCATGGTTTGTCCTAGATGCGGTGCTGGACTGGAACAAACTGGGTAACTACCGCCATGAAGATGGCCGGACGGCATGGAATGGGGGATTGAGTAGAACTCAGGTTGGGACAGGAGGAAATGAGGGAGATAACTGATTGATAAACTATTCTCTTATTGCTTCATTAAGTTTGTTACATGCTAGTCCATAAGTAAAGCGACTAACTTTGATCCACAAATCAGATCTCAATTCATACAAGACACTCAAGATCAAACCGTGACCCTTATCTTCCTAGTTAAATTGGACTGTTCCTAATTTAACTAGTCTTTTCTTAACCTTTCTATCGCTAACATAACCTATCCAATGCCCTCACGGATATGCCCTATGTCCTGTTCCGCTGTGAACCCACAACCATAACATGTACAGTATAAACTTGGCATATATGGGTTTTCGTCAATAGCACCTTATGCACTTTAAAGGATTATGCAGCTTTAGTTTTACAAACTGTCCCTCTATTTTCTCGAATGATCAACTGAAGCAGTTCAAATTGAACAAATTGTGGGCTTGCACATTGTTAAATCTTTATGTACTTCATAGTGCATATTTTACATGAAATTTCTAATAGATTGTCATTGTGGAGTCTGCCCTTTTAACTCTCTTCAATTTTGTAGCTTAATCCTTAATGCTCATTTTACTAGCATAATTAGTGAATTGCTAAGCAAATATTTCTATCTCTTGGCAAGGGACATAGCTTGGATGGTGTTATATTTTTACAATTTATCAGTGACAACTATCAGTTTTATTCAACTGTTCCAAGGATCTGAAAATGGTGACATGGATACCCGTGATATTTTGCAGATCGTGGAGATTTGTATTCTTGGGGTTCAAATGAAAATGGCTGCCTTGGTCTTGGGTACTTCCATCTACTACTGCTTCTAGAAGTTTACATTTGTATCAAACTCTGGGATTGCTGACTTACATAGTATCGCTTCCCAGAGGTACAGGCATGGTTCGCTTCCCAGAAGTTGTAAGAAGTTCATTATTTAAGCTTCCTGTATCTAAGGTTGGTATGCAGTATGTCTAGTCATTGTTCAATTTTTTATTTATACTGCAATGTTTCTTCCCTTGCAAAAAAAAAGGCTGCTCATTTCTTTCCTTGCAAAGAAAAGACAATTCATTTCTCCCCTTGCAAAAAGGAAAATATGTTTCTTGATTTCTGGCGAACCTTCACCGTCTACCTTCTGCAGGTATCCTGTGGTTGGAAGCACACAGCTGCAATTTCAGGTATCAAATTGTTTCATCATTTCTATTTTATGCTGGGTTCTAAGTTCTAATTAGTAGTACTAGCAAATTATGTTATGAAGCAAATACTTGTATCTTGACAAGGGGTGTCCATAAATAGGTCTCATTGCACAACTTATTTTCATGGAATTCCCTTGGTTAGACAATTGTATCTCTCAATTATGTATAGCAAAAACAAAATAGAACGACAGTTCTAACTTGCACTGGGTATTGAGTTGAGGATATCATGTCACAGTAATATAAAATGCAGGGTACACACACATGGCTCGACTTAACTAGTTGTACACACATTTCAGAGAGACACAAAATCGCAATAGTAAAGGGCTATTATTGTTTCATTACATCTGCCTGACTTTCCAGCCCATTTTCTATGTCCATTTGAATGAACAACATATGTATTTCTTTTTTGGAAAGGAAAGCGGCAGGGAAAGGCCCTACTTTTTATTTTATAATAAGAACCCAAATTCACACCCGTGAGGACTTGAAACCAGTTGCACCCAGTCTAAAGAAAGAATGGTGCTCTTCTATTCTTATGATATGCACCCTCTGTTTCTAAATATAAGACGTTTTGGCAGTTTAAATTAAACTGTCAAGACGTCATATATTTAGGAAAGGAGGTAGTACCTGAGAAAAGTTGCCGTGCTATCTTCAAATAAGATTTTATGGGTTGTCTTTTCTCTTCTGTTGCCAAATTACCTGTGATACTCAGAACATCTCAAAACATCCAGGTGAAGATATCTACACGTGGGGCTGGGGAGGTGCGAACGGTACCTTCTTCGAAGAGGGCCATTCTTCTGGCGGGCAATTAGTGAGTTGCTTGCTGCCACTACAACAATTTATTAGTACTTGATGCCGACATTCAGCATCTTTATACCTGCTTGCACAATTTCCATCAAATCATGTCGTATCGTAACAATGATTCTACATATCATCATGGTAACACTGCTCGTTTCACCTGATTCTGCTGACCAGTGCCTGCTTTGCAGGGGCATGGAAACGACGTCGACTATTGCGAGCCGATGATGGTAGAACTTGGCAAGAATGCAAGAGCTGTTCATGTATCATGTGGCTTCAATCATACAGGCGCGATACTCGAGTACGCGGAAAACTGACTGCTGTGCCATCTGCAGCACTTACAGTGCAACCAGGCATGTTTGGTACTACTCAGTCATACCTGCACAAAGAAAAAGAATAAGCTGACCTCGAACGAGTGATGAACTCGTAAAACAGAATTACAGGTTAGTCTAGCTGTATAGCCTTCTTTCATACATCTTCATTGTCAGCTTGTATCTATGATATTTGATGGCCTGTAAAGAAGTGGTGTTTGACGTCGCACAGGCTGTGATGTAAACGGCCAGTTGAAAATGTAAACATGATTTTAATTAAAATAAATCTTGTCTTGTACAGTTACAAACTTGCAATGTACATGGATCGTCCATTGTTATTTTTACATGGCGCTCAACTATCTCTCTTTGGTGTTGCGATTCCGTTTGACAACTATTTTCGGTGGATGTCGTGGTTTTTACGCGTCAGAATTTGAAGGGCTTGGGGCATGGTCAAATTAATGTTAAAACATATGCAAAGATTGAGTTAATATGCTACTTATGGTCTTTGCCTCGTTCTTTGTGCATAGGAATGTAAAAAAAAAAGAATATTTGAGTGGATTGTAAGATTCCTTTGTTTTTACCTATGAAACTCAATCTAAAGGAGAAAAATACTACATTTTCCTATGGACACTTCCTTTGAATCAAATGGATGAATAATATCTCATAGGAAAATTTCTTATTCCTATGTTTTCATTCACTTTTCCCATGAATAATATCCCACTCGGTTGTAGGAGACTTGCCATGGGGTCATTGTTGAAAATATGCCCTAAAATCAATAATAGAATTATTATTATGCTATTTTCTTGTTCACAATTAAGTTTACATTTCTGTGCTATAATTGCAATGGTTCTTGAATGTGAGATTTGAAGAGAAACCTATTTGCATGTGGAAAGATAAACACCAATCAGATCCCTAGTCTGGCCTCTAGACCAACTCATGTATTGTTGATGATTCCGTTTTCCTAACCATGACAATGTTACTGTAATCTGTAACCATGACAATGTAACTGTAATAATGATGATGATAATAATGAGAACACATGGCTAGGGTAACAATGGTGCTGCATAAACCCAAGTTATGAAATATTACAAAATCACGTTGTCAATATGTTGTCGGTATTTTCGTAGTACAAAGAGTTAGCTTTTACTTGTGTACTTAGAGTATTTGATATGTCAAGACTGAGATTTGCTCCTCTAGCAATGAAGAGGTACACTCTGGGCCCAATCAGTCTTGCGATGTCCATCATCGCTTGGCCAAGTAGTGACTAAGGTTTTAGTCACAAGGACATTGGAATACGGTAACGAGAAAAGCGTACAAACCAGTAACAAAGGACAACTAGGTATTGTGATTGAACTATTGCTCATAGATATACCGTAAAAGTCTCTTCTAGATTTTTGTAAAGTATCATGAAGTAAAGGGAATTATATGCTATAACAAAAGGTTCCCTTGATAAATATCTTCGTTGGCATGCGGGAATTATTATGGGTGTTCAAACCCTGCTAATAATTATTGACCGAAAGGTGTTCCCGACATGTCCGCATATTAGCAAACATGTAAGGTCATACGTTTAACGACTAGTGTTATGAAAGAGAGCTAGGAGACAATGGAGAATGAGAGGATGAGATCCAAAAGTGTTCCTTAAGGTCCTGGAAGTGTCCCCGTAACGTTGGGAGTGTCCTGGAAGTGCCTGATGATGTACTCGAAGGCCCTAAAGCCACCAAAAGGCCCCAGAACCTCCCAGAACGTTATGTAAGGGTCCTAGTGGTCTGTCCCCTAGGAACAAGACCCACATGGGCGAACTGGTCCTGCCCCATAGGGTTTGCTTGGGGGGCAAAACGAAGGGGAGTCCTTGGAGGGCTCCACCTCTTGGTTCGGCCGAACCATAGGAGGCAGCGGCTTTGAGGCGGTCGCGGCTCGACAAAGGCGGTAAAGGTAGCACCTCTTCCATAGCACCCATCGTCGGGCAATTTTTGGGCCCTCGCGCTTGTCGCGCAGCTCCGGCCGCTCCGTGCCTGTCCAGGTATGCCGCCCACCACCGCAAGTTCAATCTGCTCCTGACGGGTCCTCGTGCCCGTGCCGGTGCCAGCGCGAACGAGGACGTCGAATCTGAGGCACGGTCAGCCCGCCACGAGCGACAGCGAGCGATGGATCTCGAGGACGCGCTCCTCGTGTCGGTCCTCCGTCGCTCCCTCACGATGGCGGAGATGAATGTGCGGCAGCTCCGCCGCAAGAATGCCAAGGCACTCTGGCTTGCCATCGAGTTGTCGAAGCGCGAAGCATCCAAATAGGCGGCCACCAAGGCTAAGGTGGCCCGACATGTGAAGGAGCAGGACCGCCTGCTCTGGAGGCTGACATGCCAAAGGTGCTCTGACGACTTCGGCGTGACGGATGACTCTAGCTCGAGCTTCGACGACACCACATGGCTGCACGCCGACGCCTACATGGCGAGGCATACACTAGTGCAGAAAATCCTAGCTATGACGTGGCAAAAAGTGGCTTGCTGGCATGGGAGCCCAATGCCACTAATATGCCGACACTGTTAAAAAATAGGGGTGGCGTTCGTGCCCACGTCAGCAGTAATTTAGGTGCTTGTGGCGTGCAGCATGTCCCATGCCAGCACTATTGTTTCTCACCTAGCGGCGTCCCATGTACTCCCTCCGTTCCTAAATATAAGTCTTTGTAGAGATTCCACTATGAACTACATACGGATGCATATAGATGCATTTTAAGTATAGATTCACTCATTTTGCTCCGTATGTGGTCCATAATGAAATCACTCCAAAGACTTATATTTAGGAACGGAGGGAGTAACACGCATGCGAGCAACAGTTTTTGCAGTAATTTTTCTTATTTTCACCAGCATATAGCATTTTGCGTCTTGATCACACATGTAATTATTAAACCCATTAAGGAGCGCTAGAATGGTGGCCAACCAGCTATGCCACGTGGCACATGCTGGTTGGTCACGGTGAGAAAGTTTTTTATTCTTTTTAGTTTTTTCTAAATGGTTGTAAGACTTTTCCCTTTTTCTTTTCAAGAAAAGTTTTTCTAGGCTATTTTTTTTTCTTTTTGAGATGGTTGTGATGTCCATGTGATGCGAGAAATTGTTTTGTAATTTCAAGATGAATGTGGGGTGCGCACAGGTTCCTCTCAAGCGGCCCGTAATGATGGGCCCCAACCACTAATATAGACCAATAACAGCACAATGGCTAAACATAGGTTATATAGAGAAAATATCTGACAATCATCGCTCTCACAAACAGTTCTAGCTAGTGATTAGTCATTTGTCAACATGCACTACAAACTACTCCCTCCGTTTCTAAATATTTGTCTTTCTAGAAATTTCAATAAGTGACTACATACGAAGCAAAATGAGTGAATCTACACTCTAAAATATGTCTATATACATTCATATGTGGTAGTCCATTTGAAATCCCAAAAAGACAAATATTTAGGAACGGAGGGAGTGATATTTAATACTTAGTTTACTTAAGACTTAGTACTAGCATCGATGGTGCAACGCACACACTCTTTTAAATGACGTCGATGACGATCATCCTCCTCAAGTCATGGTGTCTGGTTTTTCTGATAGTGATTATGATAGCTTGTCCAACATAAAGATTCTTGCCAACGAGGAAGTTCTTCCACCCCATCATGCTTAAGATAATGTGACCTTCCATGTCCGCTACATACGCATAGGTGTAGACGGAGCCCCTTGTTGTAAGGCATACTCCAGCATAGTCCGCTTCATCAGCTTCGATGCCACAACTCAAAACTAGCTTCGTAGGCAATTTCCAAAGAAAAAAACATATATAAATATGGCAACGATGTCAATTAAGTAGCCTCGCACATACTCTTGCAAGCATATCATACGGATTCTACATAAAAATCTCTACGCTGACAAATGAGCATGTCATGCACAATTATCAAGAAGCATACACGTCAATTCACATATATCATTGGATTTTACACTAACCACATCATTGGATTCTACAGTAAGCATATCAATCAGATCGATTCTACACTAAGTATATCAATCAAATTCTACACTAAGCATATCAATCAGATTCTACACAACTAAGCACATCAAGCAGATTCCACACTAAACAAATTACTACACTAAGTAACGTACCATGACATGGCGGCCGATAATATTGATCCTTGTCAGACGGATCATGAATGGAACCCCGACGTAATCATCACCTGATGGAAGGTTGTCCAAGAGATTGCATGTCTCATCATCGTTCAACCTCATTCTTTGGGTAAAGATGGCATCATCAAATGGGTCCTCATCATTATCATCCTTGTTGAGATAGATAATAGCCACCCTGGGCCTTTGTCCTTTGAAGAAGAAGCTGATCAATTCACCCTAGTGAGACGATTATAGGCGAGGAAACGATCCCATCCATCTCCTATCTGGGTCATCGTTAGTCCTTTCTCGACCTCCGAAGTGTAGGGTCCCCAGGAACCTCGAAGACTAAGGTTTCTTCGGTCAGCTCATTGAATTCAAACCTCACATTGCACGGGATGATCTGTGTAACAAAAAACAAGAACACACGCAACATTAATGGTAATAGCAAAAAAAAAACAGATCGACAGTTGAAAGGCTGATAACCCTCCATGACTTGCATAGTTGACATGGTGATGGTGGCGTCATCTACAAAAAGAATCAATTGGACACTACTAAAAGAAATTCTGCACTAATAAGTATAAAACTGATTTCTACACCAATACATCAAATTCTACTAAGTATAATCGGATCGAACACTACTAAATCAACACAAAAGAAAAAAAAACAGCTTTTACATTAATAAATCAAATTCTACTCAGTATAATTGGATTCTACACTACTAAATCAACACAAAAGACCAGCATCCGTTTCTACACTAAAACATATTCAACACTAAAAAATTCTACTCTAAATACAAAATCGGTTTCTACACCAATAAATCAAATTCTAGTAAGTATAATCAGATTCTACACTACTAAATCTAATTATACACTACTAATCTTATACATAAATAAATGAAACCCACGGATTCCATGGATTCCATAGCATCCGCTAACGAGGGAGGCGCGAGGGAGGGGAAGAAGGTGCGCAGGGGAGGATGGGATCTCACATGCTGACCTGGAGGTGGTGGCGGCCATGATCCTCCGGCGGCGACGGGCGACGAGGTCCATAGGTGATGGCGGCGCCGCTGGTCGAGAGGGGAAGTGAAAAAGATGGGTGAATCAGAATGACCAAGGTTTTTTGATTGGGAAAGGTAAATAAAAGATGGATTAGTGCTGGCATGGGTAACAAGCTACTCCATAACAAAGTGTAGCCCACGAAAAAAGTCAATAAACATCTATGGCGTGATAAAAAAAAGTACAACGCCAGCACTAATGTCAAAACGACGACATACCAAATATGCCAATGCCACCACTATTAGGAAAAAATAGTGCCGACGATGGTTGGAAATGGTGCGCCGCCAACTAAAGTTATGAGTAGCCATTTCTCTACTAGTGATAGACGCACTAGCGGCCGCAAGGGGCCAGCGAGGAAATGATGATTTCTTTCGCCCTTCTCTGTTTATTTATGTTTTCAGTCATTTATAGTATGAGTTTGCACTGTCCGCCTATGAACTCTGATCTTTTCTCCGACGATGAACTATGATATTGCTGTATCGAATGAATTAAGCATGTCGTCATGTTTATGTACGTAGCATTGCATGGGTTGCATGTGTTTGGGGTTTCGGATATGAATCACGCGGCTGTTAGAGCAGACAAATGAGGCATGCACGATCATTGAATGCGGACACGCCCAGTACGAGCGGGTGTTTGAGGCTCGGATTTGCTATCCACGGTTGTGGATGCTCTTCCAATGTATGGGTGCTTAGATGAGGTGCTAAGTGCATTAAAGGTCTTAGGGCATGTCCAAGGGAGACTCGCAAATGTCTCTTGTATATGTCTGTTTTTGTATCCGGACGTGGTCCATGGACATGATGCCGGAGTGAGACATTCAATGCTAATCACAAAGTATCCGGTTGGGAGGAAAAAAGTAGGTGGAGATCATGCATGTGGCGGGATATTAGGCCAACTCCAACGCGCGACCCCAATTTGTCCGGCCGCATCTGTTTGGGGGTAAACGAACACGAATCATGGCCCAACGCGCGGGAGCAAACGGACAAACATCTATTTTTTTTTTCTGCTTTTGACCCATTCCTGATCCAAATTTGGGCTGTGTTTGCGTCGAAACAGACGGGATGTGTGCCCTTGTCCTCCCCTGGCCTGCCCGTCAGGGAGACATACACTGATATTTCTCACCCCCTTCACCCTCCCCCGCCCCGCCCCCACCATAGTCGTCGTGTGATTGTCTGACTTATTAGGGATGATAGACTACTCATATCAGTAAGGAATTCCTTCTTTTCTAGGAGCCCATTCGGAAAGAACTCCAAAGTTAAGCATGCTCAGCTTGGAGTAATTTCAGGATGGGTGACCGACCGGTAAGTTGCTCCTGGGTGCACACGAGTGAGAACAAAGTGCATAGAAAAGACTAGTATTAATCTGTGAGGCTAGTCTAGATCCCGCCAGGAGTAACGACCACCGGCGGATGTGTCCAAGGCGTTACAAGTTGGTATCAGAGCCGACCTCGCGCTTACACGGATATTTGCGGACATGTGCCCGGTCATGTTGTGCATGACGTTTGTGACCCGTCGTGGCACACTACAAGAAATATGTCAATTAGTGATCTTCTGTGAGTGACCCTGGAAGAATTGGTCATAGATCTATGACCATTTGAGACCAATTGGTCAAAAGCTGTTCGGGGGGCTCCAAACCCTAAACCATTGCGACCATTTTGGTCAGAAAGGTCGTAATTTCCTTACACAAAATGGTCATAAAGCAAACAATGCTGGTCCGCTGCCTTATCTCTAGTTGTTAGCGACCAATATAGATGGTTATAGCCTTGTAAATTGTGGTGGGTTGTGATGACTAGGCGCCATCTCATCAGTTTTGCCTATATGTGTCATGTCCATGTGTCAATTTTTGTCCTAGGTTGTGAAGCAACCTATATTTCTGTCATTCCCAAAATTCCCCAAAAAATCTCATAAATTCTTTGGGTCATATCTTCGTCAAATATGTAAAATCCTTCCTTGCCTAGTTTAAAAATAATTCAATAATATTCATTTTCCTATTCTGTTCACAACAATACTTTGTGAAGGAAGTGCTATTTATATATTCTTGATTGCCCTCAAACTTTTTGGGCACTCTTCCCTATCTAAATCATTGCCTCATGACAAAATTCAGCTTCATTTGCCCAGTAAATCTTCCTCGGCAAATTTCCAAAGTTTTTTTTCCACCTAGAAGCATTGTGAAGGAAGTACCTTTTTATATATCCAAATGACATGAAATTTATACTGTTCCTTCATATGCCCAAATTATCACCCTCCTCCAAATTGCAGCTCAGTAAAATCATCTATGTGAGCCCAGGTTCAATTTATATTTTATGACCAGATTGGCACATTGCAAAGCAAGTGTTATCCAGATCCCTCCTATTACCCTCAAACTTTTTGGGCACTCTTCCATACCAAAATCATTGCCACATGATAATATTCAGCTCCATTTTCCTGGTAAATCTTTCTCAGGAAATTTCGAAAGTTTCTATCTCGAGAGAAACTTTGTGAAGTAAGTACTAGCTAGGCTTACCCAAATGATCTGAAAATTTACCAGGGCATGACCATACGTATGTAATTTACCTACACCAAATTTGAGCTCATTTCGTTTATCCAATTTCTCTCGCTAATTTTCCCAAGTTTTTGTCCAAGGAATAGCATTGTGAAGGAAGTACCACTTTGGCATGTCCAAATGGTATCAATTTTCTACAGTGCTTTCCTATGCCCAAATAACCACCCCCACCAAATTTCAGCTCAATCCATTCATTATTTTGAGCCCAACTTCAACATTCACATTTCTGTCCAGTGTGGTACTTTGCAAAGCAAGTACCACCTAGGCTCCTCCTTTTGAGCTAAAAAATTGTGAAGACAGTCTTCTTAGTAGATGATCATCCTCAGCCAAAACTCACGCCCATTGGCCACGTGCATTTCCCGTATCGCTAATCAAACACTTGGCTGCTAATTCATGTTTGAGCATATTTCGGTCTCCTCGTGAGAATCTTATGTTGTAATTTTCTTCCTAGCACCTGCCTAGGGAGTACCCAACCCCCTAGACATGTCTAGGCCGCCCAGAACACATGGCAACGCCACGGTCACGTGGTGACCACGCGGCGGGCATGCGAGTTTACGCGCTCTGGAGTTGGGGCCCTCATCCACCATCCAAACATCGATGTATCGCCACCAAATCATGTATTTCTAATTAAATAGACACTTATATACCTAGAAATGATTTAAAAAAAAATAAAGAACAAACTATAAGGTAGACGCAGTTCAAAATTGACCCACTTCCTGCTGAATCGACATAAATTTGTCTTTTTCACAAGTGGTGGATCAAAACTTTTGACACCCAGCCATTTTGTCAATTATGCATTAAATATGGCCTAATATTTTAGAAAAATGATTTGGTCCAATTTTGCAACAAATATATGGTAGCTCCTTCACAAAAAAACTCAATTTGGGCACTCGGAAAATGGAACATGAATTTTCTGTGCAAAGAAAATGAAACTCTCTTAGGCTACATTGTTTGGAATTCCAAGATGCACCCTTGTGCACAATATGTGATCATTTGAACAAATTATTCCATGAATGTGGCCATAAGATTGATCATTTGGCTTGAAAACCCTGAATCTTCATGCATGATTGCTCATTTTCGAGAACACTTTTTAAAAATAATTGTCGTATTACAATTTTATTATTTTTCCTGGAAACTTGGTCACATATAATGACACAATGCGAAGGTTTTCCATTTTTTTGATATATTTTGAATTTTTTATGCCCGTTTCGAAATGCGGTCAAAACGGTGGGCTTGACCGTTCCTAACTAGTGGTTAAATCTTGGAAAACTTTTGATATTTCTCTGATTAAATAGATATGATGTACCTAGAAATGATTTTTGGAAAAAAATAAAGAGCGAACTATGAGGCAGCTGCAGTTCAAATTTGACCCGCTTCCCACTAAATTGGCGGGAATTTGTCTTTTTCACAAGAGGTGGATCAAGGCTTTTGACACCCAACCATTTGGTCAATTGTGCACTAAATATGACCTAGTATTTTAGAAAATTGATTTGGTCCCATTTTGCAACAAATATATGATATGTCCTTCACAAAAAAAACTCATTTTGGGCACTCGGAAAATGGAAAATGATTTTTTTGTTCAAAGAAAATGAAAACTCCCTTAGGCAACATTGTTTGCCATTCCAAGATGCACCCTTGTGCACAATATAAGATCATTTGAACAAACTATGCCATGAATGTGGCCATAAGATTGATAATTTGGCTTGAAAGCCATGAATCTTCAAAGATGATAGCTCATTTCTGAGAACACATTTTTAAAAGAATTGCCATATTACAAGTTTATTATTTTTCCTGATAACTTGGTCACATATAATGACACGATGCGAATATTTTCCAATTTTTTGAATTTTTTTGAATTTTTTATGCCCGTTTCAAAATGCGGTCGAAACGACGGGAATGACCGTTCCTAGCTAGTGCTTGAATCTTGAATTTTTTTGTGTTTTTCTGATTAAATAGATACTTTTGTACCTAGAAATGATTTTTGGAAAAAACAAATAACAAACAATGAGGATGCTGCAGTTCAAATTTGACCCATTTCTTGCTGAATGAGCGGAAATTTGTCTTTTTCATGAGAGGTGGATCAAAATTTTTGACACCCAATCATTTGGTCAATTGTGCATTAAATATGTCCTAGTATTTTAGATAATTGATTTGGTACAATTTTGCAACAAATATATGGTAGGTCCTTCACAAAAAAGTCATTTTGGGCACTCGGAAATGATTAAAAATAGCTAGAAAGATCAGAAATGCATAGAAATTGGTCCTTATCCATAAAATGTGGTCTAACTCTAGTGAAAATTTGTGTGGTGCCATTTTGCAAAATATTTTTGATAGCTACTTCACAAAATCCCTCTATTTTTAGTACTTACATACTTTTTTAAATCACTGGTTTTTCGAACCAATCAGGACTCTTCCCACGGATTGATGACATGGCGCCCATCCATCCATCCATCCATCTCTCCATCCCACATCCATCCATCCATCTATCTACAGAAAAAAAAGAAAATAAAATGAAAAGGAGATACCCCCCACCCGCAGCCCAAACCCTAGGTCAGATCCCATCAACTCCTCCCCATCGCACCCCTCCTCTCCTCGCAGCCGCCGCCACCTCCTCCCCGTCCCCGGCCTACTTTCCCCGATCCAGTCCTCTCCTCGCCGCTCCCACCCACCGCCGACCTCGCAGTCCTCCTCACCACCGTCGCTGACCTCATCCCTCCCTTCCCTCACCATCTCTCCCTACCCTATGCCCCAGATCGAGTTGAGCAGGTCGGCCGACGCGCTAGGGTTCCGTCCCTCCGCCCCTGCCGTCGCTGCTATCGCCCCGGCGCTCCCCGCTCCGCCCCCACCCGACCCCCAACACACTGGTGCTCTCCCCCCGCCCGCGGCTGATCGCGGCGCCCCCGCCCCCCTCCCCCGCGCAGGCGAGGCAGATTGGTGGCCTTGGCCACGCCGATCTGGTAAACACATCCTCGATCCGGAGGGAGGGATTTGGCAACCATGGTGATGGGGATCGCCTCCCTCCTCCCTCCCCTCGCCTGAGCTCACCGGCGGGGCCCTGGGCCTGCGCGGATCCCGCGAACAGAAGCCCGTCGTAGCATCGCACAGTAGCAAGCACATCGCCGCAGACCGACGCACGACGACCTCAGCAACTCCGACCAGGATGGTCGCGGTCAGGGTGAGCCCCTCTTACTCGTACGCACCGCTATCACAGGGATTAGTTCTCGTGGTGTGATCTGAACTGACCATTTGGCACTCGCGCTCGTGCAGTTCCACCAGTACCAGGTGGTCGGGAGGGGCCTGCCGACACCGACAGAGGAGCATCCCAGGATCTACCGCATGAAGCTCATGATCATGTTTCGTTGTGCATCAGCTATACTGGTTCACCCTTTGATGATTTTGCTTGCCATCGTTTTTTCTGTTGCGCTGCTAGATATTAATATTATGCGTGGATGTGAGTAGCTTGCTGAATCAACAGGGGATGAGATTCTCTGTGATTTATTGCGAATCCGCCGTCTGGCACTCGTTAGGTACTTGAGATGGTACTTGGTCCACTCCGTCGTGGCCATAGCTTTGTTAATTGATGTATTCTTATGAACTGGGTACTGCAATTGTTGCTGCTGTATTCTGATTACTTGTTGTGACCAGTATTGAGAGATTTTTGGTGGTTGCTTTGAGTACATTTAACTCGGAGTTCTCCAGTACTCCTAGATTTGCTACTCAAACAAATTTTGAGTACTTGCACCGGAAAGGAGTGAAATACTCCTGGTACTTGCATAGGTTTAAAAATGACTTGTGTAGGTTTAAAAATACTCCCGGTACTTGTGATGAAACCAACAATTAACTTGCTAACCTCTTTCAGTGTTCAATCATCTTTTCATTCTTAAATTTCAGTGTTCAATTTCAGATTATACAAACTGGAAGTGTCTATTCTTTTTCTTTTTGAAGTAGGGAGGTTCTTGATAGCAGTGTGGTAAGCAAAACATTAACCTTGTGATGCTTCCAGTAGACCACTAGCATGCATGTTTTGGGTAATCAATTTAGTTGCTCTGCTGTGTAAACTGAAAGTGAAGAAACCTGATAAGTTAAACCCAGGTGAATGATTGTATACCTAATCTGATATGCTTTTAAACTGTACCTGGGTACTGAACCCAAGTTAAGTATACCTGAGTATTCTCACGCGCGCGCATAATATGCTGGATAGATAGCTCATGGTTTGTTCCTGTACCGTTCTTGCTAAATGGGTAGCTCATGGTTCTGTGTAGCAGAATATGTTTAAATTTTCTTGGGTACCCTTTTTACTCTGAATAAGCAACATAAGTGCTCAACATCCATCATGCATGACCCTGAACATTTATGGTCTCTGTTGATATGTCTTGCTGTGTACGTATAGTGCATGTACATGCATGGTTGTGTTTTGCAGGTGTAGGGTAACTTTTACTGCACAAGTTAACTTGAGACTGGTTAATTTTTTTTGAAAGATGTGCTGTCTTGCAGTGTCTGCGACAAGAGGGAAGTACTGCTTTGCAATCTCAACGTACCCTGTTCATCAGAGACAACATCTCCGTGGGCACCTCCGTGCGCTCTTTAGGCAGCTTGGAGCCATGCTGTTAGAGCTCTTCACCAACTGGACCATCTACACCAACAAGGTGGGTGCATCTCCAACCAATTCTGCAGCGGTAGCAGCACTAGTAGTACTTAGTTTTGAAAATCCGTCGAGTTTCTGACACTGTCAACATGGCTAGAATGCGTGCAGGCGGCGGCGCTGGTGATGCTGCTGTTCGTGATCGCGGTCAACCTGGCGATCGGCATCCTGCCGCACATGATGCGCCCGGCGCCATGGAGTACCTCACAGGCGTGCTCGCCTCCCCCAGCACCTCGATCTCAATGAGCCTAGCGGCCGCCGTCCTTGTCCTTCTCGAGGAGCAGGAGGAGGAGGGCGCATCTAGCCAGCCACAAAGGGCATGCTCTGTGCCAGCACATCATCGGCCTTCTGCAGCATCGAGTTCAATATGTCAAGTGACCCTTCCTATCCCGTCTGATATGATGGTCAATAGTTGCTTGTAGATGAATGATGAAGTGTTGTTGTGAATGTGAATGAGTAGCCACAAGTCTGTTTGCGTCATTGCCATAGCTAGTGAATGAGCAGCCACAAGTCTATTTGCGTCACAGCCATAGTTACCTGAATACAAATGAGCAGCCACAAGTCTGTCTGTACTGTCACATTGCCATCCATAGCTGCCAATCACTGTAGATAAATAGAATTTCCCCAAAACTATGTGGGAAATTTGGTTAACCTTGTTGAATCAGATATCATTTTGACACCTGATTAGCATATTACTTGTCTATGTTCAGTTAAGAGTATTCAGTTTAGATGTAGATTTAGTCAACACTATGGATCAGTATTCAGTTTAGATGCAGATACAATCAACACGAGGTATCAATACATGTTTGCGAATGTTATATGCACGATTTCTTATTAGATCTCAACTTCAGCAACTATTTTTCATTGTTAGGAGAATGTTATATGCACAACTTCACTTGATTTCCTAACTTTTTTGATTTATAACCTGCAGATGCGGTGTACAAGAGCTCCAAGAGAAGAATCCCGAAGAAAACCAGCACCCAACTATGTGTTTTAGCTCACTGGAGCCGGCCATGTTAATATTAGGTGTATTTTATAGTTGAATACCTGATTTGTACTGCCATGACTGTAAAGTACTTTGTTTGGCTGTTGTTTGAAATTGTATGTGTTATTGACTTTGTTTGAATCAAGTTATTGGTTATTGCACAAATAGTGAACTAACGTGCAGTGCCTAAACAACACCCTTGGGTCCCATTTCACTAGCGAGTCCTTTAAAATGGGAAACAAACAAAAGAAAAACCGACAAGTGGGACCTAATTGGATGATCTGACTAGTGGGACCTGGTCTAAAATGGAATGTAAAAAGGCCAAGGCCCAAACAAGAAATGGAAGCGAAAAGGCCAAAGGCCTAGAAAATAAAAGGCCAAATTGCTGGGCTAGGCCAAATGGGCCGAATTGTTGGGCTAGGCCCATGTAAAAAACCGAATTGGACCGGACTGATTCTTGTGCCACATCAGCTTGCCACGTTGGATGCCTACGTGGCCTGGGGAGATTGCTAGTGACCAAAATTTTGGTCGAAGAACCAACGACCTTTTACAGAAGGTCGTTAATTTCAGTTTACGACCGCCAGCTTTTGACTTTCTGTTTTTGGTCAAAAAAGGTCGCAAATGAAAAACTATGACCTTTCAGCGGCCAATAGTGAGGGTCACAAGTTGACATATTTCTTGTAGTGGCACACGACATGGCACATGTGCTGGACTGGATGCACAGACGTATGTGCCAAGAGGAAATGTTCCTGCGGCCCGACGAGGACGTTGGTTCCTCTGAGTGGGGGTGTATGTGATAGCTTGGCTTATTAGGGATGATAGACTACTCATATCAATAAGGAATTCCTTCTTTTTCGGGAGCCCATTCGAAAAGAACTCTAAAGTTAAGCGTGCTCAGCTTGGAGTAATTTCAGGATGGGTGGCCGACCGGAAAGTTGTTTCCGGGAGCGCACGAGTGAGGACAAAGTGCGTAGAAAAGACTAGTATTGATCTGTTAAGCCAGTCTAGATCCCTCTAGGAGTAACGACCACTGGCGGGTGTGTCCGGGGCGTTACACGTCCCCCCCCCCCCCCAAATTTGTGCCTCTCTCGCCCATCGCCAGTGCACCTCCGGCCGCCACCAGGTAGATCTGCAGCTGCCGTCATCAGCCATCGGATTTGGAGCATCCAGGCGTCGGATTCGGCGCATTCGGCCGGCGGCGACCGCGGCTTGCCATGGATTGGCCGGATAGCGAACCGAACAGCCCCGCCAACGTCTCCGTGCCTCATGTAGTTATTGACTCCTCCTATAGCCGCTTGGATCTATCCCGTCAGCGGTTCGCCAGCAATGACACGCCTGGTCGTCGCCTGGGCTCGGCGCTGGCCCAGCGGCTCACCGGCTCACCGTTGTCGGTCATAAAGTGCGACGATTACCCGCAGAAGGTCGTGCGCCGCGTTTCTACCATGCCGAAACATCCCGAATGGGTGTTCTTCAAGTGCAAAAAAATGGGCATGTGCTTCTTTTGGTTCGGTTGTGCTCACCGGATTCGACGCATTTTCGGTAGTTCATTGCTTGCTCAAATTTTTGTGTAGGAAGGATGGTATTGGGAACAAGAATACATCGATCTATTGATGGCACGAAAATTGATAGATGCTCGTGCACTCCTTGCTAGAATAAAGGTTAGAGATAAGAGTAGATGTGAAGCAACGTCTGCTTTTTCGAAATTAAAGAAAAAAAAGTGTGCAAAGCTCGAGAAACCGCAGATCAACAATAAAGACATAAAGAAGATATTAGCCCAACCAGTGGGAGCTGGAAGTTGGATATCTTTTAAAATGTCTAATTGTGCTTCTTGTTTTCTTTGGTCTTACTCTTCTATTAAAGAATTGATGAATTATGTATTCTAATGTATCAAAATGTCGTTGAATGAATAAAAGAAATGTGTTTCGGTGGCCAAAAAAATGTTTAGATAGAACATCTGGCCGGCCGTGGTGGACCAGATGCGTCCGCGCATTGAGCGTACAGCCAACGCATCTAGGAAAACAGCCGGACACCACCCCATTGCCCTACCCAACCGGACAAAATCCAGACAGATGGACGCCCATTTAGGGTCGTGCGTTGGAGTTCGCCTTAGTGGTTTAGTGTCCAGTTGGAAAGAGATAAATAAGAGGAGGATCATGCATGTGAAGAGAGAGAGAAAAAAAGAACCACAGAGAGGCTTTTGGTTGGTAAGTGGATGTGTGGACTCCGATATAGCTCCCCATGTTTGTCTCGTTTTTACCGAAAAACGGATGTCCGGACCATTTCCCGGACTGATAATGATATTGTTGGATTGCACAAGTGAATAAATATGTCCGGTTGAATATATACCGGTGTTCTGCGGATCTCCCTTGAAGATGCCCTTAGCAGCTAAACTTTTTAATGCATCGGTGCTTAGGTTTTAATTAAGCTCTTTTCATTTAATTAAATGTAGACTCAGAATGTGTTTTCATCTAAGTACACGTGTTTATCATCGTTTCTTTCTGAGTCACCACACTGCTCTTTTTTTAATTATCTTGCCACATCAGATTTTTTATTTAGTTGACAGCCTTAACATTTGTTGGTGGAGCATTGGAAGGGGCACTAGTACTCGCTCTTGTGAAAGCAGGAGGTGTGCCTGCAACATGTCTCGCTCTTGCCTGCATGAATGGTGTCCCGGAGGTCCCACATGCCATGATCTCCCATTCCCCATGAGCAGAAAGAAAGCTTAGATAGAAGAGCTATAGCTCCTGCAGTCCTGCATCTGCATGGGAACTTAGCACGAAGACGACCCATAGCTTCGTCCATCCCTCGCTGTAAATTGCGCGCTCCTGCTCCACGTGCATGCCACGAAATGGCCTCAGAGTTTGGAGCACTCTCAGTTCGAGCAATATGCTTACTATTTTATCTTCTCGAGCACTCTCAGTTCGAGAAATGCAGCACCGGCCTCTTAGTTTGAAGCACTCCCAGTTCGAGCAATACACTATACGATGCTACTGTTCTTTATGGGGGGTCGGTGAGGCAGCAGTGCGCCTTATTAACTCGAAGAGGAATTTTCTTTGTTTGATCGGAAAATATGGCGATTCGAAGTTCGGAATCTGCATTTCTGGTGCTAGTTGTCATGAGCCATAGGATGCCCACTGATGCGAAGATGCAGGGCTCAATGATGGATCCTGATAGACGCGCGAAACACACTTTGATGGCGGCTTTGATTTAACCCTTAAATAAAATACTCTCACCGTCCGAAATTACTTGACGCTTAAAAGAATATATCTAGACACTAGATACATCCATTTGAGATGGAGAAAGTATCATATAATTTTAATTTTCAAGAACTCATGTCCAAACAAAATTGGGTTTTAATCCTTTATGCCACTACTAGTTGTGTCTTGATACTTAGTTTTGTCACTAGGAATTTAAACTGCTCGAAAATGACATGGCTCCGTTTGACGCATGATTAAAAATGCTACTAGACATCATTATTGTCAGCTTAGAGCCCGTTTATCATGTTATATAATCAAAATACCCATTGGCCAACATGTCAGCTCTCCCTCTATTTCACTTTGATAAAGTGTGGGTCCCACTTGGTCCCCAACAACGTTCTTATTTTCCACTAAAATTATTCGCTTGCTTACTCCTGACAAGTAGGCCCCACATTTATCGCTCTGAGATAAAGCAAGCTGACATGTGGATGTAGTGGTAGTTTGGTCATATAATATGGTCAACGAGTTTGACCTAACAGTAATGGTGTCTAATGACATTTTTTTAGTAAACATCGAACTGAACTATGGTATTTCTTAGGTGTCTAATAGCATTTTTGAGCAGTTGTAATTTCTAATGGCAAAACTGAGCAGTGAGACGCAACTAATGGCATAAATGATAAAAATCCAACAAAGAAAAGTCAGTGGCATTAATCTCTTGGAAAATTTATAGAAATAATTCTACTTTATAACAATGATGCCTGGTCTGACATTTTTTTAAAACCATGCATGAGAGCTGCATATGTATAACATATATAGAAGGAAGAAAAATGCCTACACAAATCATAACATAGAAAAAAATAGATCAATGCCCTAAAAAACAAAAGGATCACGCCCACGGAGAAAATATCTAAACCCTAGACTTAACCAGTCAACCAATCGTCCGGATGAACAAACTTGTGGTTGCTAGCGACAACCCAAAGCTTAGCTTCAACTTGGTCAGATTTCTTCCACCAACTATTAAAGAATCCATGCTAATCCTGAAACTTCCTACAACCTTTAATTCGAACCATGTCCAGGTTTTAGATAGTTGTTTTGCATTTTTCGTTCTGTTTTCACCAAATGTAAAATATTGTAATGTGAGGAATGATAAGAGTTTATAACCTGCAATACTAATTGAGTTGAATGACAACTGTGTCATGTGAAAAAAATTAAAAGACATAACTAAATATTTTGCCAAGAACAGATAAATAGTTTAATCTTGTATTTTCTTAGATAAATTAATAACCTTCAATACTAATTGGCTTGAATGACATTGTCATGTCAAAAAATGAAAAGAGATAAATATATAATTTTCTAGGGAGAGGTAAATAGTTTAATCTTGTATTTTCGTAGATATATAGATTACAGTCCCATATTCCATGTCCACATTATTTTCCCAACTTCCGATGAAACTCCAAAGTGCAAAAGCACCCAGAATTATTGGATGAAGGATTAGGGCTTCATTGGATTGCAGGAATTCGGAAATGTAGAAAAAATTGAAATTGAGATGTCGTGTACTCTGCAATATGTGACTTTTGATGGTGCACAAGAAAGAACCAAATGAATTTTAGATGACTGGTGACAGAGGATAGAGAGGAATAGAGTGGAAGTGCATTGTACTTCTCAAAGGAAAAATTAAAATGAGGTCTGAGCTCATATTGAAATTCTGTGGAATGGGTGACATAGGAAAGGATTCCAATCCTAAAATTGAAAGGGCTTCCATAGGAAAGTATCCTTACGATTCAAATCATCCAAGATTCCTACAAAATCCTGCAATCCTTAGAGGCCTTTAGAGGGTGGTTTTGTATTGCGAGGTACTACAAAAAAAATCTCAAACAATTCATGGGTGTGGGATGCTATATATAAATTGATAAAAGCAAGAGAATTCTCTGCCAATATGATCTGATTTGTTCCATGCGAAAACACAAATACGATCAATTTTTTTCCGACCATGTTTGCACGAGACATAAATAGTCATACTTTTTAATGGGTTATTGTCTTGTAACATTCCTACAATATTAAATCGTTTCACATTTCTTGAATAGCCTGAAATACAATACCACTATTGGTTAATTTTAAACGGGTTAGTAAGGCTTATGTTTTAATTTAGATGGTTTCATAGGTCATGGTTCAAAGTATGACCAAGTAAAATAGTCCACGGTTTTAAGTTGTTTTTTCCTCCAAAACTACATGCGCATAAATTTCCATGTTTTCTTTATTTTGTTTTCTAAGATTACAATATTGTACTCCCTCCATTCCTAAATATAAGATCTTTTAGTTATTCCAATAGGGACTACATACGGAACACAATGAGTGAATCTACACTCTAGAATACGTCTATATACATCCGTATGTAGTATATATTGAAATCTCTAAAAGGTCTTATACTTCGAAACAGAAGGAGTATTACTTATAGTGGTCCTCTAGAAGATTAAGCACTTGCAGGTAGGGTACAACATGGACACATACACATGAACAACCAACAAATAAAAAATCAACATGTTTTTAGCACCAATCTACACATATATAAAATAAATAAATCAACCTCTATTAAAAAAATAATCAAAGGCAAAAGATTTGCCCCCATTCATTAATTAAGAGAGGAATACAGTGTGTTACAAAATGGACTTCCAAAATACATAGGTCGTTACTCTCCTGGTATGATTGTACCCAACTTTTTTCGAACCTGTAGCCAGCCAAAGTGATGCATCCTTCTTGATGTTGGCGAACAAGATCATTGAGTGGGTGGGTGGGTGGGGGGGGGGGGTCTTATGCCGGAAGACCCGTGCATTTCTTTCATTCCACGTCCATGAGGTGAGTATGGTGAGGGAGACCATGGCCTTTCTAATTTGGGATATTAGCATCGGACATAGAGACCCACCACTCCTCGATTGAAAGCTTCAAGTGCCATGTTGTGGTGTCGATGTGAACAAGTTGAAGCCATTCCTTGATCATGTGGCGAAGCCTTATTGTGAAACATCATTCGAAGAAAAGGTGCTCCTCGCACTTGCAATGCGGGCATAATCCGCAATTTGGTCAACCCCGGTTGGGCAATCTATCGGCGGTCCGAATGCAATTGTGGATGGACAACCAAGCAAAGAACTTCACCTTTGGGGTGCCCAAGATTTCCAAACGGAGTCACTGATGACCGATCTAGTGGCTCCGAGGAATTGAGCATGACCGATCTAGTAGCTCTAAGGAATAGAGCTATTAATTCCTCTATTAATTAGATATGTTTTTTGAGGTTGCTTTGGCCATTGATAACATTAGTAATACCGTATGATATAACACCTCTATTAATAATGGTTGCTCAGGTGTTGCTAACAAGCTGATCCAGTCATGCTAATTCTTCCATCCAAATATGTAGGCCTATTGAGGTTGCCTTTGGCCATTGATAAGATTAGTAATATATGGGTTATATGATACAAAAATTTACAAACTCCTTTCACATACAAATTTGACAGTAACTTCTGTAACATGCATGTCATATTTATTGTTCTAAATGGTGATCAAAGACAACCTCAAAAAATATATTAGACCCTATATATTTGGATGGAGGGTGTACACTAATATAATTATATTCTAAACACTATCGAGACAAAAAGATCGAGAGCAGGAAGAAAGAAAAGGACAGAGATTCCCCTCCTGAAAGCCAAGCTAAAAGGGGCCACATGTCCCCACCTGCAGGTCAAGGCAGGCCCTCTATACCAATCCATAAGATATCCCACTACCCTTTGTTTTTCCAGTATAAATCTGCGCCCAGGCCTCAGGTGAGCAACATGGAGATGAGCCTTCTCTACCACTAGTAGTAGTACTACTACATATCCGAAGAATCTACAGACATCTTCATCCCCAACTCGGCGGCAGGCAAGATCCAACGCACCATCCATTTCCTTTCCTCCTCTCAAGGCTATTGTTCTTCATGATGGAGCCTCATTTTTTACTGGATGTAGTAAGCTAGGTGCGGATGCTCTTGATCCCTTGTATTTTCTCACCAATACGTATGTCTTGGATGTAAAATGTAAGTTTTTAAAGAGAGAAAGTTTATTAGTTATCTCTTGCCTATGTATAACTTTGTCAACGTCCATGTTTTTCCAAGTTCTAGCCTCTATCTTTTCACAACAACAGAAGTATGTCCCAGAGATTAAGATAGTAAGCTGAAGATAAATGTTGTATCAGCTATTTCTTGTCTGCAGATAAAAATTTCGCCATGCATGTCTTGTTCTTCGAAATTCCAACCCCTATGTCTTCTTGATGCTCTAGCACTAAATCATGCACCTTGCTAGTTCTGTATTTCCCCGCTTCTGTTTAACCCTTATCTTTCTTATAGTGGATCTTAACTGATGAGTTCATGAATGACCATGATGTAACATGTGCATTTGCTTGCATTCGTGCAGTGATTGTTTCCAAGATGGCCAGTGATGAGGATTCACTAGATGATCAAAACCCTAGATCTTGGACCGTTAGCAACACTAGTGCTGTGAGTTAATGCTACCTTTACTTTCAGAAAGGAAAGAGTGTACCATGCACCTACCGTTTTGATGTTACTATTTATTCTTTTTATTTTGATTTCTCAGATTAACAAGACAGAAGAAGCATCCAGCACGGTCCAGGATCATCACCCACAAAGAGCAGTAGTGAACTTCTTAAAGGATGACAATACCACCAAAACGATCCATGAGCAATGGCAAGCAAAAGTTAAGGTTGCGTCGTAGCCTATAAGCCGGTGTTATCCCGACTGAGCTTTCTATTATCCCTAAACTCTCCCATATGCCTCTAGTTAAATCATTTTCTGGCAACTCCTCATGCCAGAATTATTGTTCTTGACCTTGTAAGGCCTTTTCTTGACCTTGTAAGGCCCTCCCCTTACGTTTCTCGTGCCGCCGGGTGTCTCCAACCTCACACTTTCTCCCCCCTTCTATCCCTCCTGAGCTATCTCCATGCATATTTTGTCTAGCAGTCTAGATGAGACATGAGAGATGATATTGGAATAAAAGTCTGTGGTAAATTAAGTTTTTATTTTCATGTGAGTGCTACTATATTTTATGGCCTGATTTGTCCCTACAAACACAAAATATAAGTGAGCATATTCATCATTCGCCTCTCATTTGAATATGGGTGTGTGTGTGATCTTGCAACTTGTGCAAAGGAACGGCTTTTCACACCTAGCTAATTGAGCTTTTAATTCTTGGGGTGATCATGTGTAAGCTTGTACTATATGCATGTGTGTTCCCATGGATGTGTGCATGGGGAGACAGAGTGCAGGTTATCTTTTGTCTTGTTTATCAGGGCATATCAGGGGCGCAACATATATATGTAGGCTTTTCTAATCTTCTCCGGGGAAATCATTGCGTTGCATTACCTGCTTATACCTGCAGGCTTTTCAAATCTTCCCCGGGGAAATCATTGCATTGCACTACGCCACTACCTGCATATAAGTTCAGGCTTTCCTGCTGCAGACTTTTGTATCTCCGCATGTGGCTGTCAAACCGCTCGTGTGACACCACCAAATCATGCAATCTGATATGGTATCCAAAGTTTCAGGGACCGCTATTTTGTCACGTTCTCAAAAACAAATTCCACAATAGTTAAAATCTAAGCCGTCGAATGAGGAATGGACGGCTGGATGGTCTTCTTCTTCCTCGAACTGTTTCCTCCCCACGTCCGAATCTGTTTGAACGCTCTAATTTGTTTGAAGAAGTGAAAGACTCCTACGTCATTCCAGGCGATGGAGCCACTGAAGGCCAACCTGGCACTTGAATGCTCACAGTTCGCGTACACACACATGCACACAGTCACTGTGTAACAGCACTGGCGCACGCTACCCTCGACGTGACACTTCCACTATTCCACGTAGCAAGCCTGCTGCATGCGCTGCGGTTCATGATCCATCTGGTCGTGCCGTCTACCAACTGATGGATGGATGGCCGGATGGATGGATGGACGGACGATCGAGCGGACGGGTCGTAGATAGATTCCCCCTGCCATGGCCGTCCATGCCGAGTTACAGTGTACTTTGCCATGGTTTTCGGCCCGTGCTCGTTTGTGTATGTACGTGCACACACACACACCCGTCATTTCACACATGTGCATGGCAGGACATGTCATGCACGCACGTATGGTGCGCGTACTGTTTGCCCACCACGGTTGCCAAAAGTACACGCGTACCGGCTAGCAGCTAACCATACCTTCTCCTCCGTGCGTGTGGGCGTCTGGATATTTGGTTGGTTGTGTTGGTGTGAATTCTAGTCCCAAAAAAGAGAAAATTACATTGATCGTTATGTGATGTTTTTTCTATGGTAGTATGTGTCTCATTAATATAATGAAAATCCAAGCAAGAAATCATTATTGTCACACTTGACTTTGAGAAAGCCTTTGATTTAATTGAACATGAGCTCATTCTGAATATCATGAAGGCTAGAGGCTTTGGTCAGAAATGGATTGGGTGATAGGATGCATCTTTGGTTTATGAACTTTGGTTGTTTTGCTTAATGACATACCAGGGAAGATTTTTCACTGCAAAAGGGGATAAGACAGGGTGATCCTCTCTCACCTTTGCTATTTTGTCTTAGCTGCTGATCTTCTTCAATCCATTCTTAATGAAGCTATGAGGAACAACATCATCACAGCTCCCCTGAGAAGCAACTCATGCCCTGATTTTCCAGTAGTGCAATATGCTGATGATACAATTCCGGTACTGCCTGCTGATATCACTCAAGTGAACTAGATCAGAAATCTCTTGCTGCACTTCACTAGACAAACTAGACTTAAAGTGAGTTATCACAAATTTGTGATCATCCCAACCTATGTGAGTGATGCAAAGCTTGAAATCATTAAGAGCACTTTGGGATGTCAATTAGGCTCTTTCCCCTTCACTTACTTGGGCTTGCCTCTTAGCACCCACAAACTAAAGATTGAAGATTTTACTACCATAATGCAAAGAATAGAAAGAAGATTTCAGGATGCTCAACCCTAATTTTCTATGATGCTAGATTGCAGCTTATCAAATTAGTATACTCCTCTCTACCAACCTATTTCATGCATTCCTTGGCTTGCCTTTGGGTGTAGTAGAGCAAATTAACAAGAATCTGAAACACTGTCTCTGGAGGAAATTTGGTTTTGAAGAAATGGGGACAACCATGATTGCTCGGGATTTAGTCTGTCAGCCAGAAACTTAGGAAGGTCTAGGAGTACTGGATTTAGTTAATCAGAACACCTTTTCTTCTCAAGAATCTTCATAAGCTTTTCAACAAGGAAAATCTGCCATGGGTGAATCTTTTATGTGAAACATAGTACTCAAATGCACCACCCACTGGTAAAATTAAAGGGTCTTTCTGGTGGAGATCACTTTTGAAATTTATTCCCCTGTATAAGGAAATTGCTCGATTCATTGGATCAGGGAAGACAGTTCTTTTCTAGGAAGATGGCTAGAAAGGACAACCACTTGTAAATCAATAACCCGAGCTAAGCTCTTATGCTATCCTCAACAAGATATTGGTGGCAGATATGCGTAACGGACATGAGTTTGTTGATCAGTTTCATAGACCTTTGTCCTCTCAAGCTCACTCGCAATTCGACTCTCTAAACCAGTCACTCAATCAGCTTAATCTTTTTGACGGGAATGAGCAAGACTCAATATTCTTCTAGGCAAGTGTACAAACACATCATGGGCAACTCTGACTCTCACCGGCTATGGAAGTGTGCAAGTAGAATTAGACACAAAATATTCTTATGTCTTGCCCTTGATGACAGAGTGAGTGCTAGGGGACTGCTTAAATGGAAATCTTTCATCATTCCCTCCTATAATTGTGCTGTGTGTAATGAAAACTGCGAGGAAAGCATTTTTCATCTCCTATGGGATTGCACATTCGCTCAACAATGCTGGTTTACAATTTCACCAAGCAAACAGAGAGACATTTCCTTCTACGATGAAGTGCTGCTCCTGCACCAAACTCTACCAAAGAACATTGCCATGGACATCATAATTTTGGGCTGTTGGAATATATGGATGGAAAGAAATGGGATATTGTTCTAGAATGAGGTGTCAAGTCTTAGGCCTTGGAAGTACAAGTTGAAGCAATATCTTATGCTGGTCAAGCACACGACCAAAGCTAAGAATCTAGATGCCCTAGATCAGTGGATTGAATATCTGTTTTGAGTAGCAGTCTCTAATTTCTTTCTTTCACATGTTAGAGAAAACTGGCATTGGTTAGCTGCAGATTTTTTCTGCATGTATTATGTTTGTAAATATTTTTACTTATATAAATGAAAATATAACGTAGAACAATTGGTCTATAGTTCAAGATTAAAAAAGTCAAGTTACAAGTCAGGTATACACTGACACGTGACAAAATTAAAAAGATAACAGAATATTAGTCTTTGCACGAAGGACCATCAGGAAAGAAGTAAAATAGAATCAAAAGTGAAGAATCCCCTGATCTTGACGCCAACGCCCGTCACTTGTCTCCGACACCAATGTAGCAGCCACGAAAGAAAAATATGATGGGTCACCTCTTCACTCGAGTGAATGAAATATGCCCTAGAGGCAATAATAAAGGTGTTACTTATATTTCCTTATATCATGATAAATGTTTATTATTCATGCTAGAATTGTATTAACCGGAAAATTACATGTGTGAATACATAGACAAACAGAGTGTCACTAGTATACCTCTACTTGACTAGCTCAGTGAATCAATGATGGTTATGTTTCCTGACCATAGACAAGAGTTGTCACATGATTAACGGGATCACATCATTAGAGAATGATGTGATTGACTTGACCCATCCATTAGCTTAGCACGATGATCGTTTAGTTTATTGCTATTGCTTTCTACATAACTTATACATGTTCCTATGACTATGAGATCATGCAACTTCCGAATACCAGAGGAACACTTAGTGTGCTATCAAACGTCACAACGTAACTGGGTGACTATAAAGATGCTTTATAGGTGTCTCCGATGGTGTTTGTTGAGTTGGCATAGATCGAGATTAGGATTTGTCACTTCGAGTATCGGAGAGGTATCTCTAGGCCCTCTCGGTAATGCACATCACTATAAGCCTTGCAAGCAATGTAACTAATGAGTTAGTTGCGGGACGGTGCATTACGAAACGAGTAAAGAGACTTGCCGGTAACGAGATTGAACTAGGTATTGAGATACCGACGATTCAATCTCGGGCAAGTAACATACCGATGACAAAGGGAACAACGTATGTTGTTGAGCAGTTTGACCGATAAAGATATTCGTAGAATATGTAGGAACCAATATGAGCATCTAGGTTCTGCTATTGGTTATTGACTGGAGATGAGTCTCAATCATGTCTACACAGTTCTCGAACCCGTAGGGTCCGCACGCTTAATGTTCATTGACGATTGGTATTATGAGTTTATGTGTTTTGATGTACCGAAGGTAGTTTGGAGTCCCATATTTGATCACAAACATGACGAGGAGTCTCGAAATGGTCGAGACATAAAGATCGATATATTCGAAGCCTATGTTTGGACATCGGAATGGTTCTAGATGAGTTCAGGCATTTTCCGGAGTACCGGGAGGTTACCAGAACCCCTCGGGGAGTATATGGGCCTTATTGGGCCTTAGTGGAATAGAGGAGAGGAAGGGAAAAGGTGGGAGGCGCGCCCCCTAGCCCAATCCGAATTGGGTGGGGGGCGCTCCCTCTTTCCTTCCTTCTCTCCTCCCCTTCCTTCTCCCCTACTCCTAATATTTGGAAGGGGGGAATCCTACTCCCGGAGGGAGTAGGACTCCCCTAGGGCGCGCCATAGAGGGCCGGCCCTCCCCCCTCCACTCCTTTATATACGGGGGAGGGGGCACCCCATAGACACACAAGTTGAAATTACTGCGTTCCCCAACAGTGGCATCCGAGCCAGGTCTATGCATAGATGTTATATGCATGAGTAGAACACAAAGGAGTTGGGCGTGGGTATATACATATTGCTTGCTGTCACTAGTTGATTCTTGATTCAATGGTATTGTTGGATGAAGCGGCTCAGACTGACATTACGCATACGCTTACGCGAGACTGGTTCTACCGACGTGCTTCGCACACAGGTGGCTAGTGGGTGTCAGTTTCTCCAACTTCAGTTGAATCGGATTCAATGAACAAGGTTCTTTCTGAAGATCAAAAAGCAGTCACTATACCACGTTCTGGTTTTTGATGCGTAGGTAAGAATGGTTCTTGTTCAACCTGTAGCAGCCACGTAAAACTTGCAACAACAACGTAGAGGACGTCTAACTTGTTTTTGCAGGGCATGTTGTGATGTGATATGGTCAAAACATGATGCTAAATTTTATTGTATGAGATGATCATGTTTTGTATGAGAGTTATCGGCAACTCGCAGGAGCCATATGGTTGTCGCTTTATTGTATGAAATGCAATCGCCATGTAATTGCTTTACTTTATCACTAAGCGGTAGCGATAGTCGTAGAAGCAATAGTTGGCGAGACAACAACGATGCTTTGATGGAGATCAGGGTGTCAAGCCGGTGACGATGGTGATCATGACGGTGCTTTGGAGATGGAGATCAAAGGCACAAGATGATGATGGCCATATCATATCACTTATATTGATTGCATGTGATGTTTATCCTTTATGCATCTTATTTTGCTTAGTTCGGCGGTAGCATTATAAGATGATCTCTCACTAAATTTCAAGGTACAAGTGTTCTAGCTGAGTATGCACCGTTGCTACAGTTCGTCGTGCCGAGAGACCACGTGATGATCAGGTGTAATAAGCTCTACGTTCACATACAACGGGTGCAAGCTAGTTTTGCACACGTAGAATACTCGGGTTAAACTTGACGAGCCTATTATATGCAGATATGGCCTCAGAACACTGAGACCGAAAGGTCAAGCGTGAATCATATAGTAGATATGATTGTTGGGGAACGTAGTAATTTCAAAAAAATTCCTATGCACACGCAAGATCATGGTGATGCATAGCAATGAGAGGGGAGAGTGTTGTCCACGTACCCTCGTAGACCGAAAGCGGAAGCGTTAGCACAACGCGGTTGATGTAGTCGTACGTCTTCACGATCCGACCAATCAAGTACCGAACATACGGCACCTCCGAGTTCAGCACACGTTCAGCCCGATGACGTCCCTTGAACTCCGATCCAGCCGAGTGTTGAGGGAGAGTTTCGTCAGCACGATGACGTGGTGACGATGATGATGTTCTACCGACGCAGGGCTTCACCTAAGCACCGCTATAGTATTACCGAGGTGGACTATGGTGGAGGGGGGCACCGCACACGGCTAAAAGATCAAACGATCAATTGTTGTGTCTTTGGGGTGCCCCCTGCCCCCGTATATAAAGGAGCAAGGGGGGTGCGGCCGGCCTAGAGAGGGGCGCTCCAGGAGGAGTCCTACTCCTACCGGGAGTAGGACTCCCCCCTTTTCCTTGTTGGACTAGGAGAGAGAGGGGAAAGAGGTGGAGGAGAAGAAGGAAGGGGGGGGGCGCCGCCCCCCTCTCCTTGTCCTATTCGGACTAGGGGGAGGGGCGCGGCCCTTGCCCTGGCTGCCTCTCCTCTCTTTCCACCAAGGCCCACTAAGGCCCATTAAGCCCCCCGGGGGTTCCGGTAACCTCCCGGTACTCCGGTAAAATCCTGATTTCACCCGGAACACTTCCGATATCCAAACATAGGCTTCCAATATATCAATCTTCATGTCTCAACCATTTCGAGACTCCTTGTCATGTCCGTGATCACATCCGGGACTCCGAACAACCTTCGGTACATCAAAACATATAAACTCATAATATAACTATCATTGAAACGTTAAGCGTGCGGACCCTATGGGTTCGAGAACTATGTAGACATGACCGAGACACGTCTCCGGTCAATAACCAATAGTGGAACCTGGATGCTCATATTGGCTCCCACATATTCTACGAAGATCTTTATCGGTCAAACCGCATAACAACACACGTTGTTCCCTTCGTCATCGGTATGTTACTTGCCCGAGATTCGATCGTCGGTATCTCAATACCTAGTTCAATCTCGTTACCGACAAGTCTCTTTACTCGTTCCATAATACATCATCCTGCAACTAACTCATTAGTTGCAATGCTTGCAAGGCTTAAGTGATGTGCATTACCGAGAGGGCCCAGAGATACCTCTCCGACAATCGGAGTGAAAAATCCTAATCTCAAAATACGCCAACCCAACAAGTACCTTCGGAGACACCTGTAGAGCACCTTTATAATCACCCAGTTACGTTGTGACGTTTGGTAGCACACAAAGTGTTCCTCCGATAAACGGGAGTTGCATAATCTCATAGTCATAGGAACATGTATAAGTCATGAAGAAAGCAATAGCAACATACTAAACGATCAAGTGCTAAGCTAACGGAATGGGTCAAGTCAATCACATCATTCTCCAAATGATGTGATCCCGTTAATCAAATGACAACTCATGTCTATGGCTAGGAAACATAACCATCTTTGATTAACGAGCTAGTCAAGTAGAGGCATACTAGTGACACTCGGTTTGTCTATGTATTCACACATGTATCATGTTTCCGGTTAATACAATTCTAGAATGAATAATAAACATTTATCATGAAATAATGAAATAAATAATAAATTTATTACTGCCTCTAGGGCATATTTCCTTTAGTCTCCCACTTGCACTAGAGTCAATAATCTAGTTCACATCGCCATGTGATTTAACACCAATGGTTCACATCACCATGTGATTAACACCCATAGTTCACATCGACATGTGACCAACACCCAAAGGGTTTACTAGAGTCAATAATCTTGTTCACATCGCTATGTGATTAACACCCAAAGAGTACTAAGGTGTGATCATGTTTTGCTTGTGAGAGAAGTTTAGTCAACGGGTCTGCCACATTCAGATCCGTAAGTATTTTGCAAATTTCTATGTTAACAATGCTCTGCACGGAACTACTCTAGCTAATTGCTCCCACTTTCAATATGCATCCAGATTGAGATTTAGAGTCATCTGGATCAGTGTCAAATTTTGCATCGACGTAACCCTTTACGAGGAATCTTTTTGTCACCTCCATAATCGAGAAACATATCCTTATTCCACTAAGGATAATTTTGACTGTTGTCCCGTGATCTACTCGTAGATCGCTATTGTACTCCCTTGCCAAAATTAGTGTAGGGTATACAATAGATCTGGTACACAACATGGCATATTTTATAGAGCCTATGGCCAAGGCATAGGGAATGACTTTCATTCTCTTTCTATCTTCTGCCATGGTCGGGCTTTGAGTCTTACTCAGTTTCACACCTTGTAACACAGGCAAGAACTCTTTCTTTGACTGTTCCATTTTGAACTACTTCAAAATCCTGTCAAGGTATGTACTCATTGAACAACTTATCAAGCATCTTGATCTATCTCTATAGATCTTGATGCTCAATATGTAAGCAGCTTCACCGAGGTCTTTCTTTGAAAAACTCCTTTCAAACACTCCTTTATGCTTTGCAGAATAATTCTACATTATCTCCGATCAACAATATGTCATTCACATATACTTATCAGAAATGTTGTAGTGCTCCCACTCACTTTCTTGTAAATACAGGCTTCACCGCAAGTCTGTATAAAACTATATGCTTTGATCAACTTATCAAAGTGTATATTCCAACTCCGAGATGCTTGCACCAGTCCATAGATGGATCGCTGGAGCTTGCATATTTTGTTAGCACCTTTAGGATTGACAAAACTTTCTTGCCGCATCATATACAACTCTTCTTTAATAAATACATTAATGAATGTAGTTTTGTTTATCCATTTGCCAGATTTCATAAAATGTGGCAATTGCTAACATGATTCGGACAGACTTAAGCATAGATACGAGTGAGAAGCTCTCATCGTAGTCAACACCTTGAACTTGCCGAAAACCTTTTGCGACAATTCTAGCTTTGTAGATAGTAACACTACTATCAGCGTTCGTCTTCCTCTTGAAGATCCATTTAATCTCAATGGCTCGCCGATCTTTGGGCAAGTCAATCAAAGTCCATACTTTGTTCTTATACATGGATCTCATCTCAAATTTCATGGCCTCAAGCCATTTCGCGGAATCTGGGCTCATCATCGCTTCCTCATAGTTCGTAGGTTCGTCATGGTCAAGTAACATGACCTCCAGAACTGGATTACCATACCACTCTGGTGCAGATTTCATTCTGGTTAACCTACGAGGTTCGGTAATAACTTGATCTGAAGTTACATGATCATCATCATTAGCTTCCTCACTAATTGGTGTAGGAATCACAGGAACATATTTCTGTGATGAACTACTTTCCAATAAGGGAGCAGGTACAGTTACCTCATCAGGTTCTACTTTCCTCCCACTCACTTCTTTCGAGAGAAACTCCTTCTCTAGAAAGGATCCATTCTTAGCAACGAATATCTTGCCTTCGGATCTGTGATAGAAGGTGTACCCAACAGTAACTTTTGGGTATCCTATGAAGACACACTTTTCCGATATGGGTTTGAGCTTATCAGGATGAAACTTTTCACATAAGCATCGCAACCCCAAACTTTAAGAAACGACAACTTTGGTTTCTTGCCAAACCACAGTTCATACGGTGTCGTCTCAACGGATTTAGATGGTGCCCTTTTTAACATGAATGCAACTGTCTCTAATGCACAACCCCAAAAATATAGTGGTAAATCGGTAAGAAACATCATAGATTGCACTATATCCAATAAAGTACGGTTATGACGTTCCGACACACCATTACACTATGGTGTTCCAGGTGGCGTGAGTAGTGAAACTATTTCACATTGTTTTAACTGAAGGCCAAACTCGTACTCAAATATTTCACCTCTGCGATCATATCGTACAAACTTTTATTTTCTTGTTACGATGATTCTCCACTTCACTCTGAAATTCTTTGAACTTTTCAAATGTTTCAGACTTGTGTTTCATCAAGTAGATATACCCATATCTGCTCAAATCATCTATGAAGGTCAGAAAATAATGATACTTGCCGTGAGCCTTAACACTCATCGGACCGCATACATCAGTATGTATTATTTCCAATAAGTCAGTTGCTCGCTCCATTGTTCCGGAGAACGGAGTCTTAGTCATCTTGTCCATGAGGCCTGGTTCGCAAGCATCAAGTGATTCATAATCAAGTGATTCCAAAAGTCCATCAGTATGGAGTTTCTTCATGCGCTTTACACCAATATGACCTAAACCGTAGTGCCACAAATAAGTTGCACTATCATTATTAACTTTGCATCTTTTGGCTTCAATATTATGAAGATGTGTATCACCATGATCGAGATCCAACAAACCATTTTCATTGGGTGTATGACCATAGAAGGTTTATTCATGTAAACAGAACAACAATTATTCTCTAACTTACATGAATAATGGTATTGCAATAAACATGATCCAATCATATTCATGCTCAACACAAACACTAAATAACATTTATTTTAGGTTCAACACTAATCCTGAAAGTATAGGGAGTGTGCGATGATGATCATATCAATCTTGGAACCACTTCCAATAAACATCGTCACTTCACCCTTAAGTAGTCTCTGTTCATTCTACAACTCCCGTTTCGAGTTACTACTCTTAGCAACTGAACCAGTATCAAATACCGAGTGGGTTGCTATAAACACTAGTAAAGTACACATCAATAACATGTATATCAAATATAGCTTTGTTCACTTTGCCATCCTTCTTATCCACCAAATGGTCTTGTCAACTCGCTTGCCGTTCTACTTGAATTTCCCCTTCTTCCCTTTGCCCTTTACCTGAAACTAATGGTCTTGTCAACCATCAACACTTGATGTTTTTCTTGATTTCTACCTTCGTCGATTTCAGCATCACGAAGAGCTTGGGAATCGTTTCCATTATCCCTTGCATATTATAGTTCATCACGAAGTTCTACTAACTTGGTGATGGTGACTAGAGAATTCTGTCAATCACTATTTTACCTGGAAGATTAACTCCCACTTGATTCAAGCGATTGTCGTACCCAGACAATTTGAGCACATGCTCACTGCTTGAGCTATTCTCCTCCATCTTTTAGCTATAGAACTTGTTGGAGACTTCATATCTCTCAACTTGGGTATTTGCTTGAAATATTAAATTGAACTCCTGGAACATCTCATATGGCCCATGACGTTCAAAATGTCTTTGAAGCCCCGATTCTAAGCCATTTAAGCATGGTGCACTAAACTATCAAGTAGTCATCATATTGAGCTAGCCAAACGTTCATAACATCTGCATCTACTCCTGCAATAGGTTTGTCACCTAGCGGTGCATCAAGGACATAATTCTTCTGTGCAACAATGAGGATAAACCTTAGATCACGGATCCAATCCGCATCATTGCTACTAACATCATTCAACTTAGTTTTCTCTAGGAACATATCAAAAATAAAACAGGGGAGCTAAGCGCGAGCTATTGATCTACAACATAGATATGCTAATACTACCAAGACTAAGTTCATGATAAATTTAAGTTCAATTAATCATATTACTTAAGAACTCCCACTTAGATAGACATCCCTCTAATCCTCTAAGTGATCACGTGATCCATATCAACTAAACCATATCTGATCATCACGTGAGATGGAGTAGTTTCAATGGTGAACATCACTATGTTGATCATATCTACTATATGATTCACGCTCGACCTTTCGGTCTCAGTGTTTCGAGGCCATATCTGTTATATGCTAGGCTCGTCAAGTTTAACCTGAGTATTCCGTGTGTGCAACTGTTTTGCACCCATTGTATTTGAACGTAGAGCCTATCACACTCGATCATCACGTGGTGTCTCAGTACGAAGAACTTTCGCAATGGTGCATACTCAGGGAGAACACTTTATATACTTTGATAATTTAGTGAGGGATCATCTTATAATGCTACCATCAATCAAAGCAAGATATGATGCATAAAAGATAAACATCACATGCAATCAATATAAGTGATATGATATGGCCATCATCATCTTGTGCTTGTGATCTCCATCTCCGAAGCACCGTCATGATCACCATCGTCACTGGCGCGACACCTTATTCTCCATCGTAGCATCGTTTTCGTCTCGCCAATCTTATGCTTCCACGACTATCGCTACCGCTTAGTGATGAAGTGAAGCATTACGGGGCGATTGCATTGCATACAATAAAGCGACAACCATATGGCTCCTGCCAGTTGCCGATAACTCGGTTACAAAACATGATCATCTCATACAATAAAATTTAGCATCATGTCTTGACCATATCACATCACAACATGCCCTGCAAAAACAAGTTAGACGTCCTCTACTTTGTTGTTGCAAATTTTACGTGGCTGCTACGGGCTTAGCAAGAACCGTTCTTACCTACGCATCAAAACCACAATGATAGTTTGTCAAGTTGTTGATGTTTTAACCTTCTCAAGGACCGGGCGTAGCCACACTCGGTTCAACTAAAGTTGGAGAAACTGACACCCGCCAGCCACCTGTGTGCAAAGCACGTCGGTAGAACCTGTCTTGTGTAAGCGTACGCATAATGTTGGTCCGGGCCGCTTCATCCAACAATACCGCCGAACCAAAGTATGACATGCTGGTAAGCAATATGACTTATATCGCCCACAACTCACTTGTGTTCTACTCATGCATATGACATCTACGCATAAAACCAGGCTCGGATGCCACTGTTGGGGAACGTAGTAATTTCAAAAAAAATCCTATGCACACGCAAGATCATGGTGATGCATAGCAACAAGAGGGGAGAGTGTTGTCCACATACCCTCGTAGACCGAAAGTGGAAGCGTTAGCACAACACGGTTGATGTAGTTGTAAGTCTCCATGATCCGACCGATCAAGTACCGAACGTATGGCACCTCCGAGTTCAGCACACGTTCAGCCCGATGACGTCCCTCGAACTCCGATCCAGCCGAGTTTTGAGGGAGAGTTTTGTCAGCACGGCGGCATGGTGACGATGATGAAGTTCTACCGACGTAGGGCTTCGCCTAAGCACGGCTATAGTATTATCGAGGTGGACTATAGTGGAGGGGGAACCGCACACGGCTAAAAGATCAAACGATCAATTTTTGGGTCTTTGGGGTGCCCCTTGTCCCCGTATATAAAGGAGCAAGGGGGGGGGGTGCGGCCGGCCTAGAGAGGGGCGCGCCAGGAGGAGCCCTACTCCTACCGGGAGTAGGACTCCCTCCTTTTCCTTGTTGGACTAGGAGAGAGAGGGGAAAGAGGTGGAGGAGAAGAAGGAAGGGGGGGCACCGCCCCCCTCTCCTTGTCCTATTCAGACTAGGGGGGAGGGGCGCGGCCCTTGCCCTGGACGCCTCTCCTCTCTTTCAACCAAGGCCCACTAAGGCCCATTAAGTCCCCGGGGGGTTCCGGTAACCTCCCGGTACTCTGGTAAAATCTCGATTTCACCCGAAACACTTCCGATATCCAAACATAGGCTTCCAATATATGAATCTTCATGTCTCGACCATTTCGAGACTCCTCGTCATGTCCGTGATCACATCCGGGACTCCAAAAAACCTTCGGTACATCAAAACATATAAACTCATAATATAACTGTCATCGAAACGTTAAGCGTGCGGACCCTATGGGTTTGAGAACTATGTAGACATGACCGAGACACGTCTCCGGTCAATAACCAATAGCGGAACCTGGATGCTCATATTGTCTCCCACATATTCTACGAAGATCTTTATCAGTCAGGCCGCATAACAACATACGTTGTTCCCTTTGTCATCGGTATGTTACTTGCCCGAGATTCGATCGTCGGTATCTCAATACCTAGTTCAATCTCATTACCGGCAAGTCTCTTTACTCATTCCGTAATACATCATCCCGCAACCAACTCATTAGTTTCAATGCTTGCAAGGCTTAAGTGATGTGCATTACCGAGAGGGCCCAGACATACCTCTCCGACTATCGGAGTGACAAATCCTAATCTCGAAATACGCCAACCCAACAAGTACCTTCGGAGATGAAGGAAATATGCCCTAGAGGCAATAATAAAGTTATTATTTATTTCCTTACATCATGATAAATGTTTATTATTCATGCTAGAATTGTATTAACCGGAAACATAATATATGTGTGAATACATAGACCAACAGAGTGTCACTAGTATGCCTCTACTTGACTAGCTCGTTAATCAAAGATGGTTATGTTTCCTAACCATGAACAAGGAGTTGTTATTTGATTAACGAGGTCACATCATTAGTAGAATGATCTGATTGACATGACCCATTCCATTAGCTTAGCACCCGATCGTTTAGTATGTTGCTATTGCTTTCTTCATGACTTATACATGTTCCTATAACTATGAGATTATGCAACTCCCGTTTACCGGAGGAACACTTTGGGTACTACCAAACATCACAACGTAACTGGGTGATTATAAAGGAGTACTACAGGTGTCTCCAATGGTAGATGTTGGGTTGGCGTATTTCGAGATTAGGGTTTGTCACTCCGATTGTCGGAAAGGTATCTCTGGGCCCTCTCGGTAATGCACATCACATAAGCCTTGCAAGCACTGCAACTAATATGTTAGTTGTGAGATGATGTATTACGGAACGAGTAAAGAGACTTGCCGGTAACGAGATTGAACTAGGTATTGGATACCGACGATCGAATCTCGGGCAAGTAACATACCGATGACAAAGGGAACAACGTATGTTGTTATGCGGTCTGACCGATAAAGATCTTCGTAGAATATGTAGGAGCCAATATGGGCATCCAGGTCCCGCTATTGGTTATTGACCGGAGACGTGTCTCGGTCATGTCTACATTGTTCTCGAACCGTAGGGTCCGCACGCTTAACGTTACGATGATAGTTATTATGAGTTTATGCATTTTGATGTACCGAAGGTTGTTCGGAGTCCCGGATGAGATCACGGACATGACGAGGAGTCTCGAAATGGTCGAGACGTAAAGATTGATATATTGGAAGCCTATGTTTGGACATAGGAAGTGTTCCGGGTGAAATCGGGATTTTACCGGAATACCGGGAGGGTTACCGGAACCCCCCGGGAGACTAATGGGCCTATTGGGCCTTAGTGGAAAAGAGAAAAGGGAAGCCCACTAGCTGGCCGGCGCCCCCCAAGTCCTATTAGGAATAGGATAAGGGTCCGGCCCCCCTTCTCTCTCTTTTCCCCCCGGGAGTCCTAATTGGATTAGGATTGGGGGGAGGAGTCCTACTCCCGGTGGGAGTAGGACTCCCCTGCGCCTCCTCTCCCTTGGCCGGCCGGCTCCCCTCCTCCAACCTTTATATACGGGGGCAGGGGGCACCCCAAGACACACAAGTTGATCCTTGAGATCGTTCCTTAGCCGTGTGCGGTGCCCCCTGCCACCAAATTCCACCTCGATCATACCGTTGTAGTGCTTAGGCGAAGCCCTGCGTCGGTAGTACATCAAGATCGTCATCACGCCGTTGTGCTGACGGAACTCTTCCTCGACGCTTTGCTGGATCGGAGCCCGAGGAACGTCATCGAGTTGAACGTGTGCTAAGAACTCGGAGGTGCCGGAGTAACGGTGCTTGGATCGGTCGGATCGGGAAGAAGACGTACGACTACTTCCTCTACGTTGTGTGATCGCTTCCGCAGTCGGTCTGCGTTGGTACGTAGACAACACTCTCCCCTCTCGTTGCTGTGCATCACCATGATCTTGCGTGCGCGTAGGAAAATTTTCGAAATTACTACGTTCCCCAACAGGAGACACCTGTAGAGCACCTTTATAATCACCCAGTTACGTTGTGACGTTTGGTAGCACACAAAGTGTTCCTCCGGTAAACGGGAGTTGCATAATCTCATAGTCATAGGAGCATGTATAAGTCATGAAGAAAGCAATAGCAACATACTAAACGATCAAGTGCTAAGCTAACGGAATGGGTCAAGTCAATCACATCATTCTCCTAATGATATGATCCCGTTAATCAAATGACAACTCATGTCTATGGCTAGGAAACATAACCATCTTTGATTAATGAGCTAGTCAAGTAGAGGCATACTAGTGACACTCTGTTTGTCTATGTATTCACACATGTATCATGTTTCCGTTTAATACAATTCTAGCATGAATGATAAACATTTATCATGAAATAAGGAAATAAATAATAACTTTATTATTGCCTCTAGGGTATATTTCCTTCAATGATCAACATAGTGATGTTTACAATTGAAAACTACTCATCTCACGTGATGATGGGACATGGTTTAGTTGATATGGATCACGTGATCACTTAGATGATTAGAGAGATGTCTATCTAAGTGGCAGTTCTTTAGTAATTTGATTAATTGAACTTTAATTTATCATGAACTTAGTACCTGATAGTATTTTGCATATCTATGTTGTTTTAGATAGATGGCCCATGTTGTCGTTCCATTGAATTTTAATGCGTTCCTAGAGAAAGCTAAGTTGAAAGATGATGGCAGCAACTACATGGACTGGGTCCGTAACTTGAGGATTATCCTCATTGCTGCACAGAAGAATTACGTTCTGGAAGCACCACCAGGTGACAAACCCGTTGCAGGAGCAACGCCAGATGTTGTGAACACCTAGCAGAGCAAAGCTGATGACTACTCGATAGTTTAGTGTGCCATGCTTTACGGCTTAGAACTGGGATTTGAATGACATTTTGAACATTATGGAGCATATGAGATGTTCCAGGAGTTGAAGTTAATATTTCAAGCAAATGCCCGGATTGAGAGATATGAAGTCTCCAATAAGTTCTATAGCTGCAAAATGGAGGAGAATAGTTCTGTCAGTGAACATATACTCAGAATGTCTGGGTACCACAACCACTTGACTCAGCTGGGAGTTAATCTTCCTGATGATAGTGTCATCGACAGAGTTCTTCAATCACTGCCATCAAGCTACAAGAGCTTCATGATGAACTATAATATGCAAGGGATGGATAAGACTATTCCCGAGCCCTTCGCAATGCTAAAGGCTGCGGAGGTAGAAATCAAGAAGGAGCATCAAGTGTTGATGGTCAACAGGACCACTAGTTTCAAGAAAAAGGGTAACGGGAAGAAGGGGAACTTCAAGAAGAACAACAAGCCAGTTGCTGCTCAAGTGAAGAAACCCAAGTCTAGACCTAAGCCTGAAACTGAGTGCTTCTACTACAAAGGGACTGGTCACTGGAAGTAGAACTCTCCCAAGTATTTGGCGGAGAAGAAGGATGGCAAAGTGAAAGGTATATTTGATATACATGTTATTGATGTGTACCTTACTAATGCTCGCAGTAGCGCCTAGGTATTTCATACTGGTTCTGTTGCTAATATTTGCAACCCGAAATAGGGGCTACGGATTAAGCGAAGATTTGCTAAGGACGAGGTGACGATGCACGTGGGAATGGTCCCAAAGTCGATGTGATCGCCGTCGGCACGCTACCTCTACATCTACCTTCGGGATTAGTTTTAGACCTAAATAATGTGCCAGCGGTGAGCATGAACATTATATCTGGATCTTGTTTGATGCGAGACGGTTATTCATTTATATCAGAGAATAATGGTTGCTCTATTTATATGAGTAATATCTTTTATGGTCATGCACCCTTGATGAGTGGTCTATTTTTACTAAATCTTGATAGTAGTGATACACATGTTCATAGTATTGAAGCCAAAAGATGCAAAGTTGATAATGATAGTGCAACTTATTTGTGGCACTGCCGTTTGGGTCATATTGGTGTAAATCGCGTGAAGAAACTCCATTCTGATGGACTTCTGGAATCACTTGATTACGAATCAGTTGGTACTCGCGAACCATGCCTCATGGGCAAGATGACTAAAACTCCATTCTATGGAACAATGGAGCGAGCAACAGAGTTATTGGAAATCATACATACTGATGTATGTGGTCAAATGAACATTGAGGCTCGTGGTGGATATTGTTATTTCCTTACCTTCACAGATGATTTGAGCAGATATGGATATATCTACTTAATGAAACATAAGTCTGAAACATTTGAAAAGTTCAAAGAATTTCAGAGTGAAGTGGAAAATCATCGTAACAAGAAAATCAAGTTTCTATTATCTGACCGTGGAGGTGAATATTTGAGTTATGAGTTTGGACTTCATTTGAAACAATGCGGAATAGTTTCGCAACTCACGCCACCTGAAACACCACAACGTAATGGTGTGTCCGAACGTCGTAACCGCACTTTATTAGAAACTTGATTCAAATGAAGTCTATGATGTCTCTCACTGATTTACCGCTATCGTTTTGGGGTTATGCTTTAGAGACGGCTGCATTCGCGTTAAATAGGGCACCATCAAAATCCGTTGAGACTACACCTTATGAACTGTGGTTTGGCAAGAAACCCAAGTTGTCATTTCTTAAAGTTTGGGGCTGCGATGCTTATGTGAAAAAGCTTCAACCTGATAAGCTTGAACCCAAATCGGAGAAATGTGTCTTCATAGGATACCCAAAGGAGACTGTTGGGTACACCTTCTATCACAGATCCAAAGGCAAGATATTCGTTGCTAAGAATGGATCCTTTCTAGAGAAGGAGTTTCTCTCGAAAGAAGTGAGCGGGAGGAAAGTAGAACTTGACAAGGTAATTGTACCTTCTCCCTTGTTGAAAAATAGTTCATCACCGAAATCAGTTCCAGTGATTCCTACACCAGTAAGTGAGGAAGCTAATGATGATGATCATGAAACTTCGGATCAATTTACTACCAAACCTTGTAGGTCAACCAGAGTAAGATCCGCACCAGAGTGGTACGGTAATCCTGTTCTGGAAGTCATGTTGCTTGACCATGACGAACTTACGAACTATGAGGAAGCGATGATGAGCCCAGATTCCGCAAAATGGCTTGAGGCCATGAAATATGAGATGGGATCCATGTATGAGAACAAAGTGTGGACTTTGGTTGACTTGCTCGTTGATCGGCAAGCCATAAAGAATAAATGGATCTTCAAGAAGAAGACTGGCGCTGACGGTAATGTTACTGTCTACAAAGCTCGACTTGTTGCAAAAGGTTTTCGACAAGTTCAAGGAGTTGACTATGATGAGACCTTTCCACCCGTAGCGATGCTTAAGTCCGTTCGAATCATGTTAGCAATTACCGCATTTTATGATTATGAAATTTGGCAAATGGATGTCAAAACTGCATTCCTTGATGCAACCAGAAGGTTTTGTCGATCCAAAAGGTGCTAACAAAGTGTGCAAGCTCCAGCATCCATTTATGGACTGGTGCAAGCCTCTCGGAGTTGGAATATACGCTTTGATAGTGTGATCAAAGCATATGGTTTTATACAGACTTTTGGAGAAGCCTGTATTTACAAGAAAGTGAGTGGGAGGTCTGTAGCATTTCTGATATTATATGTAGATGACATATTGCTGATCGGAAATGATACTGAATTTTTGAATAGCATAAAAGGATACTTGAATAAGAATTTTTCAATGAAAGACCTCGGTGGAGCTGCTTATATACTGGGCATCAAGATCTATAGAGATAGATCAACACGCTTAATTGGACTTTCACAAAGCACACACCTTGATAAAGTTTTGAAGAAGTTCAAAATGGACCAAGCAAAAGAAAAGGGTTCTTGCTTGTGTTACAAGGTGTGAAGTTGAGTCAGACTCAATGCCCGACCACTGCAGAAGATAGAGAGACAATGAAAGTCATCCCTATGCTTCAGCCATAAGTTCTATCATGTATGCAATGCTGTGTACCAAACCTGATGTGTGCCTTGCTATTAGTTTAGCAGGGAGGTACCAAAGTAATCCGGGAGTGGATCACTGGACAACGATCAAGAACATCCTAAAATACCTGAAAAGGACTAAGGATATGTTTCTCGTTTATGGAGGTGACAAAGAGCTCGTCGCAAATGATTACGTCGATGCAAGCTTTGACACTGATCCAGATTACTCTAAGTCACAAACCGGATATGTATTTTTATTAAATGCTAGAGCTGTCAGTTGGTACAGTTCCATGCAGAGCGTCGTGGCGGGATCTATGTGTGAAGTGGAGTACATAGCTGCTTCGGAAGCAGCAAATGAAGGAGTTCATATCCGATCTAGGTGTCATACCTAGTGCATCGGGTCCAATGAAAATCTTTTGTGACAATACTAGTGCAATTGCCTTGGCAAAGGAATCCAGATTTCACAAGAGAACCAAGTACATCAAGAGACGCTTCAATTCCATCCGCGATCAAGTCAAGGAGGGAGACATAGAGATTTGAAAGATACGTACGGATCTGAATGTTGCAGACCCGTTGACTAAGCCTCTCTCACGAGCAAAACATGACTAGCACCAAGACTCCATGGGTGTTAGAATCATTACAATGTAATCTAGATTATTGACTCTAGTGCAAGTGGGAGACTGAAGGAAATATGCCCTAGAGGCAATAATAAAGTTGTTATTTATATTTCCTTATATCATGATAAATGTTTATTATTCATGCTAGAATTGTATTAACCAGAAACTTAGTACATGTGTGAATACATAGACAAACAGAGTGTCACTAGTATGCCTCTACTTGACTAGCTCATTGAATCAATGATGGTTATGTTTCCTGACCATAGACAAGAGTTGTCACTTGATTAACGAGATCACATCAATAGAGAATGATGTGGTTGACTTGACCCATCCGTTAGCTTAGCACGATGATCGTTTAGTTTGTTGCTATTGCTTTCTCCATAACTTATATATGTTCCTATGACTATGAGATCATGCAACTCCCGAATACCGGAGGAACACTTAGTGTGCTATCAAACATCACAACATAACTGGGTGACTATAAAGATGCTCTACATGTGTCTCCGATGGTGTTTGTTGAGTTGGCATAGATCGAGATTAGGATTTGTCACTCCGAGTGTCGGAGAGGTATCTCTGGGCCCTCTCGGTAATGCACATCACTATAAGCCTTGAAAGCAATGTAACTAATGAGTTAGTTGCGGGATGGTGCATTACAGAACGAGTAAAGAGACTTGCCAGTAATGAGATTGAACTAGGTATTGAGATACCGACGATCGAATCTCGGGCAAGTAACATACCGATGACAAAGGGAACAACGTATGTTGTTGTGCGGTTTGACCGATAAGGATCTTCGTAGAATATGTAGGAACCAATATGAGCATCCAGGTTCTGCTATTGGTTATTGACGGGAGATGAGTCTTGGTCATGTCCACATAGTTCTCAAACCCGTAGGGTCCGTACGCTTAACGTTCGGTGATGGTCGGTATTACGAGTTTATGTGTTTTGATGTACCGAAGGTAGTTCGGAGTCCCAGATTTGATCACGGACATGACGAGGAGTCTCGAAATGGTCGAGACATAAAGATCGATATATTGCAAGCCTATGTTTGGACATTCGAATGGTTTGGGATGAGTTCGGGCATTTTCCGGAGTACCGGGAGGTTACCAGAACCTCCTGGGGAGTATATGGGCCTTAGTGGAATAGAGGAGAGGAAGGAAAAGGTGGGAGACGCACCCCTAGCCCAATCTGAATTGGGTGGGGGTCGCCCCCCCATTCCTTCCTTCTCTCCTCCCCTTCCTTCTCTCCTACTCCTACTACTTGGAAGGGGGGAATCCTACTCTCAGTGGGAGTAGGACTCCCCTAGGGCGCGCCATAGAGGGCCGGCCCTCCCCCACTCCTTTATATACAGGGGAGGGGGCACCCCATAGACACACAACTTGATCATTGTCTTAACCGTGTGCGGTGCCCCCCTCCACCATAATCCACCTCGGTCATATCGTAGCAGTGCTTAGGCGAAGCCCTTTTCCGATAGCTTCATCATCACCGTCATCATGTCGCCATGCTGACGAAACTCTCCCTCGACACTCAGCTGGATCTAGAGTTCATGGGACATCACCAAGCTGAACGTGTGCAGATCCCGGAGGTGCCGTACCTTCGGTGGTAGGATCGGTCAGATCGTGAAGACGTTCGACTACATCAACCGCGTTGTCATAACGCTTCCTCTTACGGTCTATGAGGGTACATGGACAACACTCTTCCCCTCTCATTGCTATGCATCACCTAGATAGATCTTGCGTGTGCGTAGGAATTTTTTGAAATTACTGCGTTCCCCAACACCGAGCTCGGCGCGGCTCCATCGTAGATATCCAGTTTTTCAGACCTCCAAAATGGCTTACCAAAGATGAAACCATTACCGTTGAAAGAATCTGAACGGTGCAACATCCCAAACACCCCGTTGATGAATGCTACTTGTGATCTGCATTGGGATTTCCCCGAAGAGGAGAGGATGATGCAGTACAGTAGAGAGAAGTATTTCCCTCAGAAATGAAACCAAGGTTATCAATCTAGTAGGAGAACCAAGCAACGACTCGTTAGTAGTACCTGCACACAAACAACAAATCCTTGCAACCCAACGTGAACAAGGCGTTGTCAATCCCTTGACGGTCACGAGCAAGATTAAATTGTATAGTTTTTGACAGATAGATCGAAAAAATAAGAAATAAAATAAATAAAATAAAAACGCAACAAGGTATTTTGGTTTTAATATATGATAGAAGGTAGACCTGGGGGCCATAGTTTACACTAGAGGCTTCTCTCTTGAAAATATCATATGGTGGGTAAACAAATTACTGTTGGGAAATTGATAGAAAAGCAAATAATTATGATGATATCCAAGGCAATGATAATATATAGGCATCACGTCCGAGGCAAGTAGACCGAAACGATTCCGCATCTACTACTATTACTCCACACATTGACCGCTATCCAGCATGCATCTAGGTATTAAGTTCATGGAAAAATAGAGTAACGCCTTAAGCAAGATGACATGATGTAGACCAAACTCACATATGGATAAACCCCATCTTTTTACCCTTACTAGCAACGATATATACGTGTCATGTCCCCTTCTATCACTGGGATTGAGCACCGTAAGATCGAACCCATTACAAAGCACCTCTTCCCATGGCAAGATAAATCAATCTAGTTGCCCAAACCAAATAGACAAATCGGAGAAGAAATATGAGGCTATAGTAATCATGCATAAAAAAGTTCTGAGAAAACTCAAATAATATTCATGGATAGATCTGATCATAAACTCACAATTCATCAGATCCCAACAAACACACCGCAAAAAGTCATTACATCGAATAGATCTCCAAGAACACCAAGGAGAACATTCTATTGAAGATCAAATTGAGAGAAAAAGCCATCTAGATACTAACTATGGACTCGTAGGTCTGCGGTAAACTACTCACACATCATTGGAAGGGTAGCAGGGTTGATGTAGAGCCCCTCTATGATCGATTCCCTCTCCGACGGAGTACCGGAGAAGGCCTTCAGATGGGATCTCGTGGTTCTGGAACTTGCGACAGCAGAAAAAGTATCTTGGGTGTCTCTCCGATGTCAGGGCAATATTTGAATATTTATAGAGGTGGAATTAGGGTTTGATGTGCCACGAGGGGCCCACAAGCCTTGGGAGTACGCCCCTCAAGCTTGTCACTCCCTCGTGGCTCTTCTGGCCTCCTCCTGAACCTTCTAGGGTCTCTTCTGGTCCTGAAAAATCAATCCAAAGTTTTTTCTCCGTTTGGACTTCATTTGATATTGATTTTCCAAAAGCCAAAAACATGCAAAAAAACCAAAAACTGGCACTGGGCACTAAGTTAATAGTTTAGTCCCCAAAAGTGATATATAATTGCATCTAATGACATATAAAACATCCAAAATTTATACCATAATAGCATGGAGCAATAAAAAATATAGATACATTGGAGACGTATCAATGACCCACAAGTATAGGGGATCAATCGTAGTTCTTTTGATAAGTAAGAGTGTTGAACTCAACGAGGAGCAAAAGGAAATGATAAGCGGTTTTCAGCAAGGTATTCTCTGCATGTGCTGAAAGTAAGAGTTATGTATAGTTTTATAGCAAGATAATTCGTAACAAGTGACAATAGTACAAAGGTGCAGCAAGGTGGCACAATCCCTTTTATAGCAAAGGACAAACCAGAAAGTTCTCTTATATAAAGCAAGGTGCTCTCAAGGACACATGGGAATTGCCGTCTAGTCACCTTCACCATGTTTAGTTGATTCGCGTTTGCTACTTTGATAACTTGATATGTGGGTGGACCGGTGCTTGGGTGTTGTTCTTACTTGAACAAACAACCCACTTCTGATTACCCCCTCTCTCAAGCATCCGCAACTATGATAGAAAAATTAAGATAAATCTAACCATAACATGAAACATATGGATGCAAATCAGCCCCTTACTTAATAACACATAAACTAGGGTTTAAGCTTCGGTCACTCTAGCAACCCATCATCTTCTTATTACTCCACAATGCCTTCCCTTAGGCCCAAGTATGGTGAAGTGTCATGTAGTCAACATTCACATGACACCTCTAAAGGAAGAAATAACATACATATCATCAAAATATCGAATGAATACCAACATCACATGATTACTTATAACAAGACTTCTCTGATGTCCTCAAGAACAAAAGCAACCCACAAGTACTAGTCTGAGGTTTCGGGACAAAGATTTAATAAATGAGATGAACTAGGGTTTGAGATGAGATGGTGCTAATGAAGATGTTGATGAAGATTGGTCCTCCCACGATGATAGGATCATTGGTGATGTCGATGGCTTCGATTTCCCCCTCATGGAGGGATGTTTCCCCGGCGGAATCGCTCCGCCAGAGAGAAAAAGTGCTCCTGCCTAGGTTCTGCCTCGAGACGGCGGCACTTCATCCTGGAAGTCTTCTTATTTATTTATTTTTTCTAGGTAAATGGCTTCATATAGAAAAAGATGGGCACCGAAGGCCTGCTAGGGAGCCCACAAGCTCACAGGACGTGCCCGAGGGCGGCGGGGGGTAGGATGCGCCTCCTAAGTTGTTCGCTCCCTGGTGGCCCCCTCCTGGTATTTCTTCCGCCAATATTTTTTATATACTCCAAAATAATTCTCTGTAATTTTCAGGTCATTTGGAGTTGTGCAGAATAGTTATTTCTGTTGTAGCATTTTCTGGTCCAAAATTCCAACTGTCGGCAATGTCCCTCTTCATGTGAAACTTGCAAAATAAGAGAGATAAAAGGCATTAGAATTGCATCACAAAGTGAAATAACAATGCAAAAAACAATAAATAACAGTAGGAAAACATGATGCAAAATGGATGTATCACCCATCAAGCTCTAGACCTGGCACCCCCGCTTGACTAAAATGCCGAAGGAAGAGGCCATATCTTTCAGCCACAAACCACAAACCCAGCACACAATCCATTGTCTTCCATATGCAGCCGAAGAATATCTCTGCCCTTGGACTACCTCCTAGTCTCCGTGCCAGCACTAGAGCAAAACATCATCGCAACGACGGAGCTCGAGGACACACGTCCACCACAAGGCCGTGTCATGGCCATGACATCCTGCTTTAGCAGACTAGTTGTCAAATCCATCATTGACCGCAAAATGCCGCGTCAAATAAAGATATGTACTTTCTTTGTTTTGCGTCGCCCAGAACTCACTAACGCATAAACATCCTCGAACTTTGGAAACACTACAATATGGTACTTATACATGACATCTCCGGTCCTGTGTATAGTCCAGGTTATGGTAGACTGTTGCCATGCCGCCACGTGGTGTCGCCTTTTTGTGGAGAAGCCGCTCGCTTTTCTAGGAATTAACCCACACTCCAACCTCATCATTGTTAACGTCAACCCATGCGCACTCTCTGGATCCCACCTATCAGCCAAAGGAGTGAGAGGAATACATACATGATTTGTTTAGTTAACTGCAGTTTCCAGTTCATTGAATTGTAATTTTAAGAGTAAATAGCAAAAAAACTACCACGTTACGGGTTAGGGTTACAAAAAACTAGTTGTTTTCATTTTTTTTCAAAAAGCTACCACAAATTGGTTGGTTGCTCCCAAAAACCCAAATGACCGAAGTATTTGGTGTTAACCAGGTTTATGAAAGGGGGGCCACTCGTAAATGTTGACCGTTAATGCCTACATGTCATCCGCCTAGCCCATTAAAACGGGAGAAAACCACCCGACACTGGGTCAATGCTACCTCTTGAGCACTGCGTTGGTTTTCCCTTGAAGAGGAAAGGGTGATGCAGCAAAGTAGCGCAAGTATTTCCACTCAGTTTTTGAAAACCAAGGTATCGATCCAGTAGGAGACTACACGCAAGTCCCTCATACCTACACAAACAAATAAGAACCTCGCAACCAACGCGATAAAGGGGTTGTCAATCCCTTCACGGTCACTTACGAGAGTGAGATCTGATGGAGATAATTGATACGTCTCCAACGTATCTATAATTTTTGATTGTTCCATGCTATATTATATCCTGTTTTGGACATTATTGGGCTTTATTATACACTTTTATATTATTTTTGGGACTAACCTATTAACCGGAGGCCCAGCCCAGAATTGCTGTTTTTTTTGCCTATTTTAGGGTTTCGCAGAAAAAGAATATCAAATGGAGTCCAAACGGAATGAAACCTTCGGGAACATGATTTTCGGAACGAACCTGATCCAGAGGACTTGGACCCTACGTCAAGCAATCAACAAGGAAGGCACGAGGTAGGGGGGCGCGCCCTCCACCCTCGTGGGGCCCACGTTGCTCCACCGACGTACTCCTTCCTCCTATATATACCTATGTACCCGCAAACTACCAGATACAGAGCCAAAACCCTAATTCCACCGCCGTAACTTTCTGTATCCACGAGATCCCATCTTGGGGCCTTTTCCGGAGCTCCGCCAGAGGGGGTATCAATCACGGAGGGCTTCTACATCAACACCATAGCCTCTCTGATGAAGTGTGAGTAGTTTACTTCAGACCTACGGGTCCATAGTTATTAGCTAGATGGCTTCTTCTCACTTTTTGGATCTCAATAAAAAGTTCTCCCCCTCTCTTGTGGAGATCTATTCGATGTAATCTTCTTTTTGCGGTGTGTTTGTTGAGACCGATGAATTGTGGGTTTATGATCAAGTTTATCTATGAACAATATTTGAATCTTCTCTGAATTCTTTTATGTATGATTGGTTATCTTTGCAAGTCTCTTCTAATTATCAGTTTGGTTTGGCCTACTAGATTGATCTTTCTTGCAATGGGAGAAGTGCTTAGCTTTGGGTTCAACCTTGCGGTGTCCTTTCCCAGTGACAGTAGGGGCATCAAGGCACGTATTGTATTGTTGCCATCGAGGATAACAAGATGGGGTTTATATCATATTGCATGAGTTTATCCCTCTACATCATGTCATCTTGCTTAAAGCGTTACTCTGTTCTCTTGAACTTAATACTCTAGATGCATGCTGGATAGTGGTCGATGTGTGGAGTAATAGTAGTAGATGCAGGCAGGAGTCGGTCTACTTGTCTCGGACATGATGCCTATATACATGATCATACCTAGATATTCTCATAACTATGCTCAATTCTGTCAATTGCTCAACAGTAATTTGTTCACCCACCATAATACTTATGCTCTCGAGAGAAGCCTCTAGTGAAACCTATGGCCCCGGGGTCTATTTTCCATCATATTAATCTTCCAATACTTAGTTATTTCCTTTGCCATTTATTTTACTTGCATCTTTATTTCTCTTTATCATAAAAATACCAAAAAAATTATCTTATCTTATCTATCAGATCCCACTCTCGTAGGTGACCGTGAAGGGATTGACAACCCCTTTATCGCGCTGGTTGCGAGGAGTTTATTTGTTTGTGTAGGTGTGACGGACTCGTGCGTGGCCTCCTACTGGATTGATACCTTGGTTCTCAAAAACTAAGGGAAATACTTACGCTGCTCTACTGCATCACCCTTTCCACTTCAAGGGAAAACCAACGCAGTGCTCAAGAGGTAGCAAGAAGGATTTCTGGCGCCGTTGCCGGGGAGTCTATGCAAAAGTCAACATACCAAGTACCCATCACAAACCCTTATCTCCCACATTACATTATTTGCCATTTGCCTCTCGTTTTCCTCTCCCCCACTTCACCCTTGCCGTTTTATTCGCCCTCTCTCTCTATCCTCCCTCTCTTTCTCTATTCGCCTCTTCTTGCTCGTTTCTTGTTTTCTTGTGTGTCGGATTTCTTGCTTGTCACGATGGCTCAAGATAATACCGAATTGTGTGACTTTACTCATACCAACAACAATGATTTTATCAGCACTCCGATTGCTCCTCTTACCGATGCTGAATTTTGTGAAATTAATGCCGCTTTGCTGAATCTTGTCATGAAAGATCCGTTTTCTGGCCTTCCTAGTGAAGATGCCGCTACCCATCTAAACAACTTCATTGATTTGTGTGATATGCAAAGGAATAAAGATGTGGACAATGATATTGTTAAATTGAAGCTATTTCCTTTTTCGCTTAGAGATCGTGCTAAAGCTTGGTTTTCGTCTTTGCCTAAAAATAGTATTGATTCGTGGAATAAGTGCAAAGATGCTTTTATCTCTAAGTATTTTCCTCCCGCTAAGATCATCTCTATTAGAAACGATATTATGAATTTTAAGCAACTTGATCATGAACATGTTGCACAAACAAGCTTGGGAGAGGATGAAATTAATGATACGTAATTGCCCTACACATGGTTCGAATTTGTGGATGATTATACAAATTTTTTATGCTAGATTGAATTTTGCTTCTAGAAATCTTTTAGATTCGGCCGCGGGAGGCACTTTTATGGAAATCACTTTAGGAGAAGCTACTAAACTCCTAGATAATATTATGGTTAATTATTCGCAATGGCACACTGAAAGATCTACTAATAAGAAAGTGCATGTGATAGAAGAAATTAATGTTTTGAGTGGTAAGATGGATGAACTTATGAAATTATTTTCTAATAAAAGTGTTTCTTCTGATCCTAATGATATGCCTTTGTCTACTTTGATTGAGAATAATAATGAATCTTTGGATGTGAATTTTGTTGGTAGGAATAATTTTGGTAACAACGCGTATACAGGAAACTTTAATCCTAGGTCGTATCCTAGTAATTCCTCTAATAATTATGGTAATTCCTACGACAATTCTTATGGAAATTTTAATAAGATACCCTCTGATTTTGAATCTAATATTAAAGAATTTATTACCTCGCAAAAGAATTTCAATGCTTTGATTGAAGAAAAATTGCTTAAGATTGATGAGTTGGCAAGGAACGTTGAAAGAATTTCTCTTGATGTTGATTCTTTGAAACTTAGATCTATTCCTCCTAAGCATGATATCAATGAGTCTCTCAAAGCCATGAGAATTTACATTGATGAGTGCAAAGAAAGAACCGCTAGGATGCGTGCTAAGAAAGATTGCTTTATAAAAGCGTGTTCTTCTAGTTTTCATGATAATAAAGATGAAGATCTAAAAGTTATTGATGTGCCCCCTATTAAATCTTTGTTTTGTAATATGAATCTTGATAATGATGGGACTTAATATGATCCACCTTTACCTAGAAGGCGTTCCAAAAATTTGAAGTCTTTAGATCTTGATGCTAAAATTGTTAAAAGTGGGATTGAAGAAGTCAAAACTTTAAATATTAATGAACCCACTATTTTGGATTTCAAGGAATTTAATTATGATAATTTCTCTTCGATAGATTGTATTTCCTTGTTGCAATCCATGCTAAATTCTCCTCATGCTCATAGTCAAAATAAAGCCTTTACCAAACATATTGTTGATGCTTTGATGCAATCTTATGAAGAAAAACTTGAGTTGGAAGTTTCTATCCCTAGAAAAATTTATGATGAGTGGTAACCTACTATTAAAATTAAGATTAAAGATCATGAGTGCTATGCTTTGTGTGATTTTGATGCTAGTGTTTCCACGATTCCAAAGACTTTGTGTGATTTGCTATGTTTCCGTGATTTTGATGATTGCTCTTTAAACTTGCACCTTGCGGATTCCACTATTAAGAAACCTATGGGAAGAATTAATGATGTTCTTATTGTTGAAAATAGGAATTATGTGCCTGTGAATTTTATTGTTCTTGACATAGATTGCAATCCTTCATGTTCTATTATTCTTGGTTGACCTTTCCTTAGAACAATTGGTGCAATTATTGATATGAAGGAAGGGAATATTAGATTCCAATTTCCGTTAAGAAAAGGCATGGAACACTTCCCTAGAAAGAAAATTAAATTACCTTATGAATCTGTTATGAGAACCACTTATGAATTGCCTTCCAAAGATGGCAATACCTAGATCTATCTTTGCTTGCATGCCTAGCTGGGGGTGTTAAACGATAGCGCTTGTTGGGAGGCAACCCAATTTTATTTTTATTCCTTGCTTTTTGCTCCTGTTTAGTAACAAATAATTTATCTAGCCTCTGTTTTGGTTGTGTTTTGTTATTTTTAATTAGTGTTTGTGCCAAGTAGAACCGTTGGGAAGACTTGGGGAAAGTCTTTTTAATCTTGCTGTAAAAAACAGAAACTTTAGCGGTTACGAGAACTGCTGCCATTTTTATTTGGAAAGTGATATTTAGTTAATTATTTTTGAAGATGATTAATATATAAATTACTCGCGTCCATAAATTTATTTTAGAATTTTTGGGGTTCCATATCTTGAGTTAGCTACAGATTACTACAGACTGTTCTGTTTTTGACAGATTCTGTTTTCCATGTGTTGTTTGCTTATTTTGATGAATCTATGGCTAGTAAAATAGTTTATAAACCATAGAGAAGTTGGAATACAGTAGGTTTAACACCAATATAAATAAATAATGAGTTCATTACAGTACCTTCAAGTGGTGTTTTGTTTTCTTTCGCTAACGGAGCTCACGAGATTTTGTACTTTAAGTTTTGTGTTGTGAAGTTTTCAAGTTTTGGGTAAAGATTTGATGGATTATGGAACAAGGAGTGGCAAGAGCCTAAGCTTGGGGATTCCCATGGAACCCCCAATATAATCTAAGGACACCTAAAAGCCAAAGCTTGGGGATGCCCCGGAAGGCATCCCCTCTTTCGTCTACTTCTATTGGTAACTTTACTTGGAGCTATATTTTTATTTACCACATGATATGTGTTTTGTTGGAGCGTCTTGTATTATTTTAATCTTTATTAGTTAGTTTTCCACAATAATCATTGCTGCACACACCTTTTTGAGAGAGACACTCGTGATTTGGAAATTGTTAGAATACTCTATGTGCTTCACTTATATCTTTTGAGTTATATAGTTTTTGCTCTAGTGCTTCACTTATACCTTTTAGAGCATGTTGGTAGATTTGTTTTATAGAAACCATTGTTCTCTCATGCTTCACTTAGATTATTTTGAGAGTCCTACAAAACATCATGGTAATTTTCTTTAATTATGTTAGGCATTCAAGATTAATAATAAAATTTTCTTATGAGTGTGTTGAATACCATGAGAAGTTTGAAACTTGATAATTGTTTTGAGATATGGAGATGGTGATATTAGAGTAGTGCTAGTTGAGTAGTTGTGAATTTGAGAAATGCTTGTGTTGAAGTTTGTGATTCCCGTAGCATGCACGTATGGTGAACCGTTATGTTAAGAAATCGGAGCATGATGTATTTATTGATTGTCCTCCTTATGAGTGGCGGTCGAGGACGAGCGATGGTCTTTTCCTACCAATCTACCACCTTAGGAGCATGCACGTAGTACTTTGCTTCGATAACTAATAGATTCTTGCAATAAGTATGTGAGTTCTTTATGACTAATGTTGAGTCCATGGATTATACGCATTCTCACCCTTCCATCATTGCTAGCCTCTCTAATATCGCGCACCTTTTGCCGGTATCATACACCCACCATATACCTTCCTCAAAACATCCACCATACCTACCTATCATGGCATTTCCATAGCCATTCCGAGATATATTGCCATGCAACTTTCCACCGTTCCGTTTACTATGACACGCTCCATCATTGTCATATTGCTTCACATGATCATGTAGTTGACATTTTAGTTGTGGAAAAGCCACCGTTCATAATTCTTTCATATAAGTCACTCATGCATCATTGCTATCCCGGTACACCGCTGGAGGCATTCATATAGAGTCATACTTTGTTCTAGTATCGAGTTGTAATCATTGAGTTGTAAATAAATAGAAGTGTGATGATCATCATTCATAGAGTATTGTCCCCAAAAAAGAGAAAGGCCAAAAAAAGAAGGCCCAAAAAAAGAATAAATAAAAAGGGGCAATACTACTATCCTTTTTTTCACACTTGTGCTTCAAAGTAGCACCATGATCTTCATGATAGAGAGTCTCTTATGCTATCACTTTCATATACTAGTGGGAATTTTTCATTATAGAACTTGGCTTGTATATTCCAACGATGGGCTTCCTCAAAATGCCCTAGGTCTTCGTGAGCAAGCAAGTTGGATGCACACCCACTTAGTTTCTTTTTGTTGAGCTTTCATATACTTATAGCTCTAGTGCATCCTTTGCATGGCAATCCCTACTCACTCACATTGATATCTATTGATGGGCATCTCCATAGCCCGTTGATACGCCTAGTTGATGTGAGACTATCTTCTCCCTTTTTGTCTCCTCCACAACCACCATTCTATTCCACCTATAGTGCTATGTCCATGGCTCATGCTCATGTATTGCGTGAAGATTGAAAAAGTTTGAGAACACCAAAAGTATGAAACAATTGCTTGGCCTGTCATCGGGGTTGTGCATGATTTGAATACTTTGTGTGGTGAAGATGGAGCATAGCCAGACTATATGATTTTGTAGGGATAACTTTCTTTGGCCATGTTATTTTGAAGAGACATAATTTCTTAGTTAGTATGCTTGAAGTATTATTATTTCTATGTCAATATTAAACTTTTCTCTTGAATCTTTCGGATCTGAATATTCATACCACAATTAAGAGAATTACATTGAAATTACACCAAGTAGCATTCCACATCAAAAATTCTGTTTATCATTTACCTACTCGAGGACGAGCAGGATTTAAGCTTGGGGATGCTTGATACGTCTCCAACGTATCTATATTTTTTGATTGTTCCATGCTATATTATATCTTGTTTTGGACATTATTGGGCTTTATTATACACTTTTATACTTTTTTTGGGACTAACCTATTAACCGGAGGCCCAGCCCAGAATTGTTGTTTTTTTGCCTATTTTAGGGTTTCGCAGAAAAAGAATATCAAACGGAGTCCAAACGGAATGAAACCTTCGGGAACGTGATTTTTGAAACGAACATGATCCAGAGGACTTGGACCCTACGTCAAGAAATCAACAAGGAAGGCATGAGGTAGGGGGCGCGCCTACCCCCCAGGCGCGCCCTCCACCCTTGTGGGGCCCAAGTTGCTCAATCGACATACTCCTTCCTCCTATATATACCTAGGTACCCCCAAACTACCAGATACGGAGCCAAAACCCTAATTCCATCGCCGTAACTGTCTGTATTCACGAGATCCCATCTTGGGGCCTTTTCCGGAGCTCCGCCGGAGGGGGTATTGATCATGGAGGGCTTCTACATCAACACCATAGCCTCACCGATGAAGTGTGAGTAGTTTACCTCAGACCTACGGGTCCATAGTTATTAGCTAGATGGCTTCTTCTCTCTTTTTGGATCTCAATACAAAGTTCTCCCCATCTCTTGTGGAGATCTATTCGATGTAATCTTCTTTTTGCGGTGTGTTTGTTGAGACCGATGAATTGTGGGTTTATGATCAAGTTTATCTATGGACAATATTTGAATCTTATCTGAATTCTTTTATGTATGATTGGTTATCCTTGCAAGTCTCTTCGAATTATCAGTTTGGTTTGGCCTACTAGATTGATCTTTCTTGCAATGGGAGAAGTGCTTAGCTTTGGGTTCAATCTTGCGGTGTCCTTTCCCAGTGACAGTAGGGGCAGCAAGGCATGTATTGTATTGTTGCCATCGAGGATAACAAGATGGGGTTTACATCATATTGCATGAGTTTATCCCTCTACATCATGTCTTCTTTCTTAAAGCACTACTCTGTTCTCTTGAACTTAATACTCTAGATGCATGTTGGACAGCGGCGACGTGTGGAGTAATAGTAGTAGATGCAGGCAGGAGTCAGTATGCAGGCAGGAGTCAACCGCTATCCAGCATGCATCTAGAGTATTAAGTTCATAAGAACAGAGTAACGCATTAGGCAAGATGACAAGATGTAGAGGGATAAACTCAAGCAATATGATATAAACCCCATCTTTTTATCCTTGATGGAAACAATATAATACGTGCCTTGCTTCCCCTGCTGTCACTGGGAAAGGACACCGCAAGATTGAACCCAAAGCTAAGCACTTCTCCCATTGCAAGAAAGATCAATCTAGTAGGCCAAACCAAACTGATAATTCGAAGAGACTTGCGAAGATAACCAATTGTACATAAAAGATTTCAGAGAAGAATCAAATATTGTTCATGGATAAACTTGATCATAAACCCACAATTCATCAGATCTCGACAAACACACTGCAAAAAGAATTACATCAAATAGATCTCCAAGAAGATCGAGGAGAACTTTGTATTGAGATCCAAAGAGAGAGAAGAAGCCATCTAGCTAATAACTATGGACTCGAAGGTCTGTTGTAAACTACTCACACATCATCGGAGATGCTATGGTGTTGATGTAGAAGCCCTTCGTGATCGATTCCCCCTCCGGCGGAGCTGCGAAAAAGGCCCCAAGATGGGATCTCTTGGGTACAGAAGGTTGCAACGCTGGAAATAGGGTTTTGTGGTGCTCCTGAATGTTTTCGGGGTATATATATATCTATATATATATATATATATATAGGAGGAAGAAGTAGGTCGATGGAGCTGCGAGGGACCCACGAGGGTGGGGGCGCGCCCTCCTGACACGTGGCCGCCTCGCTTCTTTCTTGACGTCTACTCCAAGTCCCCTAGATCATGTTTGTTCCAAAAATAACTCTCCCTAAGGTTTCATTCCGTTTGATATTTCTTTTCTGTGAAACACTGAAATAGGCCAAAAAAACGGCAATTTGCACTGGGCCTTGGGTTAGTAGGTTAGTCCCAAAAATAATATAAAAGTGTATAAATAAGCCCATTAACATCCAAAACAGATAATATAATAGGATGGAACAATCAAAAATTATAGATACATTGGAGACGTATCAAGCATCCCCAAGCTTAATTCCTGCTCGTCCTCGAGTAGGTAAATGATAAAAATAGAATTTTTGATGTGGAATGCTACCTAGCATAATTCTCAATGTAATTTTCTTTATTGTGGCATGAATATTCAGATCTGAAAGAGTCAAGATAAAAGTTTAATATTGACAGAAAAATATTAATACTTCAAGCATACTAACTAAGCAATCATGTCTTCTCAAAATAACATGGAAAAGAAAGTTCATCCCTACAAAATTATATAGTTTGGTCATGCTCCATTTTTGTCACACAAGAATGCTCTCATCTTGCACAACCCCGATGACAAGCCAAGCAATTGTTTCATACTTTAGTAACCTCAAACTTTTTTCAACTTTCACGAATACATGAGCGTGAGCCATGGATATAGCACTATGGGTGGAATAGAATATGATGATGGGGGTTATGTGGAGAAGACAAAAAAGGAGAAAGTCTCACATCGACGCGACTAATCAATGGGCTCGGGAGATGCCCATCAATTGATGTCAATGCAAGGAATAGGGATTGCCATGCAAGAGATTCACTATAGCTATAAATGTATGAAACCTCAACAAAAGAAACTAATTAAGTGGGTGTGCATCCAACTTGCTTGCTCATGAAGACCTAGGGCATTTGAGGAAGCCCATTGTTGGAATATACAAGCCAAGTTCTATAATGAAAAATTCCCACTAGTATATGAAAGTGACAAAACAAGAGACTCTCTATCATAAAGACCATGGTGCTAATTTGAAGCACAAGTGTGGAAAAAGAGGATAGTAGCATTGTCCCTTTTTATTTATTTTTTTTCCTTTTTTGGGCCTTTCTTTTTTGGCCTTTCACTTTTTTTATTTGGGACAATGCTCTATTAATGATGATCATCACACTTCTATTTATTTACAACTCAATGATTACAACTCAATACTAGAACAAAATATGACTCTATATGAATGCCTCCGGCGGTGTACCGGGAAGGGCAATGAATCAAAAGTGACATGTATGATAAATTATGCATGGTGGCTTTGCCACAAATACGATGTCAACTACATGATCATGCAAAGCAATATGACAATGATGAAGCGTGTCATAAATGAAACGGTGGAAAGTTGCATGGCAATATATCTCGGAATGGCTATGGAAATGCCATAATAGGTAGGTATGGTGGCTGTTTTGAGGAAGATATAAGGATGTTTATGTGTGATAGAGCGTATCATATCACGGGGTTTGGATGCATCGGCGAAGTTTGCACCAACTCTCAAGGTGAGAAAGGGCAATGCACGGTACCGAAGAGGCTAGCAAGGATGGAAAGGTGAGAGTGCGTATAATCCATGGACTCAACATTAGTCATAAAGAACTCACATACTTATTGCAAAAATCTACAAGTCATCAAAAACCAAGCATTACACGCATGCTCCTAGGGGGATAGATTGGTAGGAAAAGACCATCTCTCGTCCCCGACCGCCATTCATAAGGAAGACAATCAAAGAACACCTCATGTTTCAAATTTATAATACAATGGTTACCATACGTGCATGCTACGGGACTTGCAATCTTCAACACAAGTATTTATCAAATTCACAACTACTCAACTAGCACACTCTAATATCACCATCTTTATATCTCAAAACAATTATCAAGTATCAAACTTCTCATAGTATTCAATGCACTTTCTATGATAGTTTTTATTATACCCATCCTAGATGCCTGTCATATTAGGACTAATTTTATAACCAAAGCAAATTACCATGCTGTTCTAAGGAATCTCAAAATAATATAAGTGCAGCATGAGAGATAAATAATTTCTATAAAATAAAACCACCACCATGCTCTAAAAGATATAAGTGAAGCACTAGAGCAAAATTATCTAGCTCAAAAGATATAAGTGAAGCACATAGAGTATTCTAATAAATTTCAATTCATGTGTGTCTCTCCCAAAAGGTGTATACATAAAGAATGATTGTGGTAAACTAAAAAGCAAAGACTCATATCATACAAGACGCTCCAAGCAAAACACATATCATGTGGTGAATAAAAATATAGCCTCAAGTAAAGTTACCGATGGAACAAGACGAAAGAGGGGATGCCTTCCGAGGCATCCCCAAGCTTAGGCTTTTGGTTGTCCTTGAATTTTACCTTGGGGTTCCTTGGGCATCCCCAAGCTTAGGCTCTTGCCACTCCTTATTCCATAATCCAGCAAATATTTACCCAAAACTTGAAAACCTCACAACACAAAACTCAACAGAAAATCTCATGAGCTCTGTTAGTAAAAAAAACCACCACTTCAGGTACTGCAATGAACTCATTCTTTATTTATATTGGTGTTAAACCTACTGTATTAAAACTTCTCTATGGTTCATACCCTCCGATACTAGGCATAGATTCATCAAAATAAGCAAACAACACACGAAAAGCAGAATCTGTCAAAAACAGAACAGTCTGTAGTAATCTGTATGTTTAGAATACTTCTGTAACCCCAACAATTCTGAAATAAATTGGTGGACGTGAGGAATTTTCCTATTAATCATCTGCAAAAAGAATCAACCTAATCTCACTCTCCAGTAAAAAATGGCAGCAAATCTCGTGAGCACTAAAGTTTCTGTTTTTTACAGCAAGATCGAAAAACTTCCCCCAAGTCTTCCCAAAGTTTCTACTTGGCACAAATACTAATTAAAAGAATAAAACCACATCTAAATAGAGGCTAGATGAATTATTTTTTACTAAACAGAACTAAAAATCAAGAAAAAAAATTGGGTTTCCTCCCAACAAGCGCTATCGTTTAACGCCCCTAGCTAGGCATAAAAGCAAGAATAGATCTAGGTATTATCATGTTTAGTATGCAATTATTCAATGAAACACTTATAACCCTTGGTAGTTTCCTTATTTTTATTAATGATCAAACTCCTACGCAAGAAATCAAGAAATTCATTTGTAGCAAAAGGTTCCTTAATGATATTGAAGAAGTTGGGGTAAACACTTATTGATTTGAGATCCACATTTTCCTTACTAGAAGATTCACCCTTATTTTTAGGAACATACATTAATTTGGAAATCTTGGTAGTAGGAGGATTTGGAGTATTTTTAACGGATGAAAAGGCAGACCCTAAATTAGTAATAATATCCTCAAGTTTACCAATTCTTGTTGAATCTTGATCTATTGTTTCGTTAACTATAAGTTCTTTTTTCTTTAAAAAATTTCAGAGTAACCCCTACCTTAGATTCATATTGAGTGATTTGGTTGTGGATCTTTTTATCCAAATTTTCAATCAACTCCACAGAGGCAACTTTATTTTCAATAATTTAAAGGCTTTGCATCACATGTTCCAAAGTTAAAATAGTTCCATTAACCAAAAGAGGTGGTGGGACAAACAAATCTATCATAGCTTTATAAGAATCAAAAGTATGGCTACCCAAGAAATTCCCTCCGGTAATGGTATCAAGAATATATTTGTTCCAAGGAGTGTTGCCTACATAAAATTGTGAAGAAGAACGGAAGTGGATTGCTTCCTAGTAGATCTATTCTAAGCATTGCAAATTCTATGCCAAGCATCTTTTAGATTTTCTCCCTCGCTTTGTTTAAAATTAAGAACTTCATGATCGGGAGTACTAACAATGATAGAAGGATTAGCCATGACGACACACGGCGACACAAGAAGCAAGCGAAAAAGAGGCGAACAGAAAAAGAGGGTGAATGGAACGGCAAGGGTGATGTGGCGGAGAGGAAAACGAGAGGCAAATGGAAAATAATGTAATGCGAGGGATAAGAGTTTGTGATGGGTACTTGGTATGTCTTGACTTGTGTGTAGGTCTCGCCGGCAATGGCGCCAGAAATCCTTCTTGCTACCTCTTGAGCACTACGTTGGTTTTCTCTTGAAGAGGAAAGGGTGATGCAGCAAAGTAGCATAAGTATTTCCCTCAGTTTTTGAGAACCAAGGTATCAATCCAGTAGGAGACTACACGCAAGTCCCTCGTACCTACACAAACAAATAAGGACCTCGCAACCAACGCGATAAAGGGGTTGTCAATCCCTTCACGGTCACTTACGAGAGTGAGATCTGATAGAGATAATAATAATAAGATAAATATTTTTGGTATTTTTATGATATACATTGAAAGTAAAGATTGCAAAGTAAAATAGGTTGGAAACTTATATGATAAAAGATAGACCCGGGGGCCATAGGTTTCACTAGTGGCTTCTCTCAAGATAGCATAAGTATTACGATGGGTGAACAAATTACTATCGAGCAATTGATAGAAAAGTGCATAATTATGAGAATATCTAGGCATGATCATGTATATAGGCATCATGTCCGCGACAAGTAGACCAAAACGATTCCGCATCTATGTAGGATTGAAAGTATGTCTAGAGGGGGGGTGATTAGACTACTTGACCAAATAAAAATCTAGCATTTTCCCAATTTTAATTCTTGGCAGATTTTTAGCAACTTAGCACAAGTCAAGCAAACAACCTACACATGAAATTCTAAGAATATAGCAGCGGAATGTAAAACAATTGCATATGAAGGTAAAGGGAAGAGTTTGAAGGGAGCAAACGCAATGTAGACACGGAGATTTTGGCGTGGTTCCGATAGGTGGTGCTATCGTACATCCACGTTGATGGATACTTCAACCCACGAAGGGTAGTGGTTGCGTGAGTCCACGGAGGGCTCCACGCATGAAGGGTCCACGAAGAAGCAACCTTGTCTATCCCACCATGGCCATCGCCCACAAATAACTTGCCTCACTAGGGTAGATCTTCATGAAGTAGGCGATCTCCTTGCCCGTACAAACTCCTTGGTTCAACTCCACAATCTTGACGGAGGATCCCAAGTGACACCTAACCAATATAGGAGACACCACTCTCCAAGAGGTAACAAATGGTGTGTTGATGATAAACTCCTTGCTCTTGTGCTTCAAATGATAGTCTCCCCAACACTCAACTCTCTCTCATAGGATAGGATTTGGTGGAAAGATGATTTGAGTGGAAAGAAAATTGGGGAAGGCTAGAGATCAACATTTATGTGGTTGGAATGAAGTATCTCGACCTCAACACAACTGTAGGTGGTTCTCTCTCAAAAATGTATGTTGGAAGTGTAGGCATGTTCTGATGACTCTCTCCACGAATGAAGAGTGGGTGGAGGGGTATATATAGCCCCCACACAAAATCTAACCGTTACACACAAATCACCAAACTCGGTGGGACCGAATCATACAACTCGGTCAGACCGATTTAGTTCATAATGTGACCGTTAGGGTTTTTGGTGGGACTGACATGTCAACTCGGTGGAACCGATATCATTAGGGTTAGGGCATAATGTAATCTCGGTGAGACCGATTACACAAACTCGGTGAGACCAATTTTGGTAATAGACTAACCAGAGAGTTGGTCAGGCAATCTCGGTGGGACTGATTCGCTCTCTCGGTAGGACTGAAACATTACGAAAGGGAAACGAAGAGTTTGCATTGCAATCTCGGTGGGACCGATCGCTCATCTCGGTTGGACCGAAACATTACGAAGGGAAACAAAGAGATTACAATCCCATCTCGGTGAGACCGAGATCCCTATCGGTGGGACCGATGAGACTAGGGTTTGTGGCAGTGGCTATGTCAAGTGAACTCGGTGGCGCCGGATAGATCAAATCGGTGGGGCCGAGTTTGACTTTTGGTTTGGGATAAATTTGGATATGAGAAAGTGGTTGAGGGTTGTGGATCATATCACTAAGCACTTTGAGCAAGAACCTCATTAAGCAACACCTCACCCCCTCTTAATAGTATTTCCTTTTCCTATGGACTAAATGTGATCTTGGATCACTAAAAATGAAATGTAGAGTCTTGTGCTTTGAGCTTGAGCCAATCCTTTTGTCCTTAGCATTTTGAGGGGTCCACTTTCTAATCCATGCCATGCCAATCATTGAGCTTTTCCTGAAATATTTATCTTCAAGTAGCATTAGCTCAATGAGCTATATGTTGTTAGGAATTACCAAAACCACCCAGGGATAGTTGCACTTTCAATCTCCCCATTTTTGGTAATTGATGACAACATATAGATCAAAGCTTCGACAAATGATTATAAGATTGAAAGACATTGTCGCTTTGAGAAGTGTGTGATAAGCAAGAGCTCCCCCTAAATTTGTGCATTATTTAAAATTTGCTTTTGAATGCAAATGCATAATCGATTAGGATCATGGGTTACTCTTCCATGTCACGTACATCTTGGTGGAGTGTTCAAAATGATAGAGATTAAAAGCATGCACTCATCACCAAGTAAGTGAATGATCATATATGGAATATAAAGGATAGCATCATTCAACCAGACATTAAGGTAGCATATGATCAACCACATGATCATATAAGTATCTCACAAGGACATAAAATATCTCACACAAGCACACAATAAAGTAGTTCAACCAAAATAGCAAGAGAGATAAAAAAGCAAAACACTCTCTCTCGAAACCTATGATCTATACGTATTTCTCCCCCTTTGGCAACAAGTTACCAAAAAGTTTGAAAATGCATAGTGTTATACGTCTCTCCGGCTTGGTCTTCGGGAGGTGGTGTAGATAGAAATCCAAGGACGAAGGCTTCCGATGAAGTAGTTGGAGCTGATGGAGTGGATGCTGGAGGTGGCACTGGAGCTGTAGCTGCTAGTGCTGACACTGAAGCTCTGGCATTTGAGACTGGCACTGCAGCAGACCTTGGACCTCGTGGCACACGCTTAAAAGCATCAGTGGTTGATTTTCCTCTCCTCTCCTCTGCTTCCTCCTGAAGCTGCTCAACTGCAGTCTGAATCTCAGTCACCTTCAGATCAAGATCATGGAATTTTGTTTCCACAATCCTCTCTGGGCTCTCCTGATTCTGAGTCAGGGTGGCCAAGCCCTTCTCAATCCTCAGTGTAGCTTGAATCAGATAGCCTAACTGATCTTGCTTGCTCTTCAAGAAGACTCGAGATGCCTCTTCAACACTTGGCATCTGGGCAACTTTCTCAGCCTTTTCCTTGGCTCTCTTCTCCTGGACTTGAGCTAATGATGGTTCTTCCTCATTCATCAAAACAATGTTGTCTTCAAACTCAGGATATAGAGGTAGATGCTCCTTGTCCAGCAAGTAAGTCTCTGTGCCCATCTTTGAGTAGATGAGCTCCTGAATATGTGGAGCATACCCACAACTCCTCTTTTGAACAGCAGTAGTCCTTTTGATCATTTCTACAATCAAGCTGATAACTTTGAACTTTTGGGGAACATCAAAAATTTGCAGCATGTTGATGGAATGTCCTCTGATCATCTTGTGATATCTTGACTTGGGTAGCAATGTGTGCCTTAAGATCCAGTTAATGGTAGGCAGACCAGACAACAAGAAATGCACAAATCCAAGTTTGTGAGTTTCCAAAGCCTTATCAGGGATCTCTTTGTACATGTTTGCCATTGAGTTGTGGTCTTTTTTTGGCATACACATCCAAGTCATCTTCATGTTCCTCTGGGGCATTGATTAGCTTGGCCCATTCATCAACTGTGGACTGGTACCTAGTACCCTCAAACATCCAAACTATCGTTCCATCTGGATAGAAGTGGGCAGTGGAGTAAAACTGCATGATCAACTCATCATTCCACTTGGTGAGCTTTTGTCCAACGAATTCATCAACTCCACATGCCTTGAAGCTGTCATACACTCCAGGGAAGTGATCTTCATTTTCCCGGATGAATTTCCAGTCCATCCATTTCATGTCACATACTACGGGCTTCTTGTCAAGCAAAATTGTCTCATAGAAATCTTGTTGTTCCTTTGTATGGAACCTGTAGTCAACTGCAGTCCTCCTCCTAACAACATAGGGATCAGACTGTCTCCACAACCTCAGTCCTACACCTTTCCTGATGTGCATGTCCTCAGTGACTAGGTGAGCATCATTGTGGTCAGGAATTTTGGGCTTCAACTTCCTCAAAACATGAGAATCATCATCTTCTTCTTCAGCTGCAGGCACTGGGGCCTTGTTCTTCTCCTCAGCAGGTATACTCCTGGTATTCCTCTTGGGTTTGGGGGGTTTCTGAGCAGCAGCCTTGGGAGCAGATTTGGGCTTAGATGGAGCAGCCCCTAACTTGATTGCATCTCCCATAAGCTTCTGAGCCTTAGGAGCTGGTGCAGCATCCTCTTCCTCCTCCTCTTCTTCTGAATCTCTCATAATGGAGGATCTACCAAGTACTCTGCAGTGGTCTTCTTGACCCTTTCTTTTCTCTTCCTTCCTTCTCCAGTAGCCTCTCCAGTTGGCTTGGAGGTTTCAGCAGCTGAGGCTCTAACTTTTAAGGTTGGCACCCTATTGGCAGGGGCCTTTTTGTGCGATCTAGGCTTAGTTGATGCAACTGTGACATACTCTTTCTTCAGCACCTTTTTCTTGGAGCTGACTTCTTCCTCAACAGCCACATAATCCTCATCCTCAGAATCTAAGATCTTCTTCTTCCTTGTTCTCGTGGCTGCCTTGGGCAAGTTGCTTGGTGTGCTCCTGCTGCCCTCATCAGAAGTGCTAGAGGGACTAGTGCCCTCACTCATATGAACCTGTGATACATCCATTTTGCATCATGCTTTTATATCGATATTTATTGCATTATGGGCTGTTATTACACATTATGTCACAATACTTGTGCCTATTCTCTCTTATTTTACAAGGTTTACATAAAGAGGGAGAATGCCGACAGCTGGGATTTTGGGCTGGAAAAGGAGCAAATATTATAGACCTATTCTGCACAGCTCCAAAAGTCCTGAAACTTCATGGAAGACGTTTTCAGAATATATAAAAATACTCAGCGGAAGAAATTCACTAGGGGGGCCACACCCTGCCCACAAGGGTGGGGGCGCGCCCTACCCCCCTGGGCGCGCCCCCTACCTCGTGGGCCCCCTGGTGGCCCTCTGGTGGCCATCTTCTGCTATATGAAGTCTTTTGATGGGAAAAAAATCATAAGCCTTCTTCTCGGACGAAACTCCGCCGCCACGAGGCGGAACCTTGGTGGAACCAATCTAGGGCTCTGGCGGAGCTATTCTGCCGGGGAAACTTCCCTCCCGGAGGGGGAAATCATCGCCATCGTCATCACCAACGCAACTCTCATCAGGAGAGGGCAATCTCCATCAACATTTTCGTCACCACCATCTCCTCTCAAAACCCTAGTTCATCTCTTGTATCCAATTCTTGTCTCAAAGTCCGGGACTGGTGCTAGTAGGTTGCTAGTAGTGTTAATTACTCCTTGTAGTTGATGCTAGTTGGTTTAATTGGTGGAAGATCATATGTTCAGATTCTATATGCATATTAATACCCCTCTGATTATGAACATGTTTATGCTTTGTGAGTAGTTACTTTTGTTCCTGAGGACATGGGAGAAGTCTTGCTATTAGTAGTCATGTGAATTTGGTATTCGTTCGATATTTTGATGAGATGTATGTTGCCTCTCCTCTAGTGGTGTTATGTGAACGTCGACTACATGACACTTCACCATTGTTTGGGCCTAGAGGAAGGCATTGGGGAGTAATAAGTAGATGATGGGTTGCTAGAGTGATAGAAGCTTAAATCCTAGTTTATGCGTTGCTTCCTAAGGGGCTGATTTGGATCCATATGTTTCATGCTATGGTTAGGTTTACCTTAATACTTTTGTTGTAGTTGCAGATGCTTGCAATAGAGGTTAATCATAAGCAAGATGCTTGTCCAAGTAAGGGCAGTACCCAAGCATCGGTCCACCCACATACCAAATTATCAAAGTACCGAACACGAATCATATGAGCGTGATGAAAACTAGCTTGACGATATTCCCATGTGTCCTCGGGAGCGTTTTTCTCTATATAAGAGTTTGTCCAGGCTTGCCCTTTGCTACAAAAAGGATTGGGCCACCTTGCTGCACTTTATTTACTTTTGTTACTTGTTGCTCGTTACAAATTATCCTATCACAAAACTATCTGTTACCACTTATTTCAGTACTTGCAGAGAATACCTTGCTGGAAACCGCTTATCATTTCCTTCTGCTCCTCGTTGGGTTCGACACTCTTACTTATCGAAAGGACTATGATAGATACCCTATACTTGTGGGTCATCAAGACTCTTTTCTGGCGCCATTGCCGGGGAGTGAAGCGCCTTTGGTAGGTGGAATTTGGTAAGGAAAAATTTATATAGTGTGCGGAAATTTACAGTCACTTGTTACTATGGAAAGTAATCCTCTGAGGGGCTTGTTTGGGGTATCTTCACCCTGACTAGTAGAGCAAAGAGTTGCTCCTCAACCTACTGAACCTACTAAAAATGAAAATGTCTACTTTGAAATTCCTTCGGGTATGAACTGCTATCTAATCCCTTTTTAGGAGATGGAACAAAGCATCCTGATGAGCATCTAATATATGTGGATGAAGTTTGTGGATTATTTAAGCTTGCAGGTGTACCCGGAGATGTTGTTAACAAGAAGGTCTTCCCTTTATGTTTGAAGGGAGATGCATCAACATGGTATAGGCTATGTGATGATATGGGGTCTTGGAATTACAAACGATTGAAATTGGAATTTCATCAGAAGTTTTATCCTATGCATCTTGTTCATCGTGATCGCAATTATATATATAATTTTTGGCCTCGCGAAGGAGAAAGCATCGCTCAAGCTTGGGGGAGGCTTAAATCAATGTTATATTCATGCCCCAATCATGAGCTCTCAAGAGAAATGATTATTCAAAATTTTTATGCTCGGCTTTCTGAAAGCAATCGCACCATGCTTGATACTTCTTGTGCTGGCTCTTTTATGATGAAGACTATTGAATTCAAATGGGATTTATTGGAAAGAATTAAACGCAACTCTGAAGATTGGGACCTCGACAAAGGTAAGGAGTTAGGTATGACACCTAGTTTTGATTGTGTTAAATCTTTTATGGATACCTATATTTTTCGTAAATTTAGCACTAAATATGGACTTGACTTTGAGATAGTAGCTTCTTTCTGTGAATCTTTTGCTACTTATGTTGATCTCCCCAAGGAGAACTGGTTTAAATATCATCCTCCCATAGAAGTAAAAGTAGCTGCACCTATTAAAGTTGAAGAAAAGATTGTCACTTATAATGATCCTATTGTTCCTACTACTTATGTTGAGAAACCACTTTTCCCTATTAGGATAAAGGATCATGCTAAAGCTTCAACTGTGTTTCATAAAAGCAATATTAAAACATATACACCTCCTGAGCAAGTTAAAGTTGAACCTAATATTGCTATTGTTAAAGACCTCTTGTATGATAATATTGATGGGCATGTTATTTATTTCTGTGATGAAACTGCTAGAATTGCTAAGCCTTGTGCTAAAGATAAACCTAGACCTGTGGTAGGCATGCCTGTTATTTCTGTTAAAATAGGAGATCATTGTTATCATGGCTTATGTGATATGGGTGTCAGTGCTAGTGCAATACCTATTAGCCTTTGTAGAGAAATTATGCATGATATTGCACCTGTTGAGTTAGAATATATTGATGTCACAATTAAACTTGCCAATAGAGATATTATTTCACCAATGGGAATTGTTAGAGATGTTGAAGTCTTGTGTTGGAAAACTAAATATCCTGCTGATTTTCTTGCTCTTGGTTCCCCACAAGATAGCTTTTGTCCCATTATATTTGGTAGACCCTTGTTGAACACTGTTAATGCTACCATTTGTTTTTTATGATGATTGTGTAGAAGCATTTGAAATACTTAAGAAAGCATTGATCTCTGCACCTATTGTTTAGCCACCTGATTGGAATTTACCCTTTAAAATTATGTGTGATGCTAGTGATTATGCTGTAGGTGCTGTTCTAGGACAAAGAGTTGATAAAAAATTAAACGTTATTCAATATGCTAGTAAAACCCTAGACAATGTTCAAAGAAATTATGTTACTACTGAAAAAGAATTCTTAGCAGTTGTATTTGCTTGTGATAAGTTCAGACCTTATATTGTTGATTCTAAAGTAACTATTCACACTGATCATGCTGCTATTAAATATCTCATGGAAAAGAAAGATGCTAAACCTAGACTTATTAGATGGGTTCTCTTGCTACAAGAATTGGATTTACATATTGTTGATAGAAAGGGAGCTGAGAACCCCGTTGCAGACAACTTGTCTAGGTTAGAAAATGTGCTTGATGACCCACTTCCTATTGATGATTGCTTTCCTGATGAGCAATTAAATGTCATAAATGCTTCTCATACTGCTCCGTGGTATGCTGATTATGCTAATTACATTGTTGCTAAGTTTATACCACCTAGTTTCACATACCAGCAAAAGAAAAGGTTCTTCTATGATTTGAGGCATTACTTTTGGGATGACCCACATCTTTATAAAGAAGGAGTAGATGGTGTTATTAGACGTTGTGTTCCCGAGCATGAATAGGAATAGATCCTACGCAAGTGTCACTCCGAAGCTTATGGAGGACACCATGCTGGAGATAGAACTGCACATAAGGTATTGCAATCTGGTTTTTATTGGCCTAGTTTCTTCAAGGATGCCCGTAAGTTTGTCTTATCTTGTGATGAATGTCAAAGAATTGGTAATATTAGTAGATGTCAAGAAATGCCTATGAACTATTCACTCGTTATTGAACCATTTGATGTTTGGGGCTTTGACTATATGGGACCCTTTCCTTCCTCTAATGGATATAAACATATTTTAGTTGCTGTTGATTACGCTACTAGGTGGGTATAAGCTATTCCAACTAGTAGTGCTAATCATAACACTTTTATTAAAATGCTTAAAGAAGTTATTGTTCCAAGATTTGGAGTCCCTAGATATTTAATGACTGATGGTGGTTCACATTTTATTCATGGTGCTTTCCGTAAAATGCTTGCTAAATATGATGTTAATCATAGAATTGCATCTCCTTACCATCCTCAGTCTAGTGGTCAAGTAGAATTGAGTAATAGAGAGCTCAAATTAATTTTGCAAAAGACTGTTAATAGATCTAGAAAAAATTGGTCCAAGAAACTTGATGATGCATTATGGGCCTATAGAATTGCATATAAAAATCCTATGGGTATGTCTCCGTACAAAATGGTTTATGGAAAAGCATGTCACTTACCTCTCAAATTAGAACACAAGGCATATTGGGCTATTAAAGAACTCAATTATGATTTCAAACTTGCCGGTGAGAAGAGGTTATTTGATATTAGCTCACATGATGAATGGAGAACCCAAGCCTATGAAAATGCCGAGTTGTTTAAAGAAAAGGTTAAAAGATGGCATGACAAAAGGATACAAAAGCGTGAGTTTAATGTAGGTGATTATTTATTGCTATACAACTCTCGTTTAAGATTTTTTGCAGGAAAACTTCTCTTTAAATGGGAAGGTCCTTACGTTATCGAGGAGGTCTATCGTTCCGATGCCATAAAAGTCAAGAACTTCAAAGGCACAAATCCGAAGGTGGTGAACGGTCAAAGAATCAAACATTATATCTCAGGTAATCCCATAAATGTTGAAACCAATATTATTGAAACCGTAACCCCGGAGGAATACATAAGGGACACTTTCCGGAATGTTTCAGACTCCGAAAAGGAATAGGTATGTGGTACAGTAAGTAAACCGACTCCAAAACAGTTTTTAAGGCAATATTTCTCCGTTTTGGAATATTTAGAAAAATAGAAAAATAAGTAGCAGTCCGGGAAGGACACGAGGGCTCCACGAGGGTGGAGGGCGCGCCCTACCCTACATGGCGCGCCCCCTACCTTGTGGGCACCTCGTGTGCTCTTCGGACTCCGTTTTCGTACACGACACGTATTTTGGTCGGTAAAAATTCATTATATAATCTCCCGGAGGTTTTGACTCCTGTATCACGCAAAAATCTCCTGTTTTCATTTCGAGTTATTTTCCTGACAGATCCTGGTCGTCATGTCGTCTTCAAGCGCCCCCAAGGACTAGTTCTTCGAGAAGGTCATCAACCCCTACCTCGCAGAAGTGCTGCAACACCGTCAAACCATTGAGATGTGTGAGGGGTTGTTGCACATCCGCGATGCTGAGGGACCAAGGAAGACCGGAAGCATGGAGGCAAGGCTCGAGGCATTGGAGCAAGAAGTTTTCAAGTGTCAGGAGATGGTGGAGCGTGGACTCGATTCCAATCACATCATGATCACGGAGTTCACCAACAACCACAAGCTGGACGTCAAGGACATTGGGGAGGCGATCTTCAAGCTTCATGAGAAAAACAAGGACCTCCAAGCCCAAATCTATGACCTGCAAAATCAAAAATGTGAGTATGAATATAGATTCAAGAGGATGAGTTTGGCTGCAGATTTGAGGTCCCAAGAGACTCGGTCATCCTTCTATGATGGTGAGCCTATGCCTTGGAAGAAGGACGACAAGCCTACACCATCAACAAAAGCACCACCGTCTCCACCAACAAAGAGCACTTGAGTATCTGGTATGGGCACCCCCCTTGGCAACTGCCAAGCTTGGGGGAGTGCCCCGGTATTGTAGCACCTTCACTTTTATCTTTACCGTTTTTCTTAGTTCGATCCTTTTGGTAACATCTTGATCTAGTAGAATAAAAGTTCTTAGTATGATCTAGTCGTGAGTTTTGCTTTATAATTCTTCTATGTAATCGAGTTCGTGAGCTATATAATAAAGATTAGTGTTGAGTCAAGGGCTTGATTCTTTTGCCATCATCTTAAGTGAATAAAAGAAAAAGAGAAAGAAACAAAAAGAAACAAAGAGATCATATGGATCTCATGGAGAGTAATGAGCTCACATAGAAAAAGTATGATGAATAAAAGTTGTTGAGGGTTGACAAACATAGTTTTGGTCATCGTTGCAATTAATAGGAAGTAATAAAGAAAGAGAGGTCTTCACATATACATATACTATCTTGGACATCTTTTATGATTGTGAGCACTCATTAAAATATGACATGCTAAAGAGTTGACGTTGGACAAGGAAGACAACGTAATGGGTTTTGTTTTCTTACATCTGAGATAAATTATGTTGTCATGGATCATCCAACATGGTTGAGCTTGCCTTTCCCTCTCATGCTAGCCAAATTCATCGCACCAAGTAGAGATACTACTTGTGCTTCCAAATACCCTAAAACCAGCTTTGCCATGAGAGTCCACCATACCTACCTATGGACTGAGTAAGATCCTCCAAGTAAGTTGTCATCGGTGCAAAGCAATAAAAATTGCTCTCTAAATATGTATGACTTATTAGTGTGGGAGAAAATAATCTTTATACATTCGTGTGATATGGAAGAAATAAAAGCAATAGACTGCATAATAAAGGTCCATATTACAAGTGGCAATATAAAGTGACGTTCTTTCACATTAAGATTTTGTGCATCCAACTATAAAAGCGCATGACAACCTCTGCTTACCTCTATGAAGGGCCTATCTTTTACTTTTATCTCCTACCCTACATAAGAGTCATGGTGATCTTCACCTTTCCTTTCTACATTTTATCCTTTGGCAAGCACAGTATGTTGGAAAGATCTTGGTATATATGGCTAATTAGATGTGATTTTTCATGAACTATTACTGTTGACATTACCCTTGAGGTAAAACGTTGGGAGGCAAAACTATAAGCCCCTATCTTTCTCTGTGTTCGACTAAAACTCCATACCCATAAGTATTGCGTGAGTGTCAGCAATTGTGGAAGACTATATGATAGTTGAGTATGTGGACTTGCTAAAAAGCTCTTATACATTGACTCTTTCCTATGTTATGATAAATTCCAATTGCTCCAATGACTGAGATTGTTGTTTGTTAGTTTTCAATGAAGCTTACTATTCATACTTGAGATTGTGATTGAATTATTACTCTAGCATAAGAAATCATATGGAAAGAATTATATAAGTTGCTGTTCTAAGAATGATCTGATGCCCTCATGTCCGTATTTTATTTTTATCGACACCTCTATCTCTAAACATGAGGAAATATTTTTTGATTTCGGCTTTTCGCTTGAGGACAAGCAAGGTCTAAGCTTGGGGGAGTTGATACGTCCATTTTGCATCATGCTTTTATATCAATATTTATTGCATTATGGGCTGTTATTACACATTATATCATAATACTTATGCCTATTCTCTCTTATTTTACAAGGTTTACATAAAGAGGGAGAATGCCGACAGCTCGGATTCTAGGCTGGAAAAGGAGCAAATATTAGAGACCTATTCTGCACAGCTCCAAAAGTCCTGAAACTTCATGGAAGACGTTTTTAGAATATATAAAAAATACTCATCGGAAGAAATTCACCAGGGGGGACACCCGGCCCACGAGGGTGGGGGGCGCGCCCCCCTACCTCGTGGGCCCCCTGGTGGCCCTCCGGTGGCCATCTTTTGCTATATGAAGTATTTCAATGGTAAAAAATCATAAGCCTTCTTCTCGGACGAAACTCCGCCGCCACGAGGCGGAACCTTGGCGGAACCAATCTAGGGCTCTGGCGGAGCTATTCTGCCGAGGAAACTTCCCTCCCGGAGGGGGAAATCATCGCCATCGTCATCACCAAAGCTCCTCTCATCGGGAGAGGGCAATCTCCATCAACATCTTCATTAGCACCGTCTCCTCTCAAAACCCTAGTTCATCTCTTGTATCCAATTCTTGTCTCCAAGTCCGGGACTGGTGCTAGTAGGTTGCTAGTAGTGTTAATTACTCCTTGTAGTTGATGCTAGTTGGTTTAATTGGTGGAAGATCATATGTTCAGATCCTATATGCATATTAATACCCCTCTGATTATGAACATGTTTATGCTTTGTGAGTAGTTACTTTTGTTCCTGAGGATATGGGAGAAGTCTTGCTATTAGTAGTCATGTGAATTTGGTATTCGTTTGATATTTTGATGAGATGTATGTTGTCTCTCCTCTAGTGGTGTTATGTGAACATCGACTACATGACACTTCACCATTGTTTGGGCCTAGAGGAAGGCATTGGGGAGTAATAAGTAGATGATGGGTTGCTAGAGTAACAGCAGGTGCTTATGACACCTTTAGGAGATCTACTCATCTCTAATCATGCTACTCAAGGATAGGAACCGTAGGCATCTCTATATATTTTTTCAGTGTCCTTTATTGGTGGTTCTATGATGTAGTCCAGATGAAACCAATTGCATGCATTGAGAAATAGAGTATTAAAACAGGACTTGACGTGGTTTTCCACTTAGCTATCTGAATTGAGGAAAAACATAGCTTTTGCGGTCTCTGAGGCAAAACTTGCTACTCCATATACAACTAATACTACTACTAGACAAGATACTACTCCATATACTACTAATACTACTACTGTATTTCATTTCAAAGTTCAAAATGCTGGTACTGAGATTTTCATTTCCAATGAGTGATGTTTTTCCTAGCAGCAGAAAAAACATAGCAACTTCTCTGTTTTTATAAAGTTGTTCTTATATGGGTGAAACTTCACTTCTTTTTAGGCTAGTGCAGGGTGTTGCTTCTTCTGTATAGGCCAACTATGTCACAAATAAATTGTTCCTTCTTCTGTATTTGGCAAGTAATGACTTTTAATGATGATGATCATCTTGCTAGTTTGCTGGGTTTTGTCTCTGACCATTGTGTCGTGATGAATTTGCAGGTACCCCGAGAGGCCCTTGAGTTTGCCGGAATGTCGATTAACTTCTGTTCCGACAAATTCGGGTACTCCGTATGTCCTATTTTTAGCAAAGGCCATGCCAAAATTTTCCGTGAATTTTAGCATGACTTTGCTAAAAATAGGACATATGGGGTACTTGCGACTAATGCATGCATCGGCGTCGACAAAACCTAAATGATGAAAGCTTAGGCTTTTAGGGTGCCTCGACGTCGACAAACCCTAAATGATAAAACCTTGGCTTTTAGGGTGCCTCGGTGTCGATAAGAACCTAAATGATGAAAGCTTAGGCTTTTAGGGTGCCTCAGCGTCGACAAACCCTAAATGATAAAAGCTTAGCTTTTAGGATGCCTCGGTGTCGACAAACCCTAAATGATGTAGTTTTGAATTATGAACGTAGGATATGTCGTCATCATCATCGGACGATGAAAGTCTCCCGGCGGAGTGCGACTAGTGCCAGGACAATCGAGGTCTGTGTGACATGCCTCACCTGGACGATGATCGGCGCTTCAGAATTAAGCTCGAGGAGACCTTCGAAGTTGAAACGGTACACAACGACGACAAGTGTTATTTTCATAATTAAGCATGACTTCAACTATTTCAACGTCTAATTTTCATCTTTTACAATTCGAGTATAGCTTATCCCATGCCATGCAAGACGCTATGTCTTGGAGAGGATGGATTTTGAAGACCATGAAATTTCTGAAACAAAGAAAATTCACCTAAGGACTCATCACGATGTGGACTTTGAAGTAACTCTATATAATTCTGAGAGCGTAACCCATTTTGGTTGCAAAAATTGGGAAGCATTTTGCAAGATGTATGGTTTTGATGAGGGTATGCTTATCACCATGGATCTTGGTAATCCTGACATCAACCAAGAAAATATGGACATTTGGGTCCTTGTTGATATGCCTCCAGTTCTACCGCTATGTGAGTTTCTCAAACATAGTTATTAGCTAATTTATATTGTTTATTTCAAAATAGTTGACAGCTTATTTCCATTGACAACTTATTTTTATTGTTCAAAGAATGTGCAGGAGATGGTAGACAAAACCCACTACACCGATGGCTCCGAATTAACAACTTACAAGGAGAAAAATCATCTGGTCCGATTTTGTACTGACATTGAGAATTACACTATCCACAATCAAACTCCTCAACATTATGGTAAATACGTGCCACTAGTGCATGTGTTCAACTGCGGTAACTACCATGGAGATACCCTGGTAAGATTTTTACTATTACGACATCCGTGCATCTTTTGCATAATTCTAAAACTAGTACATCATTGCTAACTATGAAGTTATTACTATGTTTTTCAACAGATAATCCCAGAGAATTGTGTGCCTCATATGATGTATCAGAAAGGTAGTGTTAATGTTTTGAACATACAGCCAGGTCGTCCTATGAATCTCAACTGTCCATACGAGATTTCTAAAAGAAGTGGAGACATGAAAATCAAAGGATGGAAAAAATGTATGGACAGTCGTAAGGAGCTTCTTGGAAGCACAAGGAAGCGAAGCGTAAGAATTGGAGACAGGATGTTCTCCATTCTCCATAATGGAGAGCCAAGGTCTATATTGTTTTATGCTATTTTAGCTTAAATAGGGTATTTAGGTCCTGCCTAATACTGATGATCATGTGCTAAGAACAATTAAGTAGGGTTGGTTTGATGACTATCAAGATGATGATGGCATGACTTGTTATGAATAACGAGTAGAAGTTGTATGATGATGATTAGTAGGACTTCTTAGGATTAGTATTACTTCCGACAAACTCGATACTCGTGGTCTCGAGACTTGTAATGTTTTATGTTTGTTCGGTCTTTTGAATTAGGAGACTAATATGATGAATTGTATTCGGAGACTAATCTTCTATTGTATTCGATGAATCTACTGTTGCTGTGTGCTACTGTCTATATTCAGTCAAATAATATATTTTGTAACCTGTGCACAAATCAGAAAAGTAAAAAAATAAAACCTAATATTCATAGTAATGGCGCATCCATCCGCAGTGCGCCATTAGTGTGCCAAAGCACATGGTTAAATATGGCCCTGGGAGGCACACTAATGGCGCATGGTGTTATATACTAATGGCGCATTGGGTGGTGCGCCATTAGTATACCAGATACTAATGGTGCACCTGTGGTGCGCCATTAGTAATAAATACTAGTGGCGTGATACTAATGGTGCACCAGTGATGCGCCATTAGTAGGCAAAACTGGTGCGCCATTAGTAGGCCTTTTCCTAGTAGTGTGTGTTAAATTGACCCGAATTGATGTTATGCTATGTGATACATTCATAACAAGTTAATGGTTTATAACACAAAGAAAGTTAACGTTTGCATAATTCCTTAGACCATGAGAGTATCGAGTTTCTTCATGCTTGCTTCATGAACTTTGGGATTTGTTAAACGTCATATGTAACTGGGTGGCTATACGACGGCTTACGAGTTCATAGGAAAGTATGTCAAGGGACTTGATTGCTCAAGATTGGGATCTGCTCCACCGATGATGGAGAGATATTCTCTGGGCCCTCTCAGTGTTACAGTATCCATCATCGTCTGGTTGGACAGAATGTGATTTGATCATAGGGATGCCGGAACAAGGGAACGAGAAAAGAGAACAAACACTACTTCAGGATGGTCCAAACGTGACAGTCTAATCATAGACCCTTCGACGAAACTGTGTGTGATGCATCAATCACAAAAGGTGATGTAATAAAACCGTCAAAAAGATGCAAAACATTTGCGATCGCGGTGACATCAAACACAGTTCATATTGGAGTTGCATGTGCGATGCGTGGCAAACGGTTAATCTAGAAGAATAGTTTGCGATGAGGCAGAACAATAGAAACAGGCAGCCAGATGAGGGTGTGTGCGATATACGTCATACATTTCACTAGGACGAACTGTGTGTGATTAGGGAACACAATAGAAATGGTTCAACTGAACAAGATGTGTGTGATACGTGGCAAACAGGTCCGTAATCAGAAATGTGTGCCAAGTCCAATAATAACATAGACGATTGTTGCTAATAAGCCGTGTGATTTGCTCTGTCTACAGAAGAATAACATATATATATATAACTGAAATAAACATCCAATTACATAAGTGACTATACAGATCATTCACACACACATCAATAAATAATTGTATGCATTCTAAAGTAGGAGAAACGATCGTCTACTCATCTACTTCTCGTGATGCTCCCGCCACTGCTCTGTGGCTCAATCCCTCGTCTAGGCAGGAAGAAGACACTCCCTCATGTCAACGATCCACATGTACATCTCGTAGCTTGTGTACGCATCCTTGGCCACTGTAACACCCTCGATGCGACTATATCTCCCACGTGTCGAGGCACGACTTAGAGGCATAATCGCATTGAAGGCATATGTCGCAAGTTAGGCAATCTTCACAACATCCCACGTAATATAGATAATAAAAGGGGAGATAACATAGTTGGCTTACACTCGCCACGTCAATCAAGGTACATAAATAGCATTACAACATTCAAGCTCTCATGGCCCGACTATGGCGCCAAAATAAAAGACAACCCAACATGTGACACGGTCCTGATCACCCCAACTGGACACCACTACTGATCATCAGGAAAAGAAACATAGTAACGTTGAGAGTCCTTGTCGAACTCCCACTTGAGCTCAAGCGCGCCATCTGGAGCGGAATCATCAGGCCCTGCATCTGGTGTAATAGTAATCTGTGAGCCACAGGGACTCAGCAATCTCGCACCCTCGCGATCAAGACTATTTAAGCTTAATAGGAAAAGGCAAGGATAAATATGTGGAACTGCAGCAAGCGACTAGCATATATGGTGGCTAACCTGTTCGCAAAAGAGAGCGAGAAGAGAGGGCAAAGCGCGTGCAAGAAACTAGAGAGCAACCTGCGCAAGCATTACTCCAACACCGTGTCCACTTCCCGGACTCCGCCGAGAAGAGGCCATCACGGTAACTCACACAGTTGATTCATTTTAATTATGTTAAGGTTCAAGTTATCTACAACCAGACATTAACAAATTCCCATCTGCCCATAACCGTGGGCATGGCTTTCGAAAGTTCAAATCCCTGCAAGGGAGTCCCAACTTAGCCCATGACAAGCTCTCACGATCAATGAAGGAATAGACCTCCTCCTGAGACGTTCCGATCAGACTCGGTACCTCGGTTCTTCAAGACACTTCGACAGGTTAAAACAAATCCAGCAACACCACCCGAATGTGCCGACAAATCCCGATAGGAGCTGCACATATCTCTTTCTCAGGGCACACTAAGATTATCCTAGGTAAGGGTAGGCCAGCCCAGAGTTGCCCCTGGTGGCCACCGGCAGCTGACAGGTGGACCAACACTCAGAGGAGCACTGGCCCGGGGGGGTTTAAAATAAGATGACCCTCGGGCTCCGGAAACCCAAGGGAAAAAAGGCTAGGTGGCAAATGGTAAATCCAAGGTTGGGCATTGCTGGAAAATCTTTAATCAAGGCAAACTATCAAGGGGTTCCCATTATAACCCAACCGTGTAAGGAACACAAAATCCGAGAACATAACACTGATATGACGGAAACTAGGGCGGCAAGAGTGGAATGAAACACTAGGGAGAGGCCGAGCCTTCCACCCTTTACCAAGTATATAGATGCATTAAGATAACATGGCAGTATAATGATATCCCAACAAGTAAATAATGTTCCAACAAGGAACGGTCTCCAATCTTCACCTGCAACTAGCAATGCTATAAGAGGGGCTAAGCAAAGCGGTAACGTAGCCAATCAACAGTTTGCTAGGACAAGGTGGGTTAGAGGTTTGACATGGCAATTTGGGAGGCTTGAAATCAAGTGGTAGGCATCATAGCATGGCATAGCAAAAGAGTGAGCATCTAGCAAAGCAAAGATAGTAGTGATTTCGAGGGTATGATCATCTTGCCTGCAAAGTTGTCAGAGTTGACTGGATCCTCGAAAGCAAACTCAACGGGCTCCTCGTTAGGGAACTCGTCTCCCGGCTCTACCCAAACAAGACAAACAAGCAACAAGGACACAATCAACCACGTGCAAAGCTCAAACAATATGATGCAAAGATGGTATGCTATGCGGGATGCAATATGTGACACATATGCAAGATTTGACAAGGAATGCATTAACCTGGCCTCAACTTGGAAAACCAAGTGTGCCACTGGAAAGATGAGATGAAATCGGTTGAAAACGATATAAAGATCACCGGAATCGGAGTTACGGTTTGGAAATGGCAAACAATTCAAATATAACCATGGTCTGCGATTTACAGCAAGTAGCCATCTAAATGCAACAAGATGAACATGCTAGAGCACCCAAACATGGCATAAAAATTCATGACAGGAATGCATTCAAGATTCTTAACAAAAGCCTAGCACTGAGCTACGGCCAATTCATCCATTAGCAGGTTCAAACAAGCATGGCAAAAATGCATATGGTAAACAGATTTCAGACTTAGTGAAATTAACACTTGTCTGGAATTTCAGATCAGGTAGCACTCTTCGGAGCAACAAAACTATATGCTACAGGACCTGAACATGACAAAGTAAAGCATGGCATGGAGCTACTCAAAGATCTTAACAAAAGTCCCTTAGTGACCTTGAGCCAAAAGGGATCAGAAAATACATTTGCAAGCATGTGAACATAGCAAAAACATAACCAGTTCTCAGACTTAGTGAAAACTGGAACATGCTGAAAACAGATATCAAGTAGGCATGTTTGCGAGCTCGATGCACTCACTACGGAGCAAGTCATGACAATATAAGCATACACCCATCAAGAATACACAAAATGCAAGCTAGACATGGCAAGAACAATAACATAGCATGCACGGATCAACTACAACATCCTCGGCAAAATTGCTAACAAGTAGACAATCTGCCCAGATTCACGAAGTAGCAAAAGTAGAGCTCGATTGACTCAAGCTAGGGTGCTCCATAATTGCAAACAAAGACATGGACGGATAGAGCATTACAAGATTAACAAAACATCCTTACTGATCATACTCAAAAGAGGCACGGATCACTAGGAAACAACATGAACATATGGCCATATGAGATAAACAGCTCAAGGACTTAGTGGAAATGCTAAGTCCCTGAAATCACCATTACCAAGTGCCTCACTTTGCAAGCTTGTGCTAGTCACCACACACATCACAAAAATACATGGGTTGCACCTCTGGAAAGATGGCAAAACCCTTAACAAAACATATGTAGAGCTCATGGGCATATCATGCACACAATAATCATGGCAAAAATGACAAAACTCTAAATGAAGTAGCAGATCTGAAAATTATCTCAAGTAGCCTTCTTCTAACAGCATTTCGGGCATCAAGATGAACTCAAATGAAAATGATGCAATGGAATGAAATGATGTACTCTCTGAGACGAACATTTTGATATGCTATATGCCCAAAACGGAGCTACAAATGCAAAGATATAGCATGATGAACAGGAGCACATGAACTAGGGTTTCAGGCAAAAAGTCAGTCGGAGAGGAGTTTTTCTAGATCTGAGATCCGGCCGGGCGCGGACTTCGAAGTTCGCCGGAATGGATCTTGAGGCCGCCGGAGAAGAACCGAGGTTGGCGGGAGAGAGGGAGGCTGGCCCGGAGCAAGGACGGCGGAGTGGAGGCCGGTGGCGGCGCGGGGCGACGCTCGGCGTCGGGGTGCGGCGGTGGCTGCGGCGGCCTGGTACGGCCCCGGCGAGGGTAGGTGGCGGGGTAGACGGGCGTGGGCGGCGGTGGCTTTGGGTCGGGAGGGCCCGCGGCGGGCCTCGCGGGCCTCGGGCGGAGGGAGGCGCCGGCTGCCAGGTGGCGGCTCCTCAGTGGCTGCGGGCGGCGGTGGTGGTTGTCCGGACCGGGACGGACATTGTCCGGCGGCGCGCTAGGTGGAATTTAGGGTTAGGGGAAGAGGAGATTCGGGATTTGGAATGGGGGAGATATAAATAGGCATAGAGGGAGCTAGGAGAGTCCAAATGAGGTGCGGTTTTCGGCCACGCAATCGTGATCGAACGCTCTAGATGATGGAGAAGGTTTGGGTGGGTTTTGGGCCAACTTGGAGGGGTGTTGGGCTGCAACACACACGAGGCCTCTTCGGTCCCTCGGTTAACCGTTGGAGGATCAAACGAAGTCCAAATGGTACGAAACTTGACAGGCGGTCTACCGGTAGTAAAACAAGGCCGCTTGGCAAGTCTCGGTCCAATCCGGAAATGTTTAATCCCCACACACGAAAGAAAGGTAGAAATGACCACCGGAGGAGAACGAAGCGCCGGAATGCAAAACGGACAACGGGGAAAATGCTCGGATGCATGAGACGAACATGTATGCAAATGCAATGCACATGATGACATGATATGAGATGCATGACAACGAAAACAAAACACGGAGACAAAAACCCAAACCCGAGAAAATAAAATAACTTAAGGCCGGAAACGGCAAGAGTTGGAGTACAAATTGGGTAATTCATATCCGGGGTGTTACAGCACTCCACCACTACGAAAGGATCTCATCCCGAGATCTACGACTGAAAGAACACCGGGTATTCAGAAGGAGGTGATCCTCGCGTTCCCAGGTAGCTTCACGGTCGGAATGGTGTGACCACTTGACTTTGAGGAATTTGATTGACTTGTTGCGAGTCTTGCGTTTAGTCTCTTCAAGAATAGCAACGGGGTGCTCACGATATGAGAGATCTTCTTGGAGCTCAATGTCCTCGAAGTTGACGGTGCGATTAGGAGTCTTGAAGCACTTTCGAAGCTGAGAGACATGAAACACATCATGAACATTTGCAAAGTTTGAAGGAAGCTCGAGTTGATAGGCCAAATCGCCTCTCTTGCTGACGATCTTGAAAGGTCCCACGTATCTAGGGGCAAGCTTCCCTTTGATACCGAAGCGACGAGTACCTTTCATAGGAGAGACGCAGAGGTAAACGTGATCTCCGATCTCGAAAGCCAAATCACGGTGCTTACTATCATAGTAGCTCTTCTGACGGGATTGGGCTGCTTTGAGGTTATCTCGAATGACTTTGCACATTTCCTCTGCCTCTGTGATTAAGTCATTTCCCAAAAGCTGACGTTCACCGGTTTCAGACCAGTTGAGAGGGATACAACACTTCCTGCCATACAGAATTTCAAATGGGGCCTTGCCCGAACTTGCTTGAAAACTGTTGTTGTAGGAGAATTCAGCATAAGGAAGACAATCCTCCCACTTCATGCTGAAGGAGATCACACAAGCCCTGAGCATATCTTCAAGAATCTGGTTGACATGCTCGACTTGACCGCTAGTTTGAGGATGGAAAGCTGTGCTGAAGCGTATGTTGGTGCCCATGGCCTTCTGAAAAGAATCCCAAAACTTGGAGGTAAAGATGTTGCCACGGTCTGAAGAGATCACTTGAGGAATACCGTGCGGAGAGACAATTCGAGAGGTGTAGAGTTCCGCCAATTGAGCTGTAGTGATTGACTCTTTGATAGGCAGAAAGTGAGCCACTTTAGTGAGTTTATCGATGACAACGAATATAGTATCATTGCCACGTTTGGACTTTGGAAATCCAGTCATGAAGTCCATCTCAATGTGGTCAAACTTCCATTCTGGAATGGCAAGAGGTTGGAGGAGACCGGCTGGCCTTTGGTGTTCTGCCTTCACTCTTCTGCAGACATCACACTCATTCACGAATCGAGCAATCTCGCGCTTCATTCGAGTCCACCAATAAGCCTGCTTGAGGTCCTGATACATCTTCGTGCTCCCAGGGTGGATGGAGAGGAGAGAATTGTGAGCCTCGTTCATGATCACTTTACGAAGTTCACCTTTGGGCACAACAATACGATCCTCGAAGAAGAGAGTGTCCATGTCATCAAGGCGGTTGCACTTGTACTTGGGTTGTCTCTTGGCAATCCCAATCTTCACCTTTTTCACCATAGCATCAAGAAGCTGGGATTGGCGAATCTAGTCTTCCAAGGTAGGAGAGACTTGAAGGTTGGTGAGGAAACCTTGAGGAACAACTTGCAGATTAAGTTTGCGAAAAGCTTCACAAAGCTCGGGTTGATAAGGCTTGAGGATCAGACTGTTGCAATAAGACTTTCTGCTCAATGCGTCAGCAAGCACATTGGCCTTGCCTGGAGTATACTCGATACTCGGAGTATACTCTTGAATCATTTCGACCCATCGAGTTTGCCTGAGGTTGAGATTAGGCTGAGTGAAGATGTACTTGAGACTCTTGTGATCAGTGAAAATGTCCACTTTTCTTCCCAATAAGAGATGTCTCCAAGTCCAAAGAGCATGCACAACTGCCGCCAACTCGAGATCATGAGTGGGTTAGTTCTTCTCATTGGGCTTCAACTGGCGAGAGGTATAAGCCACAACTTTCTTCTCTTGCATCAACACTGCACCGAGACCTTGGAGAGAGGCATCACAAAAGACCTCGTACGGCTTGGATTCATCAGGCGGAGTCAGAATGTGACGCCCCCGATTTAATCGTACACTAATCATACACGCAAACGTGTACGATCAAGATCAGGGACTCACGGGAAGATATCACAACACAACTCTACAAATAAAATAAGTCATACAAGCATCATATTACAAGCCAGGGGCCTCGAAGGCTCGAATACAAGAGCTCGATCATAGACGAGTCAGCGGAAGCAACAATATCTGAGTACAGACATAAGTTAAACAAGTCTGCCTTAAGAAGGCTAGCACAAACTGGGATACAGATCGAAAGAGGCGCAGGCCTCCTGCCTGGGATCCTCCTAAACTACTCCTGGTCGTCGTCAGCGGGCAGCACGTAGTAGTAGGCACCTCCGGTGTAGTAGGAGTCGTCGTCGATGGTGGCGTCTGGATCCTGGGCTCCAACATCTGGTTGCGACAACCAGGTAGAAGGGGTAGGGGGAAAAGAGGGAGAAAGCAACCGTGAGTACTCATCCAAAGTACTCGCAAGCAAGGAGCTACACTACATATGTATGCATTGGTATCAACTGGGATAAGGCTATTATAAGTGGACTGAACTGCAGAAAGCCGGAATAAGAGGGGGATAGCTAGTCCTTTCGAAGACTACGCTTCTGGCAGCCTCCGTCTTGCAGCATGTAGAAGAGAGTAGACTGAAGTCCTCCAAGTAGCATCGCATAGCATAATCCTACCCGATGATCCTCTCCTCGTCGCCCTGTGAGAGAGCGACCACCGGTTGTATCTGGCACTTGGAAGGGTGTGTTTTATTAAGTATCCGGTTCTAGTTGTCATAAGGTCAAGGTACAACTCCGGGTCGTCCTTTTACCGAGGGACACGGCTATTCGAATAGATAAACTTCCCTGCAGGGGTGCACCACATACCCCAACACGCTCGATCCCATTTGGCCGGACACACTTTCCTGGGTCATGCCCGGCCTCGGAAGATCAACACGTCGCAGCCCTACCTAGGCACAACAGAGAGGTCAGCACGCCAGTCTAAATCCTATGGCGCAGGGGTCTGGGCCCATCGCCCTTTGCACACCTGCACGTTGCGAACGCGGCCGAAAGCAGACCTAGCCTAGTGGCCTTCCAGTCCAATCCGGCGCGCGCCACTCAGTCGCTGACGTCACGAAGGCTTCGGCTGATACCACGACGTCGGGATACCCATAACTGCTCCCACGTAGATGGTTAGTGCGTATAGACCAAATGGCCAGACTCAGATCAAATACCCAGATCTCGTTAAGCGTGTTAAGTATCCGCGAACACCGACCAGGGCCAGGCCCACCTCTCTCCTAGGTGGTCGGAACCCGCCCTGTCGCTCCGCCACAAAGATCCACACAGAGGGCCGTCGGGACAAAGGTCCTTTCAGCCCCCAATCCGTGAATCACTCGCGGGTACTCCTCGAGCCAACCCGACTTTGGTCACCACATGTATCATGTTTAAAGTATATAGTATATACCCGTGATCACCTCCCGAGTGATCACGGCCCAATAGTATAGCATGGTAGACGGACAAGAATGTAGGGCCACTGATGATAAACTAGCATCCTATACTAAGCATTAGGTTTGCAGGTAAAGGTAACAACAGTAGTAGCAAGGACAGGCTATGCATCAGTATAGGATTAACGAGAAGCACTAACATGCTACACTACTCTAATGCAAGCAGTATAGAGAAGAGTAGGCGATATCTGGTGATCAAAGGGGGGGGGGGCTTGCCTGGTTGCTCTGGCAAGAGAGAGGGGTCGTCAACTCCGTAGTCGTACTGGAAAGCAGCGGCGTCGGTCTCGGAGTCTATCGAGAGAAGAGGGCGAAGAAACAATAAATATTTAAACAAGCATTTGCATAGTGATGCATGACATGACAAGTAACGACGTTAGAGGTGCCCTAACGCGGTAGTAGGTGATACCGGTGAAGGGGGATGACATCCGGGAAAGTATCCCCGGTGTTTTGCGTTTTCGGGCAGAGGACCGGAGGGGGAAGTTGCGAGTTCGATAGGTTAGGGAGGCGTGGCGGACGAACGGGTTGCGTATCCGGAATCGTCTCGTCGTTCTGAGCAACTTTCATGTACAAAGTTTTCTCATCCGAGCTACGGTTTATTTTATATTAATTTTAAAAGGATTTTATCATTTTCTAGAATTAATAGGATCAATTAAATCAAAAGACATTTATGATGTCATCATGACATCAGCGCGATGCAAGTGGTCAAAGTTGACCATTGACCGGTCCACCTGACAGATGGGTCCCACCTGTTAAGGACTGTTTTAGTTAATTAGGGTTTAGGTTAATTAGATTAATTAAGCTGGATTAATTAATTAATTATTTTAATTATTATTTATATATCTATTTAATTCCTTTTTTTTATTCGTTCTGGCGGGGCCCTCCGGTCATTGGCCCATAGGGGGGGCCTAGTGGGTTTGTGGGTGCTGGGTGCGGGTGTCCGCGCACCCGCACAGAGGCGACGGAGGGCACCGGGTCACGGGCGAGGGGCGGGCGCCGCCCAGCGCCGCAGGGCGCCGGCGGCCACGGCACCGGCAGGAGGCTGCGACCGGACCGACGAGTGGGAGGCGTGGAGGCCGTGGGGGAAGAGGGCGCCGCGGCGGCTGGGGCGTGGGGTGCCGTTGCGAGCAGGGGAGGAGGCGCGCGCGGGCGCGCGTCAGGGATGAGCGAGGCGCGGGACGCGCACGGTGCGAGCACGGCCCAGAGCGTGGGTAGCGCGCGACTGCGGAGGGGGAAGGCGGCGGCCTCTGAGCGGCAGTAGGCGCAGGAAGGGGAAGAGGAGGAGATGCCGAGGCCTCACCACGGGGTCGTGGGGTCTAGGCAGTGGAGGACGAGGAGGAGGACGGGGACGTCATTCCGGCGGGGAGGTAGGCCGTCGTGGTGGCTCCGGGCGGCGGCGGGGTCCGTTGATGACGTCGGGAGAGGACGGCGAGGCGACAGCAGAGACGGGGCGCAGGGACGAGGCGGCGGGTTCGGGCGTGCCGGGGTCGGGGGGTTCCGGGCGGCGGCGGCGGCGAGCCCCCGATCCCGATCTGGATCGGGGAGAGGGAGGCTGAGGGGGAATCGGGGGGAGTGCGGGGGCGAGTGGGGGCATGGGGAATCGGGGGGGGGCCTAGGGTTTGCCCTATAGGCCAGAGGGAGGGGCCGGCTGGGCCAAGTGGGTCGGCCAGCTGGGCCGTCTGGCCCAGTTGGGGGGAGGCTTGCTCCTTTTTTTTGTCTTCTGTTTTTTTGGTATTGCTTTCTGTTTTCCTTTTATTTATTTTCTTTTCTGTTTTTATTTATTTATAAACACTTAGGCATTTTATAAAAATATGTCTGCTGCACTATAATTACCTTTGTAATATTTGGCAACCACCGAACATTTTTGTTTTAATTTTTGAAAACTTTTATTGTTTTCTTTTATTTAAATTTTGAACTTGTTTCGGTTCTGAACTATCGAGAGTTTACCACAGTAACGGTGGTGACGTGGCATCATTAGTGGGGAATCACTGTAGCTTAATTATCCGGGCGTTACAAATCTCCTCCACTACAAGAAATCTCGTCCCGAGATTTTAGGAGGTAGAAGGAAACAGTGCGGGGTATTCAATACGCAGGCGATCCTCGCGTTCCCAAGTGGCTTTGTCTTCAGAGTGATTCGACCACTGGACTTTGAGGAATTTGATCGCCTTCTGACGTGTGCGGCGTTCAGCTTGGTCGAGAATGCGGATCGGATGCTCTTTATAGGAGAGGTCCTGTTGCAATTCGAGCACTTCATGATCCACAGCTCGGATTGGGTCCTTGAAGCAACGGCGGAGTTGTGACACATGGAACACATCGTGAACCTGAGAAAGGTTCGGCGGAAGCTCCAGTTGATATGCCACCTTTCCACGCCTTTCGAGAATAGTGAAGGGACCGATATAGCGAGGAGCTAGCTTTCCCTTGATCCCGAAGCGGTGAGCACCCTTCATTGGTGTAACTCGAAGATAAGCCTTTTCGCCAGGTTGATAGACCATGTCTTGGTGATGACGGTCATACTGACTTTTCTGACGTGACTGAGCAGTCTTGAGATTCTCGCGAATAATGCGAACTTGTTCTTCGGCCTGTTGGATAATATCCGGACCGAAGAGTGGACGTTCCCCAGTTTCTGACCAGTTCAGAGGGGTTCGGCACTTTCGTCCATATAACACTTCGAAGGGGGACATCTTCAGACTAGCTTGATAGCTATTATTATAAGAGAACTCGGCATATGGAAGAGATTCCTCCCATTTCTTGCCGAATGAGATTACACAAGCTCGAAGCATGTCTTCGAGAACTTGGTTGACACGTTCAACTTGCCCTTGTGACTGAGGATGGAACGCAGTACTGAACGACAGATGAGTCCCCATAGCTTCTTGGAAACTTGCCCAAAACCTTGAAGTGAATAAGCTGCCACGGTCTGAACTGATAACCAATGGAATACCGTGAAGTGAAACAATTCTGGCCATGTAGAGAGTAGCAAGCTGACTAGCAGTGATTGTCTCTTTGACCGGAAGAAAATGGGCAACTTTGGAAAGCCGGTCAATGACGACAAGAATAGCATCATTACCTTTCTGCGATTTGGGAAATCCAGTGACGAAGTCCATTTCAACATGGTCCCATTTCCATTCAGGAATAGAGATAGGTTGCAGAGTTCCAGCAGGCCTTTGATGCTCTGCTTTGATTCGGCGACAAACGTCACATTCAGCAACATAACGAGCAATGTCCTGCTTCATATTAGACCACCAGAATCTTTGACGAATATCCTGGTACATCTTTGTACTACCAGGATGGATGGACAGAGGCGTATCATGGGCTTCTTGCATAACCCCTTTAGTTTTATCCAGGTTTTTCTTCGAACAAGGTACCACTAAGCGGCCTTTGAAATACAAGGCGCCATCGTCGGCGATCGTGAAGAATGAGGGCTTTCCCCTTTTGAGGTCGCGCTTAATCTTGAGGACTTCATCGTCACACTTCTGTATCCATTTGATGGTGTCCACAAGATCTGGTTTCACAACCAGGGTATCGAGAGAACCCTTGGAAACAACATGGAGGTTCTGTTTGGGGAAACCTTCGGGAGGGGGAGCGAGTGATCCCGGAGGAACAATATGGAGGTTCAGCCTCCTAAATTCTTCGGTAAGCGAGGGCTGAACTTTATGAACCTGGAGGTGGTTGCAGTAAGACTTGCGGCTCAAGGCATCAGCCATCACATTAGCCTTGCCGGGGGTATATGATATATCCACGTCAAAGTCTGCAACAGTCTCCATCCATCTTTGCTGGCGTAGGTTCAAATCTGGCTGAGTAAAGAGATACTTCAGACTTTGATGGTCGGTGAAGATCTCGCAACGATTACCGAGAAGGTAATGTCGCCACTACTTCAGTGCATGAATGACAGCAGCAAGCTCGAGGTCGTGAACTGGGTAGTTTTCTTCGTGAGGGCGCAATTGACGAGAGGCATAAGCAATCACTCTGCGCTCTTGCATTAGGACACAGCCTAATCCTTGACGGGAAGCGTCGCAGTAAATGACGAAGTCCTTCTTAGTATCAGGTGGTGCAAGCACAGGGGCAGAAGTCAATTTGTCTTTGAGCGCCTGGAAACTTTCCTGACACTTGTCTGTCCAGTCAAACTTGACACCCTTATGTAACAGATTAGTCAGAGGCCTGGCAATCTTGGAGAAGTTCTCGACGAATCGACGGCAATAGCTGGCGAGACCGAGAAAACTTCGGACTTGCTTGACGTTCTTCGGGGGAGTCCAATCGAGAATAGCCTGAACTCGTTCAGGGTTGACGGCAATACCATCCTTGGAGATGACATGCCCAAGATAGGTTACTTCGGGGAGCCAGAATTCACACTTGGAATACTTAGCATACAGTTGATGCTCTCGAAGTTTTTCCAGCACAAGACGAAGATGTTCAGCATGCTCCTCCTTGTTCTTGGAAAATACAAGGATATCGTCCAAATAAACCACGACGAACTTGTCGAGGTAATCCATGAATATATAATTCATCAGACGAGAGAAGGTGGCTGGAGCATTCGTTAAGCCGATGACATGACGGTGTACTCGTATGATCCATACCGAGTAACGAAGGCGGTTTTTGGAATGTCCTCTTCACGAACACGGATCTGGTGGTAACCCAACCTCAAGTCGAGTTTGGAGAACACTGATGAGCCAGCCAGCTAATCATAAAGATCATTGATCCGAGGAAGTGGGTATTTATTCTGAATGGTAGCTTGGTTTATAGGACGGTAGTCTTGGACTAATCGGTTTGTCCCATCCTTCTTCTTAACAAAGAGAGAAGGTGCTCCCCAAGGAGAGCAACTTGGACGAATGAAACCTTTGACAAGAGATTTGTCGATTTCCTCCTTAAGCTCAATGAGTTCATGCGGCGGCATCTTGTAGGGTCGTTTAGCTATAGGGGTAGTGCCGGGTTTCAAGTCGATGATGAATTCGACAGCCCTAGCAGGAGGAATCCCTGGAAGTTCTTCTGGGAAGACATCTTGGAATTCACGAACGACGGGAATGTTTTCAATGCCCTCGAGTGGTGCAGTGTTCAACGCATTCAAGGCATAAAGTCGTGCCTCGGCGTTCTGAACTAGATGAGCTTGGTAAGCTATTATTTCGTCAGAAGGGTGTAGCAGATGGACGACCTTAGTGGCGCAAACTATAGAAGCAGTATGCGCTTTCAACCAATCCATTCCCAGAATGAGGTCGATGTTAGACGACTTCAGGATAATGGGAGAGGCATAGAATACCAGCCCTTCGATTTCCACGGGGACATCGATGCCAACCAGTGAGGTTTGACATTGTCCCACGGGGGTTTTTACCAATACCGAAGTGTTCATCTCCTCACATTTTACGTCATGCTTGTATGCAAAATCTTCTGACATGAATGAATGCGATGCTCCTGAATCGAATAAAACAGATGCAGGTGCTGAGTTTACGAGGAGTATACCCATCACGGTTGCAGGCTGGTCTTGGGCTTCGTTCAGATCAACATGGTTGGCATGAACGCGACCATAAGACTTGGCATTGTTGTTGCGGGGCTGGTTGTTTCCACGGCCAGTTGCTAGAAGGGCCAGTTGATTCTGTTTCTGGTTGCATTCCCTAGCACGGTGCCCTGGTTGTCCACACCTGAAGCACAAACCATTCTCAGGAGTAGGAACAGGAGCTGGGGGTGGTGGAGCTGGAAGCCTTGGCTGCCTAGTTGGAGCAGTAGGCAGACGAGGTGCAGCATAGGACTGCCTTGGGGCAGGTGCATTCGGCTGGTACATGCTGTTGGGAATCCATATCTTGCGCTTCTGCGAGGACGGGCCCGAAGATGAGCCCGTGTCACGGCTGCGCCTGTGAGAGCTCTGGTATTCCTGCAGACCAGTTTCGACATTGATGGCTTTGTTCACCAGAGTGGCGAAATCAACAAAGTCATGCACTAGAAGTGCGAGCTTGATGTCAGCTTGAAGGCCATCCCGGAACTTCTCCTGTCTGCGTGCATCAGTTGCAATGTCCTCTTCAGCGTAGCGGGACAAGTCCAGAAACTCCCGCTGATAAGCTTCCACCGTTTTGTTGCCTTGGGTGAGGTTGCGGAACTCACGCTTCTTCCGGTCCATGATTCCCTGAGGAATGAAGCGAGCATGGAAGGCAGCTTGGAAGTCTGGCCAGGTGATGATTGTCCCAGCTGGCAGGGTACGCCTGTGGCTGTCCCACCATTGAGCTGCGGGTCCTTTCAGGAAGAATGAAGCAAAGGTGACATAGCTGGCAGGGGCTACATCAGCAGACTCCATCTCATAGGTGATGTCACGGAGCCAGTCATCAGCATCCAGAGGCTGAGTTGAGCTACGGTACACGGTTGGGTTGAGGCGCATGAAATCTTGCAGAGTCACTTGGGTTGGCTGCTGGTTCATATTGGGGCGAGGAAACTGAGCCATAATATTCTCCATGAACTGACGATTCAGCTCAAACTGTTGCATCATCCCAGCCATGTACTCAGGCGGTGGTGGGGGGTTGCCACCACGACCACGACCACCTGGTCTAACCATCCTGTTAATATTTAACAGGGGTAGTTCAGCATTTAGCAATTTTGCAAAGACAAGAATCATTCATGAAGAAACATGCACAATGAAAGCAGCCCGATAGATACTACATAGTAGTCTGCATATCTTACAAAAGAGACCATGCATAGAGGTCGTTACACAGAGCTCGGCACAAGGTCTAAGACATCATAGGCGGCACGCAGGCTCGCGGCGAATGCAACTAACACTTAACAAGCAAGTCTACATCAGTCCCACATGGTACTGCGGAGGTAGCTGTGGCCTGAAAGCTGGTAGTGTGGCAGCGGGTACACCACGTCGGCAACCTGGGGTCCGCGGGGGCTCTGGTGCTGAACCCGACGCTCAGGTGGCAGAAGAGGGCCAAGTGCGGGAGAGTAGCCTCCCACCTCTGGCCAACCGACACCCTGAGGCATCACGGTCCTGGCGGGGTAGATAGCAGAACGCGGCAGCTCCCCAGATCCAACAAAGGGGTGTAACATCGTCAAAGCACGGTAGAGGTGCTGACGAGTGGTGTACAACTCGTGGCGAAGAGCTCGGTTAGCTCGATCCAGACCATCAGCATGCAGAACAAAGTTCTGATGGTGGAAGGGCTCACGGGTGACAGTGGAGTAGGCAGCAGTGTAGTAACCCTCCGCACCAATATCAGATGCGATAGCAATGTGCCTGAAGGGGGAGGTGTCCAACTCCCGGTACTCCCTACGAAGGCGTGTCAGAGCAGCATAGGCAGCATCGTGAACTGCCATATCGATGGTCACTCCAACACCATAAGCGGTGTGCAGCACAGTAGTGGAGTCATACTCCCGGGAGTAGAGGTGGACGGTGGCACGGTACTGCTCCTGGTTAAAGTCCTGGTACTCCTCGGTGACGGTGTACTCGGGGTGCCAGCGATAACCCAGATAGGTCATCATCTCAGCTAGCACGGCAGGTGATCCCGGGGCACCAATGGCCGTCGTGTGGCGTACGACCTGCCTCGTGGGTTCCATCTGAAAACAAAGATGTTTCAAAGGAGTCAATTGCCAGTGTGGAAATTGTTCAAAATACTATTCTAAGGATTAACTATGGCTTTATCCAACTTTGGGGTGAACGTCGTAACGGGATCCTAGTGTCAGAGTTAGTAAATTTGTTTAACCCGAGTAGAAGAGAGATCAGAGTCCTAGAGTAAGGATCCAGGAGTAAAAGATCCTAGTACCACCCGATGGCGACGTGGGCCCGTAAGGCACACAGCCAAGTTAGTAAAGGTTTTTGCAATGCCTAGACTCGACTTCGGCCAAGGAGTGTGGAAGGGGGATTCCTACAGGCAGTCGGCTCTGATACCAACTTGTGACGCCCCCGATTTAATTGTACACTAATCATACACGCAAACGTGTACGATCAAGATCAGGGACTCACGGGAAGATATCACAACACAACTCTACAAATAAAATAAGTCATACAAGCATCATATTACAAGCCAGGGGCCTCGAAGGCTCGAATACAAGAGCTCGATCATAGACGAGTCAGCGGAAGCAACAATATCTGAGTACAGACATAAGTTAAACAAGTCTGCCTTAAGAAGGCTAGCACAAACTGGGATACAGATCGAAAGAGGCGCAGGCCTCCTGCCTGGGATCCTCCTAAACTACTCCTGGTCGTCGTCAGCGGGCAGCACGTAGTAGTAGGCACCTCCGGTGTAGTAGGAGTCGTCGTCGACGGTGGCGTCTGGATCCTGGGCTCCAACATCTGGTTGCGACAACCAGGTAGAAGGGGTAGGGGGAAAAGAGGGAGAAAGCAACCGTGAGTACTCATCCAAAGTACTCGCAAGCAAGGAGCTACACTACATATGTATGCATTGGTATCAACTGGGATAAGGCTATTATAAGTGGACTGAACTGCAGAAAGCCGGAATAAGAGGGGGATAGCTAGTCCTTTCGAAGACTACGCTTCTGGCAGCCTCCGTCTTGCAGCATGTAGAAGAGAGTAGACTGAAGTCCTCCAAGTAGCATCGCATAGCATAATCCTACCCGATGATCCTCTCCTCGTCGCCCTGTGAGAGAGCGACCACCGGTTGTATCTGGCACTTGGAAGGGTGTGTTTTATTAAGTATCCGGTTCTAGTTGTCATAAGGTCAAGGTACAACTCCGGGTCGTCCTTTTACCGAGGGACACGGCTATTCGAATAGATAAACTTCCCTGCAGGGGTGCACCACATACCCCAACACGCTCGATCCCATTTGGCCGGACACACTTTCCTGGGTCATGCCCGGCCTCGGAAGATCAACACGTCGCAGCCCTACCTAGGCACAACAGAGAGGTCAGCACGCCGGGCTAAATCCTATGGCGCAGGGGTCTGGGCCCATCGCCCTTTGCACACCTGCACGTTGCGAACGCGGCCGAAAGCAGACCTAGCCTAGTGGCCTTCCAGTCCAATCCGGCGCGCGCCACTCAGTCGCTGACGTCACGAAGGCTTCGGCTGATACCACGACGTCGGGATACCCATAACTGCTCCCACGTAGATGGTTAGTGCGTATAGACCAAATGGCCAGACTCAGATCAAATACCCAGATCTCGTTAAGCGTGTTAAGTATCCGCGAACACCGACCAGGGCCAGGCTCACCTCTCTCCTAGGTGGTCGGAACCCGCCCTGTCGCTCCGCCACAAAGATCCACACAGAGGGCCGTCGGGACAAAGGTCCTTTCAGCCCCCAATCCGTGAATCACTCGCGGGTACTCCTCGAGCCAACCCGACTTTGGTCACCACATGTATCATGTTTAAAGTATATAGTATATACCCGTGATCACCTCCCGAGTGATCACGGCCCAATAGTATAGCATGGCAGACGGACAAGAATGTAGGGCCACTGATGATAAACTAGCATCCTATACTAAGCATTAGGTTTGCAGGTAAAGGTAACAACAGTAGTAGCAAGGACAGGCTATGCATCAGTATAGGATTAACGAGAAGCACTAACATGCTACACTACTCTAATGCAAGCAGTATAGAGAAGAGTAGGCGATATCTGGTGATCAAAGGGGGGGCTTGCCTGGTTGCTCTGGCAAGAGAGAGGGGTCGTCAACTCCGTAGTCGTACTGGAAAGCAGCGGCGTCGGTCTCGGAGTCTATCGAGAGAAGAGGGGGAAGAAACAATAAATATTTAAACAAGCATTTGCATAGTGATGCATGACATGACAAGTAACGGCGTTAGAGGTGCCCTAACGCGGTAGTAGGTGATACCGGTGAAGGGGGATGACATCCGGGAAAGTATCCCCGGTGTTTTGCGTTTTCGGGCAGAGGACCGGAGGGGGAAGTTGCGAGTTCGATAGGTTAGGGAGGCGTGGCGGACAAACGGGTTGCGTATCCGGAATCGTCTCGTCGTTCTGAGCAACTTTCATGTACAAAGTTTTCTCATCCGAGCTACGGTTTATTTTATATTAATTTTAAAAGGATTTTATCATTTTCTAGAATTAATAGGATCAATTAAATCAAAAGACATTTATGATGTCATCATGACATCAGCGCGATGCAAGTGGTCAAAGTTGACCATTGACCGGTCCACCTGACAGATGGGTCCCACCTGTCAAGGACTGTTTTAGTTAATTAGGGTTTAGGTTAATTAGATTAATTAAGCTGGATTAATTAATTAATTAATTAATTATTTTAATTATTATTTATATATCTATTTAATTCCTTTTTTTATTCGTTCTGGGCGGGGCCCTCCGGTCATTGGCCCATAGGGGGGGCCTAGTGGGTTTGTGGGTGCTGGGTGCGGGTGTCCGCGCACCCGCACAGAGGCGACGGAGGGCACCGGGTCACGGGCGAGGGGCGGGCGCCGCCCAGCGCCGCAGGGCGCCGGCGGCCACGGCACCGGCAGGAGGCTGCGACCGGACCGACGAGTGGGAGGCGTGGAGGCCGTGGGGGAAGAGGGCGCCGCGGCGGCTGGGGCGTGGGGTGCCGTTGCGAGCAGGGGAGGAGGCGCGCGCGGGCGCGCGTCAGGGATGAGCGAGGCGCGGGACGCGCACGGTGCGAGCACGGCCCAGAGCGTGGGTAGCGCGCGACTGCGGAGGGGGAAGGCGGCGGCCTCTGAGCGGCAGTAGGCGCAGGAAGGGGAAGAGGAGGAGATGCCGAGGCCTCACCACGGGGTCATGGGGTCTAGGCAGTGGAGGGCGAGGAGGAGGACGGGGACGTCATTCCGGCGGGGAGGTAGGCCGTCGTGGTGGCTCCGGGCGGCGGCGGGGTCCGTTGATGACGTCGGGAGAGGACGGCGAGGCGACGGCAGAGACGGGGCGCAGGGACGAGGCGGCGGGTTCGGGCGTGCCGGGGTCGGGGGGTTCCGGGTGGCGGCGGCGGCGAGCCCCCGATCCCGATCTGGATCGGGGAGAGGGAGGCTGAGGGGGAATCGGGGGGGAGTGCGGGGGCGAGTGGGGGCATGGGGAATCGGGGGGGGGGCCTAGGGTTTGCCCTATAGGCCAGAGGGAGGGGCCGGCTGGGCCAAGTGGGTCGGCCAGCTGGGCCGTCTGGCCCAGTTGGGGGGAGGCTTGCTCCTTTTTTTTGTCTTCTGTTTTTTTTTGGTATTGCTTTCTGTTTTCCTTTTATTTATTTTCTTTTCTGTTTTTATTTATTTATAAACACTTAGGCATTTTATAAAAATATGTCTGCTGCACTATAATTACCTTTGTAATATTTGGCAACCACCGAACATTTTTGTTTTAATTTTTGAAAACTTTTATTGTTTTCTTTTATTTAAATTTTGAACTTGTTTCGGTTCTGAACTATCGAGAGTTTACCACAGTAACGGTGGTGACGTGGCATCATTAGCGGGGAATCACTGTAGCTTAATTATCCGGGCGTTACACAGAACTGGAGCAGTGATCAATTTCTCTTTCAAAGTGTTGAAAGCAATGTCACACTCCGGAGACCAAACGTACTTGACGTGCTTTTGGAGAAGATTTGAGAGAGGCTTTGCGATCTTAGAAAAGTTTTCAACGAATCTTCGGCAGTAGCTTGCAAGACCGAGGAAGCTACGGAGTTGCTTCATGTTCTGCGGAGGTTCCCAATTCACAATTGCAGACACCTTCTCAAGATTTACCGCAATGCCCTTGGCAGAGATGATATGACCAATGTAAAGAACCTCATCGAGCCAAAATTCGCACTTGGAGAACTTGGCGTAGAACTGGTGTTCCCTCAGCTTATTGAGCACCAAAAGAAAGTGCTTGGCATGATCTTCCTTGTTCTTCGAGAAAACCATAATGTCGTCGAGATAGACCAAAACGAAGTCATTGGTGTAGGCATTGAAGATGAAATTCATCATGCGAGAGAACGTCAGAGGAGCGTTGACGAGGCCAAAAGACACGACAGTGTATTCATATGAACCATAGCTTGTCCTGAAGGCCGTCTTGGGAATATCTTTCTCACGGATCCGAATCTGATGAGAACCCATACGGAGATCAAGCTTGGAGAATACTTTGGCACCTTTGAGTTGTTCGAATAGCTTGTTGATGTTGGGAAGTGGGTATTTGTTCTTGATGGTCTTCTTGTTCAATGGACGGTAATCAACACAAAGTCGGTCCGTTCCATCCTTCTTCTTCACAAAAAGAACACCACAACCCCACGGAGAAGAACTAGGCCGGATGAGACCCATTCTTTCTTGAATATCGAGTTGCTTCTTCAGCTCCTTCAACTCTTCAGGTCCGAGCTAGTAAGGACGCTTGCACACTGGTTCCGTGCCAGGCTCAAGATGAATAACGAATTCAACTGGCTGGTGCGGAGGCATTCCTGGAAGCTCTTCTGGAAAGACGTCTTGATATTCGCAAACGACTGGAATCTGCGAGATAGCATCCAGTTCACCCTTCCAATTGAGAGAAAACAGACGGATAGTATCATCACGAGCGGCAAAGACAATTACATCCTTAGACGAATGAGTCAATTGAATATGCCTGGCTACACGATCAAGCTGAGCCTTGTGCTTAGAAAGCCAATCCATTCCGAGAATAAAATCAATATCCGAGTCACCAAGAACCATTGGAGAAGCCAGAAACTTGTAGTCAGCCAAGGTGATAGTAACATCCGGAACGATGGAGTTAGCATGCATGCGCTTACCGAGAGAGACAACTGCTAACGGACTAGGCAAAACTTGCGGAACCAATTCATGCCTAGATGTAAACGGTCTCGAGATGAAACAATGCGATGCACCCGTGTCAAAAAGAACTTTTGCAGGAATATCATTAACAGGAAGGTTACCCATGATGACATCTGACGAGTCCTCTGCCTGAGCTGCGTTTATCAAGTTGACCTTGGCGTGCTTGGGGTTATGCTTGACCATAGCTGTACTTGCCGATCTGACGGGAGGAGGAGGAGGAAGACGCCTCTGGTTGAAACACTTGTTGGCATAGTGACCCTTCTGTTGGCACTTGTTGCACGTGACCTCTAAAAGCGGACGGTGGTACGGAGCACTCGATCTTGGAGCTTGAGACGAAGTCTTGTTCTGAAAGCCAGGGTTGGGTGGGTGGGAAGAACCACTGCCACCTTTGCTCTTCTGATACGGCTGACGAAACGGAGGAGGAGGAAGCCAATACTTCTGCTGCTTGGCCACTTGAGTAGAGGAAGAAGGAGTAGCATCTCTGACTCGCTTCTTGTGAGCATCACACCTTAGTTGAGCGGCCTCTTGCTTCAGTGCCATGTTGTAGAACTCATCGTACCTCAAGGGCTCAAAGAGAACAAGAGCTAGCTGGATTTCTTCTCTGAGACCACCCCTGAACTGGTATATCATGCTCTTCTCATCAGGGACATCCTGCTTGGCAAAGCGGGTGAGCTTCTGGAACAACTTGTTGTAGTCATAGACAGACAAAGAGCCTTGCTTCAGGTTGCGGAATTCCTCACGCTTGCTTTCAACCATGCTCTGCGGGATATGATGAGCTCGGAAATCTTGGCGGAATTCATCCCAGGTAATCACACGTCCACCTCTGGAATCATTGTACTGCTGGAACCATTCTTCAGCTTGATCTTTGAGTTGGAAGGAAGCGAACTTGACAAAGTCCTCAGGCCTGACGTTACTGCACTCGAAATGCTTGCACAGATCCACGAGCCAATCGTCAGCATCAGTTGCCTCAACACAATTGCTGAAAGTCTTTGGCCCGTTAGCAAGGAACTGGTTGAGTGTAGCAAAGTGATCCTGATTGTTGCCTTGGTTCCCTTGGTTGCCTTGATTCGCTTGATTGCACTCTTGAAGAATTTGCATGATCAACTGCGTGTTTGCATTGGTTGCGGCCATCACAGCTTGCCATGCCTCTGGAGGAGGTGGAGGTGGTGGCAGATCTTGATTCTGATTCTGATTAATGCTCTTAGTGGGAGCCATCCTGAAGAGGGTGACAACCATTAGCACATTGACAGAAAAATATTGAAGCTGAATCCAACGGAATGAAAATTGCAACATATAGTCTTCACATCCGAACAAAATGAACGAATGCATTCCTCTTGAAATGGTCACATATCCATAAATTGAGAAGCCACATAGAATTTAGGTAGAGAAATAAATCAACAAAGTACGAATCAAGAACGAATACTCGGTAAGAAATCCCAATCTCGAACCAAATATCCGTGGAAGAAGAACTAGAGCTACAAGAATTCCCACCTATGAAACTCCCGAACCTTTCCGGTTATGCAATCAGGTGTTGGGGATACAGGGGAAGCATAATATCTCACCCAAACTAGCAATTCCTACATCCAGCTGTATCCATCCTTCAACACATAACCGAGAAAAAACTTCGGAAACCATCTACCTCAACCTTCGAAAAGCATCCGTTATACAAGTTATGGCGATACTCCCGAACTCCCGCCCCAGTACTGGGTGGCGTCAAGGTTATCTCACCAACGAACTGCATAAAAGATATTTTCGATGTCGGCGTACTAAACTCAGGTATTCTAGAACTGCAACGATAAAATTATGACGACAACACCTCAGAGCTTAACTCCCCGGGACACCTCCACAAAACCCCTGACAGGAGGCACCAAGACAATGTTCTCGTCATAAAACCATCGGAGCGATTCCAAGATACCCGCGTGATCCTAAATTTTTTTTAGTGAAATTTGAGAAGAGAAGAGTCAAAACTCTATGTCAGGATGCCTTACCAGAGAGAAGAGGAGACTGGGAAGTAAAAAGAATTCCTAAACTCTCCGATATATAATTCCTAAATGAATCAAAACATTTTTTTTCTAGACACAACTCGGCCGCTAAAAACGATCAAGCAATGGGGCTCCTAAGGTCAGGGAAGGCTCTGATTACCAACTTGTAACACCCTCGATGCGACTATATCTCCCACGTGTCGAGGCACGACTTAGAGGCATAATCGCATTGAAGGCATATGTCGCAAGTTAGGCAATCTTCACAACATCCCATGTAATATAGATAATAAAAGGGGAGATAACATAGTTGGCTTACACTCGCCACGTCAATCAAGGTACATAAATAGCATTACAACATTCAAGCACCCATGGCCCGACTACGGCGCCAAAATAAAAGACAAACCAACATGCGACACGGTCCCGATCACCCCCACTGGACACCACTACTGATCATCAGGAAAAGAAACATAGTAACATTGAGAGTCCTCGTCGAACTCCCACTTGAGCTCAAGCGCGCCATCTGGAGCGGAATCAACAGGCCCTGCATATGGTGTAATAGTAATCTGTGAGCCACAGGGACTCAGCAATCTCGCACCCTTGCGATCAAGACTATTTAAGCTTAATAGGAAAAGGCAAGGATAAATATGTGGAGCTGCAGCAAGCGACTAGCATATATGGTGGCTAACATATTCGCAAAAGAGAGCGAGAAGAGAGGGCAAAGCGTGAGCGAGAAACTAGAGAGCAACCTGCGCAAGCATTACTCCAACACCGTGTCCACTTCCCGGACTCCACTGAGAAGAGGCCATCACGGTAACTCACATAGTTGATTCATTTTAGTTAAGTTAAGGTTCAAGTTATCTACAACCGGAAATTAACAAATTCCCATCTGCCCATAACCGCGGGCACGGCTTTTGAAAGTTCAAATCCCTGCAAGGGAGTCCCAACTTAGCCCATGACAAGCTCTCACGGTCAACGAAGGAATAGACCTCCTCCCGAGACGTTCTGATCAGACTCGGTACCTCGGTTCTTCAAGACACTTCGACAGGTTAAAGCAAATCCAGCAACACCGCCCGAATGTGCCGACAAATCCCGATAGGAGCTGCACATATCTCTTTCTCAGGGCACACTCGGATTGTCCTAGGTACGGGTAGGCCAGCCAGAGTTGCCCTTGGTGACCACCGGCAGCTGACAGGTGGACCAACACTCAGAGGAGCACTGGCCCGGGGGGGTTTAAAATAAGATGACCCTCGGGCTCCGGAAACCCAAGGGAAAAAAGGCTAGGTGGCAAATGGTAAAACCAAGGTTGGGCATTACCGGAAAAGCTTTAATCAAGGCAAACTATCAAGGAGTTCCCATTATAACCCAACCGCGTAAGGAACGCAAAATTCGGGAACATAACACCGATATGACGGAAACTAGGGCGGCAAGAGTGGAACAAAACACTAGGCGAGAGGCCGAGCCTTCCACCCTTTACCAAGTATATAGATGCATTAAGATAACATGGCAGTATAATGATATCCCAACAAGTAAATAATGTTCCAACAAGGAACAGTCTCGAATCTTCACCTGCAACTAGCAACGCTATAAGAGGGGCTGAGCAAAGCGGTAACATAGCCAATCAACAGTTTGCTTGGACAAGGTGGGTTAGAGGTTTGACATGGCAATTTGGGAGGCTTGAAAGCAAGTGGTAGGCATCATAGCATGGCATAGCAAAAGAGCGAGCATCTAGCAAAGCAAAGATAGTAGTGATTTCGAGGGTATGATCATCTTGCCTGCAAAGTTGTCAGAGTTGACTGGATCCTCGAAAGCAAACTTAACGGGCTCCTCGTTAGCGAACTCGTCTCCCGGCTCTACCCAAACAAGACAAACAAGCAACAAGGACACAATCAACCACGTGCAAAGCTCAAACAATATGATGCAAAGTTGGTATGCTATGCGGGATGCAATATGTGACGCATATGCAAGATTTGACAAGGAATGCGTGAACCTGGCCTCAACTTGGAAAACCAAGTGTGCCACTGGAAATATGAGATGAAATCGCTTGAAAACGATATAAAGATCACCGGAATCGGAGTTACGGTTTGGAAATGGCAAGCAATTCAAATATGACCACGGTCTGCGATTTACAGCAAGTAGCCATCTAAATGCAACAAGATGAACATGCTACAGCACCCAAACATGGAATAAAAATTCATGACAGGGATGCATTCAAGATGCTTAACAAAATCCTAGCACTGAGCTACGGCCAATTCATCCATTAACAGGTTCAAACAAGCATGGCAAAAATGCATATGGTAAACAGATTTCAGACTTAGTGAAATTAACACTTGTCTGGAATTTCAGATCAGATAGCACTCTTCGGAGCAACAAAACTATATGCTACAGGACCTGAACATGACAAATTAAAGCATGGCATGGAGCTACTCAAATAGCTTAACAAAAGTCCCTTAGTGACATTGAGCCAAAAGGGATCAGAAAATACATTTGCAAGCATGTGAACATAGCAAAAACATAATCAGTTCTCAGACTTAGTGAAAACTAGAACATGCTGAAAACAGATATCAAGTAGGCATGTTTGCGAGCTCGATGCACTCACTATGGAGCAAGCCATGACAATCCAAGCATACACCCAACAAGGATACACAAAATGCAAGCTAGACATGGCAAGAACAATAACATAGCATGCACGGATCAACTACAACATCCTCGGCAAAATTCCTAACAAGTAGACAATATGCCCAGATTCACGAAGTAGCAAAAGTAGAGCTCGATTGACTCAAGCTAGGGTGCTCCATAATTGCAAACAAAGACATGGATGGATAGAGCACTACAAGATTAACAAAACATCCTTACTGATCATCCTCAAAAGAGGAACGGATCACTAGGAAACAACATGAACATATGGCCATATGAGATAAACAGCTCAAGGACTTAGTGGAAATGCTAAGTCCGTGAAATCAGCATTACCAAGTGCCTCACTTTGCAAGCTTGTGCTATTCACCACACACATCACAAAAATACATGGTTTGCACCTCTGGAAAGATGGCAAAACCCTTACAAAACATATGTAGTGCTCATGGGCATATCATGCACACAATAATCATGGCAAAAATGACAAAACCCTAAATGAAGTAGCAGATCTGAAAATTATCTCAAGTAGCCTTCTTTTAACAGCATTTCGGGCATCAAGATGAACTCAAATGAAAATGATGCAATGGAATGAAATGATTTACTCTCTGAGAAGAACATTTTGATATGCTATATGCCCAAAACGGAGCTACGGATGCAAAGATATAGCATGATGAACAGGAGCATATGAACTAGGGTTTCGGGCAAAAAGTCAACCGGAGAGGAGTTTTTCCAGATCTGAGATCCGGCCGAGCGCGAACTTCGAAGTTCGCTGGAATGGAGCTTGAGGGAAGAACCGAGGTCGGCGGGAGTGAGGGAGGCCGGCCCGGAGCGAGGACGGCGGAGTGGAGGCCGGTGGCGGCGTGGGGCGACCCTCGGCGTCGGGGTACGGCGGTGGCCTGGTATGGCGCCGGCGAGGTTAGGTGGCGGCGACGGCGAACTTGCCGCGGCGGAGCGGCAAAGGCTGCGGCGGCGTCGGGCGCCGGAATCGGGGAAGGAGGCGGCGGGGTAGACGGGCGCAGGCAGCGGTGGCTTTGGGTCGGGAGGGCCCGCGGTGGGCCCCACGGGCCTCGGGCGGAGGGAGGCGCCGGCTGCCAGGTGGTGGCTCCTCAGTGGCTGCGGGTGGCGGCGGCGGTTGTCCGGACCGGGACGGACATAGTCCGGCGGCGCGCGAGGTGGAATTTAGGGTTAGGGGAAGAGGAGATCCGGGATTTGGAATGGGGGAGATATAAATAGGCATAGAGGGAGCTAGGAGAGTCCAAATGAGGTGCGTTTTTCGGCCACGCGATCGTGATCGAACGCTCTAGATGATGGAGAAGGTTTGGGTGAGTTTTGGGCCAACTTGGAGGGGTGTTGGGCTGCAACACACACGAGGCCTCTTCGGTCCTTCGGTTAACCGTTGGAGCATCAAACGAAGTCCAAATGGTACGAAACTTGACAGGCGGTCTACCGGTAGTAAAACAAGGCCGCTTGGCAAGTCTCGGTCCAATCCGGAAATGTTTAATCCCCACACATGAAAGAAAGGTAGAAATGACCACCGGAGGAGAACGAAGCGCTGGAATGCAAAACGGACAACGGGGAAAATGCTCGGATGCATGAGACGAACATGTATGCAAATGCAATGCACATGATGACATGATATGAGATGCATGACAACCAAAACAAAACACGGAGACAAAAACCCGAACCCGAGAAAATAAAATAACTTAAGGCCGGAAACGGCAAGAGTTGGAGTACAAATTGGGTAATTCATATCCGGGGTGTTACAGCCACGTACTTGACATGTTGTTCATCCAGTCTCTCATGCCAGACACTGTGCCAGGCTTTCTTTACCTTCTTGCTCTCATCCTCCATCTTCATGTAGTAGGGGTTGATGATGGCTGAGGCGAGGTCAACCAGGGAGTTCTGTTTGTTGTTGTCGCTGCCCTAGACCTTGTAGTGGTCTTGGATGTTGACAAGATTCTGGCATTTCAAGACCGAAACCTTGAGCGCTTTTAGATCATTGGTGGTGTCCACCATAGCAAAATTGTAGTCGGAGTTGTTGATAAACCTTGAGAAACACTCGCAAGGCCTTGTGGCCTGGTGTTAGTGGTAGACGAGGACGCCTTGTGGCCTGGTGTATTTTAGTTGAATGATCTGTCAGTTTGCATATGGGTATTCTAACTAAAACGTTTGCGATGAGTGCATTATATTTAAAAACCATTGACTTTTTTTAAGAAAATCATTTAATAAGTTTGTACATTAAGAGATAAAAATGCAAGTTCGTTCAAACCATGTCTTTCATTCAGTCACACTGTGAATTTATATTCATATGATCGAGATACAGTATTAAACCCAAAAAACTATTTCCGGCGGCAGCGGAGCTGGCGTACCGCGCCGGCGCTATCGTTGTCATCCTCCGGGATGCCGTTGTTGAAGTCTTCAAGACAGCACAAAATGTTCTTCACTTGGAAATCACACATCATGTTGTCGCGCATCGACAGGCGGGGCGCGGGAGGACGACAACTGGCGGCGCTGCGAGGTAGCGATCGATGGCAGCATCCCATGCCGCTAAGGGGGAGCGCGCACGGGCACAGACACAGCGGGTGCACGCAATCGCATGGGGACCGGCGCCGCGGTGGATTCAGGGGCGCACACAGGCATGGATAGGGGCACTGGCGCTGGCATGTACACGAGCTCGCGCGGGTCTGCAGAGACCTTGCTGACGCCCATGGCTTCCAGCTCTACGATAGTGCTCGGTGACCAGCACGTCAATGCTATGGGGATGGTCGCTGGCCTGGGCGCGGCGATGGGAGCTGGGACGGGCGCGGGGACAGCAACCACTGCGGCCAGCTCATTCAGGGCCATGTCCATGAGGCCCCATTCCTCCTTGTTTTTTTATCTCCTTTGGCTCAGAGTCGACTTCACCAAACTTGAAGACTAGTGGCAGATGAGCCTTCTGCGCCATGGCGTTGGTGAAAGTCTGCGGGAGGGAGGGGAATAGGAGGCGAACAGTACGACCGCCCATATTAAACAGTGGCTCGGGCACCATTAATGGAGAGGATGCGAGCAAGGCAGGTGGCCATGGAAGTCAAAGGGCTCGCTTCCAAGTGATCCTACGCAGCATATAGCTCGCACGCTTCCTGATGAGCCTGCGCATTGGAGGACAACTTGCATGCCTATCGGTCAGCCTGCGCATCGGACTGCGCTCGCACGCCTCCCGTTCAGTCAAGAAGCTATCCGCATGGCACCTCCTATAGCCATTAAAAGAGAGACACATGGCATCACGTGAATGGTTAACAGAACACACGCGAGTTAACTTATAAAAATGTTTGAGATGTTAAAGTGACAACTATTTGTTTCAAAATGCCTTTGTTGGTTGTTATTCGAGTGCGCCTTCTCTCAAACTGGACACGAAAAATACCACCGTATGTCGGGTGCCATAACATGATAGCATGCCAAGTTTCATGAATTTCAGACGACTTTTGGATTTACTAGAATTTAAAAACAAAGTATCTCAACATTTTGCCGACAATCAACAGTGCCCTAGTGTTTGAAATTCATTCTCATTTCTTGCATGGGACCTAAGCATGCACCTAAGGAAACACATTTGATATGTCAAACCATTTTTCTGCACTGGAGCATGTGCATGTAGTTCAAATTTGAATTATGCACATAAAATGCCTAGAAAACCCAGTTAATGTATAAAAATTTCCAAGCGAACCCCGAAAAATCCCAAAAATTGACACAATACTCCCGGCGTTCTATGTTGAGACTAGAAAAATTTTGAAAGCAAGAAGAGGCAACGGATATCGTTTCGTCCCCAAAGGTGGCACGTTCCCTACCGAAATCATCAGGCTTGTTGTGAGAAAATCTAGTTTCCGAGAAGCTTATACCCAAACCTTCCCCAAATGGGACAAAAATTTTACCACAGCATGTTGATGCCGCTCCATGATAGCATGTAAAGTTTCATGAACTTCAGACGAGTTTTGGATTTACTAGAATTTAAAAACCATGTATCTTAATGTTGGCGGCCGAACAACGGTGGCAAGGTGTTTCACATTCATTCTCATTTCTTGCATGGGACATAAGCATGCAACCAAGGACACAGATTTGATTTTTCAACCAATTTACATGCACTGGAGCATGTGCATGTAGTTCAAATTTGAATTATGCACATAAATGCATAGAAAACTCAGTTAATGTATAAAAAATGTGCAATCAAACCCCGAAAAAAATCCAAAAATTAATACAACACTCATGTTATTCTATGTTGACACTAGAAAAAAATTGAAATCAAGAAGAGGCAACGGATATCGTTTCGTCCAAAAAGGTGAAACATTCCCTACCGTAACCACGAGGCTTGTTGTGAGAAGCTCTGGTTTTTGAGAAGGTTATACCCCAACCTGCCCCAAATGGGAAAATATTTTTACCATGGCATGTTGATGCCATTCCATGCTAGCATGTCAAGTTTCATAAATTTCAAACTCGTTTCGATTTACTAGAATTTAAAAATCATGTATCTCAATGTTAGCGGCCGAGCGACGGTGGCGAGGTGTTTGACATTCATTCTCATTTCTTGCATGGGACTTAAGCATGCAAGCAAGGACACACATTTCAATTTTGGACCCATTTATATGCACTAAAGCATGTGCATGTAGTTCAAATTTGAATTATGCACATAAATGCATAGAAAACTCAGTTAATGTTTACAAATGTCCAAGCAAACCCCGAAAAATCAACACTCTTGTTGTTCTATGTTGACACGAGAAAAATTTTGAAAGTAAGAAGAGGCAATAGATATCTTTTCGTCCCCAAGGTGGCACGTTCCCTACCGAAACCATCAGGCTTGTTGTGAGAGGCTCTGGTTTGCGAGAAGCTTATACCCAAACTTGCCCCAAATGGGACAATATTTTTACCATGGCATGTCGATGCCATTCCATGATATCATGTCAAGTTTCATGAATTTCAGACGAGTTTCCGATTTACTAGAATTTTAAAACCACGTATCTCAATGTTAGCACCCGAGCGACAGTGTCAAGGTGTTTGACATTCATTATTATTTCTTGCATGTGACCTAAGCTTGCAACCAAGGACACACATTTTGTTGGGGATATAAATACTGGGTATGACCTGCCCGGGAGGGGCCAGCTCATGCCACTGGCGGCTTAAGATGAAGAGGCCCAAGAAGATATGAAGATAGTGGTTCATAGAGCAAGCTTATTGAAAGCCCGAGATCCAGGGACGACTTGAGGCCCATGGGTGTGAGCCGCCATATGTTTAACTTGTATTGTAAGGCAAGCTTAGTTAGTTACCGAGTCGGACACATTGTGTGTGAGCCGGCCGGGACTTTGTAAGACGTTGCACATAAACCTGTATATAAAGGGTGACCCAGCGGCAGATTAACTCAAGAAACAACTCATCGAGAACTAGGTCAAGTGTATTCGCTCCCTGGTAATCGAAACCCAAGCAATACAACCGAAATCGGGAGTAGGCTTTTACCTCATTGAGAGGGGCCGAACCTGGGTAAACTCCCGTGTCCTTTGTCCCGTTTTAACCCTAAGGGAGTCCTGGATTAGGGGGTGTCCGGATGGCCGGACTATACCTTCTGCCGGACTCCTGGACTATGAAGATACAAGATTGAAGACTTCGTCCCGTGTCTGGGAGGGACTTTCCTTGGCGTGGAAGGCAAGCTTGGCGATATGGATATGTGGATCTCCTACCATTGTAACCGACTTTGTGTAACCCTAACCCTCTCCGGTGTCTATATAAACTGGAGGGTTTTAGTCCGTAGGACAACATATAGAACAACAATCATACCATAGGCTAGCTTCTAGGGTTTAGCCTCTCCGATCTCGTGGTAGATCTACTCTTGTACTACCCATATCATCAATATTAATCAAGCAGGACGTAGGGTTTTACCTCCATCAAGAGGGCCCGAACCTGGGTAAAACTTCATGTCCCTTTCCTCCTGTTACCATCCGGCCTAGACGCACAGTTCGGGACCCCCTACCCGAGATCCGCCGGTTTTGACACTGACATTGGTGCTTTCATTGAGAGTTCCTCTGTGTCTTCGCTGTTAGGCTTGATGGCTCCTACGATCATCAATAGCGATGCAGTCCAGGGTGAGACCTTCCTCCCCGGACATATCTTCGTCTTCGGCGGCTTCACACTGCGGGCCAATTCACTTGGCCATCTGGAGCAGATCAAAAGCTATGCCCCTGGCTGTCAGGTCAGATTTGGAAGTTTAAACTACACGGCTGACATCCGCGGGGACTTGATCTTCGATCGATTCGAGCCACTACCGAGTGCGCCGCACTGTCACGACGAGCATGATCTAGCTCTGCCGCCGAACAGTGCCCTGGAGGCCGCACCCGCATCGGCTTCGACCCTTAATTCGGAGCCAACTACGCCGATCGAGGATGGGTGGTTGGACGCTGCCTCGGGGGCTGCGATCCCAACGGCGATCGACCCGAACACCAGCCCCGCACTCCGCGAGACTCGTGACTCCAAGGAGCCAAACTCCTCTCCGGACTACAAACCCTCCGCGTCCCTGCCGATCGAATCCGATTGGGCGCCGATCATGGAGTTTACTGCTGCGGACATCTTTCAGCACTCGCCTTTCGGCGATATTCTGAAGACACTAAAGTCTCTCTCTTTATCAGAAGAGCCCTGGCCGGACTATGGTCAGCAAGGTTGGGATACGGACGATGAAGAAATTCAAAGCCCACACACCACCCACTTTGTAGCCACTGTCGACGATTTAACCGACATGCTCGACTTCGACTCCGAAGACATCGACGGTATGGACGCTGATGCAGGAGACGATGAAGAACCAGCGCCTATTGGGCCCTGGAAAGCCACCTCATCATATGACATATACATGATGGACACCCCAAAAGAAGGAGATGGCGATGGAACAGCGGAGGATGACCCCTCCAAGAAACAGCCTAAGCGTCGGCGTCAGCGGCGCCGCTCAAAATCCCGCCAAAGCAAATACGGTGATTCCAGCACGGGAGATAATAATACTCCGGAGAGTGCCGAAGAAAACCCCCTCCAGCAAAATTCAGCACAGGAGGATGGAGAAGCCAGCCCTCATGAGAGAGCGGCAGACAGAGAGGTCGAGGACGATAATTATATGCCTCCCTCCGAAGACGAGGCAAGCCTCGATGATGATGAATTCGTCGTGCCATAGGATCCCGTCGAGCAAGAGCGTTTTCAACGCAGGCTTATGGCCACGGCAAGAAGCCTCAAGAAAAAATAGCAACAACTTAGAGCTGATCAAGATTTGCTAGTCGATAGATGGACTGAAGTCCTTGCGGCCGAAGAGCATAAATTTGAACGCCCCTCCAAGAGCTACCCAAAGCGTAGGTTGCTACCCCGATTAGAGGAGGAAGCACTTAAACCTACATCACCAGCACTTGATACGGCCGACCGGCCACCTCATGGCCGCGACAGAGAGGCCTCTCGGCCCTCCACTCAAGCCGCACCCCGTACCAAGGCACGGGAAAATGCGCCAGACCTACGAGATATGTTGGAGGACAAGGCAAGGCAAACAAGATCGATCTATGGATCGTGTGGGCACCCCACGACTCGAGACGATAACCGTCACGCCGGACACAAATCCGGTAGGGCCGAACACAGTAGACAAAGCTCATTGGAGCTACGTCGTGATATAGCCCAGTACAGAGGCGCCGCACACCTACTATGCTTCACAGACGAAGTGATGGATCATCAAATCCCCGAGGGTTTCAAACCCGTAAACATCAAATCATATGATGGCACAACAGATCCTGCGGTATGGATCGAGGATTATCTCCTTCATATCCACATGGCCCGTGGCGATGATCTCCACCCCATCAAATACCTCCTACTCAAGCTTAAAGGACCAGCTCAGCATTGGCTCAATAGCTTGCCAGCAGGATCAATCAGTTGTTGGGAGGACCTGGAAGCCACATTCCTCGACAATTTCTAGGGCACTTATGTGCGAGCAGACGCCGATGACCTAAGCCACATAATTCAGCAGCCAGAGGAATCGGCCAGGCAATTCTGGACACGGTTCCTAACAAAGAAAAATCAAATAGTCGACTGTCCGGACACAGAGGCCCTAGCAGCCTTGAAGCACAATATCCGTGACGAGTGGCTTGCCCGGCACCTTGGACAGGAAAAGCCGAAATCTATGGCAGCACTCACGACACTCATGACCCGCTTTTGCACGGGAGAAGACAGCTGGCTTGCTCGTAGCAACAATATGACCAAAAACCCTGGTAATTCGGATACCAGGGACAGTACTGGCAGGTCACATCGCAACAAGAAGAAGCGCCGCATTAACGGTGACAATGCTGGGGATACGACAGTTAATGCCGGATTCAGAGGCTATAAATCCGGTCAGCGGAAAAAGCCATTCAAAAGAAATCCTAGGGGCCCGTCCAGTTTGGACCGAATACTCGACCGCTTGTGCCAGATACATGGCACCCCCGAAAAGCTGGCCAATCATACCAACAGGGATTGTTGGGTGTTCAAGCAGGCAGGAAAGTTAAATGCCGAAAATAAAGACAAGGGGCTGCATAGCGATGACGACGAAGAGCCCCGGCCGCCGAACAATAGTGGACAGAAGGGTTTTCCCCCACAAGTGCGGACGGTGAACATGATATATGCAACCCACATCCCCAAGAGGGAGCGGAAGCACGCGTTAAGGGACATATACGCAGTAGAGCCAGTCGCCCCAAAGTTCAACCCATGGTCCTCCTGCCCGATCAGCTTTGATCGAAGGGACCATCCCACTAGCACCCGTCATGGCGGATTCGCCGCATTGGTTCTAGACCCAATTATTGACGGATTTCATCTCACTAGAGTCCTTATGGACGGCGGCAGCAGCCTGAACCTGCTTTACCAGGATACAGTGCAGAAAATGGGCATAGATCCCTTGAGGATTAAGCCCACCAAAACGACCTTTAAAGGCGTAATACCAAGTGTAGAGGCCAACTGTACAGGCTCAGTCACACTTGAAGTGGTCTTCGGATCTCTGGATAATTTTCGAAGCGAGGAGTTAATCTTTGACAAAGTCCCATTCCGCAGTGGCTATCACGCACTGCTCGGGCGAATCGCATTCGCCTAGTTTAATGCGGCACCGCACTACGCATACCTTAAGCTCAAGATGCTAGGCCCTCGAGGAGTAATTGCGGTCAATGGAAACACCGAACGCTCCCTCCGAACGGAGGAGCACACGGCGGCCCTTACAGCGGAAGTACAAAGCAGCCTCTCCAGGCAGTTCTCCAGTTCGGCCATTAAACGTCCGGACACCGTCAAGCGCGCCCGGAGTAACCTACAACAAGACCGCCTGGCATGTTCCGAGCAGGCATAGCAATGCGGCCCCAACCCCAGCCCTCGCAAAAATGCGACACCAGTGCTTCGCGTACATAACTACGCTCTAGAAATACCATGGGTACAGGGGGAGGGGCACCATCATGGCACGCCCGAAACACGGTTTAAACCGCACCAGGGGCTACCGATTTTTTAATTTTCTCTTACTTTTAGGACTCCATTCTTCGGAAGGCCTGTTCGGCAGTTCAATTGCCGCACAAACGATGCAAGAACCAGGGAAGCAGACAAGCCATGCCGCATTACGAAACTCCCAGGTGGTCTCTATGACGAGCAGTATACCTGTTTCGCATACCATTCCGCAGCCTGCCCCTGGAACGGACATGTTAAATAGTCCAACCTTTTGCTTATCGCATTATTTGTATCGTTCTGCTTTGATCGCAACCCTTTTTAATAAGCAATGCATAGCTTTTGCCTATTTTTGCATTACTCTTTTTTTACAAATATATGTTCCTTAACGACATGTTGCACCCGTAAATTTTGGTACGGCCAAAATACGCCAGGGGCTTTAGTACCCCTCAATATGGTGTGAGAAGTCCGAACACTTTAACAAGTGCGGCACCCCGAACTTATAGCATTATATGCATTGTCTCCGAATCATGTCTTGGGTCAATAGTTGGGTTTGCCCGGCTCCTATGTTTTGGTGCCTTACATTCCGCTATGTCGGCTAAGGTAGCACTAGGAGAACTACTGCGATTGTGCCCCAGTTGAGCTGGGTCGAGCACCTCAGTAGAGAAAGCTAAAACTGACTGTCATGATGAAGCAAGAGCTGGTCGCTGTTCGAGAGGTTTTTCGAGTCCCTAAAGACTTATGCCGCTTAGAGCGAGGAGTCGGCTCTGTCCGGCCAAGGCGTGGATAGCGCCCTGAACTCGGTCTTCCGAATACCAGGGGCTTCGCCGAAATTTAAAATTATAGAATTCTATGGCTAATTGAGAGTGTACACGCATTATAGTCTGATTGCCTTGTTCGTTGTGCTAAGCGCCTCCCTCGAAGGACCCAAACATGGGAAAAAGAGCGCTTCGGTTTATCCCCGAACACCCCAGGACTAGCGGCACGGGGGCAGAAGCCGACGACTCGCCATCTCTTAGAATTGATAAACAGCCGCACAGAAGGTAATATTTTAAATTCCAACAGCAATTCTTAGCGCATATGAACAAGTTTTCAGCGCACAGGACAAAACGAGCGAGTTTTACTCAAAAATTACATCCCTGGAACATTCATCCACCATAAGGCGGGCACCCTTCAGAACATCCTTATAATAATTCTCGGGCTTGCGATGCTCTTTCCCCGGTGGTGGCCCGTCCTTCACAAGCTTCTCAGCATCCAGCTTGCCCCAGTGCACCTTAGCACGGGCAAGGGCCCTACATGCACCTTCAATGCAGATGGAGCGCTTGATGACTTCGAGCCTTGGACAGGCCCCCACCAGCTGCCGCACCAGCCCGAAATAGCTCCCAGGCAGAGCCTCTCCAGGCCACAGCCGAACTATGAGGCCCTTCATGGCCTATTCGGCCGCCTTGTGGAGCTCGACCAGTTGCTTCAGCTGGTCGCTCAGGGGCACGGGGTGTCCGGCCTCAGCATACTGAGACCAGAACACCTTCTCAGTCAAGCTGCCCTCCTCGGCTCGATAGAATGCGGCGGCATCGGACACGCTACGGGGAAGATCTGCAAATGCTCCTAGAGAGCTACGGATTAGGGTAAGTAACAAGTAACTCACGTTTATGTGTTTGCTTTGCACAAATAATGCCTTACCCGCCGCTATCTTTTTCACCGCATCCAACTCCTGGAGGGTCTTCTGGGATTCGGCCTTGGCAGACTTGGCATTTTCAATAGCCACCGCGAGCTCGGACGCTCGCGTCTTTGAGTCAAGCTCCAAACTCTCATGTTTTTTCATGAGAGCTTGGAGCTCTTGCCGCACCTTGCCAACCTGGGCCTCATACTTCTCCCGCTCGGTGCGCTCCGTGGCCGCCCTCTTCTCGGCCTCGAACAGCGCTTGCTTAAGGGTCGCCACTCCAGAAGTGGCCCCTACAATAGCCACGATAATCCTGTCATTTTTTGCAATTGCACTTTTTATATATATATTTAAACAAGGTATTTCTTACCTTCCTTTTCCTCGAGCTACTTCTTGGCAGGCCCGAGCTCTTGCTCGGACTGCTCGAGGTTCTGCTTTAGCGTGTCCACTTCCGCAGTCAGTGCGACGGATGCCAGCAAAGAAGCCTGCATACGCATATTGACTCCTTTTTGTTAAACTCCTGCGAATTTTATTTGATCCTCTATTCGACTTTTCTTCCCGAACGCCAAACAAAGCATTAGGGGCTACTGTCTATGCGGTCATATTATTTACACATTCTTTACTTACCTCAAAGCCTGTTAAAAGGCTAGCACAAGCTTCAGTCAGTCCGCTCTTGGCGGACTGAACCTTCTGGACCACCGCACTCATAATGGTGCGGTGCTCCTCATCGATGGAGGCGCCTTTGAGCACCTCCAACAGATTGTCCGGCGCCTCCGGTTGCACGGGGGTCACTGGCATGGTGGGCTTGCTCCTCTTGGAAGCGTCACGCGTGCGCAGGAGCTTAGATCTCGCATAGAGTTAAACTATGAAAAACTAATACCCTGTAAAAGGTACAAACAACTTACCGCGCTAGTGTGACGCTGCGCGCTGAATCCGCGATCCTTGGTGGCGGATGCGGGAGCCTCGGCGCCCTTGAAAAGCACCTTCCAGGCATCTTCGTATGTCGTGTCAAAGAGCCTGCTCAGAGTTCGGTGCTGCGCCGGGTTGAACTCCCACAGATTGAAGGCTCGTTGTTGACACGGGAGGATCCGGCGGATGAGCATAACCTGGACTACGTTGACAAGCTTGAGCTGCTTGTTCACCAGGGTTTGGATGCATGTTTGAAGTCTAGTCACCTCTCCTTTGCTGCCCCACGACAGGCCCGTCTCTTTCCAGGACGTGAGCCGCGTTGGGGGTCCAGACCGGAACTCTGGGGCTGCGACCCACTCAGGGCCGCGTGGCTCGGTGATGTAAAACCACCCCGATTGCCACCCCTTCAGGGTCTCCACAAAGGAGCCCTCGAGCCATAAGACGTTGGGCATCTTGCCAACCATGGCGCCTCCGCACTCCGCCTGGTTCCCGCGCACCACCTTCGGCTTGACATTGAAAGTCTTGAGCCATAGGCCGAAATGGGGGCGGATGCGGAGGAAAGCCTCGCACACGATGATAAACACCGAGATGTTGAGGATGAAGTTCGGGGCCAGATCATGGAAATCCAGGCCGTAGTAGAACATGAGTCCCCGGACGAATGGGTGGATAGGAAAGCCAGTCCACGGAGGAAGTGGGGAAGGAACACTACCCTCTCATGGGGCCTTGGGGTGGGGAGGAGCTGCCCCTCTTCGGGAAGCCGGTACATGATGTCGTTAGACAAGTATTCGGCCTTCCTCAATTTTTTGATGTGTCCCTCTGTGACGGAGGAGACCATCCACTTGCCTCCCGCTCCGAACATGGCTGGAGAAGGTTGAGGTGGGGAGTGCGGACTTGGGCGCTGGAGCTCGAGTGCGCGAAAATGGTAGGCAAAGGAGGAAGAAGGCATAGGTGAAAAGGTGGATCCTTATCCCCTTATATGGGTGGACGCAACTACGTGTCCCCACCAGCCTGGTAAAACTCGCTTATCTCCAAGCGCCGTAATCAATGGCGCAGTTGGGTTACCCACGCCCGTATTGATGAGAATCCCGGAATAAGGGGACACGATCTCTGCTTCGACGAGACGTGCCAAGGAAACCGCCTCGCATGACACGCTGAGGTGGGACAATAAAATGATTCGAATAAAGGCCTGGCCATGGTGCGATGTCACACTACGGAATACGCCAGCAGATTAGATTTGTGTAAATATTATTCACTCTATGGCAATATGTGGAAACTTATTTTGCAGAGCCGGACACTATCTTTGTGTTCAAAATCTTCTATGAAGTACTTGGAGGAGGAACCCGCCTTGCAGTGCCGAAGACAATCTGCGCGCCGGACTCGTCGTCATTGAAGCCTGGTTCAGGGGCTACTAAGTGAGTCCTGGATTAGGGGGTGTTCGGATGGCCGGACTATACCTTCAGCCAGACTCCTGGACTATGAAGATACAAGATTGAAGACTTCGTCCTGTGTCCGGGAGGGACTTTCCTTGGCGTGGAAGACAAGCTTGGCGATACGGATATGTGGATCTCCTACCATTGTAACCGACTTTGTGTAACCCTAACCCTCTCCGGTGTCTATATAAACCGGAGGGTTTTAGTCCGTAGGACAACATACAGAACAACAATCATACCATAGGCTAGCTTTTAGGGTTTAGCCTCTCCGATCTCGTGGTAGATCTACTCTTGTACTACCCATATCATCAATATTAATCAAGCAGGACGTGGGGTTTTACCTCCATCAAGAGGGCCCAAACCTGGGTAAAACTTCATGTCCCTTGCCTCCTGTTACCATCCGGCCTAGACGCACAGTTCGGGACCCCCTACCTGAGATCCGCTAGTTTTGACACCGACAAACCCCTTCAAGCTAACCTAGCTGCAATGGCTCCACACCTAAGTCCTTCCGCTAGGAAATCTACCATTTTAAGTCCACGATAGTTGGCGCCCACCGTGGGACCAGCACACGGTGGTTTTGAGTTCTTGAAGGGCAACTTTGCAGGGATCAAGGGATACGCCGTGGGCCAGATGAGCAAGAGTTGTCGCGGCAAGCTGTACATCAACGATGCTGGTTGGGGCCCCGAGGCCAGCTGAATTGAGTAAGGGTACCGGGTACCCTTTGGTGGAATCCATGTCTTCGTCAGCAAGATCGGCGAGTCGGAGCCTGAGCCGGACACCTGCATCGACATCGTCGAGACGGCTCAGCACGCATGACCCGCCAAGGTTCAAGCCGCCGCGAAGCATGTCTTTGTTGGTTTCATCCATGGGGCGGATCTTGAGGAAGGATCTGTGTCCAGGGGAGAGATGGTAATCTGCTCTGATGGTGATTCTTCAACTGGTGAGACCAATTCAATGTATCAACTGCAGGACGGTAGGCTTGTGGGCTATTCCGATGGTGACAGTATTCTGGACCCCTCTGAGCCACCGAACAGGGTTGCGATCTTCATGGCCGGTACACAATCAGTGCTCGGTTCGACGACTGCTACGACTATGACCTCTAGTTCAACGGCTGGTGCTAGCGGCTTTGCGCGCCCGCTGGCTCAGGCGTTGACTGAGTTGTTGGATGCTTTGGCGACTTTAATGGGGCCAGAGGTAACCCCAGAGACTCAAGAACAGCACAAAGTGGATGTCGTGAAGCTGCGAGATGAGATATCTCAAGCCAAGGAAGAACTTGCTGAGAATGCTAGAATGGTGACAGAGGGAGCCGCCTTGGACACGCAATCACAAGGATTCAGGGCAGAGTCATTTCATCTCATCTTGGACCAGAATGCCTCAAACGCTATTATGAGGAGGAGGCACCAGACCCATCTACCCACAGAGTTTGAAGCTAGGAACCTTTTCAACACGCCTGGGGTAGGGACCAGTGACCCGCCCATGGTGAATCGGGCTAGTGAGACACTCGTGACCGTAGCGCCGGTTCAGCCATGTGATGTAGACCTGCCTCGTTTGAATTTGACTCCGCCTCAGCATGTCCCGATGCCGCCGGGTCATTATTCCAACCCCCTGAACAATATGATTGTTGCGGCTACGCGATTGGCAGCTCTCCCTGTGGAAGGTGAGTCTCCAGCTGCAATGGAGATACGGAGGACCGATGAGCTTCTTCAGACAGTGGTGGTTCAACAGGCGGCTTATGCGTATAGTCGTGAGCGGATTCATTCAACCCATCGTCCAAGCCGGAGTTACAGCATGCATATTGACTCGCTAGCAGTTTCAAGCAGTGAGCGGCACCATAACCACCCTCGTAGGCATGACTTGCCGCATGCTGGTAATGATGCTCATGCTTTGGTGGATCGGGAGAGAGTGCATTGCAAAGCCGATCTGGCGGCTCAGTTGGCGGCTCATCAACAATCTCTGGTTTACCCATCGGCGTCTGTGGAGGCAGGGTGACCTCTAGAACCCTTGGTGTGCCATGTTTAGTGTCGGCTCTTCGTAACGAGCGCTTTCCCAAGGATTTTAAGGGCCCCACAAGATGCCTAATTACACGGCGGATCAGCCCCTAGAGGCCTGATTGAGAGCTATGAGATGGCCATGGAGATGTTGGATGCCAGTGATGCCGCATGTGCTAAATACTTCACCATGATGTTGGATGGGCTGGCACGTACTTGGCTGAAGGGATTGCCCGCTAAATCCATCAGATGCATTTTATTCAAAATTTGAAAGACACATGCAAGCAGCCTATGTCGGTTCTTGATCTGGATTCTTGCATCCAGGGTGAGAGCGAGTCAACGACCAATTGGGTGCGCCGGATCTCGGCAGTTATCCACTCATCAAACAGTACCAATGCCGGTTTAGCCGTCCTGATGTTGGAAAAGAATTGTCGTTTCATTCCCCTTAAGCAGAAGCTGGGGTGTCTTAAGCGCAATTGCAATGATATGGGAGAGCTCATGGCGGCTCTCGTTAAGTATGCCGACTCTGATAGTACTACAGACCTTGAGTCTGATGAAGAGAAGGCTGGCAAGGGGAAGAAGAGCGGCAATACAAAGGGACATCAACATAATACGGTGGGTCAAGGTGGCAATGGTAAGTGCAAAGCCGATGTCGGTTTAGACTTTGTGGCTAACACCAATACACAGAATAATAATCAGTGTCGTAAGAGGAAGTCGTCAGTACCCCGGTTTGGCGGGCCAAAGTTCAACGTTGAGGCAATGATGAATCAGCCTTGCCCGAAGCACGGGACACAAGAAAAGTCGGCCAGCCATCTATGGAAGGATTGCTTCATCATGAAGGAGTACAGGAATTCCAGTTTTTTCAAGAATAATCATGGCCCGAATGGCGGTTCAAGATCCGGCTCCCATGGACCTGGCTTCGGGGGTGACGGCTCAAGCTCCAGTTTTCCGGGCCAAGGCAATCAAGGTGGTTTTAATCAACAATCTAATCAAGGAAATCAATAGCAGCAGTCTAGTTATCATAGCAATCCGAAGCAGCTGAATAGTGGTCAATATCATGTGTTCACCACGAGCTTGTGCAAACGAGATCATAAGATACATAAACGAGCAGTGAACATAGTTGAGCCGGCAGTCCCTCGCTACTTGCGATGGTCTGAACATCCTATTGCATGGAGCCATGAGGATCACCCGGCCTGGGTTGACAATCCGGGTCAGTTGGCTTTGGTGGCTGCCCCTCGGGTTAGAGGGTACAAGTTCACTAAAGTGCTCATGGATGGAGGCAGCGGCATCAATATCCTTTATTGCAATACTTTTTGCCGTATGAATTTGACTGACAAAGATCTTAAGCCATCTTCTAATGGGGTGGTGCCCGGTAAGTCGGCGTACCCAGTGGGTAAGATAGTTTTGGAAGTGGCCTTTGTAAATGATAATGATTTCAGAGCTGAAACATTAACTTTTGAAGTAGTCAAGATCAAGAGCCCTTATCATGCCCTTTTTGGATAGCCGGCTTATGTTAATTCATGGCACGGCCTTGTTGTGTTTATTTGCAGCTTAATATGCCGGGTCGTAAGGGCACTATCACAGTACACGGCAACAGGAAGATAGCTTTGGAGAGCGAAGAGGGAGATGTTGCTTATGTTGAGTCTGTTTGTGCAACAGAGGAGCTAAAGTTCTACAAAGACAATGTTGACCCGGCCGATATGACACCTTTGAAAAAGCCAACCACAGAGCATGACCCTTTGTTGAGGTTTAAGTCGGCTGATGACACTAAGTTATTTGACTTTGTTCTTGGCGACTCATCCAAGCAGTTCAGTATCAATGCTAATATGGATCCAAAATAGGAAAGCATGCTCATCGATTCATCCGTGAGAACTGGGACATCTTTGCATGTAAGTCTTCAGACATGCCAGGTGTACCGAGGGAACTTGCTGAGTACACTCTCAATGTTGATCCAAAGTTTAAACCGGTCAAGCAATTCCTTCGTCGTTTTAATGAAGAGAGGCGTAAGGCCATTGGTGAAGAAGTGGCCCGGCTCTTGGCGGCTGGGTTCATCATTGAAGTTTTCATCCTGGATGGTTGGCTAACCCGGTGTTGGTACTTAAGAAAAATGGCACCTGACGCATGTGCGTGGATTACACGGACCTTAATAAGGCATGTCCGGCTGATCCCTTTGCTCTCCCTCGTATTGATCAGATCATTGATGCTACAGCAGGTTGTGAGCGCTTGAGTTTTCTAGATGCTTATTCTAGGTATCGTCATATCAAAATGGCAGTTAAAGACCAGGAGAAGACAGCTTTCATCACTCCATGCTATGTGTCTATGCCTTTTGGGCTCAATAGTGCCCAGGCGACATATCAGTGGTGTGTTCAAAATTGCCTTCATGACCAGATTGGACGCAATGTTCATGCTTATATGGATGATATTGTTGTGAAATCCAGGAAGAAGGAGACCTTGATAGATGATTTGAAAGAGACCTTTGACAAACGCCGGGTCTACAAGATGATGCTTAACCCGGCCAAGTGTGTCTTTGGGGTGCCAGCGGGCAAGCTCTTGGGTTTTTTGGTTTCTGAAAGAGGCATTGAAGCTAATCCGGAGAAAATCAAGGCTATCACTTCTTTGGCTAAACCGGCGTGTATTAATGGCATCCAACGTCGGGCGGGTCATATTGCGGCCTTAAGCCGGTTTATAAGTTGTTTGGGCGAAAAGGCTATCCCTCTATATCAGATGATGAAGAAAACAGATCACTTTTTCTGGAGTGATGCTGCCAATCTGGTGTTTGAGGTGTTGAAAAAGCAGTTGGCTGAGCCGTCGATCCTTGCAGCTCCTATTGATAAGGAGCCCTTGTTGTTATATGCCGCTTCTAATACCAGAGCAGTCAGTGTAGCGGTTGTTGTGGAAAGCAAATAATCAGGCAAGGAACATCTGGTTCAGTGGCCAGTTTATTATGTCAGTGAGGTACTCATTGAATCTAAATAGAGATACCCACATTGGCAGAAGCTGGTTTATGGCATGTTCATGGCTATTCGTAAGTTGAAACAATATTTCCTTGGTCATCCCATCAATGTGGTTAGTTCTGCTCCTTTAGGGGATATTATTCAAAACAGAGAAGCCATGGGCCGGGTGGCCAAGTGGGCCATTGAGCTTGGACCCCATGGTTTGAAGTATATGCCTCAAACAGCTATCAAGTCTCAAGCACTTATGGATTTCATCAATGGCTGGACAGAGTTGCAGGCCTGAGGAGAAGCCGGATAGCACATATTGAACTATTCACTTTGATGGATCGAGGCAGTTGGAAGGCTCAGGGGCTGGAGTTATTCTGACTTTCCCACAAGGTGATAAATTTTGTTATGTCTTAAGGTTGATGTTCCCTTGTACTAATAATGCAGCTGAGTATGAAGCCTTGCTACATGGTCTTCGGATGGCTAAAGTGATGAATCTAAGCCAGGTGAGGTGTTTTGGCGACTCAGATTTGGTGGCCCGGCAAGTTTCAGGAACTTGGGATTCCAAAGATCCACTCATGGCGGCTTATCACCGAGAGGTTGATGTTATTGCTGGTCATTTCAAAGGTTATCAAGTGGAACATGTTGATCACGGGAAAAATGAGGCGGCTGATGCTTTAAGCCGGCTAGGATCCTAGCGTAAGCCGGTACCACCTAATGTTTTCCTTGATATTTTGCATAATCCTTCAATTAAATTGCCTACGAAGGAAGATCTTGTTGTTCCTGACCCGGAGGCACAGTTGGTGGTGGATCTTCATGCTATTCCTGATTGGACAGTTCCATATTTGGCTTATATGACCCGGGGTGAGTTACCTGAAGATGAAACTTTGGCTAGGCAGATAACCCGGCGGTCTAAGTCAATGACTATTGTCAATGGAGAGTTGCACCGATGCAGTGTCACAGGGGCGTTTCAACATTGTGTTTCTCCTGAGGAGGGCTGTGAGATTCTATGAGATCTTCATGAAGGGGATTGTGGCCATCATGTCAGCTCTAAATCTCTCGTGGCTAAGGCTTTTCATCATGGGTTCTATTGGCTGACGACTCATGCTGATGCAGAGGATTTGGTTAGCAAATGTGATGGTTGTTAGAAATTTTCAAGACGAGCCCATGTGCTGGGTCAAGAATTGAGGATGATTCCAATTACTTGGCCGTTTGCAGTCTGGGGGCTGGATATGGTTGGACCATTTAAAAGATCCAAGGATAAAAGAGTCACCTCTTGGTGGCGGTTGACAAGTTTACAAAGTGGGTTGAGGCAAAGCCGGTCAGCAAGTGTGACTCGGCAACGACTGTTCAATTCATCAAAAAGGTGATTTCCCGTTTTGGATACCCTCACAGCATCATCAGTGATAATGGCACTAATCTGTCTGAAGGTGCTATGAAAGAATTTTGTCAATGTGAACATATTCGTCTTAATGTTTCATCTGTGGCCCACCCCCAGTCCAATGGTCAAGCTGAGAGAGCCAATCAAGAAATCTTGAGAGGCATAAAGCCCCGGCTTATGGTCCCTTTGTAGAGGATGCTCGGCTATTGGGTGGAGGAGTTTCCTTCAGTACTATGGAGTATCAATACTACCCCCAACAGATCTATGGGTAACATGCCTTCCTTCATGGTTTACGGAGCAGAGGCGATTCTCCCTAGTGACATCCGTCACGACTCGCCCTGTGTGGCGGCTTATGTTGAAGCTGATAATGAAAAAACACGTCAGGATGCTCTTGACCTTCTGGATGAAGAGCGTGACCTTGCGGCGGCTCATTCAGCGATTTACCAGCAAGATATGCGTCGTTATCATAGCTGCCAGGTTAAAACCCGGACCTTTCAAGAAGGTGATTTGGTGCTCCGGCTCATCCAGGATCAAACAGACATGCACAAGTTATCCCCACCTTGGGAAGGGCCCTTTGTGGTCAGCAAAAATCTGAACAATGGGTCATACTACCTTATCGATGTTCGAGACCACAAGGACTCACGCACGTCGGAGGAGGAGACCCACCCACCGTGGAATATTGCTCATCTTCGGCCTTATTACACCTGAGCCACCGGCTCTTGTGATGTACATACTTCTATCAATGTATATATTATGATTAGTATAATAAAGCCGGCATCCCTGATAATTCAGGGTCTCTGTCGTTTCATTTCTGAGAATCTGAGTCTGTATTGTCAATTCATAAGATCACTTGGGGGCTTCCTGCTCATTGAACATAGCTATGACTACCCTCTTGATCCAGCTTGTACGCCTTGATTACAAATTACTTGGGGGCTTCCTGCTCATTGATCATAGCTATGACTACCCTTTGATCCGGCTTATATGCCTTGTTGAAATGACTTGGGGGTTTTCTGCCTAAGTTAAACGGTTACCAAAGAGAACTTGCTACACTGTGTAGTTGAAACATAGGCAACCTGCCTTGATGGCATGTTAATAGATCACTTGGGGGCTTCCTGTTTAATGAACATAGCTACATGTTTACCCTTTTGATCGGCTTGGACGCCAGGTGTATTCACCAAAACTCCAGGTTATCCTGCCTTTATAAGTCTGCCACTCCGACCAGGTAATCTTGGAATGACTCACCGTACTCTTGACAGTCAATCTTACAAAGACCCAGAACTTGTCAAAGTTAAAACGGTGATTGGTCATGTGAGGCTAGGCTTACATGTTTGAATTAAGGATTAACTCAGTGGTTGTGCGGCCCTTGAATAGCACTTGATATTGAGGCTTGGCAACCTATGAAGGCCTTGTTTTTATGATTTGTATTTGCTTTGAACATTTTTGGATTCATCTTTGTACCATATTGATATATGGTTTAAAATTGACTCGGGCCATGTTGCCTTGATCCTTATAATTCATATTTGAATCTATCCAGAGTTTTGATAACCCGGCCTGGCTTTGGATGATAAGTCACCAGTGTGCTTTGATTATGTGCTTGGAGTTCTGCACTCGAGTCTTTGGGATGTTACCCTTGCTGCATATGGCGTTGTAAGCTAGCACTATGAATAAATTGCACAGGGTGTTGCGCTCTAAGTCTTGGGGCTATTACCCTCACTGCATATGGCGTGGTAAGCCGGCAGTATGAACAAATATCATAGGTATGTTATTTACTTGTTATGAATATATGAGGTTTTGATAAACTCGCCCTGGTTATGGACTATACAGTCACCAGTGGATTTTGTATGGGGCATTATGACCCGCCCCGGGGTAAACCACCAGGGCACAAGTTATCTGCTTGTGTGTAGGGAATATGATAAGTATGATCTGCATGATTGATGATATCATAAGCATAAGCGCTAGATCTTCAACATCAGATCAGCAGTTCAAAAGTGTTATGCAAATAAACATGCACGATGGCATGGCAGATCATGGTTTTTCATCTAACCTATTACATGGCTCCCCAAGCCCAAATGTCAAGTGTTTTTTCAAAAGCACAATATGATGATGCAGATTAAAGAACCGCCCCATTGATCAAGTCTCCTTTTCTTGGCGGGTTGAGGCTTCCGGTTCATCCTGTGCTGGTTCTTCTTCTTCCTCCATCGTCTGGAAGTTGGGTGATGACCAATCGATGCCAGTTAAGGCTTGAAACCCAGCTTCGTCATCGATAAATTCAGACGGATTAATTTCAGGAGCAAAAGCATGCTTACGGATTGGAGGGATACGATCCACAACATCGTAAGCTGGCGTCTTCATCTTGGAATTATCTGCTGCGTAAGCCGCTTGATATCTTGAAAGGTTAGTTTCTTCTGCAAGTTTACTCGCTAGTGGACACATCTCTTTAATGTAAGCAGCAAAATCCTTTTGATCAGAAGGATACCCGTCCTCTTTGAAACTGTGGCAGCCAGTGGCCGGCTCGGCTGGGTCTAATTCTGTCTACCATATCTTCGCCCGGCTCAAGGCAGTTATAGCACCGGCTTTAGTAGATGACCGCTTTATTTCTTCAATCTTTGTGGGCAAGACAGAGAGCTTGGTTAACACACCCCTGATAAGAGATGGTGCTTGCTTGGTGTGTGAGATGGTGGCTATTGAGCGTTGAGAACTTATATATAATTGCTCTACCAGTGTATAAACCGCATTTAACTTTACCAGCCTATCTTGACCAAGATTGGTACTCCTGGGGCCTGTTCAACAAAACATGCAGTTAAGTCGCCAGGCAGGTTAAGAAGTTAAGCATTGGAAAAGATCACAATATCTAGTATTACTTACCAAAGATAATAACAATCATCTGGGTAATTTGGCATTTTAAACCGGTGAGCTCTGCGGCGACCTCTTGTAAAGAAGCTTCAGCATTTTTTGCTCTTTGCACCAAGGCAGTTTTTTCTTCAGCCCAGGTGGTTCTCTCTGCATCAAACCCAGTTTTAAGATTTTTCGTCTCATCCAAGCTAAATTTGAACTTGGAGTCAGCTTTTCGGGTCTCTGACTCTTGCAATTCGAGTCTGTTCTTCAATTCAGCCAATTGAGATTGAAATTGAGTGGAGGCATCCTGTAAAGCAAGAGGTTGGATAAGGATCGATAGCTATTCATAGTACAATATAGAAAAAGTCCCAAGCCCTTTGCAAACAATAGCACTTGGCACTTGGGGGCTAATGGGTGCAGAAGTTCTTTTATAGATCAGACAAATCCGGTTCATCTTTTTTCAAAGATTACCCGGCCTGTGAGGGCTATGAGATGAGATTTTATTTGGAGCATAATTTAACTGATCCTGCTCAACTTTTTTCAAGGTAAGATGGTTCATGGGGCTATGGCTCAAAGTTAGTATTATGATATAATGATTGAATTCTTTGCCATATTCACTAAAATCTTTCCTATGACTAAGACTTGAGGGCTGAAGGAATATATCTTAAATAGACAAAGCAGAAGTTTTGTACCTCATATTTCTGGTGCATTTGCTTGACCATGTCAATCTCAAGATCACGGCTAGTGTGTACTTGACTGAGGTAGCCAGAGAGTATTTCACTGATGCCTAGATGAGAGTAATTGGCCATATCAAACTTGACCTTGCGCTTCTCAATCAGTTCTTCCTTGGCAGAGTGTTTGGCCAGGATGGTGGGGTTCCTCGGCTCTTGAAAGCCAGTGCCGGTGACCAGAACATCTTTAGTATTTTGTTCAGAAGGCTTGGTTGGGCTTGGCTGCTTAGAACCCACAGGGTTAATATTTACATGGCCAGTGAAGGTGCCAGGGTTCTCTGGTGGCGGGTCATCAGCAAATTCCTCCGGGTGTTGCATGGAGGCCTTAGACACTGGTGCTTGCTTTTCCGGCTCATGAACTTTTGGGTATCTTCGGCCGGTTTATTTATGTTTGCCTTTTACTAGGCTTTGCTATCCTGCTACAACAAAAGGTTGGAGAGGTCAGCATATGTTTACGAATATTGAAATAACAAAGTCAAAGGTCATTACCTAGGGGCAGTCTTGAAAGCTGGCAGTTGGGTCTGAGATGAGTCGCCAGAAGAGGAACGAGCTGTTCCCTGGTAGTTCGAATCAGAAGGGGTAAGTGGTTGGCGAATGAGACCCGCCTTTGGATAAAAGGAGTTTGAGTTCTGAGGCACCTCTTTTCAGCACTTGCGTGGGACTGGTGTGTTTGGTAACCCGGAGGATAGCTCTCCGCCTCCGCTAGTCCGAGTTAGGAGCTGGTTCTCATGTTGTTGTTGCTTCAAAATAAAGTTGGGATCCAAGTAAGCTAAGGGGTGAGAAAACCTTACTTTTCGGGTTACTTGTCGAATTTTCTGTCTTGGCAAAGGCTCCGAGTCGGAGGAAATAATAGTTACCTCTTCATCACCTACCTAGCTGGTCTCTGCGTCATCCTGATAGCAATCAGTGTCAATAAGATGATTGAAAAAAGAGCCAAGAGAATCAAGCTCTATCTCCGACTCGTCATCATCATCATTCAAAGTGAACGTCTCTGAGGGGGTTGATTTCTTCTTGTTCTTCTTGGAGGCCTTGGTCTTAGTTCTTGGCTTCTTGGCTGTTTTTTCCTTTTCGTCGTACTTCTTGTTCCAAAAAGCATATCCAGCCTGCATAAATCGCAAGAACATAAGGGATGTGCAGATTATGTAAACAATGAGCAAAGCTAGAGTAAAATGGAGAGCTTACGTCTGGTGGCGGGTTAAGCTTGCAAAAGGGGTTCAGCCCCACCTTGCTGCAGCTCTCCAAGCTTTCCCCCAGAAGGGTCTTGGTCATGTCATTAATCACTTTATCAGACAAACATATCTGGCAGTGGCGATGCGGCACTAAAAAAATACACTTCCGTGATGATACGTGTTTGTCACAGTAGGTCTCTTTTTTTGTCATGCATGTACATCCATGAAAAATTTATGACAGAATCAAGATAGTCATACCTGTGATGTCGTAGAAGTGTTCCATGACATTACCAAAATTATCATCACGGAAGTGTCCACTTCCATGCCGATAAATCATGCGTCACAGAAGTGCTTTCGTCAAGGGTGACCGACACATGGCATCCACCGTAACGGAACGCCGTTAAGCTATCAGGTCGTGTTTTAGATCCAATAACCTGTTAACAGCCCCGACCAATGGGAAATTTCCACGTGTAAAATTCGTATTGGCCGGACGAAACACGTGTCAGCTCGTCAGTGGGTCAGATAGGCGCCTATGATACGTCAACACGTGGCACGACCCAACATAGGCCCATTCTTGTGAAAAGGCTGGCCCGTTTGACTTGGTCAAAAGGTGGCGGGCCGGCCCATGGAAAGCCTGTTAACGGCCTGTTCGCATATAGCCCATTTACAGTCCGCTAACCCAAGGCCCGTTACGCCCTATCCGAATTAGGCCCAGTAGCGTCATCTGGGCCATCCAATATGATTCCAGCCTGTTTTCACTTCTGGCCCATGTATGGCCCATCACGTCTTTCGGCCCATATGAGGCCCTATGTAACTCTTGGCCTATTAACGGCCCATGGTGAAACTGGCCCGTAATGAACAGTGTATCACTTTATACCCATTAACGGCCTGTTATTTCGTTGGGCCGTTTCCAGCCCTTGTTATCTTTCGGCCTTCTCAGAATCCATTTATTCTTGGGCTCATTTCCAGCATTCGTTTACTTACGGCCCATTACTGTCATTTTCTGCTTGTGGGCCAAATTCAGCCCGTGGTTACAGTCGGCCCATTTGTTGTCCGTTAATATGTTGGGCCGTTTTCATAGCGTCATCAAATATAGCCTATTAACGATGGCCCGTTACGGTCGGCCCATGAACGGACGATTCCAACTCTAGCCCTTTTACGGCCATAATGCGGCATGTTATTGGCCCATGTTTGGCCAATCGATCATACGGCCCGTATAAGGCCCATTGATGATACGGCCCGTAGAAGGCCCATTGTTTCTACGGCCCGTAGAAGGCCTACTGTTTCTACGGCCCGTAGAAGGCCCACTATTTCTACGGCCCGTAGGAGGCCCAGTGTCACTACAGTAAATATTAGCCCATGGTTATTGTGGCCTAGTTTTAAAAAATAGGTTATTGCAGCCACTAGTTAACCGCGGAAAAAGAACTGCAATGACTACAAGCAAACAAATAAACAAGAAAACAAGGACATAAATAAGGAAGCAACTAACGCTAGGCTATCACGGCTATTACACATATTACATCCACTGGGCATCAAAGTTCGCCACTAGTGCAAATATAGGGAACAAAGCAGCATATCATATACACTGGCCATCAAAATTGGCCACCAGTGCAAATGAATGCGGCAGCAAAACAAGAGCATAACTGAAACAACTTCAGAAGAGCTCAAGAAACGTTATCCTGGGTATCCACCATGTTGGCAATAAGCTTAGCAAGCTGATTAGCTTTGTCCTTTTTGGCGCTAAAATCCTCCAACGCTTGTTGTTGCACCAGAAAGTATGCATCTGAATTCTCCAGGGACTTCCGCAGTCCTTCCGCTTCTTGTCGCAGCACAGCTGAACGATGTCTTTCAGCTTGTAGTTGAGACTCAAGAAACCGAACTGATTCAGACAGTGAGTTTGAATAGCTTGTGAAAGCGGTAGTGGCCAGTAACTCCAACACTAAACCAATACAGGATGTGTCACTATCCTGAACCTTATCTGCATTACTTCCTTTACCGTTGCTTAATAAGGCACTCTTCCCCAATATTCTGTCAGCATTCTAAAAGAAGAAACAAGCAGACACATAGCAAGTTTAGCATGTACTAGTATATGAAACTCATTTCGGTGAACCAGTTCATTAGTAAGGTGGACAGGATTAAACTACCAAGTCTTCTATTGCCAAGTACTAGTACATAATAAAAGCATCAAACAGACATATATCTATGTCCTATGGTAGCAATGGAATCTTAAATTAGAACGGTTGTTCTTCAGGTTTAGGCACTTGTTCTACATGAACAGAGTACGGTAAGACGCAAGAATATAATACCTAAAAATAGAAAATGAGCTCATAGACCTTACCACATTCTTGGTTTGGGACCGGTACAGAACAAGGCGTTCCCAGTCATCGTCCAGTAAATGTGTCTCAGGAGAACGTAAGGGAATTTGATGAGTTTCTTTGCCGGTGAAGTACGTTTTCTTCAGGTAATTCCGATACTACCACCAAGCATTCTTGAAGATAGAAGAGGTATTAGCACAGGTTACCTCATCCTGAGTTTCCAAATCGGTCCTTCTCTATAGAGAAAAATGGGAAAATTTGATGTATTATAACCATCATGGAGGTAGGATGTATGGGACGAAGCAAAGTAATTGGCATGAATAACATTACTTACACATAACTGCTGGACAAACACCTACAACTGGCATTTTCCTTCATCTTCAGTATAATATTTCCAAGATGGGAAGATACGCACATACGATTTAACAATATCAAATGCGATAGATGCTAAACTATGACTAGCTGGTTGTGCTTCCTCCACAGGAATAGGCGTACTAACTGGTGGAGTTGGGGTTCGCCATGATAGTACTGGTCCTTTGGGCACTAGAGCTGCCTTACTAACTACTCTTGTTTGGGAGCTCTGTGGTGGAGATGGTGCTGTGTCAACAGGAACTCGGTTAGTATCGGCTGGGGTTGGGGTTAGATTGGGTGAAGCTGGTTCTCTGTCCATCATAGTACGAGGTACAGTCTGCGAGAGTTTGGGTTATGTGTGGTAGGGCTGGTTCTTGTGCATGTACAACCGGGGTGCTATCTCCACCAAGAGGTAGCACTATTTTATTTGAAGACCGTGTTTTTAATCTGCTAGATACTGGCATCACCCGCTCCAATTCAAATGGCTGATAAACAGGAAACATAGTTGAATGTACAGACATTGTATGAGAGACAGATGCAATAGATAGTGTGGAAAAAAGAGGGCATGAAATAGTTGACATGTATATTGTTTAACTAAAACGGATAGCATGACATAATTTCACATATATGATGTATATCTAAACTGGATAGCATAGCATAACATAATTCAAAGATATGATGAATAACTAAACAGGATCACATGACATAATTCACCTACATGTTATCTAAGTAATCAGGATCGCGTCATTTAATTCACATGTGTGATTTATATGCTAAACAGAGGGCATTTGATATGATGTCTGAACTAAGAACATGGTGTTGAATATTGTGTATATGATGTCTAAACTATGCAATGTAAGGCGCTGTATGCATGATATGAGCAGTATAACCATGCCAAGTTAGAGCATACACCTCAGTGGGGGAATAGGACTAGTCATCTGTCTCTGAATCCATCTCTGAGGAACTATTGGCACCCAACAAGAGATCTGCTTCGACAGGTAGCATTGTCTGCTCTCAAGGCCTTGTTTTCACTCTAGATTTTTCCATCTCCCACCCAAATGGCTGATTCACAGGAAGAGTAGTTTAATGTACAAACATTGTCGACAAATGGAAATGTAATGAAGAAAAGGATGGGCAAGATATCATTCAAATATATGATGCCTGGTTAAACAGGATGGTATTGCACATTTCACATATATTATGGCTGGCTAAAAGACATGAGACTGCATAATTCCCATATATGATATAGAAACTAAACAGGTGGCATTACAGAACATGTCTAAACTAAGCAGGTGACATATATGATGTCAAAAGTAGGCACTGCAAGGCAACATATGCATGATATGACTAACATCATCATGCCAAGGTAGAGCAAACACCTTGGGGGTAAATAGGAGTGGTCAGAGGTGTCCGAATCCGCCTCAGAACAGATATATCCCTCTGGATTACAATCTGGAGAGGGGTGGGGAGGGTTTTCCATTGAACCCACCATGGAGCGATGTCTGCATGACATTGTATTGCCGCGCAAAACTCTTCTCTTTTTCTCTACATGTTCAGCATGACTGTGTACAATATCTGACATGCATACGAAAAAAATATGGTGAGATTATGTAAGGAGAGCATGCAGAAATTTAGAGTGATGGTAACAACTAGTGGATCGATGTTTTTCCATTCAACCAAAATAGCCCTAATGGATCGACGTGAACGTATAGTAATAAGTGATGCAACAAGTGTACAACCTCTTTGCCGTAGCCGTGTCGACCTCAACATCATTGGGTTGGTCGCTGAAGCAGTTGAGGCAGAGGTAGCTGTCGGAGGTGTGGAGGAAGATCTGAGGAATCTGTAGATGGCGTCCAGGGCACCGCTCTGTTGTGATGGATCGTTCTATCGTTGGAGCAGCTCCGGTGAGCCGTAAGACGTCGAGGCTGAAGCAGCACAAGACAAACATCGTCAATCTCAAGTGGGATTCTAATAGCATCTCCAATAGATGATGTAAAATGGATGTAAAATTAACATCACCAAAAACCACCTGACTACAACAGATGAGGTAAAAACTGTTGACTCTGAACTTAACCGTCGAAACTGAAATTTACCGTGGAATCTGAATGCTACTGTCGAAACTGAACGCAATGGTAGCAGAGAGGCACTTGACATGTAGTTTAGGGAGGGCATGTAGTTCATCTTCAACCTGCACCCCCCTGAGCCGCCAGCCACCACCGGCCGAACCGCCGGCCCCAGCGCCGCCTCGCCACCCCGAAACAACTCGCCACCGTCGCCCGGCCAGCCCTCTAGCCGCCCTCCCCCACCCTGAACCCTAAGATAGATAGTGGGGTACCTCTCCGGCGAGCCCCCGTCCCCGCTGCGGGTGGTTCTTCCTTAACTCCGGCGAGCCCCCCCCCCCCCAACCCCTGAAAATCGACTGACCCAAAAGTCGATTCACTCGACTAAAGTGTGGCTTAATCGGAGCAGAGCGGCAGCACGAGCGAGGGGGAGAGCTGCAGCAGCAGCTGGGCGAGCGAGCGATCGAGCGAGAGCCGGAGCAGTAGCAGCAGATCTGGCTGGTATGGCCGCCACCGCCGAAGGGGCCTCGCACTGGGGGAGAGCCGCCGTGGAGATGTCGCTCGCGGCGCCGGCTTCAAGGTAGCCGCTCCATGGGGGTGCGGGATGGAGCACCGTCGGTGCCGGGAGGTCGAGTTAAGGAGAAGGTGCGATGCGATGAGTGTACAACCTCTTTGGTGGCACTGAGTAGGCCTCGGCTTCGTCCGAGGAGTCGGTGAGGATGATGCGGTTCCGGTGGAGCAGGTTAAGGCGGCGCTGTGGGGATGGAGCAGCTGCGATAGACGAGTCGATCATCGGAGCAGCTCCTTGGAGGTGGAGGATGGGGCGGCTGAACCGGTGGGACGGCGAGATGGACGACAGATCCTCATCCGGGGAGGTGGACGAGGGACGTCGAGCTGTTGTGGTGGATGACGTCATCGAGGAAGAGGCCCCGGCTGGGTAGCGGTGACGTGGCGGACGGAGGAGGGTGGGGTTTCGTGGCTGGAGCGGAGAGGTTATGGCGGCCTGGGATTTCGAATGGCGAAAAGGGGGCGATGGGAGGGGGTGAAGCATGACTTAGGAACACGCTTGTCCAAAATGTAGGGTGTGTTACAAAAGTACCCCCCACCGATTTGAACTAGCGGCCCTTTCTGCTCAGGGTTAGAAGGGGGATCTCGCGTGTCGGGATTTGGCAGCTGGAGGGAGTTTTCACGCGCGTTGTAATTTCGGGATAGCAAGGCGCGGGTTGTGAAGGCGCCAGTTTTGGGAGCACGATATCTGAATTTTCGGGATATAACAAGACGCGGGTTGAATTTTAGGGACAAGCCTAACGTGTAGTAATATTATACTTGTACGTACCAAATCAATTTGCACTTCCCTCAACCAAAAAGAAAACAAAAAAATAAAACTATTCACACCACACAAAGAGAGAGTCTTGCCCCGTTTTACTATACAAATGCTATTCAAAGCTACTCCCTCCTTCCATCTATATAGGGCCTAATGCGTTTTTCGATGCTAACTTTGACCAAATATTAGAGCAATGATATATGACATGCAACTTACACAAAGCACACCGTTAAATTCGTCTGTGAAAGGTTCTTTCAATGATATAATTTTCACGTTGTGCATGTCAAGTACTATTAATCTTGTCAATAGTCAAAGGCGGTCTTAAAAATCTCATTACGCCCTATATAGATGGAAGGAGGGAGTATGAATCCATGTTATGTCCGATTAAATTTTTTCACTTGCTATATAATGCATGTAACCTACTCATACCAACATTTTAGTGCATTCAAAATGTCTATACTACCTCTGCAATTCGAACTAAATTTGAATTCGTTTCTCTATTTCAATAAGAATCTACAATCATGATTGTTGCCAACTTCAACCATCATAGTTTCCTTGCTATCCGCCAGATATAAATCAGACGGCCTATAATGCAGGATGGCAGGCACACCATCATCAACAACTCCGTTTTTTTATAAGAGTAGAGATAAAATATATTAAATGTAGTATACCATGTTCATAACCACACAATGTGTATCACCGTTATATATATTCACACATCCGTCGGTTTGAAACACTATGATAAATTCTTCAAATATCCGAATTCGCTTTTTATAATGAAGTATATATGATCTCTATTCGTCTTTTACACCCACACAACCCTCTTATCTTTGTAGCTAGCGCTAACTTTCTCTTGTGCATGCACACGCCCGCATCCCTCTCACCCTCCCTCAGCATTCTCTAGCTCCATCGCGCAAATTCGTCTTTTCACTTTAGGTCGTTCACCCACGGTGTGTGTAGGCCCCCCAGCTCCTTCTTTACGGCACACATCGGTCGATATGCCTCTCTAGCTAGGTGTGCCTAGCACAAACACAAGCTTCCCCTCTTCTCTTGTCACAGTCCATGCCTCACTCCCACCACTCTTTTCATCGTTCTCGTACTTGCACACTCCTCCCCCTTGATATAGTATGCCTCTCGTACCACCTCCTACATGCATCCCTCTCTCTCTATCCTTCTCCTCGTGCCTCATTTGCTTCTAACACACACATGCATGTATACCGATCGATCTCCCAACATATACCTAGATCGACTTTAACTACCCCCCCCCCCCCATCGACCGACGTACCTCACAAGTTATGTCTCTCCTTTCTCTTACAAAGGGCGATTGATCTTCCTATGTAGTTACGTCTGCTTACCACAGCCACATCGTCCCCCCTCATCATTCGTGCATGCCTCCTGACCTGTCTCTCACACGCACATGCACAGACAACAAGCAACCATCTCCTCTCTTATTGATATTGCGGGCGTGCCCTACGTTTGTCTAGCAAGCCTATCCCACCATTTGTTAGAAGCAACTCCACTACCACCCCCTCCAACACTCTAGCTCTGTCTCTCTCCCAACCTTATTCATCTCCTGCACATATGCATGAATGCCGATCGATCTCCCTTAATACATGAGGCAGATCGATCTCCTTAATACATGAGGTAGGCCTCTCTCCTCCTCCACACATATACCAGCCATTGTACCTCTATAGTTAATTGGGCCTACCTCTTCCCCCACCACACACCGATAGTCGAGCGTTGTAGGTAGGTATCCATGCCACGGAGACAAACTGCACATGTCCCATCTCACGTTCCATTAGGCCAACCACTCTATATCTTTGACGTGGGCACACACAAATTTGATGGCACTCTTTATCGATCGCGCGCGCGCACACACACATCATCCCTCTCTTCGATTCTATGGACACCTCAAGCCCATGATACCTCCACTCTCTTCTCGTGGATCGCCCCCTCTATATATATGTTATATCCAGGACTCTATTTCACACACATTGCATATGTTAAATTTTTTGATTGACCCCCCACCCCAAAAAAACTCTCAAGAACCCACACACTATATCTCTCTAGGTTTGTATCTCTATCACACAACCCCACGTAGATGGTGTACGTATACAAGAAGAGAATAGGTGCACCGTGCACGTACTCACGCTTCGTGCCCAGCCACACCCGCATAGGTACACGGTGGAGCTCATTTCTTTACGAAATGGCAGCCCATGTGCTAATTTGAACGCATGTAGCGGTTGTTTACCTAGGGAGGTCGTGTACCACGCGTGCACGAAACAAAGTTCGACTTGACGTGTTGCCGTGTTATTTTTAAATAAAGTTATGGCACTCAATGGCACGTACACGGAATATAAAACGATTTTTATGGAGGAAAAGGTAGTCCACTCTTCAGAGTATCTCACACAAGGCTCCGGTGGCCTCTCTCTCACCGTTGGTCACTGATCCGGCCGCATCCCGTCCGCCGGGGGAAAGGGAGTGCGGTGGCCTCTCTTTCTCTCTCACCGTTGGTCACTGATCCGGCCGCATCCCGTCCGCCGGGGGAAAGGCAGTGTGGTGGCCTCTCTCTCTCTCTCACTGTTGGTCACTGATCCGGCCGGATCCCATCCGTCGGGGGAAAGGGAGGAAGTGCATCGTTTCTCCGTTCAACGGCGCCGAGGCAGCATGTCCCAATCTGTGGTACACGATGTTCTCTCTGACCAAGCTCCAGCGCGGCAGGGCCTACGCCACCTGCTCGCAGATTCGGCCCACCGCCGCTCACCTAGTTACATCCCGACGACCTCCAGGTATCCCCTCCGACCTTGCTCCACTGCCCGTTTTCCCACGTCGCTACATGTGGATCTTCCATAGTTCTTTGCCCAAAACGTAGCTCGTCCGGCGTACTTTCCATATTGCATTCTCGTCCTCACACCGTTTTAGACAAACACAACCATGTTGTTATCTTCCCTTAGGACAAGGAATATGCTTCTTTTTTGTCGTTGCATGTGTCATCAACTGTTATTGGCCAGTAATTGTTTCCTTTCTACCTCTTTTTTGCAAATAGGGCTATCCATTTCATGTCGTTGCTATTGCGACATTTTGGTGAACTGCACAAATCACTTTTTTCTTAAGAGTGTTTTGTGCAGTTGTACTAAAATGTCACACGGGCAACGTCTCTACATTTTAGTGCGACTGCTCAAAGGGAGATTGGTTTTCCTCTATCCTCCTCATCCAACTCCGAGCCTAATCTTCTCCAACTAGTTAGTCTTAAGAGAGACTGCAAAGGTGACCGGCTTCTATTTGTGTGTTTATTGTTTCATCAGCAGTCCTCTATTATCGTAATCACACTTGATATCTTTGGAACATGGACGCTCAGCTCTATTTTAGTGGAATTGCACAAAATGATCGGAATGTTGCATGCTCCAGACAGCTACTTTTTTCCCAACATGCCTTGTTGATTTAGACAGAGCTGGGGGACGTTGCTGCCAATGAAAGCATGGATCAATTTTAATTTAACACCTTCTCACAACTTTGTCTTCAGTTGTGATGTAATTATTAGCTCTGATCTGCTAATAATTGACATGCATTAGCAAGGAAGTTAGTTTTTTATTGTTTCCGAAAGAGCATCGATGGCAGGACACGCGAAACAAAAGCTGAAAGCTCACACCATTGTACAATTTCATGTCACTGGAAAATTATTTGTATAGTACGTCCATTATGTAAACAAATGATGGAAGCTTGATAGCATTGCCAGAAGCCTCTTCATCAAAGGGGTCCATGTGCCATGCACAACATTATACTCCTTCGTTCCTAAATATTTGTCTTTTTACAAATTTCAAACAGGCATATTTTAGAGTGTAGATTCACTCATTTTGCTTCGTATGTGTACTCCCTCCGTTCCTAAATATTCTATTCGTCTTAACAGAGATTTCAACAAGTGACTACATACGGAGCAAAATGAGTGAATCTACACTCTAAAATATGTCTATATACATCCGTATGTGCCAGCCCATTTGAAATCTCTAAAAAGACAAATATTTGAGTAGTCACTCGTTGAAATCTCTAGAAAGACAAATACTCCAGAGTATATTTAAGAACTGAGGGGGTAGTGCACAACCGCATGGGAGACTCAGCCTGGTCGTTGCGCCGCATTAATAGTGAGTAATGAGCAGTCAAATCATAAGCCCCACCTTTCCCACTATAAGTTGCTCTGAAGAAGAAACCATCAATACGCTCTTCTTTGAATCCGCTCATACTACTCCATCCGTCACTGTTTATACAGCGCTTCAGAAAAAAGAAAAAAATCTGTGGGACCAAGGCGACTAGCGATCGGCCTAAAAAATAACATTGGTAGTTATAGCACGGCGTCTATTACTGGAGGGAATAATGCATACACACATGCATGCAGTGCTTCCACCCCCGGTACACACATGCATGCTCTCCGTAGTAGTACAGTACATGCAGAGAAAATTGTGGACTTGATTGCGGTTACCACGCCCTAATTAATTGAGCATTAAACCAAACGCGTCTAAAGTCTCTCTGGTGGTGGAAATGCATTAAGAGAAATGCAGCATAATGAAGCGCGCCCTGTAAACTGTGACGGAGGGTGGAGTAGTATGAAGGTGCAAAACCAAGTACGCGTACTACTGCGCTTGGCTCTTCGCCCCTTCATGAAGTCGAACAATGATGGTACTCCGCATGTTGGGTACTACAGTGTAGGACTTTGCCTCTGACAATCTGACACCGAATGGACTGATGCATGTCCACCAAGGGTAGGTTGCATTAGTCAAAAGGTGTAAGCGAGCTTCACCTTGTCTTGCAAGCTTCTCCTCGTTCTGCGAGTTGACGGGACAGACCAAAAAGTAGTGCTAGTCCATACTCCCTCCTTTCCGGTTAATATGGCTTAATCTTTTTGCGGGTAAATGAGAGAGCTTTATTCATATATAAGCATTCTTAGGACGATCAGCCAAGACACTGGTCACTAGGAAGGGAGGTACCCTGCAAAAAAGAAGTAGGAAGTGAGGTGTTTCACCAAGCCAGCTCTAGGCCACATTCAAACTGCAGCAAGCACGGTTCGCACGAAGATGCGCCGCAAGGTTTGCTGACCTGTTTACATGCTGAATAACAAAAAAAGAGGAAATATTACTGAGCGCTACTATTTGTAACAGGATATGAGCCAGAATTAAGCGAGAATTGTGGCGAGTGTTCCATGCAATCAACTTCCATGCGAGAACCCTCGAAGAGAACCAAATGTGTTGAAGATTGATTTATCACATTTTAAAATTATAATAAGAGTGCAGACGCTCCTCCATCCGGTTCCTAGTACTAGTATAGTACATACCTTTATGGACTATAGTAGTAGTACTAGTAAACTTTGCGCTTGGCTGTTCGGGAAGTCGAACAATAATAGCACTAGTAGTATAGTGTATGCTTCTGGCAATCTAACACCGAATTAACTGTTGCACGTCCACTGCCTGAGCGAGGGAGAGCTTGCATTAGCCAAAAGTTTCTCCTTGTCCTGCGAGCCACCGCGCGCAAGCTTCTCCCGTCCTTCAACCTTCTCCTCGTTCGGCAAGTTGACGGGACACGGCAAAATAATGCTAGTCCATGCTGCCTCCTCTCCGGTTAATATGGCTTAATTTCAAACGAGATAAATACATTGTCTGTCACTGTATATTTGTAAAAATACGGTCAGTGGACTTCATAATACGCTCATTGCGCCCAATATATATATTTGCCGGTGTTCATACGATCACTAGCTCACCCTGACTGAGTATGTGTGTGCATGCACGTGTAGGTTGAGCACTTGAGCATGACTGTGTGTGTTCCGTCGTGTGCTCGGACATGCATGCATTAGGGCATCGCGCATGTTTTTGTGTCCATGTGTACGTGTGACTGCTGCATACACGTAGGGGGAGTATGTGTAGGGGCCACTAAGGAGCAGTCAAATCACACAGTAAGTTAGTCGGAAGAAGCAACCATCATTTCACTCTTGAATGACACGTATGCAATATAAAATGGTTGATATGGAGAGAAAAAGAAAACCACTATGTATACACTAGCAGGAGCCTAAGCTACAAGCCTACTTGCTTAGGTTGCTCTCTTCACAAGCATAGAACGACGGGCCTGATCCCGCAGCTGGGGGAAGGGAACAATGTTCTGCATAGACGCGGTCGACATCGGCGAGGGAGAAAACCCACATTCGGTGCGTCCCAATCAGGGGTCACCGCGGTATGGGCCGATGCCGCGTCCCAACCGCCCTTCTAGCTACAGCCCGATGTCCCAGGTAGTCCATCTTCCTTTTGGAGCCGGCTTGCTCCACTGCCATAGCTCCATCTCCATGTCGATCTTTCTTTACTTCTACCAGCTTCTATTTGTGATGAGTTTATGTCTCATGAACTAGTGCCAGTACTATTATTCTAATCACACTTCTTCAATATCTTTGCCATCAGGGATGCTCAGGTCGATTTTAGTGGAACTGCACAAAAGCATCGTATGATCCGAGGGTGCCAGCCGTCTTTCCTTCCTGACATGGAAAGTGCTATGGAACAAGAGGTACCAGAAGGTGGAGAACCAAAGAGTGCTGCTTCTATTGTTGCTGACATTATCACTAAAGAATCTCCCTCTAGCACATTCCTTCGACAGGTTCTACCTGGCCAGGAAATTAAATCATGTTTAGGGTTTAGGGTTTAAGTCGTAGTGACCCCATTAGTAGCTTTTCTATCGTACACGCTCTCACAACTTTTTTCTTTAGTTGTGAAGTAAATATTGGCTATGATCTGTGAATCATTGAGATGCATCAGCATGCGTGTTAGTTTTCCTTTGTATTTGATGGAATGTTGTAACGGGGCAACCTTGGAATAGGAATGAAAATGGAGTGGAAAATTTTCCGTTTTTCCGGAGAAAAAATGGAAACGGAGAGAAACCAATGTTTCGTTTTGTTGGATCGCGCCATCGAGCAAAACCAACGTTTAAATCACATCTGTCGTGTTTGTTTCTCACCCTCCTCCATGGCTCGACCCCACACGGTCGCTCGGCATGCCACTCATCGCAAACCGAGTAGTATACCATAACTTTCCCGCCTGCTTGTCGATGGATCGCGCCATGGAGTACTAGCACTACTGGAAGAGATTGACGAGTTGGAGGAGGACAGCTAGCTGTAGCACGGACTCCCAAGAACTTACTACTGGAAGAGATCGCGCATGTTGTAGCCGGCTATTGCGGCCTTTGAACGCGGAGCAGCCGCGTACACCCGGAAGCGGCGCGGGGGACGCTCTCTCGACCGGCGTGCCGCAATCAATGCCGGCGCTAGTGAGAGGTCGTGTCCGCTCTGGCCGGGCATGAATGCGGCACTGACCGTTTCGGGCGGGAAGCACGCACGGGTGATGAAGAGGGTTCGGGTTGGTCAGGACCGGTCGTGGCAGCGGTCCGGACGAGCGCAAACAAGAGATGATGTACGTTAATATTGCTGCGTATATAATTAACAACGTAAATAATGTGCCAGCTGGACAAATATGATTGGAGATGGAGATGGAAATGGAATTTTTACGTAATCACGGATATGCATGTCTATGTCTATGTGTGTGTGTGCGCGACGACTCTCGCGACCTGGAAGCAGGGGCGTGTTTTTGATCGAGTTCTCTTTCTTGGTACGTTAGAAAATCAGTTTGTCTAATTCACATCTAGATGTTATTTAAGGATATCACATCTAAGCTCCCACAAGTATATAATGTAGCAACAAGAAACAAAAAAACTAGGAAAATACCACAAACAGAGTGGACATCAACTTATATGTGACATAACTATGTCACATCTAGATGTGTCCTAGACAGACCCTTAAAAATTGTCCGCCAGTTTTTGTTTATTTTTTCCGGGAACGCACGTATTCTATTTAAAACCACTGCTATGGAGAGATTTTTTTACTCCATTATAGCCTCTTGTTTGATAGAGTTTCTCGCGTCTCGCTCTCTCACCCTCTCCATATAAAAACAAGATGACAGTGTCCACTCTATCTCTCTCCTCACCGGTGGTCACAGATCCGGCCGAATCCCGTCCGCTGCGGGAGGTGAGGAGGTGCAGCGTTGACGTTGTCGCCGTCGGCGACGGAGGAAGCCGATGCACACCGTCCTCTCGGAGCCGGCGCTGGCGCGGACGAAGATCCTCCGCGCCCTTGTTCACTGCTGTTATGTGGGAAGATCCCGCCCGCCCGCCTAAACGACATCGCGCCCACCTGAGGTATAACTTCTTGTACTGGTCTAGCTCCCCAGGTCGCTGCGTGTGGGTTTTCTTCTATGCGACTACTCCCCAGCTCCCCATGCATAGTAGCTAGGGTTCGTCGGCTGGTCCAACATCACCTACTACTATTAGAGGAAATGCCACTCAAAATGTTTTCCTGATTTATGCCTTGGTGGAGGTATACATGTTGTTTCGACAAAAAGTACATGGTGGTTGTGCGGTCATTGTCCATATGGTGGTAGTACTATCACTCGTTAAATGAAGAAATGCTTTTTTCTCGGGTATCCTGGTTTAGTTCCCATCAAGATAATTATGATGCTTCTGTTTGTTGGTGTACTTTTCATTAATTCTTATTGACAATTGAAATGTCGTTGGTAACCCTTTTTTATATTTTTGGAAACAACGATGCGTGTCTCCATACCCGGGCATGTCTTCCTCAATTTTAGTGGAACTACACAAAATTGGATGGCCATTGTTGTTCCGCCTCACTGTCCTCTGCCACGTGGTTCTTCCTTCCTCGAGCTTGATTACTGAGAAGAAATAGACCACAGTGAGGATTTGTCGAACTACTTAGGTGCCTCACCCAAACTTGATGCCAAATGGATGATGCATCACCACGATGACCTATCGATGCTCATGGTTGTGCCTCATGGTTGCGTCGGCTGGTGAAGCTGGTCGATTTTCGACAAAAAACAAGCTGTCTTCCATCAGTGCTCTTTGCTTGTTACGCACAAAGATGATATCCTTCGTCGATTCACCTTGGTTGCGTGGGAGACGCAGTCGTCTTTCACGTCGGTGCAATTTTCGCTAGGGTTTTACGACAGGTGGGCCCAAAATGTGGCTGGCTCACCTGTCATACAACCAAAAGCAGGTGCAGTGAAGGCACCGGAGCTCAGTCCGTACTACAGTAGTATATATATAAGCGGGAGCCTCGGTGCTTGTTCGCTAGGGTTTGCACTCTCCACACGCTCGCTGCACTACATATATGTTACACGCTGGAGGCTCAGCATTCATTTGCTAGGGTTTGCTATATTCAGTCTCTCACCCTCTCTTCACCAGATCCAAACAAGACTGCGTTGGCCTCTTGTCTCCCTCTCCCCCCTCATAGCTGGTGAAGGAGGCGTCTGTATCCTGTCGCATCGGGAAGGGGAGGAGGTGCAGCGTTCACTCTATCGCCTTCGGCGAGGGAGGCAATCCACTGCCGGTTGCGTTGTTCTCTTTCACCCAGCGCCTGTGCGGGAGGGCCACCGACCCCTTCTTCCTCGCTGTTGTACGTAGTGTGGGCAGATCCGGCCTCCCGCCGCACGCCTTGCCACATCCCGACGACCCTAAGGTATAAGTTTCTTTGAAACCGTCGTTGCTCTAGCTGCATGTGGATCTTTTTCGATCTGTAGTCGAATCTAGGTCTTGGTTCAAAGAGGAAAGAAGGGTGCGGTGGGCTGGAGCAAGAATCTAGGACGTGGTTCAATGAGGAAAGGAGGGGCGGAAAGTAGTATAGACTGGCTATCCAGCCGCTTTGTAGGTCGAAAAGGGAAAAAGGGGGTAACCCAGTACACACATCTGTAAGGAACCGATCTCTTTGTTGAAAATGGAAAGAAACTGGGGGGTCGGGTAGTTTGTGCACGACTAGATTTGCTGCCCTCGCATAGGAAGAAGGTTCAAAGAGAACAAATATGGGACCAGCACATATATGTTGCTTGGCTACATACTCTGCATCACCCATTTATACATGTGGACGCACATGGTGCTGGCATGTCCCATGCAGCTATTTTGCTGTTGTTAATCTCAGAATTAACTACTGATCTGTTTTAAAAGAATTTCTCTGTTAATATGAATCAATGCAACCGTTTTAGAAATGCTACTGTCCTATACTTTGTTTTCCATCAAGATAAGGTAGATGCTTCTTTTTCTGGCCGCATGTTTCATCCTCCTTTATTGGCCAGTAATTGTTTTCTTTTTTGCCTCTTAAAACAGGCATATCTATTCAACTTGTTGCTATAGAAAACTTAAATGTCACACCAGCAACTTTGCTTGATTTCAGTGCAGCTGCACAAAACTTGATTAGATTTCCTATTCGTGTTGGTAGATTCGTATTTTATGTTGGTCGTCTCATGAAAGGTCAGTACAGGCCTTCATCCACATGATTGTGCAGTGTGCTTTGAGATGTTGTGATACTTGTATTGGTACTATTTTAAATAAATGATGAATTAAAGCTATTGTATTGCTGTCTTTTCCCATTAAGTAGTGAACAAAAATGGGACCAACCCAGACATGATGCTTGTTGCTTTGTTACAACAAATTCAGCATCACCCCCTTTATAAGCCAGTAATTGATGCCACTCTCAGAATTAACTACTGAATCTTATTTCAAAACTGCAACACTTGTTAGGGATTGGCGGGATTACCATTTTTGTGGCCGCATGTTTCATCCTCCTTTATTAGCCAGTAATTGATTCCTTTTTTGCCTTGGTTTCTACAGGGATATTGTCGGGGTAAATCGCCATGGGTAGCCCAGCCGGCTTCCCCTGGCCCCTCAGAAAAAATTATTATGAGCCCATCCGGCTCATAAGGAGACTCAAGACCTGGGCCGCCTCCCCCCTAGCCGACTACCATCCTAGCCGGCTTCGGGGGCGCCCCGCCCTTTTTACCCCCATGAAGAAAACTCTGGAGGGCCGGCTACGGCAGGGCCGGCTATGGCAAGGCCGGCTATGGCAAGGCCGGCTACTGCCGGGCAGGCTCCGATAAATCGGTCAACGCCGTACCCGCAATGTACGCGTCCACTCTGCGATGATGATGCGGGGCGTGGCTACAGTGGAGCCTGCCACCCCCAAAGCCCGGAGCACGCCTGGTACAGTGCATCGTGCGGGCGGCTGCGGCCCGCCCGGCGCGGCACTGTAGCCACGGCGGCTCTGACACCGTCCACGACGGGCCGCCAGCGTGGCCCCCGAGGCGGTGGGCTCCATCGGGCAGAGAGATGCCGAAGGCGGCCGCACCCCCTCTCAAGCCGGCAAGACAGAGGGCCGGCTTCACGTAGCCGGCCTGCCGCCCTCCTCGAAGGAGACGCCCATTAAGGAGACAAGGTGCGGCGGGGCTACAGTAATCGCCCGCCAGGGCGGCGTTACTGTAGCCACGCTTACCCCGACCAAGCCTGCGCCAACAAACACGGAGCAACAGTAACCAGCCACCGACCAGGCCCTGGCCAGTGGGGCCGGCCTGTCGACCCAGGAGCCGGCAGCCGGCGGGACCCACCAGCCGGCGGGCCCCGGAAGCCGGCGGAGAAGCCGGCGAGCATAGTCACAGACAGCTGGGCCCCACGCCCAGTCGGATTACCATTGTACCCCCGGGGGTAGGCCTATATAAACCCCCCGGTGCACCCATGCAAAGGGTTGAACTCTCATTCTAGACCTAGACACATACAAGGAGAAGAAGCAAGCTGAGCCGAGCTTTTCTTCCTCCTTCCACCCAAAACAGCTCAAGGAGCATTGTAGCTACTTGTCCACTTAGTAACCATGCGGAGACCCCGCAGAGCAGCAGTAGGGGTATTATCTCCCCGGAGAGCCCTGAAGCTGGGTAAGATTCGCCGGCTTGCATGTCTTCGCCTCATCCCGTTTCCAGGCACCGGCGACGTTCTTTTGGCCCCGCAATGATAAGCCACCCGTTGGCATATGTCGATCCTACCACCCGACATTTGGCGCCCACCATGGGGCCAGGTGCATCGTCGTCCGGAGACCTGTTCTGGAAGGGAACCCTTTTCCTCCCTCGCAGGCGTAGCCAGCCTGGCTCACCCGATGGCGCTTGCCGCGACGCGCTGCATGGCGTCGCCGACGTCTGCGCGGCTAGCGGCCTCGCCAGCCTCTTCGACAAGGCCCGCATCTCCGACGAGCTCGCCTCTGATGCGGGCGCAGATCACCTCGCCAACCTCCTCGGCCGGCTCCACGTCTCCGGCGAGCCCGCTGCGGACTTGGAGTCGGTTGGCTCCACCGACCCGATGCCCGTCGACTCCGACGCGGCATCCTACGACACCTTCCCCACCAACGTCACGGTCTACAACGACCCGCTCCCTCCGGCTGGCGATCGCGATTCTGACGCCCCCGAGGTGATGGTTATCGGCCTCGACGGCCCGACTGACGAGGGCGCCCGCGACACCCCACTCGCGGCTGCCCAAGACTTGTCCACCCCCCTTCCGGCGGACGCCAGCGACGAAGTTCTGGAGGCACGCCGCCTCGCCCTCCTCGCGGAGGGCCGGCGGCTTGCCTCCGTAAGACGCCTCACCTAGGCCTACCAGCACGAAGCTGACCGCGCCGCCTTCGGCACGCCGGCTCCGGCTGGCCCTAGCCGGGCTGGTGCTGTCAGGCAACGCGGCGCCGTCATCGCCGACACGCTTGGAGTGGATCGCCCGGTCTACGCCACCCCGCTCGAGAACCTGCGCGCCGCCCAGGCGGCCGTAGACGAGCTGGACGGCTTGGAAGCCGAAGACCTCCCCCATATGACGCGGCGCATCCAGTAACTAATCGATGCGGCCGCACGACGGCACGAGGCCGACGCCTGCGCGGGGAGCCCTCCCCCGCGCCGCGAACACGGCGCGACCTCCCGGTCGCCGACTACCAGCTACACCCGCGCGCGGCGCGAGAAAGAGACGGCTTCCAGCCGAAGCCGGACCCAAATCTCCATCGAGCGAGACGCGGACGGCCGCCCCCGAGCCACGGAATGGCGGGGCACCCCGCCCCCGCCTCGAGCTCGCGGGGAAAGATATCCTACCCCGCCTCCAGTGGCTCACCCGACTCTCAGCGGCCGGCTTGGTCGTCGTGAGGGAATCGGCAAAAACGACGCCCGCCACCGGATCGACCGCCAGGCCCGATCTCTGGCGCTAGAAGAAGAAGACGATGTCGGCCCGCCTTGCTTTGGCCCCCGCATCCGCGACGAGCCCTTCCCCAAAGGGTTCTCGCTCCCAAGAGACACACCCAAGTACAACGGCTCGGTGAAGCCGGAAGACTGGCTGACCGACTACTCCAAAGCCGTCAGCATCGCCAATGGCAACCGGCGCGTTGCCGTAAAGTACGTGCCCCTCATGCTGCAAGGCACGGCGCGGACTTGGCTTAACAGCCTTAAGCCCCTCAGCATCAACAGCTGGGTGGATTTCACTGAAGCCTTCGTTCGCAACTTCACCAGCACCTACAAGCGGGCTCCCAAGCCCAGACAGCTCTCCCTGTGCGTACAGGGCCCAGCCGAGTCCACTCGCGACTACATGACGCGTTGGGCCGAGCTCCGCAACTCCTGCGAGGGGGTGCACGAGGTGCAAGCCATCGAATACTTCACAGCCGGATGCCGAGAGGGCACCCTCCTCAAGCACAAGCTTCTCTGCGATGAGCCGACTACCCTCGACGAGCTCCTGAACATCGCCGACAAGTACGCCACCGCCGACTCCTCGATGAAGACCGAGCTCCGGGTGGAGGCATCCGGAAAGGTGCTCAATCCGGCGCCCAAAGCGCCGGCTGGAGACAGCGGCCGACGCCAACACCAGAATGATCAAAAGCGCAAGGGCCCTGCGCCGCCTCCCGCCAGTCGGCAGGTGGCCACGGCCGAAGACGCGCTGCCTGAAGGGCGGCCGGCACCCAAGAAGCCCAAGGGCGGCCGGCCGGCTTGGCAGCCGGCCTTCTCCTACGAGCAAACCCTTGATGCCCCGTGCAAGTTCCACAGCGGCGCGAAGCTGTCCAACCACACGACCCGCAAATGCAACTGGCTCGCCCGAATCTCGAAGGGTGAAGGGCTTGCGCCGACTCCGCCTGCCGGCCCGCCGCCGCCGGGTCCGCCGCCCAAAGCCGCCTGGCCCACGGTCGACGCCGTGCAGGACGAGTTCCCCGACGAGCAAGCGTATTATGTCGTCTTCACGAGCCAGCCCGAAGACCGGCGCAGCAAGCGCCGAGAGCAACAGGAGGTCAATATGGCCGCCACCAGCCCAGCCGGCCACATGCACTGGTCGGAGAAACCCATCAGCTGGAGCCGGGCCGACCACCCAGAGGTGATGCCATCCCCCGGCTCCTACGCATTGGTCCTGGAGGCCACCCTTGCAACGGATACGCGCGCCGCACGCTTCTCCCGTGTGCTGATCGACGGCGGAAGCAGCATCAACATCCTATACCGCGACACCATGGAGAAGCTGGGCGTCAAGGCAAAGCAACTTGCGCCGACTCGAACGGTGTTCCACGGCATCGTACCCGGTTTGTCCTGTGCCCCCATCGGCAAGCTCAAGATCGATGTACTCTTTGGGGGCAAGGATCATTTCCGCCGGGAAGCAATCTGGTTCGAGGTGGTGGACCTGGAGAGCCCTTATCATGCCTTGCTCGGCCGACCCGCCTTGGCCAAGTTCATGGCGGTCCCCCACTATGCTTACCTCAAGATGAAGATACCGAGCTCCAAGGGTGTCATCACCATCGCCGGCGACTACAAGAAGTCCGCCGGCTGGCCGAATCCCTCGTGATCGCTGCCGAGAGGAAGACGCTGGACCGGGTCGTGGCCCTGGCCAGCAAGCAGCTAAACCAACCCGCCGACTCCAAGGAGTATGATGAACAAGGATCTTTCCAGCCGGCCAAGGAGACCAAGAAGATACAGCTCGACCCCGAGCACCCCGAGAGGTTTGCCGTCATTGGGGCGAGCCTGGATAGCAAATAGGAAGGCGAGCTCGTCGATTTCCTCCGTGAGAATCGGGATATCTTTGCATGGTCCCCCAAGGACATGCCGGGTGTTCCGAAGGATTTCGCCGAGCACAAATTGCACGTGCGGGAGGATGCTAAACTAGTCAAGCAGCCCCTCCGCCGACTGTCAGAGGAGAAGAGAAGGATCGTAGGGGAGGAGATAGCCCGGCTTCTCGCAGCCGGCTTCATCATGGAAGTTTTCTTCCCCGAGTGGCTCGCGAACCCGGTTCTCGTGCTGAAAAAGAATAACAAGTGGCGCATGTGTATAGATTACACAAGCCTCAACAAAGCCTGCCCAAAAGATCCCTTTGCTCTGCCCAGGATTGATCAAGTGATAGACTCCACAGCTGGATGCAAGCTGTTGAGCTTTTTGGATTCCTACTCGGGGTACCACCAGATAAAGCTGAACCCGGATGACCAACTAAAGACCGCCTTCATCACGCCGTTTGGAGCCTTCTGCTACCTGACTATGACGTTCGGCTTGAGGAATGCCGGCGCCACTTTTCAGCGTTGCATGCAGAAGTGCCTCCTCACGCAGCTCGGCAAGAACGCCCATGTTTACGTGGATGACGTTGTGGTGAAGACGGAGAAGCGTGGCACTCTGCTGGAAGACTTGAAGGAGACATTCGAGAACCTGCGCCGGTTCCGGATCAAGCTCAACCCGGAGAAATGCGTGTTCGGAGTGCCAGCCAGCCAGCTCCTAGGCTTTCTGGTCTCTGAACGCGGCATAGAGTGCAACCCTGTAAAGATCAAGGCCATCGAGAGGATGGCGGTCCCAACCAAGCTCAGAGAGATTCAGAAATTCACCGGGTGCCTGGCCTCTCTTAACCGCTTCATCAGCCGGCTTGGAGAAAAAGCTCTCCCCCTCTACCGCCTCATGAAGAAGAGCACTCACTTTGAGTGGAACGACCAGGCCGACCAAGCTTTCCACGAGCTGAAGAAAATGCTGTCCACGCCGCCTGTCTTGGCGGCACCGACTGAGAAGGAGCCCATGCTCCTATATATTGCCGCCACTAGCCGGGTGGTCAGCACCGTCATTTTGGTCGAACGCCCCGAAGAAGGCCGAGCCCAACCGGTCCAGAGGCCGGTTTACTACCTGAGTGAGGTGTTGTCCGCCTCGAAGCAAAATTACCCGCACTATCAGAAGATGCGCTATGGTGTGTACTTCGCCGCCAAGAAGCTGAAGCCGTACTTTCAAGAGCATCCCATCACGGTCGTATGCACTGCCCCGCTGGCCGACATCATAGGCAGCCGGGATGCATCCGGCCGGGTGGCCAAATGGGCCATCGAGCTGGCCCCCTACACGATCTTCTACCAACCCCGCACCGCCATCAAGACGCAAGCGCTGGCCGACTTCCTCGTCGACTGGGCCGAGACCCAATACTTACCACCAGCGCCCGACTCCACCCATTGGCGCATGCACTTTGACGGATCAAAGATGCGCACCGGCCTGGGAGCCGGCGTCATCCTTACCTCTCCAAAGGGCGACAAGCTCAGATACACACTGCAGATCCACTTTGCCGCCTCCAACAACGTAGCCGAGTACGAGGCGCTCATACACGGGCTCCGGCTTGCCAAAGAACTTGGCATTCGCCGGATCCTGTGCTATGGCGACTCGGATTTGGTGGTGCAGCAGTCTTCTGGCGACTGGGACGCCAAGGACGCGAACATGGCGAGCTACCGTTTCCTAGTGCAGCAAATCAGCGGGTACTTCGATGGGTGTGAGTTCCTTCACGTGCCGCGAGCCGACAACGAGCCAGCGGATGCTCTGGCCCGAATAGGCTCCACGCGGCAAGCAATACCAGCCTGCGTCGCCCTGCAGCGCCTCCTCAAGCCTTCAATCAAGCCGTCTCCGGAATCCGACTCCATTTTCATGCCGCCTAACCCCGAGGAAGCCGGGTCCGGCTCGAAGAATCAAGTAGCCGGCCCGGGGACTTCAATATTTGGCTCGGCGACTGCAGTACCCGGCCCGGGGACTGCCGCACCCGGCCCGGGGACTGCGGTAGCCGGCCCGGGGATTTCTTCAGCACAGGAAGCGGCGGCCGACTCCAGCACTACACTGCCCAGCCCGCCCACCCTGGTGGCTGTGGCCACATTGGTGGCAGAGGAGGTCGCCGCCCCATCATGGGCCCAAACCATCCGCAACTTTTTGGTGAACCATGACCTGCCGGCTGACAAAAATGAAGCAAGACAAGTTCAGCGCCGGGCTGGAGCATACACAATCGTCAACAGAGAGCTCGTCAAGTGCAGCGCCACCGGAGTCTTGCAGCGATGCGTCGAGCAGGAGAAAGGCATCGCGATCCTCAGGGATATACACCAAGGAGAGTGCGGCCACCACGCCGCATCAAGATCACTGGTCGCCAAAGCCTTCCGCCACGGTTTCTTCTGGCCGACTGCTTTGGACGATGCCAAAGAGCTAGTCAAACACTGCAAAGGCTGCCAGCTGTTCAGCTCGCAGCAACACATGCCGGCTTCAGCACTCAAGACCATTCCCATCACCTGGCCCTTCGCCGTCTGGGGATTGGATATGGTGGGCCCATTCAAGACGGCGCGCGGCGGCATGACACATTTGCTCGTCGCCGTCGACAAATTCACCAAGTGGATCGAGGCGAAGCCGATCAAGAAGCTGAATGGGCTGACTGCAGTGACCTTCATTGCAGATATAACAACCCGGTACGCCGTACCGCACAGCATCATCACTGACAACGGCACGAACTTTGCCAAAGGTGCCTTGGCACGGTTCTGCGCTGCGCAAGGTATCCGCTGGACCTTGCATCAGTCGCCCACACGCAGTCAAACGGCCAAGTGGAGCGAGCAAATGGCCTTATTTTGTCCGGCATCAAGCCTCGACTGGTCGTACCTCTGGAGCGTTCAGCCGGCTGCTGGCTCGATGAGCTGCCGGCTGTCCTATGGAGTCTGCGCACTACTCCCAACAGATCAACCGGCTTCACTCCCTTCTTCCTTGTATATGGTGCCGAGGCGGTCATCCCAACAGACATCAAATTCGACTCGCCTCGGGTAACCATGTACACGGAAGCAGAAGCCAAGGAAGCTCGAGAAGACGGTGTCGACCTGCTGGAAGAGGCCCGGCTGCTAGCCCTCAGCCGGTCTGCCATCTACCAGCAGGGTCTGCGCCGCTACCATAGCCGGAGGGTCCGCCCAAGATCCTTCCAGGAGGGCGACCTTGTGCTCCGGCTGATCCAGCGAACAGCCGGCCAGCACAAGCTCGCAGCCCCCTGGGAAGGCCCCTTCATCATCAGCAGAGCCTTGGGCAACGACGCCAACTACCTCATCGATGCGCAGAAGCCGAAGGCATGCAAGAGAGACGACTCCGGCAAGGAGTCGGAGCGACCATGGAACGCAAATCTCCTTCAGAAGTTTTACAGTTAAAACGCAGTATGTGTCATGCCCACTTTTGTATTTAGTATGAAATAGTAGGCTCCCCGAGAAAGACTCGGGGACTGCCACCCGTTACTTTATGAATGAAAGTTATCATGCGTATGATATTACCTTTCCATTTATTTTGTCCGGTACCGGGTCCGACGAGTCGGCCCGGGGACTGGCCGACTAGAGTTATATTAGGAGCCCTACCCGTAGTCGGACAAGTAATGTGCCGACACCCAGGCTTGGCTCTTGCCGAAATCGTAGCTCGAAGAACCGACTGCCCGGCTGGCAAGAGCCACAAGCCGGAAAGGGTACCCACATGAAAAACGGCTAGGGACCAAACAGGCTCGCATATATAACAAAAGCCGGCTGACTGCCTCACACCGACCGACTACCAGAGTAACCGGCCGGCCGGCTTACATTCAGTCTACTTCAAATCCAAGAAAACTCAAGTACTTGCCTTCCCAAAGAGGGAAGGCGGCAAAGGAAAGAGCCTAAGGACAAAAAAGTACACTTGAATGAACGCCAACACATGCATATATTAATATTTACACGAAAGGCCTCCAGAGAGGTCGACATCCAACATTGTTCGATACACCCCCAGTGGGTGGAATTGCAGAAACTTAAAATTGTCCAAAAAAGAAAGACAGGGACAAAAAGAACGGCAGATCAAGCCGGCGGGGCCGCAGACGAGCCGGGCTAGGCAGTGGAAGTGGTCGCGCCGGCTGGAGGAGCGGCCGGCTGGCCAACCTCGGCTTGATCGTCGTCTCCGGCAGAGGGCGCGCCCCCGCGTGGCTCGTTGCTGGAGGCACGGTCGGCTGGGGGACGGTCGGCCGCCTCACCAGTCGGCTCGGCGTCTTCGCCGTCCTCCTCCTCGTTGTCCTCGCCCTCGTCGCTGGAGGCGATCTCTTCGGCCGAGTCCTTGCTGTCCGCCGGGTTCAGCCCGAACCATTCCTCCGGCTGGGCGGCGCCATCGTCGTTGAGCTCCGGCGCGAAGACGCTGGTGTCGGTGCACTCGGCGATCGTTGAGGCGCGTTGCGCGATCGCCGGCCGCACCTCCTCCAGCTCGGCGTCGGCTTCCGACCGCCACGTCCGCAGCTGGTCCAGGCTTAGCCCTGGGTACCACGCGCGGATGAACTCCAGCGCGCGCCCGGCTCCAAGACGGGCCGCGGACGCCTTCCAGGCCTCGAAGCGGCCGACTGTGACTTCGAGCCAGTCGGCCGTCCGGCTTGGGGTGCGGGGAATTGTCCAGCCGGGCCAGAGCGCGGCCAGCATCGTCGCCCCGACGCGTTGGAGCCGGCGGAGCAACCGGTGGGCCGGCTGTAGCCGCGCCTGGACGACGATGAGCTGCTCCGACAACGTCCGGTTCGCATCCGGCGGAATGACAACCCCGGCCTGACGGCGCTCCTCGCGGTAGGCTTCGATGGCTTGGGCGGCAAGGACGTACTGGCCGGGAAAGTACTCTGCGCAAACACATGTCAAAACAAAGTCGCAGGCGGCCGGCGGATGCAAGAAGAACAAGAAGGACGGCCTACCATCGATAAGATCTTTGATCCGGCCGAAGCCTTCTTCTAGCGCCTGGCGCGTCTCGATCCAGCTCGCCTCCGTGGCCTCGAACTCCGCCTTCAGGGTAGCCTCGCCATCCTGCGCCTTTTGCAGGGCCGCCTTGTGGCTCTCCTCTTGGTCGGCCAGTTTCGTCGCCAGGCGGTCGCGCTCCTGAACCAAGTCAGCATACTCGGCGTCCTTGGCACGAAGAGCGGCCTGCACCACGCCGAGTTCCCTCCGCGGGTCAGCGTTGGCCTCTGCACGAGCAAAAGATAAAGAGAAAAGTCAGCAAAGGAAAAGTCATCGAGTAAGATCCGACCCGACTGCGCGGCAGTCGGCCCGGATCTCGGGGACTACACCCAGTGGGTGCGCTGTCGCGCCCCCACGAGAAATAAATAAGGACAAAACACTTACGCCGGCTGCTGGCGAGGTCTTCGGTCCTCCGGCTTAGCTCCCGAGCCTGGAAGTTGAAGGCAGCAGCGCGAGAATTGTGATAATCCTGGAGATCAGAAAAAACAGTCAAGATAGTCGTCAAGTAAGATCCGACCCGACTGCGCTGCAGTCGGCCGGATCTCGGGGACTACACCCAGTGGGTGCGCTAGCGCGCCCCCACGGAAAAAATTCAAAGGACCAGAACGGTCAAGGAGTGAAGACTTACCCGGATTGTAGACCGCGTCGACAGAAACTCCTGAGTAAATTGCCTCAGGAGGCCGGCCTGTGCCTGCAGCCGGCTCCGAACCTCTTGAGCCACGATGTTCAGCTCGCCGCTCCCTCTGCTAGGAGTCCATCCGGACGTGGCAGAGCTGGCCGCCTCCAAGGCGTCTACCGTCCGCTCGGCCCCCGCGGCTCGGCGCATGTCCGGCGGGGCCGTGCCCCCTCCAGCGGGCCGGCCCGCCGCCAGCTCGATCTCAAGGCTGGCTCCGGCCTCGGGCGTGGCCCGGGCCGGCTCCTCCGGCACCGCCAACGATTGGCCACCTTCGCCTGCTCCGGCTGGCGCTGCCGGCGACGTCCTCTCGACGGATATCTCGAAGACTTCGTCCCTCTGCGCCGGCGGCTGCTCGGGGATAATCTCCTCCGCCGTGGGCAGAGGGATATCCGGATCCAAGGTCTGGAGGGTGATGGCGAGTAGCGGAGGCTGGCTACGCGCGCCTTCCGCCTCCGTCTCCACAGCCGCCCGCTCCGACGGAGTCTCGGCCGCCGCGCTCGCTCGCCCTGGCGCCGTCTGGGCGGCCTCCCGCTCCGCCGCCTCCCGCTCCGCCGCCTCCTTCTCTCGGCGCGCCTCGCGAGTGTTGCACTCCGTGGCTGCGTCAAGTTCGGCGCGGGGGTCCACTCGGCGGGACCTTGAGGATCCGGCACTCGGCCCGACCACGGAGCCGGCTGGGCCTCGCTCAAGGGAGAGCGGCGCCCTGCTCAGAAAATCAGAAAAGCATTCAAGAAAAGAAGACTTCAGGATAACAAGCACGTAGGCGGCTGCTAGACTTACACGGAAACTGAGGGGGGCTTCTTCACCGCCTTCCGGAAGCGAGCCGCCTTCGCCGCCGCCTCCTCGCGCTTCGTGGCCGCGGCGGAGGCCTTCGGCTTCTTCGGCCGGCTTCCGAAGAGCGGGAGCGCGGCCCGGCGTTTCCCCTTTCCACCACCGGCAGTCGGCGCGGCAGACGAGCCCGCGCCGCGGCGGTCGGTTGCCGGCTGGTGGCGCGGGAGTTCTTCGGCTTCAAAATCGTCCGGCCAGTCGTCGAAACTGGCCGAGAACCCAGTGCCGCCGAGCTCGGCGGCGTCCCCCGTGGCGGCATCCTCCATGGCGACCGCGGAGAGATCCGGGTCGTCGAGGTTGTCCACCGTACGGTCCGGGGCGTACTCGCGGTCGACTCCAGCCGCCCCGGATGGCGGCGGGAGAAGAGGATTCTGTTGAAGAGAAAAAAGAGAAGAGCCGCCTGGTCAGAGGCCGGCTAGCCCAAGCCAGCAGACGACGAGAAGAAAAACTTACCACAGGCGGAGGATGGGCGCGGGAGTACGGCGCCTTGCCGAATTGCCACTCGTCGGTGAGCTTCAGGTTGGCGATGTAGTTCGCCATCAGAGCCACCTCGGCATGGGGCATCTCCCATGTGCTCAGCCGGCAAGGGTCGAACCGGCCACTCATTTGGCACATCATGTGCGGCCGGCTTTGGAGGGGCAGAATCCGGCGCTCGACGAAGGCGGTTACCAGGTCGGACGCGCGCAGGCCTTCCGACTGGACCATCACCCGCAGCCGGGAGATGGAAGCATTCCTAGCCGGAGACAAGGACTTCGACCGGTAGCCCCAGGTCCGCCACCTCCCAGCCGGTGGGCCGGCTACGTAAGCCGGCAGATTGACGTAGTCGCCGTGCGGGGCGACGTTCTTGACGTAGAAGTAAGATTTCTGCCAAAGCTTGACAGACTGGATCAGAGGAATGTGGGGGAAGGGGTTGTCGTCGCTTTCCCTCTTCATCGCGATGAAGGCACCGCAGGGAGCTGGCACGCCGGCGGAGACGGTGCCGAGCTTGTTCTGGAACAGCTCCGCCCAGAGCTCCAGCGTCGGCAGCACCCCCAAGAACCCCTCGCAGAGCGAGACGAAGGCCGAGAGCTGCAGCACGGTGTTGGGATTGACGTGGTGTGGTTGGAGGTTGTAGAATTCAAAGAAGGAACGCATGAAGCTGCTCGCCGGGAAGCCAAAGCCACGGAGGAAGTGCGTGCGGAAGACGATGCGCTCGCCTTCCTCCGGCGCCGGCGAGACCTCCTTCGTGGGCGCCAGGCGCACCTGCACGAGGTTGGCGGCGGGCAGGCGCCGGGTCTGGCGGAGGAACTCGATATGATCCTCGTGGACGTTGGACCCGTCCCACGAGCTCGACAAAGCCAGAGACATGGCGGCGTGGGTGGGCTGCGGCGCGAAACTGCGTCGGGCGCGAGGAAGAAGAAGAAGAAGAAGAAGAAGAAGAAGAAGAAGAAGAAGAAGAAGAGGAGCAGGAGGGACGGGGAGCGGAGGAGCAAACGGGCCTGTGCTTCTCCCCCTCCCCCCCTACTTGTAGGCGCGTGCGCCAGAGCCAAGGAGGCGCGGCGTGGGGGATCGTGGGGATTGATCGTGCCCATCTCCCCCACGCCCGCGTTAATTGCGCGCCTTAATGACGCGAGGTAACGGCCACGGGGAGGCGAGCAGTCCCCTCGGGCCACAGAAGATCTGCGCCCGGGCCGAGGCCAGGGAGTGGCGGGACCGGGCCTGCGGCGGCGTCCCGTCGTGCGCGTGCGACGGCAGGGCTTCCCCGCCACGTGGCTCGTCGTGGGGCCCGCGGCCAGCCCGCGGGTCAACCACGGTCACCCTAATAACGAAAAGCGCTCCGAAGTCGGCTGCAACGACGAGGTCGGCCCCTCACGGTATGAAGCCGGCCAAGCTTCCCATCCTTCCGTCCGCCGTGAAGCTCGCCCGCCTTCAGGGACTACTGTCGGGGTAAATCGCCATGGGTAGCCCAGCCGGCTTCCCCTGGCCCCTCTGAAAAAATTATTATGAGCCCATCCGGCTCATAAGGAGACTCAAGACCTGGGCCGCCTCCCCCCTAGCCGACTACCATCCTAGCCGGCTTCGGGGGCGCCCCGCCCTTTTTACCCCCATGAAGAAAACTCTGGAGGGCCGGCTATGGCAAGGCCGGCTATGGCAAGGCCGGCTACTGCCGGGCCGGCTCCGATAAATCGGTCAATGCCGTACCCGCAATGTACGCGTCCACTCTGCGATGATGATGCGGGGCGTGGCTACAGTGGAGCCTGCCACCCCCAAAGCCCGGAGCACGCCTGGTACAACGCGTCGTGCGGGCGGCTGCGGCCCGCCCGGCGCGGCACTGTAGCCACGGCGGCTCTGACACTGTCCATGACGGGCCGCCAGCGTGGCCCCCGAGGCGGTGGGCTCCTTCGGGCAGAGAGATGCCGAAGGCGGCCGCACCCCCTCTCAAGCCGGCAAGACAGAGGGCCGGCTTCACGTAGCCGGCCTGCCGCCCTCCTCGAAGGAGACACCCATTAAGGAGACAAGGTGCGGCGGGGCTACAGTAATCGCCCGCCAGGGCGGCGTTACTATAGCCACGCTTACCCTGACCAAGCCTACGCCAACAAACACGGAGCAACAGTAACCAGCCGCCGACCAGGCCCTGGCCAGTGGGGCCGGCCTGTCGACCCAGGAGCCGGCAGCCGGCGGGACCCACCAGCCGGCGGGCCCCGGAAGCCGGCGGAGAAGCCGGCGAGCATAGTCACAGACAGCTGGGCCCCGCGCCCAGTCGGATTACCATTGTACCCCCGGGGGGTAGGCCTATATAAACCCCCCGGTGCACCCATGCAAAGGGTTGAACTCTCTTTCTAGACCTAGACACATACAAGGAGAAGAAGCAAGCTGAGCCGAGCTTTTCTTCCTCCTTCCACCCAAAACAGCTCAAGGAGCATTGTAGCTACTTGTCCACTTAGTAACCATGCGGAGACCCCGCAGAGCAGCAGTAGGGGTATTATCTCCCCGGAGAGCCCTGAAGCTGGGTAAGATTCGCCGGCGTGCATGTCTTCGCCTCATCCCGTTTCCAGGCACCGGCGACGTTCTTTTGGCCCCCGCAATGATAAGCCACCCGTTGGCATATGTCGATCCTACCACCCGACAGATATCTATTCAACTTGTTGCTATTGTGACATTTTGCTTCGCTGCGCGAAACTCTTTGCTTGATTTCAGTGTAACTGCACAAAACGAGATTGGATTTCCTATTCGTGTTGGCAGATTCGTACGTGATCTTGTGTGCGTCATGACAGTTTGGTACTTGCCTTCATCCACATGATCGTGCAGTGTGTTTTGAGATGTTGTGCTACTTGTATTGGTACTGTTTTTAATAAATGATGAATTGAAGCTATTGTATTGCTGTCTTTCCCCATTAAGTAGTGAACAAAAACGGGACCAACCCAGACATGATGTTTGTTGCTTTGTTACAACAAATTCAGCATCACCCCCTTTATAAGCTTTGTCGTTCTTTATACATGTAGAAACAAGGCATTGTTAAGATAATGTCTCAGTCAATATGAATGAATCACATTGATGGAGAATTGCTACTCTCCTGCTTTGTTTCCCATTAAGATAAAGTAGATCAGTAGATGCTTTTCTTCTGGGAGTACAAGTCATCAACCATTATTTCTTAGTAATTGTTTCCTTTATACCTATTGTTGCTTACAGGGATATCAAAATTAAAGCTCGGTTTTATTCCGACTTTGATTTTAGTTGAACTGCACAAAAGGAGCCAATGTGTAAGGCAAACTGTTACATTACTGGGTCTAGTTGGTCGTTCCACTTTGTAGAAAGAAGCAGTCACTATTTGCGCTACATTACAGAAGGAATGACCGAGAAGCTTTACAGAGTATTATTAGACACTGGTGACATGACTAGTCTGCAAAGACCATTGGCAATTTAACAACACATGGAGTGCCCTGGGCAAAAAGTGCCCAAACAATTACAAAAGCTACGATAGGACTCCAGGATCATAAGCATTACATATTTTGAATGGGAAAAGCTTGTGAAAGTTTAATCATTGATGTTAGCAAGAAGACGTTAGTTTAATATATTGGAATTGGAAAACCTTGTCGAATTTTGCTCATTGATGTTAGCCAGAAGACATGCATTTGATATATTTGAGTGGGACGCCCTTGCTGTGAGCAGCGTCTAGTGTTTTTTCCTATTCCTGTGTTTTGTTTAGAAGTAAATAGTTACTCTGCTAAGATATTCCTGTGTTAAGAGTTTTTTCTGAATATTGTCTATGTAATGCCAGGCCTTGTGTTTGATTGCAAAGTTGAGCTTGGAATGTTGTGGCATGCGGCATCACGAGCTGTTCACCGTGCCTCCTGAGAATAATGCTTCGTATTGTTTTGCATGTCGATCTAATGCCAGTGATTTGCTTGATAAGAAGATCATCCTCTTCTCTTGTTTTCGTGCTTAAGAAGTTCATCGTCTGATGTTTCATTCATAGCCTACATGACAAGTCGGGTAGGTTAGACGTGAAACCATATGATCTTCCGACCAACTCATGATATTAGGCTGTGATTGGATCGTCGTTTTCCAACCAAAACAGCTTGTAAAACTGACGCTTGTAAATTAAAGCAGATGGTCTCGGGCGAAGGCGCTTGGTTGGTCGATTTCGACTAGTAAAATATCGGAAGTACTTGACACACAATAAAAACACTGAACGACACTCGGATGATTGCTAATCCAGCCGTGAGCTATTGTTTCAGTCTTGCCCATGGATGGCATGATACGCACGTCGTGCATGTATCGTCTGGTAATGTCGTCCATATAGCAGTGCTCGTAAAATATACACTGGTCTCTCAAATTACACGTGTAACCCGCCGGTTTTACTTACAGACCTCGGGCCCTTGGTTTCATTAGACCTGTATTTTACGCGTTGTTTTCGATGACGAGTAAATTACACTTGTATGTTAATACAGGTTTGAAATAAACCAGAGCTCCCAAGCGCGGCCTTACCGTCTCATGCCGTCTCAGTTTCTCGAAGGTGCTCATAGGTGTCCGATGATTCTGGCTTCCTGAATGAGTAGCGGATGCTGTATCAGACCATCCGTAGGGCCCGCGAGGCCCTCTCCGTTGTCCTTTGAGTTGTTGCGCTCGTCGTGGCACCGAGCATTGTTAACATCGTCAACGAACATGAGGATTCAGGAGATGACTTTATTTTGACTAGATGACACTAGGGACCCACTAGGGCCATAGCCGCACGTACGCAAGTGCCTCCTTATTATGTACAACTATATAATTTTCTCCTTTCTCCTGGTTTCCTGACATCACGGTCCCACACCATTGTCAACCTATGTAGTCAATATAAACGAGAGAATTGCACAAGGTGCGGCCGACAGCTGGGACCAAGCAGCTCGAGCAGTATTTGTGTTTTTGAGGCGTGAGCACTGCAGAGTTTTTCTTGGTGATGATTTCGTTGTTGTTCAGAGGAGAGCAGGGTATTAAATGGGCGGGCTATGGCCCGTCTAGCCCAGGCCAGATATCGAGCCCGGATACTAATTTTTTCAAGATGAAAATGGCTAGCCCAGCTATACGTCTTTTTGAGGAATACCCAGGCAAGGTCAACTTGTTATTCTCCGCCCCGTTGGGCTGCAAATCTTTCCTAGGAGGGATGCATTAGGCTTAACAGGAAAATGGGCTTTAAAATATAATAAATGGGATGTAATTATAAAAACTGGGCAGTAACTATAAAAAATGCAACAAACACGAAATTAGTTTATAAAATATTATTTATGGATTTGGAAAATCTTAAATTTTCATTGTTGCGCGCGCAATGTTTTGTTGGATTTTTACGTAATACAAATTTATATTTAATCTGACTAGAAATTTCGGGATAAAAATATTTTGGAGCCCATCAAAATGTGGGAAATTTTATTGAATTTTGTCTTCAACGGTTGGTTGAAATTATTAATCATTGTTCTAGCTAGAAAATGGGTTGTACTTTTAACAAACTGTAAATGGGCTGTTGTAAATTCCATTAGAATTCCAAAATGGGCTGTACATTCATACAAAACGCAAATGGGCTATAAGTTCTCTGCCACACACTCATGGGCCTACTAAGTTACGTGTCCCCTAAAAAAATAAGTTGACGTGTATGCAAGGCTTTGCCAACTTATTATAGTCAACACACGGTTCTAGCAGCAGTGGCCATTGGATGTCTATCCAACGGATGTCGTGTTTCTTCTTCAATCTCGGATATTCTTAGTTTCGGCCGCCCAAAAAAATGATTCCTCCCCTGACATCTGGGGCGCACCGTTTCGAAGGCTGACCTGTGGGCCTACTAAGTTGGAGCGAACCAAGGGTTTTGTCAACTTAGTCAATAATAAACGTTTCTAGCTTCAGTGACCGTACAATGTCCATCCAACGGCCGTAGTGCTTCTTCAACCTCTGGTCTTCTTGGTCCAGCCGCCCAAAGCAACGCCGGTCGTGTCGCCTGCTCCTGCCTCCCGTGGCCGGCTGTGTTGCCGCGGAGGCCTCACCGCCCCCATACTACTCCCACCGCTGGCCAGGCCATCCCTCCACTCACCCACACCCCCTGTTATTCTGCGGCGACGGCAGCCTCACACCGCAGCCGAACCAGTGAACCCTCGTACTCCTCTCTGCACGGACTTCCACTGCTGCATCTTCCCCGGCTCCATGTCGTCCCCTTCCTAGGCCTCGCCGTCGTCCAGATCACCGCCCTGGTGCTCTTGGCGCGGCATGGTCAACATGGTCAATGACCGACTTCCATCGGAAGAGTACTGTACGTGGAGAGGCTGACAGCTGGGTCCAGGCGGCCGCAAGGAAGTGCCTCCTTATTACGCGCAAAATAATTATTCCTCCACCTTACAGCAGGGACCCACCGGATGGGCCACCTTATTTCGCGAAAAAATGTTTCCCCCCTGACTGCTCGGACCCACCGGACGGGCCAATGTATTTCGCGAAAAAAGCGTTCCCCCCGCTGTCTGCTCGGACCCACCGGAAGTGCCTCCTTATTACGCACAAAAATTAATACTCCCCCTGCTAGCTGGGACCCACCATGGTGGGAGGCTGACTTGTGGGCCTACTAAGTTGACTGGGATGGGGGCCTTTGTCAACTTTAGCCAATATGAACAATTCTAGCTCCACTAACCATACGATGTCCATCCAACGGCCGTAGTGCTTCTTCAACCTCTGGTCTTCTTGCTCTAGCCGCCCAAAGCAGCGCCGGTCGTGTCGCCTGCTCCTGCCTCCCGTGGCCGGTTGTGCTGCCGCGGAGGCCTCACCGCCCCCATACTACTCCCACCGTTGGCCAGGCCATCCCTCCACTCACCCACACCCCCTGTTATTCTACGGCGACGGCAGCCTCACACCGCAGCCGAACTAGTGAACCCTCATACTCCTCTCCGCGCGGGCTTCCACTGTTGCGTCTTCCCCGGCTCCGCGTCGTCCCCTTCCTAGGCCTCGCCATCGTCCAGACTACCGCCCTGATGCTCTTGGCACGGCGTGGACCACGTGGTCAACGACCGACTTCCATCGGAAGAGTACTGTACGTGGAGAGGCTGACAGCTGGGTCCAGGCGGCCGCAAGGAAGTGCCTCCTTATTACGCGCAAAATAATTATTCCTCCACCTTACAGCAGGGACCCACCGGATGGGCCACCTTATTTCATGAAAAAAACGTTTCCCCGCTGACTGCTCGGACCCACCGGACGGGCCAACGTATTTCGCGAAAAAAACGTTCCCCACGCTGTCAGCTCAGACCCACCGGAAGTCCCTCCTTATTACGCACAAAAAAATGAATACTCCCCTGCTAGCTGGGACCCACCATGGTGGGAGGCTGACTTGTGGGCCTACTAAGTTGACTGGGATGGGGGCCTTTGTCAACTTTAGTCAATATGAACGATTCTAGCTCCAGTGACCGTACGATGTCCATCCAACGGCCGTAGTGCTTCTTCAACCTCTGGTCTTCTTGCTCCAGTCGCCCAAAGCAGCGCCGGTCGTGCCGCATGCTCCTGCCTCCCGTGGCCGGCTGTGCTGCCACGGAGGCCTCACAGCCCCCTACTATTCCCACCGCTGGCCAGGCCCTGCGGCGACGGCAGCCTCACACCGCAGCCAAACCAGTGAACCCTCGTACTCCTCTCCGTGCGGGCTTCCACTGTCGCGTCTTCCCCGGCTCCCCATCGTCCCCTTCCTAGGCCTTGCCGTCGTCCACCACCCTGGTGCTCTCGGCGCGGCGTGGTCAACGTGGTCAAGTAACGACTTCCATCGAACATGGACTGTACGTGGAGAGGCTGACAGCTGGGTCCATGGCCGCAGCAAGGAAGTGCCTCCTTATTACGTGCAAAATAATTATTCCTCCACCTGACAGCAAGGACCCACCGAACAGGCCACCGTATTTCACGAGAAAAATGTTTCCCCCTGACTGGTGGGACCCACCAGCTACACCTTCGCACACAAGGAAGTGCGTCCGGGCAAAAAAACAAAACGATTCGCCCCCCTAACTGCTGGGACCCACCAGCTACATCTTCGCACACAGGGAAGTGCGTGACAATCGGGATCCACCTGGTCGAAGCATACATAGCGTTGTCATTCTGGTTGCGAATGTGTACGTACATATATACTAGTCAATGTAGAGGCGCGCACGTGTCATAGTAGAGGTGCGCACGTAGCATGTACACGTACGTACAGCGGTCAGGGTGCAAGAAAGAAAATACAGCCACGTATGTGTACATACGGGCGGGGTCTTGAACGCCTACTCGTGCATACGTATGGCGAGGGCTTGTGTACATGGCTGGGTCAGAACGGAGAAACAGCGTCATCGTCGTGTTCATGGGAGGCAACGGAATGCGTCGTGTTCATGGGGAGGCAACAGAATGTGTCGTGTTCATCGGGAGGGCTTGGACGGCACAGGCGATGGAAACGAGGCCTGGCGTACCACAGAACGGAGGAAATGGCCTTGTGTTCGACCGGCCACGTTCGAAACGGGATCTTGTTCATCGGGAGGGGTGTGGCGTACCGCAAAACAGAGGAAACGGACCTCCTACGGTTGAAACGGGGGTCCTGTTGATCGAGAGGGGTGTGGCATACCGCAAAACGAAGGAAATGGACCTCCTACGGTCGAAACGGGGGTCCTGTTGATCGGGAGGGGTGTGGCGTACCGTAAAACGGAGGAAACGGACTTGTGTTGGAGCGCTACGGTCGAAATGGGGGTCCTGTTCATCGGGAGGGGTGTGGCGTACCACAAAACGGGACTCCACGGGATACTGTTCATCTCCACTATCGACCTCCTCCAGCCTCCACGGGCTTCTGTTCATCCAGCCTCCACCGTGCGCTACTCCACCGGCTACTGTTCAACCACCCCTCCACCGTCTACTGTTCATCCAGCCCTCCACACCACGGGGTCCTGTTCAACCACCCCTCCATGGGCACCCCTCCACCATCTACTGTTCATCCAGCCCTCCACACCACGGGGTCCTGCTCAACCACCCCTCCACCATCTACTGTTCATCCAGCCCTCCACACCACGGGGTCCTGTTCATCCACCCCTCCACGAGCACCCCTCCACCGTCTACTGTTCATCCAGCCCTCCACCACACCACGGGGTCCTGTTCATCTAGAGGCAACGCCACCGCTCACTGTTCATCCAAACCCCCCCCCCCCCCCCGCAACGCTCACTGTTCATCCCATCGATCGACTTCAGTTAGCAGCAGTAGCGAAGGAATCGCTCGATCGGGTTCAGTTAACAACCATGGATCGATCGCTCGGGTTCAGTAACGCGTAGCCTGCAGTGCAATCGCTCGGGTTCAGTTAGAGCCCAACGCCTCGCTCGAGTTCAGTTAGAGCCAACACCTCGCACACACGCGCGTACGTGTATGAGAGAAACGCGCATTGTTCGGCCCCCGACCTCCCATCGTAACTGAGAAATCCCAGAAATTTTCCTCCCCCTCGCTCTACCATAGTTTTTTCTGTCATGGACGGCCCAAAGAATGTCATGCAGCTGCGTCTCCGGCCCGGCCAGGACGAAAAGCCCATTTTCTGTCATGATTTTTTGTCATAGAAGTAGGAGCCCACCGCATCTATGATGATACCGGGTTTTGTCACAATTATCGTCATAGAAGTGTCATATGTATGACAGAAAAAAATTCATTCAGCCCAAAATGTCACGGGTGTGTCTTTTTTGTAGTGCGGGTCCTTGACATCACCAGTGTATGAGCACATTAAACCGGGTCGGCGGCTCAAAGGCATCACCCTCCAAGCGACCCAGCAACGGACTAGGTCGACACCAGTTACCCGTTGGTTAGCAAGGCTCTGACCTTTGACCATATGCTTTGATCACCTCATCAAAGCATATATTCCAACTCCGAGATGCTTGCACCAGTCCATAGATGGATCGCTAGAGCTTGCACACTTTGTTAGCACCTTTAGGATCGACAAAACCTTCTGGTTGTATCATATATCTATCTTCTTTAAGAAATCCATTAAGGAATGCAGTTTTGATGTACATTTGGCAAATTTCATAATCATAAAATGCGGCAATTGCTAACATGATTCGGACAGACTTAAGCATCGCTACGGGTGAGAAAGTCTCATCGTAGTCAACCCCTTGAACTTGTCGAAAACCATTTATGACAAGTTGAGCTTTGTAGATAGTAACATTACCATCGGCGTCAGTCTTCTTCTTGAAGATCCATTTATTTTTAATAGCTTTCTGATCATCGGGCAAGTCCACCAAAGTCCATACTTTGTTCTCATGCATGGATCCTATCTCAGATTTCATGGCCTCAAGCCATTTATCAGAATCTAGGCTCATCATAGCTTCTTCACAGTTCGTAGGTTCGCCATGGTCTAGTAACATGACTTCCAGGATAGGATTACTGTACCACTCTAGTGCGGAACGTGCTCTGTTCGACCTACGAGGTCCAGTAGTAACTTAATCCGAAGTTTCATGATCATCATCATTAGCTTCCTCTCTAGTTAGTGTAGGCATCACGGGAACGGATTTCTCTGATGTGCTACTTTCCAATTCGAGAGAAGGTACAACTACCTCGTCAAGTTATACTTTTCTCCCACTCACTTCTTTCGAGAGAAACTCCTTCTCTAGAGAGGACCCATTCTTAGCAACAAATATCTTGCCTTCGGATCTGTGGTAGAAGGTGTACCCAATAGTTTCCTTAGGGTATCCTATGAAGATGCACTTCTCCGATTTAGATTTGAGCTTATCAGGATGAGGCCTTTTGACATAAGTGTCGCAACCCCAAATTTTAAGAAACAACCGCTTAGGTTTCTTGCCAAACCACAATTCATACGGTGTCGTCTCAGCGCATTTAGACAGTGCCCTATTTAGCGTGAATGTGGCTGTCTCTAATGCATAACCCCAAAATGATAGTGGTAAATCAGTAAGAGACATCATAGAATGCACCATATCTAATAAACTACAGTTACGACATTCGGACACACCATTACGCAGTGGTGTTCCAGGTGGCGTGAGTTGTGAAACAATTCCACATTATTTTAAATGAAGGCCAAACTCGTAACTCAAATATTCACCTCAGCGATCAGGTCATAGAAGCTTTATTTTCTTGTTACGATGATCCTCTACTTCACTCTAAAATTCTTTGAACTTTTCAAATGTTTCAGACTTGTATTTCATCAAGTAGATATACCCATACCTACTCAAATCATCTATCAAGGTCAGAAAATAATGATACCCGCCGCATGCTTCACGGACCGCATACATCGGTATGTATTTTTTTTTCCAATAAGTCATTAGCTCGCTCCATTGTTCTGGAGAAAGGAGTTTTAGTCATCTTGCCACGAGGCATGGTTTGCAAGTATCAAATGATTCATAATCAAGTGATTCCAAAAGTCCATCGGCATGGAGTTTCTTCATGTGTTTTACACCAATATGACCTAAACGGCAGTTCCACAATTATGTTGCACTATCATTATCAACTTTGCATCTTTTGGCATCAATATTATGAATATGTGTATCACTACGATCGAGATTCTATAAACCATTCACATTGCGTGTTGATGACCCACTAGTATAGGGGATCAATTGTAGCTCTTTTCGATAAGTAAGAGTGTCGAACCCAACGAGGAGCATAAGGAAATGACAAGTGGTTTTCAGCAAGGTAATGTCTACAAGTGCTGAAATTGTAAGTAACAGAGTAGTTTGATAGCAAGGTAATTTGTAACGAGCAAGCAACGATAGTACTTGTAAGTGCATCTAGTGCCACCCCTAGTTGGTTTTGGAGTATTGACGACAAACCTAGTTGAGGGACTAATGTGTTTGTGAGAATTGCAGGATAGAATTGCAGGATAACACAGGTAGAAGTCCCTCATTGATTCGGTTTTACTACCAGAGATGACCCCTAAAAATGTATGAAGACATTGATGTCAAAGGTGGTATATGAAGATATTCACATTGAAGACTATGACAAGAGAAGACACCGCATGAAGCCTATGGAGCTCGAAGACTTAGATCTTTCGTAGTTCTCTTTCATTTGTGTTTAGTCATAGGATCCACCGTACTGCTAAGTGGGGTCCAAGAGAACCAGTCAGAACGACTGAAGTGATGCCTAAACAAAAAAAACTATGTCTTCGAGTGAAGACTATGAGAGCAAATCTTGTCCAGAGTCGGACAAGTCAGCTTTGCTTGTAGCCCAAGTAAAGTTGCCGTGTGAGTTTGAAATCTGACCATTGGAACACGTGTCAGTTCCTTAGTGACCCAGGGTCATTTCGGACAAATCAGGTCGGGTTGCCAAGTGGCTATAAATAGCCCACCCCCTACAACCATAAACGGTTGGCTGCTCAGATTTAGTGCACGGCTTTTGTCGTTTGAGAGCAACCCACCTCGAAGCCTTTGAGAAAGAGAACACCTAGCAAGGATAAAGCCCTAACCACCCAGAGCCAGAGATAATTGGGCATCACTTAAGTCTTCTTGTCTGAGTGATCTGAAGACTTATTACACTTGAGGACTGTGCATCCTCCAGCCGGTTAGGCGTCGCGTTCTGAGCATCCAAGAGACATTGTGGATTGCCGGTGAACGAAGTCTGTGAAGGTTTGGGAGTCTACCTTGAAGACTTACCAGAGTGATTGGGCGAGGTCTGTGTGACCTTAGCTCAAGGAGAATACGGTGAGGACTGGGTGTCCTGAGCTGCGTGTTCAGGACTGGGTGTCCGGGACTGTGTGTCCTAAGGTTTAAATACCTAGCCGCTCCAACCAGACGTACAGTTGTCACAGCAACTGGAGCTGGTCCAACAAATCATTGTCTTCAACGAGTCACTGGTTTCATCTTCACTTCCTTTTACTTACTGATTACTCATTGCGAAGTCATTGCATGTCTATTCTATCTTTTGTCTTCACAACGTGAGTGTATGATCTGTTTGGCTTCATAATATCTTCCTACCTGATCCTTATTACACTGCAGCTATTTGTCACTGTGCTTTCACTCTGTTGATACTAGACCATGGCTTTCCTAGTGTAGTCTACCTTCCGCTGCATAGTAATAGGCATATCTCTACTGTTTGTCTTCATAACATCCACGTTTTGAAGACTTCCATAAAAATCGCCTATTCACCCCCCTTCTAGTCGATATAACGCACTTTCAATTGGTATCAGAGCAAGGTGCTCCCTTGTTCTATGTGATTCGGTTTAACCACCTGGAGTTTTAGCTATGTCGACTGCAGGGATAATTAAAGTCTCCGCTGCATGCCCCGTCTTCGATGGAACTGAATATCCCTACTGGAAGAATAAGATGCACATGCATCTTGAAGCCATTGACGTCGACCTATGGTATGTCGTCAAGAACGGCGTTCCCAAGGCTGGAGAAGGTGTCACTACTGCTGATGTCAAGAAATTCGTTCAACTGGACTCTACTGCCAAGAATATCATCTGTGGTCATCTGACCAAAGGACAGTATGGCCGTGTGAGTGCTTTGAAGACATCCAAGCTGGTCTGGGATTGGCTCTCCAAGGTCAATGAAGGCATCTCAACCCAGAGAGATCAGAGAATCAGTGTTCTTCGCAACCTCTTCAACCGCTTCAAGCGAAATGACAATGAGAATGTCCAGCACACATTTGACCGACTCACTGACATCACAAATGAGCTTCAAGCCCTCGGCGCTACTGAGATCACCAAACATGAAGTCGTCAAGACGCTGCTGAGATCACTTGATAGTTCGTTTGACATCCTAGCCCTGATGATTCAAGAACGTCCTGATTTCAAGACACTCGATCCGTCTGACATACTCGAGAGGCTCAACACACATGAGTTTCAGCTTTCTGAGAAAAGAGATATCTACGGTCCAAACTATGGGCGAACTCGTGCCTTGAAGGCAAAAGCTGTTTCCTCATCTGAAGAACAATCTGACAGCAGTTCTGAAGATCCTGAAGACATTGGAAGGGAACTTGCAATGCTTGTGAAGAAGTTCCAAAAATTCACCAAGAAGAAAGGCTTCAGAAAGTCTTCACGATCAAGCTCAAGGAATGATGAAGCTTCTGCTCATGACTACAAGAAGAAAACATGCCACAAGTGCAAGAAAACTGGACACTTCATCTCTGAGTGTCCACAGTGGGACAATGAGAACAGAAAGAAGAAGAAGAGCAAGGAATATGACTCTGACAACAAGAAGAAGAAGAAATACTCAAAGTCTTCTTCCAAGTCTTCCTCAAAGTCTTCATCACACAAGAAGAGCTCATCTGGCAAGGCACGTGCATTTGTTGGCAAGGAAATGGATTCAGAGGAGGAGTCCGCTTCTGAGGAGGCAGAGGTGGAGTCTGAGGAGGAGTCTGATTCTGGCATTGCAAGTCTAGCTACAGCATACGTCGCCAAGTCCATCTTCAACACTGAAGACAATGACTTCATCACCGACACCGATGCAAATGACAAGGACTACTCTACTCCTACCTACTGCTTCATGGCACGCGGTGCCAAGGTAAACACACGCACTACTCACTATCAAACATCTAGCGACGATGACTCTGATTGTGGTTCGAAACCCAGCTACAAAACACTTGCTAAAATTGCAACTGAACAACAGAAAGCTATGGAACATATTCAAAAACTGTTAGACAGAAGCGATGATCTGTTGGGTGCTGAAATGACTCGATCTGAATCCTTAATTGAAGACATAAAAAATCTTCACGTTAAGTATCAGGAACTTGAAAGTCGTCATGATACTCTCTCAACAACTCATGAAAACCTTTCCTATGATTATCTTCAAAGGAAGCAAGATCTTGAGAAAATGAGAGCGGCTCATGAAGATCTTCAAAAGGAAAACGAGTCACTTCGCGCCAAACAGATCAGTTCCGCTCAGGGAGGATTTGAACCACCATGTCTTAAATGCATTGAGCATGATAATGCTACTTCTGTTGCTGAATGTTCCACTGCTACTGCTGTTGCAATATCTTCAACTGTTGATGTGGTAACTAACCCCTTTGCTGAGGATACCACCGCTATTGCTGATGAGAATGCTAGGTTGAAGACATTGCTTGAAACAGGGATGTACAAAAGTCTTAAAGGGCATCAGACATTATGTGATGTCCTCAAGAAGCAGATTCTGAACCGAAACCCTAGGAAAGAGGGTGTTGGGTTCGTAAGGAAAATGAGTGCAGATGGCTCTTACTGGAAATCTGAGCAGTACCCCAAAACCATGTGGGTTGTTGCAAAGGAACCTTCAGCAGATCCATCCAATCTATCTGGCTTCACTTGTGCTAACCCCATTATCATTGATGAATCCTTTGGTGCAAACTATGTACTGTTTAAGAATCAGAATGGTGAAGTGTTTGCCAGGTACATTGGAACTAACTGCAGGAATGGACCGCCCATGAAGAAGATCTGGGTTCCGAAAAGGTGTCTGGAAAATCTTCCTGTGAATGTCTTCATGACACCTCACATCAGGAAGACAAACCTCAGACCAAAGGTTTCATACGGTCCTAAGGCTTCATATAGACAGGGGACTCACCTGAGTCGCACTAAAACAAATGCTTTGCAGGGAAACCATACTCAGGCATATGAATATGAGAGCGGTACATCAAACCTCCATGTTCATATGACCAAGAACTATTCTGCCTATTCTTATGAGTACTATTGTCCGCCTACTAGACTGTTTGCTAGGGCTCCAAAGCAAAAATTCTCAGATGCTGCACTTAGACTTATTGCTTCTAAGCCACCCTTGAAGATGTGGGTGGCTAAGAAAGCTTAACTCTCTCTTGCAGGGAAAGGTCTCCAGCAGAAAACCAAAATCTGCTGACGCCATTGCTGGGGACCTTAAACATCTTGTAGGGCGCAAGATCAAATGCCCGAATGGCATTACTATGTACTTCGTTCCTGAATCGCATGCTACTCTCCCTATTAGTCCTAATCTGCATCTAAGTTTTCATAACCCACTGGTTTGTCAAATGTTTTTGCTTCACAATTCTCTTCGTGAAGCTTGTCCCCCTAACTGCATTGTAGGGTATGACACCAGCGTCTTCAGAATGGATTATTGACAGTGGGTGTACAAATCACATGACCGGCAAAAGAAGCCTTCTCATGGACTCAACCTTACGTCCATCCGACAAGAGCCACATCACATTCGCTGACACTGGTAAAAGTAAGGTATTGGGTCTAGGTAGAGTTGCAATCTCAAGGGATCAGCACATGGATAAAATCATGCTTGTTGAATCCCTTGGCTTCAACTTAATGTCTGTCTCAATGCTTTGCGATTTGAACATGATCATAATATTTGGAAAATATCATTGCCTGGTACTAATGGAATCTGAAAAATCTCTAATGTTTGAAGGGTATCGGAAAGATGATTTGTACGTAGTAGATTTCTCAGCAGGGCCACAGCTTGCAGTATGTCTTCTAGCAAAAGCTTCAGAATGCTGGCTTTGGCATCGGAGACTTGGGCATGCTGGCATGAGGAACCTCCATACCCTTGCGAAGAAGAAGCATGTCATAGGCATCGAGGGCGTCAAGTTCAAGAAAGATCACTTATGCGGTGCCTGTGAAGCAGGGAAGATGACGAGGGCCAAACATCCCTCGAAGACAATCATGACCACTACTCGACCCTTCGAACTGCTTCACATGGATCTTTTTGGTCCCACTCACTACTCAACTTTTACCACTACTGCTTGCCTATATGGCTTTGTCATTGTTGATGATTACTCTAGATATACTTGGGTGCACATAATCCTTTACAAGACTGAAGTGCAGGATGTCTTCAGACGCTTCGCCAATCGAGCAATGAACAACTATGGCGCCAAGATAAAGCACATCAGAAGTGACAATGGCACTGAATTCAAGAACACTGGCCTTGATACATATCTTGATACCTTGTGCATCACACATGAATTCTCAGCCCCGTACACGCCACAGCAGAATGGCATCGTCGAACGTAAGAACAGAACACTCATTGAGATGGCCAGAACGATGCTAGATGAATACAAGACTCCAAGAAAATTCTGGCCTGAAGCCATTGACACTACATGCCATACAATCAACCGTGTTTATCTTCACAAGCTTCTTAACAAGACATCTTATGAACTCCTAACTGGCAAGAAGCCAAATGTAAGTTACTTCAGAGTATTTGGCGCAAGATGCTGGATTAAGGACCCACATCACACCTAAAAGTTTGCACCAAAAGCACATGAGGGTTTCATGCTTGGATATGGAAAGGATTTGCACTCCTACAGAGTCTTCAATCTCTTTCATTACAAAGTAGTTAAAACAGTGGATGTGCGGTTCGATGAGACCAATGGTTCACAAAGAGAGCACCTGCCAAATGTGCTAGATGAATTTCCATCCAGTGAATCAATCAAACTAATGGGAACTGGAGAAATCATACCTTCTGAAGCTCATCCTGAAGAGGAACTCATCATCTCCGCACCAGATCAACCTGAAGACAATGCTCAACCTGAAGACAATCCCTCCAACAACGACAATGATCAGCAAGAGCAAAGTCTTCGCCCTGTACATCCACGCGTTGCCAATGAAGTGCAGATTGAAAGAATAATTGACAGCATCAATGCACCCGGTCCACTCACTCATTCAAGGGCAACTCTGCTGGCAAATTTCTGTGGGCACTTCGCATTCGTCTCAATTACAGAACCCAAGAAAGTTGAAGAAGCCTTCATGGAACCTGAATGGATTCAAGCTATGCAAGAAGAGCTTCAACAGTTTGAGCTGAACAATGTATGGGAACTGGTTAAGCGTCCTGATCCACAGAAGCACAATATAATACGCACCAAATGGATATACCGCAACAAGCAAGATGAGCATGGTCAAATTGTCAGAAACAAAGCTCGTCTGGTTGCTCAAGGATATACTCAAGTGGAAGGCATTGATTTCGATGAAACATTTGCTCCTGTGGCTAGACTTGAAGCCATACGTATACTGCTGGCCTATGCAAATCATCATAACATACTTCTATATTAAATGGATGTGAAGAGTGCCTTTCTCAATGGCAAGATTGAAGAAAAGTGTATGTTGCACAACCGCCTGGGTTTGAAGATCCAAAACATCCTGACATGGTATACAAGCTCAACAAGGCACTATATGGCCTCAAACAAGCCCCTCGGGCCTGGTATGACACACTCAAATATTTCCTGAAGAGCGAAGGCTTCATACCTGGTTCCCTAGACCCCACTCTCTTCACGAATACATATGATGGTGAACTGTTTGTGTGCCAAATATATGTGGATGACTTTATCTTCGGCTGCACCAATCAGAAGTACAGTGAAGAGTTTGGCTATATGATGCAAGAGCAATATCAGATGTCTATGATGGGGGAGCTGAAGTTCTTCCTCGGTCTTCAAATCTGAAAACAACACAATGGCATCTTCATATATCAAGAGAAGTATCTCAAAGAGTGCCTGAAGAAGTTTGGTATGCAAGACTGCAAAGGCTTCACAACACCAATGCCAGCCAAACATCATATGGGTCCCGACGACAATGGTAAAGAGTTCGATCAAAAGGTATACCGCTCCATGATTGGTTCTTTGCTTTATTTATGTGCATCTAGGCCAGATATTATGCTTAGTGTTTGCATGTGTGCTCGATTTCAAGTGGCACCAAAGGAGTCGCATCACTTAGCCGTGAAGCGAATTCTTCGATATTTGGCTCACACCCCAACTCTTGGATTATGGTATCCAAAGGGCTCAGAGTTTGATCTGGTTGGATTCTCGGATGCTTATTATGCTGGTGACAAGGTTGATCGGAAGTCTACATCAGGCACATGCCACTTTCTGGGATGATCACTTGTATGTTGGTCTTCAAAGAAGCAGAACTGTGTATCCCTCTCCACTGTTGAATCTGAATACATTGCTGCTGGATCTTGCTGCGCTCAGCTTCTATGGATGAAGCAAACTCTCAAGGACTATGGGATTCATCTGAAGCAAGTGCCACTTTACTGCGACAACGAAAGCGCCATCAAGATTGCCAACAACCCAGTTAAGCACTCGAAGACAAAGCACATAGAAATTCGTCATCACTTTCTCAGAGATCATGTTGTGAAGGAAGATATTGATATCATACACGTCAACACTGAAGAGCAATTGGCAGATATCTTCACCAAGCCCTTGGATGAGAAGAGATTTTGCAAGTTACGGTGTGAGCTAAATATCCTGGAATCCTCAAATGTCCTGTGATCAGGCACACATCCTAACACTTATGCGTATTGATGACTTAGATGTGCAACACACAAAGTAACGTATATCTTCAATCAATGAAGGCATACATTCTAAGTGTGAATACATTAATATGGAATTTGACTTCTGAGCGCCACGATAATTGTGCGCCGTGTCTGGGTCTAATACTTCCTATACGGTGGGTAACGCCACCATCAAATGTTCTATTTTGAAGTGTTTCACTCATGGCGTTACCTTGCAATGTCTTCACATTTGGTTTGGCTTCAATCTCAACATGTCTTCATGATTATCTTCACTATGTTGATTGTATAGATATATATATACTAGTGTTCTGTCCTCTACAGCATTCACTTATAGCTATGGCTTCTTGTTTGAATCTTTTGAACTAAGTGAATGTGATCGGACCCTAACCTCTCTATGCTTTCTATCTCAAATTCTATCTCTCCAAGTCATATGCATTCCATTGAAACTGTCGAATGTCTTCTCTGTGCCCTTTAGCAGACGACACAGACACAACCTTTAAGTCCGTTTTCAATGCTCATTCATCCACATGAAATCCGGAGAAGTAGGAACGACCACCCGACAATCCAGGCGTGCGTGGGACGTGGAACAACCCCCAAAATTCCGCATGATGGCCACGTGTCACTCAGATGCGAATCGCCAGGGGCACCTGTGTAATAGCACAGTGCCGCCCCTGTACCTATAAATACACACTTCACAGCGGTCATTATCTCTTCTTCCACTCTCGCACGAACCCTAGCGCCACCGCTAGCCCTCGACGACGCCGGCGACGAAGCGCTTCGCTGCTGCAACCTCTCCGACGCCGTCTTCACGCCGATCGCGGACATCGTCCTCTCCGCCGTTGCCGTAGGTGTCCTCCGTCGCCAAGTTAGGGCACGGAAGATTGAACTGCTCGGCCTCATCTCCCACTCTGTCTAGCAGTTCCCAGTGTGGTAAATAAAACTTCTTTTTACGGCCCCTTTTGATCCTATGGCTTTGTCACTTTCTACCATAAGAAGTTTCTATTCACACAAGTTAGATCTCTCTCATACTGCATCTCATAACATGCCTAGTATATTCACTTGTGCTTCACAAAGTAGTTAGATTCCTCACTTGTACTGATCTGTGGGTTCGTACAAATCTGGAACCAACTTCTTATCTATGAGTGAATGTCTTCGCATAATGAGGTCAATGTCTTCTAAACTGATTTATCTTAAAAATCTTCTGAGAATGCATATGACCTCTTCCCCTTCCCTCGCACCTTAATGCTGTCACAGGTACATGTCCGTGGGAGAATCCTTTGGTTCTCATAGTCTGCATTCATTTGCAGAATTCTTACAGCATCACATAAATTCTCCTGAAGCCAGTTCCTGTTGGTCCAGCAAGAGAAAGCCTTTGAAGCCTTTGAACATATTGAAGCCTTTCAAGTTAAAGTTTATGGCTTCAGAGAAAGCAGCAAGGAAGGGGGGCAGACAACGTCGTGGCGGAACATCCAGAGATCTGCCTGATGAACTCGCAGAAATGTATAAGACAGATCCTGAAGAGGATTATAGTCAGCGCAAGACCCGAATCCAATGGATTCGACGCTATTGGGCAGAACAATGGTTCAAATACCGCTTCACAACCCAAGAGTATGCTGAGAAAAGTGCCATCAAAAGACCGTGGGGAGACATCTTATACAAGAATCTTCTACCCAGGTCCAGAGATGAAGCTATTGCCCAAAGCTTCTATCCATGCATGGTCCGTGGGTCACAGCCTGATGATGCACATCCGTCGTCACTACTCTGGTGTTGTGACGACAATCTATTCAAGCGCAACTTCTAGTTTGCCCAAAACTCAGCGAAGCAGAACAAGAAGAAATTTGGGTTAGACTTCAACCCTGGTCCCTCAGCACCAAGGGCAGATGGCACACGAGAAGCAGAACCCAATGTCATCGGTCCTTATGCCAACCTTGAAGGCCTCATCACCCGCATCTTAGTTCAAGGGACCGCAGTGAATGAGCCTCCAGCTGACTCTGAATCAGAAGAAGCTCCTGCAGTGCTGAAGCCAAAGAAGATGAAGAAGCCTAAAGCTTCAAAGCCTGCCTCTTCACCGAGAATCTCAAGGGCGAAGCCACTTGCAACTGCACCTCCTGAAGACAGTGTGCAGTCTGAAGACGTATCCCGCATCTCCAAGCCCCAGAAGAGCAAGATGCCTCAGCCACACACCGGCCAAGAGCTCACAGCTGCTGCTATTCTGCGCAATGATGACATTGACCTGTCAAGTGATGAAGACCTGGCAGATGACGCTCTTGAGCAACTCATCAAGAGGAAAGAAGAAGCAGAAATCTTCAATGATCTGCCACTCTTTGATGTCACCATCATCCACAACTTCATTGACGAGTGGTTTGACACGCCCAACATCAGCTTCGATGATCTACAGCTACCCATTGGCCTCAGTGTCGCCTTCCATGGCGCCATTGCTTCAGAACTAGCCATCGCCCAGCGTGTTGTTGAGCTAAAGCAGAAGATTGACTATGAAAAGGCTCAGTTCAAAAAGCATATGGCCAAGCTCAGCGTGCAAGATGTGAAGAACTTCAAAATCATGATGCACGAGCTCAAGGAAGCTTTTCTGAAGAAACGTGCAGAAGCTCAAGGTCTGCGTGAGTGCATGAAGACTCTGGCTGACAGATGTGTGCAAGCCTACAATGAGGCTGAGAAGCGCAAGGCACTTGGGTGTCCTGGCATCGACCCCAGGATGGCCGCGAAGAAGAAGAAGAAGCCTGCTACAGCTGAACCCGATGCACCAAGGCAAGAAGAAGTTCCGATTGTCTTCCCAACTGCAATAACTGGCTCGAAGCCAAAGAGCCGGTCAACCACTTCAGAGCTCAAGAAGACCAAGACTGCTGAGGCTGAAGCAAGGAAGCGAAAATATCCTGAAGCATCTGAAACTGCCCCCTCTAAGAAGAAGAGGAAGACCAAGAAAGATCGGGCTGCTCCCACAGAGCCCTTGATGGTTGAACCCATTTCTATGGTCTATCCTGAAGCTGAACGCCAACTGACTGTCCATGAGCCTGCTTCCACAGAGGCTCATGAAGCTGAAGACATTCCAGCAGCTGATCCCATCGCTGCTGAAGACATTGGTCAACATGACAATGTAGAAGATGATGCAGTCCTTCCTCAGCAAGACAACGGCGAACTCATCAGCATTGGTCGTCCGTTGACGCCAATTGCCCAGGATGCCTCATGGGCGGATCGCCCACAAGAGGAAGAAGACAATGAGGCCCAGCCCACTCAAACTCCACAGGCGTCGCCCACGTTGTGTAGGCTTCGCAAAGGTCCAAGGCCTCACGTCTCTACTGAAGACATTCCGGCTGCATCAGCCGAACAAGAAGAAGTACCCCAAGTCCCCTCGTCTCACCAAGAAGTAGTTCTTACGAAGAACGTGCTTGTGTCCGACCCTCCAGCTCGTCAAGTAGAGGATGACAATCATGAGGCTGCCACAACCAACAATGAAGCTAATGTGGAGCCCTCCCCACCAAAAGCATCAGAAGACAGCGAAGCCACTGATCCTGACACTTCTGTTCCTGAGTCTGCTGCCGGTCCCCAGTTTGACTATCATGTTGAGCACGGGCCTCAGGTACAGAAGCCAATCCCAAGACTGTCAAGGTTCCTAGGTCCTGCATCAGCACCTGGCTCCTTCAACATCAATGGCTTCAAGGCAGACAATACATTCTTCAATAGCTCCAAGAACCCCTACTCAAGGGAAAGGATTTCATCAGATCGGTTCTGGAGCTATCCTCAGCGAAGCTATTACTCATGCATACTGTACAACCAAGGTCGCATCTTCCCACACAAGCGCCTTGACGTTGAAGCTATAGCTGGTCTGCCCTGCCTAGAAGAAGTGTTGGATTGTTTCAAGCAAGTGGGACTGCTGCCATTCATAACTGACCAAGAGCATTGGAATGAAGAGCTGCTGCTCCAATTCTATGCCACACTCCACATCCGTGGGTACAACGGAGATCCGAAGACTTGGGTCTTGGAGTGGATGACCGGCAATGTTCATCACGAGGCCAATGCATTCGACATCATTGAACTCACTCGCTTGCCCACTCCTGGCGATCTCTTCGAGCAAGGCTGTCAGCTGCATACTGAAGCTATTGAAAGCATCTTTCAGAGGCCTGAACCTAATATGAGTCAGATGCTCAGCATGATGAAGCCATTGCCCCAAGATGCTGCTTATCCCACAGAGTTCTTCGTTGAAGACCTTGAGTATCTGCCAAGAATCATCTATCACATCATCAGGCGAACTCTCTGGCCCATTAAAGGACACTCTCCAAATGCCAAGATTGAGGGTGCAATGAAGACTTTGATATTCTATATCCTTCATGGCAAATGCTTCAATGCATAGGACTTTTTCATACGTCAACTTGCTGCATCAGGCTCTGATCTGTTTGGTTTGAAGTTCTACGCCCCCTGGGTAATGCGGCTGATCAAACTTCACTCTGCTATCTTGTATCAGCCCTCTGCCTGCAACCATCGTATCTTCTTGCTAGATGTGGATACCTCTGCTGAAGCCATCTATCCTGAACCTGCCAAGCAACCTCTAAGTCTTCAGAATGCAGAACACCAGAGCTTCACCCAAAACATTGAAGGAATTGAAGCAGTCTCTCGGGTGTATCCGTTGGCTGGCACTACACGTGCACCACGCCCTGCTTCCACTGAAGCCACTGACAGCACAACTGCTCCAAGACCCAAGAAGCGCACTCGTGTTCTCAATGACCGAGAGCTTCTTGTGGCCCTTCATCAAAAACAGGATAGGCATCATGGCTGGCTAAAGCGTCAGATGAAAAGCCTCTTGGTGGATGTTAATCGCATTCGAAATCTTGCCACCAAGAATGCTCTCGTTACCCATGAAACCTGTCGCCGTACATGGAAAGGGCTAACGATGATGTGTTCTGAAGCTGATCTTCAAGAGGATGGCTTCACTGAGCGATTCAAGTTTGACTCCACACCTCCTCGAAGGGCTGTGCTGCGAGGAACACCATCACTTGAAGACTCTGAGTTCTCTTCCTCTGCTGCAACAGTGACTGCCCGAGTTATCGAGGATGAAGACGATGCTACTTCACCACCACCCTCTTCAGCACCGCCAAACACCACCAACGACCCTGCTGCTCAGGGGAACGAGTAGACACTCTATGTCTTCAAACCTTTTTGTCCTTACTGACAAAAGGGGGAGAAGCATATGGGGTTGATAGTCTTCAAGCGGGTCCATATGGGCGGGTGCTTTATATTTTGCTATATTTTGCTTCGTGCTTACAACTCTCGTTTTGCTACATTTGGTTCTTTGAGTTGTAACACTTAAACTCGATGGTCGTCTGCTACTTGTTTGCCACCTTGCTTTGCGAAGATAAATTCCGCACTTAGATCATTCTGCAGACGTCCATTTTCCATTATGCATGACATTATCTTCATATACTTTTACATGCATAGTGGATTGTCATCATAAGTTGAAGTGGATCTCCACAAGTACAACCTGCCATGTGCATTTGCATTCCAAAAGCAAATTACATATATGCACATCTTCAGGGGGAGCCCTTGCAACTTATGAAGACAATTCCCTATCCTTTACAAATTTCACAGATTATATTCCCCGTTGAAAACTTCAACTAGTTTGTCATCAATCACCAAAAAGGGGGAGATTGTAAGTGCATCTAGTGCCACCCCTAGTTGGTTTTGGAGTACTGACGACAAACCTAGTTGAGGGACTAATGTGTTTGTGAGAATTGCAGGATAACATAGGTAGAAGTCCCTCATTGATTCGGTTTTACTACCAGAGATGACCCCTAAAAATGTATGAAGACATTGATGTCAAAGGTGGTATATGAAGATATTCACATTGAAGACTATGACAAGAGAAGACACCGCATGAAGCCTATGGAGCTCGAAGACTTAGATCTTTCGTAGTTCTCTTTCATTTGTGTTGAGTCATAGGATCCACCGTACTGCTAAGTGGGATCCAAGAGAACCAGTCAGAACGACTGAACTGATGCCTAAACAAAAAAAACCTATGTCTTCGAGTGAAGACTATGAGAGCAAATCTTGTCCAGAGTCGGACAAGTCAGCTTTGCTTGTAGCCCAAGTAAAGTTGCCATGTGAGTTTTAAATCTGACCGTTGGAACACGTGTCAGTTCCTTAGTGACCCAGGGTCATTTCGGACAAATCAGGTCGGGTTGCCAAGTGGCTATAAATAGCCCACCCCCTACAACCATAAACGGTTGGCTGCTCAGATTTAGTGCACAGCTTTTGTCGTTTGAGAGCAACCCACCTCGAAGCCTTTGAGAAAGAGAACACCTAGCGAGGATAAAGCCCTAACCACCCAGAGCCAGAGATAATTGGGCATCACTTAAGTCTTCTTATCTGAGTGATCTGAAGACTTATTACACTTGAGGACTGTGCATCCTCCAGCCGGTTAGGCATCGCGTTCTGAGCATCCAAGAGACATTGTGGATTGCCGGTGAATGAAGTCTGTGAAGGTTTGGGAGTCTACCTTGAAGACTTACTAGAGTGATTGGGAGAGGTCTGTGTGACCTTAGCTCAAGGAGAATACGGTGAGGACTGGGTGTCCTGAGCTGCGTGTTCAGGACTGGGTGTCCGGGACTGGGTGTCCGGGACTGTGTGTCCTAAGGTTTAAATACCTAGCCGCTCCAACCAGACGTACAGTTGTCACAGCAACTGGAACTGGTCCAACAAATCATTGTCTTCAATGAGTCACTGGTTTCATCTTCACTTCCTTTTACTTACTGATTACTCATTGCGAAGTCATTGCATGTCTGTTCTATCTTTTGTCTTCACAACGTGAGTGTATGATCTGTTTGGCTTCATAATATCTTCCTACCTGATCCTTATTACACTGCAGCTAATTGTCACTGTGCTTTCACTCTGTTGATACTAGACCATGGCTTGCCTGGTGTAGTCTACCTTCCGCTGCATAGTAATAGGCATATCTCTACTGTTTGTCTTCATAACTTCCACGTTTTGAAGACTTCCATAAAAATTGCCTATTCACCCCCCCTCTAGTCGATATAACGCACTTTCAGTAGTAACAAAAGTGCAGCAAGGTAGCCCAATCCTTTTGAGGCAAAGGACAGGCCAAAATGGTCTCTTATGATAAGCAAAGTATTCTTGAGGGTACACGGGATTTTCATCTAGTCACTTCCATCATGTTGGCTTAATTTGTGTTCAGTGCTTTGATAATTTGATATGTGGATGGACCGGTGCTTAGGTGTTGTTCTTAGTTGAACAAACCTCCTACTTATGATTAATCCTCCCGCAAGCATCCATAACTACGAGAAAAGTATTAAGAATAAATTCTAACCATAGCATTAAACTTTTGGGTCCAATCGGTCCCTTACAGAATAGCGCATAAACTGGGGTTTAAGCTTCTGTCACTCTCGCAACCCATCATCTAATTGCTACTCCACAATGCATTCCCTTAGGCCCAAATATGGTGAAGTGTCATGTAGTCGACGTTCACATGACACCACTAAGGGAATCACAACATACATACTATCAAAATATCGAACACATATCAAGTAAACATGATTACTTGCAACATGATTTCTCCCATGACCTCAAGATCAAAAGTAACTAATCACAAACGATAATCATGCTCAAGATTAGAGGGGTATTAAATAGCACATTGGATCTAAACATATAATCTTCCACCAAATAAAGTGCTCCTGCCCAAGTTTCGCCTCGAGGCGGCGGCGCTCCGTCCTGAAAGTCCTCTCCTCTTTTTTTCTAGGTCAAAATGTCTTATATACCAGAAGATGGGCACTGGAGGTGGGCCTGGGTGAGCACAACCCACCAGGGCGCGCCTGGGCTCCCTGGGGCGCACAGGTGGGTTGTGCCCACCTGGTGGGCCCCCTCTAGTAGTTATTTGCTCCAATATTCTTCATGTATTTGATAAAAAAATCTCCGTGAAGTTTCAGCTTGTTTGGAGTTGTGCGGAATAGGTGGCCTGACGTAGCTTTTCCAGCTCCAAATTTCCAACTACCGGAATTCTCTCTCTTTGTGTATACCTTGCATATTATGAGAGAAAAGGCATTAGAATTACTCCAAAAAGCATTATTATGGATAATAACATCATAGATAACAGTAGGAAAACATGATGCAAAATGGACGTATCAAGTGTATGGCCATAGAAGGTTTTATTCATGTAAATAGAACAACAATTATTCTATGACTTAAATGAATAAATGTATTGCAATAAACATGATCTAATCATATTCAAGCTCAACGCAAACACCAAATAACATTTATTTAGGTTCAACACTATTCTCAAAGGTAGAGGGAGTGTGCGATGGTGATCATATCAACCTTGGAATCATTTCCAACACACATCGTCAGCTTCCTTTTAACTAGTCTCTGCAACTCCTGTTTCGAGTTACTAATCTTAGCAACTGAACCGGTATCAAATACCTAGGGGTTACTACGAAAACTAGTAAAATACACATCAATAACATCTATATCAAATATACCTTTGTTCACGTTGCCATCCTTCTTATCCGCCAAGTATTTGGGGCAGATCCACTTTCAGTGGCCATTTCCTCTGCAGTAGAAGCACTCAGTGTCAGGCTTGGGTCCAGCTTTGGGATTCTTCACAGGAGTGGCAACTTGCTTGCCATTCTTCTTGAAGTTCCCTTTCTTTTCGTCGCCCTTTTCCTTGAAACTAGTGGTGTTGTTAACCATCAACACTTGATGCTCTTTCTTGATTTCTAACTTCGCCGATTTTAACATCGCGAAGAGCTTGGGAATCGTTTTTCTCAACCCTTGCATATTATAGTTCATCACGAAGTTCTAGTAGCTTAGTGATAGTGACTAGAGAACTCTGTCAATCACTATCTTATCTGGAAGATTAACTCCCACTTGATTCAAACGATTGTAGTACCCAGACATTCTGAGTACATGCTCACTGACTGAGCTATTCTCCTCCATCTTGTAGGCAAAGTACTTGTTAGAGGTCTCATACCTCTTGACACGAGCATGAATCTGAAATGCCAATTTTCAGCTCTTGGAACATCTCATATGCTCCTTGGCGTCCAAAACATTTTTTAAGTCTTGGTTCTAAGCCTTAAAGCATGGCGCACTAAAATATTAAGTAGTCATCATATCGAGCTTGCCAAATGTTCATAACGTCGGCATCTTCTCCTGCAATAGGTTTGTCACCTAGTGGTGCATCAAGGACATAATTCTTCTATGCAGCAATGAGGATAATCCTCAGATCACGGACCCAGTCCGCATCATTTGTACTACCATTTTCAACATATTTTTCTCTAGGAACATATCAAAAATAGGGGAGCTATAATGCGAGCTATTGATCTACAACATAGATACGCAAAAACTATTATGACTAAGTTCATGATAAATTTAAGTTCAATTAATCGAATTATTAATGAACTTCCACTTAAATTAACATCCCTCAATATATGTAAGTGATACATGATCCAAATCAACTAGCCCATGTCCGATTATCACGTGAGATGGGGTAGTCATCAATGGTGAACATCTCTATGTTGATCATATATACTATATGACTCATGTTCGACCTTTCTGTCTCCAATGTTCCGAGACCATGTCTGTACATGCTAGGCTCATCAAGTTTAACTCAATATTTTGCATGTGTAAAATTGTCTTACACCCATTGTATGTGAACATAGAGTCTATCACACCCGATCATCACGTGGTGTCTTGAAACGATGGACTGTAGCAATGGTGCATACTCAGGGAGAACACTTTTATCTTGAAATTAAGTGAAGGGATCATCTTATAATGCTACCACCGTTCTAAGCAAAATAAGATGCATAAAAGATAAACATCACATGCAATCAAAATATGTGACATGATATGGACATCATCTTGTGCTTTTGATCTCCATCTCCAAAGCTTTATCATGATCTCCATCGTCACTGCTCGACACGTTGATCTCCATCATAGCGTCGTTGCGTCGAGGTCGTCACGCCAACTATTGCTTCTACAACTATCGCTAACGTATAGTGATGAAGTAATTACATGGCACTTGCACTTCATACAATAAAGAGACAACCCTAAGGCTCCTGCCGGTTGTCGATATTACAAAACATGATCATCTCATACATCAACATATATCACATCATATCTTGACCATATCACATCACAACATGCCTTGCAAAAACAAGTTAGACGTCCTCTACTTTGTTGTTGCAAGTTTTACATGGCTGCTACGAGCTTCTAGTAAGAACTGTTCTTAGCTACGCATAAAACCACAATGATGATTCATCAAGTTTTATATTTTAACCTTATTCAAGGACCGGCCGCAGTCAAATTTGATTCAACTAAAGTAGGAGAAACAGACACCCGCCAGCCACCTTTATGCAAAACTAGTTGCATGTCAGTCGGTGGAACCGGTCTCATGTGCGTGGACATGTAAGGTTAGTCTGGGCCACTTCATCCCACAATACTGCCGAATCCAAATAAGACGTTGGTGGTAAGCAGTATGACTATCACCTCTCGCAACTCTTTGTGTTCTACTCGTGCATATCATCTACGCATAGACCTGGCTCGGATGCCACTATTGGGAAACGTTGCTTGGAAAACACAAAAATTCTACGCACACGCAAGATCTATCCATGGAGATGCATAGCAACAAAGGGGGAGAGTGTGTCTACATACCCTCGTAGACCATAAACGGAAGCATTTAACAACGCAGTTGATGTAGTCTAACTTCTTCGCGCTCCAACCGATCAAGTACGGAACATACGGCACCTCCGTGTTCTGCACACGTTCAGCTCGGTGACGTCCTCCGCCTTCTTGATCTAGCAAGATGACGAGGTAGTAGATGAGTTCCGGCAGCATGACGGCGTGGTGACGGTGATGGTGAAGTGATCTCCGCAGGGCTTCACCTAAGCACTATGAAAATATGACTAGGGTGTAAACGGTGGAGGGGCGCAGCATACGGCTAGGAAATTGTCTGTTCTGTGCTAGGCACCCCCTCCCACATATATATAGGTAGGAGGGAGGGAGCAGCCAAAGGAGGCGCCCAGGTAGGAGGAATCCTACCTGGGGTCCCTCCCAAGCTGCCCCCCTTTCCTTATTTGGAGTGCGGGGAAAGGAAGGGGACGGTGGTGCCCCCCCCCTTTCCTTTCTCCCATGAGAGGGAAAGGCAGGAGGGTCTAGCCCTCCCCCTTTTCCTTCCCTAGGGCTGGCCAAACAAGGGAGGAGGCACACTAGCCCCCTAGTGGGCTGGTATGTGTTGGGGAACATAGCATGCAATTTCAAAAAAAATCCTACGATCACGCAAGATCTATCTAGGAGATGCATAGAAAGGAGAGGGGGAGAGTGTGTCCACGTACCCTCATAGACCAAAAGCGGAAGCGTTAGGTTAACGCGGTTCATGTAGTCGAACGTCTTCACGATCCAACCGATCTAGTACCAAACGTACGACACCTCCGAGTTTAGCACACGTTCAGCTCGATGACGCCCCTCAAACTCTTGATCTAGTAGAGGGTCGAGGGGGAGTTTCGTCAGCACGACAGCATGGTTATGGTGATGGTGATGTGATCCGTGAAGGGCTTCGCCTAAGCACTACGATGCTCTGACCGAAGGAGTAAACTATGGAGGGGGGCACCGCACACGGCTAAGAGAACAACTATTGTGCTATGGGGTGCCCCCTGCCCCCATATATAAAGGAGGAGGGGAGGAGGCGGCCAGCCTAGAGGGGCGCGCCATGGGGGGGAAACGAATAGGACTCCAAGTCCTATTCGGGCCCCTTCCTTTCATACGAAGGGGGAAAGGGGAAGGGAGAGGGAAGAGGAGAAGGAAAGGAGGGTTCGCCCCCTCCCCTAGTCCAATTCGGACTCCCCATGGGAGGGGGCACGACCACCCCTTGTGGGCTGCCTCCCCTCTCCCCTATGGCCCATGTAGGCCCATTACTTTCCCCGGGGGGTTCCGGTAACCCCTAGGTACTCCAAAAAATACCCACCACTCCGAAACCATTCCGATGTCCGAATACCATCTTCCAATATATCAGCCTTAACCTCTCGACCATTTTGAGACTCCTCGTCGTGTCCGTGATCTCATCCAGGACTCTGGACAATCTTCGGTCACCAAAACACATAACTCATAATACAAATCATCATGGAACGTTAAGCGTGCGGACCCTACAGGTTCGAGAACTATGTAGACATGACCGAGACACATCTCCGGTCAATAACCAATAGGGGAACCTGGATGCTCATATTGGTTCCTACATATTCTACGAAGATCTTTATCGGTCAAACCGCAATAACAACATACGTTATTCCCTTTGTCATCGGTATGTTACTTGCCCGAGATTCGATCGTCGGTATCATTATACCTATTTCAATCTCGTTACCGGGAAGTCTCTTTACTCATTCCGTAATGCATTGATGACCCACAAGTATAGGGGATCTATCATAGTACTTTCAATAAGTAAGAGTGTCGAACCCAACGAGGAGCAGAAGAAAAATATAAGCGGTTTTCAGCAAGGTATTCTCTGCAAGTACTGAAATAAGTGGTAACAGATAGTTTTGTGATAGGACAAATTGTAACGAGCAACAAGTAACAAAAGTAAATAAAGTGCAGCAAGGTGGCCCAATCCTTTTGTAGCAAAGGACAAGCCGGAACAAACTCTTATAATAGGAAAAGCGCTCCCGAGGACACATGGGAATATCGTCAAGCTAGTTTTCATCACGTTCATATGATTCGCGTTCGATACTTTGATAATTTGATATGTGGGTGGACCGGTGCTTGGGTTCTGTTCTTGCTTGAACAAGCATCCCACTTATTATTAACCTCTATTGCAAGCATCCACAACTACAACAAAAGTATTAAGTTAAACCTAACCATAGCATGAAACATATGGATCCAAATCAGCCCCTTACGAAGCAACGCATAAACTAGGGTTTAAGCTTCTGTCACTCTAGCAACCCATCATCTACTTATTACTTCCCAATGCCTTCCTCTAGGCCCAAATAATCGTGAAGTGTTATGTAGTCGATGTTCACATAACACCACTAGAGCTAGACAACATACATCTTATCAAAATATCAAACGAATACCAAATTCACATGACTAGTCATAGCAAGACTTCTCCCTTGTCCTCAGGAACGAACGTAATTACTCACAAAGCATATTCATGTTCATAATCAGAGGGGTAATAATATGCATATAGGATCTGAACATATGATCTTCCACCAATTAAACCAACTAGCATCAACTACAAGGAGTAATCAACACTACTAGCAACCTACTAGCACCAATCCCGGACTTTGGGACAAGAATTGGATACAAGAGATGAACTAGGGTTTGGAGATGAGATGGTGCTGGTGAAGATGTTGATGGAGATTGCCCTCTCCCGATGAGAGGAGCGTTGGTGATGGCGATGGTGATGATTTCCCCCTCCCAGAGGGAAGTATCCCTGGCAGAACAGCTCTGCCGGAGCTCTAGATTGGATCCGCCAAGGTTCCGCCTCGTGGCAGCGGAGTCTCGTCCCGAAAAGTTCCTCCTTATTTTTTTCTCATCGAAAGACTTCATATAGGAGAAGATGGGCATCAGAGAGCCACCAGGGGGCCCACGAGGTAGGGGGCGCGCCCTAGGGGGGCGCCCCCACCCTCGTGAGTAGGGTGTGGGCCCCCTGGCCTTCATCTTTAGCGAGGATTTTTCTTTATTTATTTTAAGATGTTCTGTGGAGTTTCAGGACTTTTGGAGTTGCGCATAATAGGTCTCTAATATTTGCTCCTTTTCCAGCCCAGAATTCCAGCTGTCGGCATTCTCCCTCCTTATGTAAACCTTGTAAAATAAGAGAGAATAGCCATAAGTATTGTGATATAAAGTGAAATAACAATCCATAATGCGATAAATATCGATATAAAAGCATGATGCAAAATGGACATATCATGCATCATCCCGTAACTAACTCATCGGTCACATTGCTTGCAAGGCTTATCATGATGTGCATTACCGAGAGGGCCCAGAGATACCTCTCTGATACTCGGAGTGACAAATCTTAATCTCGATCTATGCCAACCCAACAAACACCTTCGGAGCACCTATAGAGCATATTTATAATCACCCAGTTACGTTGTGACATTTGATAGCACACAAGGTGTTCCTTCGGTATTGGGGAGTTGCATAATTTCATACTCAAAGGAATATGTATAAGTCATGAAGAAAGCAATAGCAATAAAACTTAATGATCAGTATGCTAAACTAAGGAATGGGTCTTGTCCATCACATCATTCTCCTAATGATGTGATCCCGTTCATCAAATGACAACACATGTCTATGGTCAGGAAACTTAACCATCTTTGATTAATGAGCTAGTCAAGTAGAGACATACTAGGGACACTCTGTTTTGTCTATGTATTTACACATGTATCAAGTTTCCGGTTAATACAATTCTAGCATGAATAATAAACATTTACCATGATACAAGGAAATATAAATAACAACTTTATTATTGCCTCTAGGGCATATATCCTTTAGTATGTCCCCTCCTTTGACCCATAAGGCCCATAACCTGCCGGGGGTGTGCCCGGAACCCCTTCCGGTGACCTGATTCCTTCCCGGTACGTCCCAAAACACTTCCGGTGTCCAAATACTATTGTCCTATATATCAATCCTTACCTATCGACCATTTTGAGACTCCTCATCATGTCCGTGATCTCATCCGGGACTCTGAACAACATTCATTCACCAAAACATATAACTCATATAACACTGTATCGTCAACGAACGTTAAGTGTGCGGACCCTATGGGTTTGAGAACTATGTAGACATGACCGAGACACCTCTCCGGTCAATAACCAATAGCGGGACCTGGATGCCCATATTGGCTCGTACATATTCTACGAAGATCTCTACCGGTCAAACCATTATGACAACATACGTAATTCCCTTTGTCCATCGGTATGTTACTTGCCCGAGATTCGATCGTCAGTATCTTCATACCTAGTTCAATCTTGTTACCGGCAAGTCCCTTTACTCGTTCCGTAATACATCACCTTTGTTACTAACTCCTTAGTCATTTTCTTGCAAGTTTATCATGTGTATTACCGGCCCAGAGATACCTCTCCGATACTCGGAGTGACAAATCCTAATCTCGATCTATGCCAACACAACAAACACCTTTAGAGATACCTGTAGAGCATCTTTATGATCACTCAGTTACGTTGTGATGTTTGATAGAACATAAGGTACTCCTCCGGTATTCGTGAGTTGCATAATCTCATAGTTGAATGAATATGTAGTTGACATGAAGAAAGCAACAGCAATAAACTGAACGATCATTATGCTAAGAAAACAGATGTGTCTTGTCCATTGCATCATTCTCCTAATGATGTGATCCCGTTATCAAATGACAACGCATGTCTATGGTTAGGAAACCTTAACCATGTTTGATCAACGAGCTAGTCTAGTAGAAGCTTACTAGGGACACGGTATTTGTTTATGTATTCACACATGTATTTAATTTTCCAATCAATACAATTCTAGCATGAATAATAAACCTTTATCATGAATAAGGAAATATAATATAAAATAACAACTTTATTATTGCCTCTAGGGCATATTTCCTTCATGTTGAGAGGTCGTAGGTTCGATCTTTTTGCCCGAGGGGCTATTTGAGAGTGCATCCCGAAGGGCTATCCGAGTGACCGTCCGAGATTCTGTGAGTGCCTCCCGAAGGGCTGTCCATGACACCATCCGCGAGACTGTCCGACCGCCTCCCGAAGGGCTGTCCAAGGGAATGACCGAGGGGCTGACGAGGGAGTTGAAAACCCACAAGTATAGGGGATCAATTGTAGCCTCTTTCGATAAGTAAGAGTGTCGAACCCAGCGAGGAGCTAAACGTAGAACAAATATTCCCTCAAGTTCTATCGACCGCCGATACAACTCTACGCATGCTTGACGTTCGCTTTACCTAGAACAAGTATGAAACTAAAAGTACTTTGTAGGTGTGATAGGATAGGTTTGCAAGATGATAAAGAGCACGTAAATAGAATCTAGGGGGTGTTTAGATAAATACACAACTAAATTATTTTAGTAGAGAGCTTTTGTCAACTAGAAAGTTATTTGTCCCGGGGCAATCGATAACAAGTACCGGTAATCATTCTTGCAACTTTATATGAAGGAGAGGCATGAGCTAACTGATATGTCTCCAACGTATCTATAATTTTTTATTGTTCCATGCTATTATATTATCTATTTTGGATGTTTATGGGCTTTATTATACACTTTTATATTATTTTTGGGACTAACCTATTAACCCAGAGCCCAGTGCCAGTTTCTGTTTTTTCCTTGTTTTAGAGTATCGCAGAAAAGGAAAATCAAACGGAGTCCAATTGCCCTGAAACTTCACGGAACTTATTTTTGGAAGGAAAGCAACCCGGGAGACTTGGAGTCCACGTAAGGGAAGCAACGAGGAAGCCATGAGGCAGGGGGCGCGCCCACCCCCTCCCCCCTGGGCGCACCCTCCACCCTCGTGAGCCCCTCATGGCTCCCCTGACGTACTTCTTCCTCCTATATATACCCATATATCCTAAAACGATTGGGGAGCACAATAGATCGGGAGTTCCGCCGCCAGAAGCCTCTATAGCCACCGAAAGCCAATCTAGACCCGTTCTGGCACCTTGCCTGAGGGGGGCTACCTCTCTGGTGGCCATCTTCATCATCTCGGTGCTCTCCATGATGAGGAGGGAGTAGTTCTCCCTCAGAGTTGAGGGTATGTACGAGTAGCTATGTGTTTGATCTCTCTCTCTCTCTCGTGTTCTTGAGGTGATATGATCTTGATGTATCGTGAGCTTTGCTATTATATTTGGATCTTATGATGTTTTCTCCCCCCTCTACTCTCTTGTAATGGATTGAGTTTCCCCTTTTTAAGTTATCTTATCGGATTGAGTCTTTAAATATTTGAGAACACTTGTTGTATGTCTTGCCGTGTGTATCTGTGGTGACAATGGGATATCACGTGATTCACTTGATGTATGTTTTGGTGATCAACTTGCGGGTTTCGCCCATGAACCTATGCATAGGGGTTGGCACACGTTTTCGTCGTGATTCTCCGGTAGGAACTTTGGGGCACTCTTTGAGGTTCTATGTGTTGGTTGAATAGATGAATCTGAGATTGTGTGATGCATATCGTATAATCATACCCACGGATACTTGAGGTGACATTGGAGTATCTAGGTGACATTAGGGTTTTGGTTGATTTGTGTCTTAAGGTGTTATTCTAGTACGAACTCTATGGCTGTTTGTGACACTTATAGGAATAGCCCAACGGATTGATTGGAAAGAATAACTTTGAGGTGGTTTCATACCCTACCATAATCTCTTCATTCATTCTCCGCTATTAGTGACTTTCGAGTGACTCTTTGTTGCATGTTGAGGGATAGTTATGTGATCCAATTATGTTATCATTGTTGAGGGAACTTGCACTAGCGAAAGTATTAACCCTAGGCCTTGTTTCAACGCATTGCAATACCGTTTGTGCTCACTTTTATCATTAGTTACGTTGCTATTTTTATATTTTCAGATTACAAAAACCTTTATCTGCCATCCATATACCACCTGTATCACCATCTCTTCGCCGAACTAGTGCACCTATACAATTTACCATTGTATTGGGTGTGTTGGGGACACAAGAGACTCTTTGTTATTTGATTGCAGGGTTGCTTGAGAGAGACCATCTTCATCCTACGCCTCCTACGAATTGATAAACTTTAGGTCATCCACTTGAGGGAAATTTGCTACTGTCCTACAAACCTCTGCACTTGGAGTCCCAACAACGTCTACAAGAAGAAGGTTGTGCAGTAGACATCAAGCTCTTTTCTGGCGCCGTTGCCGGGGAGGTGAGTGCTTGAAGGCATATCTTTAGATCTTGCAATCGAGCTTTTAGTTTCTTGTTTTATCACTGGTTTAGTTTATAAAAGAAAATTACAAAAAATGGAATTGAGTTTGCCTCATACGCTTCATCTTTTTAATATCTTTCATGACTATGATGGAAAGGAAAATTGTGCCAAAGTGTTAGGAGAAGAATGCATTAAAATGTTTGGCACTAAATCTTTGAATGATGAGCATGATTGCAATGTTGTTAGTATGAACTCCTTGAATATCCATGGTACTAATGATGATTGCACTAGTTACGATGAAAATGTCTCCTATAAACATGTCAATTTTTGTGGAGTGCATTGGGTTTGCAAGTACACACCAAATAGGGAAGATAGATATTGCAAGAGGCATAAGCACTTAGAAACTAAATTGTTGCAAGGCTAAATGATTGTGCTGAAAATTTAAATTTGCTTGGCCGTACTTGTGAACTTTGCAATGGAAGTGGTCATTTAGCTATCCGATGCAAATTGTTTCATGATCTAATCGTGTCCAAAAATTGTGATGACTTGATTTCCCTTGCACATTATAGTGAAATTAATTTGCTTATGGGCTATGAAGAAATGAAATGTATAACTAACTATCTTCCAGAATTTGCCTATTATAAACTTCTTGGATTTGATCTAGAGGAAATTTATATGTATTGTGCGGTGAATTGTATTGAAAGTCCTTATATTGCCAACTACATAAAGAAAAGAAAACAAATAGAAGATGAAGAGAATAATAATGAAAGGGAAGAGACTTCCCAATACCCTCCTATTATTTCTTATGATGAATCAGGTAACGAGGAGGAACCTCCTATTCAACCAATCTCATTAATAAGGAGCTCCAAAAAGAGGATTGAACCCACACATGATGTGATGAAGAAGAAGAAGAAGAACAGAAAAAGGAAGAGAGGTAAAAAGATATATCTCCCAAGTAATGCTGCTCCTATTACTATTGCAACTCATGAAAATATAATTGTGGAAGATAATGATACTTCTTATGATCTTGAAAATCTTTTTGGCACTTGCTTGGAAGAATATGATAATTGCTATACTATTGGTGCTATCCATACTATTAATGATGAGAGTGATTATGCTTATGATATGAAAAGGCCCAAGCTTGGGGATGCTATGTTTGATGAAGATGATGTTTTTTAGAATATATTTGCTGCAATTAATGTTTGTCCCAAGCTTGGGGATGCTACGTTTAATGAAGATGATATTTTTAGTCACCCAAGTTTTGATATGCAAATTTATAATGATGATAGCATGCCTCCTACTTACGATGATTATTGTGATGATACTTATGCTATAAAAAGTAGTGATTATATTTATAAAACTTTTCATGATTATGATTACCATTTTTCTGAACATTACTCTTTTAATGTGGAAACAATTTATAGTATTCGAGTTTCTTATGATACTCCCACTATTCCGAATGAGAAGAATATTGCTTATGTGGAGAGTAGTAAATTTGCTATGCTTGTAGATCATGAAAAGAATGCTTTAGGTGCTGGTTATATTGTTTAATTCATTCATGATGCTACTGAAAATTATTATGAGGGAGGAACTTATGCTTGTAGGAATTGCAATAATATCAAGTTTCCTCTCGATGTGCTTAAAGTTTTGAAGTTATGCTTGTTTTGCCTTCCTATGCAAGTTGATACTTGTTCCCACAAGTTGTTTGCTCACAAGATTCCTATGTATAGGAAGAGGGTTAGACTTAAATGTGCTATGCATATTATTCATGATGCTCTCTTTATGTTTCAATTCTAATCTTTTATGTGAGCATCATTGAAATCATCATGCCTAGCTAGGGGCGCCAAACGATAGCGCTTGTTGGGAGGCAACCCAACTTTATTTTTGTTCCTTGCTTTTTCTTACTTTTTAGTAATAAATAATTCATCTATACTCTGTTTATATGTGGTTTTATGATTTTAATTAGTGTTTGTGCCAAGTAGAACATTTGGGAAGACTTGGGGAAAGTCTTGTTGATCATGCTGTAAAAAACAGAAACTTTAGCGCTCACGAGAATTGCTGCCATTTTTTATTGGAGAGTGATATTTAGTTAATTAATTTTGCAGATGATTAATATATAAATTCCTCAGGTCCAGGAATTTATTTTAGAATTTTTGGGGTTCCATAAGTTTGCATTAGTTACAGATTACTACAGACTGTTCTGTTTTTTGACAGATTCTGTTTTTCGTGTGTTGTTTGCTTATTTTGATGAATCTATGGCTAGTAAAATAGTTTATAAACCATAGATAAGTTGGAATATATTAGATTTAACACCAATATAAATAAAGAATGAGTTAATTACAGTACCTTGAAGTGGTGTTTGTTTTCTTTCGCTAACGGAGCCCATGAGTTTTCTGTTAAGTTTTGTGTTGTGAAGTTTTCAAGTTTTGGGTAAAGATTCGATGGACTATGGAATAAGGAGTGGCAAGAGCCTAAGCTTTGGGATTCCCAAGGCACCCCAAGGTAATATTCAAGGACAACCAAAAGCCTAAGCTTGGGGATGCCCCGGAAGGCATTCGCTCTTTCGTCTTCGTTCATCGGTAATACTTGGAGCTATATTTTTATTCGCCACATGATATGTGTTTTGCTTGGAGCGTCATTTTATTTACTTTTGTTTTGCTTGCTGTTTGAATAAAATACCAAGATCTGAAATTATTAAATGTTAGAGAGTCTTTATATAGTTGCATAATTATTTGACTACTCATTGATCTTCACTTATATCTTTCGGAGTAGTTTGTCTTTTGCTCTAGTGCTTCACTTATATCTTTTTAGAGCACGGTGGTAGTTTTATTATATAGAAATAGATGAACTCTCATGCTTCACTTATATTATTTTGAGAGTCTTAAATAGCATGGTAATTTTCTTAAATAATCCTAATATGCTAGGTATTCAAGATTAGTAAAAAAAATCTTATGGGTGTTTTGAATACTAAGAGAAGTTTGATGCTTGATGATTGTTTTGAGATATGGAGGTAATAATATCAAAGTCATGCTAGTTGAGTAGTTGTAAATTTGAGAAATGCTTGTGTTTAAGTTTGCAAGTCCCGTAGCATGCACGTATGGTAAACGTTGTGTAAAAAATTTGAAACATGAGGTGTTATTTGATTGTCTTCCTTATGAGTGGCGGTCGGGGACGAGCGATGGTCTTTTCCTACCAATCTATCCCCCTAGGAGCATGCGCGTAGTGCCGAGGTTTTTGATGACTTGTAGATTTTTGCAATAAGTATGTGAGTTCTTTATGACTAATGTTGAGTCCATGGATTATACGCACTCTCACCCTTCCATCATTGCTAGCCTCTTCGGTACCGTGCATTGCCCTTTCTCACATTGAGAGTTGGTGCAAACTTCGCCTGTGCATCCAAACCCCGTGATATGATACGCTCTTTCACACATAAACCTCTTTATATCTTCCTCAAAACAGCCACCATACCTACCTATTATGGCATTTCCATAGCTATTCCAAGATATATTGCCATGCAACTTTCCACCATTCCGTTATTCATGACACATTCATCATTGTCATATTGCTTAGCATGATCATGTAGTTGACATAGTATTTGTGGCAAAGCCACTGTTCATAATTCTTTCATACATGTCACTCTTGGTTCATTGCATATCCCGGTACACCGCCGGAGGCATTCATATAGAGTCATATCTTGTTCTAGTATCGAGTTGTAATCATTGAGTTGTAAATAAATAGAAGTGTGATGATCATCATTTTCTAGAGCATTGTCCCAATTGAGGAATTATAAACAAAAAAAGAGAGAGAAAGGCCATAAATAAAAAAGGAGAAAGGCCAAATAAATAAATAAAATAAAATAATGAAAAGAATGAGAGAAAAAGAGAGAAGGGACAATGTTGCTATCCTTTGCCACACTTGTGCTTCAAAGTAGCACCATAATCTTCATGATAGAGAGTCTCTTGTTTTGTCACTTTCATATACTAGTGGGAATTTTCATTATAGAACTTGGCTTGTATATTCCAACAATGGGCCTCCTCAAGTTCCCTAGGTCTTCGTGAGCAAGCAAGTTGGATGCACACTCACTTAGTTTCTTTTGTTGAGCTTTCATACATTTATAGCTCTAGTGCATCCGTTGCATGGCAATCCCTACTCCTTGCATTAACATCAATCGATGGGCATCTCCATAGCCCATTTATTAGCCTTGTTGATGTGAGACTTTCTCCCTTTTTGTCTTCTCCACATAAGCCCCATCATCATATTCTATTCCACCCATAGTGCTATATTCATGGCTCACGCTCATGTATTGCGTGAAGGTTTATAAGGTTTGAGATTACTAAAGTATGAAACAATTGCTTGGCTTGTCATCGGGGTTGTGCATGATGAGAGCATTCTTGTGTGACGAAAATGGAGCACGACTAAACTATATGATTTTGTAGGGATGAACTTTCTTTGGCCATGTTATTTTGAGAAAACATAATTTCTTAGTTAGTATGCTTGAAGTATTATTATTATTATGTCAATATGAACTTTTGTCCTGAATCTTTCGGGTCTGAATATTCATACCACAATTAAGAAGAATTACATTGAAATTATGCCAAGTAGCATTCCACGTCAAAAATTCTGTTTTTATCATTTACCTACTCGAGGACGAGCAGGAATTAAGCTTGGGGATGTTGATACGTCTCCATCGTACCTATAATTTTTGATTGTTCCATGCTATTATATTATCTGTTTTGGATGTTTATGGGCTTTATTATACACTTTTATATTATTTTTGGGACTAACCTATTAACCCAAAGCCCAGTGCCAGTTTCTGTTTTTTCCTTGTTTTAGAGTATCGCAGAAAAGGAAAATCAAACGGAGTCCAATTGACCTAAAACTTCACAGAACTTATTTTTGGAAGGAAAGCAACCCGGGAGACTTGGAGTCCACGTAAGGGAAGAAACGAGGAAGCCACAAGGCAGGGGGCGCGCCCACCCCCCTAGGCACGCCCACCACCCTCGTGGGCCCCTCGTGGCTCCCCTGATGTACTCCTTCCTCCTATATATACCCATATACCCTAAAACGATCGGGGAGCACAATAGATCGGGAGTTCCCCCGCCAGAAGCCTCCGTAGCCACCTAAAGCCAATCTAGACCCATTCTGGCACCTTGCCGGAGGGGGAATTCTTCTCTGGTGGCCATCTTCATCATCCCGGTGCTCTCCATGATGAGGAGGGAGTAGTTCTCCCTCGGGGCTGAGGGTATGTACCAGTAGCTATCTGTTCAATCTCTCTCTCTCGTGTTCTTGAGGTGATACGATCTTGATGTATCACGAGCTTTGCTATTATATTTGGATCTTATGATGTTTTCTCCCCCCCTCTACTCTCCATGACGAGGAGGGAGTAGTTCTCCCTCGGGGCTGAGGGTATGTACCAGTAGCTATCTGTTCAATCTCTCTCTCTCTCTCGTGTTCTTGAGGTGATACGATCTTGATGTATCGCGAGCTTTGCTATTATATTTGGATCTTATGATGTTTTCTCCCCCCTCTACTCTCTTGTAATGGATTGAGTTTCCCCTTTTGAAGTTATCTTATCGGATTGAGTCTTTAAAGATTTGAGAACACTTGATGTATGTATTGCCGTGTGTATCTGTGGTGACAATGGGATATCACGTGATTCACTTGATGTATGTTTTGGTGACCCACTTGCGGGTTCCGCCCATGAACCTATGCATAGGGGTTGGCACACGTTTTCGTCGTGATTCTCCGGTAGGAACTTTGGGGCACTCTTTAAGGTTCTATGTGTTGGTTGAATAGATGAATCTGACATTGTGTGATGCATATCGTATAATCATACCCACGGATACTTGAGGTGACATTGGATTATCTAGGTGACATTAGGGTTTTGGTTGATTTGTGTCTTAAGGTGTTATTCTAGTACGAACTCTAGGGCTGTTTGTGACACTTATAGGAATAGCCCAACGGATTGATTGGAAAGAATAACTTTGAGGTGGTTTCGTACCCTACCATAATCTCTTCGTTCGTTCTCCGCTATTAGTGACTTTGGAGTGACTCTTTGTTGCATGTTGAGGGATAGTTATGTGATCCAATTATGTTATTATTGTTGAGGGAATTTGCACTAGCGAAAGTATGAACCCTAGGCCTTGTTTCAATGCATTGCAATGCCGTTTGTGCTCACTTTTATCATTAGTTACCTTGCTGTTTTTATATTTTCAGATTACAAAAACCTTTATCTACCATCCATATACCACTTGTATCACCATATCTTCGCCGAACTAGTGCACCTATACAATTTACCATTGTATTGGGTGTGTTGGGGACACAAGAGACTCTTTGCTATTTGGTTGTAGGGTTGCTTGAGAGAGACCATCTTCATCCTATGCCAACTACGGATTAATAAACCTTAGGTCATCCACTTGAGGGAAATTTGCTACTATCCTACAAACCTCTGCACTTGGAGGCCCAACAACGTCTACAAGAAGAAGGTTGTGTAGTAGACATCACTAACATACTTTCTCTACTTGGATCATATGGACTTATGATTGGAACTCTAGCAAGCATCCGCAACTACTGAAGATCATTAAGGTCATGAAACCCAACTATAGCATTAAGTATCAAGTCCTCCTTATTCCCATACGTCATACCCCACCTACTCGGGTTTAAGTTTCTGTCACTCTCGCAACCCACCATAAGCGAACCATGAACATATTGCAACACCCTACAGCAGGGGGCCCTCACGTTTGCGCGAGAACGGAGGGCACGGTAGGACAACACCATAAATAAAATATACAATCATACCAACCAAGATCACGATTAACCCATAGGACAAAACTGATCTACTCAAACATCATAGGATAACCATAGATCCTTGGGAAATAATATATGGAGTTGAGCACCATGTTTTAAGTAGAGATTGAGTGGGGAGAATAGGTGTTACACCGCTTTATAGAGGGGAGAAAGTTGATGTTGACGGTAGCAAGATTGTTGATGTAGATCGTCGTCCCGATCGTTGCCCCGATGGCACTCCGGCGCCACCAGAAGCGAGGAGGAGAGAGCCCCCCTCCTTATTCTTCTGCCTTGGCCTACCCCCTAGATGGTAGGAGAGTTCCCCCTCTGGTCCTTGGTTTCCATGGCCACGGAGGGGCAGGAGCCCTCCGAGATTGGATCTCCCTCTCTGTTCTCTTCTGTTTCGCGTTCCCGGATCTGGCCGAAAACCGTTTCTTATATTCCTGGAGATCCGCAACTCCGATTGCGCTGAGATTTTAACATGATTTTTTTCGAATATAAGCTTCCTTACGCCCTAAGTAGTGGTCCAACCTACGTACGAGGCCTCCATTTGCAGTGATTCCAACTCCCAAAAATCACATATATTCCAAAATATTTCTCCGTGAAATTTTATTGCATTCGGACTTCGTTTGATATGGATACTTTGCGTTACAAAAAACATGCAGAAAACAGGAACTGGCACTGGGCACTGGATCAATAGGTTAGTCCAATAAATCATATAAAAATTGCCAAATGTATGTAAAAGTTGTATAATATTGGCATGAAACAATCAAAAAATATAGATACGACGAAGACGTATCAGGAGTATATCCTCGCGGTTGGGAGGTTGTAAATCCTAGCTGCGGGGATCTGCACCAACGATCTACATCGACTCTACTTCCGCTACGCTACGAGTCGGTAATGATCAAATTAAACCTTGCATGCCATCTCCATAGTGATCCTGGGTGTGCTCGTTGTACCGATTTTTTTGTTTTCTGTCGTGTTACCCTACAAAGAGCTCAGCCGGCCATGCCCAGGAGCTCAGGGTGTCGTTGTGTGCCAACCATGTCTAGGAGCTCGCGGCGCCGCGCCTAGCAGCAAGAGCAGCCATCGCCGTTCCCAGGAGCTCAGGTTGCCATGACCAGGAATAGCGGGAGCCGCAACGTTCAGGAGGAGAAACAACTCCATCGCGTGCAGTAGCAGGAACGCCGCTTGCAGCAGCCGGCACACCCTTGAGCTCTGTCGCCAGAGCAAGGCCGGCCGACGTGCATGGGTCCCTTCGTCAACTCCGGCGATGAGCTCACCAGTGGGGGCCCGATTGATTTTTATATTTTTTTGGTAGGGACTTGATTGTTTTTTAAAAAATTATAGGGACCTGATTGCTTTTATTTTTTATGTAGGGGCTTGATTGCCTTTTATAGATATGTGGGGCCCATCTATCATGACCTTTCAATGGTCAACCTAATGGTCAACCTGGCTAGTGGACCGAAGTTATCATAATCCGAATCAATTTTTAAAAACATGGTCATATGGGTTTTTTGGAACAGCTAACCAATTTTGTGGTAGCTTTTTAGGAAATTAAGAAAACAGGTAGTTTTTTGTAACCCTGGCCTGTAATGTGGTAGCTTTTAGCTATTTACTCTAACTTCAACAGCGATTAACATTGAATTTCACTAAGATTTCAACACCGATTTCAATCATTAAGGGGCAACTCCTACCTCTTGAGCATGCATTGGTTTTCCCTTGAAGAGGAAAGGGTGATGCAGCAAAGTAGCGTAAGTATTTCCCTTAGTTTTGAGAACCAAGGTATCAATCCAGTAGGAGACAACGCACAAGTCACCTAGTACCTACACAAAAAATAAAGAACCTTGCAACCAATGCGATAAAGGGGTTGTCAATCCCTTCACGGTCACTCGCAAAAGTGAGATCTAATAGAGATAGTAAAGTAAATATTTTTGGTATTTTTGTTGTATAGATTGGAAAGTAAAGATTGCAAAATAGTAAACGAGATGTGATGTAAATAAAAGAGATGTAATATAATAGGAAAGAGACCCGGGGGCCATAGGTTTCACTAGTGGCTTCTCTCAAGATAGCATGTATTACGGTGGGTGAACAAATTACTGTCGAGCAATTGATAGAAACGCGCATAGTTATGAAGATATCTAAGGCAATGATCATGAATATAGGCATCACGTCCGTGTCAAGTAGACCGAAACGATTCTGCATCTACTACTATTACTCCACACATCGACCACTATCCAGCATGCATCTAGACTTCTAGAGTATTGAGTTCATAAGAACGGAGTAACGCATTCAGCAAGATGACATCATGTAGAGGGATAAACTCAAGCAATATGATATAAACCCCATCTTTTTATCCTAGATGGCAACAATACAATACGTGCCTTGCTGCCCCTACTGTCACTGGGAAACGACACCGCAAGATTGAACCCAAAGCTAAGCACTTCCCCCATTGCAAGAAAGATCAATCTAGTAGGCCAAACTAAACCGATAATTCGAAGAGACTTGCAAAGATATCAAATCATGCATATAAGAATTCAGCGAATAACCAAATAATATTCATAGATAATCTTGTCCATAAATCCACAATTCATAGGATCTCGACAAACACATCGCAAAAGAGTATTACATCGAATAGATCTCCAAGAACATTGAGGATAACTTTGTATTGAGAATCAAAGAGAGAGAATAAGCCATCTAGCTAATAACTATGGACCCGAAGGTCTGTAGTAAACTACTCACGCTTCATCGGAGAGGCAATGGTGTTGATGTAGAAGCCCTCCGTGATCGATTCCCCCTCCGGCAGATCACCGGAAAAAGGACCCAAGATGGGATCTCACGGGTGTAGAAGGTTGCGGCGGTGGAAAAGTGGTTTCGTGGCTCTCCCTGATGTTTCTAGGGTATAAGAGTATATATAGGTGAAAGAAGTACGTCGGTGGAGCTACGAGGGGCCCATGAGGGTGGGGGCGCACCTACCCCCTGGGCGCGCCCTCCTGCCTCGTGGCTTCCTCGTGGAGTTCTAGACTTCGACTCCAAGTCTTCTGGATTGCTTTCGGTCCAAGAAAGATCATCGTGAAGGTTTCATTCCGTTTGGACTCCGTTTGGTATTCCTTTTCTGCAAAACTCTAAAATAGGCAAAAAAAACAGAAACTGGCACTAGGCCTCCGGTTAATAGGGTAGTCCCAAAAATAATATAAAAGAGCATATTAAAGCCCATTAAACATCCAAAATTATAGATACGTTGGAGACGTATCAAGCATCCACAAGCTTAATTCCTGCTCGTCCTCGAGTAGGTAAATGATAAAAACAGAATTTTTGATGTGGAATGCTACCTAACATAATTATCAATGTAATTTTCTTTATTGTGGAATGAATGTTCAGATCCGAAAGATTCAAGACAAAAGTTTAATATTGACATAAAAACAATAATACTTCAAGCATACTAACAAAGCAATCATGTCTTCTTAAAATAACATGGCCGAAGAAAGCTATCCCTACAAAATCAAATAGTCTGGCTATGCTCTATGTTCATCACACAAAATATTTAATCATGCACAACCCCGATGACAAGCCAAGCAATTGTTTCATACTTTTGATGTTGTCAAAAAAATTCAATCTTCATGCAATACATGAGCATGAGCCATGGACATAGCACTATAGGTGGAATAGAATGGTGGTTGTGGAGAAGACAAAAAGGAGAATATAGTCTCACATCAACTAGGCGTATCAACGGGCTATGGATATGCCCATCAGTAGATATCAATGTGAGTGAGTAGGGATTACCATGCAACGGATGCGCTAGATCTATAAGTGTATGAAAGCTCAAAAAGAAACTAAGTGGGTGTGCATCCAACTTGCTTGCTCATGAAGACCTAGGGCATTTGAGGAAGCCCATCATTGGAATATACAAGCCAAGTTCTATAATGAAAAAATCCCACTAGTATATGAAAGTGACAAAATAAGAGACTCTCTATCATGAAGATCAAGGTGCTACTTTGAAGCACAAGTGTGGAAAAAGGATAGTAGCATTGTCCCTTCTCTCTTTTTCTCTCATTTTTTTGTTTTTTTGGGCCCTCTCTTTTTTGGCCTTTTTTTATTTTTTATCTTTTTCGTCTGGAGTCTCATCTCGACTTGTGGGGAATCATAGTCTCCATCATCCTTTCCTCACTGGGACAATGCTCTAATAATGATGATCATCACACTTTTATTTACTTACAACTCGATACTTAGAACAAAATATGACTCTATGTGAATGCCTCCGGCGGTGTACCGGGATGTGCAATGAATCAAGAGTAACATGTATGAAAGAATTATGAATGGTGGCTTTGCCACAAATACGATGTCAACTACATGATTATGCAAGGCAATATGACAATGATGGAGCGTGTCATAATAAACGGAACGGTGGAAAGTTGCATGACAATGTATCTCAGAATGGCTATGGAAATGCCATAATAGGTAGGTATGGTGGCTGTTTTGAGGAAGGTAAATGGTGGGTTTGTGGTACCGGCGAAAGTTGCGCCGTACTAGAGAGGCTAGCAATGGTGGAAGGGTGAGAGTGCGTATAATCCATGGACTCAACATTAGTCATAAAGAACTCACATACTTATTGCAAAAATCTATTAGTTATCGAAACAAAGTACTACGCGCATGCTCCTATGGGGATAGATTGGTAGGAAAAGATCACCGCTCGTCCCCGACCGCCACTCATAAGGAAGACAATCAATAAATAGATCACGCTCCAACTTCATCACATAACGGTTCACCATACGTGCATGCTACGGGAATCACAAACTTTAACACAAGTATCTCTCAAATTCAAAACTACTCTACTAGCATGACTCTAATATCACCATCTTCATATCATAAAACAATCATAAAGAATCAAACTTCTCATAGTATTCAACGCACTTTATATGAAAGTTTTTATTATACCCATCTTGGATGCCCATCATATTAGGACTAGTTTTATAGCCAAAGCAAATTACCATGATGTTCTAAAAGACTCTCAAAATAATATAAGTGAAGCATGAGAGATCAATAATTTCTATAAAATAAAACCACCACCGTGCTCTAAAAAGATATAAGTGAAGCACTAGAGCAAAATTATCTAGCTCAAAAGATATAAGTGAAGCACATAGAGTATTCTAATAAATTCCGATTCATGTGTGTCTCTCCAAAAAGGTGTGTACAGCAAGGATAATTGTGGTAAATTAAAAAGCAAAGACTCAAATCATACAAGACGCTCCAAGCAAAACACATATCATGTGGTGAATAAAAATATACCCTCAAGTAAAGTTGCCGATAGAAGAAGACGAAAGAGGGGATGACTTTCGGGGCATCCCCAAGCTTAGGCTTTTGGTTGTCCTTGAATTTTACCTTGGGGGTGCCTTGGGCATCCCCAAGCTTAGGTCGTTGCCACTCCTTATTCCAAAATCCATCAAATCTTTACCCAAAAACTTGAAAGCTTCACAACACAAAACTTCAACAAAAAATCTCATGAACTCCGTTAGTATAAGAAAATAAACCACCACTTTAAGGTACAGTAATTAACTCATTCTTTATTTATATTGGTGTTAAACCTACTGTATTCCAACTTCTCTATGGTTCATACCTGTGACGCCCGGATAATTAAGCTACAGTGATCCCCGCTAATGATGCCACGTCACCTCGATTACTATTGATAAACTCGCGTTGATTCGAAACCAATTCAAGTTCGAATTTAAAATCAAGTCAAACGGTAAAGTTTTCAAACATTGAAACAAAAATGTTTGGTGGGTGCCAAATATTGCACTGGTAATTATTGTGGAGAAAACTCATTTTTAGAAAATGCCTAAATATTTTACATTAATTTAAAATAGAAAAGAAAATAAATAAAAGAAAAGGTGAGAGAAAAACAAGAGAAAAGAAAAAACAAAGAAAAGCCCCCCATTGGGCTACGGCCCAGCCAGCAGCCCAACCGGGCCACCAGGCCAGCCCACCCACTCCCTTAACCCCCCTGGACCCCGAAACCCTAGACCGCACCCCCCACTTTCCCCCACTCGCTCTCTCCCATTCCCCCACCACTCTCAATCCCATCTAGATCGGGGTGGGGAACAACCGCCCGATGCCGCGCCGGAGACCCACCTCGCCGGCGTGCCCGCGCCCGAGGAACCGTCAACTACGCCCATCGCCGACGCCCGCCCTCTCAACCCTCCGCCCCGCATGGATCTAGTCGGGGCAGCCGACGCCCTCGACGCCCGCCGCCTCTCATCGCCTCCCCGACCCCGACGCCGGACCGTCCCCGTCTTCCTCCTCAACAGCCTCCACCGAGCCTCGCCGCCCCCCGTACCCCTGCAACGCCGGTGAGGGCCACGCCCTCCCCCCTCTCTATCTTGGTCGCGGTCATCGCCGCTCGCCCGTGCTCGCGCCCACGACCGCGCACACACGCGCATGCCACCCGCGCCCCACACCGGCTCGGACGTCCCTCGCCAACGCCCCGCATGCCTCGCTCGCTCTCTGGTGGCCTCAACCGCCGCCACTTCAGCCCCCCCTGCTCGCTCGGGCTCTGCCCCGCATCTGCCGGTGCCTCCGGCTGCGCCCGACCGCTGCCGACGGCCCTGGTTGCATGCTACTGCTGCCCTGCTTCGCCTGTCCACCCACTGCCTCATGCGCCGCTGCCACTCGTCGTTTGCCTGCGCCGCCGCGTGCCTTCCCTTCGCTCCCAGCCCCGGCGCAACCCCGACTTGGCCTCGCCGTTGCAGCCTCAGGAGACCGGCCTCGCCGTGGCCACCGGCCTCCCCTGCCTGGGTGACCTGCCGGGTCCGCGGCCCCGCGGCCCCCTGGGCATGTGCCCGCTCGGGCTATGCCCTGTGCCCGTTTGCCCGAACCCGCTAAGGCCCCCAGGGGCCTATGACAAGGGGGCCCCGCCCCAGAACGTTTTTTTATATATAAATATAAAAAAATAAAATAAAATGAATTAATAAATAATAATAAAAATCAATTAAAATGATAATTAATTAATTAATTAAAGAATTAATTAAATTAATTAATATTGATTAGATTAACCTAATTACTAGTTAACTTAATATTGATTAGATTAGCCTAATCAATCAATGACATGCGGGACCCACACATAGTTGACCGAGTCAACTGCTCAGTTGACTGCTGACGTCAGCATGATGTCATGCTGATGTCATCTTTTACTATTCTGGATAATGTTGAATTAAATAATTAATTCCAGAAATTAATAAAATCTTTAGAAAATCATATCTTTTAATCCGTAACTCGGATTAAATTATTTTCAACATGAAAGTTGCTCAGAACGACGAGATGAATCCGGATACGCGGCCCGTTTATCCGCCACGCGTCCCTAGCATAGTGAACCTGTAACATTTCACCTCCGGCACCACTGCCCGAAAACGCGAAACACCGGGGATACTTTCCCGGATGTTTTCCCCCTTCGCCGGTATCACCCCTTACCGCGTTAGGGAACATCTAACACCGCGTTTGTCATGTTATGCTTTGTGATGCTTTGATTGCTCTATTATTTATTGTGTTCCCCCTCCGTTACTTCTTTCCGGTAGACCCTGAGACCGATGCCGGTACCCCTGTGATCGACTACGGTGTTGACGACCCTTACTTCTTGCCAGAGCAACCAGGCAAGCCCCCCCTTTGATCACCAGATATCGCCTACTCTTCTCTATACCGCTTGCATTAGAGTAGTGTAGCATGTTACTTCTTTCCGTTATTCCTATCCTGATGCATAGCCTGTCCTTGCTACTACTGTTGTTACCATTACCTGCTATCCTACTGCTTAGTATAGGATGCTAGTGTTCCATCAGTGGCCCTACACTCTTGTCCGTCTGCCATGCTATACTACTGGGCCGTGATCACTTCGGGAGGTGATCACGGGCATATACTATATACTTTACACTATTACATTACCGGTGATACTGTTCGGAGATGGGGGCTGAAGGGGCAGGTGGCTCCATCCCGGTAGAGGTGGGCCTGGGTTCCCGACGGCCCTCGACTGTTACTTTGAGGCGGAGCGACAGGGCAGGTTCAGACCACCTAGGAGAGAGGTGGGCCTGGCCCTGTTCGGCGTTCGCGGATACTTAACACGCTTAACGAGATCTGGGTATTTGATCTGAGTCTGGCCATTTGGTCTATACGCACTAACCATCTACGCAGGAGTAGTTATGGGTATCCCGACGTCGTGGTATCAGCCGAAGCCTTCGTGACGTCAGCGACTGAGTGGCGCGCGCCGGGTTGGACCGCGTAACGCAACTTCCTTTGTAATGGAGGTTGCTAGGTCTGCTCTCCGGCCACGTACGCAACGTGCAGGTGTGCAATGGGCGATGGGCCCAGACCCCTGCGCCATAGGATTTAGACCAGCGTGCTGACCTCTCTGTTGTGCCTAGGTAGGGCTGCAACGTGTTGATCTTCCGAGGCCGGGCATGACCCAGAAAAGTGTGTCCGGCCAAATGGGATCGAGCGTGTTGGGGTATGTGGTGCACCCCTGCAGGGAAGTTAATCTATTCGAATAGCCGTGTCCCTCGGTAAAAGGACGACCCGAAGTTGTACCTTGACCTTATGACAACTAGAACCGGATACTTAATAAAACACACTCTTCCAAGTGCCAGATACAACCGGTGATCGCTCTCTCACAGGGCGACGAGGGGAGGATCATCGGTTAGGGTTATGCTATGCGATGCTACTTGGAGGACTTCAGTCTACTCTCTTCTACATGCCGCAAGACGGAGGCTGCCAGAAGCATAGTCTTCGACAGGATTAGTTATCCCCCTCTTATTCTGGCATTCTGCAGTTCAGTCCACATATGATACCCTTATTCCATTTGATACCCATGCATATGTAGTGTAGCTCCTTGCTTGCGAGTACTTTGGATGAGTACTCACGGTTGCTTTCTCCCTCTTTTCCCCTACCCCTTCTACCTGGTTGTCGCAACCAGATGTTGGAGCCCAGGATCCAGACGCCACCGTTGACGACGACTCCTACTACATTGGAGGTGCCTACTACTACGTGCTGCCCGCTGACGACGACCAGGAGTAGTTAGGAGGATCCTAGGCAGGAGGCCTGCGCCTCTTTCGATCTGTATCCCAGTTTGTGCTAGCCTTCTTAAGGCAAACTTGTTTAACTTATGTCTGTACTCAGATACTGTTGCTTCCGCTGACTCGTCTATGATCGAGCTCTTGTATTCGAGCCTTCGAGGCCCCTGGCTTGTAATATGATGCTTGTATGACTTATTTTATTTGTAGAGTTGTGTTGTGATATCTTCCCGTGAGTCCCTGATCTTGATCGTACACGTTTGCGTGTATGATTAGTGTATGGCCAAATCGGGGGCGTCACAATACCCCCCGATACTACTCATAGATTCATCAAAATAAGCAAACAACACACGAAAAACAGAATCTGTCAAAAACAGAACAGTTTGTAGCAACCTGTAACTTTCGAACACTTATGTTACTCCAAAAATTCTGAAAACTTAGGAAGTACTAGATAATTTGTTTATTAATCCTCTGAAAAAGGAATCAGTATTTTATCGTACTTCTGTTAAAAATTAAAACTAATCTCCTGGGTGCAAAAGTTTCTGTTTTTCAGCAGGATCAAATCAACTATCACCGTAAGCTATCCCAAAGGTCTTACTTGGCACAAACACTAATTAAAACAAAAAAACACATCTAACCATAGGCTAGATGAAATATTCAACGCAAAACATGACCTAAAAAGCAAGAACAAAAATAAAATTGGGTTGCCTCCCAACAAGCGCTATTCTTTAAAGCCATTAAGCTAGGCATCTATAATTTTAATGATGCTCACATGAAAGATAGCAATTGAAACACGAAGGGAGCATCATGAAGCATATGAAAATCATATCTAAGTCTAACATACTTCCTCTGCATAGGAATTATATAAGCAAACAAATTATCAAGACAAGCAAAAACTATCATATGCAAGGAAGGAGAAAGAAACAATAGCAATCTCAACATAACGAGAGGTAATTTAGTGACACGAAAATTTCTACAACCATATTTTCCTCTCTCATAATAATTACATGTAGGATCATAATAAAATTCAACAATATAGCGATCACATAAAATTTTCTCTTCATGATCCACATGCATGCAAAGTTGACACTCTTCCAAAATAGTGGGATTGTCATAAAATAAAGTCATGACCTCTTTGTACCCACTTTTATCAAAAACTTCATAACATTGAACGTTATCCAAATATGTGGGATCCAAAGTTGACACTCTTCCAAATCCACTTTCAATATTATTGCAAACATTATTATCAATCTCATATTCATCATGGGACTTAAATAAACTTTTAAGATTATAAGAAGAATCACCCCAATGATGATCATTGCAACAAGTAGTAGACATAGCAAAATTAGCATCCCCAAGCTTAGGGTTTTGCATATTATTAGCGCAATTGATATTGATAGAATTTATAATAACATCATTGCAATCATGCTTTTTATTCAAAGATCTATCGTGAATCACTTCATAAAGCACTTCATCACAATTTTCAGATTCACGGATTTCAAGCAAAACTTCATAAAGATAATCTAGTGCACTCAACTCACTAGCAATTGGTTCGACATAATTGGATCTCTTAAAAAGATTAGCAAGTGGATGAGGATCCATAAGTTTTGGTTCTGATTTGAAATAAACACACAATTATACCAAGCAAACGAGCAAACAATCCAAGTAAGACATAAGGGCAAACGACAAAGACGAATGAAAGAGAGGCGAAGAAAAGGCGAAGGTTTTCGAAAATCATTTTAGAAGTGGGGGAGAGAAAAACGAGAGGCGAATGGTAAATAATGTAATGCGAGGGAGAAGAGTTTATGATGGGCACATGGTATGTCTTGACTTGGCGTAGACCTCCCCGACAACGGCGCCAGAAATTTTTCTTGCTACCTCTTGAGCATGTGTTGGTTTTCCCTTGAAGAGGAAAGGGTGATGCAACAAAGTAGCGTAAGCATTTCCCTCAGTTTTGAGAACCAAGGTATCAATCCAGTAGGAGACAACGCACAAGTCACCTAGTACCTGCACAAACAATCAAGAACCTTGCAACCAACGCGATAAAGGGGTTGTCAATCCCTTCACGATCACTCGCAAAAAGTGAGATCTAATAGAGATACGAAAGTAAATATTTTTGGTATTTTTGTTGTATAGATTGGAAAGTAAAGATTGCAAAATAGTAAATGAGATATGATGTAAATAAAAGAGATGTAATATAATAGAAAGAGACCCATGGGGCATAGGTTTCACTAGTGGCTTCTCTCAAGATAGCATGTATTACGGTGGGTGAACAAATTACTGCCGAGCAATTGATAGAAAAGTGCATAATTATGAAGATATCTAAGGCAATGATCATGAATATAGGCATCACGTCCATTTCAAGTAGACTGAAACGGTTCTGCATCTACTACTATTACTCCACACATCGACCGCTATCCAGCATGCATCTAGTGTATTAAGTTCATAAAACTGGAGTAACGCATTAAGCAAGATGACATGATGTAGAGGGATAAACTCAAGCAATATGATATAAACCCCATCTTTTTATCCACGATGGCAACAATACAATGTGTGCCTTGCTTCCCCTATTGTCACTGGGAAACGACACCGCAAGATTGAACCCAAAGCTAAGCACTTCTCCCATTGCAAGAAAGATCAATCTAGTAGGCCAAACTAAACCGAGAATTCGAAGAGACTTGCAAAGATATCAAACCATGCATATAAGAATTCAGAGAAGAACCAAATAATATTCATAGATAATCTTGTTCATAAATCCACAATTCATCGGATCTCGACAAACACACCGCAAAAGAGTATTACATCGAATAGATCTCCAAGAACATCAAGGAGCACTTTGTATTGAGAATCAAAGACAGAGAAGAAGCCATCTAGCTAATAACTATGGACCCGAAGGTCTATGGTAAACTACTCACGCTTCATCGGAGAGGCAATGGTGTTGATGTAGAAGCCCTCCGTGATCGATTCCCCCTTTGGCAGATTGCCGGAAAAGGCCCCAAGATGGGATCTCACGGGTACAGAAGGTTGCGTCAGTGGAAAAGTGGTTTCGTGGCTCTCCTGATGTTTCTAGGGTATAAGAGTATATATAGGCGAAAGAAGTACGTCGGTGGAGCTACAAGGGGCCCATGAGGGTAGGGGGCGTGCCTACCCCCCCCCCCCCTGGGCGTGCTCTCCTACCTCGTGGCTTCCTTGTGGAGTTCCAGACTTCGACTCCAAGTCTTCTGGATTGCTTTCGGTCCAAGAAAGATCATCGCAAAGGTTTCATTCCGTTTGGACTCCATTTGGAATTCCTTTTCTGCAAAACTCTAAAATAGGCAAAAAAATAGAAACTGGCACTGGGCCTTCGGTTAATAGGTTAGTCCCAAAAATAATATAAAAGAGCATATTAAAGCCCATTAAACATCTAAAATAGATAATATAATAGCATGGGACAATCAAAAATTATAGATACATTACAGACGTATCAGCAACCATGAGCTATCGTTGATTAGGCACTTATTTAAACCTTAAGATGATCGATTTGAACCCTAAACATGAGCGATTTGAATCCTAAAAGATGACCGATTTGAACCCTAAAAGACGACTAGTTTGAATCCCAAAACACTAATTTCTTCATACGTTGTCGTCCTGGCAGACGCAACAACTCCAAGTCTTAATCATTGTTGTCATTGGCGCTAGATGATATCTCGAGGATGGGTTTGTCTTCCTCATTGCTGGATGCCATCACGACATTGATTGATGTGTCGATGTGACTCGCCTATAGGCTCCATGGCAGTTGGACTTAGCCTGGTAGGCGAGGCGAGTAGCCTCGTGCATGCTTGCCAGCGCCATGAAGGTCACTGATATGTCTCCAACGTATCTATAATTTTTGCTTGTTCCATGCTATTATATTATTAATCTTGGATGTTTTACAATCATTTTATAGCAACTTTATGTCATTTTTTGGGACTAACCTATTGACATAGTGCCCAATGCCAGTTGATATGTTTTGCTTATTTTTTACTTCGCAGAATATCCCTACCAAACGGAGTCCAAACGCAGCAAAACTTTTTGGAGATTAGTTTTTTGGACCAGAAGACAACTTGGGAGCCAAGGAAGCACCTGGGGGAGGCATGTGGGGCCCACAAGACACCAGGGCGTGCTAGAGGCCCCTAGCGTTTCGTGATGGGTTGTGGAGCCGATGGGGGTCCCATCCACTGCCTCTCAGCTTTATAAATACCCAAATATTCCAGAAACCCTAGGGGAGTCGACGAAACACAATTCCAGCCGCCGCAAGTTCCAGAACCACGAGATCCAATCTAGAGCCCTATTCCAGCACTCTGCCGGAGGGGAACAAGATCACGGAGGAGTTCATCATCCTCATTGGTGCATCTCCAATGATGCGTGAGTAGTCCACCATAGACCTACGGGTCCGTAGGCAGTAGCTAGATTGCTTCTTCTCTCTTTTTCATTCTCAATACAATGGACTCTTGGAGATCTATTTGATGTAATGACCTTTTGCGGTGTGTTTGTTGGGATCCGATGAAGTTCGAGTTTATGATTAGATCTATATCCATGAATATTATTTGAGTCTTCTTTGATATCTTATATGCATGATTATTTACAGCCTCATATTTCTTCTTTGAATCTTTGGTTTAGTTAGGACAACTAGATTGATTTTTCTTGCAATGGAAGAGGTGCTTTGTGATGGGTTCGATCTTGCGGTGTCCTCACCCAGTGATAGAAGGGATAGCGAGGCATGAATGTATTGGGGGTCTATTCCTACATAAATAGATCTTGACTACATCATGTCATCGTTCTTATTGCATTACTCCCTTTCTCCATGAACTTAATACACTAGATGCATGCTGGATAGCGGTCGATGTGTGGAGTAATAGTAGTAGATACAGGCAGGAGTCGGTCTACTAATCTTGGACGTGATGCCTATATTCATGATCATTGCCTTGGATATCATCATAATTATTTGTTCTTCTATCAATTGCCCAACAGTAATTTGTTTACCCACCGTGTGCTATTTTCTTGAGAGAAGCCACTAGTGAAATCTACGGCCTCCGGGTCTATCTTTTATCATATTTGCTTTTCGATCTATCTTTTTCCATATTTATTTTCAGATCTATATTTCCAAAAACCCAAAAATACCTTGTTGTGCTTTTTCTTTACTTATTTTATTTTGCTTTTTATCAAGATCTATTTATCCAATCTCATACAAAACAATATATTTTTTTACCATGGAGGGATTGACAGCCCCTCTTACGCGTCGGGTTGCAAGTATTTGTTCTTTATGTGCAGGTACCGTGTTTCTTGGTTTTCCTACTGGATTGATAACTTGGTTTCACAACTGAGAGAAATACCTACCGTAACTGTACTGCATCATCCCTTCCTCTTTGGGGAAATACCGATGCAGTTTCAAGCCGCATCAATCACGCGCACAGCCTCCCCCACTTGTATCTGCGCCTTGCGAAGGATGGATTCGGCCTGAGCAATGGTGACGAACATTTGGAACATGGTGGCTGCGATGGTGTCCTCTGGCCCTCCTGCTCCTGTAGCTCAGGCACCGGTGGTTGTGGCGGCTCAGGTGCAGAGGTGGGTGCATGGTGTGGCATGGATGGCGCCTTCTCTATTTCCTCGTCGCTTCACGAGTCCTCGACGTTGGGGTCACCGGTGGCTGCAGGCACGGCTTGGACACATTGCCGATGTTGCATGCTAAACATGGCATAGGTGGTAGGCAGAGTGCGCACCATGCTCTGGGTGGGTGGCTAGCACAGAACGACGGCTACCTCTCACTGGTGATGCTTGGCCTTAATGGCAACGTCACCTCAATTTTATTGCCGATACAGAGTAGGAAGGCGAGTGAGCGTGGAAAAGGTAGCGAGCACGGAAATGGTTTGGCGAGAAGTCCTGCCATGCCGACGTGTCGCCGTGTGTCGTATGGTGCATTGACTAGCAGAGGAGGGAGATGACCGGCAGGTAATAGGAGGTCACGGTTTTTTTAAAGGGAAAGCACGACATGCATATACTATATACATGGGCTCCTTAAAGAAAACTCGCTCAACATTCCATCATTTACATGGGCATAGCTAATAACTTTAGATCCTAGGTTTGAGTTCGAGTACCCACAATATTTTTGTACTATTATTTTTAGGTCGTACAACAGAAATTAAATAATATAAAAACTTTTTAAAAATTGAATAATATACAAAGTTCATACAAATCCAGTAATATAAAAATTTGATCCATTTAGCAATACAGAACCTAATACAAACTTGATAAAAATGGATCCATTCAGCAATTCAAACTTGATACAAAGTCTATCCATTCAGCAATACAAACTTGATACAAATTTGCTCCATTCGACAATACAAAACCTGATGCAGACTTGATACAAATTTCAAAAGACAACACCTATATATGAACACAATGTTGCCATTGCAATACTAAGTCATCTTTTCTGTGAGCACTAGCACAATGTTTCCATTGCAAAATTTAGCAACAACATATGAACGGTTTAAGCCTATGTTCATACAAGAACAAGATCATGCATGATCATGTTCCAGCCTTGAATCATATACCAACTAAATTGAGCATTTTTGCATCTTATTCGGCAACACACAATGCAACAAACAAGCCATATGGCAGCACATCATCAACATAAACTTGATTGTTACTAAGTAAACATAACTTGTTCAACAACTAAAAACATAGCCTTGAATCTAGACAGGTCGGCATCATCTGTTGAGACCAACTAGATAAACTTCTTCTGAGGGTTGGCATCATAACTAACTATACACAAAAATTTCATAGGGCTAGCATCATCTGTTCAGACTAACTACATAAATCTGAAGCAAAAGCTTTTTGATTTCATCAATCCAACAAGTAGCAGCCTCCACCAAATCATCAATCAATCTGCAAACAATGAGGAATTAGTCAATACATTTAAATTGAAATCGATGAAAACGAGAAGAATGAGGGATCGAAATACATGAGTTGGGCATCGGCTACCAAACGGAGTGGCCCCTACTGCTTGTCGATTGAGCGACCAGGGGCATCTCTCACCTGTAGCCTCCTCCTTGTCAGTGGCGCTCGCTCATTATAGCCCAGTACCACCTCATTTTCCTAGTGCATGTGCTGACATCGTCATGACCACTATCGTGATGCCCTCCTCCAGACCCGATGGGTGCAGAACGCGAGACATGTATGCCTTCCAACGCCCTCTCCAAACTGGATCCTCCCCTTCCGCCTACATCATCACTTAGTAGATTATATTGATCAGAATGGATCCAACTTTGATCATCTGCACCTTCTCCAATGTGGCAGCAAAAGAATCCCCAACGATTCCTCATACAACATCTCACGGAGCCTGGCAAGCTTCCCGGTATGGCGCCCCACCACCTAAACAGGAATCTCCGCCAACGATGGAGTGATATCCATCGTCGCTAGTCGCTAGGGTTAGGGATTAAGGATAGCACGGAAGGGAGACCAATAGGGGAGATGATGGGATTTTGCCCTTCATAATGTTGATGACGATGACCCTAGGGCGTGAGTCAATTCCTGGAAAAGCAAGGGGCCTTTCGCAAAAAGGCGACTCCACAAGACAGCATGACAGTGCTCTACCGTACTTGGGACTATACGCATGTGACGCCCCAAGACTGATGTGCCAGGTGTCCTCCAGTTATTCGCCATCGTTGCCATGTCATGTGCTTGCGTGTTGCATCTTGTCATGTCATCATGTGCATTGCATCATCATGTTTTCAAAACTTGCATCTATCCCGGTCCCCTCGTTCTCTCCGTTGTCCGTTCTGAGCCCAGACACACTTGCACGCGCCCGCGGCATGTCCGAAATAGTATTTTATAAGTGGCCGGAAAATGTTCTCGGAATGGTATGAGAGTTGGCGTGTGGTCTTATTGTAGTGTAGATAGACCGCCTGTCAAGTTTCATCGCATTCGGAGTTTGTTTGATAGCCCAACCGTTAAACTATAGCGGCATTATAGCCGGTCTGACGTCGCACATTTTCGGTCTCCGGAAACAGTTGCCGGGTCTATCTCTCTTCTCTTCTCTCAGCCCAAAGCTTTCTGCATAGTCTGCTGTCAACTGTCAACTGTCAGACCCCAAAACCCTCTCTGCACAGTGCATCGAACCCCTCACGTGAGCGTCCGAAACTGTCCTGAACCCGACCCGCTCTGTCGTTACCAACGGGTCCGGATCATCCCCAAACGTCTACAAAACAACACCGTTTTCTTATTTGGACTCCCGAGCCTATTTATTCTCGTTCGATCGGATTTCGATCTGGATCCGTCACCTACCCCAGGTCATGCCGCCCAAGCAGTGCAACGCGCCTCCGCTTCTCTTCCTTTCTCCGGTGCCCTCCCTCTGCTCTAAATGCCGCCGCCATTTTTCTTGCAGGAGCCAACGCCGAGCTCGTCGCCGGCCTCCTCGGCCTCTTCCTTCGCCGGATCTAGGTTCCCCACGGGCGGATACCTCGTTCCTGTCCTTCCCCGCCTTGCCCGTCGCCGTCCCCGCCGAATCACCTTCGCTAGCGCGGCCGTTCCGTCGCGAGCCGCCACCGTCCTCACAGCGGCCTCGCTCGACCTCCTGTGCGGGGGAGAGGACCGAGCCGCTGCCTCCCTGGGCCGGCCCCGCGCTCATGGGCCGCGCCATGGCCCAGCCTCCCGCTGCTAGCTTCCCCTGCAGGCCTCCCTCTCCGTCCAGTGGGCCGTGGCCCATGTGAGCAGCAGCCCCTTCTCTCTATCGGGCTAGCCAGTTTCGGCCCGACTCATGTTTTTTTCCGAGGAGTGATTTATCTTTTTATCCAGTTAAAACAGAATTGCAGAAAATCCCTCAAACAACATGCATATTATAACTCACAAACGGTGCATCATTTTATAACAATTTATATATGAAACTTGCTTAGAATTTTGTGTAGATTAATAATTTGCCACTTTCATCTATGTTTAAAATGCTTAAAATGATGTTTGTTTAAATTTGCTTAAATAACTTGCTAAAATGATTTAATTCATAACTAAATAACCATAACTCCAAATTTAACAAACTTTATATGTAAATGGGGTAGAATTTTGCATAGTTTAACATGGTGGCATCTCTTTGCATGTTTAACAACTCTAAAATTGTGTTTAGGGAAGATCAGTACCAAATCTATAATATGCTCATGAGGAGTTTCCGGAATTGTTGTTCGTTGCTTCCGGCCTCATTTAAACTTGCCTAGATTAGATAGTTTCATCATGCTTCACCCTCTTGTCATGTTTAACAACATTTAATATTGTTGGTTACATAAACAAGATCGAACTAAATAAGTCACGTGGTGTTTTGTCAATATGCAACGGAGTTGCATATTGGGCTCCATTTAATTTGTAGGATTGCTTGTGCACTTCGCCATGCCATGCCTCATTAAACCGGACATGCATCATACTTGTTGTGCATCATGCCATGATTTTGTGGTGGTTGTTTACTATGTTGTTTGCTCCTTTTCGGTGTGCTTCTTCGGGTTGGTTCCGATAATGTCGCATTTGTGAGGATCCGTTTGTCTACGTCCGTTTGTCTTCTTCATGGACTCATTCTTCTTCCTTGCAGGATTTCAGGCAAGATGACCATACCCTCGAAATCACTTCTATCTTTGCTTGCTAGTTGCTCGCTCTTTTGCCATGCCTGTGCTGCGATACCTACCACTTGCTTATCATGCCTCCCATATTGTTGAACCAAGCCTCTAACCCACCTTGTCCTAGCAAACCGTTGTTTGGCTACGTTACCGCTTTGCTCAGCCCCTCTTATAGCGTTGTTAGTTGCAGGTGAAGATCGAAGTTTATTCCTTGTTGGAACATGGATATTTTGTTGGGAGATCACAATATCTCTTATTTAATTAATGCATCTATATACTTGGTAAAGGGTGGAAGGCTCAGCCTTATGCCTGGTGTTTTGTTCCACTCTTGCCGCCCTAGTTTCCGTCATATCGGTGTTATGTTCCCGGATTTTACATTCCTTACGCGGTTGGGTTATAATGGGAACCCCTTGACAGTTCGCCTTGAATAAAACTCCTCCAGCAAGGCCCAACATTGGTTTTACCATTCGCCACCTAGCCTTTTTTCCCTTGGGTTAGGCCAGCCCAAGGGTCATCTTTATTTTTAACCCCCCCCCCCCTCGGGCCATTGCTGGTCTAAGTGTTGGTCCAACCGAGCGATGTCCGGAGCTACCAGGGGCAACTCTGGGTTGGCCCACCCGACGTCTTGCTCATCCGATGTGCCCTGAGAACGAGATATGTGCAGCTCCTATCGGGATTTGTCGGCACATCTGAGTGGTCTTGCTGGTCTTGTTTTACCATTGTCGAAATGTCTTGTAACCGGGATTCCGATTCTGATCGGGTCTTCCCGCTAGAAGGAATATCCTTCGTTGACCGTGAGAGCTTGTGATGGGCTAAGTTGGGACACCCCTGTAGGGTTTTGAACTTTCGAAAGTCGTGCCCGCGGTTATGGGCAGATGGGAATTTGTTAATGTCCGGTTGTAGAAAACCTGAAGTTGACCTTAATTAAAATACATCAACCGCGTGTGTAACCGTGATGGTCTCTTTCCGGCGGAGTCCGGGAAGTGAACACGGTGTTGGAGTTATGCTTGACGTAGGTTTTTCTAGGATCACTTCTTGATCATACTTTTATCGACCGTGCTTTGCCTTCTCTTCTCGCTCTCATTTGCGTATGTTAGCCACCATATATGCTAGTCGCTTGCTGCAGCTCCACCTCATACCTTTACCTTCCCATAAGCTTAAATAGTCTTGATCGCGAGGGTGTGAGATTGCTGAGTCCCCGCGACTCACAGATACTTCCAGAACCAGCTTGCAGGTGCCGTTGAACCGAGAAGGTGACGCAACCAAGCTCAAGGAGGAGCTCGATGAAGATCTTGTCCTTTATGTTGTTTCGTTCTAGTTGATCAGTAGTGGAGCCCAGTTGGGGTTGATCGGGGATCTGTGTAGCTTTTGGGGTAGTCTTCTTTTATTTTGGTTCCGTAGTCGTAGGGGTGGGCATTCGGTAGAAACCGAAAATTCTGTTTATACTGTTCGGTTTTTATTCAATTTCGGTTTACAATATTAAAAACCAAAAATAACCACCAAAAACAACTAACCAAAAATTCGGTTAACCGATAGTTCGGTTTGGTTTTCATTTTATACCGAATGTTTGGTTATAAAACTGCGAGTCCATCACCTCAGCGCTCCCCCTGCTCACTATATACTTGAGCGCCCTGTCCCCTTGAGCTTAGCTACGCGATGTGGGACTAAACAAGCCGATGCACACACCACGTGCCTTCAGACTTAGCTTGCAAATTACGTACAAGGCCCATGCCTAGACTGGCTTAGCTTTCACGTGGGCCTTTGTACTAGTACGCTGTGACGAGATGCGGACAGGCGCGCGTGGCCATTCGTACGTGGTACACAGGAGACGTGGACAGGCAAGCCGCTAGCAGCTTTGGCGGGATGCGTGACGTGCGGAGATTCCTGCTAATGACTAGTTCTGTTTTTTGTTTCGGTTATACGGTTACCACCGAACCGAGTGATTTGATTTCGGTTTTCACAAGTAAAAACCGATTTTCACTGTACCAACAGCAAAAACCGAAAATTCGGTTTCTTCGGTATCGGTTTCGGTTCGGTATTCGGTTACTCGGTTTTTATGCCCACCCCTACGTAGTCGGACCTTGTATGTATTTGGTTGATGTAATGCTTTATTCATGTAATTGTGTGAAGTGGCGATTATAAGCCAACTATGTATCTCTTTCCCTTTATGTATTACATGGGTTGTGTGAAGATTACCTCACTTGTGACATTGCTTTCAATGCGGTTATGCCTGTAAGTCATGCTTCGACACGTGGGAGATATAGCCGCATCGAGGGCGTTACAAGTTGGTAATCAGAGCCTTCCCCGACCTTAGGAGCCCCCTTGCTTGATCGAATTAGCTAACGAGTTGAGTCTAGAAAAAAAATGTTTTGAGTCCTTTAGGATTATATATATATAACTCCCCGGTCCCTTCGTCGCTCTGGTGAGGCATCCTGACGTAGAGTTTTGACTCTTCTCTTCTCAAATTTCACTAAAAAAATTAGGATCACGCGGGTATCTTGGAATCGTTCCGATGGTTTTGTGACGAGAACATTGTTCTTGGTGCCTCCTGACATTTAGGGGTTGTGGCAGTGTCCCGGGGAGTTGAGCTCCAAGGTGTTGTCGTCACAATTTTATCGTTGCAGTTCTGGAATACCTGAGTTTAGTTTCACCGACATCGAAAATCTCTTTTATGCAATGTGTGGTGAGATAACCTCGACGCCACCCAATACTGGGGCGGGAGTTCGGGAGTATTGCCATAACTTGTATAACGGATGCTTTTCGAAGGTTGAGGTAGTCGATTTCCAAAGGTTTCTTGGTTATGTGTTGAAGGATGGATACAACTGGATGTAGGATTTGCTAGTTTTGGGTGAGATATTATGCTTCCCCTGTATCCCCAACACCTGATTGCATAACCAGAAAGTTTCGGGAGTTTATAAGTGGGAATTCAAAGTAGCTCTTAGGATATCTTTCCGACAGATGTATGATTTGAAATTGGGGTTCGACGTCTAGTGGTCCGCCTATCCACGGTTGGTTTTACAGTAGTCTCGTTGTGTCTTAAAGAGTCCTTGGCTATGCCGACTCGGGGACGCTTCGTATGTCATGTGCACTGCCTTGTACATGATGCTGTTGTACGATCGAGCCCGTGTAGGCCCCACCACGAAAACTTCGGACGAAATATCTATCATATGTTTGTTCTGGCTTATTCTGCAAGCCAGTCCTTTGTTTTTTTTGTTTTGAGTTGTGGTATTCGAGTTGCTTCGAAGTCAAATGTGGATTCCATGCCTTTTCCTAAGCGGTGTTCTCATACCCCGATGTGAATACTAATTCTTCTCGTTTATTGAGATTGTCATGTCAATTCTTCTCACCGGTGTGCCTCTCTTCAAGTGGATCCGATCACTTCAACATTCGCAAGATCAATTATCAGTTCTTCTCAACGGTGTTTGTTTCATCCGTCTCCAAGTTGCCTTTGTTTTTCCCGCCCACCCACCCTTTTTCTTCTAGGACTAAGATTTCTTTATCAAATATCTATCTTAGGATCATGAAGTCTCTCCATTCTTTTTCTTCAATGTTCTTATCCGGTGATTCTTAGGAAGATACTAACGCAGTTTCAAGTTATCATTATTCGTTCTTTTTCTTCTCTGGTGGTTTAAATTCAAGATTTGTTGATCATATCCCTTTTCCTCGTTTCAAATGCTTTCTCATGCCGGTGCACCTCTTAATCGCCCACTTCTCTCTATTCAATCGTTCCGGAGTGTTCTAGATATCTCGAGGCTGTTATCTCATTCAAGTCATCTAAATCTTACCCGTGCATTATCTCTTCCTAAGTAATCGTTCTACGGTGTTTCTTTTGAGTGGGACCTAACCCACAGGTTTTCCCCAGGATCTTACCTGACTCTTCTAATTTCCGGAGTTATTCTCATATTCATCTCAAAGTTTGACGTAAGAATGATTTATCATCAGTCAAATGCCTTTCTCCAAGATCGGTTAAATTCTTTTCATCGTTGGATCAACCTTTTCCATTCTTCATTCCGGAGTGCCTCAACAATTCTTGGTGGTGTTTCTCATTGTCATTCTCGGATTTTGAAGACCGAAGAGGAATTTTTCCTCCATATCTTATCCGTTCTCTCAGAGATTCGTGATTCTAGTTTGAGGCCATCCTCTCATAATTGGTTTTGATTGTGGAAATTCTTTTCATCCTTCCGGAGCAATTCAAGAGTCTTTTCTCTTTGATTCTCCGAAGCCCATCATTTCAGAAGATTTATTCATTCTCAGCTTTCAGCTATCATTCTCCAAATCTTACTGGTGCATCATTCAACTAGTCTCTTATCAGCTCGTGATCGCTTCGTTCTCATGTATCTAAATTCTCTCAAGCTTCTTCGTTCATTTGCTAAATTCTTCCCGGTGTTGTCCTTATCTTTTCCTCAGTCATTTTAATTATTACGGTGGTTCGTTCAAGACTTCTCTTCCTTTGTTATCATATCAATTTATTCGTTGTTTCGACCCTACCGGTGGTTCGTCGAAGACCTTCTCAAGTTTACGCTATATCTATCTTAATCCTTTCTACGAGAATAAGTAGTATGCCAAATCCGTTGCTTGTCATCAATTTAAATTGGTGAAGGATAAGCATAATGTAATTCTTACTCTTGTTTCTTCCAAGTGATTAATTCTTTATTCCGGAGGTTCATCGTATCACATTCTCAGCTCGAGATGCTTCATCTTTCTTTTCCAGAGTTCCTAGATTTTCCGCATTATCTCGTCGCGAAGATCCATCTAAATCATTACAAGGATTCACCTTGTGTTTTCAACTTCTCTTTCCTTCCGTTTGATCATTCTTTTGTTTATCGGAGTTCTTCATGAAGGTTCTCCATGATGGTTCATCAAGGATTTACTTCCTTCTCGAAGTGTTCTTTGAGATTCTTTTCAAAGGAGTTCAAGCACTCTCCATCTTGCAATCCGGAGTGCAATTCTTTCTATCGTATCACTGGAGGTGAAAGTGCGTTATATCGACTAGAGGGGGGTGAATAGGCGATTTTTATGAAAGTCTTCAAAACATGGAAGTTTCGAAGACAAACGATAGAAATAAACCTATTACCATGCAGCGGAAGTTAGACTACACTAGATAAACCATGGTCATGTATTCAATGAAGTGAAAGGACAATGACTAATAGTTGCTAGGTAGTAAGGATCAGGCAGGAAGATATTAAGAAGCCAAACAGATCATACAGTCACTCAGTGAAGACAAAGGATAGTGCAGACATACAATGACTTCACACAGAGTAACAGTAAGTAAAGAGAAGGGAAGGATGAAACCAGTGACTCGTTGAAGACAAAGATTTCTTGGACCAGTTCCAGTTGCTGTGACAACTGTACGTCTGGTTAGGGCGGCTAGGTATTTAAACCAAAGGACACACAGTTCCGGACACCCAGCTCAGGACACCCAGTCCTCACTGTATTCCCCTTGAGCTAAGGTCACACAGACCTCGCCCAATCACTCTGGTAAGTCTTCAAGGTAGACTCCCAAACCTTCACAGACTTCGTTCACCGGCAATCCACAATGTCTCTTGGATGCTCAGAACGCGACGCCTAACCGGCTGGAGGATGCACAGTCCTCAAGTGTAATAAGTCTTCAGATCACTCAGACAAGAAGACTTAAGTGATGCCTAATTCTCTTTGGCTCTGGGTGGTTAGGGCTTTATCCTCGCAAGGAATTCTCTCTCAAAGGCTTCGAGGTGGGTTGCTCTCAAACGACAAAAGCCGTACTTTGAATCTGAGCAGCCAACCGTTTATGGTTGTAGGGGGTGGGCTATTTATAGCCACTAGGCAACCCGACCTGATTTGTCCGAAATGACCCTGGGTCACTAAGGAACTGACACGTGTTCCAATGGTCAGATTTCAAACTCACACGGCAACTTTACTTGGGCTACAAGCAAAGCTGACTTGTCCGACTCTGGACAAGATTTGCTCTCATAGTCTTCACTCGAAGACATAGGTTTTTGTTTAAGCATCACTTCAGTCATTCTGACTGGTTCTCTTGGACCCCACTTAACAGTACGGTGGTTCCTATGACTCAACACAGAAGAAAAAGAACTACGAAAGATCTAAGTCTTCGAGCTCCATAGGCTTCATGCGGTGTCTTCTCTTGTCATAGTCTTCAATGTGAATATCTTCATATACCACCTTTGACATCAATGTCTTCATACATTTTTAGGGGTCATCTCTGGTGGGAAAACTGAATCAATGAGGGACTTCTACCTGTGTTATCCTGCAATTCTCACAAACACATTAGTCCCTCAACTAGGCTTGTCGTCAATACTCCAAAACCAACTAGGGGTGGCACTAGATGCACTTACAATCTCCCCCTTTTGGTGATTGATGACAAACTAGTTGAAGTTCTCAACGGGGAATATAATGTGTGAAATTGTAAAGGATAAGGAATTGTCTTCATAAGTTGCAAGGGCTCCCCCTGAAGATGTGCATATAAGTGATTTGCTTTTGGAATGCAAATGCACATAGCAGGTTGTGCTTGTGGAGATCCACTTCAACTTATGATGACAATCCACTATGCATGTGAAAGTATGTGAAGATAATGACATGCATAATGGAAAATGGACGTCTGCAAAATGATCTAAGTGCGGAATTTATCGTCGCACATGCGGAATTTATCATTGCAACACAAGGTGGCAAATAAGTAGCAGACGACCATCCAGTTTAAGTGTTACAACTCAAAGAACCAAATGTTTCAAAACGAGAGTTGTAAGCACGAAGCAAAATATAAAACACCCGCCCATATGGACCCGCTTGAAGACTATCAAACTCATATGCTTCTCCCCCTTTTGTCAGTAAGCACCAAAAAGGTTTGAAGACATAGAGCCTCTACTCGTTCCCATGAGGAGTAGGTGAAGCAGCAGGGTCGTTGAGGATGTTTGGCGGTGCAGATGAACTTGGAGTAGTGTCGACGTGTGCTGAAGGAGGCGGCGAAGAAGTAGCATCGTCTTCATCCTCGATCACTCTGGCATTCACGGTTGCAGCAGAGGAAGAGAACTCAGAGTCTTCAAGTGATGGAGTTTGTCGCAGCACAGCCCTTCGAGGAGGTGTGGAGTCAAACTTGAAGTGCTCAGTGAAGCCATCCTCTTGCAGATCATCTTCAGAACACAGCAGCGTTAGCCCTTTCCATGTGCGGCGAGAGGTTTCATGGGCAACGAAAGCATTCTTGGTGGCAAGATTGCGAATGCGATTAATATCCACCAAGAGGCTTTGCATCTGACGCTTCAGCCAGTCATGATGCCTGTCCTATTTCTGATGAAGAGCCACAAGAAGCTCTCGGTCGTTGAGAACACGAGTGCGCTTCTTGGGTCGTGGAGCAGTTGTGCTGTTAGTGGCTTCAGTGAGAGCAGGGTGTGGTGCACGTGTAGTGCCAGCCAAAGGATACACCCGAGCGACTGCTTCAACACCTTCAACGTCCTGAGTGAAACTCTGATGCTCTGCATTCTGAAGACTTAGAGGTTCCTTGGCATGCTCAGGATATATGGCTTCAATAGACATATCCACATCAGGAAAAAAGATCCGATGATTGCGGGCAGATGGCTGATATGAGATAGCAGAGTGAAGTTTGATCAGCCGCATCACCCAGGGGGCGTAGAACTTCAATCCGAACAGATCAGAGCCAGATGTAGCAAGTTGGCGAATGAAGAAATCCTGTGTATTGAAGCATTTTCCATGAAGAATATAGAAGACCAAAGTCTTCATTGCACCTTCCAGCTTGGCATGGGGAGAATGTCCTTTGATTGGCCAGAGAGTTCGCCTTATGATATGATAAATGGTCCTTGGCAGATACTCAAGGTCTTCAACAAGGAACTCCATGGGATAAGCAGCATCTTGGGGCAGTGGCTTCATCATACTGAGCATCTAACTCATATTGGGTTTAGTCTTATGAAAGATGCTCTCAACAGCTTCATTGTGAAGCTGACAGCCATGCTCATAGAGATCGCCAGGAGTGGGCAAGCCAGTGAGCTCAATGATGTCAAAGGCTTTGGCTTCGTGATGAACGTTTCCAGTCATCCACTCCAGGACCCAAGTCTCCGGATCTCTGTTATATCCGCGGATGTGAAGTGTGGCATAGAATTGGAGCAGCAGCTCTTCATTCCAATGCTCTTGGTCAGTAACGAACGGCAGCAGTCCAACTTCCTTGAAGCAATCCAAAGCTTCTTCCAGACAGGGCAGACCAGCTATAGCTTCAATGTCAAGGCGCTTGTGTGGGAAGATGCGACCTTGGTTGTAAAGAATGCATGAGTAATAGCTTCGCTGCTGATAGCTCCAGAACCGATCAGATGATATTCTTTCCCTAGAGTAGGGGTTCCTGGAGCTATTGAAGAATGTGTTGTCTGCTCTGAAGCCATTGATATTGAAGGAGCCAGGTGCTGATGCAGGACCTGGGAACCTGGGCAATCGTGGGATTGGCTTCTGGACCTGAGGCCTGTGCTCAACATGATAGTCGAATTGGGGACCGGCAGCAGACGCAGGAACAGAAGCAGCGGGATCAGTGGCTTCATTAACTTCTGGTGCTGTTGGGGGTGAGGGCTCCACATTAGCTTCAGCCATGACAGCGTCAGTGGCTTCAGTGGTGTTGGTGGTGGCAGCCTCTAGATTTTCAACCTCCACTTGACGAGCTGGAGGGTCGGTCACGATCACGTTCTCCTCGAGAACCGCTTCTTGGTGGGGCAGGGGAGTATCAGCTTGTGGAACTTCTTCTTCCGCGGCTGATGCAGCCGGATTGTCTTCAGCAGAGACTTGAGGCCTTGGACCTTTGCGAAGCCTGCGCAATGCGGGCGACGCCTGTGGAGCTAGAGTGGGCTGGGCCTCATAGTCTTCTTCCTCTTGTGGGCAATCCGCCCATGAAGCATCCTGTGCAATTGGCGTCAGTGGATGACCAATGCTGATGAGTTCGTTGTTTTCAAGCTGAGGAAGAACTGCACCATCTTCTACATGGTCATGTTGACCAATGTCTTCAGCAGTGATGGGATCAGCTGCTGGAAAGTCTTCAGCTTCATGAGCCTCTGTGGAAGCAGGCTCATGGATTGTCAGTTGGCGTTCAGCTTCAGGATAGACCATTGAAATAGGTTCAACTATCAAAGGCTCTGTGGGAGCAGCCTGATCTTTCTTGGTCTTCCTCTTCTTCTTGGAGGGGGCAGTAGGAGAGGCTTCAAGATGTTTCCTCTTCCTGGCTTCAGCCTCAGCAGTCCTTGTCTTCTTGAGCTCTGAAGCGGTTGACCGGCTTTTTGGCTTCGAGCCAGTCAGTCTAGTTGGGAAGACAATAGGAACTGCTTCCTGCCTTGGTGCGTCGGGTTCAGCCGTATCAGGCTTCTTCTTCTTCTTTGCGGCCATCCTGGGGTCGATGCCAGGACGCCCAAGGGCCTTGCGCTTCTCAGCCTCATTGTAGGCTTGCACACATCTGTCAGCCAGAGCCTTCATGCGCTCACGTGAACCCTGAGCTTCTGCATGTTTCTTTAGAAAGGCTTCCTTGAGCTCGTGCATCATGATCTTGAAGTTCTTCACTTCTTGCACACTGAGCTTGGCCATATGCTTCTTGAACTGAGCCTTTTCATAGTCAATCTTCTGCTTCAGTTCAACAACACGCTGGGCGATGGCTAGCTCTGAAGCAATGGCGCCTTGGAAGGCGACACTGAGGCCAATGGGTAGCTGCAGATCATCAAAGCTGATGTTTGGCGTGTCAAACCACTCGTCAATGAAGTTGTGGATGATGGTTACATCAAAGAGAGGCAGATCATTGAAGATTTCTGCTTCTTCTTTGCTCTTGATGAGTTGTTCAAGAGCGTCATCTGCAAGATCTTCATCACTTGATAGATCGATGGCTTCATTGCACAGAATGGCAGCGGCAGTTAGCTCCTGGCCGGTGTGTGTCAGAGGCATCTTGACCTTCTGGGGCTTGGAGACGCATGACAAGTCTTCAGACTGCACACTGTCTTCAGGAGGTGCAGTTGCCAGTGGCTTCGCCCTTGAGATTTTTGGTGAAGGGACAGGCTTTGAAGCTTTGGGCTTCTTCAACTTCTTTGGCGTTGGCGCTGCAGGCGCTACATCTGATTCAGCGTCAGCTGTAGGCTCATTCACGGCTGTCCCTTGAACCAAGATATGGGTGATGAGACCTGCCAGGTTGTAGAAAGGACCGACGACATTGGGTTCTGCATCGTGTGTGCCGTCAGCCCTTGGAGCAGAAGGACCAGGGTTGAAGTCTAATCCAAAAGACTTCTTGTTCTTCTTCGCTGAGTTCTTGGCAAACTGGAAGTTGCGCTTGAACAGATTGTCGTCACGACACCATAGTAGTGACGATGGGTGTGCATCTGCAGGCTGTGGCCCACGGACCATGCAAGGATAGAAGCCTTGTTCAATGGCATCTTCTCTGGACCTGGGTTGAAGATTCTTGTATAGGATATCTCCCCACGATCTCTTGATGGCATTTTTCTCGGCATATTCCTGGGTCACAAACCGATATTTGAACCATTTTTCTACCCAATATCTTCGAATCCATTGGATTCGGGTCTTGCGCTGATTGTAATCCTCTTCAGGATCTGTCTTGTAAAGCTCTGAGAGGTCATCAGGCAAATCTCTTGATGTTCCCCCACGACGCTGTTTTCCACCCTTCCTTACTAATTTCTCTGCAGCCGTGAACTTCAAACTGAAAGGCTTCAAAACGTTCAAAGGCCTCAAAGGTTTTCTCTTGCTGGACAAACAGGAAGTGGCTTCGGGAGAGTTTATATGATGCTGTAAGAATTCTGTAAATGAATGCAGACTATGAGAACCAAGGGATTCTCCCACGGACATGTACCTGTGACAGCATTAAGGTGCGAGGGAAAGGGAAGAGGTCATATGCATTCTCAGAAGATTTTGAAGATAAATCAGTTTAGAAGACATTGACCTCATCATGCGAAGACATTCACTCATAGATAAGGAGTTGGTTCCAGATTTGTACGAATCCAGAGATCAGTACAAGTGAGGAATCTAACTACTTGTGAAGCATAAGTGAATATACTAGGCATGTTATGAGATGCAGTATGAAAGAGATCCAACTTGTGTGAATAGAAACTTCTTATGGTAGAAAGTGACAAAGCCATAGGATCAAAAGGGGCTGTAAAAAGAAGTTTTATTTACCACACTGGGAACTGCTAGACGGAGTGGAAGAGTAGGCCGAGCAGTTCGATCTTCCGTGCCCTAACTTGGCGACGGAGGGCACGTACGACGACGGCGGAGAGGACGATGTCCGCGGTCGGCGTGAAGACGGCGTCGGAGAGGTTGTGGCAGTGAAGCACTTCGTCGCCGGCGTCGTCGAGGGCTAGCGGTGGCGCTAGGGTTCGTGCGAGAGTGGAAGAAGAGATAATGACCGCTGTGAAGGGTATATTTATAGGTACAGGGGCGGCACTGCGTTATTACACAGGTGCCCCTGGCGATTCACATCTGAGGAACACGTGGCCGTCATGCAGGTTTGTTCCACATCCCACGCATGCCTGGATTATCGGGTGGTCGTTCCTACTTCTCCGGGTTTCATGTGGAGGAATGAGCATTGAAACAGACTTAATGTTTGTCTCTGTATCTTCCACTGACAAGGACGCAGAGAAGACATTTTGACAGTTTTAATAGAATGCATATGACTTGGAGAGATAGAGTTTGAGATAGAAAGCATAGAGAGGTTAGGGTCCGATCACATTCACTTAGATCAAAAGATTCAACAAGAAGACATAGCTATAAGTGAATGCTGTAGAGGACAGAACACCAGTATATATATATAATCAACATAGTGAAGATAATCATGAAAACATGTTGAGATTGAAACCAAACCAAATGTGAAGACATAGCAAGGTAACGCCATGAGTGAAACACTTCAAATAGAACATTTGGTGGTGGCGTTACCCACCGTATAGGAAGTATTAGACCCAGACACGGCGCACAATTATCGTGGCGCTCCGAAGTCAAATTCCATTTTAATGTATTCACACTTAGAATGTATGTCTTCATTGATTGAAGATATACATTACTTCGTGTGTTGCACATCTAAGTCATCAATATGCATAAGGGTTAGGATGTGTGCCTGATCATAGGACATTTGAGGATTCCAGGATATTTAGCTCACACCGTAACTTGCAAAATCTCTTCTCATCCAAGGGCTTGGTGAAGATATCTGCCAATTGCTCGTCAGTGTTGATGTGTATGATATCAATATCTTCCTTCACAACATGATCTTTGAGAAAGTGATGACGAATTTCAATGTGCTTTGTCTTCGAGCGCTGAACAGGGTTGTTGGCAATCTTGATGGCGCTTTCGTTGTCGCAGTAGAGTGGCACTTGCTTCAGATGAATGCCATAGTCCTTGAGGGTTTGCTTCATCCACAGAAGCTGAGCGCAGCAAGATCCAGTAGCAATGTATTCAGATTCAGCAGTGGAGAGAGATACATAGTTCTGCTTCTTTGAAGACCAACACACAAGTGATCGTCCCAGAAAATGACATGTGCCTGATGTAGACTTGCGATCCACCTTGTCACCAGCATAATTAGCATCCAAGAATCCAACCAGATCAAACTCTGAGCCCTTTGGATACCATAATCCTAGAGTTGGGGTGTGAGCCAAATATCAAAGAATTCGCTTCACAGCTAAGTGATGCGACTCCTTTGGTGCCGCTTGAAATCGAGCACACATGCAAACACTAAGCATAATATCTGGCCTAGATGCACATAGATAAAGCAAAGAATCAATCATGGAGCGGTATACCTTTTGATCAAACTCTTTACCATTGTCGTCAGGACCCAGATGATGCTTGGCTGGCATTGGCGTCGTGAACCCTTTGCAGTCTTGCATACTGAACTTCTTAAGGCAATCTTTGAGATACTTCTCTTGAGATATGAAGATGTCGTTGCGTTGCTGTAGTATTTGAAGACCAAGGAAGAACTTCAGCTCTCCCATCATGGACATCTGATATTGCTCTTGCATCATATATCCAAACTCTTCACTGTACTTCTGATTGGTGCAGCCAAAGATAATGTCATCCACATATATTTGGCACACAAACAGTTCACCATCATATGTCTTCGTGAAGAGAGTGGGGTCGAGGGAACCAGGTATGAAGCCTTTGCTCTTCAGGAAGTATTTGAGTGTGTCATACCAGGCCCGAGGGGCTTGTTTGAGGCCATACAGTGCCTTGTTGAGCTTGTATACCATATCAGGATGTTTTGGATCTTCAAAGCCAGGTGGTTGTGCAACATACACTTCTTCTTCAATCTTGCCATTGAGAAAGGCGCTCTTCACATCCATTTGATAAAGAAGTATGTTGTGATGATTTGCATAGGCCAGCAGTATGCGTACGGCTTCAAGTCTAGCCACAGGAGCAAATGTTTCATCGAAGTCAATGCCTTCCACTTGAGTATATCCTTGAGCAACGAGACGAGCTTTGTTTCTGACAACTTGACCATGCTCATCTTGCTTGTTGTGGTATATCCATTTTGTGCCTATTATGTTGTGCTTCCGAGGATCAGGACGCTTAACCAGTTCCCATACATTATTCAGCTCAAACTGTTGAAGCTCTTCTTGCATAGCTTGAATCCATTCAGGTTCCATGAAGGCTTCTTCCACTTTCTTGGGTTCTATTATTGAGACGAATGTGAAGTGCCCACAGAAATTTGCCAGCTGAGTTGCCCTTGATCGAGTGAGCGGACCAGGTGCATTGATGCTGTCAATTATTCTCTCAATCTGCACTTCATTGGCAACACGAGGATGTACAGGGCGAAGATTTTGCTCTTGCTGATCATTGTCGTTGTTGGAGGGATTGTCTTCAGGTTGAGCATTGTCTTCAGGCTGATCTGGTGCGGAGATGATGAGTTCCTCTTCAGGATGAGCTTCAGAAGGTATGATTTCTCCAGTTCCCATTAGCTTGATTGATTCACTAGATGGAACTTCATCTAGCACATTTGGCAGGTGCTCTCTTTGTGAACCGTTAGTCTCATCAAACCGCACATCCACGGTTTCAACCACTTTATAATGAAAGAGGTTGAAGACTCTGTAGGAGTGTGAATCCTTTCCATATCCAAGCATAAAACCCTCATGTGCTTTTGGGGCAAACTTTGAAGTGTGAAGTAGGTCCTTAATCCAGCACCTTGCGCCAAATACTCTTAAGTAACTGACATTTGGCTTCTTGCCAGTGAGGAGCTCATACGATGTCTTGTTTAGAAGCTTGTGAAGATAAACACGATTGATTTTATGGCATGCAGTATCAATGGCTTCAGGCCAGAATTTTCTTGGAGTCTTGTATTCATCTAGCATTGTTCTGGCCATCTCAATGAGTGTTCTGTTCTTGCGTTCGACGACGCCATTCTGCTGTGGCGTGTACGGGGCTGAGAATTCATGTGTGATGCCCAAGGTATCAAGATATGTATCAAGGCTAGTGTTCTTGAATTCAGTGCCATTGTCACTTCTGATGTGCTTTATCTTGGTGCCATAGTTGTTCATTGCTCGATTGGCGAAGCGTCTGAAGACATCCTGCACTTCAGTCTTGTAAAGGATTATATGCACCCAAGTGTATCTTGAGTAATCATCAACAATGACAAAGCCATAGAGACAAGCAGCAGTAGTAAGAGTTGAGTAATGAGTGGGACCGAAAAGATCCATGTGAAGCAGTTCGAAGGGTCGAGTAGTAGTCATGATTGTCTTCGAGGGATGTTTGGCCCTCGTCATCTTTCCTGCTTCACAGGCACCGCACAAGTGATCTTTCTTGAACTTGACGCCCTCGATGCCTATGACATGCTTCTTCTTTGCAAGGGTGTGGAGGTTCCTCATGCCAGCATGCCCAAGCCTCCGATGCCAGAGCCAGCATTCTGAAGCTTTTGCTAGAAGACATACGGCAAGCTGTGGTCCTGCTGAGAAATCTACCACGTACAGATCATCTTTCCGATACCCTTCAAACACTAGAGACTTGTCAGATTCCATTAGAACAAGGCAATGATATTTTCCAAATATTACGATCATGTTCAAATCGCATAGCATTGAGACAGACATTAAGTTGAAGCCAAGGGATTCAACAAGCATGACTTTATCCATGTGTTGATCCTTTGAGATTGCAACTCTACCTAGACCCAATACCTTACTTTTACCAGTGTCAGCAAATGTGATGTGGCTCTTGTCGGATGGACGTAAGGTTGAGTCCATCAGAAGGCTTCTTTTGCCAGTCATGTGATTTGTACACCCACTATCAATAATCCATTCTGTAGACGCTGGTGTCGTACCCTACAATGCAGTTAGGGGGATAGGCTTCACGAAGAGAGTTGTGAAGCAAAAACATTTGACGAACCAGTGGGTTATGAAAGCTTAGATCTAGATTAGGACTGATAGGGAGAGTAGCAAGCGATTCAGGAACGAAGTACATAGTAAGACCATTCGGGCATTTGATCTTGCGCCCTACAAGATGTTTAAGGTCCCCAGCGATAGCGTCAGAAGATTTTGGTTTTCTGCTGGAGATCTTTCCCTGCAAAAGAGAGTTAAGCCTTCTTAACCACCCACATCTTCAAGGGTGGCTTAGAAGCAATAAGTCTAAGTGCAGTGTCTGAAAACTTTGGCTTTGGGGCTCTAGCAAAAAGTCTTGCAGGTGGACAATAATACTCATAAGAATAAGCAGAATAGTTTTTGGTCTTATGAACATGGCGGTTCGATGAACCGCGCTCATATTCATAGGCCTGAGTATGGTTTCCCTACAAAACATTTGCATTAGTGCGACTCAGGTGAGTCCTCTGTCTGTATGAAGCCTTTGGGCCATATGAAGCCTGTGGTCTGGGGTTTGTCTTCTTCATCTGTGGTGTCATGATGACATTCACAGGAAGATTTTCCAAACACCTTTTGGGCACCCAGATCTTCTTCATAGGCAGTCCATTCCTGCAGTTAGTACCAATGTACCTGGCAAACACTTCACCATTCTGATTCTTAAATAGTTTATAGTATGCATCAAAGGATTCATCAATGACAATGGGGTTAGCACAAGTGAAGCCAGATAGGCTGGATGGATCTGCTGAAGGTTCCTTTGCAGCAACCCATGTGGTTTTGGGATACTGCTCGGGTTTCCAGTAAGAGCCATCAGCATTCATTTTCCTTATGAACCCAACACCCTCTTTCCTCGGGTTTCGGTTCAGAATCTGCCTTTTGAGGACATCACATAGTGTCTGATGCCCTTTAAGACTTTTGTACATCCCTGTTTTAAGCAATGTCTTCAACCTAGCATTCTCATCAGCAATCGCAGTAGTATCCTCAGTAGAGGGGTTAGTTACCACATCAACAGTTGAAGATATTGCAACAGTAGCAGCAGTAGAACATTCAGCAACAGAAGCAGCATTATCACGCTCAATGCATTTAAGACATGGTGGTTCAAATCCTTCCTGAGCGGAACTGATCTGTTCGGCGCGAAGTGACTCGTTTTCCTTTTGAAGATCTTCATGAGCCGCTCTCAATTTCTCAAGATCTTACTTCCTTTGAAGATAATCATAGGAAAGCTTTTCATGAGTTGTTGAGAGCGTTTCATGATGAATTTCAAGTTCCTCATACTTAACATGAAGATTTTTTATGTCTTCAATTAAGGATTCAGTTCGAGTCATTTCAGCGCCCAACAGATCATCACTTTTGTCTAACAGTTTTTGAATATGTTCCATGGCTTTCTGTTGTTCAGTTGCAATTTTAGCAAGTGTTTTGTAGCTGGGTCTTGAATCACAATCAGAGTCATCGTCACTAGATGTTTGATAGTGAGTAGTGCGTGTGTTTACCTTGGCACCGCGTGCCATGAAGCAGTAGGTAGGAGCAAAGTCGTTCTTGTCATTTGCATCGGCGTCGGTGGTGAAGTCATTGTCTTCAGTGTTGAAGATGGACTTGGCAACGTATGATGTAGCCGGACTTGCAACACCAGAATCGGACTCCTCCTCAGACTCCACATCCGCCTCCTCAGACGCGGACTCCTCCTCTGAATCCATTTCCTTGCCAACAAACGCACGTGCCTTGCCAGATGAGCTCTTCTTGTGTGATGAAGACTTTGAGGAAGACTTGGAAGAAGACTTTGAGTATTTCTTCTTCTTCTTGTCGTCAGAGTCATATTCCTTGCTCTTCTTCTTCTTTCTGTTCTCATTGTCCCACCGCGGACACTCAGAGATGAAGTGGCCAGTTTTCTTGCACTTGTGACATGTTTTCTTCTTGTAGTCATGAGCAGAAACTTCGTCATTCCTTGAGCTTGATCGTGAAGACTTTCTGAAGCCTTTCTTCTTGGTGAATCTTTGGAACTTCTTTACAAGCATAGCAAGTTCCTTTCCAATGTCTTCAGGATCGTCAGAACTGCTGTCAGATTCTTCTTCAGATGAGGAGACAGCTTTTGCCTTCAGAGCACGAGTTCGCCCATAGTTTGGACCGTAGATATCTCTTTTCTCAGAAAGCTGAAACTCATGTGTGTTGAGCCTCTCAAGTATGTCGGACGGATCGAGTGTCTTAAAATCAGGTCGTTCTTGAATCATCAGGGCTAGGGTGTCAAACGAACTGTCAAGTGATCTCAGTAGTGTCTTGACGACTTCATGCTTGGTGATCTCAGTGGCGCCGAGGGCTTGAAGCTCATTTCTGATGTCAGTGAGTCGGTCAAATGTGAGCTGGACATTCTCATTGTCATTTCGCTTGAAGCGGTTGAAGAGGTTGCGAAGAACGCTGAATCTCTGATCTCTCTGGGTTGAGACACCTTCGTTGACCTTGGAGAGCCATTCCCAGACCAGCTTAGATGTTTCCAAAGCGTTCACACGGCCATATTGTCCTTTGGTCAGATGACCACAGATAATGTTCTTGGCAGTAGAGTCCAGTTGAACGAACTTCTTGACATCAGCAGCAGTGACACCTTCTCCAGCCTTGGGAACGCCGTTCTTGACGACATACCATAGGTTGACGTCAATGGCTTCAAGATGCATGTGCATCTTATTCTTCCAGTAGGGATATTCAGTTCCATCGAAGACGGGGCACGCAGCAGAGACTTTAATTATCCCTGCAGTCGACATAGCTAAAACTCCAGGTGGTTAAACCGAATCACACAGAACAAGGGAGCACCTTGCTCTGCTACCAATTGAAAGTGCGTTATATCGACTAGAGGGGGGGTGAATAGGCGATTTTTATGAAAGTCTTCAAAACATGGAAGTTTCGAAGACAAACGATAGAAATAAACCTATTACCATGTAGCGGAAGTTAGACTACACTAGATAAACCATGGTCATGTATTCAATGAATTGAAAGGACAATCACTAATAGTTGCTAGGTAGTAAGGATCAGGCAGGAAGATATTAAGAAGCCAAACAGATCACACAGTCACTCAGTGAAGAAAAAGGATAGTGCAAACATACAATGACTTCACACAGAGTAACAGTAAGTAAAGAGAAGGGAAGGATGAAACCAGTGACTCGTTGAAGACAAAGATTTGTTGGACCAGTTCCAGTTGCTGTGACAACTGTACGTCTGGTTAGGGCGGCTAGGTATTTAAACCAAAGGACACACAGTTCCGGACACCCAGTCCTGAACACGCAGCTCAGGACACCCAGTCCTCACCGTATTCCCCTTGAGCTAAGGTCACACAGACCTCGCCCAATCACTCTGGTAAGTCTTCAAGGTAGACTCCCAAACCTTCATAGACTTCGTTCACCGGCAATCCACAATGTCTCTTGGATGCTCAGAACGCGACGCCTAATCGGCTGGAGGATGCACAGTCCTCAAGTGTAATAAGTCTTCAGATCACTCAGACAAGAAGACTTAAGTGATGCCTAATTCTCTTTGGCTCTGGGTGGTTAGGGCTTTATCCTCGCAAGGAATTCTCTCTCAAAGGCTTCGAGGTGGGTTGCTCTCAAACGACAAAAGCCGTACTCTAAATCTGAGCAGCCAACCGTTTATGGTTGTAGGGGTGGGCTATTTATAGCCACTAGGCAACCCGACCTGATTTGTCCGAAATGACCCTGGGTCACTAAGGAACTGACACGTGTTCCAACGGTCAGATTTCAAACTCACACGGCAACTTTACTTGGGCTACAAGCAAAGCTGACTTGTCCGACTCTGGACAAGATTTGCTCTCATAGTATTCACTCGAAGACATAGGTTTTTGTTTAAGCATCACTTCAGTCATTCTGACTGGTTCTCTTGGACCCCACTTAACAGTACGGTGGTTCCTATGACTCAACACAGAAGAAAAAGAACTACGAAAGATCTAAGTCTTCGAGCTCCATAGGCTTCATGCGGTGTCTTCTCTTGTCATAGTCTTCAATGTGAATATCTTCATATACCACCTTTGACATCAATGTCTTCATACATTTTTAGGGGTCATCTCTGGTGGGAAAACCGAATCAATGAGGGACTTCTACCTGTGTTATCCTGCAATTCTCACAAACACATTAGTCCCTCAACTAGGTTTGTCGTCAATACTCCAAAACCAACTAGGGGTGGCACTAGATGCACTTACAGGAGGTGGTATTGTGTCATTCTTGATAATTTGAGTTCATGTTTTATGATTCACAGGCTGTTAAGAATGGGGTATCTTAAATCCATCAACCTCTTCATTGGAGTTATCTTGGGTTATATTTCACCTAAAGCCTTCCCTAAGGTTTGTTGCTATCTATGGTGCTCATAAATGACCCAAGTTCTTCATTATCCTCCCGGTGAAATAGCTTCTCGTCTCCTTGTAATATCAATCCAATCAAATCTTCCGTGAGTGGCAAGTTGTCAAATCATAATTTTGAGATGTCCTCTATAAGTCCATATCAAGCTAATCCTTTTCGTTGTTGATAATCCAACAACTCCGTTCTAGCCTCTGTTGGAAGCGTGCGCTGCCAAGATCTAGTTTTCTACTTCGCTCACTCCATTCCTTTCTCTCATTTCTTCCGGAGGCATTGTGGTGTTGTTCTTTTCACCCATCATCTCGTTTTGTCAAATATCATGTTCTTTCCTTTGCTTATCCAGTCAACCGGAGTGTCGTGTTTTCATTCCAGTTCAATCATCTGATCAAGTTTTACCTCCATTCTCAACCGGAGTGATGTCTGAAATCTTTCTTACCCCTTGTGCCATTTTTTGCAATAGTCCGGGAGGCATTGTGTTATTTTTTTCGTCAAGTATCGTCCCATCTTCTCAAATTCATGTTCAATTCCTTCCATTTACAGTCGGAGTGTTGTCCAAATTATATCATTCTTTTCCCTTCTCTATCTTGTTTTAACCGCAGTGTTATGTCTATCATTCCTCTTCTAACCGGAGCCTCATCCAAGTGATTTCATTTTGCCAAGCTCATATTATTTACCTTCCATTTCCAACCGGAGTGCTGTCGTAATTGATCCTTATCGTTCCTTGTACTTCTCGTTTCTACTGGAGTGCTTGCATGTACTTCTTGTCCATTGCAACCATTTTCTTATGTCTTTCTACCTACAAGGTTACCATAATGTTCCTTGTTCCTCTTTTCTAACGGAGGTTGTCAACTTCGTTTATCTCCGATGTATTCTTTTATCGAAATGGTTTAACTTTTCAAGGTTCTTTGGTTTCACTCGTTTGTCAAAGAAGCAACTTAGTTTTACCTCTTCTCTTTCTTTTCCGTTGTTCCTCCGGTGCCATTCTAGATCTCGGGACGAGATCCTCTCGTAGTGGTGGGGTGTTGTGACGCTCCGAGACCGATGTGCCAAGTGTCCTCCAGTTATTCGCTGTCGTTGCCATGTCATGTGCTTGCGTGTTGCATCTTGTCATGTCATCATGTGCATTGCATCATCATGTTTTCGAAACTTGCATCCGTCCCGGTCCCCTCGTTCTCTCCGTTGTCCGTTCTGAGCCCAGACACACTTGCACGCGCCTGCGGCATGTCCGAAATAGTATTTTATAAGTGGTCGGAAAATGTTCTCGGAATGGGATGAGAGTTGGCGTGTGGTCTTATTGTAGTGTAGATAGACCGCCTGTCAAGTTTCATCACATTCGGAGTTCGTTTGATAGCCCAACCGTTAAACTATAGTGGCATTATAGCCGGTTTGACGTCGGACGTTTTCAGTCTCCGGAAACAGTTGCCGGGTCTATCTCTCTTCTCTTCTCTCAGCCCAAAGCTTTCTGCATAGTCCGCTGTCAACTGTCAGACCCCGAAACCCTCTCTGCACAGTGCATCGAACCCCTCACGTGAGCGTCCGAAACTGTCCCGAACCCGACCCGCTCTGTCGTTACCAACGGGTCCGGATCATCCCCAAACGTCTACAAAACATCACCGTTTTCTTATTTGGACTCCCGAGCCTATTTATTCTCGTCCATCAGATTTCGATCGGATGGTCCAACTTCCCTCTTTTCCTGTATATGTAGTCTACCCCTAGTCTATTTTTGGACCAATCCCTAATCCCTAGGGATCCTCCTAGCCGCCGCCACCGCACTGTCTCTTCTCTGTTTTCCGTGTCCGACCAACCGTAGCGCTCCGTTCCTCGATCTCCTCGCTTGACAAACTGCAAGCCGCGGCAGCAGCAGTCCGTGTCCACCTCGCCTTCGCGCTCCCGGAGACATTCAACGCTCGCAGCTCCTCGCGTCCGCGCGCCGCAGAGCATCAGCAGCAATCCTGAGCGCCCCATCCCCTCGTCTTGTACCTCGATCCAGGATGGATCGGGAGCAGAGTTCCTCTTCACTCGTCGCAGGCGGCCTCAACATCTGGATCCGCCGCCTACCCCAGGTCACGCCGCCCAAGCAGTGCAACGCGCCTCCGATTCTCTTCCTTTCTTCGGTGCCCTCCCTCTGCTCTAAGTGCCGCCGCCATTTTTCTTGTAGGAGCCAACGCCGAGCTCGTCGCCGGCCTCCTCGGCCTCGTCCTTCGCCGGATTTGGGTTCCCCACGGGCGGATACCTCGTTCCTGTCCTTCCCCGCCTTGCCCCGTCGTCGTCCCCGCCGAATCACCTTCACCGGCGCGGCCGTTCCGTCGTGAGCCGCCACCGTCCTCACAGCGGCCTCGCTCAACCTCCTGTGCGAGGGAGAGGACCGAGCCGCTGCCTCCCTGGGCCGGCCCCGCGCTCATGGGCCGCGCCAAGGCCCATCCTCCCGCTGCTAGCTTCCCCTGCAGGCCTCCCTCTCCGTCTAGTGGGCCGTGGCCCATGCGAGCAGCAGCCCCTTCTCTCTATCGGGCTAGCCAGTTTCGGCCCGACTCATGTTTTTTTCCGAGGAGTGATTTATCTTTTTATCTAGTTAAAACAGAATTGCAGAAAAGCCCTCAAACAACATGCATATTATAACTCACAAATGGTGCATCATTTTATAACAATTTATATATGAAACTTGCTTAGAATTTTGTGTAGATTAATAATTTGCCACTTTCATCTATGTTTAAAATGCTTAAAATGTTGTTTGTTTAAATTTGCTTAAATAACTTGCTAAAATGATTTAATTCATAACTAAGTAACCGTAACTCCAAATTTAACAAACTTTATATGTAAATGGGGTAGAATTTTGCATAGTTTAACATGGTGGCATCTCTTTGCATGTTTAACAACTCTAAAATTGTGTTTAGGGCAGATCAGTACCAAATCTATAATATGCTCATGAGGAGTTTCCGGAATTGTTGTTCGTTGCTTCTGGCTTCATTTAAACTTGCCTAGATTAGATAGTTTCATCATGCTTCACCCTCTTGTCATGTTTAACAACATTTAATATTGTTGGTTACATAAACAAGATCGAACTAAATAAGTCACGTGGTGTTTCGTCAATATGCAACGGAGTTGCATATTGGGCTCCATTTAGTTTGTAGGATTGCTTGTGCACTTCGTCATGCCATGCCTCATTAAACCGGACATGCATCATACTTGTTGTGCATCATGCCATGATTTTGTGGTGGTTGTTTACTATGTTGTTTGCTCCTTTCTGGTGTGCTTCTTCGGGTTGGTTCCGATAACGTCGCGTTTGTGAGGATCCGTTTGTCTACGTCTGTTTGTCTTCTTCATGGACTCGTTCTTCTTCCTTGCGAGATTTCAGGCAAGATGACCATACCCTCGAAATCACTTCTATCTTTGCTTGCTAGTTGCTCACTCTTTTGCCATGCCTGTGCTGCGATACCTACCACTTGCTTATCATGCCTCCCATATTGTTGAACCAAGCCTCTAACCCACCTTGTCCTAGCAAACCGTTGTTTGGCTATGTTACCGCTTTGCTCAGCCCCTCTTATAGCGTTGTTAGTTGCAGGTGAAGATCGAAGTTTATTCCTTGTTGGAACATGGATATTTTGTTGGGAGATCACAATATCTCTTATTTAATTAATGCATCTATATACTTGGTAAAGGGTGGAAGGCTCGGCCTTATGCCTGGTGTTTTGTTCCACTCTTGCCGCCCTAGTTTCTGTCATATCGGTGTTATGTTTCCGGATTTTGCGTTCCTTACGCGGTTGGGTTATAATGGGAACCCCTTGACAGTTCGCCTTGAATAAAACTCCTCCAACAAGGCCCAACATTGGTTTTACCATTCGCCACCTAGCCTTTTTTCCCTTGGGTTAGGCCAGCCCAAGGGTCATCTTTATTTTCAACCCCTCCCCCCCCCCCCCCCCCGGGGCCTGTGCTTGTCTAAGTGTTGGTCAAACTGAGCGACGTCCGGAGCTACCAGGGGCAACTCTGGGCTGGCCCACCCGACGTCTTGCTCATCCGGTGTGCCCTGAGAACGAGATATGTGTAGCTCCTATCGGGATTTGTCTGCACATCTGGGTGGTCTTGCTGGTCTTGTTTACCATTATCGAAGTGTCTTATAACCGGGATTCCGAGTCTGATCGGGTCTTCCCGCTAGAAGGAATATCCTTCGTTGACCGTGAGAGCTTGTGATGGGCTAAGTTGGGACACCCCTGCAGGGTTTTGAACTTTCGAAAGTCGTGCCCGCGGTTATGGGCAGATGGGAATTTGTTAATGTCCGGTTGTAGAAAACCTGAAGTTGACCTTAATTAAAATACATCAACCGCGTGTGTAACCGTGATAGTCTCTTTCCGGCGGAGTCCGGGAAGTGAACACGGTGTTGGAGTTATGCTTGACGTAGGTTGTTCTAGGATCACTTCTTGATCATATTTTTATCGACCGTGCTTTGCCTTCTCTTCTCGCTCTCATTTGCATATGTTAGCCACCATATATGCTAGTCACTTGCTGCAGCTCCACCTCATACCTTTACCTTCCCATAAGCTTAAATAGTCTTGATCGTGAGGGTGTGAGATTGCTGAGTCCCCGTGACTCACAGATACTTCCAAAATCAGCTTGCAGATGCCGTTGAACCGAGCAGGTGACGCAAACAAGCTCAAGGAGGAGCTCGATGAAGATCTTGTCCTTTATGTTGTTTCATTCTAGTTGATCAGTAGTGGAGCTCACTTGGGGTCGATCGGGGATCTGTGTAGCTTTTGGGGTAGTCTTCTTTTATTTTGGTTCCGTAGTCGGACCTTGTATGTATTTGGTTGATATAATGCTTTATTAATGTTATTGTGTGAAGTGGCGATTGTAAGCCAACTATGTATCTCTTTGTCTTTATATATTACATGGGTTGTGTGAAGATTACCTCACTTGCGACATTGCTTTCAATGCGGTTATGCCTCTAAGTTGTGCTTCGACACGTGGGAGATATAGCCGCATCGAGGACGTTACAACGCAGGACCGTAGGTGTCACATATTTTCATGTATAAGTAATTTATTAGTGTTCCTAAAGTTTGAGGATGTTTCTGTATGTTCCATCAAGTGCAGGGGCAATCAATATAATTTTCTTACAAAATATTTGAAGTTGTTGTGTCTTGCTCTACACAGCTCTACGGCTCTGGCCTCAATGCATGCGTGCAACTGAGTTCCTTTCTCTTTGGCAAGAGCTAGCAAACAGGGAATCGATTTCAAGAGGCCTCTTACGAAAACAAAATCGTGCTTCTCGCGGAAGGAAAAAACATGTTTTTTTGTTTTCGAGAGGCACAGTCGTATTTCTCGCGGAAGCAAAACCTTGTCTCTCGTGGAAGAAAAAAACGTATTTTTTTCGTTCCAGAGAGGCGCGGCCGCGCCTCTCGCAAAAGCAAAACAGTGCCTCTCGCTGAAGCAAAACCGTACCTCTTGCTAAAGGAATAAAATGTGTTTTTCCGTTCCGAGAGGCACGCGGCCGTGCCTCTCGCAAAAGTAAATCCGTGCCTCTCACGGAAGGAAAAGAAAAAGAAAACTTGTTTTTCCCTTTCCAGAGACACGGCCGTGATTCTTGCTAAAACAGAATTGTGCCTCTCGCCGAAGCAAAACCATGCCTCTAGCAAAAGAGAAAAGAAAAAAATCGTTTCCGAGAGGCACGACCGTGCCTCTCGTGAAAGCGAAATAAACATGTTTTTTCGTCCAAAAGTTAAGAAAGACCAGTGGAAAACTATAAAGCCGAAAAAACCCGTCTAAAAAGCCAAAAGCGGTGCCGAAAAAAATCCAAAGAAAACACTCAAAACGCGACATGTGGTGGTGGCAGAGAGTGCACCAAGTGGCGTACTCTCAGCCCACCCCCAAGTGATCGTTGGGAGGCTTTTGAAGAAGCGATCATTAACCGGTTGCTCTCAGACCGGGCGGGCGCCCCTATGTCTCGCTTACATGAGAGGAAAGGAACCCTCGCAGTAGCAGCAACTAGATATGGGCTAGCCCAAGCGCGCTGGAGGCCTCCTCCTCATTTTTATTTTGTTTTTCTTCACGTATTTTGTTTTCGTTTTTTGCTTTCATTTTTTACTTTTTTTTATACTTTAAAATATTCTAAATAAATATATTACTGGCCAAACATTTGAAAATGTTAAATGTGTATAGCGAAAATGTTTACCATGTATACGAAATATGTATAAAAATGTGTATAAAACAATTTCATCATGTATTTAAAAATTGTCAATCTAGCATTTGAAAAATGTTAATCAATCACACAAAAAATGTTAAATGCCTATAGAAAAAATGTTGACCTTGTATTAAAAAATTATGAATTTTTTTATCATATATATGAAAATGTTAATGAAGCATTTGGAAAGATGTTGAACAAGTCTTTGAAAAGTGTTAATCGAGAATTTGGAAAATGTTGAATTTGTAAAAAAAAAACTATTGGCCAGTTATTAAAAAAATTATGGAAATTTTTGATCATGTATATAAAAAAATATCGATCAAGTATTTGAAAAATGTTGAACAAGTATTTCAAAAATATTAATCAAGCAATTAATAAATTTAAAATGTGTTTAGGAAAGATGTTGACCATGTGTTCAAAAAAGCTAATATTGCATTTGAAATATGTCAATCAAGCATTTGAAAAATATACTAAATGTGCATAAAAATGTTGACCACGTATTAGAAAATACTAATCTTGTATTTGAAAATATTAATAAAACATTTTAAATTTTAAATTTTTTATTAAAAATGCTAACCATCTATTAAAAAATGTTTACTTTATAAATGTTAAAAATAAGTATAAAAAATGTTGATCATGTATTAAAAAATGTTGACCTCGTATTGGAAGTGTGAACATATGTTAGAAAATATTTTTGACATATAGAAAAAATTATATTGAGAAAAAAAGAAAACCAAAGAAACTGAAGAAAAATAAAAGGAATCAAATGCAGAAAGAATGGATAACAATGAAAACCAATAAAGAAATAAAGAAAAGCAAAAAATTGATAACTAAGAAATAAAAAAGGGAAGACAAATTAGAAATAAAAAACTGATAAAAAACCATGGAAGAAACAATAAAACAAACGAAAAATAAAAGAAGGAATGAAAAGATGAAGTATAATGACAAAAAATCAAGAAAATAGAGAAGAAAACAAAAAACCAAAGAAAACTGAGTGAAATAGAAGAAGAAAAGGAAAAGAGAAACCTAGTGAAAATCGAGAAAAAAAACAAAGAAACCGAAAAGCAGGAAAGAAGCAAAGAAAATCATAGAAAAACAAGGAAAAAATGGACGAAAACAAAAGCCTGTGAAAACCGAGAGAAATAACAATGAAAACCACTGAAGAACTTAATTTATAACAAAGAGAAAATAAACCCCAAAGAGAACGAATGAAGAAACAAAAGGAACCCGAGAAAAAAAATAAAAAACGGGAAAAAGGAAAAAAAATAACAAGTAGGCCGGCCATATGCTCACACCCTTCAGCTAGAGCCCTTCTCGTCTCGCTTAAGGCGAGATATACCTCTCACGAGACCAAGCTAAGTCGGAACGGGATTGATATAGCCTTTGGGGAGAGATCCTAGTTGACGCTTATTGGCATCAAATAGATTAGCCTACGCTGAAGGTAGGCGTAATGCGTCGGCCCACTCTGGTGAGCTCACTTGGTCTTTTTTTCCTGTGGTTTTCTAGTCTGTTCATCTAAAAAAGAACCGGAAGATGGATATTTCATGAAGGTAAATTATGAAAATTAAAATAATTATGTATTTAATCCACCATGTACTCAGATATTTTTCAACATTTATTTGGAAAAATGTTCATCATATATTAAAAAATGTTCATTGTATATTATAATAATGTTCAACGTATATTTAAAATATGTTCACCGTGTTTGAAGAAATATTCACTGTGTAATTAAAAATGGTCATAGTATTTTAAAAAATGTTCAGTATATATTTAAAATGTCTCTTCGCATTTGACAAAACTTGACCGTATAAAAAGAGTTTTATGTACAAACAAATAGATTCACAAAAAAGCATAAATGGGAATGGAAAATATATGAAACAAAAGAAGAAGAAAACATTCAAAAATAAAAAAATAAACTAGGAAAAGAAATAACCATAAAAACATGGCAAAGCAAAAATAATAACAACTATTAAATCTGAAATGCATGAAGAAACAAAACAAATCAACACGAAATAAAACAGTCGACACATTGGTCGCCCCGTCTGAAGGGCGGCTCTTAGCGTAGCAACAAATATATTGCTGGAGCCTCCACATGGTGAGCGTTGGACGCTTCTCCCACAAGAACATTTTTTATGTTTTGTTTTTAGTTGTTTTAATTTTTTGTATTTTGATTTCATTATTTTTCCTGGGTTTTTCATGGAGCACAGGCATGTGCTTCACGCGGGAGCATAGTTTATCCTTCACATTGAGAGTATGAGTTAGTACTAGGTGAAAATATGTGTTAGTTCATGATGGAAGCACATGTGTGCTTCCAGCGGGGGCACGGATTTCCAAGTGGGTGGAAGCACGAATGATTTATATTGGAAGCATACGTTAGTGTAGTTGAGAGCACGAATGTTAGTAATAGTTGGAAGCACTTCAAGCACAAAAGTTGAGGAGCACAAGTTACTACTAGGTGGAAGCACGGTTCAGTTCGCGTTGGCAACACATGTTAGTTTAGTTGGGATCACAAATTTCCTCCAAAAATATTTCGTCAAAACCAATCAACCTCGGATCTCTTTTGATAATCTTGACACGAGGAATACAATAGTGATACAGGTTTATAATTCGGACTCACGGTTCACGAGATATTTCATTTTTTTAAACAAATCTAGAAAAAAAACATACAATTGAACATCACATCCCTGATGGCAACAAATGACACATATGCATTATGCCACTTCTCATCATCAGAGTAGTTCAGGGTGATCTTTGCAAAGGATACCCTTTAATTAGTGATTTCGTGTAAAATTTGCTAAAAAAACATTTGGCTGTAAAATTCAGCACAACAACATTCCAAAATTATTAAAAGGAGCACATTTGGTTGTAGACCATGTTTTAAAGGACTTATCTTTACAATATTAGATTTTATTAAACAAAACTCCAAAAACTAAACAGGAAGCAATGAAACATTGCTGCATTTCCTTCAGCATGCACAGACGTTGAGTACTTCCGTGCATTACGCGAAGCTCACATCAGCAGCGTGCATGGTGCGTGCCTGCAGTTGTAGACAAGACGTACGGGCTGACTTCATTGAAGTGCTTGGGGTGTACGAGTTGACAACACTGAAAGCGGCCTCCACCGCGCTCGCTCACGTAACAGTACCACAGTGCTTACCGTCGGCATGTGAAAACGATCCGCGTGCGCGCGTACATGCATGGGGAAATGCATATTTCCTGATAGGTTGGGTGCAAATTGTAATTCCGTTCCTCATCGTGAAAAGGACTGTTTGGCAACAAAGCAACATAAAAAGTTCATACCATACCTCGAAACATACTATGATTAATTTTCGTTCAGATTAAAGCTGAGAACTCGGGGAGAAAATTTTCATGAAAACAATCATGTGTGCAGAACAAGAACATACATGCATATAATGATTATACAGTTTTCTTCGCAATATTGATTAGCAACTATGAACCTTTGCAAAAAGAATAATTACGATAAAAATTATGTAACATGTGAAAAATCTTCTCAAGTTTTTTCCACGGATACAGACGGTCATCCTTTTGTACAAAAATTTACAGTGCCAAGGTACTGTCCATTTTTTCCAGCGAAAAATGTTGCTCTCCATTTCATACATGCATGAGTTTTTGTATTTTAAAAATTTAAAAATATCTTTGGTCTTCATTATTTAAGGATCCGATTATCCAGCGAACATCCAATTTTTAGGCATGTCAATCGAATGTTTTTCATGGCAATTTATATTCACCGAGGATTGCAAGTTTAGTTGGCGAGCATGGCAAATCCATCTCAATTTATTTTATGCTAGGAAATTGCCGTCCTTGCAAACTAAATTGGTCATCCTCGCGCCAATATAAATTGCCATGAAAAAAGTTTGATTTCCATGCCTAAAAGTCTAACGTCGGGTTTTAGCATTTTCGTTATGAGTTCACATGTAATATATGTTAAGCCAAGCACCTTCCCTAGTACCTCGCATGAATCACCACGAAATGAAAACATATAGTAACATTTACTTGCATGAATTTCACCTTAAATCTTGAAACGAATCTCAATTTTCCGCAACTAGTTTTATCTTTCCAAACCACAAATTGTGACTGAACTCTCCTGAGAACTAACCACTGGATGGATGGTGCGAATGGTGGTCATACCCTCGGCCTACCATGGATCAAACTTCAGGCATAGTTTAAAAAAACCAAACCGGCGAGGTTGTTGGTTCAGGTTATTACTGGTCGGACAGCTGGTGCATCAGTTCATTTGTGACAAAATATATATAATATCTAAGGAAGTTTTTTTTATTTTGACCTCACATGAAATGAATACACATAAATTCGATGTAAACCATTGATTCTTTTCTTCAAAAAGTGTTATTAGTCCAGCTGGTTATTGGGCCTTTACCATGCCTTGCGTGAAGATTAGTGTTTGATTCCTTGTTGATGCATCTTTTTTTTAAATTCTTTTACTTAAAGACTGGCACACCTAAGAAAACCGGGTAAGGCGTCGATTTTTCCTGTCAGACCGTCGGTTCTGTCTGGTTTTAGAAACTATGACTTCAGATATGATACTCTATTTATCTCCCTAAAGCGGAATATTATACAGTAGCTAATGTCGTTTATGTCAACAGTAGTGCATATGTGCTAATTTCATCAATTTTAAAGGTCCATCACTCCGGTCTTAATTAGGCCTTATGGCACTGTGAGTGGGTCTGTTGTCTGTGAGTGTGGTATATTCGTGTGCATGTGTGCCTAAGTTGTAGTCAATATTTTCTAGGAATATATTAAACACTGGTATTATCTAAATTTATTGAACATTTGTCTCCTTTGTTGCCAATGAGCTACACCTGCCTATGATTCTTTTTCTCAGAAGAAGGCTTTTCAGGCTGAAAGTGTTGTTCTCATCTCGAGCATGAGCTCGGTACGAATAGTAAATTCGGATATTTTTAAATTTTCAAATATTTCTTTAAAAAATCGGTAAACTTTGAAAAATATTTTGAATGCTTCAAAGTTTCATCACGGACTGACATTCGTGAAAGTCGTGGCAAAAAAAAGGATACATGATGCTTTTGGAAGTAACATTTTGGAGCATCGATTTTTTTGGCCAAGATGGACCTTTACAAGCAATCAAAACTTCTGTCAATGTTTGCTAAAAAAATATTTTTAAGGGATTTAACTGTTCACCGAGCTCATATTAGGTCGAGCTCAGATAATCCATGCATGCTTTAACGATCAATCTTATGCGTTGCTGCTGGGGAAACAAGCTTACAAGAAATCCAACAAACCACCAAAAGGGGCCCGGTGGTAGTAGATGATAAGGTCACACCAAAACAGAGCACGACATCCCCTGGAAAAAAAACGGAGCACGACATGCTTATGATCACTGCACTGTTGATCGATGCATCAGTCTGTCACAGAAATGCAAACCAATCATGCATAAGTTGCATCCAAAAGAGAGTTAGTGGAGGAACATGTCACTGCTGATGCCAAGTAGTAGAGTACTAGTATCAGCGCTCAAACTAGTCTGAAGTCTCTAGCAGGCAAAAGCGAAAGGCAGTTCAATTCATCTCAATCTCATCAGAAAATAAAAAGGCAATTGATCTCACGGCCAGGATCCTCTCCCAGGTTCCCAGCTTGACCAATCGGCGCCGGTCGTTCGGGTCCTGGGGAAACTAAACTAATTGCGGAACCCGCACGAGTGGGCCTGGCCTGCCTTATCTGGTCTCCGACGTCATTGCACCACGTGGGGCCACGCCAGGTTGACCGGACGACCGTCGCCGGCGACCGGCGACCGCAGCTTTGACCTCCCAGCTGGCGCCAAGGACCAAAGCTACTACACGTGACACCTCTTGCGCCCGGGCCGGTTCGCTGGCTGCGGGCCTCCGGCTACTTACTTCCATTGCACGTTTACAAGGAGAGTTTTACGCAGTCAACCGGACAAAGCCCTCCTTAAATATCAAGCAAGCATGGTTTACTCGCAATGTTCATTTGTTATCAATTTTTGCATATATATTTTTTGCATGTCTGAGACGATGGAATTTTCCTTCAATTGGAACTTCTCAGAAGAAATATTCTTGTTTTAGCAAAACCGATTGATTCGCTAGTGTAAACGAAAGAACTCCCAGAATCAATCCCAGCTGGTGTTCTATAGTTGGTTTCGAATATCATGCATGGTGCGATGCATCCATGCATGCCACACTCATGAAACCGCGGATTATACATTAGAACCATTAGCTAGGTCTCCTTACCTAGAGAAAGGCGGCAGTCGTATCAAGGTGAGCTTATCTAGGCATCCTGCAGTAGCTATGGATAAGCAAGCCAAGTTGTGTTTACATATATTACGAAGACCAGACTTGTCATCTCGATCAAGTCCTTAGCTTGGCCCAAACTCCAAATTAAAGTGTGCAATGAAGTACGTGGTGGAATCTCTCCAATTCACCGACTCCTTATCACACCATTGACTGTTTTTTGTCCTCTCTTCTCAAGTCATTGAAGCCATTGGAGAGGCGTACTACAAAAGATGCACAACAAGCTAAAGGCATTGTGCACTTGCATACATAGACTATAACTAATTCCGACTTATTCATGCGTCTTTGAATCACATGAATGGAAAACGTCGTCACAACACAATGGGTTCCTACAAGATCAACTGACAAGAATTTGGCATAAGATGCCTTTGGATGGTGCACTAGAAATATACACAGGAATCCTTTAGCTATGGATAAGCTAGCCAGGTTTATTATCCAAGCATTGAAGGATCCATTTCTACATGTGGATGTTCTTTCATGCTGTTCTAGCCGGGTCAGCTTATGTGGATAAGATGCTAACTACTTGAATACATCTACCGATGTAGAAGCTGGGGTTTCCCCTTTTCGAAAAAACATGAGGATATTCGTCGATCAGGTGATGAACATTCCTTGAGTAAATAGTCATGCCTCATCCATAAATTTCACATTTTGCGAGCCAGAGTATGACCTCCAGGATTTCAATACTAACTAATTTTGGTTCATTCTTGCCATTTTGGATCACATGACTAAAAATATATGAATAGGGAAAATCCAAACTTGAGATGTCATGAGCAGAAGATTCCTACATGATCTCAAAACAAAGAATTTTGCATGCAATGTCTTTGGATGGTGCACATTAGATAAACAAAGTACAGAGAGGAGTAATTTTCTGTAGAAATTGTTGGAGAGATAGAGATAGAGAGAGAGAGAGAGAGAGAGAGAGAGAGAGAGAGAGAGTATCACATTTCAATCTTTGGTATCTCACCTCCAAAAATGTGATATATTTATTTGAATTCGCTTGGAAAATTAACAAGTTTCCATACAGTGTCCAGAATAATTTTATCAAGGTTAAGTATATTCTGAACGTCACAATTGTTTGATTTTTTCTGAAATCTCAACCACCTAAAATTGCATATGATCATTTAGCCTAAAATATTAGTATCGTGCATTTTTTTTGGAAAATCTAACTGCAATTCCTGTTGTGTGTGTTATCTACTAAATGACCTCAGTATAACGATGGCTGGATGAAATCCAAAGGTTGGGAAAGGTAAATGGGATTTAAAATGTACCTTGGTCACCGTGCCGAAAATAATACACCTTACATGAAGGAACGTAGGGAGTTTTTGTTAGCAGGGACGGATTTAAAATAAGTTAAAGCAACTTTTAAACACATAATCACATTAAGTAAGCATTGACGCAATATATCGTCCATGCGTATAGTTCCCTTCTGAATTTGATTTCTCTAGGTTTCAGTTTTTGTTAGTACTGTATGGGAGTATAAAATACTCCCTCCGTCCCACAAAAAGAACCACTGTAATTCGCATGATTTACTAGGTTAGGTTTTTCATGTAAGATTTACTTTTACATATAAGCACAAAAACAATACAAATCTTCTAGCCATGTAGAAGAATTAAAGAAGATATTTAATATGCACATTTTTGCATACTATGTAGCCCTAATAAACTAGTGATCACTCTATGAACGCGAATTAGTTTCCTCTCAAATTTCCTTTCATGCACCCTCTCTTGTCAAATTTCATTTTTGTTGAGCTCAGTTTGGCGCTCTAGTTAAGTTCATCGTCAGCAGTAAATGTCCTCTAGGCTCCACAAGTTGTCGTCGAAATTTCCGAACTCAAAGTCCGGGATATCGGTGGCGGCGAGGAGCTCCGACCAGCTCCCGCTGAGGCTGTCGCCGTGGATGACGTAATTATCGGTGCCTATGGCCCCGACCTCGCGGCCGGTGCACTGCATCATCGAGCCATCAACGTTCGCCGTGGCAGTGGCAGCGCCCCACGCTGGGAAATGGGCTCCCTGCGACGTCTCCGCCGGTGACAGAGAAGACCGCAGCGTGCTCGAGGTGTCAGGGCTCATGGTCACCGCCACCTTCCGGCTCGGCCCCCCGCTGCTCGCGTGATCGAAGCAGTGGTACTGTGATGCACCGGCCGGCGAGCTCATCGCCCTTGTCAGCGCCGGAACACCCACGCCTGCAGCAGCGGCGGCGGAGGAGGAGCTTTCGGCCTGGATGCGCTCCAGGAGGCGCGGCATCCAGACCTGCCTGACGACGTCGCGGAAGCGGTCGCTGTTGACGTCGCAGTGGAGCTGCTTGGCGTGCTTCTGCACCCTGGTCCGCCAGTAGTTCTTGACCTCGTTGTCCGTTCTCCCCGGGAGGCGCTGCGCGATCTTGGACCACCGGTTGCCCCACCGGGAGTGCAGGTCCAGGATCAGCAGCTGCTCCTCCGGCGTGATGTTGCCGCGCCGAACGTCGGGGCGGAGGTAGTTCAGCCACCGGAGCCGGCAGCTCTTCCCAGTGCGCCTCAGGCCTACACGTGCCAAAACCGAGCCCATATCAGCGAAAAAGAACATGAGGAGGGACCTCAGCGGATAATGAGCTGCAAGTGATCAGTGCACATAGCTTAGCTACACGCTAGGTACGGCAACGGAAAGCGCTAGCTCATCTTATCTCTTGCGACGTGATCGATCAGAAAGAGCTCTAAATTAAAGCAGATGTGACATGCATGATCTTGCCACTAGATTGCTAGCTAGCTCTTAGTTGCATACTTAATTAACTGATTAAGTAGTAAGTACCTGCGCATCGAGCGAGCGAGTTCCAGCGCCCCTCGCCGTGCTTGGAGATGTAGTCGACGAGCAGCATGTCCTCCTCCGCCGTCCACGGGCCCCTCTTCAGGTCGCCCTCATCCTCGCTTGCCGTCGCCACCGCCATGGCTGCCTCTGTGGTCACCGCCGACAGACCAGCCGGGCTCATCGGCAGCGCCTCCATGCCCATGCAGGCCTTGTAGTACTCCTTGTCCATGTCCATGGGGTCGAGCTCGCTCGATCAAGCTTCAGGAAGACGTACGCGAGTGGTGGCCAGGCCAGCTATATGAAATATGAGTAGTAGTGATTGACCAGCAGGCTGTAGCTTGAGGAGAGTGAGACAGGGAAGATGGATCGATGGGTTTATATAGGGACCGATGAATATCGAGAGAGAGCCGACGACTAATGGCGACTGTGGTTCAGGCCGAAATGAGCTTAAGGATTTGGACTGGTAAAGCCTAAAGTGGAGGAGGGGGGGCGCGCGCGTGCGTGTCGCCAGATTAAACAACTCAAGCGGATTAAGAAAACAGCGTGTCTGATTCCGGTCCACCTTTGACCGCTGACCAGCCCACGCAACGGCGGAGCCAGCTGGTAGTAATTCTTCTTCTCCATCCTTCTGCTCCGGAGAGTGAGCTTTGCCTTGTTATTTCTAGATCATTCTTCGGCTTCGGCACAGCCGTTCCCAACACAGCCAGCGCAAGATTGTCTTTGCCCACGGCCACAAGTACGTGCTATGCAAAACACTACTTCCATTTCGGCAAGGTAAACTATTTCTAATTATCGGTAAATAATATTTTAAAATATATAATGATACTAATTTCATGTGTCTATAAGCTACTAATTTCAAAATAAGTCAACTATTTCTTTTTTAGAGCACCAGAGCATCAAATATTCCTTTTGCATGAAATTTGACATGAACACCTACACAACATAAACATGTGCCAAAAAAAAACATCAAACATAGTGATGATTTTAGGTAGAGCATAATAATTTATGTGCGCATTAGATTGAAATATGTCTCTCTTCCTTTTCTAACGACAACATCATACGAAAGTGAGCTAGTTGCCAGAGCTCCCGTCAAACATGTTTCTTTTCTGAGGAACGGAATATGGTGTGCCGCCGCTGCTTCCTCTATCACCAGAGCTACCAAGTCATTGTTGACGCAGATGGGTGGTCGTTAAGGTCATGGTCCTGACGGACCAACACGCTGGAGAAGAAACCCTCAAAGGCGTTGTCGCTGGAAGATCCAAGATCCCAACCTGCAAAAAAGTTCATAGGCCACATGATGTCACCGGAGGCCTCACCGACATGGTGGACTCGATATTGGAGGACAAAACTTCAAGGGAAGCCACTGCCACTACCATGTCGACAAACGCTGCAAGCTCTAACCTCACTAGCCAGAAATATCGACATAAATCTGCGCCAACGAGCCATTGACGACCGAAGCAGCCGATACCATCGAGATGGTGAGGTTTGAGGAAACTTTATTTGCCTGAACGGAAGTGTCGCCACCATAATCGGCTCGCCGCCATGCAACCCTACTAAAAGTCCCAAAGCAGAGAAAATTGCAACTCCATCCAGTAGATTATGGCCTTCCCATGCTCCCACAACGACGGATCCGGTGGAGCGGGAGGGAGCGGCGACCTAACGATAGAGGAGATGTGGCGATACAAAAGAACCTACAAATTGCCTCCCGGGTTTGTAGGGGAGGGGACAGTATTTTAAAAAAACCACAGTACAGACGTAGACGTTCATATATACGCGCATACACTCATACCTATGAACACACATGCACATCATATCTCTATGAACACCTCCAAGAGACTGAGCCGGTATATCATTTGTTGTTGTTTTTTTGTTGTTGCTCCTTTGACATATATCAGATTCGAAATGTCGTTGGGTGTTTCTTGTTAAGACAAAAGCACAGACAACAATGCAAAAGGTCAATTTAACAGGAGGAACAAAAGCAGCCTGATGATGATAGAGACAAGCGTGGAGGAGGCAGAGCGGTTGCTTCACAAAGACAAGTGTGACCGGTTGCACCAAGTCTAGTTTTACTTTTACTACTGCGAGCTGACATGTAAATCCCTCGATACATTGGCCGGAAATGGGGGAATAATATCACTAGAATGTATACCAGAGATATTCTTCCTGCAAAGTAGTGGTACTTTCAGGAGTTGTTTGATTTAATCGGTGGGATCAATTATACTACCGAAAGAGGAGGGACGTGAAGCTAAGGTCGAACTGATCCTAGTTGAAGCTCTGGGGGCATCTTTGAACAACAAAAGGAACTTCGGCCATTATTTAAAATTCGAATATACTGGTTGCATACATGCAATTGTTTCTTTTTCATGTTTGGAAGCCAAGTTGTAGTTGTTATTTTGAGTCAAGAGAGCAAAGTTTTTTTCCCAACTGATTCGGCAATTTTAGCTAGGGAAATTACCATTCACTAGTTTTATTTGGTCCCAGAAGAAATACAATTTTAGATATGGTGTAGCCACAATTCGAATAAAGAAAAATAATTGTAACCACTAATATAGTTGTAACCACTAATTTGTACTTCTCTTTCACCTTTGTATTGGTAGGAAACTGAGAGATTGAAATACATGTACAAAATAAATAAATAAAATATAGGACTCTAGAAGTACCTTTCGAGACAAATATTCACATATGAATTTTCAAATTTCCCATATGAATAATTAAAATGATATTCGTAGTCAAAATTTTGTACGGTCGGCTGATGATATAAGTGTAAACTGCACTTATTCTATATACTTAAATAGTTGATCCACGCTGCTTTTATTTATCGCAACATGCAAACATGTCACCTCATCAGATATAGCACATCATCGGTCCCACTACTTTTATTCTCTCAACATGCATGATAAATGTTACTCATACTATTTCTTTCAATATGCACACCTCTCGCTTCATCAATTCGAATTCCTACAACCAAGTCTCATTAAAATAACAGATTGCAAACAACTACCGCAACATCGTGCAGAGTATCATCTAGTTTGTGATACAATGGAAGTACCATAGCATTTTGTATTGTAACTTGTGTTTTTTAGTAGGTCTGAATGATCATATTTCTTGCCAATTTCTACACTAGTAATAACTTATGAGTTTTCGGAACCTGGAACTTGTGATTTTACTAAAGTCCAAAAATTAGGTTTATATTTATAAACCAGGTTTGAAAGTTCGCTTCTGTCTATCTTAATCCTATCCACGGATCCTCTCAAACATGCAGACAACAAGAAGTGTTCTTTTCATAGCTCGATCAATAATCCATGGCGGCGCCAAAGCCGCCTATTTAAATAAAACTACACTGAGTAGCTATTATAGTGCATGTGTGCTTAAACTCATTGATATTTTGTCAGAGACAGGTTGGTTCTCTACTTGTCTCCTCGAGTCCTCGTAACCTCTACTCGTCTTCTCACAGTTGGCGTATAGTTTAGTGGGAAACCAGACGAGATTTCTAAGTCAAAAGAAAACAGAGCATGGTAAAAGAGACTTGGACCAAACTAATAACCTGCTAGTTCGATTTAAGCGATAAGAGCGCTAACTTGTGTTCATACTCCATGCAGACTAACACTAACCCCATTCGAAGCACTCATAGTTACCAACACACTCCCTGTAAAATTTTGCTACAAGATTTTTTTTTCTTTTAACAAAACGACAAGTAGCATCGACCTTTACAAAAGAAACCCTTACAAATTTTTTTGAAAAATACATCTAAATTATTAGGGATGCTGAAGTCTTCTTCCTCGTGCATCTATAGACGGCCCGCCGTGTTGCCACCTTTGGGCATCCGGCTCAGTGCAACAATTTTTTTTGAAACCTGAGAGCTTGTAAAAGAAGCAGCTGGTAAGTCGTCAACATAGACCAGAAGATGCTAATGACCACAATTTGCATAGCAGATCACTGTCCCGGAGAAGAAAATGTCGGAGACAGCATGTGTGACGTTCTAGATCCAACCAGACGGAGTCGGGGAACACAACTCTCGCATGCTCTCAGCCGAGGCCAGAACAGGCAAATCTTCGTCGGTTGAAACTAGAGCCGGAGAACCAAGATGTACAACCACGCCACCCGCTCCGCAGGAAAGCGCCACCAAGACAAACCTACAGGAAAAAAAGATCCCAATATGAAAACCAGGTCTAGGGCATACTACCCTTCACACGCCTCCCAACGATGGCAGGAAGCACCATCGGAGCTAGGACGATGCTGGGATGATTTATTCCATGCCGACGATGGGGCCATCGCCTCCCCGATGATGGATCGAAACCTAACTAAAAATATCACCCTACCACCACCTGTCTGAAAACAGTGGGGTACTCTTCCCCTTACCGTCGCCAAAGCAGCGGATGAAGGAAAAGGGGGATGTGGTATGGCCGGGAAGGAGGTGGATCGTCGCCGCCACCCTAGCTCGCGAGGTATCGCAGAAGGAAGGGAGGAGGAAATGCTTCCACACGTACGAGGTTGTTTGTGAGAAGAACGGCATGGACAACTACTGAACAAGTATTCATTTCATTATCTTTTCTTTCTGTTCTTTCAAATGTATGTCATGATACTGTAAGCGCGCCATAAAACCCCACAAGAAAATTAAAACCAAGTAATTAAGATGGCCCATGTGTCTGCAACCAAACTACCGTATATAACTAGAAAACAAATGCTGGGAAACAACTTTTGTCCTCTCTGTGACAACTTGATCCCACCTAAGACACCAATATTTAATTTTGTTGCTCAGCACAGCTCGTGGGTTAAGGTTTTCCTAAGCAATTGAGATGTAATATTCCAAATGATTAAGCATGTGACCCGCAGCCTCTTTGACTTGGCCAAAAGGCCTCCGTTTAATTGTTTAATCATCCACTTAATTCCTGATGACCTTTCTCTTACTACAAATTTTGACCAGCGTGTGCAATGGATCAACTCCTTAGCTGTAGTCTCTGTCCTGCATGATGCCAGGGAAATATAAGTGGTTTACTAATGTCGGATGGTAGGATCCACTAACGTCTTCGACCAAATGTTTTAAGTCAGCCTGTCGTTTGACATGAGAATCAATCATTTAAACTAATGAGACAGATGCACTGATGTTAATTGGTCAACCAAGTGTCTGTGTTAAGAATCTGAAGACATAGCTTAGCTATAGGACGAGTTTGATCTTGGTTTCACCTCTCTCATATATAATGGCACGTTTAGGTGACAGACACTATAGACGAACATTTGCGCCATACTTGGCCAAATGCCACTGTTCAACTTTTGGAGTTTTATCATTTTCAACTTTTGATGGTTCAGTCTCCTGCATACACGGCTCATACTTAAAACTTGACAAATGAACGCTTCTAAGAAACAACCTTTACAAGGGATGCTATCTCCAGTACAATTTTGGTTGTCAATCTGTAAATATGTTCTTTGGTATTACTCCAGCTTGTAGTAGCAATCCAGCGGCAATATTTCTCATGACTAAATAGTTCTGTAGATATCAGTGTAAAAAATGAAGGAATAGTCCTAGGTTACTTTACGACTAGCCGTCACTTGGACTAAGGATTAACAAAGAGAAATAGTAATAGTAGTGCCGGATGTGTATTTTACTTCAACCTGTAGGCTGAAGCAAGCTAGCTGCCGAAATGTTGCCATCAAGCATTGAAATGTTCTCAACATGTTGCATTGTCAACCATGATATATGTTGTCAAACCGCGCGGTGGCTGCTGCTAATGCAACATGCACGCATGCATGGGTCAAAGCTTTGACTTGGTGACACGGAGTAAGACAAACGGGGCAGAGTAGTTTATATAGAGTATATATGTTGTAGTATTGGTGACAGCCACTGGCCTGTTTTGTTTCTAGAATGTCTAGGTGAAAGAATCCTTTTCGGGGGCATCTCCGCATGCATCCCGTTATGCCAGGGTTCATTCAAAGTCGGCTCAACCATAGGCAAAAAAATAATTAACATGCCAAACTGATGTTCTAACAAAAGTCAACCGAACAATGTCTGACCTCACAGATTCATTGAACTTGCTTAGATGTCCATGCACTGATGCACATATATTGGTAATATATAGGATGGTTAATATACTAGCTAATACAAAGATCTAGTTGCCAATGGGTAGGTAACACCGGTATGATCTCGGTTGGTGTTTATGCCAGACCCTTGCCAACCTGATTAACATGTATCTGTATTTTCTAAGTCCCTTTTTTGGAATGAGTGTATTCTCTAAGTGGTCATTTATTTGGAAGTTCAATCAACTTTCTTAAATCATGGTTCTATTTTCAAGATTTTTGGGCTAAGATTGAACCATTGTCATCCTATATCACTGCACATACGATACAAGCTTAACTTGTGATCATGAGAGAGATACCATATGTCACGTACCTCAAGTCGCCCCTTCCATGCGACTCTAGGGCGGACCCTTGATCGCAGTCCCCTCTCCTCCTCCTCATCTCCTCCCTCACCTCGCTGCCTCCAGAGGAGATGTTGGGTGAAGTCTTGCAGTTGTTGATGAAGGGGGTGACAGGTCTCCTCATGGTGGAGGTAACCGAGTAGCATTGGGAGAGGAGGTAGTCGGTTGTAGTGTCGGCACGATGCATAGCAGCGGCGGGTAATGGGGTCAACAATGATGTTGTGATGTCTGGCCGCTTGGTATGTGGATCCCAATTCCCAGTGGCATATGGCTGCATGCATCGCCCAGATTCAGAGGCCGGGGATAATCCTCCTTTTCAAAAAAAATCCCAGTGGCATGATAGGTCTCATCTGACCTCGAGCATAGAATCCCCCAGCATCTCGTGGCTCGGTGCAGTACATGTCAGATTGTGGCTAAGAAAGTGGTGGTGTGCAAATAACTCGTTTAGCGGCCAAGGCCGTGCCCAGATCTACCAGTGGCTTGTACCAGCGATGAAGGTGGAGCTTGTTTAAGCGTCCCAAAATGTGGGGTATTGGCGGTGTTAGAGTCCCTCCCCTGTCATCAGACGATGCATGCTGGATTCGCCTTCGTTGGATCAGCAAATGGTAGGGGTAACTCATGCGGCTTCATTTTGATGGTGCTTCCTGGAGTGCCGATCTCCAACTCCGTGGTGAAAACCCTAAGTCTAACATTAATTGGTTGAGCCTACCATAATGTTTTTGCATTGGTCCATGTTGAAGACATTGTTTGGAGTTTGATCAAACTTGATCTTCAGGTTGAAAACCCATGATCTAGTCCTAAGTGGTTGGTTTCAATAACGACGACTCGTGTGCCTCATTCTCTTCCTTGACACCTTGCTTTTTGAAGAACCATTCTCACAATCCACATGTTGTCAGGGGATGGTCGGCGTTGCTGCTTGCCGTCGATCGTCGTTGCACTTTTTTTAACATCCTCGATGTCTTGACTAGTTTTTAATATTATGGCATTGCAGTCTTGCAGATGCCCGGTGTCATCGGCATATTCTCGATATTACTATATTATTGTGTATGCAGAAACATCGGTACACGGTGTCATTAACGGAACTGATATTACTGCAGTTCCATATGATACATACAGTTTTGTGTATGATGTTCATCTTAGCTGACTAAGACTTGCAAAAAATTCAGGTAGCTAAAAATGCTGAAATTTGTTCTTTTTATTAATTAGTGAAAAGAAAGGCTAAGATCTTGTTAAAAAAAGGAGGTCGTTTGTTCGTTAAAATGACAAGCACTTTCAAAAAAGTTAGCTCGGTCAATTCAATGACTTTTGAACTGAGCCCAAGATATGAAATTGCTTCTTTAGTGGTGTAATGCCGTTGCAAAGCCGGCTTAATCATTATTTGTAGTTACCAAGAAGAACAAGCGTGCGACTTTGGTTGAGCTGCAAAAAAGGAAGGCAAGGAGACGTGAAAAAACGAAAAGGTGAAGCTATGTGGCACGTCAATCTCTCTCACGCCCCACTAGCAACAATTTCCTATTTTGATTGAAGTGAAAACTCAACAGCCAGAAGTAAAATGAAGACGTGTTTGTTGTCTTTTGCACAAGCCACAGTGAGCCGTGTTTATTTTTTTTATTTTTTTTTGTGGATGTGAGCCGTGTTTATTAACAGATCTTTACATGCGTAGCTTTGTGATCTTTTTGAAAATCTGGAAAACTTTTGCCTGACATTTTCCCATTGAGAGCACCAGTTCACTCCCACCATGAAACTGTCATTTCTTAAAGGGGGTAGCTATGTATTTCGATTTAGAGAAAGTTATATCTAAACCAACTCTTGGTAGCCATTAAATCAATGTTTTCTCATCCTCTTGCACTTGCATAGATTCTGAAGGTTACAAAGGAAAACAGTTACATATTTCTGAACCTGTCGTTGACAAGTAATAGAGCCATATTGGTACTATATGAAACTTGTCTAATCACTCTAAACCAAAAATATCTTTGGCCATATCTCCAGTGTCAACTGTCAAAAGTCAATCCACAGTGGCAGATATAAAGGTTAAAAAGGTACTACTCCTACTGATTTTTTAAAAAAATATTGTGACGCTCAACGCGTGTTCTCGTCATTAGCAAAGATCCTACAATCTACAATGATCGATATGCACACACTAAATAGAGAATCAATTAGTAGAGAGCCAACCCTAGGCCCGCACTGCTGCTTTACATGAGAGATCCGGTTAAACTGAGATGAGATCCCGATTAGTTTAACCACTACTCATTACCGACGAATCGGGTCGACGCGTATAGGATCTCGCCCGCCTGCCTTATCCCCTCTGCTCCGTCGAGATGGCGATGGATCCGCCGATCGGACGGCTGGGCTTGGATTGACCCGTGGGGAAAAGGAGGTCCGAAGTTCAACGAAGATCGCACGCTTGAGAATTAACGTGTTGCTTGCATGTTGTTGTTTCTGAACTGCTTGCTTGCTTGCTTGACTGCAATGCGACGTGATGCGATGCAGCTTTTTCGGGTTGACACGTGCGGGGAGTCTCCGCGTGGATCGGCGCAGAGCCACTCATGCATGGGTGATGGGTCTGCGTCGTCCATCATCCATGCTTGATTGATTGACCTCGTGTTCAGGTTCAGGTACGTCAACTCTCTGCTCTGCTCCGAGGCAAGGTTGTTTGATGTAGATATGACGTGGGTAATTATATTGCTGGTGCCTCGAAAATCAGTAGTATTTCGCTTGTCGTCGTGTATGATGAATGATGATAACCTCGCTTGGCCACCTTTGCGCCAAACGCGTGTGCTTTCTGTGCCAAATGCAAAGGTGGCCATGCCACGACGACGTGGCGGCGTTCACGGGCGACGTCGCCGCGTCCGGCGTACTTGTACCAACCTCTAGCTTCGGCCGACTCATGTCCGACACGAGGCACCCACAACTGCAAGTCTACTTGCCTCGTACGTATGTTAGGATTGTCTTCCGCCGCGAGTCCAGATCCCTCGGCGCTTCTAGGTTTTTTTAGTGAGTAACCAAGCTTTATTCATTAAACGCCACAAACGAGTGGAATATATCTCTCGTCGTGGGGTTGGCCCGGCTAAATGTGCCGTCCCGGACCTAAAGAAAAAGCATGCTTGGCTAGTCTATGTGCCTCTATATTAACGGCACACCATGTCATCCGCTCCCGTAAGTTAAAGGGCGATGCTGGGCCACGACGCGCATCGCACCTTCGCCGTCAGATCGGCCCGTCCCGAGTCGTTGGATCTTTATCCAACCAGGTCATCTTCTTTCTCTCGCGAGTGCGTACGAGAAAAGGAACCCCATCTCGCCGGCCGCACGCATTCTTCCTCATCGCCGCCCCCTCGCCTGCCCTCCTCGTCTCTGGTTGCCGGTCCCAGCCCTCGGCGGACGTCCTCGTCACCGGCTTCGCCCATGCAACAGCCCACCCCTGCTGTTGTAGCTTCCGTGGCAACGGTTGTAGCTCCGGTGGCGACGACCGGAGCTCACCGGTGTGCTCGCCGGCGCTCATCCCCCGCTTGCAACAAAAGATCGAGCGCTGGGGGAGATGCCCAGTGCTGCAATCGATGACGGAAAAAGCTATAATTGTTGATGAAAAAAGTTTCAACCGGCTATGAAAAAAGTTTCAAACTCGCACAACGGAAAACTATGAACGACCAAAGAGAAGTTACAACCGGTGACAAAAAAGATTCATCTGGCGAACGAAAAAAGCTTCATCCGACGATGAAAAAAGCTACAACTGTAGAACCGTAAGCCATGGACGACAAACGAAAAGCTACAACCGGCGGTTACAAAAGCTATAACCGGCATTGAAAAAAGCTTCAAACTTTATCTTGGCAGTGAACCCCGCGATGACGGTGACATCATTTTGCTGCAACCATAGTTGGTTTTGCTACAACCATTTTCGCGGCTACCTGCTGCTGCTCCGCCGAGCTCCCACGCTCGCCCATGGCCATCGTCGCCACGGTGCAGTTCCGGTAGGAAAAAGGTTCAATGATTGCAGCTTCGCGCGTGGTCGGTTGCAGCTCAGATGTGGTCGGGTCTGACAAGGCGAGCAGAACTCCAATGGCGCTGATCCGAGCAGATCTGACCAAGGGCGGCCGGATCGGCTAATTCCCATGGCCGCGGCGTCCTGGGAGGCCTGCAGGCGGCTATGGTGACAACCGGGGCCTGAGAACAAAGCAGAGAAGAGAAGGAGAGAGAGATGAGCGACAAAAGAAAAAAAAGAAAGGAGAAGGGTATGAGGGACATCTACGTGCGGGCCCTTTGACCGCCGAGGATGACCGCATGGCGCTTGCGAGGATGCGTGACCGGCCGAGCGTTCGGCCAGCGCGCGGTTCGCAAACGTTTACCTAAGTTAAAAGGAACAACTTGCTAAATCAGACTTGGTTATGTGTGAGATTAAAATCCGTGCAATTTTTTTTAATGTTATGTCATCTGACTGGAACTTGGTTAAGTCTAAATAGACTGAGACCTAGCCACGCCCAGAAAGAAAAGAAAACTTACTGAACTGACACAAATTACATCCAAATTTTCACCTTCTGACCAACAGGGAGTTTGCAACCACCACATTCGGCACACGAACCACAGTAACCACCCCATTCAGCAACACCAGCCACCGCATGGAGACGCTGGTGCCGATTTATTCATGCCAACACGCAAAGTTACATACACATGATTATTCCCCGAAGGTCAAGCAACACACACGGCCACAAGCAAACCAACCTGGGGCATGCGGTTACAGATACAGGCAGCAAGAGCAGTCAAGCTCTACTCATGAGATTGTGATCACCGGGGGCAGCTTGTCTGACAGACCGCCGATCATCCTCTCCGCGTGCACTCCCCGTTCGCCGGTGCGTACCCTTACAACGTCCGCGACGGGTATCACTGGCAAAAAGGGCAGAACAAACAGATGAGGCCTAAGCATGAGATCATGACGAGGTGCGTCTAAGGATAGTACTAGTAGAGATCATGATTCCTGGGTTTCTAAAAACACAAGCCAGCTGTGGGAAAGCATTGGGATTCTATGCATGTGAAACAGCACTTCAGGACTACAAACACACACTTCTTGAGGGCATGCATGTTGTTGCGACACTATGCTTTGCTGTTTTTGCACTAATAGTTTGGTATTGTGGTTAGCTTCCTGGAGATAAGTATTTCAGAGTGGCAAATACTAAGTGACAGCAACGACTGTACGGAAATAAGATTAAACCCAACAGCATGATTGCAGACTTCTAACAGTCACCAAGGAAACTGTGCGCTTACAGAATATCTTCCCATCGCCAATTTCTCCAGTTCTGGCCTTTTCAATTATTTTGTCAATTACTGGCTCCACCTGGACAGTGCAAAAACACATTAACATACTGCAAAACAAAACCTTCAGAGAGATACACAGAATGGACGGCACAAATATTTTAACAATACTATATATAAGTGAACAGCAAAGCAAATTGTATCATAGAGAAAGAAGGTACTCCCTCTGTAAACAAATACAAGACGCTTTAGGTCACTAAAGTAGTGATCTAAAACTTCTTATATTTGTTTAAAGAGGGAGTAACTATTTGTATCACAGATAAAATTGTATCATTTCGATGCTATGATCAGCTATCTCAACCAGAGGGCATGAAAGATGTGCACTTTCTTTTTCAGGATCAATAAAAAAATAAACAAGCAATTACCTGCTCCTTGCAAACGACTATTTCCATTTTAACTTTAGCAATAAATGTATCTTCTGAAAATTCTGACCCTGCAAACCAACAATGAGCAAGCATCAGCATAAGAACTTAGAACTGCATAAAGTAGACTAGTTACTGAATAGCATTAAAAATTAATATACTTGATTAATTAGGCATGTAACATGACAATACTGATACGAATGCTAAAATCCTTACTTAGATCAGAGTTGGTGGTGAGTTCACATGTGGACCCAACATCCTTTCCAAATAAAGGAATACACACATCCCCATATGTAAAACTAGCAACCTTCCAAGAGACATATAGACAAATGTACCTTACTCACATGTGGGATCTATCATAAATAAACAAATACACTACTTTCATGTGAGACCAACTTTTTTAAAAGGAATAAATAACAAATACAAAATTGTGACTTCAGCTCAAAATCGATCTTGGTTTTAGTTTTTCTTCCCAAACTACTATGTCATTTAAAATTCTCTGACTTGCATGCCTCTCACCGTATTTTTGTTATATTTTCTAATCGTAAATCATGCAACAGCCACAAAGGATACTAACGTTATTTGAAAACCTCCAAAGTCAATTGCTTCATGGCAATGCACGGGCATCGTGCTAGTTACTCAAAAGAATCCATGTCTTTATCCTGATGTTTTTCTAATTCCCAGTCATCTCCTTCTGTAGTTATTCCAATACTTTCTCCTGCTTTGCCCATTATCTTTTCAGGTCATATTTTGTTCATGGGTATCCACTTTCCCGAGCAAACATGACATAAATAGCAGTAGAAAGAATCCATATTTTGTGAGATAGTTGACTTGATCTAATAATCAGTCCAATATATGTTTCCGCATATACAAAACCTAATTTCATATGAGTTGCTCAGTGTACCAATATCACTTAAGCATATATAAGACCATGGAGAACTTATGTAAGAAAAATGCAAGAATGACTGTGTCCAATCTTTAGCTGTTAACATTCATCTTCTACTGTTATCAACTTGGGTGTGATTCAACTTAATTCTAGTTGTTGCAATTGGATTGTACTAGTAACTAGGGGTGCAGGGCGGCGCCCGAACCCATCCCGCTTCCTATTCAAAGCTCAAAAAAAAAAACAGTTCTAGGCAGACTAAAGTGTGTCACATTAATTTGTATTAGCTGTGTACTAAGCAGGCTGTTTTGCGGGACACCGTCCTGCACCCCTACTCATAACCAACCATCAAGATGCTGGAGTGTTTGATACAGAAAATATAGAAAATGGTACAATAATGTGAAGTAGAAACTGTGTTACAGATATTTCAAGCCAATATACTATAATACATCAAAAGAAACTAAAATGTAATCATGTGCAACATTTGTGATAATCAGGGGTTGCTTCCGGTCCCTGAAAATCTGCAGCTTCTTTAAAACAGAAAACATACAAACCACAACAGATTTTTCAGCAAGCAACAAAATCCGGCAAAACAAATTACAGCCTTTTTTCCAAATGGGGTACTGGTGGGAATCAACATGACCACATTCAAGAGGGTGTGGTAATGATTTGTTAATTGTTAATGAAAACCATTTATAACGACAATCACTGACCCATTCCTTTCACAATTCAATGCAACGTTGGCTCTAGGGAACACATTAACACAAGGATCACAACTTATGGAAGCAGAACCTGTACATGACGAACCACAAACACTAAAATAGAGTTCAGCAACCCACAACCACGGGCCGGGCCAATACCTTCATACCGCTCCGTGGACCCACCCTGCGCCCCATAACCCCGCACATCCGACACCGTCACGCCTCTGATCCCCATTTCTAGCAAACCCTGCAGAATTTCCGTGGAGCTATTTGAACGAACACCTCGTGTGCGTGAAAGAACTTGACAGACGGCTTGCAACAGCAAGCGGCACTCACCGACGAGACATGCGACACCCTCCATGGCCTGCACCAATTCGGCACGATTCACCGTGGGTCAGACAAATCTACAAACAAACTAGGAAGGTCCCGAAGCTCACTGGTGTACTGACGCACTGACCTCAGGATGGCCTCGATCTTGTAGAACTCCGAGTCCGGCAGGTACCCTGAAAAAGCGATGGATGGAAAAAACAGCTGAGCTCGATCAAGGACCCGAACGGAGGCGCAAACATCGCGTCTGGGCGAGGGGATAGAGGGGGCTCCGGACCTGGGGAGGGAGCGCTCTGGGCGCGCGCGGGAGTGGCCGGGCGGCGATGACGGGCCGCGTTGGCCTGGAGCCTAGACCAGCGCGGCGGGAGGAGGCGGGCGGTTGGGAAGGGTCGCCGGCGATGTGCAGCGTGGGGGAGGAGGCCGCCGGATAGGGTACCCACCGCGGAAGAGGTCGCCGGCGACATGATGAACGCAGTTGTTGGCGATTCAGTGTCGTCTACTGACTGCTGTTTCCGCACTCTGTCTCAAGGTCAAACAATCCACAATTATCGGCTGAAAATAGTATTACGTCACTGTAAAAAACGTGTTTAATACCCGCCGACGAAGGAATAAAATACTTCCTCCGTCCCAAAATACTTGTCGAAGAAATGTATAAAAATGAATATATCTAAAACTAAGATATATCCATTTTTACGATAAGTATTTGAACGAAGGGAATACTATCCAACATCGATAACGTTTTACACCCCCCCCACACACCACCACCACCACTCCTCTAGTCCAGTATAGGGCATCTCCCCCTAAAAAATGTGATATAAAATAGATGGCTCCATAAAAATATTTAAATTTTCAAACTCGTGCTTCTCAGCAAACTTGGGCAGTGTTGATGTTTGTTGAAATCTCTTCTCCTGATGTGTATGTGGTTCGAGCTTTGTCCTATGTTTCCATCAAAATTAGGATCCACAAGGACAAATTATTTTCATTTGGGATATAGTGATTCCATCTGCAACAAGATAGACAAAAGTTGAATTACTAAATATGCACTAGTGATTGTGAATTACTTTCAGATATCAGAAATGACAAAGAATACAGCTCTGAACTCCATGCAGGTATAGATTCAAAATATTAGCAAGACACATTATTTTTCAAACTAGACTAAAAAACCTTTATTAATAAACACATACTCCCTCGGTTCCATAATTATGGGACGAAGGGAGTACTACTCTTGAGTGAAAGTACTCCTTAAGTGGCCACACATGCACTAAGCAAAAGGGGCATAGCAGAAGTTGACATTGATGGTTAGCAAGCAAATTTTTGTCTACAAAGTTATGGTGTATGAAATGTATAGAAAACCTCCAACAAAAAGCAAATACATCTCTTTTCAATATATATGAATGCACTAACATCCTTACCAAAAAATGTTGTATTCTTCAATTGCAGTGCCTCAAAATGTGGCAACTCAGTAGCAAAATCAGTCAAATAAGCTCCATCAGAAACACTTACTCTACAAGGATATGTATAATAAAGGTTATTAAAAACTCCAAACAGACCAACTTATAAAAACTACTAAATTGTTGTCGGAAGTTACTTTTAGTTTCAAGAAATCACAAGTTTTTCCTTCAAACAAATCTTATAAGATTGGTCAAAACAACAATCACTTGACAGTGAAGCAGCGAGCATCATGCACGATAGTGAACACGCTGCCCTGTAACACAATAAATGAGCTAAAGTGAATGCAAGCATGCTTTCGGTGCTTATTCTCTTCAACGTAGCAAAATTAGTCTAACAGTGAAAGGCCAGTCATGATTTGATTGTTTAATGGTTTAGTTTGCACTGCTACTGAGAATTGTTGGGGCTATTGAATTGTTATAGTTATACGGTTGTTAACACATTGATGCACAAAAACAACTCGATTCGGCAAATTCAACTTTATAGTGATCACCAAAGATATAGAACACCAATCAATAACTAACATAAACCTTAGTTTCGTGCTTACCTTTACATCAGATCCCTTTACACCACAAACCAAGAACCCTTCGCACAAGTACTGTCGGCGCCAGACAAGTGAGGCACATGACTACTACGTGGTGTTGTTGGCGCCATGTTCTCTCCTTTGCCACCCTTTGCTTGTCCTTCTACACGGCGGCCTCCTCGTGCAAGTCGCCATCACCGATGGGCCGATGAGGCATAGGATGACGGTGTAGTGCTACCGGAGCTACGTATGATCCTTTACCACAACCCGCTTCCCCTTATAGGCAGTGGCCACCGCTGCTCTTGCGCGCATCCGCATCAGAGTCTTCAGCCTTGTTACAAAAAAATATTAACAACTATTCAGGAGAGGCCAAAATATATATCTACTACAAAGAAAGGAAATATCACTCCTATGTCCAAAGAAATTTAGTAAACATACAATGCTCATGTTAGTTTGTAGTTGGATGTACAAATCCTACGAAACTAATTCTTTGTCGGAATTAGAAAGGAGCAATGTCCTCGGTTATTATTTTCATGAGCATACCCAACTAGTCTGGTTATGTTACAAAAGTTAATGAGCCATCTGACTGGCATGACTACTTGTTGTTGAAACGAAAGATGGCCGTGTGACCCAGGTCTCCCTAAATACATTTTTAAAGAACATACAATTTATTTCACTGACAAATTTGAATTGCTGAATGTGAGACTCTTTTCAGATAGCACCTTTCTCTAATCAAAGTTTCCTCCCCTAGACTTTGACCAGCAGAGCCAAGCCACAAAATATCAAACACTTGCAACAACACACTAATAATCGTGCACGTGCAATGCACGTATAATTTAATAGTATTGTGATAAGTTTTATCTCATCGTATCTGGTTCTTGTGACTTTCCCCTCTTGATGCACACATGTTGTCTAAAGTTTTACCATTTGGAAATCTTATCCATGCCATGTGCCTATAAAGTCGTGGCCACTTTGTATCGGTTGCAGATATCTAGTGGCACCCTCATTTCTTGACTTAAAAGGATGTGTTGTGTCCTTCGGTCTTAGGTTCTCAATATGGCAATGTATTGGCTCATGGTATAGGATTCATTGTCCATGGTAATGCCGCGGGAACACCGGGGGGTGGACAATCATGCATGTAGTTAGTAATAGGGTCTACATCCTCAATGGTGACGGAACACACATCATGTTGCCCATTTTATTCTTATAGAATAGAATTGATCATGATCTGATGGAGTTGAAAGGAGAAATATAAATAAGGATTTTTTTTTGCAAATATCATTTGGGAATTAATGTTGTTTTCAAGATTAATTATAATTAACAAATTTTATGATATTTCCGAGATTAATTGTAGCCAATGCAATCAGCCATGTTTACAACATTAATTGCAAATAATGTAATTATTGTTGCTTTTGAACTACGATGATGCGATGTATACCTCATTGTAACGACATGAGACATTGGATACAAGTGGTTGAATGGCCGAGATTGTTTGGATTCACCCAACTCATATTTTTACAAGTAGTAGTAGATAAAACACACAACTCAACAAATGGTCTCTAAATCCATCGCTCGAGTCTGATTCCCTCTGATCCCACATAATTGCTACTAGCAAAAACAATTCACTACAACCATAAGGACCGAGAATGTCATACACACAAAAAAGAAAAAGAAAACAACCACACAATGCGTCAACTTCTTAATCTGCCCTGCCTCATGATCTAGTTTAAGTGTGTATTCAAATATGATAGTGCATCATGATTCTAGCAAAAATATTGTAATCAAAATAGGGGGCCAATGAAACCTGGGCAACATCGGGAAGGTCATCGAGCTTGGCGGGCGGCGGACGTTGGTCTTTCCTCTCGTTTTGGCCGTGGGAGAGGGCGATGTTACTGGACTTGTGAGCCGGCCCAACGGCTACTGACGCCGCTGCTGCTAGCACCTCCAAGGTGAATTACGACTGTAATGATCATGCATCAACAGCTCCCACGCCTCCTCCTCAGTGAACATAGCCACCACATCATCCATCTTCGGCTCACATAGGTGTCCTGAGCCGCGTCATCAAGAGTTGGATGGGGTTGGCAACACCGAAACCCTAGAGATGGGTGTCAGGAGCGAGAGGAGAAGGGACATGGGTTCGTCAAAGGATTGGGAAGGGACCTACGATCTGAGCATCACGATTCAGGGGGCAGGGAAAACGTGTAGGGCGGACTAGAAAAACCGTGTGTGCGGGAGAGAAGCATAACATGGTAGGGAGTCGGACAAAAGCAAGCAGAACGTGTTCCGTTCCGGCAGGAAAGGGGACGATACACTATTTTTTAAGTAGCAGATTATTTGAAGATTGCTCACCACGCCCACGTGGTCAATATCTAGGTAAAATTGACAAATTTGATCTATGGACGAAATCAAATCACAGAATAAACTATCCGTGAAACTATTTCACGCGGCTGACCTTTTTGTGTGACGCCCGACACGTAGGTGCCACACTACACTGTGCAACGCCTCAAAGATAGGCGCTACACGCCTGGCCAGCATCGCACCTGTATGATCCGAAAATTACTGTCAGTGTGCAACGCCTGAGAGCTAGGCGCCATACTTTACAGTTGTAACACCCTCGATGCGACTATAGCTCCCACGTGTCGAGGCACGACTTAGAGACATAATCACATTGAAGGCATATGTCGCAAGTGAGGTAATCTTCACACAACCCATGTAATACATAAAGGAAAGAGATGCATAGTTGGCTTACAATCGCCACTTCACACAAATACATGAATAAAACATTACAACATCCAGATACAATCAAGGTCCGACTATGGAACCAAAATAAAAGAAGAACCCCAAATGCGACAAATGTCGCCGATCGACCCCAACTGGGCTCCACTACTGATCAACTAGAACGAAAACAACACAAAGGACAAGATCTTCATCGAGATCCTCCTGAGCTTGGTTGCGTCATCTGCACGGACTCATCGGCACCTGCAAGCTGGTTTTGGAAGTATCTGTGAGCCACGGGGACTCAGCAATCTCGCACCCTCGCGATCAAGGCTATTTAAGCTTATGGGTAAGGTAAATGTATGAGGTGGAGCTGCAGCAAGCGACTAGCATATATGGTGGCTAACATACGCAAAAGAGGGCGAGAAGAGAAGGCAAAGCACGGTCGATAAAAGTATGATCAAGAAGTGATCCTAAAACAACCTACGTCAAGCATAACTCCAACACCGTGTTCACTTCCCGGACTCCGCCGGAAAGAGACCATCACGGTTACACACGCTGTTGATTCATTTTAATTAAGGTCAACTTCAGGCTTTCTACAACCGGACATTAACAAATTCCCATCCGCCCATAACCGCGGGCACGGCTTTCGAAAGTTCAAATCCCTGCAGGGGTGTCCCAACTTAGCCCATGATAAGCTCTCACGGTCAACGAAGGAATAGACCTCCTCCCGAGACATTCCGATCAGACTCGGTATCCCGATACTCCAAGACATCCTCGACAATGGTAAAACAAGTCCAGCAAGACCACCCGATGCGCCGACATCCCGATAGGAGCTGCACATATCTCGTTCTCAGGGCACACCGGATAAGCTAAGCATACGGGAGCCAACGTAACCCAAGTTGCCAAGGGACGGCCCCGCACGATGCTCTGGGTTGGACCAACACTTATGTAACGCCCTCGATGCGACTATGTCTCCCACGTGTCGAGGCACGACTTAGAGACATAGGCGCATTGAAAGCAATGTCGCAAGTCAGGAATCATTACACAACCCATGTACATATATAATATATAAAGGGGAAAATAGCATAGTTGGCTTACACTCGCCACGTCACATCAAAGTACATAAATAACATCCATCATACAATCACTCATGGCCCGACTACGGCGCCAAAATGGAAAAGACCCCCAACAAGCGACTAGGCCCTGAATCTAACCCCGAATAGGCATCCCTACTGATCATCAGGAAATGACACATAGTAGCGCTGAGAGTCCTCGTCGTACTCCCACTTCAGCTCGAGCGTGCCATCCGGAGAGGTATCATCGGTCCCTGCATCTGGTGTAATAGTAATCTGTGAGCCATAGAGGACTCAGCAATCTCGCACCCTCGCGATCAAGACTATTTAAGCTTTATAGGAAGGAAAGGGGTAATGTATAAGTGGAGCTGCAGCAAGCGACTAGCATATATGGTGGCTAACTTATTCGCAAAGGAGAGCGAGAAGAGGAGGCAAAGCACGAGCGGAAACTATATAGAGCAGCCTACGCAAACATAACTCCAATGCCGTGTCCACTTCCCAGACTCCAAAGAGAAGAGGCCATCACGGCAACACACTCAGTTGATTCATTTTAATTATTTATGGTTCAAGTTATCTACAACCGGACATTAACAAATTCCCATCTGCCCATAACCGCGGGCACGGCTTTCGAAAGATCAATCCCTGCAGGGGGGTCCCAACTTAGCCCATAACAAGCTCTCACGGTCAACGAAGGAATAGACCTCCACCCAGGACCCACCGATCAGACTCGGTATCCCGGTACAACAAGATGATTCGACAGGTCAAAACTAGTCCAGCAACACCGCCCGAATGTGCCGACAAATCCCGATAGGAGCTGCACATATCTCTTTCTCAGGGCACACTCATATGAACACTACGTACAACTAAAACCAACCCTCGAGTTGCCCTGAGGTGGCGCTGCAAGTGGCTCGGTTCGGACCAACACTCAGAGGAGCACTGGCCCGTGGGGGGCTAAAATAAAGATGACCCTCGGGCTCCGGAAACCCAAGGGAAAAAGAGGCTAGGTGGCAAATGGTAAAACCAATGTTGGGCATTGCTGGAAAAGCTTTAATCAAGGCGAACTATCAAGGGGTTCCCATTATAGCCCAACCGCGTAAGGGACGCAACAATCCGGGAACATAACACCGATATGACGGAAACTAGGGCGGCAAGAGTGGAACAAAACACTAGGCGAGAGGCCGAGCCTTCCACCCTTTACCAAGTATATAGATGAATAAAGGTAACAGAGCAATATAATGATATCCCAACAAGTAAATAAATGTTCCAACAAGGAACGGCTCCAATCTTCACCTGCAACTAGCAATGCTATGAGAAGGGGCTTGAGCAAAGCGGTAACATAGCCAATCAATGGTTTGCTAGGACAAAGGTGGGTTAGAGGCTCAATCATGGCAATTGGGAGGCTGACAAGCAAGTGGTAGGCATCGTAGCATTGGCAAAGCAAAAGAGCAAGCAAACTAGCATAGCAAAGATAGTAGTGATTTCGAGGGTATGATCATCTTGCCTGCATAGTTGTCAGAGTTGACTGGATCCTCAAAAGCAAACTCAACGGGCTCCTCGTTAGCGAACTCGTCTCCCGGCTCTACCCAACAACACAAATAAGCAACAAGGATACAATCAACCACGTGCAAGGGCAACCAATAATATGCAAAGATGATATGCTATGCGGGATGCGATGCGGGATGCAAAATGCAAGATGTGACAGGAAATGCATGAACCTGGCCTCAACTTGGAAAACCAAGTGTGCCACTAGATAGAGGGGAAGAAATCCCCTGAAAACGATATAAAGATCATGGCAATCGGAGCTACGGTTTGAAAATGGCAAGCGATTTACTAAACGAACCGATCTGCGATTTACAGCAAGTAGGCTCCTAGATGCACCGAAATGAACATGCTACAGCCACCAAACATGAAAACAAAATGCCTGGCAGTGATGTACTCAAGAAGCTTAACAAATCACCAGGACTGAGGCATAGGCAAAATCATCCATTAAGGGCTTCAAACAAGCATGGCAAAACTGAATAAGCAAAACAGATTTCAGACTTAGCGAAATTAACGCTAGTCTGAAATTTCAGACCACGATGCTCACTTCGGAGCAGCAAAACAATATGAAGCAAAACCTGAACATGACAAGTAAGAGCATGGCATGGGTCTACTCAACAAGCTTAACAAAACACCCAAAATGACCTGGGGCCAAAAGGGTTCACAAAATACTCTACCGAGCACACGAACATCGATGAAACACAATCAGTTTTCAGACTTGGTGAAAACTGGGACATGCTGAAATAATAACTCACGGAGGCATGTAAACGAGCTCGATGCTCTCACTAAGGTGCAAGTCATGGCAAGGCAAGCATATATCCATTAAGAAGGCACAAAATGCTAGCTAGACATGGCAAGAACAATGGCATATCATGCATGGATCACTAGCAATAGCTCCGGCAAAATCGCAAAAGAGTTCACGATCTGCCCAAATTAACAACTATGCAAAAGTTGAGCTCGATTGAGTCAACCTAGGGTGCTCCAACATAACAAGTAAAGACATGGATGGATTAAGCACAACAATCATAACAAATCACTCTTACTGATCATCCTCAAAAGAGGCACGGATCACTAGGAAACAAGCTGGACATATAGCATCGTGAACTAAAACATCCCAGACTTAGTGATTTTCACTAAGTCCCTGAAATCAGTAAACTCAGGTACCCCTCTTTGCAAGCTTGCACAAGACAACACACACATCCTAAAAATGCATGGGAGGCACCTCTGGAAAGAAGACAACATGCTTAACAATTCATCCCAAAGGGGCACAGGCATATCATGCACACAATAATCATGGCAAAAATGACAAAAGTCAATGTAGGGCTAACGGATCTGCAATTTAACTCATGATGCCTCCTTCCAACAGCATTTTGGGCACCAAGATGACCTCAAATGCAAATGATGCAATGGAATGAAATGATGTACTCGTCAAGGCGAAGATTTTGATATATCATATGCCCAAAACGGAGCCACGGGTGCAAAGTTATGATGCGATGAACAGGAGCATATGAAGTGAAAAAAATTCCTGTGACTTAGCAAAAAAACAACCTCCCGGATAGATCTAGGGTTTCGCACGGAAACCGAGGCACGGCCGGCACTGTTCACCGAGGCTTCTCCGGCGAGGAAGCAGGGCTCCGGCGAGGACGGAGTCGGCGCCGGCGAGGGCTGCCGGACGGCGGGGTCGGCGGCGGCCGGAGCAGGAGCGAGGCGGCGGGCTCCCGCGGCGGCTCGGGCGGCGGGCTCCTGCGGCGGCTAGCCGGGGCAAGCGGCGCGCGGTGGCTCAGGCGGCTCGGGCGGCCGGCTGCGAGGAGGAGGGAGGCGGCTAGTGGTAGGCGGCGGCGGGGCGATGCGGGCCGGGGAGGGCCCGCGCCGGGCTTCGCGGGCTGGCGGCGCGGCGGGGAAACGGTCCCTGCGGGGGACGCGTGGCGGCCACTGAGTGGCTCGGGCAGCGAGGGCGGACGCGTCCGGCCGGGGCGGACGTGTCCGGCCGGCGCGCTGGATCTGGGTTCCCTTTTTGTTTTAGGGTTCGAGGTAGGGGACGAGCCAAAACGAGGGGGGGTGTATATATAGGCATAGAGGGAGCTAGGAGCGTCCAAATGAGGTGCGGTTTTCACCCACACGATCGTGATCGAACGACCGAGACGATGGAGCAGAGTTTGGTGGATTTTGGGCCAAAATGGAGGGGTGTTGGGCTGCACACACACGAGGCCTTTTCGGTCCCTCGGTTAACCGTTGGAGTATCAAACGAAGTCCAAATGACCCGAAACTTGACAGGCGGTCTACCGGTAGTAAACCAAGGCCGCATGGCAAGTCTCGGTCCAATCCGGAAATGTTTAACCCCCACACACGAAAGAAAGCTAGAAATGGCCACCGGAGGAGAACGAAGCGCCGGAATGCAAAACGGACAACGGGGAAAATGCTCGAATGCATGAGATGAACATGTATGTGAATGCAATGCACGTGATGACATGATATGAGATGCACGAAAACGACCCGAACCCGAGAATTAAATATAACTTAATGCCGAAAACGGCAAGAGTTGGAGTACAATTTGGGAAAGTTACATCGGGGGCGTTACAACTTAGACAAGCACTGGCCCGGGGGAGTTAAAATAATGATGACCCTTGGGCGCGCGACCCCCAAGGGAAAAGAAAAGGCTGGATGGCAAATGGTAAAACCAAGGTTGGGCCTTGCTGGAGGAGTTTTATTCAAGACGAACTGTCAAGGGGTTCCCATTATAACCCAACCGCGTAAGGAACGCAAAATCCGGGAACATAACACCGATATGACGGAAATTAGGGCGGCAAGAGTGGAACAAAACACCAGGCATAAGGCCGAGCCTTCCACCCTTTACCAAGTATATAGATGCATTAATTAAATAAGATATATTGTGATATCCCAACAAGTAAACAAATGTTCCAACAAGGAACGACATCTCCATGTTCCAACAAGGAACAAACTTCAATCTTCACCTGCAACTAACAACGCTATAAGAGGGGTTGAGCAAAGCGGTAACATAGCCAATCAACGGTTTGCTAGGACAAGGTGGGTTAGAGGCTGTGACGCCCCCGATTTAATCGTACACTAATCATACACGCAAACGTGTACGATCAAGATCAGGGACTCACGGGAAGATATCACAACACAACTCTACAAATAAAATAAGTCATACAAGCATCATATTACAAGCCAGGGGCCTCGGAGGCTCGAATACAAGAGCTCGATCATAGACGAGTCAGCGGAAGCAACAATATCTGAGTACAGACATAAGTTAAACAAGTTTGCCTTAAGAAGGCTAGCACAAACTGGGATACAGATCGAAAGAGGCGCAGGCCTCCTGCCTGGGATCCTCCTAAACTACTCCTGGTCGTCGTCAGCGGGCAGCACGTAGTAGTAGGCACCTCCGGTGTAGTAGGAGTCGTCATCGACGGTGGCGTCTGGCTCCTGGGCTCCAACATCTGGTTGAGACAACCAGGTAGAAGGAAATAGAGAGAAAAGAAGGAGAAGGCAACCGTGAGTACTCATCCAAAGTACTCGCAAGCAAGGAGCTATACTACATATGCATGGGCATCAAATGGAATAAGGGTATCATATGTGGACTGAACTGCGGAATGCCAGAATAAGAGGGGGATAACTAATCCTGTCGAAGACTACGCTTCTGGCAGCCTCCATCTTGCAGCATGTAGAAGAGAGTAGACTGAAGTCCTCCAAGTAGCATCGCATAGCATAATCCTAACCGATGATCCTCCCCTCGTCGCCCTGTGAGAGAGCGATCACCGGTTGTATCTGGTACTTGGAAGGGTGTGTTTTATTAAGTATCCGGTTCTAGTTGTCATAAGGTCAAGATACAACTCCGGGTCGTCCTTTTACCGAGGGACACGGCTATTCGAATAGATAAACTTCCCTGCAGGGGTGCACCACATACCCCAACACGCTCGATCCCATTTGGCCGGACACACTTTCCTGGGTCATGACCGGCCTCGGAAGATCAACACGTCGCAGCCCTACCTAGGCACAACAGAGAGGTCAGCACGCCGGTCTAAATCCTATGGCGCAGGGGTCTGGGCCCATCGCCCTTTGCACACCTGCACGTTGCGTATGCGGCCGGAAGCAGACCTAGCCTAGTGGCTTTCCAGTCCAATCCGGCGCGCGCCACTCAGTCGCTGACGTCACGAAGGCTTCGGCTGATACCACGACGCCGGGATACCCATAACTGCTCCCACGTAGATGGTTAGTGCGTATAGACCAAATGGCCAGACTTAGATCAAATACCCAGATCTCGTTAAGCGTGTTAAGTATCCGCGAACACCGACCAGGGCCAGGCCCACCTCTCTCCTAGGTGGTCGGAACCTGCCCTGTCGCTCCGCCTCAAAGATCCACTCGCGGGTGCCCCTACGAACCGTCCCGTCTTTAGTCACAACATGTGTCATGTATAAAGTATATAGTATATACCCGTGATCACCTCCCGAGTGATCACGGCCCGATAGTATAGCATGGCAGACGGACAAGAATGTAGGGTCACTGATGATAAACTAGCATCCTATACTAAGCATTAGGTTTGCGGTAAAGGTAACAACAGTAGTAGCAAGGACAGGCTATGCATCAGTATAGGGTGAACGGAAAACAGTAACATGCTACACTACTCTAATGCAAGCAGTATAGAAAAGAGTAGGCGATATCCGGTGATCAAAGGGGGGGCTTGCCTGGTTGTTCTGGCAAGAGAGAGGGGTCGTCGTCGACGTAGTCGAACGGGGTAGCAGCAGCGTCGGTCTCGGTGTCTAGCGAGAGAAGAGGGGGAAGAAACAATAAATATAATGCAAGCATATGCATAGAGATGCATGACATGACAAGTAACGGCGTCAGAGGTGCCCTAACGCGGTAGCAGGTGATACCGGTGAAGGGGGATAACATCCGGGAAAGTATCCCCGGTGTTTCGCGTTTTCGGGCAGAGGAGCCGGAGGGGAAAAGTTGTGTGTTCGCTATGCTAGGGATGCGTGACGGACGAACGGGCTGCGTATCCGGGATCGTCTCGTCGTTCTGAGCAACTTTCATGTTGAAATTATTTTAATCCGAGTTACGGATTAAAAGATATGATTTTCTAAAGATTTTATTAATTTCTGGAATTTAATTAATTATTTAAAATAATTTGATAAATAGATTAATGACATCAGCATGATGTCATGCTGACATCATCAGTCAACAGGGTTGACTTGGTCAACCTGTCCAGTGGGTCCAGTGGGACCCACCCGTCATACACTGTTTTAATTAACTAACAATTAATTAGGTTAATTAGTGATTAGGTTAATCTAATTATAATTAGTTAATTCAATCATAATTAATTAGGTTAATTAATTAATTATATTATTTTTTATTTTTTATTTTTTTAATCTTTTTTTTTGGGGCGGGCCCCGTTTGTCATAGGCCTTAGGGCCTTGCGGGTTTGCGGGTTAGCGGGCGGTGCGGGCGAGGGGCGACGTGCGCCTGGGCGGCGCTCGCCCGCAGGGAGCGCAGAGAGGCGAGGCCAGGGGCCAGGGCGGCCTGCTGGCGGCGGGCACGACCGCGCGTGGAGGCCCGGCGGGGCTGCGGCAGGGGGGACGCACGAGGCGCAATGAAGGTGGGCGCGAGGCGCGGCGCAGCCGAGAGCGGGCGCGCCGGGGCGGACGACGGGCGTGGACGGCCGGTGGGCGAGCAGAGGCGGTGTCCGGATCGGGCGGCGGCGAGCGTCCAAGGCCGCAGCCGGCGCGGCGGGGCTAGGCGGGGCTGGCACAGCCGCGGGGAGGCAACAGGTAGAGCAAGCAGCAGCACAGCAGCCAGCGGCAGCAGAGCAAGCATATAGCAGCGGCGGGCGAGGATGGCCAGCGGGGTCGCGATGCGGGTGGCGAGCACGGCGGTGGGCGCGCGGTCGCAGAGGCGGAGGCGATGCCGAGGAGTGGTGGCCGTGAGGCGTGCGTGCGCGCGGTAATGGCGTGGGTGAGGCACCGGCGAGCGTGGCCGGAGCGCGAGCTCTGCCACTCGGCCACGGCGATCGGCAGAGAGAAGTGGGGGGAGGAAGTCGAGGCTCACGGGGTTTTGCAGGGCGCGAGGCAGTGGGGGGACGAGGAGGAGTCGACGAGTTCCGGTGGGGAGGCATCGGCGACGGGGATGGGGAGCGCCGGCGACGGAGAGAACCGTGGCGATGGTGGTCCGTGGCGCGTCGAGGTCGTGCACATGGTTGTGCTCGCCGAGGCCGTGGGGAGCAGCGGCGAACGCCGCTGGGACGGCGAGGCGTCGGCTAGCGGGGGCTCCGGGGAGGGGGCACCATCGTCGGGGGCACAGGGCGGCGCGAGATCGGGCGGGGAGGGTGACGGGGGTTGCCCGATCCCGATCCAGGCGGGAACAGGGGAGGGGGAGTGGGTAGTGGGTGGACTAGGGTTTCGGGAGTGGGGTGGCCTAAGTAGGCCAGGGGGTGGGCCGGCAGGCCACTCGGCCACACGACCAACTGGGCCAAGGCCCAGTCGGAAAGGGGAGGGGTACTGTTTTCTTTTCCTTTTTTTCTTTGTTCTTTTTCTTTTACTGTTTTTATTTTATTCTAGTTTTATAAAACATAAAAGTTGTATCTTAAATAGTAACACTAATTATACCTCTGCCACAAAAAGGTTTAACACCCAAATAATATAGTTTAGTATTTTATAAAATACCAACACATTTATTTATTTGTTTTTCCTACAGTTTTAATTATTTAAATGCATTTAGAACTTTTATAAAAATGTGGTTTCTCCACCATAATTACCTACGCATTATTTGGTTCACTCCGAACATTTTAGTTTTAGTATTTGAAAACTTTTATTGTTTGCCTAATTTTGAATTTGAATTTGAATCGGTTTCGAACTAACTGGAGATTAGCAACTATAAACGAGGTGACGTGGCATCATTAGCAGAGGATCACTGTAGCTTAATTACCCGGGCGTCACAGAGGCTTGGTTCAACAATATGGGAGGCATGATAAGCAAGTGATAGGTATCGCAGCATAGGCATAGCAAAAGAGCGAGCATCTAGGAAAGCAAAGATAGAAGTAATTTCGAGGGTATGGTCATCTTGCCTGAAATCCCGCAAGGAAGAAGAACGAGTCCATGAAGAAGACAAACGGGCGTAGACGAACGGGTCCTCACAAACGCGACGTTACCGGAACCAACCCGAAGAAGCAAACACCGGAAAGAAGCACACAACATAGTAAACAACCAACACATGATCATGGTATGATATGCGAGATGCGGTATGCGATGCATATGCATGATTTGACAAGGGATGCATGAACCTGGCCTCAACTTGGAAAAGCAAGTGTGCCACTGGAAAGATGAGATGAAATCGCTTGAAAATGATATAAAGATCACCGGAATCGGACTTACGGTTTGGAAATGGCAAGCGATTCAAATATGACCCCGGTCTGCGATTTACAGCAAGTAACCATCTAAATGCAATGAGATGAACATGCTACAGCACACAAACATGGCATCAAAATACATGGCAGGGATGCATACAAGATGCTTAACAAAAGTCTAGCACTGAGCTACGGCCAAATCATCCATTAACAGATTCAAACAAGCATGGCAAAAATGCATATGGTAAACAGATTTCAGACTTAGTGAAATTAACACTTGTCTGAGATATCAGACCAAGTAGCACTCTTCGGAACAACAAAACTACATGCTACAGGACTTGAACATGGCAAAGTAAAACATGGCATGGAGCTACTCAAATATCTTAACAAAAGTCCCTTAGTGACCTTGAGCCAAAAGGGATCAGAAAATATACTAACAAGCACGTGAACATAGCAAAAACATAATCAGTTTTCAGACTTGGTGAAAACTGGCACATGCTGAAACATAACTCAAGTAGGCATGTTTACGAGCTCGATGCACTCACTACGGAGAAAGTCATGATAAGCTAAGCATACATCTATCAAGAACACACAAAATGCAAACTAGACATGCCAATAACAATAGCATAGTATGCACGGATCAACTACAACAACATCGGCAAAATTGCAAACAAGTTAACAATCTGCCCAGATTCACGAAGTAGCAAAAGTAGAGCTCGATTGACTCAAGCTAGGGTGCTCCATAATTGCAAACAAAGACATCGATGGATAGAGCACCACAAGATTAATAAAACATCCTTATTGATCATCTTCAAAAGAGGCACGGATCACTAGGAAACAACATGAAGATATGACAACATGAGATAAACAGATCAAGGATTTAGTGGAATTGCTAAGATCCTGAAATCAGAATTACCAAGTGCCTCACTTTGCAAGCTTGTGCTAGTCACCACACACATCACAAAAATACATGGGTTGCACCTCTGAAAAGATGACAAAACCCTTAACAAAACATATGTAGAACATCAGGGCATAACATGCACACAATAATCATCGCAAAAATGACAAATCTCTAAATGGAACAGCAGATCTGACAATTATCTCAAGTAGCACTCTTCTAACAGCATTTCGGGCATCAAGATGAACTCAAATGAAAATGATGCAATGGAATGAAATGATGTACTCTCTGAGATGAACATTTTGATATGCTATATGCATGAATCGTAGCTACGGATGCAAAGTTACGAGGCCATGAACAGGAGCATATGGATCTGGAATTTTAGGGACTTAGAAGAAAAAAACAACCCCGAGATTTAGGGTTTCGGTGGCACGCGAATCGAGGCGGCGGCGCTCTCGCCGGAGTTGACGAGGACGACGACGGCCGGAGTTGGTGGAGCTTGCCGGAGTTGGCCGGAAATATGCCCTAGAGGCAATAATAAAGTTATTATTTATTTCCTTATATCATGATAAATGTTTATTATTCATGCTAGAATTGTATTAACCGGAAACATAATACATGTGTGAATACATAGACAAACAGAGTGTCACTAGTATGCCTCTACTTGACTAGCTCGTTAATCAAAGATGGTTATGTTTCCTAACCATGGACAAAAGAGTTGTTATTTGATTAACGAGGTCACATCATTAGTTGAATGATCTGATTGACATGACCCATTCCATTAGCTTAGCACCCGATCGTTTAGTATGTTGCTATTGCTTTCTTCATGACTTATACATGTTCCTATGACTATGAGATTATGCAACTCCCGTTTGCCGGAGGAACACTTTGGGTGCTACCAAACGTCACAACGTAACTGGGTGATTATAAAGGAGTACTACAGGTGTCTCCAAAGGTAGATGCTGGGTTGGCGTATTTCGAGATTAGGATTTGTCACTCCGATTGTCGGAGAGGTATCTCTGGGCCCTCTCGGTAATGCACATCACTTAAGCCTTGCAAGCAATGCAACTAATGAGTTAGTTGTGAGATGATGTATTACGGAACGAGTAAAGAGACTTGCCGGTAATGAGATTGAACTAGGTATTGGATACCGACGAACGAAACTCGGGCAAGTAACATACCGATGACAAAGGGAACAACGTATGTTGTTATGCGGTCTGACCGATAAAGATCTTCGTAGAATATGTGGGAGCCAATATGGGCATCCAGGTCCCGCTATTGGTTATTGACCGGAGACGTGTCTCGGTCATGTCTACATTGTTTTCGAACCGTAGGGTCCGCACGCTTAAGGTTTCGATGACAGTTATATTATGAGTTTATGAGTTTTGATGTACCGAAGGAGTTCGGAGTCCCTGATGAGATCGGGGACATGACGAGGCATCTCGAAATGGCCGAGACGTAAAGATCGATATATTGGACGACTATATTCAGACTTCGGAAACGTTCCGAGTGATTCGGGTATTTTTCGGAGTACCGGAGAGTTACGGGAATTCGCCGGGGAGTATATGAGCCTTATTGGGCCATACGGGAATAGAGGAAAGAGTCCAAAAGGAAGGAGGCCTGCGCCCCCCCTCTGGTCCGAATTGGACAAGGGGCGCAGCCCCCTTTTCCTTATTCCTCTCCCCCTCTTTCCCCTTCTCCTACTCCAACAAGGAAGGAGGGAGTCCTACTCCCGGTGGGAGTAGGACTCCCTTTGGCGCGCCTCCTCCTAGGCCGGCCGCCCCCTCCCCCTTGCTCCTTTATATACGGAGGCAGGGGGGCACCCCATGACACACAAGTTGATCATTGAGATCGTTCCTTAGCCGTGTGCGGTGCCTCCTGCCACCATATTCCACCTCGATCATACCGTTGTAGTGCTTAGGCGAAGCCCTGCGTTGGTAGAACATCAAGATCGTCACCACGCCGTCGTGCTGACGAAACTCTTCCTCGACGCTTTGCTGGATCGGAGCCCGAGGATCGTCATCGAGCTAAACGTGTGCTAAGAACTCGGAGGTGCCGGAGTAACGGTGCTTGGATCGGTCGGATCGGGAAGACGTACGACTACTTCCTCTACATTGTGTGATCGCTTCCGCAGTCGGTCTGCGTTGGTACGTAGACAACACTCTCCCCTCTCATTGCTATGCATCACCATGATCTTGCCTGTGCGTAGGAAATTTTTTGAAATTACTACGTTCCCCAACAGTGGTATCAGAGCCTAGGTTTTATGGTTTGATGTTATATGCACGAGTAGAACACAAGTGAGTTGTGGGCGATATAAGTCATACTGCCTACCAGCATGTCATACTTTGGTTCGGCGGTATTGTTGGATGAAGCGGCCCGGACCGACATTACGCGTACGATTACGCGAGACCGGTTTCCCCGACGTGCTTTGCACATAGGTGACTTGCGGGTGACTGTTTCTCCAACTTTAGTTGAACCGAGTGTGGCTACGCCCGGTCCTTGCGAAGGTTAAAACGGAGTCTATTTGACAAACTATCGTTGTGGTTTTGATGCGTAGGTAAGATTGGTTCTTGCTAAGCCCGTAGCAGCCACGTAAAATTTGCAACAACAAAGTAGAGGACGTCTAACTTGTTTTTACAGGGCATGTTGTGATGTGATATGGTCAAAACGTGATGAGTCATAAGTTGTTGTATAAGATGATCATGTTTTGTTGAAGTTATCGGCAACTGGCAAAAGCCTTATGGTTGTCTGTCTATTACATAAGATGCAAGCGCCCAATAATTGCTTTACTTTATCGCTATGCGATAGCAATAGTTGCAAGAGCAAGTGTTGGCGAGACGACCACGTGACGACACATTGATATAGATCAAGATGATGGAGATCATGGTGTCATGTCGGTAACGATATAGATCATGACAGTACTTTGGAGATGGAGATCACAAGCACAAGATGATGATGGCCATATCATATCACTTATATTGATTGCATGTGATGTTTTTCTTTTTATGCATCTTATCTTGCTTTGATTGACGGTAGCATTATAAGATGATCTCTCACTAAATTATCAAGAAGTGTTCTCCCTGAGTATGCACCGTTGCGAAAGTTCTTCGTGCTGAGACACCACGTGATAATCGGGTGTGATAGGCTCTACGTTCAAATACAACGGGTGCAAAACAGTTGCACACGCGGAATACTCAGGTTATACTTGACGAGCCAAGCATATACAGATATGGCCTCGGAACACGGAGACCGAAAGGTCGAGCGTGAATCATATAGTAGATATGATCAACATAGTGATGTTCACCAATGAAACTACTCCATCTCACGTGATGATCGGACATGGTTTAGTTGATTTGGATCACGTGATCACTTAGAGGATTAGAGGGATGTCTATCTAAGTGGGAGTTCTTAAGTAATATGATTAAATTGAACTTAAATTTATCATGAACTTAGTCCTGGTAGTATTATGCAAATTATGTTGTAGATCAATAGCTCGCGTTGTTGCTTCCCTGTGTTTATTTTGATATGTTCCTAGAGAAAATTGTGTTGAAAGATGTTAGTAGCAATGATGCGGATTGGATCCGTGATCAGAGGTTTATCCTCATTGCTGCACAGAAGAATTATGTCCTTGATGCACCGCTAGGTGACAGACCTATTGCAGGAGCAAATGCAGACGTTATGAACGTTTGGCTAGCTCAATATGATGACTACTTGATAGTTTAGTGCACCATGCTTAATGGCTTAGAATCGGGACTTCAAAGACGTTTTGAACGTCATGGACCATATGAGATGTTCCAGGAGTTGAAGTTAATATTTCAAGCAAATACCCGAGTTGAGAGATATGAAGTCTCCAACAAGTTCTATAGCTAAAAGATGGAGGAGAATCGCTCAACTAGTGAGCATGTGTTCAGATTGTCTGGGTACTACAATCGCTTGAATCAAATGGGAGTTAATCTTCCAGATAAGATAGTGATTGACAGAATTCTCTAGTCACCATGACCAAGTTAGTAGAACTTCGTGATGAACTATAGTATGCAAGGGATGACGAAAACGACTCCCGAGCTTTTCATGATGATGAAATCGATGAAATCAAGAAAAACATCAAGTGTTGATGGTAGACAAGACCACTAGTTTCAAGAAAAGGGCAGAGGGAAGAAGGGGAACTTCAAAAAGAATAGCAAGCAAGTTGTTGCTCAAGTGAAGAAGCCCAAGTCTGGAGCTAAGCCTGAGACTGAGTGCTTCTACTGCAAAGGGACTGGTCACTAGAAGCGGAACTACCCCAAGTGATTGACGGATAAGAAGGATGGCAAAGTGAACATAAGTATATTTGATATACATGTTATTGATGTGTACTTTACTAGTGTTTATAGAAAACCCTCAGTATTTGATACTAGTTCAGTTGCTAAGATTAGTAACTCGAAACGGGAGTTGCAGAATAAACAGAGACTAGTTAAGGGTGAAGTGACGATGAGTGTTGGAAGTGGTTCCAAGATTGATATGATCATCATCGCACACTCCCTATAATTTCGGGATTAGTGTTGAACCTAAATAAGTGTTATTTGGTTTTTGCGTTGAGCATGAATATGATTTGATCATGTTTGTTGTAATACGGTTATTCATTTAAGTAAGAGAATAAATTGTTGTTCTGTTTACATGAATAAAACCTTATATGGTTACACACCCAATGAAAATAGTTCATTGGATCTCGATCGTAGTGATACACATAATCATAATATTGAAATCAAAAGATGCAAAGTTAATAATGATAGTGCAACTTATTTGTAGCACTGCCGTTTAGGTCATATTGGTGTAAAGCGCATGAAGAAACTCCATGCTGATGGGCTTTTGGAATCACTTGATTATGAATCAGTTGATGCTTGCGAACCATGCCTCATGGGCAAGATGACTAAGACTCTGTTCTTCGGAACAATGGAGCGAGCAAAAGATTTGTTGGAAATCATACATACTGATGTATGTGGTCCGATGAATATTGAGGCTCGCGACAGGTATCATTATTTTCTGATCTTCACAGATGATTTGAGCAGATATGAGTATATCTACTTGATGAAACATAAGTCTGAAACATTTGAAAAGTTCAAAGAATTTCAGAGTGAAGTGAAAAATCATCGTGACAAGAAAATAAAGTTTCTACGATCTGATCGCGGAGACAAATATTTGAGTTACGAGTTTGGTCTTCAATTAAAACAATGTGGAATAGTTTCACAAACTCATGCCACATGGAACACCACAGCATAATGGTGTGTCCGAACGTCATAACTGTACTTTATTGGATATAGTGCAATCTATGATGTCTCTTACCGATCTACCACTATCGTTTTGGGGTTATGCATTAGAGACAGCTGCATTCACGTTAAAAGGGCACCATCAAAATCTGTTGAGACGACACCGTATGAACTGTGGTTTGGCAAGAAACCAAAGTTGTCGTTTCTTAAAGTTTGGGGTTGCAATGCTTATGTGAAAAAGTTTCATCCTGATAAGCTCAAAACCAAATCAGAGAAATATGTCTTCATAGGATACCCAAAAGGATACTGTTGGGTACACCTTCTATCACAAATCCGAAGGCAAGACTTTTGTTGCTAAATTCGGAGTTTTTCTAGAGAAGGAGTTTCTCTCGAAAGAAGTGAGTGGGAGGAAAGTAGAAAACTTGATAAGGTAATTGTACCTTCTCCCTTATTGGAAAGTAGTTCATCACAAAATCTGTTCTTGTGACTACTACACCAATTAGTGAGGAAGCTAATGATGATGATCATGTAACTTCAGATCAAGTTACTACCGAATCTCGTAGGTAAACCAGAGTGAGATCCGTACCAGAGTGGCACGGTAATCCTGTTCTGGAGGTCATGTTACTTGACCATGACGAACCTACGAACTACGAGGAAGCGATGATGAGCCCAGATTCCGCGAAATGGTTTGAGGCCATGAAATCTGAGATATGATCCATGTATGAGAACAAAGTTTGGACTTTGGTTGACTTGCCCGATGATCGACAAGCAATTGAGAATAAATGGATCTTCAAGAGGAAGACGGACGCTGATAGTAGTGTTACTATCTACAAAGCTAGAATTGTCGCAAAAAGGTTTTCGACAAGTTCAAGGTGTTGACTACGATGAGAGCTTCTCACTCGTATCTATGCTTGAGTCTGTCCGAATCATGTTAGTAATTGCCGCATTTTATGAAATCTGGCAAATGGATAAACAAAACTGCATTCCTTAATGGATTTATTAAAGAAGAGTTGTATATGATGCAACCAGAAGGTTTTGTCAATCTGAAAGATGCTAATAAAATGTGCAAGCTCCAGCGATCCATCTGTGGACTGGTGCAAGCATCTCGGAGTTGGAATATACGCTTTGATGAGTTGATCAAAGCATATAGTTTTATACAGACTTGCGGTGAAGCCTGTATTTACAAGAAAGTGAGTGGGAGCACTACAGCATTTCTGATAAGTATATGTGAATGACATATTGTTGATCGGAAATAATGTAGAATTATTCTGTAAAGCATAAAGGAGTGTTTGAAAGGAGTTTTTCAAAGAAAGACTTCGGTGAAGCTGCTTACATATTGAGCTTCAAGATCTATAGAGATAGATCAAGACGCTTGATAAGTTTTTTCAATGAGTACATACCTTGACAAGATTTTGAAGTAGTTCAAAATGAAGCAGTCAAAGAAAGAGTTCTTGCCTGTATTACAAGGTGTGAAGTTGAGTAAGACTCAAAGCCCGACCACGGCAGAAGATAGAAAGAGAATGAAAGTCATTCCCTATACCTTGGCCATAGGTTTTATAAAGTATGTCATGCTGTATACCAGATCTATTGTATACCCTGCACTGATTTGGCAAGGAAGTACAATAGTGATCTAGGAGTATCACTGGATAGCGGTCAGAATTATCCTTAGTGAAATAAGGATATGTTTCTCGATTATGGACGTGACAAAAAGGTTCGTCGTAAAGGGTTACGACGATGCAAGTTTTGACACTAATCTAGATGACTCTAAGTCTCGGTCTAGATACATATTGAAAGTGGGAGCAATTAGCTAGAGTAGCTTCATGCAGAGCATTGTTGACATAGAAATTTGCAAAATACACGTGGATTTGAATATGGCAGACCCGTTGACTAAGATTCTCTCACAAGCAAAACATGATCACACCTTAGTACTCTTTGGGTGTTAATCACATAGCGATGTGAACTAGATTACTGAATCTAGTAAACCCTTTGGGTGTTATGCCAATGTGAACTATGGGTGTTAATCACATGATGATGTGAACTATCGATGTTAATCACATGGTGATGTGATCTAGATTATTGACTCTAGTGCAAGTGGGAGACTGAAGGAAATACGCCCTAGAGGCAATAATAAAGTTATTATTTATTTCCTTATATCATGATAAATGTTTATTATTCATGCTAGAATTGTATTAACCGGAAACATAATACATGTGTGAATACATAGACAAACAGAGTGTCACTAGTATGCCTCTACTTGACTAGCTCGTTAATCAAAGATGGTTATGTTTCCTAACCATGGACAAAAGAGTTGTTATTTGATTAACGAGGTCACATCATTAGTTGAATGATCTGATTGACATGACCCATTCCATTAGCTTAGCACCCGATCGTTTAGTATGTTGCTTTTGCTTTCTTCATGACTTATACATGTTCCTATGACTATGAGATTATGCAACTCCCGTTTGCCGGAGGAACACTTTGGGTGCTACCAAACGTCACAACATAACTGGGTGATTATAAAGGAGTACTACAGGTGTCTCCAAAGGTAGATGTTGGGTTGGCGTATTTCGAGATTAGGATTTGTCACTCCGATTGTCGGAGAGGTATCTCTGGGCCCTCTCGGTAATGCACATCACTTAAGCCTTGCAAGCAATGCAACTAATGAGTTAGTTGTGAGATGATGTATTACGGAACGAGTAAAGAGACTTGCCGGTAACGAGATTGAACTAGGTATTGGATACCGACGATCGAATCTCGGGCAAGTAACATACCGATGACAAAGGGAACAACGTATGTTGTTATGCGGTCTGACCGATAAAGATCTTCGTAGAATATGTAGGAGCCAATATGGGCATCCAGGTCCCTCTATTGGTTATTGACCGGAGACGTGTTTCGGTCATGTCTACATTGTTCTCGAACCGTAGGGTCCGCATGCTTAAGGTTTCGATGACAGTTATATTATGAGTTTATGAGTTTTGATGTACCGAAGGAGTTCGGAGTCCCGGATGAGATCGGGGACATGACGAGGAGTCTCGAAATGGCCGAGACGTAAAGATAGATATATTGGACGACTATATTCGGACTTCGGAAACGTTCCGAGTGATTCGGGTATTTTTCGGAGTACCGGAGAGTTACGGGAATTCGCCGGGGAGTATATGGGCCTTATTGGGCCATACGGGAATAGAGGAAAGAGTCCAAAAGGAAGGAGGCCTGCGCCCCCCCTCTGGTCCGAATTGGACACGGGCGCAACCCCCTTTTCCTTATTCCTCTCCCCCTCTTTCCCCTTCTCCTACTCCAACAAGGAAGGAGGGAGTCCTACTCCCGGTGGGAGTAGGACTCCCCTTGGCGCGCCTCCTCCTAGGCCGGCCGCCCCCTCCCCCTTGCTCCTTTATATACGGAGGCAGGGGGCACCCCATGACACACAAGTTGATCATTGAGATCGTTCCTTAGCCGTGTGCGGTGCCCCCTGCCACCATATTCCACCTCGATCATATCGTTGTAGTGCTTAGGCGAAGCCCTGCGTCGGTAGAACATCAAGATCGTCACCACGCCGTCGTGCCGACGGAACTCTTCCTCGACGCTTTGCTGGATCGGAGCCCGAGGATCATCATCGAGCTGAACGTGTGCTAAGAACTCGGAGGTGCCGGAGTAATGGTGCTTGGATCGGTCGGATCGGGAAGACGTACGACTACTTCCTCTACATTGTGTGATCGCTTCCGCAGTCGGTCTGCGTTGGTACGTAGACAACACTCTCCCCTCTCGTTGCTATGCATCACCATGATCTTGCGTGTGCGTAGGAAATTTTTTGAAATTACTACGTTCCCCAACAGCCGGCGCGAGGGGAGGAGGAGGCCGGAGTCGCCACAGTTGGTGGAGCTCGCCGGCGTCCTCCTCGGGGCCGGAGCGGGTGGCTGCGGCGGTTGGGGCGTCGGGGCGGCGGCCACCGGAGCGGGGCGGCGCGGCAGGGCGACAGGCGGCGGAGCGGGGCGGCGCGACAGGCAGCGGGGCGGCGCGGCAGGCAGCGGGAGGCGGCGCGAGGCGGTACGGGAAGGCGGGCCGGGAGGGCCGCGGTCGGGCCCCGCGGGCCGGCGCGGTGGGAGGTGGCGGCGCACCACGTGGCGAGCAACGAGTGGCAGCGGCGATCTGTCCGGCGGCCGGCGGACGTGTCCGGCCGCGCGGAGAGGAGCGGGGCTAGGGTTAGGGGTGGTTTGGATCCGGAATTTCGGGAGAGGATCTAGTTTTATAGATAGAGAGAGCTAGGAGAGTCCAAATGAGGTGCGGTTTTCGGCCACGCGATCGTGATCGAACGCTCTAGATGATGGAGCAGGTTTAGGTGGGTTTTGGGCCAACTTGGAGGGGTGTTGGGCTGCAACACACACGAGACCTTTTCGGTCCCTCGGTTAACCGTTGGAATATCAAACGAAGTCCAAATGATACGAAACTTGACAGGCGGTCTACCGGTAGTAAACCAAGGCCGCTTGGCAAGTCTCGATCCAATCCGGAAATGTTTAATCCCCACACATGAAAGAAGGTAGAAATGACCACCGGAGGAGAACGGAGCGCCGAAATGCAAAACGGACTACGGGGAAAATGCTTGGATGCATGAGACGAACATGTATGCAAATGAAATGCACATGATGACATGATATGCAATGCATGACACGCAAGCAATGACAAGGCAACAACAGCGAATAACTGGACGACACCTGGCACATCGGTCTCGGGGCGTTACAACAGTGTAGCGCCTAGCTTTTAGGCGTTGCACTAGTGGTTGCTTCATTTTGTAGTGCAACCACTAGTGCAGCGCCTGAGAGCTAGGCGCCACACTATACAGTGCAGTGCCTAGCTCTTAGGCTCTGCACAATGACTTTGCAATTTTTAGGCAGTCTGGGGTGCAACGCTAGCCAGGCGTGTAGTGCCTATCTGTGAGGCGTTGCATAGTGTAGTGTGGCGTCTTCGTGTCGGGCGTCACACAAAAAGGTCAGCCGCGTGAAATAGTTTCGCGGGCAATTCATTCTGTGATTTGATTTCGTTCACAGGTCAAATTTGTCAAATTTGCCCAATATCTACATGGACATTAGTTGTAACCCGAGCTCTAATGCAAGTGTTGATGGTGGGCTTGTTGATAATAAGTAAACTACTGAACCTTGACAATGTGAATCTATAACTTGAACTGACAGGGCTCAAGTACGGGCCACGAACGTCAACAATTAAGTGGTATCCTTTCCACAAGACCAATCAAGGAATCTTTACAGGTTACATGGGAGCAACCAATGTGTTGTACAACAACTTAGGTTGAAACTTCTATGCCTGCATGACTAACGCACCGACATGGTGACCACCATGCCGAGCAAAATATGAAGATGACAATGATAATCTTATAGAAAGGACTACACAATTAGGAGTCATTACACATTAGCAATTATAGGGTTTATGCCTAGATTGATACTTAGATCTCATCAAGTTCTCCTAACTCGATGAGCCATATAATCGATATTGTACTTGTATCTTAAAGCATCTCCAAACCAACTGAGCAAATTTGGCCCCTTAAATATCCGTGGACGCGTTTGTATACAACGCTAGCCTGCCCCATATGCCCGTCCGGAGAACTACCCTCTCATATTCAAACCTTCATTTTCATGCAAATACAAGCATGCAGATCATATAATACAGAACCAATTCATCAATTCAACAATCTATACATAGACGATACACGAATGAATCAAATTGTCTCCCTTGTTACTCTCTTTGATCTCCTAAGAAAAGCACTAGTTGCTTTCGGCAACATCATTGGGAATACTGAACCAAAGGGAAAAAAGAAAGGAAGGATGATGAATCGGATGAGAGATCATGGCGCTGCCGTTCGATCCACTGACTGACCGGCCCCACCAGGCCACCCACCCTCCACGTGCTCCACCCCGACCAGAGCACGCAGGTCGCCACCTCGCCGAGGAGAGAGACGGGGAGGGAGGCAGAGAGAGAGAGAGAGAGAGAGAGAGAGAGAGGAGAGTGCCCCACTCCACTCCACCTCTCCACTCCGCAGGTCGCCGCGCCGAGTGGCTCCTTCGAATCGGAGCCCTCCTGCTTCGCCTAACCCTAACTCTCCCGCCGCCGCCCGTCCGCCGTGGGGCGCCGCCGCAGGCAGGCAGGTACGGCATCCCGTTCCCCTCCATCTATATTGTACCTACCTGTGTACTCCTGCGGCGCGTGGGGATCTGGATCCCGACTTCCCAGCCGTGGCCGCCCCGCGCTCGTGATGGATCCTTCGCGGGGTCGCTCACGGTGCAGGGAGGCGACTGGTTCGATCGCGTGGGCGGGCTGCGTGGGCGGGAGACGGGGGTTGCGCGTCTGGGGAGCTGCGGCGGGTGTTGATTGATTAGGGGTTTTCATCGTAGGGAAACCTACTAATTATCGTTCAATGTAGGGTACCATGCGATAAGATCTGCCCCAGTCTCCGGATGAACATTTAGCTTAAGATTAACTAGAGAACATACTCCTCAAATACGAGCCTTGCATTTCTGGTTCTGCTTGTAGCTTTTGGGGCATCTCAGATAGGCGTAGTTTATCTGCCCAAAACGCTGACATTGAATCCGTTCAGCAGGATTTGGAGCTGAGAGTAATGAAATAAGATGCTCCTCAAAAGCAAATTCAAGCTGGCCACGGCCGTCGGCATCATCTTGTCGATGCTGTCGCTGCTGGTGCACCTTCTACTTGCAAATTATTCTGCCGGGGGAATTAGTAAGTACAGCGTGGACAATGTTCTTCCATTTGGATCGGTAAGTCATGAGTATTACTTTCAAATGAATTCACAGTTCAGATGCTGATATTTAGATTCATCATATCTTTATGGAAAGAGTTGTTTTGGAGCTAATATCTTCTTTCCTCTTTCTTCATCATGGCAGAAGCCTCGACCCCGTAGGTTGTGGGGTCCATTGAGTACACTTGATCACCTACACCCTTATGCAAAACCTAGACAATTGTACCCTGGTAATTTGGCTCTCAACTTATAATTTGTTTGTAACTTCTATTCCTAGCTTAGCCATTCAGTTTGTTTATAACAGCAAACAAAGCAACCTACCTTTTTCAGACATTGAATAGACACACATACTTGATGCTTTTATTTACATCTTATTCTTGGATTCATTTTGATTGATTCAGCCCTCCCCTGTTTTCTGGCGACATTGTAATCACCACTCCCTAATATAATGTAGTTGATCTTAGACTGCTTACTGATTAATGATTTTCCCCTCCATACTGCCGTGGATAAATATGCTTATATACCTCTTTTGCTTTGCTTTATTTGGAAGTTTGCCACATCATCTGTAATTACTGCAGAGCTTATAACATTTCAGGAAGTGTTTGGTTTATTAAACTGGTGTTATTTGTATATTCAGTATTTTCGTTAAAAATATACCTTTATGAGTTATTTCTCCCAATTCAAACTCTCACGCTTGATCAATAGTCTGATTTGTTTGATACGCCATGTTACAGCTCCAGCTAAGGATAATGGTTTTATTTATGCAAAGATTTATGGTGGCTTTGAGAAGATACAGTCTTCAGTAAGTTTCCTAGTGCTAATTGCCATTTGTGCTGTCATTATGCTGTAGGAATATGACATATTTCTGTTTGTTAGATCTGTGATCTTGTCGCCGTTGCCAGGCTCTTAAATGCCACTCTTGTTATTCCTGAGATACAAGCGACAACTCGTGCAAGAGGAATCAGGTCACCTCCTCCTGCTTTTTGTATATTCAGCTTGCGGCTTTATCTATTACCTGTACGCTGTCTTATATTGACCACTAAATAATGCTCTACTTCTTTCCTTGTTTTGACTATGCAGTTCAAATTTCAAAAGTTTTTCGTATCTCTATGATGAAGAGCACTTCATTGCTGCACTTTCCGATGACGTGCCAATCGTGCGGGGTTTGCCAAAGGATCTTAGAGAGGCTAGAAAAAAGATCAAATTCCCCACAGTATCTCCTAAGAATACAGCCACTTCAGATTATTACACCACAGATGTCTTGCCCAGACTTGTCAAATCAAAAGTCCTTGGGATAATCGTTAATGGAGGTAAATGTCTCCAGGTATCCTCCAGGTCCCACTAACTCTTTTTCTCTTTTTTGTTTGTAGTACATCGTGGATTTAGAGTATGATGATTTTGCAGTCAATTCTTCCTGCAAGCTTGGAGGAACTTCAGAGACTTAGGTGCAGGGTAGCTTTCCATGCTCTCAAGTTCCGTCCAGAAATTCGGTCTCTCGGTAGCCAAATAGTAGGAAGGTGATGCTTTCTGTCTTCCTAATATTTGTACATGCTATGGATCACCTTTCGTGTTTTGAATTATCCGTAGTTGCCAGTGGCCTGAGCCAATATATATTGTGTGGTTGCATTGACTGTAACTCCCATCATATTGCTGGGGCACTTTTGAAGCCTTTAACAAAGCTTCAATTTGCTAGTTGTCAAGCTTATAATTTACTAAGAAAATGCGATGTTGCTTTTACATTCTGGAATATTTGGTTGTACTAGGGAGTTTTCGGTTGCTCACTCTAGATGTAGGGTGATATACATATGTAAAATTGAAAATTATACCCTTTAAACTTCCCCAGTTTAATAATATGAATCTGCTATTTTGATTTGCTTTTGATGTTCTCTCATAGTTCTTGCATATTTGTATAGGTTGCGAGCATCTGGTCGTCCTTATCTGGCATATCATCCAGGATTGCTAAGAGATACTCTAGCTTTTCATGGTTGTGCTGAACTTTTCCAGGTTGGTGGAGTTAGAATGGTTTCTTTCTATTCTAATGTGAAGGTTGGACGGATTTGTGTTGAATATCTATTTATAGAATTTATGTGACTGGTTGTTACTTGATTTTTCTAGGACATCCATACAGAATTGATTCAGTATAGAAGGAATCAGATGATCAAACGAGGAACTGTGAAGGAACAACTAACTGTTGATTCAGTGTCCATAAAGAAAAATGGTTCATGTCCACTGATGCCAGAAGAGGTGAGGTTTGCTTCTAATGGTTTGCTAAAGTCAACTTGGTTGCTTATCTGGCATTGAACTGTTTGTGATGCACATACTTGAGTAAAGTTTCATCTGCTTAATAGAAATATGTAATAATGCTTCCAGGTTCCGTGTGTAGCTTGCAAAACATATCATTGATTCACATTGGAAATCTTAGGGTGTCAAAACGCGATCAACATAGTGAGATAGTTATACTGCTAGTTATTGGTTGTCTTCCCCATGTTTTGTGTACACTTGGTGACCTTAGGTTGGTTTTATGTACACTTCATGTTTAAACCTTTGCGTGGGAACTGCAAAGCTCAACGAATTGAGCTTCAGCTGTGAAAAATGAGATACTACAAACCTTATTCACATGCATATAGGTATGCCAGTAAAATATAGGGGCATGGCATGCATATTCAGAAAAAGAAGAGAAACAAAATGTAGTCATGCATTGCATTATACTTTGGGGCCTTCTAATCTTCAGTTCAAAGTGGCATTATTTGAGAACACTTCAATGAATCATTGTTCTTTTCGTAGAACACAATTAGGATTGCGCCTTGTTGCTCTTCCATGAAATTATGGGAACATGGTTTGCTTATTACCGTGTTTAACTCATAATAGATGCTTACTTCCAAGCTTATGGTGTAAACTATTTGTACTTGCAGGTTGGACTTCTACTCCAAGCATTAGGTTATCCATCAACTACAATAATATACTTGGCTGGTTCTGAAACTTTTGGTGGGCAAAGAATACTCATTCCTCTACGAGCTATGTATGCCAACTTAGTTGATCGCACTTCCTTGTGTAGTCAGAGGGAGCTATCTGATTTAGCTGGCCCAGAGTCTCCTCTCTCCTCTGATTTGCCGCATCCTCCACCTCCCAAGAGCGAGAAGGAACTCATTGAGGAATGGAAAAAAGCAGGGCCTCGTCCGAGGCCGCTGCCTCCACCTCCTGCAAGGCCATTTTATGCCCATGAGAAGGAAGGGTGGTATGGGTGGATTGGTGAGAATGACACGGAACCTGATCCGTCGCCCATTGAATTTAGGAGGCAAGCTCACCGATTGCTGTGGGACGCGCTTGATTATTTTGTTTCTGTTCAAGCTGATGCATTCTTCCCTGGGTTTCACAATGACGGGAGTGGTTGGCCGGACTACTCAAGTTTGATTATGGGACACCGGTTATACCAAACCCCATCTGGTATAACCTATAGGCCTGACAGGTATAACACCATTATTATCAGTACTATTGACTTCGTACAGTTTGCTTATAACTTAAGAATAATTGTTCTTTTAGAAAAATTGAACCTTTTTTGTTTGGAAAAACATTGCTGGCATATGTGCAGTCGTAAAGTAGTTTTCAGGATGCAGGAGGTGAATAACCCATTAAATTTTGCTCCAAGCAAAAGCCATGTACATATATAGGTGGTGTTCAAATGCATCTTTTGACAGTCTAGATAGCTTAATGTCAGGATGTAGGTGTATAACATACTCCCTCTGTTCACTTTTATAAGACCTTGAAGATATTTCAGACAATGTGCAAAACAGCCCATTTTGAGTTGTCTGAAACGACTTACAAAAGTGAACGGAGGGAGTACTAGATTTTGCGCCAAGCAAAAGCTATGTACTAGATATGACTGGCTAGGCCACTTGAGAATTTAGTACATGTATAGGTGGTGTTCAAAAACATCTTTTATTCTTTTGACAATCTAGATTGCTTAATGTCGGGATGTAGGTAGATAACACATTAGGTTTTGCGCCAAGCAAAAGCTATGTACAGACTAGCTAGGCCACTTGAGAATTTAGTAGCCTATCTAGGTGATGTTCAAAAGCATCATTTGCCAATGTAGATTGTTCACTGATATGTAATTTCTCACATGATGACTGATTCCCTTATTTTCATATGAACAGAAAGACTGTTGCTGCACTGTTTGAAAATGTCAGCGATCATCTGTATCATCCACCACGGAATTGGACAATGGCTGCACGTCAGCATCTCAATAACAGTGCAGGCATAGAGGGCATCAAAATGTCAGCTATGATGTCAAAACCTGCATCTTTTCTTGCACACCCATTACCGGAGTGCTCTTGCAGAATGGCGAAGTCACCTGTTGTCCAACCGGTGAAAGATAAGCATGGTGCGCTCCTTTTTGGAGGTGAAGAAGACTGCCCTGATTGGATGGTTCGCTCCCTGGCAATCGTGTCTACCAAGAATAATGAACCTCAAAGTGAGGATTACGAGGGTGAGTTGCCCGAAGATGATCCTAGCCAAGACACGCAGCAGGAATCCGATAGAAGTGACACAAATAAATCCTCAGAGCAAGATGAGGAGATGGACCCCGATGATTGAAAATATGTGGAGATGGAGCTTACCCATTATGCGCTATGAGGCCCAGATTAGTCGAGCAACTACCAGCTCCAGATTACGCAAGCAAGATCAGCGTACATTTCAGTGATCTACTTGGCCAGAGGGCACTTGCTTACACTGACACATCATGGAAGCATCCAGGCATGACAGGAGTGCCGTTGACCTTGGATGCTTGCATGGATTATCTTCGGTATACGACCTCGATATAGAAACTAACACTTAGGTTCTTTTATTTCTGCATTCCTTTCTTTTTTGCTCTTTTGCGGGTACAACCTGAAGAAATTGTTTCTGTAGAAATGTCTAACAACAAGAAGGATGGAAACATTAAATTTTTGGCGAGCTTGGTTTTTAAGAGCGTCTGTAAAGGACTTCTATTTTGCTCTATAATTGATGGATCTTGCATTGTGGTGTATGTAGTTGGCGGATACACTCAGCTCATGATACAGGTGAAAACTCTGGCAGGTAATTCATGATGACAGTGGCTACTGTACTTTATAAATTCTGCGTTATGTGCGCTTGTTTTGGCATCGCAAGGGACCCTCATTAAATCATTCAATTTGTATGAATCAAATGTTTCTACACCATCATTTTTCTTGCGGTACTTATATCGGCTCACTTTGCCCATGTGTATGTGAAAACATCAAAACAATGTTGCAAGAGTCAACTTTTACATTTCTGCAATAATCTACTTACTGGGAGCAAGCTATCTGTTGGCCGCTGGCCATGTAACCGTTGGGTGCCCACTGCTGTCTTCGCTGGAGGGGCAAGTGCTGTTGTTGTTATGCTTTCCAAGGCCTATTGGTTACTCTCTGTATGTCCTAGAGATGTTCTGGGCATTGTTGTTGCTGCTAGGACTGCTTCTGTTGAATGGCTAGGCTCCAGGGTACTTTTGGTTACATAATGTTAGAAGAACCGATCAATCTCCTGGGCTGGAATCTATAAAAAAAAAACCCTCCTGGGCTGTAACATGAGGGGGCTAAACTGCCCGGATTGCAACTCTACGGTCAATGGCACAATCGCCTCCTTGTCTTGCCATGTAGTATGCCTTCAAGTGACAATTCACACCAACCTTTTTAGGACGACAGAGGCTTTCGTACTACGCCGGGGGTATTTGTGTGTGGGGGAGGGGGGGGGGGGGGGTGTATTTTGCTGCTCTGGGATGATCTTGTTGATGTGTCCAACATCACCTTCACGAAGTACTGCCTCCCCGCCATGGTCTGGGTGAGAAGGACTGACGTGCTCTTCAAGATCACATCTGTTCTACGGATTCCTCTTGCAAAGACGCTTTCTTTGCTGAGCTCCTAAGCCGAAGCCGCCATCAGGGATGGTTTGGCTTGGCTTCGGGGATTTCAACCAAATTTATCCGGCCAAAGACAAAAAGAAGAAAAATGTAAATTGCAGCAGGATCAATCGTTTCAGGGCAACACTTCAGAATTGTGAGCTCACATAAATCCACCTTCAAAACCGTAGGTTCACTTGGAGCAACGAGAGGGTAAAACCAACCATGTGCCGGACTCCTTTTGCAACGCCGAGTGGGATACAACTTTCAACAACCATGTCCTGAATGCACTCTCCTCCCTCTCCGACTATTGCCTGCTCTTGCTTGCCGATGATAAGGGACCGAGAAGGCCTCGAGTCTTTAAATTCGAAAACTTTTGGGCACCCATGGCCGGATTCAATGCGGTGGTTTTAATGGCGTGGAACGAAAGGGTTGATCACACCAAGCCATACCAAATCCTTTACCACAAGCTCAAAAGGCGGCGTTGCGCCTCTTCAAATGGAGTAGGGGCCTTTTTTCAAAGGCAAAAATCCACCACCAAGCTACTCTTTTGGTGATTCTCCATTTTGACATTGCCCAAGAGGATAGGCTCCTTTCCAACTTGAGCTCTAGGCTAGGCTCTAGAGCAGAGTCATTGCCTTGGCTGTGCTAGAAAGATCACGAAAGAAACAATGTGCAAGAATTTCCAACCTCCGAGAGGGGGACACGAATACTACATTCTTCCATCGTCGATTTAATGCTAGGAGGCGAAAAAACCATATCCACATAATCAAGAACTATCATGGGTGGATCACCAAGCACGAAGCCAAAGAGAAACTATCGTAGATCATTTTTCCAATGTCATGAAGAGAGGCCCCAAAAGCCGCGAAGATTTCAAATGGGAGGAGCTAAATTTGGAGCCACTCGACTTGAATGGCCTCGACTCCCCGATGACCGAGAGTGAGGTCCTTGAAGCGATCAACGACATGCCTAGTGACAAGGCCCCGGGCCGAATGGCTTCACCGGCCTCTTTTTGAAGAAGTGTTGGAACATTGTCAAGCCTGACCTCATGAGGGTCATTAGTCATTTTGACTCCCTTCACACTTCAAACCTTCAGTGGCTCAATTCCACAAAGTGGCGCGTCTGTCTGAAAAGGAATGGGTAGAGGGAATTGCCGATTATAGACCTATCAGCCTCATCCATGCGACCGCGAAGATTATTGCCAAGGTGCTCTCCTTAAGGCTTGGGTCCCACATGACAAGTCTCGTCTCCAACGCCCAAAGCGCTTTCATCAAAACAAGAAGCATCCATGAAAAATTCTTATATTTTCTCAACCTCGCTCGATGCCTTCACAACAACAAGACCCCTTCCTCCTCTTCAAGCTTGATATCCGCAAGGCCTTCGACACCATTAAGTGGGAGTATTTGCTTGACCTACTCTAACGACGAGGATTCCCGAAAAAATTTGGGGTTTGGATCGTGACCCTCCTTAGCTCCTCTTCATCAAGGATCATCCTCAATGGTATTGCTACGACCCAATTAAACATGGGCAGGGCCTTCGGCAAGGGGACCCCCTAGCCCCGTTGCTGTTCATCATCGCCATTGAATCGCTCCAAAGAATTCTTGATGTTGCTACAAGAAAGGGGCTCCTCCATAAAATTAGGGGAAGGGGAGACATGTTGAGGACCTCTCTATACGTGGATGGCGCGACCATCTTCTTGGCTCCGATCAAAAGAGATGTTGACAACCTTGCCAAGCATTCCGAGGGGCTTCGGGGAGGTCATGGGCCTATGCACCAATTTCCACAATGAGCTTGTTTGTGCCCATTCGTTGCAACCATCTCGATTTGGGTCACCTAACCCGAAGGTTGCCGGTAACAAGGACTTCTTTCCGCCTGCGATAGGCCCCCCTCTCCATTTGGAAACTAAAGTTGGTGGATCTTCAGTTTTTAGTGGACAAGGTTGCGAGCAACTTAACAACTTATGAGGGCCAATACATCACCACCATCGAATGAATGACTCTTGTCAAGTCTGTGATCACCTCCCAGGTGGTCTACCCCGCCACATCGTTGGTCATCCTACCAACCATCCTTCTCAATGTAAACGCTTTCTTATGGTCTGCTTCGAACAAGACGACAAGGGCAAAATGCAAGGTGAATTGTGAGATTGTTTGCCGGCCACTTCAATATGGGGGACTCGGGTTACTCAACACCAACAAATTTACGCATGTGGCTGTGGTATGAATGGATGAAGCCCACCAAGATGTAGGTGGGGATGGGAACCCGTGTCATGATGAGGACCTCAACTTTTTCTATGCATCCACCACTATCATCGTTCGTAAGGGTGCGAATACCCCCTTTGGGATTCGCCTTGGCTCCTTGGCTGCAAGCCAAAAGACATTGGCTCGCTCATTCATGAAGCATCCAAGAGAAAAAGTGGAAGGTTCGGGAGGCCCTCAAACACAACGTGTGGATTCTCAAGATCAAACCCCCCACCAATGTCTCGACAAAGCACATCACATAGTTCTTCACCCTTTGGACGCTCTTGCATGAGGTCCAAAACTTGCCAAACTGTGATCTTTGCCCTCTTTGCAAGAGTGTGCAAGAATGTGGGACTCGCCTCTTCTACAAATGCCCCTACACTCGAAGGCTTTGGTCTTTGGTCACCAAAAATACCACATTCTTGGGTTTGACATAGCCGCTTGGCCCTTGTTCGACTTGATTGAGGCTTGGTGGGCAAGTACTTATGATAACGACACGCCAAACCGACAAGACAAGGCATCACACACCTTGCTTGTTTCGTGGACTATTTGGACGAGCGAAACACAAGAGTCTTCAAGCATAAGAGCACGCCACCGACTATATTGCTTGCCTCCACCATGACTGAGGCTAACTATCATAGCCGGTGCAAAAAAAATAGGTTTCGTAATTTAGAGTAATTCCCATGTCGTGTATTCGGGTTACTTGTAACAAACTCCATCCTCTCTTATTTAATAGATGAGGCAAAGCTTTTGCCTTCGTTTAAAAAAATGCCCTCATCTTTTCCTTAAACAATTTTCCCTCGATACAAGGCAGTGATAAATTCTCGAGCATCTCTAGCAAATTTCTTTTTGGGCGATGCCCACCTATTGACCGGGTAGCTTGTCCGATCCGATGGGTATTGTCCCTAGCAGCCCCCCGTCTCGTAGCATCGTGCCACCGTGCAGCTGGACCACCGACCTCATTAGATAACCCCTCCTTTGGTCCACCACCCACGCCGTTGATTGCAGCTCGCTGTTAATGCCATGGTCTTACTTTCCTCGCAGATGACTTTAGCATATACCAGTCGTGGTCTTAGCATCCGCCCATGCGTAGCCGATTCCAATATCTTTTGGCCATGGCGTCGTAGCATTCCTCACAGCCAGCTCCAACCGTGGCCATCTTGATGGCAACATCCAGTTAACGGAGCTAAATCCGACAGATCTCGGGTAGGAGGTTCCGAGCTGGTGACCTTGGCACATTGGTAACATGACAAAGAAGGGACATAGTGTTTACCCAGGTCTGGGCCCTCTCGAATGTTGGAGATATGCCCTAGAGGCAATCATGTATGATGATATTTCCTATGTGTTTATGAATAAAGATAGTCCTTGGACATTATCAATGATGTGTATCAGCAAGTACATGACTTGTTTGTGGGACTATGCATTTTATGATGAACGTCCTAAAAGGTCCCTAGTCGAAAGGGCTGTGTGGACGCGCATCCGACTAGACTAGCATATGGCACGGTCGATGGCTTGGTCTCACTAGCCATGGAGCATCGGATGCTAACCGGATAATATGGACTCGGAAGGATCTGGTCGGATTCGACGTAGTCGGATCCGAGTTGAGATAAGGTCCGAGTCGGACAGACCAAACTATGAGACGCAGCGATATGTCATCTACGAGTCTCTAGTACAACATACGTTCTATGTCCTAAGACCTGAGCTGGCGCATGTACTCGGGATGGTGACAGACTTGTTTTGGGCCAACCAAATGCTACTCCGTGACTGGGTAGTTACAAAGGTAGGTTTCGGACTTGTCTAGACCCATGCTACGAGACATGGTCGAGCAAGATGGGATTTGCCCCTCCAATCAGGAGAGATATACTCTGGGCCCCTCGTGTGATCCGACCAAGATAAGCATGGCCATGCGATTAGGATTATGAGATAATCCGGTTTGTGGTCGACATCACTGAAACGAGAAAGAGGTCGGGCTAGCACAAGGATGACAGACTCGCCTTGAGCCCGACAACATATATCGTGTGGCAAAGGGAACATAACTATGACGTACATGTTCGCCTAACCAGCTTCATAGTCTGCTTGGTGTTCGGCATGCCTTGCTAGGGGCCGCTACCAATCGTGCAGTTCGGAGATGATCAGAACTCCGACCAAGCCGGCTTGAATCTAAGGGGTCACGCGCTTAAGGGAAGGAACCTACAAGGTCAGATCCGAGGACACTGATCGGATGTGATCCGAACTATTTTCGGATTGTGGCGGAGTAGACTTGTGGGCTTTAGGGTCCGTGCGAGGCCCAAGTGTTGAGCCCGCGACGGACGCCTATATAAAGTGAGGGTGCGGCACACTAAGGCGATTGATCGCTTCGACATTGTCACTAGGGTTTGCATGTGTTGCGAATAGCCACCTCCACTCGACCGCCGACTGTGTGATCGGACCTAGCAGTTCGCCGCACCGTGTTCCTCCTGCACGCGCGGATACCGTTAGGGACGGTGCACTTGCGCCGCTCCGACGAACCTGTACGTGGGAACCGACGACCGACTGTTTCGAGGTATATCGGAAGAGGAGGAGACAAGCCACGCGGACGCGTTGCCCCAACTCTTCTTTCGCTGCACGGCACTGCGCGTCTAGTGGTAACGATTTGTGATCCATCTCCCATAGCATGTTCTTGGTTGTTCTGCTTGTAGGAAATTTTTAATTTGCAGTCGACGCACCCTACCGTACAACCCATCATCGAAGAGGTAAAATCCTATGTCCTGCTTGTATTGTATTGATTGTGGATGGGGTACAAAGTACATGTTGATATACCTTGAGATCATACGTGTGAATGAATCTAGATCCACGGTCTAAAACCCTCGGCTTATATAGACACTGGGGTACCTAGATGTAAGTGCATCTAGTGCCCCTTAGTGATTTTGGTGTATTGAAGACTTATAGGTTAAGGGACTAATGCGTGTGTGAGTGTACACAGGTCTATAAGTCTATGAGGAGTTTGATATTTACAGGAAAAGTCGACCCCTAAAAATGAGTATCTTCGACTGAAGACTTTGGTATTCTGAAGACTTTCTGAAGACTTTGAAAGTGAAGAAATTGGTGTGACCTTGAAGACTTGGTATTCTTTTGAGGAACATGAAGTGAGAAGACTTTTGTTTTCGTAGTTTCATTTTCTCTTTCTTGAGTCATAGGAAACACCGTACTGTTAAAGGGGGGCGAGGAAATACTAAGGAAAAATTTCCATGTGATGCTCAACTCAAAATCCTACACCTACCAATCCCTTCGAGTGAAGCCATTGCAAATCTCTTACAGGTCAGTCAATTTCTTCAGTGACAGAGATGAAGTTCTTCTGGTCTCTGAGGAATTTGTCCTGACTGAGGAGTTAGGATTTCGCCAGTGCGGATTGCCTACACAGTGAGGAACATGGTAGCCCTGAGGATTTTTCTACTCAAAATTCCGACCGTTGCTGTGCTATGCGCCAGCTGTCCCAAAATATCTATCCACCTAACGGTCATTTCATTAAAGGGCATTTATGTCTTATCATGTCGGGCCGCTCCCTAGGCTATAAATAGCCGCCCCCTACAACCACTAGTTGGTTGGCTGCTCCGAGAGAAACTGACACTTGTCATTTGAGAGCAACCATCCTCCGAGGACTTTGAGCGAAAATCATCAAGTGAGGAAAAACCAAAAACCCAAACACCTACAAACCCCAAGTGATTGACCATCACTGAAGAGATTGATCCTGAGTGGATCCGACGCTTGTTATCTTTGAAGACTGTGCTTCTTCCAGACGGTTAGGCGTCATGGTCTAGAGCATCCAAGAGGAATTGTGGATCGCCGAGTGACCGAGTTTGTGAAGGTTTGGAAGTCGCCTGAAGACTTACCACGAGTGATTGGACGAGGTTTGTGTGACCTTAGTTCAAGGAGAATACGATGAGGACTGGGTGTCTTGGACTAAGTGTCCTTGACTGGGTGTCCGGGACTGTGTGTCCTCGAGTTTAAATACTCAGCCGCTCCAACCAGACGTACAACTGAGACAACAGTTGGAACTGGTCTACCAAATCATTGTCTTCACCGAGCTTACTGGTTCTATTTCCCCAACTCTTTCATTTCCTCATAATTGTGCTGTGTGTTTGTTCATATCTATGTTTGAAGACTTTGACTGAAGACTTTCTCAATTTCCTTAGTTCAATTTCTTCAATCTGTTTGTCTTCATCCTGTGTTATCCTGTGATTACGCTTCCTGTACTCTGTGCCTGTCTTTATTTCATCATGATGACTATGCTTGTATTCTATTATGTTTACTTTTGAGTACTTATTCCGCTGCTAGTAGTTCTTCGCTAAGGAATTTCCTCACCGGCAAATTCCTGAGTGAAGAATTTCGTAAAAATCGCCTATTCACCCCCCCTCTAGTCGATATAACGCACTTTCAATTGGTATTAGAGCAAGGTACTCCCCTGTTCTGTGTGATTTTGGTTTAACCGCCTAGAGTTTTAGTTATGTCGACCGCAGGTATGATCAAGGTCTCTGCTGGGTGTCCTACCTTCGATGGGACGGACTACCCCTACTGAAAGAATAAGATGCGAATGCATCTTGAAGCAATTGATAACGATCTCTGGTATGTTGTGGAAAATGGTGTTCCCTCAGTCACACCTTCTCTGAATGCTGCCGATGTGAAGAGATTCAAGCAACTCGACTCTCAAGCGAAGAATATCATATGTGGCCATCTAAGCAAAGGACAGTATGGCAGAGTGAGTGCTTTGGAAACAGCGAAGCTTATCTAGGACAGGTTGTCCAAAGTGAATGAAGGAGTCTCAACTCAGCGTGACTCTCGAGTTGATGTTCTTCGCAATCTCTTCAACCGCTTCAAAAGACTCGACAATGAGAATGTTCAACAAACCTTCGATCGCCTCACTGACATCTCAAATGAGCTTCAAGCACTTGGTGCCATTGACATCACTGACCATGAGGTGGTGAAGAAATTGCTGAGATCGCTTGATTCCTCATTTGACACTCTGACATTGATGATACAAGAACGTGCTGATTACAAGTCAGTTGATCCCGCTGATATTCTCGAGAGGCTAAATACTCATGAGTTCCAACTTGCTAATAAGAGAGATCTCTATGGTTCAAGCTATGGCAGAACCCGTGCACTGAAGGACAAGGCAGTATCTGAGTCCGAAGATGAAGACTCTGGTAGCAGCCTTGGTGATCCTGAAGAACTGAGCCATGATATGGCTCTGCTCGTGAAGAAGTTCCAAAAGTTCTCAAGACATGGTCGCCGTGGAAGATCCTCAAGGAGCAATGATTCCTCATCCAGTGACTACAAGAAGAGGCTCTGTCACAAATGCAAGAAACCTGGACATTTCATTCAAGATTGTCATCAGTGGGAAAAGGAATCAAAGAAGAAGAAATACAAGGATTACAGTTCTGATGTGTTGACGCTCAAAAGTGGTGAGGGGGTCCTGGATTAGGGGGTGTTCGGATGGCCGGACTATACCTTCAGCCGGACTCCTGTACTGTGAAGATACAAGATTGAAGGCTTCGTCCCGTGTCCGGATGGGACTTTCCTTGGCGTGGAAGGCAAGCTTGGTGGTGCGGATATTCAAGATCTCCTACCATTGTAACCGACTCTATGTAACCCTAACCCTATCCGGTGTCTATATAAACCGGAGGGTTGTAGTCCGTAAGGGAGAATCAACCCCATACACAACAATCATACCATAGGCTAGCTTCTAGGGTTTTATCCTCCTTGATCTCGTGGTAGATCTACTCTTGTACTACCCATATCATCAATATTAATCAAGCAGGAGTAGGGTATTACCTCCATCGAGAGGGCCCGAACCTGGGTAAAAACATCGTGTCCCTTGTCTCCTGTTACCATCCGGCCTTGACGCACAGTTCGGGACCCCCTACCTGAGATCCGCCGGTTTTGACACCGACATTGGTGCTTTCATTGAGAGTTCCTCTGTGTCGTCACCTTCAGGCCCGATGGCTCCTTCGATCATCAACAACGATGCGGTCCAGGGGGAGACTTTTCTCCCCGGACAGATCTTCGTCTTCGGCGGCTTCGCTCTGTGGGCCAATTCGCTCGGCCCCCTTGAGTAGGTCGAAAGCTACGCCCCTGGCCATCAGGTCAGGTTTGGAAGCCTAAACTACACGGCCGACATCCGCGGAGACTTGATCTTCGACGGATTCGAGCCACAGCCAAGCGTGCCGCACTGTCTCGATGGGCATGATGTAGCTCTGCCGCCGGACAGCGCTTTGGAGGCCGCACACACACCGGTTCCGACCATCGATTCGGAGCCCACTGCGCCGATCGAGGATCAGCGGTTGGACGCTGCCTCAGGGGCTGCGATCTCAGAGGCGATCGAGCCGAACTCCAGCCCCCACGCTCTACACGACCCGTGACTCTGAGGATCCGGACTCCTCCCCGGACTCCGAACCCCCCGCACCCCTGCTAATTGAATCCGATTGGGCACCGATAATGGAGTTCACCGCCGCTGACATCTTTCAACATTCGCCTTTTGGCGACATCCTGAACTCTCTTAAGTCCCTCTCTTTATCAGGGGAACACTGGCTGGACTACGGTCAGCAAGGGTGGGATGCGGACGATGAGGAAATTCAAAGCCCACCCACCACCCACTTGGTAGCCACTGTCGTCAATTTAAACGACATGCTCAACTTCGACTCCGGAGACATCGACAGCATGGATGACGATGCAGGAGATACCGACGAACCAACGCCAAATAGGGCATTGGACAACCACCTCATTGTTGGGGAACGTAGTAATTTCAAAAAAATTCGACGCACACGCAAGATCATGGTGATGCATAGCAACGAGAGGGGAGAGTGTGATCTACGTACCCTTGTAGATCGACAGCGAAAGCGTTATGACAACGCGGTTGATGTAGTCGTACGTCTTCACGGCCCGACCGATCAAGCATCGAAACTACGGCACCTCCGAGTTTTAGCACACGTTCAGCTCGATGACGATCCCCGGACTCCGATCCAGCAAAGTGTCGGGGAAGAGTTCCGTCAGCACGACGGCGTGGTGATGATCTTTATGTACTACTGTCGCAGGGCTTCGCCTAAGCACCGCTACAATATTATCAAGGACTATGGTGGCAGGGGGAGCCGCACACGGCTAAGAATAAGATCACGTGGATCAACTTGTGTGTCTATGGGGTGCCCCCTGCCCCTGTATATAAAGGATGGAGGAGGAGGAGGCCGGCCAAGGCTAGGTGCGGCCAGGATGTGGAGTCCTACTAGGACTCCAAGTCCTAGTAGGAGTCCACCAAGAGGGGAGGAAGGGAGAAGGAAGTGGAGGAGAAGGAAAGGTGGCCGGCCCCCTTTTCCCTAGTCCAATTCGGACTAGAGGGGAGGGGGGGGGGCGCAGCAGGCCCTTTTTCCTCTTCCCACTAAAGCCCATCAAGACCCAATACTTCTCTCGGCGAATTCCCGTAACTCTCCGGTACTCCGAAAAATACCCGAATCACTCGGAACCTTTCCGATGTCCGAATATAGTCGTCCAATATATCGATCTTTACGTCTCAACCATTTCGAGACTCCTCGTCATGTCCTCGATCTCATCCGGGACTCCGAACTCCTTCGGTACATCAAAACTCATAAACTCATAATATAACTGTCATCGAAACCTTAAGCGTGCGGACCCTACGGGTTCGAGAACAATGTAGACATGACCGAGACACGTCTCCGGTCAATAACCAATAGCGGGACCTGGATGCCCATATTGGCTCCTACATATTCTACGAAGATCTTTATCGGTCAGACCGCATAACAACATACGTTGTTCCCTTTGTCATCGGTATGTTACTTGCCCGAGATTCGATCGTCGGTATCCAATACCTAGTTCAATCTCGTAACCGGCAAGTCTCTTTACTCGTTCTGTAATACATCATCTCGCAACTAACTCATTAGTTGCATTGCTTGCAAGGCTTAAGTGATGTGCATTACCGAGAGGGCCCAGAGATACCTCTCCGACAATCGGAGTGACAAATCCTAATCTCGAAATACGTCAACCCAACATGTACCTTTGGAGACACCTGTAGAGTACCTTTATAATCACCCAGTTACGTTGTGACGTTTGGTAGCACACAAAGTGTTCCTCCGGCACACGGGAGTTACATAATCTCATAGTCATAGGAACATGTATAAGTCATGAAGAAAGCAATAGCAACATACTAAATGATCGGGTGCTAAGCTAATGGAATGGGTCATGTCAATCAGATCATTCATCTAATGATGTGATCCCGTTAATCAAATAACAACTCTTTGTCCATGGTTAGCAAACATAATCATCTTTGATTAACGAGCTAGTCAAGTAGAGGCATACTAGTGACACTCTGTTTGTCTATGTATTCACACATATATTATGTTTCCGGTTAATACAATTCTAGCATGAATAATAAACATTTATCATGATATAAGGAAATAAATAATAACTTTATTATTGCCTCTAGGGCGTATTTCCTTCAGTCTCCCACTTGCACTAGAGTCAATAATCTAGATCACATCACCATGTGATTAACATCGATAGTTCACATCATCATGTAATTAACAACCATAGTTCACATCGCCATGTGACCAATACCCAAAGGGTTTACCAGATTCAGTAATCTAGTTCACATCGCTATGTGATTAACACCCAAAGAGTACTAAGGTGTGATCATGTTTTGTTTGTGAGAGAATCTTAGTCAACGGGTCTGCCACATTCAGATCCACATGTATTTTGCAAATTTCTATGTCAACAATGCTCTGCATGGAGCTACTCTAGCTAATTGCTCCCACTTTCAATATGTATCTAGACCGAGACTTAGAGTCATCTAGATTAGTGTCAAAACTTGCATCGGCGTAACCCTTTACTTCTGACCGCTGTCCAGTGATCTACTCCTAGATCACTATTGTACTCCCTTGCCAAATCAGTGCAGGGTATACAATAGATCTGGTATACATCATGACATACTTTATAGAACCTATGGCCAAGGCATAGGGAATGACTTTCATTCTCTTTCTATCTTCTGCCGTGGTCGGGCTTTGAGTCTTACTCAACTTCACACCTTGTAATACAGGAAAGAACTCTTTCTTTGACTGCTCCATTTTGAACTACTTCAAAATCTTGTCAAGGTATGTACTCATTGAAAAAACTTATCAAGCGTCTTGATCTATCTCTATAGATCTTGGATCTCAATATGTAAGCAGCTTCACCGAAGTCTTTCTTTGAAAAACTCCTTTCAAACACTCCTTTATGCTTTACAGAATAATTCTACATTATTTCCGATCAACAATATGTCATTCACATATACTTATCAGAAATGCTGTAGTGCTCCCACTCACTTTCTTGTAAATACCGGCATCACCGCAAGTCTGTATAAAACTATATGCTTTGATCAACTCATCAAAGCGTATATTCCAACTTCGAGATGCTTGCACTAGTCCACAGATGGATCGGTGGAGCTTGCACATTTTGTTAGCACCTTTCGGATTGACAAAACCTTCTGGTTGCATCATATAAAACTCTTTTTTTAATAAATCCATTAAGGAATGCAGTTTTGTTTATCCATTTGCCAGATTTCATAAAATGTGGCAATTACTAACATGATTCGGACAGACTCAATCATAGATACGAGTGAGAAGCTCTCATCGTAGTCAACACCTTGAACTTGTCGAAAACCTTTTGCGACAATTCTAGCTTTGTAAATAGTAACACTACTATCAGCGTCCGTCTTCCTCTTGAAGATCCATTTATTCTCAATTGCTTGCCGATCATCGGGCAAGTCAACCAAAGTCCAAACTTTGTTCTCATACATGGATCATATCTCAGATTTCATGACTTCAAACCATTTCGTGGAATCTGGGCTCATCATTGCTTCCTCATAGTTCGTAGGTTCGTCATGATCAAGTAACATGACCTCCAGAACAGGATTACCGTACCACACTGGTGCGGATCTCACTCTGGTTTACCTACGAGATTCGGTAGTAACTTGATCTGAAGTTACATGATCATCATCATTAGCTTCCTTACTAATTGGTGTAGTAGTCACAAGAACAGACTTTTTGTGATGAACTACTTTCCAATAAGGGAGAAGGTACAATTACCTTATCAAGTTTTCTACTTTCCTCCCACTCACTTCTTTCGAGAGAAACTCCTTCTCTAGAAAGGATCCATTCTTAGCAACGAATGTCTTGCCTTCGTATCTGTGATAGAAGGTGTACCCAACTGTCTCCTTTGGGTATCCTATGAAGACATATTTCCGATTTGAGTTTGAGCTTATCGAGATGAAACTTTTTCACATAAGCATCGCAACTCCAAACTTTAAGAAACGACAGCTTAGGTTTCTTGCCAAACCATAGTTCACACGGTGTCATCTCAACGGATTTAGATGGTGCCCTTTTAAACGTGAATGTAGCTGTCTTTAATGCATAACCCCAAAACGATAGTGGTAAATCGGTAAGAAGCATCATAGGTCGCACCATATCTAATAAAGTACGGTTATGACGTTCGGACACACCATTACATTGTGGTGTTCCAGGTGGCGTGAGTAGTGAAGCTATTTCACATTGTTTTTAACTGAAGACCAAACTCGTAACTCAAATATTTGTCTCCGCGATCAGATCGTAGAAACTTTATTTTCTTGTCACGATGATTTTCCACTTCACTCTGAAATTCTTTGAACTTTTCAAATGTTTCAGACTTATGTTTCATCAAGTAGATATACCCATATCTGCTCAAATCATTTGTGAAGTTCAGAAAATAACGATACTTGCCGTGAGCCTTAACACTCATCGGACCGCATACATCAGTATGTATTATTTCCAATAAGTCAGTTGCTCGCTCCGGAGAATGGAGTCTTAGTCATCTTGCCCATGAGGCATGGTTCGCAAGCATCAACTAATTCATAATCAAGTGATTCCAAAAGCCCATCAGCATGGAGTTTCTTCATGCACTTTACACCAATATGACCTAAACGGCAGTGCCACAAATAAGTTGCACTATCATTATTAACTTTGCATCTTTTGGTTTCAATATTATGATTATGTGTATCACTATGATCGAGATCCAACGAACTATTTTCATTGGGCGTGTAACCATATAAGGTTTTATTCATGTAAACAGAACAACAATTTATTCTCTTACTTAAATGAATAACCGTATTACAATAAACTGAAGGAAATATGCCCTAGAGGCAATAATAAAGTTATTATTTATTTCCTTATATCATGATAAATGTTTATTATTCATGCTAGAATTGTATTAACCGGAAACATAATACATGTGTGAATACATAGACCAACAGAGTGTCACTAGTATGCCTCTACTTGACTAGCTCGTTAATCAAAGATGGTTATGTTTCCTAACCATGAACAATGAGTTGTTATTTGATTAACGAGATCACATCATTAGTAGAATGATCTGATTGACATGACCCATTCCATTAGCTTAGCACCCGATCGTTTAGTATGTTGCTATTGCTTTCTTCATGACTTATACATGTTCCTATAACTATGAGATTATGCAACTCCCGTTTACCGGAGGAACACTTTGGGTACTACCAAACGTCACAACGTAACTGGGTGATTATAAAGGAGTACTACAGGTGTCTCCAATGGTAGATGTTGGGTTGGCGTATTTCGAGATTAGGGTTTGTCACTCCGATTGTCGGAGAGGTATCTCTGGGCCCTCTCGGTAATGCACATCACATAAGCCTTGCAAGCACTGCAACTAATATGTTAGTTGTGAGATGATGTATTACGGAACGAGTAAAGAGACTTGCCGGTAACGAGATTGAACTAGGTATTGGATACCGACGATCAAATCTCGGACAAGTAACATACCGATGACAAAGGGAACAACGTATGTTGTTATGCGGTCTGACCGATAAAGATCTTCGTAGAATATGTGGGAGCCAATATGGGCATCCAGGTCCCGCTATTGGTTATTGACCGGAGATGTGTCTCGGTCATGTCTACATTGTTCTCGAACCGTAGGGTCCGCACGCTTAACGTTACGATGACAGTTATTATGAGTTTATGCATTTTGATGTACCGAAGGTTGTTCGGAGTCCCGGATGTGATCACGGACATGACGAGGAGTCTCGAAATGGTCGAGACGTAAAGATTGATATATTGGAAGCCTATGTTTGGACATCGGAAGTGTTCCGTGTGAAATCGGGATTTTACCGGAATACCGGGAGGGTTACCGGAACCCCCCGGGAGCTAGATGGGCCATAATGGGCCTTAGTGGAAAGGAAAAGGGGCTGCCCTAGATGGGCTGCGCGCCCTCCCCCCTCCCCTAGTCCTACTAGGAGTAGGAAAGGGGGGGCCGGCCACCTCCTCCTCTTTCCCCCTCCCGGGAATCCTAATTGGACTAGGATTGGAGGGGGAGTCCTACTCCCGGTGGGAGTAGGACTCTCCTGCGCCCCCACCTTGGCCGGCCAGCCCCTCCTCCCTTGCTCCTTTATATACGGGGGCAGGGGACACCCCATGGACAGACAACTTGATCCTTGAGATCGTTCCTTAGCCGTGTGCGGTGCCCCCTGCCACCAAATTCCACCTCGATCGTACCGTTGTAGTGCTTAGGCGAAGCCCTGCGTCGGTAGTACATCAAGATCGTCATCACGCCGTCGTGCTGACGGAACTCTTCCTCGACGCTTTGCTGGATCGGAGCTAGAGGAACGTCATCGAGCTGAACGTGTGCTAAGAACTCGGAGGTGCCGGAGTAACGGTGCTTGGATCGGTCGGATCGGGAAGAAGACGTACGACTACTTCCTCTACGTTGTGAGATCACTTCCGCAGTCGGTCTGCGTTGGTACGTAGACAACACTCTCCCCTCTCGTTGCTGTGCATCACCATGATCTTGCGTGTGCGTAGGAAAATTTTTGAAATTACTGCGTTCCCCAACATAAACATGATCAAATCATATTCATGCTGAACGCAAACACCAAATAACACTTACTTAGGTTCAACATTAATCCCGAAATTATAGGGAGTGTGCGATGATGATCATATAAATCTTGGAACCACTTCCAACACACATCGTCACTTCACCCTTAACTAGTCTCTGTTTATTCTGCAACTCCCGTTTCGAGTTACTAATCTTAGCAACTGAACTAGTATCAAATACTAAGGGGTTGCTATAAACACTAGTAAAGTACACATCAATAAGATGTATATCAAATATACTTATGTTCATTTTGCCATCCTTCTTATCCGCCAATCACTTGGGGTATTTCCGCTTCTAGTGACCAGTCCCTTTGTAGTAGAAGCACTTAGTCTCAGGCTTAAGACCAGACTTGGGCTTCTTCACTTGAGCAGCAACTTGCTTGTCGTTCTTCTTGAAGTTCCCCTTCTTCCCTTTGCCCTTTTCTTGAAACTAGTGCTATTGTTCCGTTGAATTTTAATGCATTCCTTGAGAAAGCAAAGTTGAAAGATGATGGTAGCAATTACACGGACTGGGTCCGTAACCTGAGGATTATCCTCATTGCTGCACAGAAGAATTACGTCCTGGAAGCACCGCTGGGTGACAGGCCTGCTGCTGGAGCAACGCCAGATGTTATGAATGTCTGGCAGAGCAAAGCTGATGACTACTCGATAGTTCAGTGTGCCATGCTTTACGGCTTAGAATCGGGACTTCAACGACGTTTTGAACGTCATGGAGCATATGAGATGTTCCAGGAGTTGAAGTTAATATTTCAAGCAAATGCCCGAATTGAGAGATATGAAGTCTCCAATAAGTTCTATAGCTGTAAGATGGAGGAGAACAGTTCTGTCAGTGAGCATATACTCAAAATGTCTGGGTATAATAATCACTTGATTCAGATGGGAGTTAATCTTCCAGATGATTGCGTCATTGACAGAATTCTCCAATCGCTACCACCAAGCTACAAGAGCTTCGTGATGAACTATAATATGCAAGGGATGAACAAGACTATTCCCGAGCTCTTCGCAATGCTGAAAGCTGCGGAGGTAGAAATCAAAAAGGAGCATCAAGTGTTGATGGTTAGCAAGACCACTAGTTTCAAGAAAAAGGGTAAAGGGAAGAAGAAGGGAAACTTCAAGAAGAACAGCAAGCAAGTTGCTGCTCAGGAGAAGAAACCCAAGTCTGGACCTAAGCCTGAAACTGAGTGCTTCTACTGCAAGCAGACTGGTCACTGGAAGCGGAACTGCCCCAAGTATTTGGCGGATAAGAAGGATGGCAAAGTGAGCAAAGGTATATGTGATATACATGTTATTGATGTGTACCTTACTAGAGCTCGCAGTAGCACCTGGGTATTTGATACTGGTTCTGTTGCTAATATTTGCAACTCGAAACAGGGACTACGGAATAAGCGGACACTAGCAAAGGACGAGGTGACGATGCGCGTGGGAAACGGTTCCAAAGTCGATGTGATCGCGGTCGGCACGCTACCTCTACATCTACCTTCGGGATTAATATTAGACCTAAATAATTGTTATTTGGTGCCAGCGTTGAGCATGAACATTATATCTGGATCTTGTTTAATGCGAGACGGTTATTCATTTAAATCAGAGAATAATGGTTGTTCTATTTATATGGATAATATCTTTTATGGTCATGCACCTTTGAAGAGTGGTCTATTCTTGTTGAATCTTGAAGATAGTAATACACATATTCATAATGTAGAAGCCAAAAGATGCAAAGTTAATAATGATAGTGCAACTTATTTGTGGCACTGCCGTTTAGGTCATATCGGTGTAAAGCGCATGAAGAAACTCCATACTGATGGGCTTTTGGAATCACTTGATTATGAATCACTTGGTACTTGCGAACCGTGCCTCATAGGCAAGATGACTAAAACACCGTTCTCCGGTACTATGGAGAGAGCAACAGATTTGTTGGAAATCATACATACCGATGTATGTGGTCCGATGAATATTGAGGCTCGCGGCGGATATCGTTATTTTCTCACCTTCACAGATGATTTAAGCAGATATGGGTATATCTACTTAATGAAACATAAGTCTGAAACATTTGAAAAGTTCAAGGAATTTCAGAGTGAAGTTGAAAATCATCGTAACAAGAAAATAAAATTTCTACGATCTGATCGTGGAGGAGAATATTTGAGTTACGAGTTTGGTATACATTTGAAAAATTGTGGAATAGTTTCGCAACTCACGCCACCCGGAACACCACAGCGTAATGGTGTGTCCGAACGTCGTAATCGTACTTTACTAGATATGGTGCGATCAATGATGTCTCTTACTGATTTACCGCTATCGTTTTGGGGTTATGCTTTAGAGACGGCCACATTCACGTTAAATAGGGCACCATCAAAATCCGTTGAGACGACGCCTTATGAACTATGGTTTGGCAAGAAACCAAAGTTGTCGTTTCTTAAAGTTTGGGGCTGCGATGCTTATGTGAAAAAGCTTCAACCTGATAAGCTCGAACCCAAAGCGGAGAAATGTGTCTTCATAGGATACCCAAAGGAAACTGTTGGGTATACCTTCTATCACAGATCCGAAGGCAAGACATTCGTTGCTAAGAATGGATCATTTCTAGAGAAGGAGTTTCTCTCGAAAGAAGTGAGTGGGAGGAAAGTAGAACTTGACGAGGTAACTGTACCTGCTCCCTTATTGGAAAATAGTACATCACAGAAAACTATTTCTGCGACACCTATGCCAATCAGTGAGGAAACTAATGATGATGATCATGAAGCTTCAAATCAAGATACTACTGAACCACGTAGATCAACCAGAGTGAGATCCGCACCAGAGTGGTACGGTAACCTAGTTCTGGAAGTCATGCTACTAGATCATGATGAACCTATGAACTATGAAGAAGCGATGGTGAGCCCAGATTCCACAAAGTGGCTTGAGGCCATGAAATCTGAGATGGGATCCATGTATGAGAACAAAGTATGGACTTTGGTTAACTTGCCCGATGATCAGGCAAGCAATTGAGAATAAATGGATCTTCAAGAAAAAGACTGACGCTGACGGTAATATTACTGTCTATAAAGCTCGACTTGTCGCGAAAGGTTTTCGACAAGTTCAAGGGGTTGACTACGATGAGACTTTCTCACCCGTAGCGATGCTTAAGTCCGTCAGAATTATGTTAGCAATTGCCGCATTTTATGATTATGAAATATGGCAGATGGATGTCAAAACTGGATTCCTGAATGGATTTCTGGAAGAAGAGTTGTATATGGTACAACCAGAAGGTTTTGTCGATCCAAAAGGAGCTAACAAAGTATGCAAACTCCAGCGATCCATTTATGGACTGGTACAAGCATCTCGGAGTTGGAATAAACGCTTTGATAGTGTGATCAAAGCATTTGGCTTTATACAGACTTTTGGAGAAGCCTGTATTTACAAGAAAGTGAGTGGGAGCTCTGTAGCATTTCTGATATTATATGTGGATGACATATTGCTAATTGGAAATGATATAGAATTTCTGGATAGCATAAAGAGATATTTGAATAAAAGTTTTTCGATGAAAGACCTCGGGGAAGCTGCATACATATTAGGCATAAAGATCTATAGAGATAGATCAAAACGCTTAATTGGACTTTCACAATGCACATACCTTGACAAAATTTTGAAGAAGTTCAAGATGGATCAAGCAAAGAAAGGGTTCTTGCCTGTGCTGCAAGGTGTGAAGTTGAGTAAGACTCAATGCCCGACCACTGCAGAAGATAGAGAAAAAATGAAAGATGTTCCCTATGCTTCAGCCATAGGCTCTATCATGTATGCAATGCTGTGTACCAGACCTGATGTGTGCCTTGCTATAAGTTTAGCAGGGAGGTACCAAAGTAATCCTGGAATGGATCACTGGACAGCGGTCAAGAACATCCTGAAATACCTGAAAAGGACTAAGGATATGTTTCTCATATATGGAGGTGACAAAGAGCTCACCGTAAGAGGTTACGTTGATGCAAGCTTTGACACTGATCCGGACGATTCTAAATCGCAAACCGGATACGTGTTTACTTTAAACGGTGGAGCTGTCAGTTGGTGCAGTTCTAAACAAAGCGTCGTAGCAGGATCTACATGTGAAGCGGAGTACATAGCTGCTTCGGAAGCAGCAAACGAAGGAGTCTGGATGAAGGAGTTCATATCCGATCTAGGTGTCATACCTAGTGCATCGGGTCCAATGAAAATCTTCTGTGACAATACTGGTGCAATTGCCTTGGCAAAGGAATCCAGATTTCACAAGAGGACCAAACACATCAAGAGACGCTTCAACTCCATCCGGGATTTAGTCCAGGTGGGAGACATAGAGATTTGCAAGATACATACGGATCTGAATGTTGCAGACCAGTTGACTAAGCCTCTTCCACGAGCAAAACATGATCAGCACCAAGACTCCATGGGTGTTAGAATCATTACTGTGTAATCTAGATTATTGACTCTAGTGCAAGTGGGAGACTGAAGGAAATATGCCCTAGAGGCAATAATAAAGTTATTATTTATTTCCTTATATCATGATAAATGTTTATTATTCATGCTAGAATTGTATTAACCGGAAACATAATACATGTGTGAATACATAGACCAACAGAGTGTCACTAGTATGCCTCTACTTGACTAGCTCGTTAATCAAAGATGGTTATGTTTCCTAACCATGAACAAGGAGTTGTTATTTGATTAACGAGATCACATCATTAGTAGAATGATCTGATTGACATGACCCATTCCATTAGCTTAGCACCCGATCGTTTAGTATGTTGCTATTGCTTTCTTCATGACTTATACATGTTCCTATAACTATGAGATTATGCAACTCCCGTTTACCGGAGGAACACTTTGGGTACTACCAAACGTCACAACGTAACTGGGTGATTATAAAGGAGTACTACAGGTGTCTCCAATGGTAGATGTTGGGTTGGCGTATTTCGAGATTAGGGTTTGTCACTCCGATTGTCGGAGAGGTATCTCTGGGCCCTCTCGGTAATGCACATCACATAAGCCTTGCAAGCACTGCAACTAATATGTTAGTTGTGAGATGATGTATTACGGAACGAGTAAAGAGACTTGCCGGTAACGAGATTGAACTAGGTATTGGATACCGACGATCAAATCTCGGACAAGTAACATACCGATGACAAAGGGAACAACGTATGTTGTTATGCGGTCTGACCGATAAAGATCTTCGTAGAATATGTGGGAGCCAATATGGGCATCCAGGTCCCGCTATTGGTTATTGACCGGAGATGTGTCTCGGTCATGTCTACATTGTTCTCGAACCGTAGGGTCCGCACGCTTAACGTTACGATGACAGTTATTATGAGTTTATGCATTTTGATGTACCGAAGGTTGTTCGGAGTCCCGGATGTGATCACGGACATGACGAGGAGTCTCGAAATGGTCGAGACGTAAAGATTGATATATTGGAAGCCTATGTTTGGACATCGGAAGTGTTCCGTGTGAAATCGGGATTTTACCGGAATACCGGGAGGGTTACCGGAACCCCCCGGGAGCTAGATGGGCCATAATGGGCCTTAGTGGAAAGGAAAAGGGGCTGCCCTAGATGGGCTGCGCGCCCTCCCCCCTCCCCTAGTCCTACTAGGAGTAGGAAAGGGGGGGCCGGCCACCTCCTCCTCTTTCCCCCTCCCGGGAATCCTAATTGGACTAGGATTGGAGGGGGAGTCCTACTCCCGGTGGGAGTAGGACTCTCCTGCGCCCCCACCTTGGCCGGCCAGCCCCTCCCCCCTTGCTCCTTTATATACGGGGGCAGGGGACACCCCATGGACAGACAACTTGATCCTTGAGATCGTTCCTTAGCCGTGTGCGGTGCCCCCTGCCACCAAATTCCACCTCGATCGTACCGTTGTAGTGCTTAGGCGAAGCCCTGCGTCGGTAGTACATCAAGATCGTCATCACGCCGTCGTGCTGACGGAACTCTTCCTCGACGCTTTGCTGGATCGGAGCTAGAGGAACGTCATCGAGCTGAACGTGTGCTAAGAACTCGGAGGTGCCGGAGTAACGGTGCTTGGATCGGTCGGATCGGGAAGAAGACGTACGACTACTTCCTCTACGTTGTGAGATCGCTTCCGCAGTCGGTCTGCGTTGGTACGTAGACAACACTCTCCCCTCTCGTTGCTGTGCATCACCATGATCTTGCGTGTGCGTAGGAAATTTTTTGAAATTACTGCGTTCCCCAACATAAACATGATCAAATCATATTCATGCTGAACGCAAACACCAAATAACACTTACTTAGGTTCAACATTAATCCCGAAATTATAGGGAGTGTGCGATGATGATCATATAAATCTTGGAACCACTTCCAACACACATCGTCACTTCACCCTTAACTAGTCTCTGTTTATTCTGCAACTCCCGTTTCGAGTTACTAATCTTAGCAACTGAACTAGTATCAAATACTAAGGGGTTGCTATAAACACTAGTAAAGTACACATCAATAAGATGTATATCAAATATACTTATGTTCATTTTGCCATCCTTCTTATCCGCCAATCACTTGGGGTATTTCCGCTTCTAGTGACCAGTCCCTTTGCAGTAGAAGCACTTAGTCTCAGGCTTAAGACCAGACTTGGGCTTCTTCACTTGAGCAGCAACTTGCTTGTCGTTCTTCTTGAAGTTCCCCTTCTTCCCTTTGCCCTTTTCTTGAAACTAGTGGTCTTGTTAACACTTGATGTTTTTCTTGATTTCTACCTTCGTCGATTTCAGCATCACGAAGAGCTTGGGAATTACTTTTGTCATCCCTTGCATATTATAGTTCATCACGAAGTTCTACTAACTTGGTGATGGTGACTAGAGAATTCTGTCAATCACTATTTTATCTGGAAGATTAACTCCCACTTGATTCAAGCGATTGTAGTACCCAGACAATCTGAGCACATGCTCACTAGTTGAGCGATTCTCCTCCATCTTTTAGCTATAGAACTTGTTGGAGACTTCATATCTCTCAACTCGGGTATTTGCTTGAAATATTAACTTCAACTCCTGGAACATCTCATATGGTCCATGGCGTTCAAAACGTCTTTGAAGTCTCGATTCTAAGCCATTAAGCATGGTGCACTAAACTATCAAGTAGTCATCATATTGAGCTAGCCAAACATTCATAACGTCTGCATCTGCTCCTGCAATAGGTCTGTCACCTAGCGGTGCATCAAGGACATAATTCCTCTGTGCAGCAATGAGGATAAACCTCAGATCACGGATCCAATCCGCATCATTGCTACTAACATCTTTCAGCACAATTTTCTCTAAGAACATATCAAAATAAACATAGGGAAGCAACAACGCGAGCTATTGATCTACAACATAATTTGCAAAATACTACCAGGACTAAGTTCATGATAAATTTAAGTTCAATTTAATCATATTACTTAAGAACTCCCACTTAGATAGACATCCCTCTAATCCTCTAAGTGATCACGTGATCCAAATCAACTAAACCATGTCCGATCATCACGTGAGATGGAGTAGTTTCAATGGTGAACATCACTATGTTGATCATATCTACTATATGATTCACGCTCGACCTTTCGGTCTCCGTGTTCCGAGGCCATATCTGTATATGCTTGGCTCGTCAAGTATAACCTGAGTATTCCGCGTGTGCAACTGTTTTGCACCCGTTGTATTTGAACATAGAGCCTATCACACCCGATCATCACGTGGTGTCTCAGCACGAAGAACTTTCGCAACGGTGCATACTCAGGGAGAACACTTCTTGATAATTAGTGAGAGATCATTTATAATGCTACCGTCAATCAAAGCAAGATAAGATGCATAAAAGATAAACATCACATGCAATCAATATAAGTGATATGATATAGCCATCATCATCTTGTGCCTGTGATCTCCATCTCCGAAGCACCGTCATGATCACCATCGTCACCGGCGAGACACCTTTATCTCCATCGTAGCATCGTTGTCGTCTCGCCAATCTTATGCTTCCACGACTATCGCTACCGCTTAGTGATAAAGTAAAGCATTACATCGCGATTGCATTGCATACAATAAGGCGACAACCATATGGCTCCTGCCAGTTGCCGATAACTCGGTTACAAAACATGATCATCTCATACAATAAAATTTAGCATCATGTCTTGGCCATATCACATCACAACATGCCCTGCAAAAACAAGTTAGACGTCCTCTACTTTGTTGTTGCAAGTTTTACGTGGCTGCTACGGGCTTAAGCAAGAACCAATCTCACCTACACATCAAAACCACAACGATAGTTTGTCAATTTGACTCTGTTTTAACCTTCGCAAGGACCGGGCGTAACCACACTCGGTTCAACTAAAGTTGGAGAAACAGTCACCCGCAAGCCACCTGTGTGCAAAGCACGTCGGGAGAACCGGTCTCGCGTAAGCGTACGCGTAATGTCGGTCCGGGCCGCTTCATCCAACAATACCGCCGAACCAAAGTATGACATGCTGGTAGGCAGTATGACTTATATCGCCCACAACTCACTTGTGTTCTACTCGTGCATATAACATCAAACCATAAAACCTAGGCTCGGATGCCACTGTTGGGGAACGTAGTAATTTCAAAAAATTTCGACGCACACGCAAGATCATGGTGATGCATAGCAACGAGAGGGGAGAGTGTGATCTACGTACCCTTGTAGATCGACAGCAGAAGCGTTATGACAACGCGGTTGATGTAGTCGTACATCTTCACGACCCGACCGATCAAGCACCGAAACTACGGCACCTCCGAGTTTTAGCACACGTTCAGCTCGATGATGATCCCCGGACTCTGATCCAGCAAAGTGCCGGGGAAGAGTTCCGTCAGCACGACGGCGTGGTGATGATCTTGATGTACTACTGTCGCAGGGCTTCGCCTAAGCACCGCTACAATATTATCGAGGACTATGGTGGCAGGGGGAGCCGCACACGGCTAAGAATAAGATCACGTGGATCAACTTGTGTGTCTATGGGGTGCCCCCTGCCCCTATATATAAAGGATGGAGGAGGAGGAGGCCGGCCAAGGCTAGGTGCGGCCAGGATGTGGAGTCCTACTAGGACTCCAAGTCCTAGTAGGAGTCCACCAAGAGGGGAGGAAGGGAGAAGGAAGTGGAGGAGAAGGAAAGGTGGCCGGCCCCCTTTTCCCTAGTCCAATTCGGACTAGAGGGGAGGGGGGGCGCAGCAGGCCCTTTTTCCTCTTCCCACTAAAGCCCATCAAGGCCCAATACTTCTCCCGGCGAATTCCCGTAACTCTCCGGTACTCCGAAAAATACCCGAATCACTCGGAACCTTTCCGATGTCCGAATATAGTCGTCCAATATATCAATCTTTACGTCTCGACCATTTTGAGACTCCTCGTCATGTCCCCGATCTCATCCGGGACTCCGAACTCCTTCGGTACATCAAAACTCATAAACTCATAATATAACTGTCATCGAAACCTTAAGCGTGCGGACCCTACGGGTTCGAGAACAATGTAGACATGACCGAGACACGTCTCCGGTCAATAACCAATAGCGGGACCTGGATGTCCATATTGGCTCCTACATATTCTACGAAGATCTTTATCGGTCAGACCGCATAACAACATACGTTGTTCCCTTTGTCATCGGTATGTTACTTGCCCGAGATTCGATCGTCGGTATCCAATACCTAGTTCAATCTCTTTACCGGCAAGTCTCTTTACTCGTTCTGTAATACATCATCTCACAACTAACTCATTAGTTGCATTGCTTGCAAGGCTTAAGTGATGTGCATTACCGAGAGGGCCCAGAGATACCTCTCCGACAATCGGAGTGACAAATCCTAATCTCGAAATACGTCAACCCAACATGTACCTTTGGAGACACCTGTAGAGTATCTTTATAATCACCCAGTTACGTTGTGACGTTTGGTAGCACACAAAGTGTTCCTCCGGCACACGGGAGTTACATAATCTCATAGTCATAGGAACATGTATAAGTCATGAAGAAAGCAATAGCAACATACTAAACGATCGGGTGCTAAGCTAATGGAATGGGTCATGTCAATCAGATCATTCATCTAATGATGTGATCCCGTTAATCAAATAACAACTCTTTGTCCATGGTTAGGAAACATAACCATCTTTGATTAACGAGCTAGTCAAGTAGAGGCATACTAGTGACACTCTGTTTGTCTATGTATTCACACATGTATTATGTTTCCGGTTAATACAATTCTAGCATGAATAATAAACATTTATCATGATATAAGGAAATAAATAATAACTTTATTATTGCCTCTAGGGCATATTTCCTTCACTCATCTCACGATGTGTACATGGTGGATACCTCCAAGGGAAGCGACAACGAGGAAAAAGGGGAGGGGACGGGAGATCGACCACCCGAAAAGCAATCAAAGCATCGGCGTAAACGCCGACCCAAGCCCCGCCTCGATAAAAACCCAGCCATAGAGCAGGATGAGCCGGTAGATGACGAGCAGGCCTTAGAGCAACCGTTCGAACAGGGCAACACGGATAGAGAAACCAAACATCCCTCCTACGGCGAAAACGGCATTCCGGATGACCTCAAACCGGATAAACTTATGGAGCAGAAGAATCTCCACGAGAGGCTCGTTGCAACTGCGCGCAGCCTAAAAAAGCAGAAGCGGAAGCTAAAAACAGCGGAAGATGCACTCCGGATTAGATGGAGCAAAGTAATCAATACCACAGATAAATACGGCGACAGTCGCCGCACTAAAAGCTATCCGAAAAGATTTCTACTGCCTGAATTCGACGAAGAGGCCCTAGAGCCCTCGCATTCAAAAAATGAGAAAGCCACACGGTCGGATAGACGACCCCATAAAGCGGCAAGCGGCGCCGCACCCAAATCGGCATGAGACCCACTTAAGGATTCGCATCATGGCCCAGTTAGGTCCATCTATGGGCCAAGAAAGCAAGCTCTCGTAGGCAATGCAATAAAACCATCATCAGAATCCGGCACACCCAAATACAGGGGCGCCGCACACCCTCTATGTTTCACCGATGAGGTCCTGGACTATGAATTTCCAGAGGGATTCAAACCCGTAAACATAGAGGCATATGATGGAACAACAGACCCTGGAGTCTGGATCAAGGATTACATCCTCCACATACACATGGCTAGAGGAGATGACCTCCACGCCATAAAATATTTACCCCTTAAGCTTAAAGGGCCAGCCAGGCATTGGCTTAAAAGCCTTCCTGAAAACACAATTGGAAGTTGGGAAGAGCTCGAGGATGCTTTCCGAGCAAATTTTCAAGGGACCTATGTCTGCCCTCCAGATGCAGACGACCTTAGTCACATAACTCAACAACCCGGAGAATCAGCTCGGCAGTTCTGGAATAGATTACTCACTAAAAAGAATCAGATAGTCAACTGTCCGGATGCCGAAGCCTTAGCAGCTTTCAGGCATAACGTCCGAGACGAATGGCTCGCCAGACACCTCGGCCAAGAAAAGCCAAGAACAATGGCCGCATTCACAAGCCTCATGACCCGCTTTTGTGCAGGAGAGGACAGCTGATTGGCAAGGTGTAGCCCCAGCGACCCAAGCACATCCGAAACTAGGGATGGAAACGGAAGAACACAACGCAACAAGGACCGTCGCCGGACTAAGGGAAAAAGTCCGAAGAGCACGACAGTCAACGCCGGATTCAAAGGCTCACGACAAAATCAGGCAAAATCACCCCCATAGGATAATAGGGACGATCCATCCAGCCTCAATAAAATCTTGGACATGATATGTCAAATACATAGTACCCCCGGGAAGCCTGCCAACCACACCCATAGAGACTGTTGGGTTTTCAAACAATCCAACAGACTTAATGCCGAACACAAGGGGCTCGAAACACCAAGCGAAGACGAGGACGAACCCCAAAAGCAGAGCGTCAGGAAACAAAAGAATTTCCCACAAGAAGTAAAAACAGTGAATTCACTTCACATAATGAAACGTGAGGCGCCCATAAAAGTAAGCACCACACGGCCTATCCCCAAAGGGTCCCGCCACTGGTTGTCAAAACCAATCATCTTCGATCAGCTAGATTATTCTAGAAATATCAAGAATGCAGGCTGGACTGCCTTGATACTCGATCCAATAATTGGCGGACTCCGGTTTTCAAATGTCCTTATGGACGGCGGCAGTGGACTGAACCTGATATATCAGGATACAATCCATCACATGGGGATAAACCCAGCAAGAATCCGCCACAGCAAAACCTCCTTTCAAGGAGTAATACCTGGTCCGGACACCCATTGTATGGGTTTTCTCCGGCTCGAAGTCATATTCGGCTCTGCCGATAACTTCCGCCGTGAAAAGCTGACCTTCCATATCGTCCCGTTCTCAAGTCACTATCAAGCGCTACTGGGACGCGAGGCTTTCGGTCGCTTTAACGCAATACCGCATTATGCATCTCTTACGCTTAAGATGCCCGGTCCACGAGGCATCATCTATTTGAAGGGAAAGCACTAAAGTGCGCCTCCCCAAGCGGAGGACTGTGCGGCCGCTTTGACAGCACCACAGTCAAATGGCCTCACCGGCCAAAAAAAACTTCGAAATAGGTCATTCAAGGCCACGAACGCGGATAGACGAGTTCGGTGCAAAATCATCATTGATGCGGGCCCAGAGGCCATATACTCCCGTACTAGGGGCCCATGCATATACAGTAAGAGAGAATAAAGCTCATTCTTATATACTTTACTTTACACTTTGTTTATTTTAAACTTTTGTTGTTCGGTACGACCCGTTTTCAGCTCAGTTCCTCTCTGTTACAGATGAACGTCGTGCAGCGCCCGTCCAGGATACGGCACAATGGAGACACAGGCGCAGACGTGCAGTAGGGACCCGTCCTAAAGGATTCTTTTTAGATTAAGACCCCGCGTAAACCTTTTTTACTGTCTCTTGTTGCCACACATCCCCTGGTTCTTTTCTTTCTAATATAACCAAGGAGGAGGCTGGCGTCTTGGCATGTGGCCACGTCAGAATTTTTGCACGTACCTGGACACTAGGGGCTTCTTTAATTATGAAGAGTGTTGTTTCGCCTGCACTCATAAAGACCGAACACCTTCGGGAGTGTTCGGCGTCGCGAGTTTTGGCATTATATGCATAAGCTCCGAATCATGTCTTTGGTCAAATGTTGGGTTGCCCGGCTCCTGAGTTCGGCTACCTTACGTTCCGCTCTATCGGCTAAGGTAGCACCAGGAGAACTACTGCGATTGTGCCCCGGTTCGGCCGGGCGAGCACCTCAGTAGAGAAAGCCGAAAACTGACTGTCATGATGTAGCGTGAGACTGGTCAGCCACTCGATGACCCATCGGAATCTATCGGATTCCTCCGCTTTAACGAAGGGCCATTTCCTGGCCAGGCACATACGCGCCCCGAACTCGGACGAGCGCAGTTGCCTTCAAAAGGAAAATCTTTCTCTACTTACGGCTCGCTGGAGGGCTGATCCCCTTGAGGGCGTAGTCCGGCCGAGGGACTCCCCGATGTCGGACCCTCTGACGAGGATGTTTCCCCCTGCTTTGAGACCATGGTTTCCGGATCGTCAGAGGCGGCTCTTTTCTTCCCCTTAGGAGAGGAATTGTCGGTTCCTCCCTTCGGAGCAGCCTCCTTCGAGGAGGCCATAGCTTCCTTGTCCTCCCCCTCCAAAGGCATTATTTCCAGCATCCTGACTAGCACGGGATCTGGCCTGGTTTCAGGAAGGGGAGCCGGACACCTGATCAGCTTTGCCTTCGCTATCCACTACTTTTCAAAAGGACGGCTCTTTTAGGGGCAAGTTTATGACAATTATGCGGATAGAAGGTCCGGGCACAAGGTTGCTTACTTGAGTATCCGGGCGATTGCAGCTTAGGCCTGCGTCCTCGGTTAAATCTGGACACATCTCTTGTGATCCGAAGAACAGTTTATACATCTCCACGGGTGTTGCGCCCATGAAATTCTAGAGAGCTCACGGTCCCTCTGGATTAAACTCCCACAGGCGAAGGGAGCGACGTTTGCCGGGCAATATTCGGCGAATCAGCATGACCTGCGTCACCTTGACCAGGCTGAAGTCTCCTTCCAAGAGATCCTTAATGCGGCCCTGCAACAAGGGCACGTCTTTGGGCAAACCCCAATTTAACCCTCTGTTAAAGCATGACGCCAGCCGTGGTGGGGGACCCGAACGAAAGGCAGGAAGCGCCACCCACTTGGTGCTCCGGGGAGTGGTGATATAAAACCACTCTCGTTGCCACAAGCCTAGCTCCTCCTGAAAAGTGCCCTCGGGCCATGGAGCATCAACATTTTTTCTTATAATAGCGCCTCCGCACTCTGCGTGCCGTCCCTTGATTATCTTCGGCTCCACTTTGAAAGTCTTGAGCCATAATCCGAAGTGAGGGGTAACACGGAGGAATGCTTCGCATACGACGATAAACGAGGAGATATGGAGGATGAATTCCGGAGCTAAGTCGTGGAATTCCAGCCCGTTATAAAACAGCAGCCCCCTCACAAAGGGATCCATCGGGAAGCCTAGCCCCCGAAGGAAGTGAGACACGAACACCACGCTCTCACCAGGCTGGGGACTGGGGATAGCCTGCCCTTGAGCAGGCAACCTGTGCGGAATTTCGGCAGTCAAGAACTTAGCCTCTCTCAACTTTAGCACGTCCTCCTCCGTGACGGAGGAGGGCATCCATCGTCCCTGAAGGTCAGAACCGGACATTGTCCAACGTCCGAAGCGCCTGGAATCTGGAACCTAGGGTGTTGGAACTCGAGGTGATGGGCGAACTCGCTTGAGATTGAAAAAAGGAGCAAGGCCCTGGTCTCTTTATAAGAGGTTGAATACCAGGAGCCCTCCCCGTGACCGTTTGGGACTCGCCTTTAATCGAGAAAGCAGGCTAACGGGCACGATTGGGTTACCCACGTCCGTATTGATGAGAATCCCGTAAAAGGGGGTACATGATCTCTGCTTTGACAAGACGTGCCAAGGAAACCGCCTCGCAAAACATGCTGAGGTGAAGAAGTAAAAACGATTCGAAGGACTTGGCTATGGTGTGTTGACGCACTGCGGAATACGTCAGCAGATTTGATTTGTGTTAATATTATTCTCTCTATGGCAATATGTGGAAGCTTATTTTGCAGAGCCGGACACTACTCTTGGTGTTTACAAACTTCTATGAAGGACTTGGAGGAGGAACCCGCCTTGCAATGCCGAAGACAATTTGCGCGCCGGACTCGTTTGAAGCCTGGTTCAGGGGCTACTGAGGGAGTCCTGGATTAGGGGGTGTTCGGATGGCCGGACTATACCTTCAGCCGGACTCCTGTAGTGTGAAGATACAAGATTGAAGGCTTCGTCCCGTGTCCGGATGGGACTTTCCTTGGCGTGGAAGGCAAGCTTGGCGGTGCAGATATTCAAGATCTCCTACCATTGTAACCAACTCTATGTAACCCTAACCCTATCCGATGTCTATATAAACCGGAGGGTTGTAGTCCGTAAGGGAGAATCAACCCCATACACAACAATCATACCATAGGCTAGCTTCTAGGGTTTTAGCCTCCTTGATCTCGTGATAGATCTACTCTTGTACTACCCATATCATCAATATTAATCAAGCAGGAGTAGGGTATTACCTCCATCGAGAGGGCCCGAACCTGGGTAAAAACATCGTGTCCCTTGTCTCCTGTTACCATCCGGCCTTGACGCACATTTCGGGACCCCCTACCCGAGATCCGCCGGTTTTGACACCGACAAGTGGCACGATCATAAAGCAGCATGCCGGGGCGAAAACCTTGCCGGGGTAAAATCTTGCTGGTGTGAAAGCTTGGCGGTGTGAAGGCTTGCCGGCGTGGAAAGCTTGCCGACAGAGAAAGATCGCCGGTGTGGAAGCTTGCCGGTGTGAAATCTTGCCGGGGGAGAAACCTTGTCAGGGAGAAACCCTTGTCGGAGTACAAACCTTGCCGGAGTGAAACCTTGCCGGTGTGAAAGCTTGCCAGGTAGAAACATTGCCGGTGTGGAAAGCTTACTTGGATGGAAAACTTGCCGGGTTGGAGGCTGTGATAGTCAATCGAACGAGAAGTTGAAGATGGGCTCAAAAGGTTATTCAGATGATCTCGGATGGAAAAATGATCTACACAGGTTGTCTTCGTCTCGTCGAAACGATCGATTTTGATATAAAAAGCGTTCAAATCCGAGTTCGTATGCAAAAGTTAGAGCAATCGGAGTGCAGCCCTGTCACGAGGCGAGATGTGGCGCGCCCCACCAGACACATGTGTGACGGGTAGCGCGAGGAAATAGCCTGTGTTGCAAGACCGATCTAACCCTCAAGATTATCTCTGATAAAAAAACCTTCAACATGAAAGTTGTTCGTCTTGTCGAAACGGTCAAGATTTCTTTTGGGCTTGTTTTCATCCGAGATCGTTTACCACCGCAAAAAAGACCCGCAAGGTGCAGCCAGTTTAAACCGATCAGTTTTGGAAAGTTCGGATAAACTAGTCCGAATTTGACTAGGGTTTTAGACGTGAATTGATGTAATTTTCTTGTAAGGAAAGCCTAGATAAATTCTTTGCTTGTACGAGAAGTCCAGCCACCTCTTATATATGTTGGGGGTGACGGCCGATTGAAACAACACACAATCGAACAAACACATCTACTACTTTTTCGTGTTCATCTACTTTTTATCTCTCCTTTGTATCTTTCTTCTCGTTCTTCGCTAGTTCTTCATGCTGGAGGGCTGCGGATCCACGAGTCTCTAGGGGCGAGCGAATCGACCTGGAGCAGCCCATAGCCGCCGCGAGCCCTGACGGGGTCCCTCCCGGGCAAACGAGGCTTTGGGTCTACAAAAGCATTTGCCGGCTGTCCTGCGTATCACGCTGCCGGTCAGATCTCCTTCGACGCGAGCTGCGGTGCATCACCCCCGGTGTCGAGGGTACACGGTGACGTGTTCGTGTGCGAACACAATTTTTGGCGACTCCGCTGGGGACGAAGTTTCGAACGGTCTCTGGCCCGTTCTTGCTACGAAGAGATCGTCATCAAGTTGCTGAAATCTACAAAGGTAATATGAATACCGAATTCCCCTTTGTAGATGCAAATAATTCATATGTTGTTGCTGGATCACCTAATGAGCATAATGTATCGGCTAGCCCTAGTTTTGTCAATCATGCATGTAATTATGCGCAAGGGCCGATGCAAAACAATCTTCATGCTTCAAATGCTTACAATTTTAGCAACGTACAACATATGTATCCAAACTCCCATGCATCGGCAACCCCACAAATCCATATGCCGATGAACAACATGATGGGTTTGGCTAATCAATTTGAAACACCGCATGTTAAAATTTCCAATAGCATACAAGAAAGTGTTTCACCTTTTTATTCATCGGCAACTAATTTGCAATATGTAAATCCAACATTGCCGATGGATGGGAGAATTGGCCATGCTACTACTGGCTATTCGGCCAGTTACTCTCAACCATCATATGCTACACCTCATGTTAGTAATTTTTCGGCACCATACACAACTGTAGATGCTCATAATTTGGCTTCACACCTTTCTGATCATAGTCGAATAAATGTAAATTTTACGGGAGCGGTTGTGCCAAATATTGTAGAAGATGAGGTAGTGGTGGCTGCATTAAAAAAGAGCTTGGCACAAAACAAGAGGATTAGTCCTCTTTGCCTTGAACAATATGAAAAGGGGTTGTTTCCTGATTATGCTGCAATAAAAGCTAGAGTTTTGCAAGAAGATGAATCTTTGCCAATTGATAAAATTGGCGAGCAAAAATATGGTTTTACAACAATGCATATGCCTTCACCTAGTACTACATCATATTATACAGCCCCACTATTGCAAAATTTCGGCAACACCCATGTGCCATTGCTGAAAGAATCTAAAAGCATTGGGGGGCAATCGTATCCGGAGTGGGCTGAAATTGAGAAAAAGATTAAAGCCAATTTCGCCGCTCGCCGCCAGAAACAAAAAGAAACAGAATTGGCTCAGATAAAAGAAGCATTGCCAATTGGTAGAATCAATGTAAAGAAAGATGATTCAGAACATGAATGTGCTCCAGTTAAAAGAGCCGTATCAAGAAGTATATATTCTGAATCCATCAAATCCAAAGAGGCAAGCATTATTGAGAAAGGGCATGGCAAGCATAGCAAAACAACAGTGCTTGATTTTTCTAAAGTTAATGGAACCTACTGCCTTCCCTATGAGTTCCGTGCCGTAGAAATTGACAAGCCTCAAGGACAAGAGCAAGTAGCCAAACAAAGTTTGGCTGATAAGGATCTTCAAGGTAATGATTCACGGAATAAAGAAAAAGATGATGAAGAGGCATTGGGGAGCCACCCAAAGATGAAGCAAGATATTGTTCAAGCCACACCACTATCATGCTCTCCCAACATATTTGAAGAGGTATGTTTAGCAAGTAATTTACCTATTTTCAGATTTGGTCAAAACTTTATTGTTGATGCATCCATCAGAAAAATCCTCTTAAGTAATTTTGAAAGACCAATGAAGGAGGGTAATTTACTTGTTAGCAATAAAGTTGTTATTGAGCATATCGGTCAACCCATTATGCCATTTATAAAGACCGATAGTGACTTATTATTACAGCCAAAGCTTTCCGCGTTGCTTTATCTAAAGTTCATATCTATTTGGGTAGCTTTGCTTATTTCATACTTGGATTGCACTTGGTATCAATTGAGACATGTATGTTCTAACTATTTTCGTTTTAGAAATTTAGAGCCAAGGTTAAATTCTATTGAGAAAACCGATGCTAGTATAATATCTTACCCAAAGACATCGGAAATAGAGTGCAAAACACAATGCATAGCCGAATGGTGTGGTGCAAAATCTGAACCATTCGTTTGCTTAATTCCAAAGCTGTTCTCACATCAAGATCGGCTAGAAAATAAAAGGTTTACCTTTAATTCAAACATGTGTGATAAAATCTTTGATTTGTTGTTGAGGAATAATTATATTAGAATTCTTGATCACCATGTTGAGCCATCTGTCCAGGGACGAATGTATTGTAAGTTGCATGATTCGTCCAAGCATAATTTTGAGGATTGTAACATGTTTCGTCAAATAGTTAAATCGGCCATTGATAAAGGACGATTGAAGTTTGTTGAGACACCAAGAGATGACCAGTCTATTCCGATTGGTCCCGATGGTAGAAAGTTTTTGCATCGGCTGCTTCAAGCCGATCCATTTGAAGAGAAGGTAAAAACTGCAGATGATGGGATCAAGCTTTCAAGTAAAGAAGTTGTCGAAGAGCATAATGAACATAATCTTGAGGGCAAGAATTCCATCGAAGCTACAATGGAGACGCCAAGGACTGGGGGGCAGCAAGCAAATCCAACGATCGATGAAAGCAAATCAAAAGAAAACAAAGGCCGAAATAAGCGCAAGTGTAAAAGATCAAAAATCACCTTCGCTGAACTATTGGAGAAATATCAAAAGAAGAGTGAAGAGAAGAATGCTTATCGGCCTAATCATGCAAAGAAACCAAGATCACCCCCAAGGCGCAAATATGAGGATCGGTATTGGCAAAGTGAGAGTTTCAATGCAACATATTCATATCCTTATTTTGGGCCACCAATGCCAATGTCGTGGATGCCTCCCTATGCTCATGTAGATCCATATTCATCATGGGACAGGTATGATACAAGGGCACATTCTCCATCTTGTTTTAGACCATCTCACCAATATTATGCAGCTCCGGGAAGATCAACATTTGAACAGTCACATGTTAAAGACCGTTTCAATTATAAGGAATCGGTCCGGACACCATGGATGAAAAAAGAGGTGGTCAAGCAAGTCTACCGCGTGAAAAGAGATGGTCGTAAGTGTGCTACTTCAGATTTGATCTCAAATAATAAAGAGCCAATTAAAGTGTTGACATTGGCTACAAAAGGCAATGAGACGAAGCAACCAATTATTGAGAGTCAAAGTGCCAAATCTGAAGAAAAGAAGTTGAGAGTGCACAAGGCCAAAAAGGAATCACAGCCGAGATGCCCACTCGGCTTATCGTATTGGCAAAAGAGGGAATTACACAAACTTAGTGCACAAGAACTTGAAGAAAGGAACATGGCATGGGTTCCCAAAGGAAGTGCTCAAAATAAGAATTATGTGCAAGCCTCCATTACAAGAAGTGCGGCAAAAGTGAAGAAGGAAATGAGTAAAAACTATGAAGGACCAAGCCGAAGGTTTCAACATCTTTGGTCTACACATTATCCATATTCTTCAACTATGCCATTAACGCCTATGCCATGGAATTCGTCATCAGGTATGGTTGGTAACCCTCAATGGGCTTATTTTAATCCATGGATGCAATATAATTTCTTACGACGTGAGAGGGTATTACCAAGTCACTATACATTTGATTAGCTACAAGTTTGTTGCTGATCCAAAGGGCCGAAATACTTGATTTGTCATTTCATTTGTTTATTTCGGCTATATGTGCTTTGAATGAAGTTTACATGGTAATGGCCGATATTTATCTATCGTCCTAAGAGTATGTCAATGCATGGCCGCTGTGGTATTCTAACATCGTCCTTAGTTTGAGATAAGTGCTTGCAAAGGAATTTGTCAAATTGATGCCATTGAAGATATTATGCATAGACCAATTCACCAAAATTGCAAAGTGAACTTATGTTTTGATTGGGTGTGCTTTGGCTTATTAGTATTCAGAATTTATGTAAGGCCAAATCATGGTTGATTTTATTATTGAGCATCATATTGACATCATGCATAATATTGATTTCAGCTTGATCTCTCTAGAACCATGGAGATTATATATTGATGGTTAAATTTGTAGCAATGGCCAAGGTGTTGGTGTTGTTTATATATATCCTTATGGTGCTATTTTGTGAAGCCTCATGCCGCTTAAAATATTTTTGCATAATGATCAAAACCGAATATGCATTGTCATTCGGATTGGAGCTTTGGCTTGCTATAGGTGCTATACATATTGAGGCTTCCGGTGATTCGTTAGTAGTAGTGCAACAAATATCCAATGGTTATCAATGTTTTGACGAATCATTTTTAGTTTATCTTGAGGTATGTCTAGATGTAAAATTTACCTTGGGTTGCATTAAAATTGTTCATATATTTAGACATGACAATTGGAGAGAGTTGGCATAGCAAGCATCCGGCTACCATGTCCATCATGTTGTATTGCATTTCTCTCAATAGCCGATGCTTAGTCTCGTCAACATAGGTAAGGCCGAACCGAAGTCCACAACTTCGGCCACTAATGAAATTTTTATGCAGGCAAAAGTGAGGATTGGAGAAAGTTTATTGTTGATTGTCTACAAAATTCTAGCAAAAGGGTGAACAATATGGTTCGGAGGATGACATTGAGATACATATCTATGGAACTTTATCACCGGATTGTTAATGAAGCTGAGAAGGTTTCATCCAAGTTTGCATCAGAAAGTTCACACAAGACATGGCCGATATATACTTATCGTCCTAAGAACATATAAATGGCCGATGGAGTGTTGACATCGTCCTTAGAACAAATTTGGTACAAGTATTTTTCGGCACGCTAGCTTTACCGAAAAACAGGGGGGCATGTGTTAACGCTCAAAAGTGGCACGATCATAAAGCAGCATGCCGGGGCGAAAACCTTGCCGGGGTAAAATCTTGCCGGTGTGAAAGCTTGGCGGTGTGAAGGCTTTCCAGCGTGGAAAGCTTGCCGGCATAGAAAGATCACCGGTGTGGAAGCTTGCCGGTGTGAAATCTTGCCGGGGGAGAAACCTTGTCAGGGAGAAACCCTTGCCGGAGTACAAACCTTGCCGGAGTGAAACCTTGCCGGTGTGACAGCTTGCCGGGTAGAAACATTGCTGGTGTGGAAAGCTTACTCGGATGGAAAACTTACCGGGTTGGAGGCTGTGATAGTCAATCAAACGGGAAGTTGAAGATCGGCTCAAAAGGTTATTCAGATGATCTCGGATGGAAAAAATTATCTACACGGGTTATCTTCGTCTCATCGAAATGATCGATTTTGATATAAAAATCGTTCAAATCCGAGTTCATATGCAAAAGTTGGAGCAATCGGAGTGCAGCCCTGTCACGAGGCGAGATGTGGCGCGCCCCACCAGACACATGTCTGACGGGTAGCGCGAGGAAATAGCCTGTGTTGCAAGACCGATCTAACCTTCGAGATGATCTCTGATCAAAAAACCTTCAACATGAAAGTTGTTCGTCTCGTCGAAACGGTTAAGATTGCGTTTTGGCTTGTTTTCATCCGAGATTGTTTACCACCGCAAAAAAGACCCGCAAGGTGCAGCCAGTTTAAACCGAACAGTTTTGGAAAGTTCGGATAAACCAGTCCGAATTTGATTAGGGTTTTGGGCGTGAATTGATGTAATTTTCTTGTAAGGAAAGCCTAGATAAATTCTTTGCTTGTACGAGAAGTCCAGCCGCCTCTTATATATGTTGGGGTTGACGGCCGATTGAAACAACACACAATCGAACAAACACATCTACTACTTTTTCATGTTCATCTACTTTTTATCTCTCCTTTGTATCTTTCTTCTCGTTCTTCGCTAGTTCTTCATGCTGGAGGGCTGCGGATCCACGAGGCTCTAGGGGCGAGCAAATCGACCTGGAGCAGCCCATAGCCGCCGCGAGCCCTGACGGGGTCCTTCCCGGGCAAACGAGGCTTCGGGTCTACAAAAGCATCTGCCGGCTGTCCTGCGTATCGTGCTGCCGGTCAGATCTCCTTCGACGCGAGCTGCGGTGCATCACCCCCGGCGTCGAGGGTACACGGTGATGTGTTCGTGTGCGAACATGATGATATGAAGAAAAAAAAGAAATCCACAAAATCCTCATCGTCAAAATTCTCCAAGCCTTCATATCACGAGAAGAGCATCTCCAAGATGGCTAGGGCATTCATTGGCAAGGAAATGGACTCTGAGGCTGAATTTGAAGAAAATTAGGAAGAGGAGTCATCTGAGGAGTCCGAATCCGGAGTGGCGAGCCTTGCTCTCGCTACTGCATTCGTCAGCAAGTCTATCTTCAACATTGAAGAAAATGACCTCACCAACAAGGCTGATAAAGGCGATGATGACTACGCTCCCACCTATTGCTTCATGGCAAAGGGTGCCAAGGTACTCAAATATACCTCCTCTGAATCAAGTGAGAATGAATCTGATGAAAATCTTAAGCCCAGCTATTCTAAACTTGCTAAGATTGCTATAAAACAACAAAGGGCTTTAGAAAAGGTTCAAAACATGCTAAATAAAAGTGATGATATGTTGGGTGAAGAAATGGATCGCACTGAAACTTTGACTGAAAGTCTTCAGAGACTTCAGTCCAAGCTTGACAAACTTCAAAGTCATCATAACACTCTCTTATCGGATCATGAGAAGCTTTCTTATGAATTTCTTCAAAGAAAACAAGACCTTGAGAAGCTAAGAGTGAGTTATGAAGATCTTCAGAAGGAGCACGATTCATTACTTGCTCAACAAATCAGTGCTTCTCAGGAAGAATTTGTTCCACCATGCTTGAAGTGCATTGAACGTGAATCTGCTAATTCTTCACCTGAATGTTTAAATGCTGCTAATGTTTCAAATTCTTCACATGCCTCTGCTATCACTAATTCCTCATCTGAGGACATTGCTAGTATCACTGACAATGCAGGGCTGAAGGAATTGTACACGATAGGCATGTACAAAAGCCTCAAAGGGCATCAGGCTCTTTGTGATGTGCTTAAAAAGCAGATCCTCAACAGGAACCCTAGGAAAGAGGGTATCGCCTTTGAGAGGAAACTCAATGCTGATGGTACATATTGGAAGCCTGAGCAGTACCCCAAAACTACATGGGTTGCTGCAAAGGGACCTCTAGTTGATCCATCTAACTTATCTGGATTTGCATGTGAATCTCCTCATTCTGATGATGAGTCAATTGACTCCAACTATAAGCTATTCAAAAATCAGAATGGTGAAGTATTTGCGAGATATGTTGGCACTAACTGCAGGAACGGCTCCCCTATGCAGAAAATCTGGGTTCCCAAAAGATGTCTTGAAAATCTTCAGGTGAATGTCATCATGACACCACCTGTGAAAAATAGGAACCCCAGATCAAATTCCTCATACGGACCAAATTCCTCATATGGATCAAAGTCCTCATATGAACATCATCGTGCTAACCCGTCTATTTCGTAGGGAAGATCTAAGGATTATGGATATATGCATTATTTTTCAAATCATTATGTCCATAAGTCCTCGAAGAATTTCTCTGCATACTCTTATGCTTACTCTAACCCCTCTTATGTGAAACGAAATGGACTGGCTTCTATGCCATCCTTCTCGTATGGAGCTCGCGGAATGATGAACTCTTTGGCACCCCTTCAGATGTGGGTGGTGAAGAAAAATAACTAATCTCTTCTGCAGGGTCAGGTCTCCAGACACACATAATCGTCTGAAGAATTTGCTGGAGACCTGAGCATGCCTGGAAGGATGCAGGCTAACCATGAAGAAATGAACTTTGATTTCTCACGTCCTCATATTGCGTTATTAGTTCTTTTACTTGATGAAATTGATCTGATGAATTGATGTCATATTCTTCACTGATGAAGTATATGAGTTTGTAAGCTGCACTAATTCATCTGCAGGATGATCAACCCAAAGCCACTGAGTGGGTCCTCGATAGTGGATGTACAAACCACATGACTGGTGACAAGAATCTATTGATGGATGCTCCATTATCTCCGTCGCATCTGAAGCATATCATCTTTGCCGACAAAGGCAAAAGTCAGGTATTGGGTCTAGGTAAGGTTGCGATTACAAAGGATCGACACATGGACAAAGTCATGCTTGTTGAGTCCTTAGGATACAACCTTATGTCTGTCTCAATGCTTTATGATCTTGATATGGTTGTTGTCTTTGGCAAGTACCATTGTGTTGTGGTTATGGAAGCTGACAATTCCAAAGTCTTCGAAGGCTTTAGGAGAGGAGACCTGTATATTGTTGATTTCTCTACAGGACCACAACCAGCCATGTGCTTACTTGCAAAAGCTTCAGAAGGCTGGCTCTGGCATCGACGACTTGGTCATGCAGGCATGAGGAATTTGCACACGCTTGCGAAGAAGAAGCATGTCATTGGCATCGAGAATGGCAAATTCCTCAAGGATCACCTATGCGGAGCCTGTGAAGCTGGGAAGATGACCAAGGCCAAGCATCCAGCGAAGACTATCATGACCACCACTCGCCCATTTGAATTGCTTCACATGGATCTCTTTGATCCTAATCATTATTCTGCTATTTCAAATGAAGCATCTCAATATGGCTTTGTTATTGTTGATGATTATTCTCGCTACACATGGGTACACCTTGTTACTTACAAACATGAAGTGCAGGAAGTCTTCAAACGATTTTCCTCGAGGGCTTCAACCAACTTTGGTGTGAAGATCAAGCACATCAGAAGTGACAATGGCATCGAGTTCAAGAATTCTGGTCTCAATGACTATCTTGATGAACTTGGTATTACTCAGGAGTTATCTGCTCCTTACACTCCTCAGCAGAATGGCGTCGTGGAGCGCAAGAACAGGACTCTTGCTGAGATGGCTCGCACTATGCTTGATGAATACAAAACGCCTCGTCGTTTCTGGACTGAGGCAATTGATACTGCATGCCACATCATCAACAGAGTATATCTTCACAAATTCTTCAAAAAACTGCCTATGAACTCCTCACTGATAAGAAACCCAATGTAAGTTATTTCAAAGTCTTCGGTGCTAAATGTTGGATTAGAGATCCTCATCACAACTCAAAATTTGCACTGAAAGCACATGAAGGTTTTATGCTTGGTTACGGAAAGGACTCGCACACCCACAGAGTCTTCAACAACGTTCTTCACAAAGTTGTTGAAACTGTAGATGTACAGTTCGATGAAACTAACGGCTCGCAAAGAGAGCACCTACCTACTGTGATAGATGAACCAGCACCTGAGGAAACTATCAAGTTCAAGGCTACTGAGGATGTCATTTCTACTGAAGAATCTGCTGAAGAATTCATTCCAGAACACGAAGAATGTCGAGCTAATGCACCTGAAGAAAATGCTGAAGAAAATGGTGCTAAAGAAAACACTGATCAAATTCTTTAACGATAACCATCTCATCCTCGCATTGCAAAAGAAGTGCAAGTTGAAAAGATCATCAATGACATCAAAGCGCAAGGTCCTCTCACACGCTCAAAAGCTTCACATTTGTCTAACTTTTGTGGGCAGTATGCTTTTGTCTCTATTACAGAGCCCACTAAGGTAGATGAAGCATTTCTGGAGCCTGAGTGGATTCAGGCCATGCAAGAGGAATTACATCAGTTCGAGCTTAACAATGTCTGGGAATTGGTCAAACGTCCAGTCCTCGCAAGCACAATATCATCGGCACAAAGTGGATCTACCGCAGCAAGCAAGATGAAAATGGCCTTGTGGTGAGGAATAAGGCATGGCTTGTAGCTCAAGGCTACACACATGTTGAAGGAATTGATTTCGATGAAACTTTTGCACCTATTGCTAGACTTGAGGCTATTCGCATATTACTTGCTTATGCTAACCATCATGATATCACTTTGTATCAAATGGATGTGAAAAGTGCATTCCTCAATGGTAAGCTTGAGGAAGAAGTATATGTTGCTCAACCCCCAGGTTTTGAAGATCCAAAGAATCCTGACAAAGTCTTCAGACTCAACAAGGCCCTCTATGGCCTCAAGCAGGCCCCACGGGCTTGGTATGATACCTTGAAGGAACTCTTCATGAAGAAAGGCTTCAAACCCGGTTCACTCGACCCTACTCTTTTCACTAAATCTTATGATGGTGAATTGTTTGTGTGCCAAGTATATGTTGATGATATTATCTTTGGCTGTACTGACCAACGTTATAGTGATGAATTTGCCTATATGATGAGTGAAGAATATCAAATGTCTAGGATGGGAGAGTTGAAATTCTTCTTAGGTCTTCAAATTCGTCAACAACACAATGGCATATTCATATCTCAGGAGAAATACCTCAAGGATGTACTAAGGAAATTCGGCATGCAAGATTGCAAAGGCGTCAAAATTCCTATGCCCACAAATGGCCATCTGTGCATCGATGAAAATGGTATTGACTTCGATCATAAGGTATACCGCTCCATGATAGGTTCCTTATTATACTTATGTGCATCTAGGCCATATATAATGCTTAGTGTTTGCATGTGTGCCCGATTTCAAGCTGCACCGAAGGAATCACACCATAAGGCTGTGAAGCATATTCTTCGATATCTAGCTCACACACCAACACTTGGATTATGGTACCCCAAGGGCTCGGCTTTTGATCTTGTTGGATATTCTGACTCTGACTATGCTGGTGATCGTGCGGATCACAAGTCAACATCTGGTACATGTCATTTCCTCGGACGATCTTTGGTCTGTTGGTCCTCGAAGAAACAGAACTACGTATCACTATCTACTGCTGAAGCTGAGTACATTGCCGCTGGTTCTTGTTGTGCCCAATGCTATGGATGAAGCAAACTCTCAAGGACTATGGCGTCAACATGAAGAATGTGCCTCTCTTCTGTGACAATGAGAGTGCCATCAAGATTGCTCACAACCCAGTTCAGCACTTGAAGACAAAGCACATTCAGATTCGTCATCATTTTCTTCGTGATCATGTGTTGAAGGGCGACATTTCTATTGAGCATGTGAAGACTGAAGAACAGCTAGCCGATATCTTCACAAAGCCCTTGGATGAGAAGAGATTTAGCAAGTTGTGGTGTGAGCTAAATATCCTAGAATCTTCGAATGTTCTGTGAAAAGGACACTCATCCTAACACTTATGCAAAATTGATGACTTAGATGTGCAACACATGAAGAAATGTTTTTCTTCAATCAATGAAGAATAACACTTAGTGTGAAGAAATTAACGAAGAATTTGATTCTCAGAATCCTACGATAATTGTACGCGGTGTCTGAAATCATCATTCTTATACGGTGGGTCACGCCACCACCAAAAGTTGAAATTCATCAAATTATTATATATATTCTACACACAAATTTCTTATTCTGATAACAGTGCGTCCACCCGAACGGAACCGCCCACCCCAACCAACGCCTCATCCGTTCTTCCCCCACCGCACCCATCCCCGACCCAACACCTCCACCTTGTTCCCCACCAACAGCCCCCTGACCCCGCCTTCTCCAACCTCCCTCCACCGCCGGCCACCACGGCTGCTAGTTCCCTGACCCGCGCCATACCTTCCTTCTCCCCCCGCCTTTCCATCAGATCCAGGGCATGCCGCCAGGACCTCTACCGCCATGGCGCCCCTTCCTCCCCGTCGTTCATGCTATACCGGTCGATCCGGGCTGGGATCCGGGCACTCACGGCCGTAAGCCTCCTTCCTTCTCCTAGATCTGGCAGCAATGGCCTACTCCCCGACTGGGAGCGCACCCACCGTCGAGCGCATCCAATGGTCGCCTCAACTCATGTTGCTGCCTCCGCTTCGAGCGGTCGGGCCCATGCCTCACCTCCCCGTACCTGGATCCTCTCCCCCGTGAGTCACCTCGCCCTGATCCGGTGAGGGTCATCGTCACCGGCGCCCTGTTGCTCGACGGGATCGAGGGCAGCGCCTGCCTCATCGTCTCCAGCCTCGCGTGCGTGCATCCCATGGGCCGCAACAGCCCCCTGGCCCACCTACATGCCTCCAGCTGCGGACCGCCGCTTCAGCCACGCCAGCTCGCTGGCCTGCTCGTGTGCGCATGTAGTACGGCAGGCGCGTCGGTGAAGTCCGGGAAGGTAGTGCGTGCAGTGCTCACACGAAGAGCTCATGTGCGCATTAAGTCCGACAAATCTGTAATCATGTTGTTCGCTTGTGGATGAATCAGCCATGCAGTTTTTTTCTTCATATTATTACTTGCTTTGTGCAAGGAGGTTAGCTTGGGTCCCCGTTGCAGTTTAGATTTTGTGTGTGTTCTTCATAAGCGTCTGTTTGTCGAATTTACTAGTGGTTGTGAACTCCGGTGACCACTATGTATTTGTGCAGTACGTGCCACTCGCTCGATGGATGCAGTTCATCATCTATGGGCGTGCGGTTATTGCATGCAGTGCATATTCATTGACATTTTGTTTCTGAAGAAAGACATAAAATTTAATGCAGTTCGATAGCATCGACTATGTAGTTGTGAAACATTTATAAAAAAACACTGTGAGGTTCACTAGCCTCAACTGAATGGTTCACTTGCTTGTCTGATGCATGACTCTTTGGTCTGATGCAGTGCGGTTTTCACCTAACATGAAAGTGTGAAATATTTAGCGAAACAATAAGATGGTAATGCGGTTGACTTCGATATATGATGTGGTTCACTTGCCCTGCGGTCCACTCTCGTTCATAAAAAAAGTTAAAAAAAGACAACAAAAACTCATATGAGAAAAATAACGTCCGACAAAAGAAATTATGCAGCTCGCTTGCAAGTCCGATGCAGTGCGGTTTTCATTCTGAAGCAGTGCGGTCGGCCGTATGATGTTGTTCATCTCGTAAGTGCAAAAAAATTGTTACGGAAGCGAAGAAAAGTAATGCGGTTCACTTCTTGGTAGTGTTGAGGTTCATTTACACCAGATGTGAAGTGCACTCTACTTTCTCGTCCTTGAAAAATTTGCGTTCGAATAAAAGAAACCATGCAGTTCTCTTACCCGTCTGATGGAGTGTGGCTTTTCGTCCAAAGCAGTGCGGTTTTCAATCGGATGAAGTACCCACGTCGATTTAGGTGTCGCGAAAAACAGAGTGTCCGCATTTTCGTAAAATCGAAATTGCTCTTAAACCGTAAAGAATTAAAGAGAGTGTTCTACATGAAAAAGTTGCAGCTCGTCGATATCTTTCCAATGGCGTATTGTTTGAATCATTCCGACCGGCGGTTTGTAAAAATTTCACAAAAAACAGCCGCTGCCTCTCGTCATCAGCCGCACGATTTTCAAAATTAACTAAAAACGTAAAGAATCTCAAAACCATTTCTACATATGAAAGTTGCACCTTGTCCATAGCTTTCCAACGACATATTACACGCCTCGTTTCGACAAACAGTTAAAAAACTAGAGCGAAAACAATACCGAAAATTTAATTTTTTTTTGAAAAACAGAATTCCGCGATTTAGTAAATTTGAAACTGCTCTTAAACCGTAACGAATTAGAGAAAGAAATACATATGAAAAAGATGCGCCTCGACGATATCTATCCAACGGTGTATCATTTGCTTCATTCTGACGAGCGGTTTAGAAAAAAATACGAAAAAACGCTCGCTGCCACTCGTTGTGGGCCGCACCATTTTCAAAACTGCGCTTAAACCGTGAGGAATCTCGAAAAGTGTTCAACATGGCGAAGTTGTGCCTAATCCGTAGCTTTCCAATGGTATATTACATGCCTTGTTCCGATAAAAGGTTAAAAAATTAGAGCGAAAACAGTACCGAAAAAACACTACGAGCAGTTTTTTCCGACACGAAGTTCACTAGTCTCTGTAATGCAGTGCTCTTGTTAAAGAAAGTGCAGAGCTCTTGCATTGAGCATGCAGTACGGAAGTGTTATCAGAATAGACGGGCTATATATATATGAGTTTATGTCCTCTACAGCATTCACTTATTGCTATTTCTTTAAGTTGGTTTTCTGCTAAGTGAATGTGATCGGACCCTTCCCCTCTATGCTATACTCAATCCAATCTGTTCACAAATTCTTCATGTGCGTTCTATTTGAAACTCGTTTAAAATCTTCACCGTGTCCTTGTCAGCTGAAGAAATTGCGAACGAAACTTTAAAACGTATCTTATCGAAATTTTCGGTCTTGCCGCTCAAACCGTTCCGCATACCACGATACACTTATCCACTCACCCACGATCTAACACGATCTCCACCTCTCACTACGTGGGTGACACATGTCATGCGAATGAGAAGGGTCAGGGGCACGTTCGTCCAATTTCTTCGGGCGAGCAGTTTTCACCGTGGCTATAAATACCCCTCCTTCCCTCCTTCACTTCTTTTACTCCGCTCGACCTCTCTCTCCAGCTCGAGCTTCTCAAACCCTAGCGCCGTCGCTACTTCATCACCGCCGGTGAGGAAGAGCTTCACTGCCTTGACCTCGTCGCCGACGTACTCGCGCCGACCGCAGACATCTTCACTCCGCCGCTGCCGTAGCCGTCTTCCTCCGCCAAGTTAGGGCGTGGAAGATCTGCACAGACGAACTTCACATCTCCTCACTCCAGTTCGTCGTGTTCTTCGTCCAGGGTAATTAAAAGTTACTTTTACTGTCCTCATTGATTCGAATGATTATCTACAAAATCTTCAAAAGTGTTTTTCTTCATATCTTCACACACCGAACACCTCACAAAGTCATCTGTTCTTGATTCGTTTCTCTAAGCATCATTTTTCTTCAAGATTCCTCAATTGTGTGAATCATCGATCTATACAAGTCTGGAACCTAAGACAAAGAACGCTTAGTGAAAATCTTCAAGACTCATCCGGTCAAATTTCTCAAACTTGTTCTTTTTGAAAAACCTTCTGAGAACGCATATGACCTCTCCAAATTCCTCGCAACTATACTCTGTTCACAGGTACACATGTCAGCTGCTGAATCACTAGGTTCTCATCAACTTAACTCATTTGCGGCGTTCCTCGAAGAAAAGTTGCATACTTCTTCAGAGAATTCGATTGTTCAAATTCCTCAACCGAAGAAAATGGCTGATGGTAAAAGGCCACAGAAGGGAGGAAAGATGCCTGAGGTAAATACAGCGTTTGAGATCCCTGATGACATATATGCTGGGTACTGCACACCTACTGAGGAAACCAAGAATTAGCGCAAAGTGCGTATTCAGAAGATAGAGAGGAGATGGGCAAGAGAATGGAGGGAGTACAGATATGTCACTCCTAAGTATATGAAGAAATTCGCACTCAATCCTCCATGCCCAAGAGCACCACTGGCACCTGGCCAAATTGCTGATCCCACCAGCCTCAAGCGAGGTGAGGACTATCCTGATGAATGGGCCAAGCGCCAAGGCAAGTTGGCTAAGCAAGCCAAAGAAGCAGTGAGGAAATTCAATGAAGACTCTGCCGTTGATGCTGCCTCTGCTGAGGCCTTTGCTGTCAAGCCAAAGAAGGCTATGTCAAAGAAGCCTGCGCGCAAGCCAAGTGCTTCATCAGCAATGCCCTCACGGCCAGAATCATCAAAGCCCTCACGGCCAATTCCTCATGCTGCTCCTGTTCCTCCAAAGTCCCCAGCTCCTCCGCCAAAGCCTTCAGCTGTTTTGACCAAATCCTCAGCACCTGTGCATCTCGCTTCATGCCAAAGGACTACCGGCATCTCCATTGCCTCAGGTGTCTCAGCTAGTTCCTCAGCTGCACCAAGTTCCTCAGCTGGCCCCTCACTACTGAAGACAAAGGCCACTGCTAGACGAGGTCCACGCCCAAGTCCTCAAAAGAAGCAAGTCGCTTTCCAAGTGTCGTCTAATGAAGATGAAGCTGATGATGATGAACTTGCAGAAATCATCAGAGACAGGCAAGTCAGGGCCGCTAGAGCTAAAGGATCAGAGGTGCCACTGCTTTTGGATCCCAAATTGATTCTCGACTACATTGATGATTGGCACAAGGACCCCAACACTCCCTTGCCTGACTTCAAGCTAACTCCTGGCCAGAGTCACATGCCGACCCACTTCATTCAAGAAGAAAAGTGTAAATTTGAGAAGGCCAGGCAGATCAAGAAAGCACAGTACAAGAAAGAGCGCTATCTGAAGAAAAACGTTGTCTCTATGACAACTGAAGAACTTGTCACTACTCAGACTGAGATTAAGAAACTCAGTAATGACTTTGGCGCATATCGCGCTGATTGGCTTGGAGCCAAGGTTCGTTTTGTGAAACTTGCGGATAACTTCACTTCAAATGTTGCAGCCCCAACGCAACAGGAAATTCCTCGGGCTGAAGCATCTGCTCAGCCTACTGAAGAAAATGCCAGCATCGCTGATGACAATCAGGCTGCTGAAGATAATGTGAGTTCCAGGGCTGATGATTGCATTCCAGCCGCTCAAGAAATTGCCAGGGCACCCACTAGTGGTGTGCCTGAAGAAACTGAAGAACTCAGGGCAACTGCATCAGTTGTGCCTGAAGAAAATCAACCAGATTCCTCAGCTGCTCCTGCACCAACTTCAACTCCAACCCTTCCATCTGCATTAGATGTGAAGAAGACCAAAGCTGCAGAGCGTGCTGCAGTGAAGAAAAGGAAAGCATCAGCTGCTTCAGATTCTTCAGCTCCGAAGAAAATGAAGCTTATGACAAGCTCATTTGCAAAACCGATTGATGCTGTTCCCATCTCAACCAGGCCATCAAAGGACCTTGTTCCTTTTGATGAAGAATATGTGATCCCCAGCGGATCTGATGAAGAAACTCCTTCTGCTGCTTCGTCTGAACCATTGAATGAAGAAATTGAAGTGGATACAATCCCTTCAACACCTATCATCTACTCGCCTATGCCTCAGTTCACAGCTGAAGAGGCTGGCGTTGAAGAAATGGAAGATGAAGATGTGGACATTGGCTGCTCCACACCCATAATCAGTGATGAATTCTGGGAAATTCAGCATTCAAACTCTCCAATGTTCACCCCTCTACAGCAAATTCCTCAGTCCCCCACACAAACTGTTCACCTGGGCTCTGAAGAAACTCATCCCACTGCATCTGTCCATAAGGAAATTCCAGCCACTAGCGCTGATGAAACTGCTGCTGCTGAACAACCAACTACGCAGACTGCCACTGAGGAGGAACCAGAAATTCCTCAGCCTGAAGAACCTGCGATTGAGATTCCTAAGGTCGTGATGCGACTCACTGACACTCCTCTGCCGAAGCCAAAGGATCCATTCTCACGCAAGCAAAAATTCAAGGCTGATGATTTCTTCGGCGAGCACGTATTATTCGAAGATTACAACCCATATGACTCTGCTCGCATTAGGAAGAGGCGTTTCTGGACTGCCAGTCAAGCCAATTTTTATTCCTCAGTGTTGTTCAACAAGGAGAAGATTTTCTACCATGAGCATATTCCTCACGTGGATATGGAATCTCTATCGTGCTTCGCACCACTCCTCAGTGTTCTTCACGATGCTGGACTGCTCAACTTTTGCTCTGACATCTGCGATTGGAATGAAGAACTGATTCTTCAATTCTATGCAACACTGCACATCACCGGAGATGCTGAAGATGTGAATTCATGGGTGCTGGACTGGCTGTCTGAAAACACTCACTACACTGCATCAGCCTCTGAATTGCTTCGTGCTCTACCACTCAGTCCTCCCCTTGAAGAAGCTCGCTGCATCTACAGTGAACCTGAGCTCACACATCATTACATGCAGGTGATGATGAAACCTTTGAAGCCAGGTCAAGCACCAAGAACCAAATTCCTCGTGAAGGAATTGCTGTACGTGCCCAGAACTGTCTGTCATATTCTTACGAGGACAATCAGTCCTATCAAAGGCCACGACTCATCTGATGAGGAAATTGTTGGCATCATGAAGAATCTGTTGGGGAACGTAGCATAAATTCAAAATTTTCCTACGTGTCACCAAGATCTATCTATGGAGAAACCAGCAACAAGGGGAAGGAGAGTGCATCTACATACCCTTGTAGATCACTAAGCGGAAGCGTTCAAAAGAACGGGGTTGATGGAGTCGTACTCGCCGTGATCCAAATCACCGATGATCCTAGTGCCGAACGGACGGCACCTCCGCGTTCAACACACGTACAGCCCGGTGACGTCTCCCATGCCTTGATCCAGCAAGGAGAGAGGGAGAGGTTGAGGAAGACTCCATCCAACAGCAGCACAACGGCGTGGTGGTGGTGGAGGAGCGTGGCAATTCTGCAGGGCTTCGCCAAGCATCGCAGGAGAGGAGGAAGGAGAGAGGTAGGGCTGCGCCAAGAGGGAGATCCAATCGCGTGTTATATGGACAACCCTAGGCCTCATATATATAGGGGAAGGGGAGGGGCTGCGCCCCCTCTAGGGTTCCCACCCCTAGGGGGGTGGCAGCCCTAGATGGGGATCAAGGGTGGCGGCCAAGAGGGGGAGAGAGGGATGGCGCCCCTAGGGTGGGCCTTAAGGCCCATCTATGCCTAGGGTTTCCTCCTTTTTTTCCTCCTAGCCGCCCTTGGGCCTTGTGGGAGGCGCACCAGCCCACTTAGGGGCTGGTCCCTCACCACCCTTGGCCCATGCAAGCCTCCGGGGCAGGTGGCCCCACTTGGTGGACCCTCGGGACCCTCCCGGTGGTCCTGGTACGTTACCGATATACCCCGAAACTCTTCCGGTGACCAAAACAGGACTTCCCATATACAAATCTTTACCACCGGACCATTCCGGAACTCCTCGTGACGTCTGGGATCTCATCCGGGACTCCGAACAACATTCGGTAACCACATACAAACTTCCTTTATAACCCTAGCGTCATCGAACCTTAAGTGTGTAGACCCTACGGGTTCGGGAACCATGCAGACATGACCGAGACGTTAAGAACATAACAATATCCACTACATGCCTCAGCACTCATTGGACTGCACACATCAAAATGTATTACTTCCAACAAGTTGCTTTCTAGTTCCATTTTACTGAAAACGAGGCTTTCAGTCATCTTGCCCATGTGGTATGATTTGCATGTCTCAAGTGATTCAAAATCAAGTGAGTACAAAACGGTCCATTTGCATGGAGTTTCTTCATGCATATATACCAACAGACATGGTTCGCATGTCTCAAACTTTTCAAAAACGAGTGAGCCCAAAGATCCATCAACATGGAGCTTCTTCATGCGTTTTATACCGATATGACTTACGTGGCAGTGCCACAAGTGGGTGGTACTATCATTACTATCTTATATCTTTTGGCATGAACATGTGTATCACTACGATCGAGATTCAATGAACCATTCATTTTAGGCGTAAGACCATTGAAGGTATTATTCAAATAAACAGAGTAACCATTATTCTCCTTAAATGAATAACCGTATTGCGATAGACATAATCCAATCATGTCTATCCTCAACGCAAACACCAATCTCGATGGTAGAGGGAGCGTGCGATACTTGATCACATCAAGCTTGGAAACACATATCGTCATCTCACCTTTAGCTAGTCTCCGTTTGTTCCGTAGCTTTTATTTCGAGTTACTAACACTTAGCAATCGAACCGGTATCTAATACCCTGGTGCTACTAGGAGTACCAGTAAAGTACACATCAACACAATGTATATCCAATATACTTCTATCGACCTTGCCAGCCTTCTCATCTACCAAGTATCTAGGGTAATTCCGCTCCAGTGGCTGTTCCCCTTATTACAGAAGCACTTAGTCTCGGGTTTGGGTTCAACCTTGGGTTTCTTCACTAGAGCAGTAGCTGAATTGCCGTTTCATGAAGTATCCCTTCTTGCCCTTGCCCTTCCTGAAACTAGTGGTTTCACTAACCATCAACAATTGATGCTCCTTCTTGATTTCTACTTTCGTGGTGTCAAACATCACGAATATCTCAAGGATCATCATATATGTCCCTGATATATTATAGTTCATCACGAAGCTCTAGCAGCTTGGTGGTAATGACTTCGGAGAAACATCACTATCTCATCTGGAAGATCAACTCCCACTCGATTCAAATGATTGTTGTACTCAGACAATCTGAGCACAAGCTCAACAATTGAGCTTTTCTCCCTTAGTTTGCAGGCTAAGAAAATCGTCGGAGGTCTTGTACCTCTTGACGTGGGCACGAGCCTGAAATCCCAATTTCAGCCCTCAAAACATCTCATATGTTTCGCGACGTTTCAAAAACGTCTTTGGTGCCTCAACTCTAAACCATTTAACTAAACTATCACGTAGTTATCAAAACGTGTATGTCAGATGTTCGCAATATCCACAGACCACGTTCGAGGTTCAGCACACTGAGCGGTGCATTAAGGACATAAGCCTTCTACGAAGCAACGAGGACACTCCTCGGTTTACGGACCTAGTCCGCATAATTGCTACTATTAACTTTCAACTAAATTTTCTCTAGGAACATATCTAAACAGTAGAACTGAAGCGCGAGCTACGACATAATTTGCAAAATCCTTTTGACTATGTTTAGGATAATTAAGTTCATCTTATGAACTCCCACTCAGATAGACATCCCTCTAGTCATCTAAGTGATTACATGATCCGAGTCAACTAGGCCGTGTCCGATCATCACGTGAGACGGACTAGTCAACATCGGTGAACATCTTCATGTTGATCGTATCTACCATACGACTCATGCTCGACCTTTCGGTCTCTTGTGTTCCGAGGCCATGTCTGTACATGCTAGGCTCGTCAAGTTAACCCTAAGTGTTTTGCATGTGTAAAACTGTCTTACACCCGTTGTATGTGAACGTAAGGATCTATCACACCTGATCATCACGTGGTGCTTCGAAACGACGAACTGTAGCAACGGTGCACAGTTAGGGGAGAACACTTCTTGAAATTTTAATGAGGGATCATCTTATTTACTACCGTCGTTCTAAGCAAATAAGATGTATAAACATGATAAACATCACATGCAATCAAATAGTGACATGATATGGCCAATATCATATTGCTCCTTTTGATCTCCATCTTCGGGGCTCCATGATCATCATTGTCACCGGCATGACACCATGATCTCCATCATCATGATCTCCATCATCGTGTCTTCTTGAAGTTGTCATGTCATCTATTACTTCTACTACTACAGCTAACGGTTAGAAATAAAGTAAAGTAATTACATGACGTTTATGTTGACACGCAGGTCATAAATAAATAAAGACAACTCCTATGGTTCCTGCCGGTTGTCATACTCATCGACATGCAAGTCGTGATTCCTATTACAAGAACATGATCAATCTCATACATCACATATATCATTCATCACATCCTTTGGGCCATATCACATCACATAGCATACCCTGCAAAAACAAGTTAGACGTCCTCTAATTGTTGTTTGCATGTTTTACGTGGCTGCTATGGGTTTCTAGCAAGAACGGTTCTTACCTACGCAAAGACCACAACGTGATATGCCAATTGCTATTTACCCTTCATAAGGACCCTGTTCATCGAATCCGATCCGACTAAAGTGGGAGAGACAGACACCCGCCAGCCACCTTATGCAACTAGTGCATGTCAGTCGGTGGAACCGGTCTCACGTAAGCGTACGTGTAAGATTGGTCCGGGCCGCTTCATCCCACAATGCCGCCGAATCAAGATAAGACTAGTAACGGCAAGTAAATTGACAAAATCGACGCCCACAACTACTTTGTGTTCTACTCGTGCATAGAAACTATGCATAGACCTGGCTCATGATGCCACTGTTGGGGAACATAGCATAAATTCAAAATTTTCCTACGTGTCACCAAGATCTATCTATGGAGAAACCAGCAACGAGGGGAAGGAGAGTGCATCTACATACCCTTGTAGATCGCTAAGCGGAAGCGTTCAAGAGAACGGGGTTGATGGAGTCGTACTCGCCGTGATCCAAATCACCGATGATCCTAGTGCCGAACGGACGGCACCTCCGCGTTCAACACACGTACAGCCCGGTGACGTCTCCCATGCCTTGATCCAGCAAGGAGAGAGGGAGAGGTTGAGGAAGACTCCATCCAACAGCAGCACAACGGCGTGGTGGTGGTGGAGGAGCGTGGCAATTCTGCAGGGCTTCGCCAAGCACCGCGGGAGAGGAGGAAGGAGAGAGGTAGGGCTGCGCCAAGAGGGAGATCCAATCGCGTGTTATATGGACAGCCCTAGGCCTCATATATATAGGGGAAGGGGAGGGGCTGCGCCCCCTCTAGGGTTCCCACCCCTAGGGGGGCGGCAGCCCTAGATGGGGATCAAGGGTGGCGGCCAAGAGGGGGAGAGAGGGATGGCGCCCCTAGGGTGGGCCTTAAGGCCCATCTATGCCTAGGGTTTCCTCCTTTTTTCCTCCTAGCTTCCCTTGGGCCTTGTGGGAGGCGCACCAGCCCACTTAGGGGCTGGTCCCTCACCACCCTTGGCCCATGCAAGCCTCCGGGGCAGGTGGCCCCACTTGGTGGACCCCCGGGACCCTCCCAGTAATCCCGGTACGTTACCGATATACCCCGAAACTCTTCCGGTGACCAAAACAGGACTTCCCATATACAAATCTTTACCTCCGGACCATTCCGGAACTCCTCGTGACGTCCGGGATCTCATCCGGGACTCCGAACAACATTCGGTAACCACATACAAACTTCCTTTATAACCCTAGCATCATCGAACCTTAAGTGTGTAGACCCTACGGGTTCGGGAACCATGCAGACATGACCGAGACGTTCTGCGGTCAATAACCAACAGCGGGATCTGGATACCCATGTTGGCTCCCACATGTTCCACGATGATCTCATCGGATGAACCACGATGTCATGGACTTAATCAGTCCCGTATACAATTCCCTTTGTCTATCGGTATGATACTTGCCCGAGATTCGATCGTCGGTATCCCGATACCTTGTTCAATCTCGTTACCGGCAAGTCTCTTTACTCGTTCTGTAACACATCATCCCGTGATTCAACTCCTTGATCACATTGTGCACATTATGATGATGTCCTACCGAGTGGGCCCAGAGATACCTCTCCGTTTGCACGGAGTAACAAATCCCAGTCTCGATTCGTGCCAACCCAACAGACACTTTCGGAGATACCTGTAGTGCACATTTATAGTCACCCAGTTACGTTGTGACGTTTGGTACACCCAAAGTATTCCTACGGTATCCGGGAGTTGCACAATCTCATGGTCTAAGGAAATGATACTTGACATTATAAAAGCTTTAGCATACGAACTACACAATATTGTGCTATGCTTAGGATTAGGTCTTGTCCATCACATCATTCTCCTAATGATGTGATCCCGTTATCAACGACATCCAATGTCCATGGTCAGGAAACCGTAACCATCTATTGATCAACGAGCTAGTCAACTAGAGGCTTACTAGGGACATGGTGTTGTCTATGTATCCACACATGTATCTGAGTTTCCTATCAATACAATTCTAGCATGGATAATAAACGATTATCATGAACAAGGAAATATAATAATAATCAATTTATTATTGCCTCTAGGGCATATTTCCAACAGAATCTGGTATTCAACATCGTTCATGGCATTCTTATCAATTATCACGATTTCTTCATGAGGACTATGGCCAATGTTGCACTGTCTCCGTTTGAGCTGAAGCCTTATGCACCTTGGATTATGAGATTCCTCAGGACAAGGTCTTCACTCAACTACAAAGCTGATTTCCAGAATCACCTCAGCTACTTGCCCCCAATTGAAGTCCTCAAGCAGACATATTCCTCAGTTGATGGAAAGGGCAAGGCACCAGCTGTAATGGATGAAGGCATTCGTCCATTGGATGGTCAATTTCGCAAAGCTGCATCTTATTCCACCAATGATGACTCTGCCACACATGACTCTGCCAATGCACTTAAGTACACTCCTCAAGCCACTGCTCCGCGCGTGATGACTGACCGTGAACTTCTGCTTAGTCTTCACCAGAAGGTGGATCGAAATCACAAATGGGTTAGCGCCAGTCTGGTTCACTTCTTCACAACATGACTACCACACACATTGTAGTGAAGAAAAACCACTACTATTTCCATCAAGTCTTCGGTCGCACCTGGACAATCCTGTCACATCTATATGGTGAAGAAGATCTGAAGAACATGAGTCTCAAAGAAGATTTTGACTGGTCTGCACCTCCACCGAAGAAATTCAAGAAGGTCCAAGTTCCTTCTCTGGTGGCCAGCTCATTTTCTTCATCACGCGACACTGATGAACATGAAGATTTGGACGACACTGCGGCAGGCCCTACATCAACAAACGACCCGAACAACGCTGGCGCTCCTTCATCAACATGATTATCTTCAGGGGCGTTAGTCCTCATTTTCGATCCTTTTGGTCATTCGATGACAAAGGGGGAGAAATATGAGTTAGTCTTCAAGCGGGTCTACTATATGGGCGTTTTTGCTAAGTTACAACTCTCGTTTTTTGAAACTTTATTCGATCAAGTTGTAATCTTAAACCCGATGGTGCCCTGATACTTTTGATGCATTGTGATCTGATACTCTTGATGCACTATTCTGCATGCTTATTCCTCGTTAAATATTATTGCACGCATGCTGAATTTCATCAGGCACCATATTTCATCATGCATCTCAAATTCTTCATATTATATGTTAAATGCGTGTATGAATTACAAGATATAGGGGGAGATCTCCATGATTCAACTCTTCAAGTGTGCATTGCTTCAAAAGCAAATTCCTCACTATGCACATCTTCAGGGGGAGTTCTTCTATATCTTGCAATCAAATTCCTCAATATCAGTAGTTACACTTCATATGTTTATCCCTGTTGAAAACTTAACCTATATTGTCATCAATCACCAAAAAGGGGGAGATTGTAAGTGCATCTAGTGCCCCTTAGTGATTTTGGTGTATTGAAGACTTATAGGTTAAGGGACTAATGCGTGTGTGAGTGTACACAGGTCAATAAGTCTATGAGGAGTTTGATATTTACAGGAAAAGTCGACCCCTAAAAATGAGTATCTTTGACTGAAGACTTTGGTATTCTGAAGACTTTCTGAAGACTTTGAAAGTGAAGAAATTGATGTGACCTTGAAGACTTGGTATTCTTTCGAGGAACATGAAGCGAGAAGACTTTTGTTTTCGTAGTTTCATTTTCTCTTTCTTGAGTCATAGGAAACACCGTACTGTTAAAGGGGGTCGAGAAAATACTAAGGAAAAATTTCCATGTGATGCTCAACTTAAAATCCTACACCTACCAATCCCTTCGAGTGAAGCCATTGGAAATCTCATACAGATTAGTCAATTTCTTCAGTGACAGAGACGAAGTTCTTCTGGTCTCTGAGAAATTTGTCCCGACTGAGGAGTTCGGATTTCGCCAGTGCGGATTGCCTACACAGTGAGGAACATGATAGCCCTGAGGATTTTTCTACTCAAAATTCCGACCGTTGCTGTGCTATGCGCCAGCTGTCCCAAAATATCTATCCACCTAACAGTCATTTCATTGAAGGGCATTTATGTCTTGTCATGTCGGGCTGCTCCCTAGGCTATAAATAGCCGCCCCCTACAACCATTAGCTGGTTGGCTGCTCCGAGAGAAACTGACACTTGTCATTTGAGAGCAACCCATTCTCCGAGGACTTTGAGCGAAAATCATCAAGTGAGGAAAAACCAAAAGCCCAAAACCCAAACACCTACAAACCCCAAGTGATTGAGCATCACTGAAGAGATTGATCCTGAGTGGATCCGACGCTTGTTACCTTTGAAGACTGTGCTTCTTTCAGACGGTTAGGCGTCATGGTCTAGAGCATCCAAGAGGAAATGTGGATCGCCGAGTGACCGAGTTTGTGAAGGTTTGGAAGTCGCCTGAAGACTTACCACGAGTGATTGGACGAGGTCTGTGTGACCTTAGTTCAAGGAGAATACGGTGAGGACTGGGTGTCTTGGACTAAGTGTCCTTGACTGAGTGTCCGGGACTGTGTGTCCTCGAGTTTAAATACTCAGCCGCTCCAACCAGACGTACAACTGAGACATCAGTTGGAACTGGTCTACCAAATCATTGTCTTCACCGAGCTTACTGGTTCTATTTCCTCAACTCTTTAATTTTCTCATAACTGTGCTGTGTGTTTGTTCATATCTGTGTTTGAAGACTTTGACTGAAGACTTTCTCAATTTCCTTAGTTCAATTTCTTCAGTCTGTTTGTCTTCGTCCTGTGTTATCCTGTGATTACGCTTCTTGTACTCTGTGCCTGTCTTCATTTCATCATGATGACTATGCTTGTATTCTGTTATGTTTACTTTTGAGTATTTATTCCGCTGCTAGTAGTTCTTCGCTAAGGAATTTCCTCACCGGCAGATTTCTCAGTGAAGAATTTCGTGAAAATCGCCTATCCCCCCCTCTAGTCGATATAACGCATTTTCACTAGAGTTACACCTAGGTTAGTTACATCGGGAGATAGACATCCCGAGGATTACATTGTGTCTTGGAGTATGCGCCAAGTCTTCAGAAGATTTCATCTTAAGTACATCATGGAGCCTGAAGAATATGACCCACTAGTTGATCGTCCAGGGGTCCTCAACTAGCCCATCCCGAGTCCGACGTAGTTATCTTCCTACATAGGACACCATCAACAGCCCCTAAACTGATTTTCAAACTGAGGACATTGCTCGGCTCCTCCGAGTCATTGCTTCATCTTCGGTCTTCAGTTTTCGGCTTCGTAGACGAGTCCAACAAACCCGATACCTTTGCATTCATAATCATTTAGGCGCGGTGCTTTACCCAAGCTCCTTACGCCCACGTAAAGTAGGACGCCTTGGTAACACACGAATTTGATGCTGATTTAATACACGTGGGCCACGATCAGGTTATTCTTAGACCCCCATCCGCTCCACTGCTCCGCTTCGGGAACGGACGGAGCTACAGTGAAAAGTCTTGAAGCGCGCAAAACGATGCTCCGCAGATCCGCGGATTTTAAGGAGCCGGCGCATTGCCGAACGGGGCCTTAGGTAACTGATCCTGGAAACAAACAGAACTGACTCAGATGGCACAAACAAGGGAACAGAGAATTGATGAATTGAGATGCTGCAGTGTTGTTCAACACACCATGTGATACAATTACCAAGTTCCCTATCCATCCAGGCCTGAAATAAGCAAGATTGCTAAAGGCCAAAATGAGAAACAGCCTAAATATCAGCATCAAAGGCACATGTTATGAACGGACAGATTTACCGCAAGCAGACCAAATTCGAGCTAATTCTACAGACAACACGGAAGACAGATGAGGACCCTTGGAAGTTGGAACGGACGAGGGTTAGCGAGTTAGACAATGCAGACCCAGACGCCGAGGACGATGAGCGCGGTGCCGAGCGCGGCGGGCGCGGCGCGGGTGGCCTCCCCGAGGAGCGCGGCGGCGACGGCGGTGGCGGCGAAGGTGGTGGCGTTGGTGACTGGCACGGCGACGGAGATGGGCGAGTCGCCGAGGAGGCGGAAGAAGGCGGCGGAGGCCGAGAGGTTGGCGAGGAAAGGCGCCGAGTACTGCCACGTGAGCAGGAGGTCGGCCCACCGCCGGACGGCGCCTGTGCCGGCAGGAAGGGAGCGGGAGCGGCGGTCCCAGACGAGCGCGCCCCGGCGCATCAGCGCGTTCGTGGCGCCCCACACCAGGCCCACCGCCACCATGCTCGCCGCGTCGCCGCCTACCGCCGCCATGCTCGCCCGCTTGCGGTGGATCTGGGGCCTCCCTTTCTCTGCTTTCCTCACTGTGCCTGGATCTTTGCTGACTTGTTTGGGTTACGCTGAACTTTGGCTTTTGAAGGTTTGTGTTTGTGTAATTTCAAATTTTGGCCTCTGAAAAGAAAGTTTGTGTTTGGGTAATTTCAAATTTTGGCTAACCGCTAGACTATAGAGAAGTTACAAAAAATTGATGACTTTTGGTTTGGGCATGCTAATTTTCTAAATCACTAAGCACCCTAGTAAAGGTTAAACTCGAATAATACTACATCTACTGAACCCCTACATAACCTTCCAACTAATTCTTTTGCCCCCCTATCCCCAATCACAGTACTCCACAACATCAATTACGTAAATTCCTTACCTAACCTTCCGTAGATGTAACATTGCTCATTAAACTCCTAGGAGCAATTCAGGTCACTGTTTTGTTTCTTACATCATTTTTTCTCGGTCGTCCAAATGTGATCTAGGCTGCGTGAGTTAGCCTCTTCTATAGATCATTTTGTTCAGTTGTGTAGACGCATGGGGCCTAATTTTTCGATGAGTGGGACTGTAAGTCTTTCTTGGTCAAAAGCGACCTGGCGACTGAGAAGGCGTCGTGAGGCACGTGTCGCTCGGTTGTCCAGTCGGGGCTGTCTACAGAGGAGACGTGGGGGCTGTTGGGGAGGGATTTGATATGCGGTGGAATGGGGTTTGTTACGGCTTGCTGGAGCGGGGGTAGGTGGGTGCGAGGGTGATGTTGGCGGCATTTCTTCATTTGGCAGTTCGTTGATACTGTTGGCTATTGTCTACCTATCTGATAGCAGCTGCATTGGAAGGGATCTACTCTTTGTTTTTGACCGTCATCTTTGCAAGTTCTTTGCTGCTGCTTCTGGCAATATTCTTATTATACTTCTACTTTTTTTCAGTTTTGGCTCATCGGCGAGCGAGAGCGAAATAAGGGTTTTCATCAAGAGAAAAGAAAACCGAAGCGGTTTCATTCGATTTGTTGTGGATTGGATGATAGAAAGTCAGCAAGCATCAATCATACTCAAAAAGGTTGGGGGATGCTTCGTCTCTTCGCCGGGCTTTATTTGCACTTTGTAGCATATGTCATCCCTAGACACATTACACTTGTAGTTTGTTGCATACTTCAGACGTATGTATTTGCATAATACAGTGCAGTTATGAGAGGAACATGCATTTGCATTTTGAGAAGGTTGTAATTGTGTATTGTGAATGCTGCAGAAATGTATTAAGATATTCCAAACAAAATCCAACAATAAAAAGGACAATTCAGGCATTTGAGGTAGTTACAGATGAAAGAAACGCCTCAGGCAAACTCAGCATTGGAGGCAGTTTGCTTAATTAAACTGCTTGCGGCTGGTTTTCGAAACTACTTGCATTATTCCGCATATTAGCGATGCTGACTTTGAGGTGGATTGCGCAACCGGCAATGTCCATGTGCGAAATCCGCATGCAAAGCATGATTCTCTGCTAGTGTACTGTGCATGGGCTAGAGACTGATCTTGTTGATTTCTCAAGTTGGAGATTCGTGAGGCGTTATATTTTGGAGCTTTGGCTCATGAAATTCAAAGGCTTCATCCTAGGTATTGAGCAGCGAAGTGCTCTGAGGCAACATATTCTTTATTTTGATAGACACAGGTTATGCATTATCTTTGCCTGCAAACAACCACCAAGGGTTGCTTTCGGATGTATAGGGTGCTCATCTGCGTTCGTCCTTTGGTGGCAAGTCCAACTCTAGTTAGTGAAGGCAGTACTTGGATCGTCCTTTGACGGCGGGTGTTGTACATGTGTCATTTTGGATCTGCAATGTATTTTTCGTCTATGGCCTAATGGGGATAGAGTTCTCCTTCCCGATGGCAGCGGCACGACCACGATGCTGGGTGCAAGGCCCCTTTCTACGAAGTCTAGTCGTGTTTTCAACTTGTTTGTCGCCTAGGCTCAGCCTCGGTGTCATTCTTTCGCCTCCGATTGCCACTAGTAACTTTCCATCTTCACTTGGGTCTCTGAGGGTGGCACTATTATAGTCGACGTGGTGTCCTTCGTGCTTCGAGCAATTCATTTGTTGTGTTCTTTCTGAAGGAAATATGCCCTAGAGGCAATAATAAAGTTATTATTTATTTCCTTATATCATGATAAATGTTTATTATTCATGCTAGAATTGTATTAATCGGAAACATGATACATGTTTGAATACATAGACAAACAGAGTGTCACTAGTATGCCTCTACTTGACTAGCTCGTTGATCAAAGATGGTTATGTTTCCTAGCCATAGACAACGAGTTGTCATTTGATTAACGGGATCACATCGTTAGGAGAATGATGTGATTGACTTAATCCATTCCGTTAGCTTAGCACTTGACCGTTTAGTTTGTTGCTATTGCTTTCTTCATGACTTATACATGTTCCTATGACTATAAGATTATGCAACTTCCATTTACCGGAGGAACACTTTGTGTGCTACCAAACGTCACAACGTAACTAGGTGATCATAAAGGTGCTCTACAGGTGTCTCCGAAGGTACTTGTTAGGTTGGCGTATTTCGAGATTAGGATTTATCACTCCGATTGTCGGAGAGGTATCTCTAGGCCCACTCGGTAATACACATCACTTAAACCTTGCAAGCATTGCAACTAATGAGTTAGTTGTGGGATGATGTGTTACGGAATTTAAAGAGACTTGCTGGTAATGAGATTGAACTAGGTATTAAGATACCGACGATCGAATCTCGGGCAAGTAACATACTGATGACAAAGGGAACAACGTATGTTGTTATGCGGTCTGACCGACAAAGATCTTCGTAGAATATGTAGGAGCCAATATGGGCATCCAGGTATCCCTATTGGTTATTGACCAGAGAGGTGTCTCGGTCATGTACATAGTTCTCGAACCCGTAGGGTCCGCATGCTTAACGTTCGTTGACGATATAGTACTATGAGTTATGTATGTTGGTGACCGAATGTTGTTCGGAGTTTCGTATGAGATCACGGATATGACGAGGAACTCCGGAATGGTCCGGAAGTAAAGATTGATATGTGGATAGTAGTGTTTGATCTCTGGAAGGGTTCCAAAATTCACCGGAAGGGGTTCTGGATGTTTCCCGAAATGTTTGGGCACGAGAACACTTTCTCTGGGCCAAAGGGGAAAGCCCACGCGGTTTTTGGAAAGCGCAAAAGGAAGTTTTGCGGAGTCCAGGGGCCAGATGCCAGGGTCCCTGGCGTCTGGGTCCAGACACTGGGAAGTCCGAGAAGGACTCTTGCCTTTTGGGTGAAACCGACTTTGTGGAGGCTTTTACTCCAAGTTTCGACCCCAAGGCTCAACATATAAATAGAGGGGCAGGGCTAGCACCCAAGACACATCAAGAAACACCAAGCCATGTGCCGGCAACCCCGTCCCCTCTAGTTTATCCTCCCTCATAGTTTTCGTAGTGCTTAGGCGAAGCCCTACGGAGATTGTTCTTCACCAACACCGTCACCACGCCGTCGTGCTGCCGGAACTCGTCTACTACTTCGCCCCTCTTGCTGGATCGAGAAGGCGAGGACGTCACCGAGCCGAACGTGTGCAGAACTCGGAGGTGCCGTGCTTTCGGTACTTGGATCGGTCGGATCGTGAAGACGTACGACTACATCAACCGCGTTGACATAACGCTTCCGCGAACGGTCTATGAGGGTACGTAGACAACACTCTCCCCTCTCGTTGCTATGCATCACCATGATCCTGCGTGTGCGTAGGAATTTTTTTGAAATTACTACGTTTCCCAATAGTGGCATCCGAGCCAGGTTTTATGCGTAGATTTCATATGCATGAGTAGAACACAAGTGAGTTGTGGGCGATATAAGTCATACTGCTTACCACCATGTCATACTTTGGTTCGGCGGTATTGTTGGATGAAGCGGCCCGGACGACATTACGCGTACGCTTACGCGAGACTAGTTCTACCGACGTGCTTTGCGCACAGGTGGCTGGTGGGTGTCTGTTTCTCCAACTTTAGTTGAACCGAGTGTGGTTACGCCCGGTCTTTGCGAAGGTTAAAACAGCACCAACTTGACGAACTATCGTTGTGGTTTTGATGCGTAGGTAAGAATGGTTCTTGCTAAGCCCAGTAGCAGCCAAGTAAAACTTGCAACAACAAAGTAGAGGACGTCTAACTTGTTTTTGCAGGGCATGTTGTTATGTGATATGGTCAAGACATGATGCTAAATTTTATTGTATGATATAATCATGTTTTGTAACCGAGTTATCGGCAACTGGCAGGAGCCATATGGTTGTCGCTTTATTGTATGCAATGCAATTGCCCTGTAATGCTTTACTTTATCACTAAGCGGTAGCAATAGTCGTAGAAGCATAAGATTGGCGAGACGACAACAATGCTACAATGGAGATCAAGGTGTCGCGCCGGTGACGATGGTGATCATGATGGTGCTTCGGAGATGGAGATCACAAGCACAGACACCACGTGATGATCGGGTGTGATAACCTCTACATCCATATACAACGGGTGCAAGCCAGTTTTGCACACGCAGAATACTCAGGTTAAACTTGACGAGCCTAGCATATGCAGATATGGCCTCGGAACACTGAGACCGAAAGGTCGAGCGTGAATCATATAGTAGATATGATCAACATAGTGATGTTCACATTGAAAGCTACTCCATTTCATGTGATGATCGGTTATGGTTTAGTTGATTTGGATCACGTGATCACTTAGAGGATTAGAGGGATGTCTATCTAAGTGGGAGTTCTTAAGTAATATGATTAATTGAACTTAAATTTATCATGAACTTAGTCTTGATAGTATTAGCATATCTATGTTGTAGATCAATAACTCGCGTTTAGCTCCTCTGTTTTATTTTTGATATGTTCCTAGAGAAAACTAATTTGAAAAATGTTAGTAGCAATGATGCGGATTGGATCCGTGATCTGAGGATTATCCTCATTGCTGCACAGAAGAATTATGTCCTTCATGCACCGCTAGGTGACACACCTATTGCAGGAGCAGATGCAGACGTTATGAACATTTGGCTAGCTCAATATGATGACTACTTGATAGTTTAGTGCACCATGCTTAACGGCTTAGAATCGGGGCTTCAAAGACGTTTTTGAATGCCATGGAGCATATAAGATGTTCCAAGAGTTGAAATTGGTATTTCATACTCATGCCCGTGTCAAGAGGTATGAGACCTCTGACAGTACTTTGCCTACAAGATGGAGGAGAATAGCTCAACAAGTGAGCATGTGCTCAGATTGTCTAAGTACTACAATTGCTTGAATCAAGTGGGAGTTAATCTTCCAGATAAGAGAGTAATTGACAAAGTTATCTAGTCACTATCACCGAGTTACTAGAACTTAGTGATGAACTATAATATGCAAGGGATGACAAAAATAATTCCCAAGCTCTTCGTGGTGCTGAAATCAACGAAGGTAGAAATCAAGAAAAGCATCAATTGTTGATGGTTGACAAAGACCACTAGTTTAAAGAAAAGGGCAAAGGGAAGAAGGGGAACTTCAAGAAGAACGGCAAGCAAGTTGCTGCTCAAGCGAAGAAGCCTAAGTCTGGACCTAAGCCTGAGACTGAGTGCTTCTACTGCAAAGGGACTGGTCACTAGAAGCGGAACTGCCCCAAGTATTTGGTGGATAAGAAGGATGGCAAGGTGAACAAAGGTATATTGGAATACATGTTATTGATGTGTACTTTACTAGTGTTTATAGCAACCCCTCGGTATTTGATACTAGTTCAGTTGCTAAGAGTAGTAACTTGAAACAGGAGTTGCAGAATGAACAGAGACTAGTTAAGGGTGAAGTGACGATGTGTGTTGGAAGTGGTTCCAAGATTGATATGATCGTCATCGCACACTCCCTATACTTTCGGGATTAGTGTTAAACCTAAATAAATGTTATTTGGTATTTGCGTTGAGCATGAATATGATTTGATCATGTTTATTGCAAAACGGTTATTCATTTAAGTTAGAGAATAATTATTGTTCTGTTTACATGAATAAAACCTTCTATGGTGATACACCCAATGAAAATGGTTCGTTGGATCTCGATCGTAGTGATACACATATTCATAATATTGAAGCCAAAAGATGCAACGTTAATAATGATAGTGCAACTTATTTGTGGCACTGCCGTTTAGGTTATATTGGTGTAAAGCACATGAAGAAACTCCATGCTGATGGGCTTTTGGAATCGCTTGATTATGAATCATTTTGATGCTTGCAAACCATGCCTCATAGGAAAGATGACTAAGACTCCGTTCTTCGAAACAATGGAGCGAGAAACTGACTTATTGGAAATAATACATACTGATGTATGCAGTCCAATAAGTGTTGAGGCTCGCGACGGGTATCATTATTTTTTGACCTCCACAGATGATTTGAGCAGATATGGGTATATCTACTTGATGAAACATAAGTCTGAAACATTTGAAAAGTTCAAAGAACTTCAGAGTGAAGTGGAAAATCATCGTGACAAGAAAATAGAGTTTCTACAATCTAATTGCAGAGACAAATATTTGAGTTACGGGTTTGGTCTTCAATTAAAACAATGTGAAATAGTTTCACAAAATCGTGCCACCTGGAACACCACATCATAATGGTGTGTCCGAACATCATAACCATACTATTATTGGATATAGTGCAATCTATGATGTTTCTTACCGATTAACCACTATAGTTTTGGGGTTATGTATTAGAGACAACTGCATTCACGTTAAAAAGGGCACCATCTAAATCCGTTGAGACGACAACGTATGAACTATGGTTTGGCAAGAAACCAAAGTTGTCGTTTCTTAAAGTTTGGGGTTACAATGCTTATAAGAAAAAGTTTCATCCTGATAAGTTCAAACCCAAATCGGAGAAATGTGTCTTCATAGGATATCCAAAGGAGACAGTTGGGTACACCTTCTATCACAGATCCGAAAGGCAAGACATTCGTTGTTGAGAATGGATTTTCTAGAGAAGGAGTTTCTCTCGAAAGAAGTGAGTGGGAGGAAAGTAGAACTTGATGAGGTAAATGTACCTACTCCCTTATTGAAAAGTAGTTCATCACAGAAATCTGTTCCTATGACTACTACACCAATTAACGAGGAAGCTAATGATGATGATCATGTAACTTCAGATCAAGTTACTACCGAACCTCGTAGGTAAACCAGAGTAAGATCCGCACCAGAGTGGTACGGTAATCCTGTTCTGAAAGTCATGTTACTAGACCATGATGAATCTACAAACTATGAGGAAGCGATGATGAGCCCAGATTTCGCGAAATGGCTTGAGGCCATGAAATCTGAGATGGGATCCATGTATGAGAAAAAAGTGTGGACCTTGGTTGACTTGCCCGATGATCGGCAAGCCATAGAAAATAAATGGATCTTCAAGAGGAAGACGGACGCTGATAGTAGTGTTACTATCTACAAAGCTAGAATTGTCGCAAAAAGCTTTTCGACAAGTTCAAGGTGTTGACTACGATGAGAGTTTCTCACTCGTATCTATGCTTAAGTCTATCTGAATCATGTTAGCAATTGCCGCATTTTATGAAATATGGCAAATGGATAAACAAAGCTGCATTTCTTAGTGGATTTATTAAAAAAGAGTCGTATATGATGCAACCAGAAGGTTTTGTCAATCCTAAACGTGCTAACAAAATATGCAAGCTCCAGCGATCCATCTATGGACTGGTGCAAGCATCTCAGAGTTGGAATATATGCTTTTGATAAGTTGATCAAAGCATATAGTTTTATATAGACTTGTGGTGAAGCCTGTATTTACAAGAAAGTGAGTGGGAGCACTACAACATTTCTGATAAGTATATGTGAATGACATATTGTTGATCAGAGATAATGTAGAATTATTCTGCAAATCATAAAGGAGTGTTTGAAAGGAGTTTTTCAAAGAAAGACCTCGGTGAAGCTGCTTATATATTGAGTATCAAGATCTATAGAGATAGATCAAGATGCTTGATAAGTTTTTTCAATGAGTACACACCATGACAAGATTTTGAAGTAGTTCAAAATGAAACAGTCAAAGAAAGAGTTCTTGCCTGTGTTACAAGGTGGCAAATTGAGTAAGACTCAAAGCCCGACCACGGCAGAAGATAGAAAGAGAATGAAAGTCATTCCCTATGCCTCATCCATAGATTCTATAAAGTATGCCATGCTGTGTACCAGATCTATTGTATACCCTACACTGTTTTTTTGGCAAGGGAGTACAATAGTGATCTAGGAGTAGATCACTGGACAACGGTCAAAATTATCCTTAGTGGAATAAGGGTATGTTTCTCGATTATAGAGATGACAAAAGGTTCGTCATAAAGGGTTACGTCGATGCAAATTTTGACACTGATTCAAATGACTCTAAGTCTCAATCTGGATACATTTTAAAAGTGGGAGCAATTAGCTAGAGTAGCTCCGTGCAGATCATTGTTGACATAGAAATTTGCAAAATACATACAAATCTGAATATGGCAGACCCGTAGACTAAACTTCTCTCACAAGCAAAACATGATCACACCTTAGTACTCTTTGGGTGTTAATCACATAGAGATGTGAACTAGATTGTTGACTCTAGTAAACCCTTTGGGTGTTGGTCACATGACGATGTGATCTATGGGTGTTAATCACATGGTGATGTGAACTATTGGTGTTAAATCACATGGAGATGTGAACTAGATTATTGACTCTAGTGCAAGTGGGAGACTGAAGGAAATATGCCCTAGAGGCAATAATAAAGTTATTATTTATTTCCTTATATCATGATAAATGTTTATTATTCATGCTAGAATTGTATTAACCGGAAACATGATACATGTGTGAATACATAGACAAACAGAGTGTCACTAGTATGCCTCTACTTGACTAGCTCGTTGATCAAAGATGGTTACGTTTCCTAGCCATAGACAAAGAGTTGTCATTTGATTAACGGGATCACATCATTAGGAGAATGATGTGATTGACTTGACCCATTCCGTTAGCTTAGCACTTGATCGTTTAGTTTGTTGCTATTGCTTTCTTCATGACTTATACATGTTCCTATGACTATGAGATTATGCAACTCCCGTTTACCGGAGGAACACTTTGTGTGCTACCAAACGTCACAACGTAACTGGGTGATTATAAAGGTGCTCTACAGGTGTCTCCGAAGGTACTTGTTGGGTTGGCGTATTTCGAGATTAGGATTTGTCACTCCGATTGTCGGAGAGGTATCTCTGGGCCCACTCAGTAATACACATCACTTAAGCCTTGCAAGCATTGCAACTAATGAGTTAGTTGCGGGATGATGTGTTATGGAACGAGTAAAGAGACTTGCCGATAATGAGATTGAACTAGGTATTGAGATACCGACGATCGAATCTCGGGCAAGTAACATACTGATGACAAAGGGAACAACATATGTTGTTATGCGGTCTGACCGATAAAGATCTGTTGGGGAACATAGTAATTTCAAAAAATTTCCTACGCACACGCAAGATCATGGTGATGCACAGCAACGAGAGGGGAGAGTGTGATCTACGTACCCTTGTAGACCGACAGCGGAAGCGTTATGACAACGCGGTTGGTGTAGTCGTACGTCTTCATGGCCCGACCGATCAAGCACCGAAACTACGGCACCTCCGAGTTCTAGCACACGTTCAGCTCGATGACGATCCCCAAACTCTGATCCAGCAAAGTGTTGGGGAAGAGTTCCATCAGCACGACGGTGTGGTGACGATCTTGATGTTCTACTGTCACAGGGCTTCGCCTAAGCACCACTACAATATTATCGAGGACTATGGTGGAAGGGGGCACCGCACACGGCTAAGAGAACGATCTTAGAGATCAACTTGTGTGTCTAGGGGTGCCCCTGCCCCCGTATATAAAGGAGCCTAGGGGGGTGCGGCCGGACCTAGGAGGAGGCGCGCAGGAGGAGTCCTACTCCTACCGGGAGTAGGACTCCCCTCCCTTTCCCTAGTTGGATTATGACTTGGGGGGAAGGAGGAGAGGGAAGAAAGGAAAGGGGGGGGGGGCGCCGCCCCCCTCCTTGTCCAATTCTGACTTGGGGGGGGGGGGAGGGGCGCGCGGCAGCCCCTAGGCCTCCTCTCCTCTTTCTCCACTAGGCCCATTAAGGCCCATTAGGTTACCGGGGGGTTCCGGTAACCTCCCGGTACTCCGGTAAAATGCCGATTTCACCCGGAACACTTCCGCTGTCCAAACATAGGCTTCCAATACATCAATCTTTATGTCTCGTCCATTTCGAGGCTCCTTGTCATGTCCGTGATCACATCCGGGACTCCGAACTAACTTCGGTACATCAAAACTCATAAACTCATAATATAACTGTCATCGAAACCTTAAGCGTGCGGACCGTACGGGTTCGAGAACAATGTAGACATGACCGATACACGTCTTCGGTCAATAACCAATAGCGGAACCTGGATGCTCATATTGGCTCCCACATATTCTACGAAGATCTTTATCAGTCAGACCGCATAACAACATACGTTGTTCCCTTTGTCATCGGTATGTTACTTGCCCGAGATTCGATCGTCGGTATCTCAATACCTAGTTCAATCTCGTTACCGGCAAGTCTCTTTACTCATTTCGTAATACATCATCTCGCAACTAACTCATTAGTTGCAATGCTTGCAAGGCTTATGTGATGTGCATTATCGAGAGGGCCCAGAGATACCTCTCCGACAATCGGAGTGACAAATCCTAATCTCGAAATACGCCAACCCAACATGTACCTTTGGAGACACATGTAGAGCTCCTTTATAATCACCCAGGTACGTTGTGACGTTTGGTAGCACACAAAGTGTCCGACAAACGGGAGTTGCATAATCTCATAGTCATAGGAACATGTATAAGTCATGAAGAAAGCAATAGCAACATACTAAACGATCGGGTGCTAAGCTAATGGAATGGGTCATGTCAATCACATTATTCTCCTAATAATGTGATCCCGTTAATCAAATGACAACACATGTCTGTGGTTAGGAAACATAATCATCTTTGATTAACGAGCTAGTCAAGTAGAGGCATACTAGTGACGTTTAGTTTGTCTATGTATTCACACAAGTATTATGTTTCCGGATAATACAATTCTAGCATGAATAATAAACATTTATCATGATATAAGGAAATAAAATAATAACATTATTATTGCCTCTAGGGCATATTTCCTTTAAGATCTTCGTAGAATATGTAGGAGCCAATATGGGCATCCAGGTCCCGCTATTGGTTATTGACCAGAGAGGTGTCTCGGTCAGGTCTACATAGTTCTCGAACCCGTAGGGTCCGCACGCTTAACGTTCGTTGATGATATAGTACTATGCGTTATGTATGTTGGTGACCGAAGGTTGTTCGGAGTTTCGTATTAGATCACGGATATGACGAGGAACTCCGGAATGGTCCCGAAGTAAAGATTGATATGTGGATAGTAGTGTTTGATCTCTGGAAGGGTTCCGGATGTTTCCCGAAATGTTTGGGCACGAGAACACTTTATCTGGGCCAAAGGGGAAAGCCCACGAGGTTTTTGGAAAGCGCAAAAGGAAGTTTTGCGGAGTCTATGGGCGAGACGCCAGGGTCCCTGGTGTCTGGGTCCAGATGTCGGGAACGCTGGCGTCTGGCCCTGGAGTCCGAGGACTCTTGCTTTTCGGGTGAAACTGACTTTGTGGAGGCTTTTACTCCAAGTTTTGACCCCAAAGCTTAACATATAAATAGAGGGGCAGGGCTAGCACCCAAGACACATCAAGAAACACCAAGCCGTGTGCCGGCAACCCCGTCCCCTCTAGTTTATCCCCCTCATAGTTTTCGTAGTTCTTAGGCGAAGCCCTGCGGAGATTGTTCTTCACCAACACCGTCACCACGCCATCGTGCTGCCGGAACTCATCTACTACTTCGCCCCTCTTGCTGGATCGAGAAGGCGAGGACATCACCGAGCCGAACGTGTGCAAAACTCGGAGGTGTCGTGCTTTCGGTACTTGGATCAGTTGGATTGTGAAGACGTACGACTACATCAACCGCGTTGATATAACGCTTCCGCGAACGGTCTACGAGGGTACGTAGACAACACTCTCCCCTCTCGTTGCTATGCATCACCATGATCCTGCGTGTGCGTAGGAATTTTTTTGAAATTACTACGATCCCCAACACTTTCTGTGTGGTCGCGAGGCCGGCTCCTTTCATAGCTCTCGGGTGAGGCCTCTTCAAGCCGACGATGTGGTGTCCTCTAGCCAAGATGGCAGAGTAGGGTCCCTCTTCGGCATTTGAGTAGGAAGAAGTTGTGTCTTCTCAGCACGGTGGAGCTTTCGTGCATGTGTTCTTCTAGTGGCAGTCGGCTAATCCACTGTTCTCTTATATTTTCTGTTTTAGGTTCCCGAGTGTGGTGGGCAGCACCATTTTCAAGCTATGCTTTCATTTTTTCTCTTTCTATGATTTCTTCATGTGTTGTGCTAGAAGCTGCTCTATCAGCTTATTGTATCGTTCAACTGTTTTTTCTTGTTGGTCTTGTGTAAAGACTTGGTCGTCTAGAACCCTGAGACAACTCACTCACCTGTTTGCTGGTGTCAGAGTGAACACCTTTGGGGGGGCAAAGTGACTCATTTATGTCACCACTAGGACACAAGAACCAAGACCTACACGAAACGACACTACACACGTGATGAAATCCTAGCCTCTTCTATTTTCAAGGAGGAGTTGAAACATACCAAATGACATTACAACGCACACCATACTAGAGAGCACCACCAAAGAGAAAGCGCCTAACCTACAAGAAAAAGCATCGCTCGCCACCACCGCTTGAAACTCAAAGCAACCGGACATCTCCACACAATGAAATCACTCGTCCAAGACCAACCTTCCCCAGACGGCTAGCAACGTCGTCGCTGACCAATCCATAATGGATTTTAAGTTTTCACTCAGGAAAGTGACTTAGTGTGGGCGGAAGCGTCTTCAACAACTCCTCGAGGAAGGAAAGTGGCACCCTTGGTTGTTGCCGCTGCCATGCTCGAACCATCCATTCAGGCGTTTCCCTCAGAGCCAGAACTGTCATCACCTCTCCAACAAGAAGGCATGCAACCGAGGCCGTTGTGCACCAGTATTGACAAGGAGTAGTGATCCAGAGAGGCAGAAGGGGTTGTACCTTCATATTTGGAGGCGAAAGCCCAAGAAGGCCCTTCGCCTCGACAACCGCCCGCCGACACCTCACCGCCCATGGGACTGAGGGATCCGGCCACCAGCATCTGCGGGGCACGCCTGCTGTCTCACCATCCGGGGCTGCCGCCCTGGCGTCCGATGCCATCAACATGAGAAACAAATCAACGTGAGCCTCCCTCCCACCTTCACCACGCCCGTCAGCCTTTCCCGTTGTCCTCCTCTAGTGATGACCATCAGGGATATGGAGGAGGTGGAGGAGAGGGTGGCTTGGGAACTCTAGTTGCCCCCGAGATACCCTATAAATGACGATGCAAGGGGTCGAATCATTTTCATCCGTAATATGGCTCTGGTGTTTCTTTTCAGAAAGAAAAAATATGAGGACTTAAGTTTGCTAAAAAGATTGTTTGCATGTTGGACAACATGAAGTACACCACGGAGCAGTAAGACGGTGGTAATAATTGGGAGCTGTACACGTGTAAGACGCTGCGTATCTCTAGTATTTACCAGTGCGTGTATAACCCCTTCTTCCTCCTCCTCTGGCTCACACTCACACTCACTCCACCCATCGGAGCTCCCGAAGTAAGTGCATCCGGCCAGCCAGCCATGGCGATCGACGAGCAAAACAAAGTAAAGCCCCCCACCTCCCCTCCCCCTCCTCCTCCTCTGCTCCAGCTCCCACCATCATCTGCTTCTCTACCCCACTCAACTCATTTATTTATTTATGGTAGTATTTCTTCATGCTATTTTTGTCTTTCCAATGATTACCTCCTTCTGTTAATTTGGTTGATTTATTCATGGGGGTTTTGCAAGTAGAAACAGAGAGGGAGGTGATTGATTCTTGAGAAGAAGGAAAAAAAAAGCCCCCATCGTTTTCTCCGGTTGCACATATATCCAGCTGCTGCTAGGGCTTTTTAAAAGTCTGCGCCACCCTTCGATCCGCTTTTTCACCGCGGGAGATTTTGCTTCGCCTAGATGAAATTCGGTAGTAACAGAATTATTGATCGGTTGCCTGACTAATTTTCAGAGCAGGAGAGGGACGCCAGCGGGTGATCCCCACTCTGCCAAGTCCAAGCCGGGGCAGAAGATGGTCCATCGAAGGCGCCCTTTGCTTGATGAAGGCAGCAGCAGCCGAAACGAAGACGGCGGCGGCGACGGCGGCGACGACGGCGATTTTGAGCCTATGGTGAGAACCTGTCTGCAAGCATCTGAGCTCACATTGCTGCATTTCAGGTTCAGGCACCTCTGTTCTTCCAGTATACAGTGTACCAAATGCATGTTCTGACGCCCCTTCAGTAGTCTTTTTTTGTCACCATTTCATTAGCCTTTGTCTGTTGTTTCTTAATCTTCTATTGTTGGTAAATCACTAGATGACATTTGGTGACAAAATTATTGATTGATTTTGAGCCGACGGTGGGAACCTTTGTGGAACCATCTGATTCATTGCTGCATTTCAGGAACCTCTGTTCTTCCAGGCTTCAGAGTATATCAACTGCATGTATTTTGTCTGTCGGTCCATTTATTTGATACCGGAACTCATGGTCTATGATCAATACATTGTTGACATGTGTTGCTGAATGTGTTCTAGTTTTATCGGGGAGTCTAGGCTGAGCCTGCTATGAGGCCACTTCAGTAGCCTTTTGTGTCAGCATTTCATTAGCCTTTATCTGAAACTATATATGTGTTTTGTTTTGGTCCTGTACTACTTACTGCTAGATCACTAGTTGAGATTCAGTATAAGTACTAAAATGATTCATTGGTTGATTGTTGTTCATGTACGCGCATAACAATTACTCTGCATTGGTTGTGTGACGAATTTCCAGGCTATGGGAGGGACGCCAGCGGGTGATTCCCCCCATTCTGCCAGGACCAAGATGGGACAGAGGATGTCATTGGCGCATCGAAGGCTCTCTTTGCTTGACGATGGCAGTAGAATCAGTAGACACATTGCTGCTGCTGCTGCTGCGGCTGATGATGATGGTGGTGGTTCTGAGCAGATGGTAAGAACCTTCATGGAACCATCTGACTTCACATTCCTGCATTTAAGGCACCCCTGTTCTTCCAGGATTCAGAGTATCAAACACATGTTCTCATATAACAACTCGAATAAATATAGGAAGCCGCTTTTATCAGTTAGTTAGTTGGTTGGTTGGTCGGTCGATGAATCGAGCATTGGAAAAGCTCAAGTACTGAGATTGTTATGAGGTCAATTCAGTTCTCTTGTTTTTTTCTCAACCATTTCATTTGCCTTCTCCTTTTCTTCTGAATCTTCGATCACGCTTACCTTGTGGAACCGTCAGACAAACTGAAAATTAACTGCTTATGTTTTTCCTTATAGCGCTCATTAGTACTGCAGCGACTAGTACAAGTACACAGTGACCGCACAGCATCCTCCATGTTATTAAGCTAGTATATTATATATATACATTTTTGTGTGAAGTGCATCCTATAGGTCCTTGAACTATTTCAGAGGCGTCACATAGGTCCTCAAACTATGAAAATCATCATCTAGGTTCTCAAAGTGCAATGTGCGTCATCTAGGTCCTCGAACTATTTCAGAGGTGTCACATAGGTCCTTGAACTATTTCAGAGGTGTCATGTAGGTCCTAGGATGCACCTCTGAAATAGTTCGAGGACCTAGGATGCACTTCACTCCATTTTTTTTATCTTTACTAATTTTGAACTTCTCAAGATGCGATAATAAAAATTTCGCAATTGTAGGGTGAGGAGTTCACTGTTGATGTTGCTCAGAAGAATACAGCAGTTGATGACAGCGATGATCCAGATGGTAGCGAGGATGACTTTGTTCCATTGATAGTGAGTGTTTTATTGCTTTAGTTCTCTTGTATATGCACCAATTACACCACACATGGACCCATTCACAACATCAATTTTAGTGAAAACATAATTCTGACATCACTTCCTCGTTTTCATTTCCATCTCGATCGTAATTTTCATAAAATACGATCATGTAAATTATTGATGTAACCTCATTATGGCAGATGATGAGAACCAAGAATGTGAAGAGTGAGCCTGGAAAGCATCCCGGCTTTCGATATAAACACAAAGCCCAGAGAACTATCAATAAAACTTATAAAGTAAGATACACTGACTTATTCCATCCCTGTGTGTGTGTGTGTGTGTGTGTGTGTGTGTGTGTGTGTGTGTGTGTGTGTGTGTGTGTGATATGAACAAATAAATAAATTGCGAACAAATATATTATGAATTCAAGATGCTTCCTATGGTTGGATAGTGTTAGAGTAGTTTTCTTTGCTTCTTTTGGCTTTTTTACTGCTCTCTGGATTTTTATTTACCAATAATAGTTCTATTATGTGTAGAGTTTCTTGGAATTTTTGGCTTAGTTGGTTTGCAGCCATGTAAGTATTGTGTTTTCTTGGTTTTCTTTCTTCTAATACATAAAGATACAAATTTTGATCCATGTCCGAGGGGAAAAAATGAACTCCCAATACTTGATTTTGGCTCATCCAAAAATTTCACAACTCAGATTATTTGTTATATTCAATCACCTATATAAACATATTTTGAATTCATGGCTCTGTTTTGGTGGGCTACTTTAATTTCAGAGGAAGAAGACAGGGAGGTCAGCAGGTCCAGTATATGCCAAGAGAAAGATAGAGAAGAAGCCAAGATTGGTTGGCAGCAACAACATTAGTAAGGTAAGGTCGTACGAAATCGCTTGTTGATGTATCATACCCTTTAAAAAAATATTATACTATAATTGAGTATAAGTAGACCAATATGTATATTATATTCTCTAATGTGGAGGGTGTAGTCAAAATTCTTATTTGGGCTATAGACTAACTGTGAACAACTTATGACTTGCCAGATATCTGATGATGATGGCCAGAAGAAATATGCAAGGTATTTCAACTTTTGTTGTTTCTCGTCAGTAGTGTGTGTTCAAAAGCTGTCAAGTGTGTGTACATGACTAATGCACATGAATTTTCAAACAAGCTATAGTGTTTTGGGCTTCTATGCCACTGCTTTTGACAGAGCTTTGGAGGTAGAAAAGAAATTGCCAGCAGAAGGTCCGAGCTTCGTCAAGCTTATGCAGATATCACATGTTGTAAGGGTTTTTTGGCTGGTAAGTCCCTGTTTATTAGGTGTTTGAATGTTTGTCCAATGCCAAGAATCCGGTAATTTTTCCGTATAGGCAACACTCAGTTTGTGTTTTCCTGTAAGAATTTTAATTTACAAGGCAATTAAATATCTACAGAAGACGCAACTGCAAATTCAGAGCGTGCCACTGATTCATGGCATTCATGTTTTTAGAGAGAGGAGCGGAGAAGCGAGTGCCACTGATTAATTTAGCTTTTTGTATTTTGCTTCCTTTGCATTTGACTTTTGTCTTCCTCCCAGGGTGTCCCGGTTAGCTTTTGCAGAGAGCATCTTCCAAACCATGATGTTACAATTGTATTAGAAGATGAGGATGGCCTCCGGTTTGATACAAATTATCTAGCGCGCAAGCAGGGCCTCAGTGGTGGGTGGAGTAGATTTGCAACACGACATCATCTTAAGGTCGGCGATGCCGTAGTCTTTCAACTCGTGGAACCAACAAGATTTAAGGTGAGTGCTTCGTCAATGTTTTATTCCATCATATTTTTTGTTGTGTATGCAAGGAGCACTACCATCTTCATGATATTGATAGTGATACGTTGGACCATTGACGTACTGTTGTTTACAGGTGTATATACTGAGAGAGAGCAAGTTCACTACAACGGATGGAGCACTCAGTCTCCTGAGTTTAGACACGTCCATGGAAAACAACATGCTCGGTGAGTAAAAGTATTATCATCTTCATCTTGCAATGTTATGAAATCTTTCTAATCATGTGTTGTCTTTTGTGAAGCAGAAAAGGTAGAAGAAGATACTTCTGATGAAGATGTCAAGTCCAAGGAGGATCCAGAAGTCACCAAAGTCATCACCAACAAAGCATCCGATGATGATAGCAACGACCTTTTTAGTGAAGCAGCAGCAAGTGGAGGCATCGGATCCCCAGATCCAGACCCTGATTTCGACGCCGTGAAAACATTCAGAACCTTCAAGATGGCCATCGACAGTTCTGTCATCGACCGCAAACTAGTCCCTGATCGCCTGCTTTGGACGTACTACAAGCTCTGCGGCGACCGGAAGGCGTTCCTCCACAGACGTCTGCCGAAGCACATAAACCTGACGCTAGCAGCAGGGGTGATAGTAGAGACGGCCAGCATCGCTGAGGGCATCAGGTCCTATCCCACCTCCTGCTCTTCCTGCGAGGACCTCGCGGCGTGGAAGAAGACCCTAGAGTCCTTCGAGCTGCTGGGAATGGACGTGGGCTTCATACGCAAGCGTCTCGATGAGTTCCTTTTCCTCCTTGACGCCCGGTCATCGGATGATCATCTGCCGGAAGGGTACGAGGAGGTGAAGCTGGAGCGTGCTCGCGCCGCGGAGAAGGTAAGGGCCCTCGAGTCGAAGATGGCGAGCCTGAAGGATGCTCTCAAGGATATGGACATGGAGATGGAGGAGATCGCGGAGAAGAGGAGGGGCCATGCTATGCTGCAGCTGGCGGCCGCGCCATGGTGATCGGCGATTCGATCATCGTCTCGTGTCTTACATGTGCATTTTGGTGGTTGGCATCTCTTTCAGGTCATGAGACTTGTCGACCTTTTTGTCTAGTTCTAGTTGGTTCTCTGTACATACAGCAACGTATACTGTTAGCAGCACGATCTAATTGGCTAACTATGAACTCGGACCGGAAGATCACAGCTCAATTTCATGGCGAAATGTTAGCAGAGGCTATCTACCCATCCTCCCACACCTCTGTTCTGTCACGATTACAACCCAGCTTAGCCAAGTTCCCCTTTGCCTAACAATTAACTCGCTCCTGTGAGGCCGCACCGGGGCGCACCCGCCGGCCATCTGTAGACCTCCTCCGCGCCAGGTTCTCCCATCCCACCGCCGCTGCCGCCGGTCAAAGCCCATGTGGCGCGGCCGCGGCGGCAGATCTCCTCGGCCAAAGTTCGGGATCGCAGGGGCGATGCTGGCTCCGGCCGTTCAGAGGCAGCGATGTGGGGTGGCGACATCGGCCAGGATCGGCAAGCTTGCGGCGGCAACGACGCGAAGGCTAGCGGGCGGTGGCGGGAGTGGTTGGGCCCGATCTGGACTTAGATGGGTTCGGACGGGCCACGACCCAAGCTGCGGTACCTGTTGCGTCTCGTCGACTCCGACGACGGCACGCAGGCTCCTGGGTTCGTCCCGCAACACGAGGAAGCCGGGGGCTTCGCCCCAGGATTGGCGGTGGTGGCCTCCTTTGCCGGAGGTGGTCGGCCGGCTGGTTGTGGCGGATCCGTCTCGATCTATTTGATGTAACTTTTTTTTACCATGTGTTTGTTGGGATTCAATAAATTATGAGTTTATGATCAGTTTTATCCATCAATCTTTGTTATAGTTTCGTATTTCTTCTTCAAAATTTTGGTTTGGTTTGACTAACTAGATTAATATTTCTTGCCATGCGAAGATGTGACTTGTGATGGGTTCGATTTTGCGGTACTCAATCTCAATGACAGAAGGAGACATGACACGCATGCATCGTTGTCATTAAGAAAAAAAAAGATGAGATCTATTCCAACATGAATAGATCTTGTCTACATCATGCCATCGTTCTTATTGCATTATTCCGTTTTCCATGAACTTAATACACTAGATGCATGCTGGATAGCGGTCGATGTGTGGAGTAATAGTACTATAGATGCAGGCAGGAGTCGGTCTACTAATCTTAGACGTAATGCCTATATACATGATCATTACCTTGGATATTATCATAATTATTCACTTTTTTATCAATTGCCCAACAATAATTTGTTTACCCACGTATGCTATTTTCTCGAGAGAAGCCTCTAGTGAAAGCTACGTCCTCCGGGCAATTTCCCATCATATTAAATCTAAAAATACCTTGCTTCACTTATTTATTTATTTATTTATTTATTTTGTGTTTTAGTTAGATCTATTTATCAAATCTTATACAATTTAATCTATCTCAATATCGAGGAGGGATTGACAATCCCTCTTACGCGTTGGGTTGCAAGTATTTGTTGTTTGTGCGCAGATGCTATTTACACAGTGTTGCTTGGTTCTTCTACTGGATTGATAACCTTGGTTACATAACTGAGGGAAATACTTACATTTGATGTGCTGCATCATCCACTCCTCTTCGGGAAAATACCAACGCAGATACAAGCAATCACACATCTCAAAGGTGTTGCTCATGCAGTGCTTGGATCTGATTTGATCGTGACACGAGTACGACTACACCAACCACGATCATTAGATCATTAACGCTTTCAGTCTACAAGGGTATGTAGACACACTACCCTCTCGTTGCTAGTATCTCTATATAATAGATCTTGGGTGTTCCGTAGGAATTTTTTGTTTTCCATGCAACGTTCCCCATCAACTTTCTCATAGTAGCAATGCCTAAATCAGTTAGGATCATTCTAGCTATAGATGCATATTTTGATTATGAGATATGGCAGATGGATGTCAAAACGGCTTTTTTAATGGAAATATAACCTAAGACGCATATGATGCAACCCCAGAGTTTTGTCGACCCAAAGGATGCAAGTAAGGTATGTAAGCTTCAGAAATCCATTAATGGGTTGAAGCAAGCATCTCAGAGCTAGAACACTCATTTTGGTGAGGTGATCAAAGGGTTTGATTTCATCCAAAACAGAAATGAGCATTGTGTTTACAAGAAGTTTAGTGGGAGCTCAATCGTATTTCTAAGCAATCATCTAGGAGTTAGAACGCTTGTTTTGCTGACGTGATCAAAAGGTTTGGTTTCATCCATAATGAAAATGAACATTGTGTTTGCTATGGTCGGGTTTTACCTTAATAAATTCTTTGTGTTTGCGGATGCTTGCTATGGTTTCAATAAGTACACGTTATCAATAGGCTTTGTTGCATGTTAGCATAGTCCTCTCTCACATATAAAATTGCAATGCATGATTATGAATCTAGTATTGTAACCAATTGCTAGGGACAATTTCGCAATTCCTACCACTGCTACTTCATACTCGCTTTCTCTAAAACATATAAACTATCTTTAGAAAGTCTAGGCAAAACAATGTTTGATGCATGTAAGGTTTTATAAGTGGCAGACAGGACATGAGGGCCACCATTCACCACTCCCTCGTCGGACACTTCCCCTAGGGATCTCTGGAGCGGCGGTTGTCCTCGGCGTAGGTTGGAGCGTCATCGTTGTCGAACATGGTTCCGCTATCAGAGGAGGAGATGATCCAGGCCATACGTCAGACGGCACGGGTGTGCTCCCTCGCGAGCCGGACGACTGTCTTCTGGCTCGTGAGCCACTCGAACTCCTCGAGCCCGATGCAGTGCGCCACCACATTTTTCCAGCGCTAACGACGGGCGTCCGTCTCCACCGAGGTGTAGGAGCGGCGGATGATGATGCAGATGACCTCCTCGTCATCACTAGCGGGCGGAAGTGGCTCCGTCGCGGGTATGTAGGACCCATAGCTGGAGCGTCTCGAGGCGCCTGTGAAGGAAATATACCCTAGAGGCAATAATAAAGTTGTTATTTATATTTCCTTATATCATGATAAATGGTTATTATTCATGCTAGAATTGTATTAACCGGAAACTTAGTACATGTGTGAATACATAGACAAATAGAGTGTCACTAGTATGCCTCTACTTGACACACTCGTTGAATCAATGATGGTTATGTTTCCTAACCATAAACATGAGTTGTCATTTGATTAACGGGATCACATCATTAGAGAATGATGTGATTGACTTGACACATCCATTAGCTTAACACGATGATTTTTTAGTTTAATGCTATTGCTTTCTCCATAACTTATACATGTTCCTATGACTATGAGATCATGCAACTCCTGAATACCGGAGGAACACTTAGTGTGCTATCAAACGTCACAACGTAACTGGGTGACTATAAAGATGCTCTACAGGTGTCTCCGATGGTGTTTGTTGAGTTGGCATAGATCGAGATTAGGATTTGTCACTCCGAGTTTCGGAGAGGTATCGCTCGGCCCTCTCGGTAATGCACATCACTATAAGCCTTGCAAGCAATGTGACTAATGAGTGATGTATTACGGAACGAGTAAAGAGACTTGCCGGTAACGCGATTGAACTAGGTATTGAGATACCGACAATCGAATCTCAGGCAAGTAACATACTGATGACAAAGGGAACAATGTACGTTGTTATGCGGTTTGACAGATAAAGATCTTCGTAGAATATGTGGGAGCCAATATGAACATCTAGGTTCTGCTATTGTTATTGACCGGAGATGTGTCTCGGTCATGTCTACATAGTTCTCGAACCCGTAGGGTCCGCACGCTTAACGTTCAGTGACGATCGGTATTATGAGTTTATGTGTTTTGATGTACCGAAGGTAGTTCGGAGTCCCGGATATGATCACAGACATGATGAGGAGTCTCGAAATGGTCAAGACATAAAGATTGATATATTGGACGACTATATTCGGACACCAGAAGCGTTCCGGGTGATTTCGGAGAAAACCGGAGTGCCAGAGGGTTACATGGGCCATAGGGAAGAGGGGAGGCAGCCCACAAGGGGCAGTCGCGCCCCCTCCCTATAGGGAGTCCGAATTGAACTGGGGAGCCCCCTTTCCTTCTCCTCTTCCTCTCCTTTCCTTCTTTCCCCTTCTCCTCCTAGTAGGACTAGGAAAGGAGGAATCCTACTCCTACTAGGAGGAGGATTCCTCCTCCCTTGGCGCGCCACTAGGGCCGGCCGGCCTCCCCCCTTGCTCCTTTATATACAGGGGTAGGGGGCACCCTAGAACACACAAGTTGAACATTGATCTCTTAGCCGTGTGCGGTGCCCCTCTCCACCATAATCCACCTCGGTTATATCGTCGTAGTGCTTAGGCAAAGCCCTACGCCGGTAGCTTCATCATCACTGTCATCACGACATCGTGCTGACGAAGCTCTCCCTCGACACTCAGCTGGATCAAGAGTTCGTGGGACGTCACCGAGCCGAACGTGTGCAGATCGCGGAGGTGACGTACTTTCGGTACTAGGATCGGTCGATCGTCACGATGTACGACTGCATCAACCGCGTTGTCATAACGCTTCTGCTTACGGTCTATGAGGGTACGTAGACAACACTCTCCCCTCTCGTTGCTATGCATCACCATGATCTTGCGTGTGCGTAGGATTTTTTTTTGAAATTACCGCGTTCCCCAAAAGTGGCATCTGAGCCAGGTTTATGCATAGATGTTATAGGCACAAGTAGAACACAAAGGAGTTGTGGGCGTGGGTATATACATATTGCTTGTCGTCACTAGTTGATTCTTAATTCAATGGTATTGTTGGATGAAGTGGCTCAGACCAACATTACACGTACGCTTACGCGAGACTGGTTCTACCGACGTGCTTCGCACACAGGTGGCTGGTGGGTGTCAGTTTCTCCAACTTTAGTTGAATCGGATTCAATGAACGGGGTTCTTTCTGAAGATCAAAAAGAAATCACTATACTGCATTGTGGTTTTTGATGCGTAGGTAAGAACGGTTCTTGCTCAGCCCGTAGCAGCCACGTAAAACTTGTACAACAAAGTAGAGAACGTCTAACTTGTTTTTGCAGGGCATGTTGTGATGTGATATGGTCAAGACGTGATTATATAAATTGTTGTATGAGATGATCATGTTTTGTAACACAGTTATCGGCAACTGGCAGGAGCCATATGGTTGTCGCTTTATTGTATGAAATGCAATTGCCGTGTAATTGCTTCACTTTATCACTAAGCGGTAGCGAAAGTCGTAGTAGCAATAGTTGGCGAGACGACAACAATGCTTCGATGGAGATCAAGGTGTCAAGTTGGTGACAATGGTGATCATGACGGTGCTTTGGAGATGGAGATCAAAGGCACAAGATGATGATGGCCATATCATATCACTTATATGGATTGCATGTGATGTTTATCATTTATGCATCTTATTTTGCTTAGTTCGGCGGTAGCATTATAAGATGATCTCTCACTAAATTTCAAGGTATAAGTGTTCTCCCTGAGTATGCACCGTTGCTACAGTTCGTCGTGCCGAGACACCACATGATGATCAGGTGTGATAAGCTCTATTGACATACAACGGGTGCAAGCCAGTTTTGCACACACAGAATACTCGGGTTAAACTTGACGAGCCTAGCATATGCAGATACGGCCTCGGAACACTGAGACCGAAAGGTCGAGCGTGAATCATATAGTAGATGATCAACATAGTGATGTTCACCATTGAAAACTACTCCATCTCACGTGATGATCGTACATGGTTTAGTTGGTATGGATCACGTGATCACTTAGATGATTAGAGAGATGTCTGTCTAAGTGGGAGTTCTTAAGTAATTTGATTAATTGAACTTTAATTTATCATGAACTTAGTACCTGATAATATTTTGCATGTCTATGTTGTTGTAGATAGATGGCCCGTGCCGTTGTTCCGTTAAATTTTAATGTGTTCCTAGAGAAAGCTAAGTTGAAAGATGATGGTAGCAACTACACGGGCTGGGTCCGTAACTTGAGGATTATCCTCATTGCTGCACAGAAAAATTACGTCCTGGAAGCACCGCTAGGTGACAAACTCGCTGCACGAGCAACGCTAGATGTTGTGAACACCTGGCAGAGCAAAGCTGATGACTACTCGATAGTTCAGTGTGCCATGCTTTACAGCTTAGAACCGGGACTTCAATGACGTTTTGAATGTCATGGAGCATATGAGATGTTCCAGGAGTTGAAGTTAATAATTCAAGCAAATGCCTGGATTGAGAGATATGAAGTCTCCAATAAGTTCTATAGCTGCAAAATGGAGGAGAATAGTTCTGTCAGTGAACATATACTCAGAATGTCTGGGTACCACAACCACTTGACTCAGCTGGGAGTTAATCTTCCTGATGATAGTGTCATTGACATTCAATCACTACCACCAAGCTACAAGAGCATCGTGATGAACTATAATATGCAAGGGATGGATAAGACGATTCCTGAGCTCTTTGTAATGCTAAAGGCTATGGGGGTAGAAATCAAGAAGGAGCATCAAGTGTTGATGGTCAACAAGACCACTAGTTTCAAGAAAAAGGGTAAAGGGAAGAAGGGGAACTTCAAGAAGAACAGCAAGCCAGTTGCTGCTCAAGTGAAGAAACCCGAGTCTGGACCTAAGCATGAAACTGAGTGCTTCTACTACAAAGGGACTGGTCACTGGAAGCGGAACTGCCCCCCAAGTATTTGGCGGAGAAGAAGAATGGCAAAGTGAAAGGTATATTGGATATACATGTTACTAATGTGTACCTTACTAATGCTCGCAGTAGTGCCTGGGTATTTGATACCGGTTCAGTTGCTAACATTTGCAATTCGAAACAGGGACTACAGATTAAGTGAAGATTGGCTAAGGACGAGGTGACGATGCGGTGGGAAATGGTTCCAAAGTCGATGTGATCACCGTCGGCATGCTACCTCTACATCTACCTTCGGGATTAGTTTTAGACCTAAATAATTGTTATTTGGTGCCAGCGTTGAGCATGAACATTATATCTGGATCTTGTTTGATGCGAGAGGGTTATTCATTTAAATCAGAGAATAATGGTTGTTCTATTTATATGAGTAATATCTTTTATGTTCATGCACCCTTGATGAGTGGTCTATTTTTACTAAAGCTTGATAGTAGTGATACACAAGTTCAAAGTATTGAAGCCAAAATATGCACAGTTGATAATGATAGTGCAACTTATCTGTGGCACTGCCGTTTGGATCATATTGGTGTAAAGCGCATGAAGAAACTCCATTCTGATGGACTTCTGGAATCACTTGATTATGAATCACTTGGTACTTGCGAACCTTGCCTCATGGGCAAGATGACTAAAACTCCGTTCTCCGGAACAATGGACCGAGCAACAGAGTTATTGGAAATCATACATACTGATGTATGTGGTCCAATGAACATTGAGGCTCGCGGCTGATATTGTTATTTTCTCACCTTCACAGATGATTTGAGCAGATATGGGTATATCTACTTGATGAAACATAAGTCTGAAACATTTGAAAAGTTCAAAGAATTTCAGAGTGAAGTGGAAAATCATCGTAACAAGAAAATTAAGTTTCTATGATCTGATCATGGAGGTGAATATTTGAGTTATGAGTTTGGTCTTCATTTGAAACAACGCGGAATAGTTTCGCAACTCACGCCACCTGGAACACCACAACATAATGGTGTGTCCGAACGTCGTAACCGCACTTTACTAGATATGGTGCGATCTATGATGTCTCTCACTGATTTACCGCTATCGTTTTGGGGTTATGCTTTAGAGATGGCTGCATTCACATTAAATAGGGCACCATCAAAATCCATTGAGACGATACCTTATGAACTGTGGTTTGGCAAGAAACCCAAGTTGTAGTTTCTTAAAGTTTGGGGCTGCGATGCTTATGTGAAAAAGATTCAACCTGATAAGCTCGAACCCAAATCGGAGAAATGTGTCTTCATAGGATATCCAAAGGAGACAGTTGAGTACTGTTGGTGAACGCAGTAATTTCAAAAAAATTCCTATGCACACGCAAGATCATGGTGATGCATAGCAACGAGAGGGGAGAGTGTTGTCTACGTACCCTCGTAGACCATAAGCGGAAGTGTTATGACAATGCGGTTGATGTAGTCGTACGTCTTCACGATCGACCGATCCTAGTACCGAAAGTACGACACCTCCGTGATCTGCACACGTTCGGCTCGGTGACGTCCCACGAATTCACGATCCAGCAGAGTGTCGAGGGAGAGCTTCGTCAGCACGACGGCGTGATGATGATGATGCTACCGGAACAGGGCTTCGCCTAAGCACTGCTACGATATGACCAAGGTGGATTATGGTGGAGGGGGGCACCGCACACGGCTAAAGATCAATGATTAACTTGTATGTCTATGGGGTGCCCCTCCCCCGCATATAAAGGAGTGGAGGAGGGGGAGAGGGCCGACCTCCTAGGCGCTCCCAAGGGGGGAGTCCTACTCCCGGTGGGAGTAGGATTCCCCCTTCCCTAGTTGGAGTAGGAAAGGGAAGGAAGGGGGAGAAGGAGAGAAGGAAAGGGGGGACGCCCCCCTCCCAATTCGGATTGGGCTTGGGTGAGCGCCCCCACCTTGGCCGCCTCCGCCTCCTTTCCACTATGGCCATTAAGGCCCATTGACTCCCCGGGGGGTTCCGGTAACCCCCCGATACTCCGGTATATGCCTGAACTCTCTCGAAACATAGTCATACAATATATCGATCTTTATGTCTCGACCATTTCGAGAATCCTTGTCATGTCCGTGATCACATTCGGGACTCCGAACTACCTTCGGTACATCAAACCACATAAACTCATAACACCGATCGTCACCGAACGTTAAGCATGCGGACCCTACGGGTTCGAGAACTATGTAGACATGACTGAGACACGTCTCCGATCAATAACCAATAGCGGAACCTGGATGTTCATATTGGCTCCCACATATTCTACAAAGATCTTTATCGGTCAAACCGCATAACAACATACGTTGTTCCCTTTGTCATCGGTATGTTACTTGCCCGAGATTTGATCGTCAGTATCTCAATGCCTAGTTCAATCTCATTACCGGCAAGTCTCTTTACTCGTTCCGTAAAGCATCATCCGGTAACCAACTCATTAGTTACATTGCTTGCAAGGCTTATAGTGATGTGCATTACCGAGAGGGCCCAGAGATACCTCTTCGATACCCGGAGTGACAAATCCTAATCTCGATCTATGCAAACTCAACAAACACCATCGGAGACCCCTGTAGAGCATCTTTATAGTCACCCAGTTACGTTGTGATGTTTGATAGCACACTAAGTGTTCCTCTGGTATTTGGGAGTTGCATGATCTCATAGTCATAGGAACATGTATAAGTTATGGAAAAAGCAATAGCAACAAAGATCATCATGCTAAGCTAACGGATGGGTCAAGTCAATCACATCATTCTCTAATGATGTGATCCCGTTAATCAAGTGACAACTCATGTCTACGGTTAGGAAACATAACCATCGTTGATTCAATGAGCTAGTCAAGTAGAGGCATACTAGTGACACTCTGTTTGTCTATGTATTCACACTTGTACTAAGTTTCCGGTTAATACAATTCTAGCATGAATAATAAACATTTATCATGATATAAGGAAATATAAATAACAACTTTATTATTGTCTCTAGGGTATATTTCCTTCAGTCTCCCACTTGCACCAGAGTCAATAATCTAGATTACATTGTAATGATTCTAACACCCATGGAGTCTTGGTGCTGATCATGTTTTGCTCGTGAGAGAGGCTTAGTCAACGAGTCTGCAACATTCAGATCCGTATGTATCTTGCAAATCTCTATGTCTCCCTCCTTGACTTGATCGCGGATGGAATAGAAGCGTCTCTTGATGTGCTTGGTTCTCTTGTGAAATCTGGATTCCTTTGCCAAGGCAATTGCACCAGTATTGTCACAAAAGATTTTTTTCATTGGACCCGATGCACTAGGTATGACACCTAGATCGGATATGAACTCCTTCATCCATACTCCTTCATTTGCTGCTTCCGAAGCAGCTATGTACTCCGCTTCATACGTAGATCCCGCCACGACGCTCTGCTTGGAACTACACCAGCTGACAGCTCCACCATTTAATAAAAATACGTATCCGGTTTGTGACTTAGAGTCATCTGGATTAGTGTCAAAGCTTGCATCGACGTAACCGTTTGCGACAAGATCTTTGTCACCTCCGTAAACGAGAAACATATCCTTAGTCCTTTTCAGGTATTCCAGGATGTTCTTGACCGCTGTCCAGTGATCCACTCCTGGATTACTTTGGTACCTCCCTGCTAAACTAATAGCAAGGCACACATCAGGTCTGGTACACAACATTGCATACATGATAGAACCTATGGCTGAAGCATAGGGAATGACTTTCATTTTCTCTCTATCTTGTCCAGTGGTCGGGCATTGAGTCTGACTCAACTTCACACCTTGTAACACAGGAAAAAACCCTTTCTTTGCCTGATCCATTTTGAACTTCTTCAAAACTTTATCAAGGTATGTGCTTTGTGAAAGTCCAATTAAGCATCTTGATCTATATGTATAGATCTTGATGCCCAATATATAAGCAGCTTCACCGAGGTCTTTCATTGAAAAATTCTTATTCAAGTATCCTTTTATGCTATTCAGAAATTCAGTATCATTTCCGATCAACAATATGTCATCTACATATAATATCAGAAATTCTACGGAGCTCCCACTCACTTTCTTGTAAATACAGGCTTCTCCAAAAGTTTGTGTAAAACCATATGCTTTAATCACACTATCAAAGCGTATATTCCTACTCCGAGAGGCTTGCACCAGTCCATAAATGGATCGCTGGAGCTTGCACACTTTGTTAGCACCTTTTGGATCAACAAAACCTTCTGGTTGCATCATATACAACTCTTCTTTAAGATATCCATTAAGGAATGCAGTTTTGACATCTATTTTCCAAATTTCATAATCATAAAATGCGGCAATTGCTAACATGATTCGGACGGACTTAAGCATCGCAACGGGTGAGAAGGTCTCATCATAGTCAACTCCTTGAACTTGTCGAAAACCTTTTGCAACAAGTCGAGATTTGTAGACAGTAACATTACTGTCAGCGTCAGTCTTCTTCTTGAAGATCCATTTATTCTCTATGGCATGCCGATCATCGGGCAAGTCAACCAAAGTCCATACTTTGTTCTCATACATGGATCCCATCTCAGATTTCATGGCCTCAAGCCATTTTGCGGAATCTGGGCTCATCATCGCTTCCTCATAGTTTGTAGGTTCGTCATGGTCAAGTAACATGACCTCCAGAATAGGATTACCATACCACTCTGGTGCGGATCTTACTTTGGTTGACCTATGAGGTTTGGTAGTAACTTGATCAGAAGTTTCATGATCATCATCATTATTTTCCTCACTTACTGGTGTAGGAATCACTGGAACTGATTTCAGTGATGAACTACTTTCCAATAAGGGAGCAGGTACAATTACATCATCAAGTTCTACTTTCCTCCCACTCACTTCTTTCAAGAGAAACTCCTTCTCTAGAAAGGATCCATTCTTAGCAACGAATATCTTGCCTTCGGATCTGTGATAGAAGGTGTACCCAACCGTCTCCTTTGGGTATCCTATGAAGACACATTTCTCCGATTTGGGTTCGAGCTTATCAGGTTGAAACTTTTTCACATAAGCGAAACGACAACTTGGGTTTCTTGCCAAACCACAGTTCATAAGGTGTTGTCTCAACGGATTTTGATGGTGCCCTATTTAACGTGAATGCAGCCGTCTCTAAATCATAACCCCAAAATGATAGCGGTAAATCAGTGAGAGACATCATAGATCGCACCATATCTAATAAAGTGTGGTTACGACTATCGGACACACCATTACGTTGTGGTGTTACAGGTGGCGTGAGTTGCGAAACTATTCCGCGTTGTTTCAAATGAAGACCAAACTCATAACTCAAATATTCACCTCCACGTTCAGATCGTAGAAACTTAATTTTCTTGTTACGATGGTTTTCCACTTCACTCTGAAATTCTTTGAACTTTTCAAATGTTTCATAATTATGTTTCATCAAGTAGATATACCCATATCTGCTCAAATCCTCTGTGAAGGTGAGAAAATAACGATATCTGCCGCGAGCCTCAATGTTCATTGGACCACATACATCAGTATGTATGATTTCCAATAACTTTGTTGCTCGCTCCATTGTTCTGGAGAACGAAGTTTTACTCATCTTGCCCAGGAGGCATGGTTTGCAAGTACCAAGTGATTCATAATCAAATGATTCCAGAAGTCCATCAGAATTGAGTTTCTTCATGCGCTTTACACCAATATGACCCAAACGGCAGTGCCACAAATAAGTTGCACTATCATTATCAAATCTGCATCTTTTGGCTTCAATACTATGAACATGTGTATCACTACTATCAAGATTTAGTAAAAATAGACCACTCATCAATGGTGGATGACCATAAACGATATTACTCATATAAATAGAACAACCATTATTCTCTGATTTAAATGAATAACCGTCTCGCATCAAACAAGATCCAGATATAATGTTCATGCTCAACGCTGGCACCAAATAACAATTATTTAGGTCTAAAACTAATCCTAAAGGTAGATGTAGAGGTAGCGTGCCGACGGCGATCACATCGACTTTGGAACCATTTCCCACACGATCTTCGCTTAATCCGTAGCCCCTGTTTCGAGTTGCAAATGTTAGCAACTGAACCAGTATCAAATACCCAGGCACTACTGTGAGCATTAGTAAGGTACACATCAATAACATGTATATCAAATATACCTTTCACTTTGCCATCCTTCTTCTCCGCCAAATACTTGGGGCAGTTCCGCTTTCATTGACCGGTCCCTTTGCAGTAGAAGCACTCAGTCTCAGGCTTAGGTCCAGACTTGGGTTTCTTCACTTGAGCAGCAACTGGCTTTCTGTTCTTCTTGAAGTTCCCTTTCTTCCCTTTACCCTTTTTCTTGAAACTGGTGGTCTTGTTGACCATCAACACTTGATGCTCCTTCTTAATTTCTACCTCCGCAGCCTTTAGCATTGCGAAGAGCTCAGGAATCGTCTTATCCATCCCTTGCATATTATAGTTCATCACGAAGCTCTTGTAGCTTGGTGGAAGTGATTGAAGAACTCTGTCAATGACACTATTGATACGTCTCCGTCATATCTATAATTTTTGAGTGTTCCATGCCAATATTCTACAATTTTCATATACTTTTGGCAACTTTTTATTATATTTTTGGTACTAACATATTGATCCAGTGCCCAGTGTCAATTCCTGTTTGTTGCATGTTTTTTGTTTTGCAAAAAATCCTTATCAAACGGAGTCCAAACGGGATAAAAACCGACGGAGATTTTTTTTGGAATGTGACGCCCGGGTAATCAAGCTACAGTAAACCCCTGTTAATGACGTCAGGTCATCGTAATTAAAATTTTGTTAAACCTCACTTTCTTCAAAGTAAGTTCAAATACAAATTCAAATAACAAGTCAAACTATAGTTTCTAAAAAAAGTAAATTAAAAATGTTCATTGGGTTGCAAATATTAACTAAATAATTAACAAACATCAACCAACATTTTTGGGAATGTTTATATTACTCTGAGATAATTAAAACATGAACAAACAACATTTAATTTAATCATTTAAAGATAAACAAATATTTATCCTTTTCAAATGACATGAAACTTGGTGTGCAGCTCCATTATATGACCTAATATTTATGTGCCAAGTTTCTTATTCACTAAAATTCATTTGCTACTTAATCTAAATGCCAAACAGAAAAGAAAATAAATAAAAAGAAATAAAATACAAAAGGGGAAAAACAAACAGAAAAAAAGAGAAAGCCCCCCCTCAACTGGGCCGACTGGCCCAGCTGGCCACCGCGCCCCCACCTGGGCCTCTACCCACCGGGCCGCCAGGCTGGCCCACCCCGCCGCGCCCTTATCCCCCCACTGCCTCGAAGCCTGGCGGCCCTTAACCTAACCCTAATTAATTAAACAGTGTATGATAGGTGGGTCCCACTGGGCCCACATGTCAGTTTGACTTAGTCAACCCCTGTGGACTGCTGATGTCAGCATGACATCATGCTGATGTCATAAATCCAATTTCGAATTAAATTAAATAATTAATTAAATTCCAGAAATTAATAAATTCTTTTAAAATCATATCTTTTAATCCGTAACTCGGATGGAAAAACTTTGTACATGAAAGTTGCTCAGAATGACGAGACGAATCCGGGTACGCAGCCCGTTCGTCCGCCACACATCCCTAACCTATCGAACTCGCAACTTTCCCCCTCCGGTTCATCTGTCCGAAAACACGAAACACCGAGAATCCTTTCCCGGATGTTTCCCCCTTTCCCGGTATCACCTAGTACTGCGTTAGGGCACACCTAGCACCGCGTATTGCTATGTTATGCCTTGTGTTTCTTTGATTGCTTTGTTATTTATTGTGTTCCCCCTCCGTTACTTCTTTCCGGTAGACCCCGAGACTGCCGGCGACCCCCAGTTCGACTACGGTGTTGGTGACCCATCCTTCTTGCCATAGCAACCAGGCAAGCCCCCCTTTGATCACCACATATCACCTATTCTTCTCTCTACTGCTTGCATTAGAGTAGTGGAGCATGTTACTGCTTTCCGTTAATCCTATTCTGATGCATAGCCTCTCATTGTTGCTCCAGCTAATGATACCTTACCTGCAATCCTAATGCTTAGTATAGGATGCTAGTTTATCATCAATGGCCCTACATTCTTGTCCGTCTGCCATGCTATACTATCGGGCCGTGATCACTCGGGAGGTGATCACGGGTATATACTATATACTATATACTTTATACATGATACATGTGAAGACTATAGTCGGGTTGGGTTGAGGAGTACCCACGTTTGATTCACGAATTGGGAGCTGGAAGGACATACTTTCCCAACAGCCCTCTATGTGGATCTTTGTGGCGAAGCAACAGGTCAGGTTGAGACCACCTAGGAGAGAGGTGGGCCTGGCCCTGGTCGGCGTTCGCGGTTATTCAAAGATAACATGTTTAATGAGATCTTGGTATTTGATCTGAGTCTGGCCACTGGCCTATACACACTAACCATCTACGCAGGGACAATTATGGGTACTCGACATCGTGGTATCAGCCGAAGCCTTTGTGACATCAGCGACTGAGCGGCGCGCGCCGGGTTGGACTGGAACGCCTGCTCTTGTATAAGGGAGGCTAGGTCTGCTCACTGGCCGCGTACGCAACGTGCAGGTGTGCAATGGGCGATGGGCCCAGACCCCTGCGCCATAGGATTTAGACCGACATGCTGACCTCTCTGTTGTGCCTAGGTAGGGTTGCGACGTGTTGATCTTCCGAGGCCGGGCATGACCCAGGAAAGTGTGTCCGAACAAAGGGGATCGAGCGTGTTGGGAAATGTGGTGCACCCCTACAGGGAAGTTTATCTATTCGAATAGCCGTGTCCCTCAGTAAAAGGAGGACCCAGAGTTGTACCTTGACCTTATGACAACTAGAACCGGATACTTAATAAAACACACCCTTCCAAGTGCCAGATACAACCCAGTGGTCGCTCTCTAACAGGGCGACGAGGAGAGGACCGCCGGGTAGGATTATGCTACACGATGCTACTTGGTGAACTTACCTTCTACCCTCTTCTTCTGCTGCAAGATGGAGGTTACAAGAAGCATAGTCTTCGAAAGGACTAGCTATCCCCCTCTTATACCGGCATTCTGCAGTTCAGTCCACACATGTTACCCCCTTTTCCATTTGATACCAATGCATACATATGTAGTGTAGCTCCTTGATTGCGAGTACTTTGGATGAGTACTCACGGTTGCTTTGCTCCCTCTTTCCCCCCTTTCTATACCCGTTTGCTGCGACCAGATGATGGAGCCCAGGAGCCAGACGCCACCATCGATGACGACTACTACTACTCGGGAGGTGCCTACTACTACGTGCAGCCCACTGACGACGACCAGGAGTAATTTAGGAGGATCCCAGGCAGGAGGCCTGCGCCTCTTTCGATCTGTATCCCAGTTTGTGCTAGCCTTCTTAAGGCAAACTTGTTTAACTAATGTCTGTACTCAGATATTGTTGCTTCCGCTGACTTGTCTATGATCGAGCTCTTGTATTCGAGCCTTTGAGGCCCCTGGCTTGTAATATGATGCTTGTATTACTTATTTTTATCTGCTGAGTTGTGTTGTGATATATTCCTGCGAGTCCCTGATCTTGATCGTACACGTTTGCGTGTATGATTAGTGTACGATTGAATCGGGGGCGTCACAAGTTGGTATAAGAGCCGACTGGTTGTAGGAATCCCCCTTCCACACTCCTTGGCCGAAGTCGAGTCTAGACATTACAAAACTTTTTACTAACATGGTTGTGTGCCTTATGGGCCCACATCGCCATTTGGGTGGTGTCGGTGTCAAAACCGGCGGATCTCGGGTAGGGTGTCCCGAACTGTGCGTCTAGGGCGGATGGTAACAGGAGGCAGGGAACACGATGTTTTACCCAGGTTCGGGCCCTCTTGATGGAGGTAAAACCCTACGTCCTGCTTGATTAATATTGATGATATGGGTAGTACAAGAGTAGATTTACCACGAGATCAGAGAGGCTAAACCCTAGACGCTAGCTTATGGTATGATTGTCTGTTGTCCTACGGACTAAAACCCCTCCGGTTTATATAGACACCGGAGAGGGCTAGGGTTACACAAGGTTGGTTACAAAGGAGGAGATATACATATCCATATTGCCTAGATTGCCTTCCACGCCAAGTAGAGTCCCATCTGGACACGAGACGAAGTCTTCAATATTGTATCTTCATAGTCCAACAGTCCGGCCAAAGGATATAGTCCGGCTGTCCGGAGACCCCCTAATCTAGGACTCCCTCAGTAGCCCCCGAACCAGGCTTCAATGACGATGAGTCCGGCGTGCAGTGTTGTCTTCGGCATTGCAAGGCGGGTTCTTCTCCAACTTTCAAGTGTTCGTAAGCAGTGTCCGGCTCCATAAATGTTGAACCTCTTGGCTTCTGTGCCTAATAAGGGCTATCTCCCACGCGTCGAATGAATATGAGGCGCCAGGGCATTTTTACATTTGCCCCCTAGCCAGATAAATAAATTGTCTATTAAAGGGATGGGGATTCTTAGATCCAATCCATATCATCCTCCCCCAGCGAGAATTCATCAGAGCGTGCTTCGGAAAGATCCATTCCAGCATGGCCGACCTCCGCAGCTCCTCCTCCCACCCCCGTAGCCCTAAGCCCGGTGATTGGGAGAGGTGTTCAGTCCCGCACAGTCGATTAGTCGAGTTGCAGACTAAGGGATTTCTTCCTCCGGCATACATGGTGCCCGTTCGAGCCGGGCTCGCCACCTACAATGGCGGGGAGGAAGCAGAGAACTTTCCCTGTCCCTCCATGGGGGAACGAGTTTGCCTTGTTCCTTACTTACTAAGGCGACTCGGATTTCCAATTCATCCGTTCCTCCGCGGGCTCCTGGAGTTCTACGGCCTCCAACTACACAATCTCACCCCTGCCTCCGTCCTACACATCGCCGGCTATGTTGCTCTCTGCGAGTTGTTCCTGGGCTGCGAGGCTCATTTCGAGCTATGGAAAAGGCTATTTTGCCTTGTCCCTCGCACATAGAGGGAATCACTTTATCAAGTGGGCAGAGCCGAAGTATGGCGCATCGCCGATACCGGATATTTGTCCGGTACCCCGAAGAAGCCATCCGAAGACTAGCCTTCAGAATGGTTTTATACGGAGGACGTCCCCCTTCCGGACCCTGTTCGGCGGGGTCTACCCGAGTTCAACTATGCTCCTCTGAAGAAGCGCCAAAGTTGGCGCCCACGGAGCCCCCAGGCGGAAGACAACGGAGAAGTCCTCTATCTGATGAACCGGATCAAAGCACTAGCTCGATCCGGATTGACAATAATCTAAGTTATGTAGATTTGCATAACGCGGGGAGTGCAGCCACTCCAATATCGTGGGCACCCCTTGTGGTGTTATAACGGGGCGGATGATGCCACCCGCTGCGGGCGTAAGGGTCCGGACAATGCTGCCGCTCTAGCGAAGATTCTGTCTGAACTATTCAAGGGCGAGGAGGAGGAGTTCACCCGCATCAAGCCACGGGATGGATTCTCTATGTAGAATCCTCCAAGCTGGGTAAGTTATATTTCCCTGCTCCCATTTTTCCCGCATTCTTAGTCGTAAGTATTCACCTTGCCACCTTGCGGCAGGAACTGCGAAAAGCCATAAAGGAGGTCAGCAGCCCTTCTCTAGAACCAGAGGACCCTGACTGGGCCATCGATTCCAGACTCGAAGAAGATCCGGTTATCTCTGTGGAACTGATAGACCGGCAGTTCTATCAGTTAAGTTGCGACGATGCCCCGGTGACCATTACGGCCGACTATCCCGGACTACTCCCTGCATCGCAGGTAAGAAAAATCAAAAAGTCCCAACTCCAAAACTAGGATCCCCTTTTAGGCACTTCACCCACCATATACACATGGCATCTTTTACAGGGAAGGCATTCGGGACGCCCTGCCGAACCCGCGGCAACTCGCCAACAAGAGGTGCCGAGGCCGGGTAGGCCAAAAAGGAAGGCGGCCAGGACGGAGACGCCGGCGCAAAGGTATAGGAAAAACCCCGCTCCGTGGTTGTCGTCTTTCTCAAAATGTAATGACGCCCACGTTTCTTTAACAGAAAGAACGCTCGCCGGAATATGTCCAGCGATGCTGCCAATCAAGCTTCCACTAGTCGGGCGCCAGGACCGGACATAGAGGCGGAAGGCGATATGGGGCAGGCGCCGGATAATCCCCCGACAGAGGATGTAGATAGATTGTCCGCTACAAACTCAGAAGTGGAAAGCGCCATGAATCATAGGCGCCGCCAGGCTGTACTCCGCGACGCTTGTTTCTCACCAGAGGCATTCGATGCCTTCAATTCTAGAGAGGCGTACCTCCGTGCTGCTCAAGATGGTCTAGCCAGAGCCACGGAACAGTATGTAAAGGATGTACGGGTGAGTAAATCTGACGATTTATATGTATCAGTAGCCCCTGAGACTTGAAACAGTTAGCAGAACTAATTTAAGGATCATCTATAATGTGCAGGTTCTTACAGAGAAGAATACTAGGCTGTCCTAGGAGTTGGAGGAATGCAAGACCCAACTGGGGTACGCTCTTGCCGCATTGCAGGAACAGAAAAAGCCTCCCGCTGGTAACATTTACTTTAAAGAATGGTGTTTGCCATATAGTGTGCGGCGTGTCTGCAGATCTAACAATTGATTTTGCAGATGAGTCCGAAGAAAGTCCGGGGGACCAGCATGTTATGCGACAGCTAGAGGCTGGCAAACGCGTGCTGAGTAAGGTTTTGCTGGAGAAAAACAGTCTCCAAGATGCCAATGTTAAGCTGAGCGTTGAACTAAAGGACGTTCGGGGCCAGCTTGCGGACTCCGAGAAGGAGAATAAGCGGCTTCGGCGTGGCATTTTTAGTAAGTGCTTGAACGAATCCTGCTGAAGGAGTTCGGCGAAGAAGTCGACTAACATCGTTATGTCTGTAGGTATGCTGACGGGTCGTCCCGCGGAGGAAATGCCCGGGTCTGCGGGTGATCTTCTGTCCGAGCTATCACATCTGCACGAACAAGTTCGGCAGGTGATGCAGGGCGTTGCGCAGGCCTTGTGGCCGTCCGTCTCCCTGCCAGAAGGCGTTGCAGAGCTTGCGGAGAAGCTGAAGGGAGCACGGCGGCGCTTCCGTTTATGGAAGATATCAGCCTGCCGATAGGGTGCCCGAGAAGCCTGGGCCATGGTGAAGACACGGTATACCAAGGCAGACCCGAATCACATGGCCGAAGTCGGACCTATGGGGCCCGACGGAAAAGAGATCTCCGTTAGCTTAGTTTATGGGCAAGTAGAATTAGTCGCAAAGTATTCTCAATAGGATTGTAAGCTGGACCGCCTGTTGGATGGTATAGAGGAGGAATTTAGTCAGTCCGCATGACTACGTAATTAAAGTGACATGTATAATGCCTTCTAGCCGGATTGTAGATCATTTGTCGTTGTAGACCTTTTCGCTTCAACCTCCGGGCCCGATAGTCCGGAGTGAATCCTAATACCCGCTCAGTTATATAAAACCGGGGTATGCGTGGAGACCAGGCGTAGGGGTCATTAGTGCTTTATCAGACAAGTTCCCAACTAGTTATGTTATATTACATGGGTAGTAAGAAACATCTTCCAGGGAGAATAGTTCTGTTAAGGGTTCCTTTCCCTGGGTAAGCATGCCATAAAGTGCATGTCCGGGCTGCGATAACAAACACAGAAAAAGCATCTAGGGGCAGATATGGACAATAAATAAAAATCATCTTTTGTTCACCGACCGAATGTTCCCTTAAGAACGCTAGCTTTCGGCTTCACCCAGTTTGAGGTACACATCCGGCTGACCCGGCAGTAACAATCGCAGAGGTGCTCCCCTTATGCCCTAGCCGAATTAACGGGAACATAGGGCATAAATACAAGAGCCAGGCAACCCAGCTTGGCCAAAACTTAAGTCATATCGATGCATATAATGGTGAAAAAAGGTACATGCGGAAGTAGAACACATGTGTTGGGCATGAAGCCCGGATAAATAATTTAAGCTTCTGTGAAGGAAGCCCCCCAAGTATGAAGAGTGCGGCTAGTGCATCTGTAATGTGCAAACAGGGCACAAGGTGACCCTTGAAGGCCTAGAGAAATAAGAAAAGAAAGAAAGAAAGGAAAACAAGACAGATAATGTATTTGTGAAAAAATGGACAAAGGGAGGGGACTAACATAGAGTCCGGTGGTAGGTGCAGAATCTTCGGAGCCTGGCCGTGTTCCATGGGTTCGGATCGAGTCGACTAGTCGATGCATCCCGCAGTCGGTACGGTCCACCGGTCAGAACTTGGTCAATAATGAAGGGACCTTCCCATTTGGGCTCGAGCTTGTTCTTTTTCTTATCTGGCGGCGTAGAACTAGTTCGCCAACGTTATAAGTTTTGGCCCGTACTTCTCTGCTTTGGTATCTGCGAGCCTGTTGCTGGTAAAATGCGGAACGGGCTTTGGCTATGTTGTGCTCCTCCTCCAAGGTGTCCAGACTGTCCTGCCGATCGAGCTCGGCTTCTCTTTCTTCGTACATGCGCACTCTAGGTGAGTCTTGAATTATGTCACAGGGCAAGACTGCCTCTGCGCCATACACCATAAAGAAGGGTGTATATCCGGTACTACGATTCGGCGTGGTCCGCAGCCCCCAGAGTACGGAGTCGAGCTCCTCTACCCAGTGCGTGTTAGACTCCGTTAAGGAACACACTAATCTAGGTTTAATGCCTCTCATTATAGGACCGTTTGCTCGCTCGACTTGACCGTTGGTTTGTGGGTGATAGACTGAGGCATAATCGAGCTTGATGCCCATTTTGCTGCACCAGAGTTTTACCTCGTCGGCCGTGAAGTTCGTGCCATTATCAGTGATGATGCTGTGGGGGACGCCATAACGGTGTACAACCCCGGATATGAAATCTATCACCGGTCCGGATTCAGCTATTTTAATCGGTTTGTCCTCTATCCATTTGGTGAATTTATCCACCATGACCAATACGTATTTTTTCTTGTGGGTTCCCCCTTTAAGGGGTCCAACCATGTCAAGCCCCCAGACCGCAAAGGGCCATGTAATGGGGATTGTTTGGAGGGCGGTGGGTGGCATGTGGCTTTGATTTGCAAAGAGCTGGCAACCGGCGCAACGCTGGACCAAGTCCTATGTGTCTGCCCGGGTCATTGGCCAATAGAATCCTGTACGGAAGGCCTTGCTTACAAGAGCCGGGCTGCGGTGTGATGACCACCGAGTCCGGCGTGAATTTCTGCGAGAAGATTCCGCCCTTCCTCTTCGGAGATGCACCTTTGAAGGACTCCGGTAGTGCTTTTCTTGTACAATGCTCCCTCATGGACCCTGTAGGCCTTGGATCGCCGCACTATGCGGCGTGCCTCATTTTGGTCCTCTGAAAGTTCCTGTCTAGTTAGGTAGGCCAAGAATAGTTCTATCCACGGGGCAATAATGGCCATTATTTCATGGGCTGAAGGTGTTATTTCGGTGGTGGAGCCTCCGATTGTGTCAGAGAGTTTGGTATCGGGTATTTTGGCCGGGTCCAGACTGTTGTTACTGGTGTCCCCTGCCGATGCTACGGATGGCTTGAAGAGCCTTTCCAAAAATATGTTGGGGGGGGGGACCGTGTCGCGTTTTGCGCCGATGCGGGCGAGGATATCCGCTGCCTGATTGTTTTCCCGAGCCACATGGTGAAATTCGAGTCCCTCGAACCGAGCTGACATTTTTAGGACGACATTTCGATAGGCTGCCATTTTCAGATCCTTGGCGTCGAAATCTCCGTTTATTTGGGATATTGCGAGGTTTGAATCCCCACGCACCTCCAGGCGTTGAATGCCCATGGAGACTGCCATCCGAAGACCATGCAATAGAGCTTCGTATCCGGCTGCATTGTTGGAATCTGTATACAATATTTGCAGTATGTACCGAACGGTATCTCCGGTTGGGGACGTCAGGACGACGCCAGCCCCTAGACCGGCCAGCATTTTAGAACCGTCGAAGTGCATGATCCAATTGGAGTATGCGCCGTACTCTTTAGGGAGTTCGGCCTCCGTCCATTCGACGACGAAGTCGGCCAGTACTTGCAATTTAATGGCTCGGCGAGGTTTGTATGTTATGTCGAATGGGAGGAGCTCAATGGCCCATTTGGCGATCCGGCCCGTAGCGTCACAGTTGTTGATAATATCATTAAGTGGCACTTCCGAGGCTACTGTAATCGAACACTCTTGAAAGTAGTGTCATAGCTTCCATGATGCCATGAATACCGCATATGCTATTTTTTTGGTAATGCGGGTACCATGATTTGCATGGAGTGAGGACAGTGGATACATAGTATACCGGCCTTTGAAGAGGGAATTTGTGTCCCTCCGCTTCCCGTTCGACAACGAGCACCACGCTTACAACTTGATGAGTTGCCGCAATGTACAACATCATTGGTTCGCTGATGTTTGGTGCGGCCAGGATCGGGTTGGTTGCCAGAATGGCCTTTATTTCTTCCAATCCGGCTATGGCCGCATCCGTCCACTCGAAGTGTTCGGTGCGCCGAAGGAGGCGATAAAGGGGTAAAGCCTTTTCTCCCAAGCGGGAGATAAAGCGGCTTAGAGCCGCCACGCATCCAGTTAGCTTCTGGATTTGTTTGAGGTCTGTTGGGGTAGCCAACTATGACAACGCTCGGTTTTTGGCCGGATTAGCTTCAATACCTCTACTAGAGACAATGAATCCCGGGAGCTTTTCGGCTGGTACGCCGAAAACGCATTTTTCCGGATTGAGCTTGATGCCATATGTTCGGAGGTTGTTGAATGTGAGCCTCAAGTCGTCTATCAAAGAGTCGACGTGTTTGGTTTTGACGACCACATTGTCTACGTATGCCTCTACTGTTTTGCCGATTTGTTTCTCCAGACATGTCTGAATCATGCGCTGATATGTTGCGCCAGCGTTTTTGAGCCGAAAAGGCATTGTGTTAAAACAAAAGGGACCGTATGGTGTGATGAATGCCGTTGCGGCTTGGTCGGACTCCGCCATCTTGATTTGGTGGTAATCGGAGTATGCGTCGAGGAAACACAATGACTCGTGTCCTGCAGTAGCATCAATGATTTGATCGATGCGTGGGAGGGGGAAGGGATCCTTTGGGCAAGCTTTATTGAGGTCTTTGAAGTCGACACAAAGGCGCCAGGATTTGTCCTTCTTTGGTACCATCACCAGGTTTGCTAGCCAGTCCGGGTGTTTTATTTCTTTGATGAATCCGGCCTCCAATAACTTGGCTAGTTCCTCTCCCATGGCCTGTCTCTTAGGTTCGGAGAAACGTCGAAGAGCTTGCTTGACTGGCTTGAATCCCTTTAGGATATTGAGGCTATGCTCGGCCAGCCTGCGTGGGATTCCTGGCATGTCTGAGGGATGCCAAACGAATATGTCCCAGTTCTCGCGCAGGAACTCTCGTAGTGCGGCGTCCACAGCGGGGCTTAGCTGTGCACCGATGGAGGCTGTTTTTGTAGTGTCCGTTGGGTGGACTTGGAATTTGACTATTTCATCCACTGGTTTAAAAGAGGTGGACTTGGATCTCTTGTCGAGTATCACGTTGTCCCTATCCACTTTGGAGCGTGGCGTAGTTAATTCCTCGGCCGAGAGGGCTTCGGATAATGCCTCGAGGGCCAATGCGGCTGTTTTGTTTTCGGCGCGGAGTGCTGTGTCCAGATCGCTGGCGAGAGTGATGATTCCGTTGGGCCCGGGCATTTTGAGCTTCATGTACCCGTAATGGGGTACGGCTTGGAAGATTGTGAATGCCTCCCGTCCTAAAAGAGGTGATAACCACTGCTGAACGGGGTCACTTGGAATGTAATTTCTTTAGACCTGTAATTATCCGGCGTGCCGAATACCACATCTAATGTGATTTTCCCAGCACAGTGTGCTTCCGACTGGGGATGATTCCTCTAAAGGTTGTGCTACTTTGCTCAATGCGGCTCCAGTCTATTTCCATCTTTTGAAGAGTTTCCTCATAGATGAGGTTTAATCCGCTGCCGCCGTCCATGAGTACCTTGTTGAGTCGAAAGCCGTCCACGATTGTACTGAGGACCAGTGCGGCTGGTGCTCGGGCTGTTCGGAATTTAGGTTTGTCACTGGCATTGAAGGTAATAGCCGTGTCACTCCATGGATTTATTGCTGCTACGTGGCAGATTTCGGCCATGCTGCAGAGTGTTCGCTTGCGTCTATTATTCGACGCGAAGGTCTCAAAGACCGTTAACACCATACTGTTGTCCACAGGATGGTGCTCTGTGGTATTTGGGAGAAGTAGATCCTCACCACTTTTGGCCACCTGCCGGAGTATCCAACATGCTCTAAGGTTGTGCGTTGGTATTGCATGCGCTGTACTATGAATTTTCCAGGGTCCGTTGAGCCATCCCTCCAGTATGGTTCCTTGCCCCGTAGAGGGTTTTTGCTTTTTGGTAGTTAACCTGGGTGTATTGTGATAATGCACCCTTTTATTTCGGACTGGGTTTGCGTTCAGGGCTGGATTATCCCAAAAGTTTGTTTCGGTTTTCCAGGCACTTTCCATCACACAGTACTTTCATACTATGCACGCCAAGTCAGCGAAGCGTGTTATCTCACGTCGATTTATGGCGTTAAGGATTCCCTTGTCCGTGCAATTATTGCGGAAAAATAAGATTGCGTCTTCCTCGCGATAGTCCTTAACCTTGTTCATCGCAAGGAGGAATCTGGCCCAGTAGTGATGTACTATTTCCTGGGGCTCTTGCCTGATATGGGAAAGGTCGCTTGTGTTTGGGTGGGTGGGTGGAATTGAATCCAAACCCCTACCCGATCTGGGATCCAGGGGCCGAGGAGTTTCCAATTTTGGAAGTTCTAGTTCCGGGATGTTACCCACTAATCCTGGTCCGCTACCTGACTCTAAGTTCAGGGATTGGATGCTGTCCTCCTGCGAACGGGCGTACGGCTAGGAGAGCTCGCGAATCCGGACATATTTGGTCCTCAGGATAGAGGAAAGGTCGCCGCATTGTTCCTCCACCACTGCAATATGATGGGTGACCGATGGAGAGTTAATCTCCCTTTGATCAGGTTTAAGCCCAATCCGATCATAGTCCGTAGTGACTCCCAAGGCGGCGATGCGATCCAAGAGCTCGTTTAAGGAGGAGAGATCCATTGGATCCATCTGTTCGGCGAGTGCCGATTTGACATGGAGGCTGTTTTCGATGACCCGAGAATTCATCGTCGGCGCGGCAGCCGAACAGGCGGTCATGATGAACCCGCCTAGCCGGAGAGTTTGGCCGACAGCCAAAGCTCCCCAAGAGTAGTACCGTCTTTAAAGACGAGACGAGACATCCTTCCTTCTGGCGACGGCACAGAGGAACTCTCAATGAAAGCACCAATGTCGGTGTCAAATCCGGCGGATCTCGGGTAGGGGGTCCCGAACTGTGCATCTAGGGCGGATGGTAACAGGAGGCAGGGAACACGATGTTTTACCCAGGTTCAGGCCCTCTTGATGGAGGTAAAACCCTACGTCCTGCTTGATTAATATTGATGATATGGTTAGTACAAGAGTAGATCTACCACGAGATCAGAGAGGCTAAACCCTAGAAGCTAGCCTATGGTATGATTGTCTGTTGTCCTACGGACTAAAACCCCTCCGGTTTATATAGACACCAGAGAGGGCTAGGATTACACAAGGTCGGTTACAAAGGAGGAGATATACATGTTGGGAAACGTAGTAATTTCAAAATTTTACTACGCACACGCAAGATCATGGTGATGCACAGCAACGAGAGGGGAGAGTGTTGTCTACGTACCAACGCAGACCGACTGCGGAAGCGATCACACAACATAGAGGAAGTAGTCGTACGTCTTCTTCCCGATCCGACCGATCCAAGCACCGTTACTCCGGCACCTCCGAGTTCTTAGCACACGTTCAGCTCGATGACGTTCCTCGGGCTCCGATCCAGCAAAGCATCGAGGAAGAGTTCCGTCAGCACGACGGCGTGGTGACGATCTTGATGTACTGCCGATGCAGGGCTTCGCCTAAGCACTGTAACGGTATGATCGAGGTGGAATTTGGTGGCAGGGGCACCGCACACGGCTAAGGAACGATCTCAAGGATCAACTTGTGTGTCTTGGGGTGTCCCCTGCCCCCGTATTTATATGTTGGAGGAGGGGGGGCTGGCCGGCCAAGAGGGGGAGGCGCAGGGGAGTCCTACTCCCACCGGGAGTAGGACTCCTCCCCCCCAATCCTAATCCAATTAGGACTCCCGGGGGGGGGGGGAAGAGAGAGAAGGGGGGCCGGCCCCTTATCCTATTCCTAATAGGATTTGGGGAAGGGGGGCGCCGGCCAGCTTGGGCCTTTTCCCTTTTTCTCTTTTTCCACTAAGGCCCAACAGGCCCATTTGTCTCCCGGGGGGTTCCGGTAACCCTTCCGGTATTCTGGTAAAATCCCGATTTCACCCGGAACACTTTCGGTGTCCAAACATAGGATTCCAATATATCAATCTTTACGTCTCGACCACTTCGAGACTCCTCGTCATGTCCGTGATCTCATCCGGGACTCCGAACAACCTTCGGTACATCAAAATGCATAAACTCATAATAACTGTCATCGTAACGTTAAGCGTGCGGACCCTACGGTTCGAGAACAATGTAGACATGACCGAGACACGTCTCCGGTCAATAACCAATAGCGGGACCTGGATGCCCATATTGGCTCCTACATATTCTACGAAGATCTTTATCGGTCAGACCGCATAACAACATACGTTGTTCCCTTTGTCATCGGTATGTTACTTGCCCGAGATTCGATCGTCGGTATCCAATACCTAGTTCAATCTCTTTACTGGCAAGTCTCTTTACTCGTTCCGTAATACATCATCTCATAACTAACATCTTAGTTATTATGCTTGCAAGGCTTATGTGATGTGTATTACCGAGAGGGCCCAGAGATACCTCTCCGACAATCAGAGTGACAAAACCTAATCTCGAAATACGCCAACCCAACATCTGCCATTGGAGACACCTGTAGTACTCCTTTATAATCACCCAGTTACGTTGTGACGTTTGGTAGTACCCAAAGTGTTCCTCCGGTAAATGGGAGTTGCATAATCTCATAGTTATAGGAACATGTATAAGTCATGAAGATAGCAATAGCAACATACTAAACGATCGGGTGCTAAGCTAATGGAATGGGTCATGTCAATCAGATCATTCAACTAATGATGTGACCTCGTTAATCAAATAACAACTCTTTGTTCATGGTTAGGAAACATAACCATCTTTGATTAACGAGCTAGTCTAGTAGAGGCATACTAGTGACACTCTGTTGGTCTATGTATTCACACATGTATTATGTTTCCGGTTAATACAATTCTAGCATGAATAATAAACATTTATCATGATATAAGGAAATAAATAATAACTTTATTATTGCCTCTAGGGCATATTTCCTTCAGTCTCCCACTTGCACTAGAGTCAATAATCTAGATTACACTGTAATGATTCTAACACCCATGGAGCCTTGGTGCTGATCATGTTTTGCTCGTGGAAGAGGCTTAGTCAACGGGTCTGCAACATTCAGATCCGTATGTATCTTGCAAATCTCTATGTCTCCCACCTGGACTAAATCCCAGATGGAGTTGAAGCGTCTTTTGATGTGCTTGGTTCTTTTGTGAAATCTGGATTCCTTTGCCAAGGCAATTGCACCAGTATTGTCACAGAAGATTTTCATTGGACCCGATGCACTAGGTATGACACCTAGATCGGATATGAACTCCTTCATCCAGACTCCTTCGTTCGCTGCTTCCGAAGCAGCTATGTACTCCGCTTCACATGTAGATCCCGCTACGACGCTTTGTTTAGAACTGCACCAACTGACAGCTCCACCGTTTAAAGTAAACACGTATCCGGTTTGCGATTTAGAATCGTCCGGATCAGTGTCAAAGCTTGCATCAACGTAACCTCTTACGGTGAGCTCTTTGTCACCTCCATATACGAGAAACATATCCTTAGTCCTTTTCAGGTATTTCAGGATGTTCTTGACCGCTGTCCAGTGATCCACTCCTGGATTACTTTGGTACCTCCCTGCTAAACTTATAGCAAGGCACACATCAGGTCTGGTACACAGCATTGCATACATAATAGAGCCTATGGCTGAAGCATAGGGAACATCTTTCATATTCTCTCTATCTTCTGCAGTGGTCGGGCATTGAGTTTGGCTCAACTTCACACCTTGCAATACAGGCAAGAACCCTTTCTTTGCTTGATCCATTTTGAACTTTTTCAAAATCTTGTCAAGGTATGTGCTTTGTGAAAGTCCAATTAAGCGTTTTGATCTATCTCTATAGATCTTTATGCCTAATATGTAAGCAGCTTCCCCGAGGTCTTTCATCGAAAAACTTTTATTCAAGTATCCCTTTATGCTATCCAGAAATTCTATATCATTTCCAATGAGTAATATGTCATCCACATATAATATCAGAAATGCTACAGAGCTCCCACTCACTTTCTTGTAAATACAGGCTTCTCCAAAAGTCTGTATAAACCCAAATGCTTTGATCACACTATCAAAGCGTTTATTCCAACTCCGAGATGCTTGCACCAGTCCATAAATGGATCGCTAGAGTTTGCACACTTTGTTAGCTCCTTTTGGATCGACAAAACCTTCTGGTTGCATCATATACAACTCTTCTTCCAGAAATCCATTCAGGAATGCGGTTTTTACATCCATTTGCCAAATTTCATAATCATAAAATGCGGCAATTGCTAACATGATTCTGACAGACTTAAGCATCGCTACGGGTGAGAAAGTCTCATCGTAGTCAACTCCTTGAACTTGTCGAAAACCTTTTGCGACAAGTCGAGCTTTGTAGACAGTAACATTACCATCAGCGTCAGTCTTTTTCTTAAAGATCCATTTATTTTCAATTGCTTGCCGATCATCGGGCAAGTCAACCAAAGTCCATACTTTGTTCTCATACATGGATCCCATCTCAGATTTCATGGCTTCAAGCCACTTTGCGGAATCTGGGCTCACCATCGCTTCTTCATAGTTCGTAGGTTCATCATGATCTAGTAGCATGACTTCCAGAACAGGATTACCGTACCACTCTGGTGCGGATCTTGCTCTGGTTGATCTACGAGGTACAGTAGTATCTTGATCTAAAGTTTCATGATCATCATCATTAACTTCCTCTCTTATTGGTGTATGTCTCACAGAAACAGTTTTCTGTGATGTATAATTTCCCAATAATGGAGTAGGTACAGTTACCTCGTCAAGTTCTACTTTCCTCCCACTCACTTCTTTCGAGAGAAACTCCTTCTCAAGAAAGTTTCCGAATTTAGCAACAAAAGTCTTGCCTTCGGATCTGTGATAGAAGGTGTATCCAATAGTTTCCTTTGGATATCCTATGAAGACACACTTCTCCGATTTGGGTTCGAGCTTATCAGGTTGAAGCTTTTTCACATAAGCATCGCAGCCCCAAACTTTAAGAAACGACAACTTTGGTTTCTTGCCAAACCATAGTTCATAAGGCGTCGTCTCAACGGATTTAGATGGTGCCCTATTTAACGTGAATGCGGCCGTCTCTAAAGCATAACCCCAAAATGATAGCGGTAAATCAGTAAGAGACATCATAGATCGCACCATATCTAGTAAAGTACGATTACGACGTTCGGACACACCATTACGTTGTGGTGTTCCGGGTGGCGTGAGTTGCGAAACTATTCCACAATTTTTCAAATGTACACCAAACTCGTAACTCAAATATTCTCCTCCACGATCAGATCGTAGAAACTTTATTTTCTTGTTACGATGATTTTCAACTTCACTCTGAAATTCCTTGAACTTTTCAAATGTTTCAGACTTATGTTTCATTAAGTAGATATACCCATATCTGCTTAAATCATCTGTGAAGGTGAGAAAATAACGATATCCGCCACGAGCCTCAATATTCATCGGACCACATACATCGGTATGTATGATTTCCAATAAATCTGTTGCTCTCTCCATAGTACCGGAGAACGGTGTTTTAGTCATCTTGCCCATGAGGCACGGTTCGCAAGTACCAAGTGATTCATAATCAAGTGGTTCCAAAAGCCCATAAGTATGGTGTTTCTTCATGCGCTTTACACCGATATGACCTAAACGGCAGTGCCACAAATAAGTTGCACTATCATTATCAACTCTGCATCTTTTGGTTTCAACATTATGAATATGTGTATTACTACTATCGAGATTCAATAAGAATAGACCACTTTTCAAGGGTGCATGACCATAAAAGATATTACTCATATAAATAGAACAACCATTATTCTCTGATTTAAATGAATAACCGTCTCGCATCAAACAAGATCCAGATATAATGTTCATGCTCAACGCTGGCACCAAATAACAATTATTTAGGTCTAATATTAATCCCGAAGGTAGATGTAGAGGTAGCGTGCCGACCGCGATCACATCGACTTTGGAACCGTTTCCCACGCGCATCGTCACCTCGTCCTTTGCTAGTGTCCGCTTATTCTGTAGTCCCTGTTTCGAGTTGCAAATATTAGCAACAGAACCAGTATCAAATACCCAGGTGCTACTGCGAGCATTAGTAAGGTACACATCAATAACATGTATATCACATATACCTTTGTTCACCTTGCCATCCTTCTTATCCGCCAAATACTTGGGGCAGTTCCGCTTCCAGTGACCAGTCTGCTTGTAGTAGAAGCACTCAGTTTCAGGCTTAGGTCCAGACTTGGGTTTCTTCTCTTGAGCAGCAACTTGCTTGCTGTTCTTTTTGAAGTTCCCTTTCTTCTTCCCTTTGCCCTTTTTCTTGAAACTAGTGGTTTTGTTAACCATCAACACTTGATGCTCCTTTTTGATTTCTACCTCCGCAGCTTTCAGCATCGCGAAGAGCTCAGGAATAGTCTTGTTCATCCCTTGCATATTATAGTTCATCACAAAGCTCTTGTAGCTTGGTGGCAGTGATTGGAGAATTCTGTCAATGACGCAATCATCCGGAAGTGTAACTCCCAATTGAATCAAGTGATTATTATACCCAGACATTTTGAGTATATGCTCACTGACAGAACTGTTCTCCTCCATCTTGCAGCTATAGAACTTATTGGAGACTTCATATCTCTCAATCCGGGCATTTGCTTGAAATATTAACTTCAACTCCTGGAACATCTCATATGCTCCATGACGTTCAAAACGTCGTTGAAGTCCCGGTTCTAAGCCGTAAAGCATGGCACACTGAACTATTGAGTAGTCATCAGCTTTGCTCTGCCAGACGTTCATAACTTCTGGCGTTGCTCTTGCAGCAGGCCTGGCACTCAGCGGTGCTTCCAGGACGTAATTCTTCTGTGCAGCAATGAGGATAATCCTCAGGTTACGGACCCAGTCCGTGTAATTGCTACCATCATCTTTCAACTTAGCTTTCTCAAGGAACGCATTAAAATTCAACGGAACAACAGCACGAGCCATCTATCTACAATCAACATAAACAAGCAAGATACTATCAGGTACTAAGTTCATGATAATTTTAAGTTCAGTTAATTTACTTAAGAACTCCCACTTAGATAGACATCCCTCTAATCCTCTAAGTGATCACGTGATCCAAATCAACTAAACCATAACCGATCATCACGTGAGATGGAGTAGTTTTCAATGGTGAACATCAATATGTTGATCATATCTACTATATGATTCACGCTCGACCTTTCGGTCTCCGTGTTCCGAGGTCATATCTTATATGCATAGCTCGTCAAGTATAACCTGAGTATTCTGCGTGTGCAACTGTTTTGCACCCGTTGTATTTGAACGTAGAGCCTATCACACCCGATCATCACATGGTGTCTCAGCACGAAGAACTTTTGCAACGGTGCATACTCAGGGAGAACACTTCTTGATAATTTAGTGAGAGATCATCTTATAATGCTACCGTCAATCAAAGCAAGATAAGATGCATAAAAGGATAAACATCACATGCAATCAATATAAGTGATATGATATGGCCATCATCATCTTGTGCTTTGTGATCTCCATCTCCGAAGCATCGTCATGATCACCATCGTCACCGGCGCGCCACCTTGATCTCCATCGTAGCAACGTTGTCGTCTCGCCAATCTTATGCTTCCACGACTATTACTACCGTTTAGTAATCTAGTAAAGCATTACATCGCGATTGCATTGCATACAATAAAGCGACAACCATATGGCTCCTGCCAGTTGCCGATAACTCGGTTACAAAACATGATCATCTCATACAATAAAATCAGCATCATGCCTTGACCATATCACATCACAACATGCCCTGCAAAAACAAGTTAGACGTCTTCTACTTTGTTGTTGCAAGTTTTATGTGGCTGCTACGGGCTTAAGTAAGAACACATCTCACCTACGCATCAAAACCACAACGATAGTTCGTCAAATAGACTCCGTTTTAACCTTCTCAAGGACCGGGCGTAGTCACACTTGGTTCAACTAAAGTTGGAGAGACAGTCTTCCGCAAGCCATCTGTGTGCAAAGCACGTCGAGGGAACCGGTCTCGCGTAAGAGTACGCGTAAGGTTGGTCCGGATCGTCTCAACCAACAATACCGCCGAACCAAAGTATGACATGCTGGTAGGCAGTATGACTTGTATCGCCCACAACTCACTTGTGTTCTACTCGTGCATATAACATCAAACCATAAAACCTGGCTCTGATACCACTGTTGGGAAACGTAGTAATTTCAAAATTTTCCTACGCACACGCAAGATCATGGTGATGCACAGCAACGAGAGGGGAGAGTGTTGTCTACGTACCAACGCAGACCGACTGCGGAAGCGATCACACAACGTAGAGGAAGTAGTCGTACGTCTTCTTCCCGATCCGACCGATCCAAGCACCGTTACTCCGGCACCTCCGAGTTCTTAGCACACGTTCAGCTCGATGACGTTCCTCGGGATCCGATCCAGCAAAGCGTCGAGGAAGAGTTCCGTTAGCACGACGGCGTGGTGACGATCTTGATGTACTGCCGACGCAGGGCTTCGCCTAAGCACTGTAACGGTATGATCGAGGTGGAATTTGGTGGCAGGGGGCACCGCACACGGCTAAGGAACGATCTCAAGGATCAACTTGTGTGTCTTGGGGTGTCCCCTGCCCCCGTATTTATATGTTGGAGGAGGGGGGGCTGGCCGGCCAAGAGGGGGAGGCGCAGGGGAGTCCTACTCCCACCGGGAGTAGGACTCCTCCCCCCCAATCCTAATCCAATTAGGACTCCCGGGGGGGGGGGGGAAGAGAGAGAAGGGGGGCCGGCCCCTTATCCTATTCCTAATAGGATTTGGGGAAGGGGGGCGCCGGCCAGCTTGGGCCTTTTCCCTTTTTCTCTTTTTCCACTAAGGCCCAACAGGCCCATTTGTCTCCCGGGGGGTTCCGGTAACCCTTCCGGTATTCCGGTAAAATCCCGATTTCACCCGGAACACTTCCGGTGTCCAAACATAGGCTTCCAATATATCAATCTTTACGTCTCGACCACTTCGAGACTCCTCGTCATGTCCGTGATCTCATCCGGGACTCCGAACAACCTTCGGTACATCAAAATGCATAAACTCATAATAACTATCATCGTAACGTTAAGCGTGCGGACCCTACGGTTCGAGAACAATGTAGACATGACCGAGACACGTCTCCGGTCAATAACCAATAGCGGGACCTGGATGCCCATATTGGCTCCTACATATTCTACGAAGATCTTTATCGGTCAGACCGCATAACAACATACGTTGTTCCCTTTGTCATCGGTATGTTACTTGCCCGAGATTCGATCGTCGGTATCCAATACCTAGTTCAATCTCGTTACTGGCAAGTCTCTTTACTCGTTCCGTAATACATCATCTCATAACTAACATCTTAGTTATTATGCTTGCAAGGCTTATGTGATGTGTATTACCGAGAGGGCCCAGAGATACCTCTCCGACAATCAGAGTGACAAAACCTAATCTCGAAATACGCCAACCCAACATCTGCCATTGGAGACACCTGTAGTACTCCTTTATAATCACCCAGTTACGTTGTGACGTTTGGTAGTACCCAAAGTGTTCCTCCGGTAAACGGGAGTTGCATAATCTCATAGTTATAGGAACATGTATAAGTCATGAAGATAGCAATAGCAACATACTAAACGATCGGGTGCTAAGCTAATGGAATGGGTCATGTCAATCAGATCATTCAACTAATGATGTGACCTCGTTAATCAAATAACAACTCTTTGTTCATGGTTAGGAAACATAACCATCTTTGATTAACGAGCTAGTCTAGTAGAGGCATACTAGTGACACTCTGTTGGTCTATGTATTCACACATGTATTATGTTTCCGGTTAATACAATTCTAGCATGAATAATAAACATTTATCATGATATAAGGAAATAAATAATAACTTTATTATTGCCTCTAGGGCATATTTCCTTCAATACATATCCGTATTGCCTAGCTTGCCTTCCATGCCAAGTAGAGTCCCATCCGGACACGAGACGAAGTCTTCAATCTTGTATCTTCATAGTCCAACAGTCCGGCCAAAGGATATAGTCCAGCTGTCTGGAGACCCCCTAATCCAAGACTCCCTCAGGTGGTATTAGGATCTTTTACTCCTCGATCCTTACTCTGGGACTCTGAACTCTCTTCTACTCGGGTTAAATGACTTTACTAACTCTAACATTAGGATCCCGTGAACTTGTGCGCATTGCGTTTGCAATGCCCTTCCACCGTCAACCCCTATAAATTACTACATGCACTTGCCATTCTTACCTTAGTCCCCAGTTGCTCTTGCTATTACAAGATACCCCAAAATACTCATTGTTGTTCTGAGACTCCTTGTGCCTACTCCTTGCAGTTCTTTGCCACCTTAATACCCCTACGGATAATTTATCACACTTATCAAGTATCCGCTCATCCCCAGATGATTCATGTATTTCGCAAAAGTCTTCGAAATACCATTCGGTCTTCCGAAAATCCTGAGCAGCCTATTGCTTCTGGAATTCTTGCTTGCTTGCGTTATGGTTAAATCTCGTGATCTTATTGGCATCTCTTGTCATTTTCATTTTGAGTTTGTTGATTCAATATGTTGCGAATGTTGCAATCCTCAATCAGAGCCTAGAATTCATCCTTCTGGCTCAAACGCATTTTAAACATGAGTTAGATCTCGACCAATCAAATTGCCATCGATTGTACCCCTAAGGATATTCAACTTATACATCCTTAATCAGAGTGTTTTCTTCGGATCCCTTGATTTGGAAATCATAATTCCTTTGCACTTGAGCTTTGAGTTAGTGAGTTATTTCTATGATCCGATCTCCTTCATTCTTTCTTCCTCTGATTGGGTATCGACACTCACATCAGCTCCATTGTGGATCGCCATATCCACTGTTGGATTATTATCTGACAATGTCCTTCATAATTAATCACCTTGTGAGTTCTTTCTCCGATACATAATACCATTGGTAAATTGTATCCTCTCCTTTTTCCAACCATGCTCTGCTTTCGAGCTGGTGATATTTACTCTTGAAGCTTGTGGTAGATGTTTCTAATATGCCCCTATGGATTGAACCTATACCTTCTCCAAACCGTATGAACCCGAAAGTTTTCGCGAGTCATACTCTTCTGTTGTTTTGCTAGATAAAATTTCTACACTACGGCCTCATCAAAAGCGGGAAGTAAAATGAAAGGTTATGCATTGAAGAAGTGGGAGTCGACCTTGAGCCCTTGCGTTCATGCCCATGGACCCGATGTGGAACTTATCATCGAAGCTTCTTGTAAATGATAACAATCCCCTTGTTATAAGTTCGTCCTATATCTATGTTTGGTCCTTTGCAATCATGGTTCCGACCATATTTTCTCCTTAATACCATTTCTCGGACATGTTAAAGCACTTGTCTTTTGCTAATCAATACACCAGTCCAACCTCTACTTTGATCTACTGTCGAGTATTACCCTCTGGTATCTCGAGAATATCTAAGAACTATGTTGCATCTTATGAGTTCTTCATCAGCTATTATTTCTCACCGATTCCAATTTTCATGGGTTCTGAGTCGTTAGTCGCTCAAGAACACCGATATGTGAACCGATTCCGCACTCTGGTTTGATAACTCTAAGTAATCTTGGTTGCTTACGAGTTTAATAATCCTTCAAGTCATTCCTAGCCTAATCGGCTATATCATTATTGTGCTGATTTTATCGGTGCTACCTGGTTCTTAATCCCGGAGCACAACTTTCGGCGATGAGCTAAGCTTACGTCAATATTCGTCATCATATCATTTCGCTTTGGACAACAAGCTTGGTTTGGAGTTTGTGTCGTACCCTTGGATCCATTAAACTTTCACTTCATCATTCCTTTGACTTGATGTCATCGCCGATCGATTACATCTTCATGGAGCCTCTCGACAAAATTTGTCGTGATCGTCAAACAACATTTTGATTCCTTCCAGAATATCAACCAAATTTATGATGAAAAGTACCATCCTTGTCCCTCGATGATTTGTGTTATCACTGACAACATTATTGCTTTCCCTCCAACACAAACTTGTTCGTGTTTTGTGTTATACCTGGAGACCCGTGCTATCCAGCAATTATTCTTCTTTACCTTGGAGTATTACCATCTTTTATGTCAAGAATGTCGTGAGAATTTCACCACCTCATGAGAATTCTTGATACAAGTAATACTTATCACCATCACCATTCCTTCTTGGTCCTCGTGTTGTTCCTAACCGAAATACCGACAAATGAACTATGATGTGTGAATTCAATTCGAGAGTTAATTTTTCGCCACCTTCCCCGATGCTATCGACCAGATAGTCCACCTTGCAGAGGTCCATTCTACCGGAATACCCGCCCTTTATTCTTTCGTAAGTACGATGGAGTTCTCGAAGAAAGGATGCCGACTTCATCATGATGACCCGAAGCAGAGAAATGAAGACATTAATGTAATAGATCAACCTCTTCGAGAAGAGCAACCAAGCCTGAGAAGAATCGTTAGAATTTCGTAACCTATTCTTCCTCCTTACTCCCCTCTTAAATCTCGGGACAAGATTTCTTGTAGTGGAGGAGAATTGTGACGCCCGGGTAATCAAGCTACAGTAAACCCCTGTTAATGACGTCAGGTCATCGTAATTAAAATTTTTGCTAAACCTCACTTGCTTCAAAGTAAGTTCAAATACAAATTCAAATAACAAGTCAAACTATAGTTTCTAAAAAAGTAAATGAAAAATGTTAATTGGGTTGTAAATATTAACTAAATAATTAACAAACATCAACCAACATTTTTGGGAATGTTTATATTCCTCTGAGATAATTAAAACAGGAACAAACAACATTTAATTTAACCATTTAAAGATAAACAAATATTTATCCTTTTCAAATGACTTGAAACTTGGTGTGCAGCTCCATTATATGACCTAATATTTATGTGCCAAGTTTCTTGTTGACTAAAATTCATTTGCTACTTAATCTAAATGCCAAACAGAAAAGAAAATAAATTTAAGAAAGAAAATACAAAAGGGAAAAAACAAACAGAAGAAAAGAAAGCCCCCCTCAACTGGGCCGACTGGCCCAGCTGGCCACCGCGCCCCCACCTGGCCCTCTACCCACCGGGCCGCCAGGCCGGCCCACCCCGCCGCGCCCTTATCCCCCACTGCCCCGAAGCCTTAGCCCCACTGACACCTACTCCCCCACTCCCCCCACCCACGTCGCGCCCCTCCCCCGATCTGATCTGGATCGGGGCACGAACTGCCCCCCCCCCCCACCGCTCGTCGCCGCCAAACGTCGGCGCCCCCGCGCTAGAACGCCGTCGCCGCAGGGAGCACGCCTCCGACGCCTAGGACCTCCTCGCCAGCCAGCCTCCTCCACGTCGACGACGTCCCCGTCCTCCTCCATGACTCCCGCTGCCCTGTCTCCTCCCCTCTCCCTCGGGCGAAGCCCCGCCATAGCCGCTCCACGCCCTCCCCTGCACGTCCCCGCGCAGCGACTGTGCCCGCCGTCCTCACCCGCAGCCCCGCCCCCGCGCTCACCACGTCGACGGCCGCGCCTCGGCGCCCCCTGAACGCGCCCATGGCCGCGCCCCCGCGCCCCGTCTCTCCCGCCCACCGCGCACCGCCACGGACCCGCCTCTGCACCCGTCACCGCGCCGTCCCGCTACTTCCTCGTTCGGCCCGCCCCCCGCCCCCTACTGCAGCTGCTTTGCTTCTGCAGCGCAGCCGGCCGTTGCCCCCCCAGGCCGCCCTGGACAGCGCCCCCACCCCCACTCCTCGCACCGCTGCGCCTATCACCGTCGTCTGCGCTGCCCCCGCCCCGTCATTCCCGCACACGGCCACACCCCTCGCGCGCGCGCCCGCGCCACCACCTCAGCCTCATCGCACCGCCCTGCTCCGGCCCGCCTCCCATGCTCGCCGGGCCGACGCCCTGTGCCTGCCGTGCCCCCTTGCCACGCCACTCCTGTCAGGACCCCGATCCCAAGTCACACCGATCTAGCATGTAACACTTCATATCACTTTGCGGCCTCACACATGTTATTCCCACGGGTGCCACCTTACCTGGCCCGGGACTGTTTGCGCCTTTTGGCTCACGTATATGATAGTGTCGCTAGCATCCATATGACAGAGAACCCGGGCCGACATGGCTAGTCGTGAACCCAAAGCGGCACTAACCTATGGGGACAGGCATACATGAATCACATCGAGCATGTCGGTCATCTACGAGTAATGTAGCACTGGGCTAACAGGACTCCGGATGTCACCGCGTGACATTTCCCCGAAGGGACAGACACAGGAACGAAGTGAAACACATGCCGGCCAGTCAAGTGTCCTGAGCAGTAGTGCTAGGCTAGCAGGACTCCGGTGAACCGGGCTGTAACAGACTACTATGGATCATGGAGGCACTAGACTACATTTCCCCATAAGAGAGGCTGCCAAGGATAAACAACGAGATTGTCGGATCCCACACATACCAAGCATTCCAATCATACACACAATATGCTCGATATGTGTAAATACAACATGGCATCACACCATAACTCTACGACTCAAGTATTTATTCATTAGGCTCTGAGGAGCGAGAAATTACAAACATGGGTCTCATGACCCAACAATCATAGCATACAAATCAAAGCACATGCGGAAGCTTAACATGTTTGAGTACAAACATCTACAAATGAAAAAGGCTGAGAAGCCTGACTATCTACCAGATCCTGCCGAGGGCACAAGATCGCAGCTGAGGTATCAAGCTAAACGTCGAAGTCCACGTGGTACTACTAGCGAGACTGAAGTATCTCTGCAAAACATAAATTAAGCAAACGTGAGTACAAATGTACCCAACAAGACTTACATTAGAACTAACTACATATGCATCGGTATCAACAACGGGTAGTGGAGTTTAACTGCAGCAAGCCAGCTTTGACTCAGTGGCTAACCTGAACTACGACAGCAAGCAACTCTTTGAGGTGGCACACACGAGTCCACATATTCACCATTCAATACACCACTATGGATCCGCTCCCGTCTCCCTACGAGAAGGCCATCCATAGCACTCACACTTATCTTACGAGTTTTAGAGTATCCACTTTCACTTGTCTATGAACTGTTATAGGCAACCCAGAAGTCCTTTACCGCGGACACGGCTATTCGAATAGATCATTTATAACCCTGCAGGGGTGTACTTTGTCACACATGTTTCCACCACTTAGCGTCTGCACACGACATGTGCTCGGCAGACTTCAAGCGAAAGCCGACGTGGGTGTACACCACGACCTGACTAACCACACAAGTCTCTAGTACAGCTTTATCGCCTATTCGGGTTCCATCCGTAAGGAAATCCGGCCGGGGTGTCCTCAACGGCCCCAAACGATGTGTACAGGGTCCCGAAACTCCAAACGGGCGCCCGGCATACCTGGCCACAGTGTATCTACCGCATCATAGCCTACCCCTAGGGTCAGCGCTACGCACGGCCGCCAACACATAACCTACAAACACCAGAAACTACATGCAACTCATGGACAAAGGACGAGAGGGGTCAATAAGTCGAGCGGGGTCATATTTCAGGGCCCAATGTGTGGTAGTAGTTTTTTCATGGATCACAAACATAGAACTCAGTTCCTGAGGACGGTTTCAGTGAGACAACCCACCATGTACTCCTACAGGGCCTCTCATCGCCACCTTTACCAAATCGTGTTCACACACTTAGCTCACACACCATAGGACATGTTTACACACCTCCGATTCATCTCCGATGAACCAGACCTGACACGACTCTATGCAATAGCAGGCATGACAAACAAGCATGAATGAGTAGGCACATCAGTGCTCAGACAACTCCTACTCATGCTAGTGGGTTTCATCTATTTACTGTGGCAATGACAGGTCATGTAGAGGAAAGGAGTTCAACTATCGCAACATGTAACAGTTGAATGGTTGTTGTCCTAATGCAGTAAAAGAGAGTAGGAGCGAGAGAGTGGGATTGTATCAGAATGAACAAGGGGTTTTTGCTTGCTTGGCACTTCTGAAGATATCATTGGGTCTTCATCAGTGTCAACGATCACAGCGTCAGTACAACGTCTATCGAGAGGGGACAAACACCGACAACTGAGAAAGAACTCAATCAAAACATGACGATATGCAAAAATATGATGCATGCTATGACTTGGCAATATGAATGTGTTTTGTACTAATGCATCTAGCAACAATTTAAATGAAGTCCATATGGACCAAGGGTTCATATGCAAACTCCATATTTAGCATTTAAATGCCATTATCATGTTTTCCCTTATACAGTGGGTATAAGTTGGTTGAACATGCATGAAAGTAGTATAAATGGATAGATTGGATTTTTCTGATAATTTTTCATATATAAATTATTTCATTTGGAGTTACGGTTGAATTTCTATGATTTTTGGAAGTTTTGGACATTTTTTGAAATAAATAAATCATTTCTGATTTCTGATTTATTTAAAATCCAGAAAGCATTACTGCGTCAGCCTGACGTCAGAATGATATCATCAAGTCAACAACGTCAGCCCAGGTCAAACCTGACGCTGGGACCCACTGGTCAGTGACTAGGCTAATTAACAGAGACTGTTAGTGCTAATTTAATCCTAACTAAAGTGTCAGTGGGGCATGGGCCCACATGTCAGTAGCTAAGCTAAATTAGCTAGGATTAGTTAATCCTAATCTAGGTTAGTTAGTAGGGCGGCCCCACCTGTCATTGAGCCAGGGGAGGTCAAACCCACTGGTCAACTGGGGCTAACGCGCCGGCATTTAGCCGCCGGTGACAGCAGACGCGGTGGAGGGCACGGGATTGTTCCTTCGGCGCCCAATCGAGCAGCGGAGGGCACACGCGGGGAGCTGGGGCTCGCCCGCATCCAGGGCGGCATGCAGCAGCAGCGGGGACGGCCGGAGCTCGCCATAAACGAGCTCGGGGCGGCGCTGGCGTTCGGGAGTTTGTGGCTACGGGGCTGCAATGACCGTGGTAGCGCGTTCATGGCACCTACTGCAGCTACGCGAGGCGGCGAGCATGTTGGACATGACGCCCGAGCCATTTGGTTGCTGGGGCCACGTCGGCGGCGGGCGCAAGCGGCGGCGGGTGCGGTCAAGCTTGGAGCGGTCGCTACGGCATGCGAGGAAGAGAACAGAGAGGGAGGAATGGCCAGCAGCTCACCACGGTCACGACGAGCGGGTCAGCGAGGTCGGGGAGGAGCTGATGAAGACGGGAGGTCGCCGGTGATCTCAGCGGCCGAACGATGAAGGCGAGGTCGGGGGCGGCGTTTTGGGGCGTCCAGCGTCGAGCGAGTCTACGAGGAGGATGAGGGCATCGAGGCACGGTAGGGCCGGTGGCTGCGGCGTTACGACGACGTGGCCGTGGCTGTGCTCGGGCTAGAGAGGGAGAGGAAGCAGAGGAGGGGGAAGAGGTCGGGAGAGAGTGAGAGAGTTCCAGGGGGTGGCGTGGCGCGTGTAGAGAAGGCTAGGGCAATCAGGGAGGCAGGAGGTGGCGAGGCGCGTGCGTGCGCGCCACGGGCACATGCCCTCCTGCCCACTGGCAGGAGGTGGAAGACGACAGGGAGGTGGAGGTGGGCTGGGCTGGCTCTGCCCGGCTGGGCTGCTACAGTGGTGGGCCGGTTGGCCCACCAGGTAGGTTCTCTCTCTTTCTCTTTTAATTTTGTTTTCTATTATTCTGTAGTCTTTAGGGCTTTATTAAAAATACTTAGACACTTCCAAAAATCACAAAACTGCTCATGCTCACTGTATGGAATAAACCCAACATGGAACATTTCAGTTTAGGATTATTTGGACATTATTTCTTATATAACAGAAATAATTCCAACCCAAATATATTATTGATTTAAATCAAAGGCCTAAATAAATTATTTCTGTGACTCCAAAAATATTGGTTTGAATTTCACCTCATGCCAATATTTTCACAGAATAACAGGAACATTTTCTAGGACTCATTTGATGAGATTTAAATGTTGGTTATTTTTAGAGGTTTTCTGAGGCTTGGAAAATTCCTCAATTCAAATTTCAATTGAATTTAAACATGATGCAGCAACCAAACTAGTCCAAGGCCAGGGTAAAGCTAGGGCTGTGACAACTCTCCCCCACTAAACAATAATCTTGTCCCGAGATTCAAGACGTGAGGTAAGAAGATAGAGGGGGCGAAAGACCAACACAATCTTCACGATCCAAGTTGCACCTCATAAGGTTGTTGATTCGTAGCATACGTTGATCTTGACATCCTCGCTTTTGAGATCTTCATCTACGAGATGATGACGGAAAGAAACTCTACTAGGATTGATCTTCTCGAAGATCGAGTTATACAATATCAGCTCGCGGAATGAGATGTTGAAACATCTCGAGTTGAGACACAAAACACATCGAGAGGGATGGGAGAAAAATGACAGGGTTTAATTTGGTGGGCAACAATTCCATGCTTAGAAAGATGGTGGATGGTGTCAAGGTGGGGAGGAAACAATTGTCATGATCCCGTAACGGGGCACCTTGGGAAAGGTGACTCGTTGGACTGTTCCCTTAAGTGGAAAAAAGAATTACTTTTGATCCATAGATCATTGAAACTCTTCATAGCAGCTTAAGGCAAATTACAATTGATTGTTTGAAAGAGCTCGAAGAAATTGCATACTCGGACTAGGATGGATGATGTGGACTACCTTGTTGAAGACAACGCAATGGATGACTTTACTTATCATCGGAAATGGATGGAACCCATGGTAGTACCACTGTTGAAGATGATCCTGACCAGGAATTACCGAGAAGGTAGTCCAAGATAGAATGGCACAACGGCGGTGCAGGCTGGAAACAAAATGCAAATGTTGGGAATGATTCTAGTAACTGGGGATAAACTCAATAGTAGAGAGTGATTCCACTGTTTGAATGGTTCTAGCATAATCGAGGAAACCGAGAGCACAACGACCCCTGAGGAACAACTTCTAGAATAAGTTGCACTAAATCCTCATGGAGAAGATTGTCAAATAGCTCAATCAAGATACTACAACGATAGATCTTCCGGCTAGGTGTGTTGGCCAGAACATCAACCTTGTCGGGACCTACATCATAATCTTGGAGTTGCTCCAACCATCATATCTGCCTGAGATTCAGATCTGGATGGTAACGGGATATTTTAGACAACATGTCTGGAAGAAAGTCTACAACACAAACCGACGAGGCGATGTTGCGAGATTCTCGGGATTTGAACTACGATAGTAACTCCAAAACATGAGCGGGTTCTGCTACACACATGTGAACACGTTGTCCAAGACAAGAATGGCCACATAGTAGTCTTATAATAAAACACTATCGAGTTCAGGTGGGGAACCATCATCGAGGATATCAAAGTCCTTGCATAAGGCATGCTCTTAAGAAGGAACTTCTTCTCCTTGAACAATTCAATCAGTGGCTTGGTGTGCTAGGGACACATATAGAATGAAGGTTGCAAGTCTCCAAACCACATAATACTTCACACGTATGCATGCCTGATTTGGGATGATTCCAGAGGAAGCAAAACAAACTTTCTCAAATCCACGGCGGCAACTTGCATCAAATGCACGTGATTCAAAGGAAGTCACTTCTTTCATCCAAGCGTATGCTTCATGAGCTAGCATGAAGAAATGCTTACAAAAGTTTCCAACACTAGCTTAACGTTCAACATGAATCATGGAGGAGATAAGATGCTACTGATGGGCTCAACAACAACTCATCGGGATTTCCATATCACTGTAATTCCACCATTATGTGAACAAGGTGATAGCACTGGTCAGTCCCAAAGATATGATGGTGCATGCTCGAGGGGTCAACCACGAGTAAGACAACATTACGAATATCGTTGGTTCTGATTTGATTTGACAATAGCCCATACTCAAATCAAGGTTTGGACAAGACAATAGATCCAATAACTGATCACAAGGACCAATCGATGAAGGTATCATCTTTCTTCAACACACACACACAAGGATGTCCCTTATCCCGAACTAAGTCAGACAAGCTTTTATCTTCCAACTCTCCAAGTTGTTGTTTAGCTTAACCAACTAGCTCAGGGTATCCAACACAGATTCTTGGAGAAGGGGTGGTTTATAAGAAAACCCATTTAATCATGAACTCAACATACCGTCAGGTGACAACCAGGTAATACTTCCGAGAAGATCTTCGGAAAATCACAAACCACCGATATGTTACTAAGCTCGAGAACAATCTTGCTTTTTCAGGGCAAGATGATATGATCAAATAAGCAAGGACAGACACAGTCCCAACTCTTGAACGAAGAGTGCACCAGGAAAATGGACTAGGTAGCACGATCAATCTTAGAATGATGATCCAATAACCAACATGCTAAGAATGAGAATATTGTCCATTAACTACCAAACAACGAGGTTGCTAGGAGTATCAATTTCACACATCACAGTTCACTTGTCGGCATTCCGGTTAAGGCAACACGGGACCGAGTAATTAACTGAAGGAAATATGCCCTAGAGGCAATAATAAAGTTATTATTTATTTCCTTATATCATGATAAATGTTTATTATTCATGCTAGAATTGTATTAACCGGAAACATAATACATGTGTGAATACATAGACAAATAGAGTGTCACTAGTATGCCTCTACTTGACTAGCTCGTTAATAAAAGATGGTTATGTTTCCTAACCATGGACAAAGAGTTGTTATTTGATTAACGGGATCACATCATTAGATGAATGATCTGATTGACATGACCCATTCCATTAGCTTAGCACCCGATCGTTTAGTATGTTGCTATTGCTTTCTTCATGACTTATACATGTTCATATGACTATGAGATTATGCAACTCCCGTTTACCGGAGGAACACTTTGTGTGCTACCAAACGTCACAACATAACCGGGTGATTATAAAGGTGCTCTACAGGTGTCTCCAAAGATACATGTTGGGTTGGCGTATTTCGAGATTAGGATTTGTCACTCCGATTGTCGGAGAGGTATCTCTGGGCCCTCTCGGTAATGCACATCACATAAGCCTTGCAAGCATTGCAACTAATGAGTTAGTTGTGAGATGATGTATTATGGAAAGAGTAAAGAGACTTGCCGGTAACGAGATTGAACTAGGTATTGAGATACCGACGATCGAATCTTGGGCAAGTAACATACCGATGACAAAGGGAACAACGTATGTTGTTATGCGGTCTGATCGATAAAGATCTTCGTAGAATATGTAGGAGACAATATGAGCATCCAGGTTCCACTATTGGTTATTGACCGGAGACGTGTCTCGGTCATGTCTACATTGTTCTCGAACCCGTAGGGTTCGCACGCTTAAGGTTTCGATGATAGTTATATTATGGGTTTATACGTTTTGATGTACCGAAGGTTGTTCGGAGTCCCGAATGTGATCACGGACATGACGAGTATTCTCGAAATGGTCGAGACATAAAGATTGATATATTGGAAGCCTATGTTTGGATATCGAAAGTGTTCCGAGTGAAATCGGGATTTTACCGGAGTACCGGGAGGTTACCGGAACCCCCCGGGAGGTATATGGGCCTTAGTGGGCCTTAGTGGAAAAGAGAAGAGGCAGCCGGAGATGGGCCGCGCGCCCCTCCCCTCCCTTGGTCCGAATAGGACAAGGAGAGGGGCCCGGCCCCCCTTCCTCTTTTCCCACCTCCACGAATCCTATTCCAACTAGGATTGGGGGGGGGGGGATCCTACTCCCGGAGGGAGTAGGACTCCTCCTGGCGCGCCTATGATGGCCGGCCGGCCTCCCCCCTTGAACCTTTATATACGGAGGCAAGGGCACCCCAGAGGAACACAAGTTGATCCACGTGATCATATTCTTAGCCGTGTGCGGTGCCCCTTGCCACCATAGTCCTCGATAATATTGTAGCGGTGCTTAGGCGAAGCCCTGCGATAGTAGTGCATCAAGATCGTCACCACGCCGTCGTGCTGACGGAACTCTTCCCCGACACTTTGCTGGATCGGAGTCCGGGGATCGTCATCGAGCTGAACGTGTGCTAGAACTTGGAGGTGCCGTAGTTTCGGTGCTTGATCGGTCGGGCCGTGGAGACGTACGACTACATCAACCAAACGCTTCCGTTGTCGATCTACAAGGGTACGTAGATCACACTCTCCCCTCTCGTTGCTATGCATCACCATGATCTTGCGTGTGCGTAGGAAATGTTTTGAAATTACTATGTCACACAACATGAACGATGATGGCGGGAGTATCACTGCATCAAGAATTCATAAGAGAAGGTGCAATTTCTCATGACGTTCCTGAAATAAAAGTGGGTAATACTTCAGGGTAGAACAGAATCAAAGCTTGATTGCATTTGATCTGCGGAATACAACTGCTTTGACCCAATCCTAGAAATGGATGAGGTACAGGAGTTTGTTTCTCCTAGTCATTCTGAACTAGAATGACTTGACGGACCACAGGAATAATAGGCATCGATGAGCACAAATGCACACCTACTCTTGACTATCAATTGATAGACAAAGGTCAGAAAGCAACTAAAGAGGAACGACTCAAAGGAACATATATCTTTCTGAGTTGTGGATGCATAGATTGGTATGTCGAGCAAGCTCAACATTTCTCCCGGATAACTCATGCAGAAAGGTGGAACTGGCAGAATCACAATTATGAATGGAGAACTCCTCAGGAGTACTCTAATGGTGATCTTTTGGTTCAAAGAACTTCTGCCTTAATGGTTCATGGTATTTGGAAGAAGGAAATACCACGGACCTTGAGGACTATCGCAAAGGTTACTAATATCTTAAGGGAACTAGCAAATACTAACAACATGAAGTAGGGTGAATCTCGGGTTCAATAACCCAGGAATAGAATACCTACTAACTCAATGGCATCACGGGATGCTTTCGAGAATGATGGCCAGAATCATCACACTGGGAACACAAGACATGGCTAGATTACTAGGTGATCCTCTAAGACACCTAGGGTCATAATACTAGCTCCAACCTATATGTCGGGGCAATAGAGTGCCTCAACTCACCGATTAGTGTGGTTAATCTGGCCCAAATGATATCAAAAATGGAAAGAAAGGATTTGCAAATGCATCATACTATGTAGAAACCTGGGATGACTCGGACATCATAACGGCTGTAATTGCTCAAAAATATTTGAGACATCTTGCAAAATGGTGGCATAACCACTCAACAACATCATATCAGGGTTCTGAGGCCATTTAACAACACACTAGGGTAGAAGAAACTGAACTGAGGCTTGAGACCAACAATCCTACGAATCTACGGATTAGTAACACGTGATCCTGATAGAAAGATGAGGAGCCTAGTTCTTAATCCCCGTAGAAAGGAAGAGGATGACTCAGATCAGAAGGAATAAGGTAAAGGAGTAAAAAGAGCCTTACGTTCCCTTCCACAATCAATTCCCTTACATAACTAAAGCATTTCTAGACTCAAGTTCGACCAGTCTGGCTTGGTAATCCTACAGGCAGTCAGGCTCTGATACCAAAGCTGTCAGGACCCCGATCCCAAGTCACACCGATCTAGCATATAAAACTTCATATCACTTTGCGGCCTCACGCACGGTATTCCACCTTACCTGGACCGGGACCGTTTGCGCCTTTTAGCTCACGTATATGATAGTGTCTCTAGCATCCCTATGACAGAGAACCCGGGACGACATGGCTAGTCGTGAACCCAAAGCGACACTAACCTATGGGGACAGGCATACATGAATCACATCGAGCATGTCGGTCATCAGCGAGTAAATCCGAGCTGTAGCACTGGGCTAACAGGACTCCGGATGTCACCGCGTGACATTTCCTCGAAGGGACAAACACAGGAACGAAGTGAAACACATGCCGGCTAGTCAAGTGTCCTGAGCAGTAGTGCTGGGCTAGCAGGACTCTGGTGAACCGGGCTGTAACAGACTACTATGGCTCATGGAGGCACTAGACTACATTTCCCCATAAGAGAGACTGCCAAGGATAAACAACTAGATTGTCGGATCCCACACATACCAAGCATTCCAATCATACACACAATATGCTCGATATGTGTAAATACAACATGACATCACAACATAACTCTACGACTCAAGTATTTATTCATTAGGCTCTGAGGAGCGAGAAATTACAAACATGGGTCTCATGACCCAAAAATCATAGCATACAAATCAAAGCACATGCGGAAACTTAACATGTCTAAGTACAGACATCTACAAATGAAAAAGGCTGAGAAGCCTGACTATCTACCAGATCCTGCTGAGGGCACAAGATCGCAGCTGAGGTATCAAGCTAAACGTCGAAGTCCACGTGGTACTACTAGCAAGACTGAAGTCTCTCTGCAAAACATAAATTAAGCAAATGTGAGTACAAATGTACCCAGCAAGACTTACATCAGAACTAACTACATATGCATCGGTATCAACAAGGGGTAGTGGAGTTTAACTGCAGCAAGCCAGCTTTGACTCAGTGGCTAACCTGAACTACGACAGCAAGCAACTCTTTGAGGTGGCGCACACGAGTCCACATATTCACCATTCAATACACCACTATGGATCCGCTCCCGTCTCCCTACGAGAACGCCATCCATAGCACTCACACTTATCTTGCGAGTTTTAGAGTATCCACTTTCACTTGTCTATGAACTGTTATAGGCAACCCAGAAGTCCTTTATCACGGACACGGCTATTCGAATAGATCATTTATAACCCTGCAGGGGTGTACTTCGTCACACATGTTTCCACCACTTAGCGTCTGCACACGACATGTGCTCGGCAGACTTCAAGCGAAAGCCGACGTGGGTGTAGACCACGACCTGACTAACCACACAAGTCTCTAGTCCAGGTTTATCGCCTATTCGGGTTCCATCCGCAAGGAAATCCGGCCGGGGTGTCCTCAACGGCCCCAAACGATGTGTACAGGGTCCCGAGACGCCAAACAGGCACCCGGCATACCCCGGCCATAGTGTATCTACCAAATCATAGCCCACCCCTAGGGTCAGCGCTACGCACGGCCGCCAACACATAACCTATAAACACCAGAAACTAGTTGCAACTCCTGGACAGAGGACGAGAGGGGTCAATAAGTCGAGCGGGGTCATATTTCACGGCCCAATGTGTGGTAGTAGTTGTTTCATGGATCACAAACATAGAACTTAGTTCCTGAGGACGGTTTCAGTGAGACAACCCACCATGTACTCCTACATGGGCTCTCACCGCTACCTTTACCAAATCGTGTTCACACACTTAGCTCACACACCATAGGACATGTTTACACACCTCCGATTCATCCCTGATGAACCAGACTTCACACGACTCTATGCAATAGCAGGCATGACAAACAAGCATGAATGAGTAGGCACATCAGGGCTCAAACAACTCCTACTCATGCTAGTGGGTTTCATCTATTTACCGTGGCAATGACAGGTCATGTAGAGGAAAGGGGTTCAACTACCGCAACATGTAACAGTTGAATCATTGTTGTCCTAATGCAGTAAAAGAGAGCATGAGCGAGAGAGTGGGATTGTATCGGAATGAACAAGGGGTTTTTGCTTGCCTAGCAGTTCTGAAGATATCATTGGGTCTTCATCAGTGTCAACGATCACAGCGTCGGTACAACGTCTATCGAGAGGGGACAAACATCGGCAACTGAGAAAGAACTCAATCAACACATGACGATATGCAACAATATGATGGATGCTATGACATGGCAATATGAATGTGTTTTGTACCAATGCATCTAGCAACAATTTAAATGAAGTCCATATGGACCAAGGGTTCATATGCAAACTCCATATTTAGCATTTAAAATGCCATTATCATGTTTTCACTTATACAGTGGGTATAAGTTGGTTGAATATGCATGAAAGTAGTATAAATGGATAGATTGGATTTTTTTGATAATTTTTCATGTATAAATTATTTCATTTGGAGTTACGGTTGAATTTCTATGATTTTTTTGGAAGTTTTGGAGATTTTCTGAATTAAATAAATCATTTCTGATTTATTTAAAATCCAGAAAGCATTACTGCGTCAGCCTGATGTCAGAATGATGTCATCAAGTCAACAACATCAGCCCAGGTTAAACCTGACGCTGGGACCCACTGGTCAGTGACTAGGCTAATTAACAAAGACTGTTAGTGCTAATTTAATCCTAACTAAAGTGTCAGTGGGGCATGGGCCCACATGTTAGTAGCTAAGCTAAATTAGCTAGGATTAGTTAATCCTAATCTAGGTTAGTTAGTAGGGCGACCCCACCTGTCATTGAGCCAGGGGAGGTCAAACCCCCTGGTCAACTGGGGCTAACGCGCCGGCGTTTAGCCGCCGGCGGCAACAGACGCGGTGGAGGGCGCGGGATTGCTCCTCCGGCGCCCAATCGAGCAGCGGAGGGCACGCGCGGGGGGCTGGGGCTCGCCCGCATCCAGGGCGGCATGCGGCAGCAGCGGGGACGGCCGGAGCTCGCTGGAAACAAGCTCGGGGCGGCGCCGGCGTTTGGGAGTTTGTGGCTACGGGGCTGCAGTGGCCGTGGTAGCACGTTCATGGCACCTACAGCAGCTACGCGAGGCGGCGAGCATGTTGGACACGACGCCCGAGCCATTTGGTTGCCGGGGCCACATCGGCGGCGGGCGCAAGCGGCGGCGGGTGCGGTCAAGCTTGGAGCGGTCGCTACGGCACGCGAGGAAGAGAAGGGAGAGGAGGGAACGGCCAGCAGCTCACCACGGTCACGACGAGCGGGTCGGCGAGGTCGGGGAGGAGCTGATGAAGACGGGAGGTCGTCGGCGATCTCGGCGGCCGAACGATGAAGACGAGGTTGGGGGCGGCATTTTGGGGCGTCCGGCGTCGAGCGAGTCTGCGAGGAGGACAAGGGCGTCGAGGCGGAGGTCATGGACACGTCGACGAGGTGCGGTAGGGCCGGTGGCTGCGGCGTTACGATGGCACGGCCGTGGCTGCGCTCGGGCTAGAGAGGGAGAGGAAGCAGAGGAGGGGGAAGAGGTTGGGAGAGAGTGACAGAGTTCCAGGGGGTGGCGTGGCGCGTGTAGAGAAGGCCAGGGCAATCAGGGAGGCAGGAGGTGGCGAGGCGCGTGCGTGCGCGCCGCAGGCACATGCCATCCTGCCCACTGGCAGGAGGTGGAAGACGACAGGGAGGTGGAGGTGGGCTGGGCTGGCTCTGCCCGGCTGGGCTGCTACAGTGGTGGGCCGGTTGGTCCACCAGGTAGGTTCTCCCTCTTTCTCTTTTAATTTTGTTTTCTATTATTCTGTAGTCTTTAAGGCTTTATTAAAAATACTTAGACACTTCCAAAAATCACCAAATTGCTCATGCTCACTGTATGGAATAAACCCAACATGGAACATTTTAGTTTAGGATTATTTGGACATTATTTCTTATATAACAGAAATAATTCCAACCCAAATATATTATTGATTTAAATCAAAGGCCCAAATAAATTATTTCTGTGACTCCAAAAATATTTGTTTGAATTTCACCTCATGCCAATATTTTCACAGAATAACAGGAACATTTTCTAGGACTCATTTGATGAGATTTAAATGTTGGTTATTTTTAGAGGTTTTCTCAGGCTTGGAAAATTCCTCAATTCAAATTTCAGTTGAATTTAAACATGATGTAGCAACAAAACTAGTCCAAGGCCAGGGTAAAGCTAGGGCTATGAAAACTCCGGCTCCCTGTTGTTGGCCTTGGCGGGCGCCCATTCGGGCTGGTGCCTGTCGCCCGCATGCCCGAACCCGATAGGCCCCTGTGGGCCTATGACAGATGGGGCCCACGCCCAGAACTTTTTTTGAAAAAAAAATAATAAAAATAAAAATAAATTTAATTAATTAATTAATTAACTAACTAAATTAATTAAGTTAATTAATCCTACTTAATTAGTCTAAATTAACCTGTTAGTCTAACTAAGCTGTAATTAGTTAACCTAACCCTAATTAATTAAGTAGTGTATGACAGGTGGGTCCCACTAGGCCCACATGTCAGTTTGACTTAGTTAACCCCTGTGGACTCCTGACGTCAGCATGACATCATGCTGATGTCATAAATCCAATTTCAAATTAAATAATTAATTAAATTCCAAAAATTAATAAATTCTTTTAAAATCATATTTTTAATCCGTAACTCGGGTGGAAAAACTTTGTACATGAAAGTTGCTCAGAACGACGAGACGAATCCGGATACGCAGCCGGTTCGTCCGCCACACATCCCTAACCTATCGAACTCGCAACTTTCCCCCTCCGGTTCATCTGTCCGAAAACACGAAACACCGAGAATCCTTTACCGGATGTTTCCCCCCTTTCCCGGTATCACCTAGTACTGCGTTAGGGCACACCTAGCATCGCGTATTGCTATGTTATGCCTTGTGTTGCTTTGATTGCTTTGTTATTTATTGTGTTCCCCCTCCGTTACTTCTTTCCGGTAGACCCTGAGACTGCTGGCGACCCCCAGTTCGACTACGGTGTTGGTGACCCATCCTTCTTGCCAGAGCAACCAGGCAAGCCCCTCCTTTGATCACCAGATATTGCCTATTCTTCTCTCTACTGCTTGCATTAGAGTAGTGTAGCATGTTATTGCTTTCCGTTAATCCTATTATGATGCATAGCCTGTCATTGTTGCTCCAGCTATTGATACCTTACCTGCAATCCTAATGCTTAGTATAGGATGCTAGTTTATCATCAGTGGCCCTACATTCTTGTCCGTCTGCCATGCTATACTATCGGTCCGTGATCACTCAAGAGGTGATCACGGGTATATACTATATACTTTATACATGATACATGTGATGACTAAAGTCGGGTTGGCTCGAGGAGTACCCGCGTTTGATTCACGAATTGGGGGCTGGAAGGACATACTGTCCCGACGGCCCTCTGTGTGGATCTTTGTGGCGAAGCGACAGGGCAGGTTGAGACCACCTAGGAGAGAGGTGGGTCTGGCCCTGGTCGGCGTTCGCGGTTATTCAAAGATAACACGTTTAACGAGATCTTGGTATTTGATCTGAGTCTAGCCACTGGCCTATACGCACTAACCATCTACGCGGGGACAGTTATGGGCACTCGACGTCGTGGTATCATCCGAAGCCTTCATGGCGTCAGCGACTGAGCCGCGCGCGCCGGGTTGGACTGGAATCCCTGCTCTTGTATAAGGGAGGCTAGGTCTGCTCACCGTCCGCGTACGCAACGTGCAAGTGTGCAATGGGCAATGGGCCCAGACCCCTGCGCCATAGGATTTAGACCGGCGTGCTGACCTCTCTGTTGTGCCTAGGTAGGGCTGCGACGTGTTGATCTTCTGAGGCCGGGCATGACCCAGAAAAGTTTGTCCGGACAAAGGGGATCGAGCGTGTTGGGAAATGTGGTGCACCCCTGCAGGGAAGTTTATCTATTCAAATAGTCGTGTCCCTCGGTAAAAGGAGGACCCAGAGTTGTACCTTGACCTTATGACAACTAGAACCGGATACATAATAAAACACACCCTTCCAAGTGCCAGATACAACCCGGTGGTCGCTCTCTAACAGGGCGACGAGGAGAGGACTGCTAGGTAGGATTATGCTACACGATGCTACTTGGTGAACTTACCTTCTACTCTCTTCTTCTGCTGCAAGATGGAGGTTACAAGAAGCATAGTCTTCGAAAGGACTAGCTATCCCCCTCTTATTCCGGCATTCTGCAATTCAGTCCACATATGTTACCCCCTTTTCCATTTGATACCAATGCATACATATGTAGTGTAGCTCCTTGCTTGCGAGTACTTTGGATGAGTACTCACCGTTGCTTTGCTTCCTCTTTTCCCCCCTTTCTATACCTGTTTGCTGCGACCAGACAATGGAGCCCAGGAGCCAGACGCCACCGCCGATGACGACTACTACTACTCGGGAGGTGCCTACTAGTACGTGCAGCCCGCTGACAATGACCAGAGTAGTTTAGGAGGATCCCAGGCAGGAGGCCTGCGCCTATTTTCATATGTATCCCAGTTTGCGCTAGCCTTCTTATGGCAAACTTGTTTAACTAATGTTTGTACTCAGATATTGTTTCTTCCGCTGACTCGTCTATGATCGAGCTCTTGTATTCGAGCCTTCGAGGCCCCTGGTTTGTAATATGATGCGTGTATGACTTATTTTTATTTGTAGAGTTGTGTTGTGATATCTTCCCGTGAGTCCCTGATCTTGATCGTACACGTTTGGATGTATGATTAGTGTACGATTGAATCGGGGGCGTCACATGGAATATATGTGATTTTTGGGAAGAAGAATCAACGCGAGGCGATGCCCGAGGGGGGCACAAGGCAGGGGGCGCGCCCTAGGGGGTCAGGCGCGCCCTGGGCCCTCGTGGCCACCCCATAAGGTGGTTGGTGGCCTTCTTTCTCTACAAGAAATCCAATATCCGGATAAAAATAGTGTCCAAATTTCAGCCCAATCGAAGTTACGGATCTCCGGGAATTTAAGAAACAGTGAAAGGGCAGAATCAGGAATGTAGAAACAGAGAGAGACAGAGAGACATATCCAATCTCGGAGGGGCTCTCGCCCCTCCGCCACCATGGAGGCCATGAACCAGAGGGGAAACCCTTCCCCCATCTAGGGAGAAGGTCGAGGAAGAAGAAGAAGACAAAGAAGAAGGGGAGCTCTCTCCCCCTCTCTCCCGGTGGCACCGGAACGCCGCCGGGGCCATCATCGTGTGACGACGATCTACACCAACACCCGTCATCTTCACCAACATCTTCATCACCTTCCCCTGTCTATCTACAGCGGTCCACTCTCCCGCAACCTGCTGTACCCTCTACTTGAACATGGTGCTTTATACTTCATATTATTATCCAATGATGTGTTGCCATCCTATGATGTCTGATTAGATTTTCGTTGTCCTATCGGTAATTGGTGAATTGCTATGATTGCTTTAATTTTCTTGTGGTTATGTTGCTGTCCTTTGGTGCCCATCATATGAGTGCGCGCGTGGATCACGCCATAGGGTTAGTTGTATGTTGATAGGACTATGTATTGGAGGGTAAGAGTGACATAAGCTTCAACCTAGCATAGAAATTAATGCATACGGGATTGAAGGGGGACCAATATATCTTAATGCTATGGTTGGGTTTTACCTTAATGAACGTTAGTAGTTGTGGATGCTTGCTAATAGTTCCAATCATAAGTTCATATAGAATACCAAGTCAGGGTTGACATGCTAGCAGTGGCCTCTCCCACATAATACTTGCTATCAGTCTAGTAACGTAGTCAATTGCTTAGGGACAATTTCGCAACTCCTACCACCAATTTTCCACACTCACTATAGTAACTTCGTTGTTTATTTATGTAAACAGCCCCTACTTTTTATTTACGTGCTCTTTATAATCTTGCAAACCTATCCAACAACACCTACAAAGTACTTCTAGTTTCATACTTGTTCTAGGTAAATCGAACATTAAGCGTGCGTAGAGTTGTATCGGTGGTCGATAGAACTTGAGGGAATATTTGTTCTACCTTTAGCTCCTCATTGGGTTCGACACTCTTACTTATCGAAAGAGGCTACAATTGATCCCCTGTACTTGTGGGTTGTCAAGACCTTTTTCTAGCGCCGTTGCCGGGGAGCAATAGCGTGGGGTGAATGTTCTCATGTGTGCTTGTTTGCTTTATCACTAAGTAATTTTTCTTTTCTATTCTAAGTTGTTCTGTATCTTTAGTTATGGATATGGAACACGAAATACCAAAAAAAATTAGGTTTACTTGCTACTCATGGAGATGGGGAACCTCCTAAAACCCTCGATGCTCATTATGTGAAAGATATTATGCACTACTTTAATAATCCTGAGAAAACCCCATTCAATTATGTAATGGGAGACACGTTGGATCAACGTGAATACTTTAGGGATTATCACTTGACTCAAAAAGGGAAACTATTACGGGATCAAATTTATATGTTGCATTGGTATGCTCGGCAACTATGCTTGAGATATGATTATACTTGTTGCTCTAGGATGAAGGCTCCACACCTTCCCTTTTCATGCAAATTTAATAATAATGAAACCTTAGCTTCTTATGCTAATGGTATATATGATTACTATGATGTGGAACGAATAGAAGAATTTGTCGCTTTTAAGGGTGCTTGTGAAATTGAATCTTTGTTTAAAGAGTTTGAAGATTTTGATGATTCAGTTTATAGACCTCAAAATTTAGCTATCCTTAAATATTGCCATGAGAATTATAAATACAATTATGATATTGATGAATTTATTGAGAAAGTCTCCGCTGTCCGAGAAGAAACTAATATTTTGCGGGAGTCTATGGAAGAAGAAATTGATGAAACTATGAGCTCATTGGATGAAAAAGACGATGAGGAGAGCAAAGAACAAAAGGAGGAAGATCAAATTAGCTACCCGTGCCCACCTTATAATGAGAGTAACTCTCCAACTCATACATTATTTAATGTCCCTTCGTTCTTACCGAAGGATGAATGCCATGATAATTGCTATGATCCCGTTGATTCGTTTGAAATATCCCTTTTTGATGAACTTGATGCTTGCTATTCTTGTGGCCAAGATGCCAATATGAATTATTCTTATGGAGATGAACTTGCTATAGTTCCTTATGTTAAACATGAAATTGTTGCTATTGCACCCACGCATGATAGTCCTATTATCTTTTTGAATTCTCCCGACTACACTATATTGGAGAAGTTTGCCCTTATTAAGGATTATATTGATGGGTTGCGTTTTAGTACTACACATGATGATTTTGATAGATATAATATGCATGTGATTGCTGCTCCTACTTGCAATTATTATGAGAGAGGAACTACATCTCCGCCTCTCCATGTTTCCAATATGATAAAATTGCAAGAAACTGTTTATACTATGCATTGGCCTTTACTATGTGTGCATGAATTGTTCTTTTATGACATGACGATGCATAGGAAGAGAGTTATACTTCATCATTGCTTGATATATGTTGCTTTGTGCTCACTACTAAATGCCAAATCATTGTTAATTAAAATTGGCTTTGATATACCTTGGGATTCGGGTGGATCCATTACTTGAGCACTATATGCCTAGCTTAATGGCTTTAAAGAAAGCACTGCCAGGGAGACAACCCGGAAGTTTTAGAGAGTCATTTATTTCTGTTGTGTGCTTTTATAAAGTTTAAAATTAAAAATAATGTGCCAAGATTTGCCTTTAGGATGTTTACATTGCTTGTTGGTTCGTGCGGTGCAAAACAGAAACTTTGGCTGTAGTGCGCGATTTTACATTTTTTACTGGAACGTCAAACGGTTCTGAAACATTTTGTAATGTCTTTCTATACAAATTTTTTATTTTTCCTAAAATTTTCAGAACTTTTGTAGTACCAAAAGTATGGTGAATGTTCAGATTACTACAGACTGTCCTGTTTAAGACAGATTCTGCTTTTGATGCATAGTTTGCTTGTTTTGATGAAACTATCGATTTCTATCAGTAGATTAAGCCATGGAAAAGTTATATTAGAGTAGCTACAATGCAAAAAAATTATGAATTGGTTTGCAACAGTACTTATAGTAGTGATTTGCTTTATTATACTAACGGATCTTACCGAGCTTTCTGTTGAGTTTTGTGTGGATGAAGTGTTCGAAGATCGAGGAGGTCTCGATGTGAGGAGAAGGAGGAGATGCAAGAGCTTAAGCTTGCAGATGCCCAAGGCAAACCAAGTAAATATTCAAGGAGACTCAAGCGTCTAAGCTTGCGGATGCCCCGGAAGGCATCCAATCTTTCTTCAACAAGTATCGGTATGTTTTCGGATTCATTTCGTTCATGCGATATGTGCAAATCTTGGAGCGCCTTTCGCATTTAGTTTTCACTTTTCTTTGATGCGCCATGCTGGTATGAGATGGTCCATGTTTTATTTATAGAATGCTCATTGCGCTTCACTTATATCTTTTGAGTATGGCTTTATAGAATGCTTCATGTGCTTCACTTATATCATTTGAAGTTTGGATTGCCTGTTTCTCTTCACATAGAAAACCGTGATTTGTAGAATGCTCTTTTGCTTCACTTATATTTGTTAGAGCGTGGGCATATATTTTGTATAAAGAATTAAACTCTCTTGCTTCACTTATATCTATTTAGAGAGATGACAGGAATTGGTCATTCACATGGTTAGTCATAAAATCCTACATAAAACTTGTAGATCGCTGAATATGATATGTTTGATTCCTTGCAATAGTTTTGCGATATAAAGATGGTGATATTAGAGTCATGCTAGTGGGTAGTTGTGGATTGTAGAAATACTTGTGTTGAAGTTTGTGATTCCCGTAGCATGCATGTATGGTGAACCGTTATGTGATGAAGTCGGAGCATGATTTATTTATTGATTGCCTTCCTTATGAGTGGCGGTCGGGGACGAGCGATGGTATTTTTCTACCAATCTACCCCCCTAGGAGCATGCACGTAGTACTTTGTTTTGATGACTAATAGATTTTTGCAATAAGTATGTGAGTTCTTTATGACTAATGTTGACTCCATGGATTATATGCACTCACACCCTTCAATCATTGCTAGCCTCTTCGGTACCGTGCATTGCCCTTTCTCACCTTGAGAGTTGGTGCAAACTTCGCCAGTGCATCCAAACCCCGTGATACGATACGCTCTATCACACATAAGCCTCCTTATATCTTCCTCGAAACAGCCACCATACCTACCTATTATGGCATTTCCATAGCCATTCCGAGATATATTGCCATGCAACTTCCATCATCATCATATACATGACTTGAGCATTTATTGTCATATTGCTTTGCATGATTGTAAGATAGCTAGGATGATGTTTTCATGGCTTTGTACGTTTTTTGATATCGTTGCTACGCTAGATCATTGCACATCCTGGTACACCGCTGGAGGCATTCATATAGTCATATCTTTGTTCTAGTATCGAGTTGTAATATTGAGTTGTAAGTAAATAAAAGTGTGATGATCGTCATTATTAGAACATTGTCCCATGTGAGGTTATCAAAATAAAAGTGGCCAAAGAAGCCCCCCAAAAAAGAGAGAGGCCAAAGAAGCCTATAAAAAAGAAAAAGAAAGAGAAAAAGAGAGAAAAGGTAAAAAATGAGAGAAAAGAGATAAGGGACAATGTTATTATCCTTTTATCACACTTGTGCTTCAGAGTAGCACCATGTTCTTCATATAGAGAGTCTCTTGAGTTATCACTTTCATATACTAGTGGGAATTTTCATTATAGAACTTGGCCTGTATATTCCAACGATGGGCTTCCTCAAGTGCCCTAGGTCTTCATGAGCAAGCAAGTTGGATGCACATCCATTTAGTTTTAGTTTGAGCTTTCATACACTTATATCTCTAGTGCATCCGTTACATGGCAATCCCTACTCCTCACATTGATATCAATTGATGGGCATCTCCATAGCCCGTTGATTAGCCGCGTTGATGTGAGACTTTCTCCCTTTTTGTCTTCTCCACACAACCTCCACCATCATATTCTATTCCACCTATAGTGATATATCCATGGCTCACGCTCATGTATTGCATGAAAGTTGAAAAGGTTTGAGAACATCAAAAGTATGAAACAATTGCTTGGCTTCTCATCGGGGTTGTGCATGATTTCAATGCTTTTATGTGGTGAAGATGGAGCATAGCCAGACCATATGATTTTGTAGGGATAACTTTCGTTGGCCATGTTATTTTGAAAAGACATGATTGCTTCATTAGTATGCTTGAAGTATTATTGTCTTAATATCAAATGATAGACTATTGCTTTGCATCACTCGTGTCTTAATATTCATGCCATGATTAGATTACATGACCAAGATTATGCTAGGTAGCATTCCAGATCAAAAATTATCTTTTTTATCATTTACCTACTCGAGGACAAGCAGGATTTAAGCTTGGGGATGCTGACACGTCTCCGTCGTATCTATAATTTTTGATTGTTTCATGCCAATATTCTACAACTTTCATATACTTTTGGCAACTTTTTATACTATTTTTGGACTAACATATTGATCCAGTGCCCACTCCCAGTTCCTGTTTATTGCATGTTTTTTGTTTCACAGAAAATCCATATCAAACGGAGTCCAAATGGGATAAAAACTGAAGGAGATTTTTTTGGAATATATGTGATTTTTGGGAAGAAAAATCAACGCGAGACGATCCCCGAGGGGGCCACGAGGCAGGGGGTGCACCTCAGGGGGTCTGGCGCGCCTAAGGATGGCAATTTTACCCATGGACATGGATATCCATGGATATCCGACCCGAATGGATAGGGTTTGGATATGCTTTTGTGTCCATGGACGGCACCGAAACCAGACCCGATTTCTTGTGGATAGGGCATGGATATAATCTTGTACCCATGGGTATACCCAAACCCGACCCGATCGTATTACTTAATGGGCAAAAAATCAGTTGTGCCTACCCCACAGTCACATGTGCCACTGCAATTTTACACTTTGTTATCTAAAACATGTAAAAGAAATTACACAATCCCTGTCGTAACTTTTATCAGTTGACATTCAATCACCTTCATAACATACTCCAACACCACTTCCCTTATTTTTATCTCATTCTTAATGACTTGTCATTGTCATCTATTAGAAGAATAATAAATGATGTTAGGTTGTTAGTGGACATTGATTTACCATAAGTGAAGCCTAGCCTGCCATTAGGTGAAGAATGGAAGAGCTTATGTTAATATTGTGTTATGTATTTTTATATGTCTTGAGAGGACCCAATGGATATCCAGTGGATATGGATATCCACCGGGTCTGAACATGGACACAATTTTTCACCCGTGAATTTTTTCATGGGCGGGCAAAGACTATCTTCATGAATATAGATATGGATTTGATATTGTTTAACCCGATCCAAACCCGACCCATTGCCATCCTTAGGCACGCCCTGGGCCCTCGTGGCCACCCCGTAAGGCGTTTGGTGCCCTTCTTTCGCCACAAGAAAGCCAATATCCGGATAAAAATCGTGTCCAAATTTCAGCCCAATCGGAGTTACGAATCTCTGGGAATTTAAGAAACGGTGAAAGGGCAGAATCAGGAACGCAGAAACAGAGAGAGACAGAGAGACATATCCAATCTCGGAGGGGCTCTCGCCCCTCCGCCACCATGGAGGCCATGGACCAGAGGGGAAACCCTTCTTCCATCTAGGGAGAAGGTCAAGGAAGAAGAAGAAGGGAGGCTCTCTCCCCCTCTCTCCCGGTGGCGTCGGAACGCCGCCGGGGCCATCACCGTGTGACGGCGATCTACACCAACACCTCCGTCATCTTTACCAACATCTTCATCACCTTCCCCCATCTATCTACAGCGGTCCACTCTCCCGCAACCCGCTGTACCCTCTACTTGAACATGGTGCTTTATACTTCATATTATTATCCAATGATGTGTTGCGATCCTATGATGTATGAGTAGATATGTTGCTGTCCTTTGGTGCCCATCATATGAGTGCGCGCGTGGATCACAGCATAGGGTTAGTTGTATGTTGATAGGACTATGTATTGGAGGGCAAGAGTGACAGAAGCTTCAACCTAGCATAGAAATTGATGCATACAGGATTGAAGGGGGGCCAATATATCTTAATGCTATGGTTGGGTTTTACCTTAATGAACATTAGTAGTTGCGGATGCTTGCTAATAGTTCCAATCATAAGTGCATAGAATACCAAGTCAGCTGGGATGACATGCTAGCAGTGGCCTCTCCCACATAAAACCTGATATCGGTCTAGTAACATAGTCAATTTCTTAGGGACAATTTCGCAACTCCTACCACCAATTTTCCACACTCGCTATACTAACTTTATTGTTTCTTTATCTAAACAGCCCTACTTTTTATTTACGCGCTCTTTATTATCTTGCAAACCTATCCAACAACACCTACAAAGTACTTCTAGTTTCATACTTGTTCTAGGTAAAGCGAACGTTAAGCGTGCGTAGAGTTGTATCGGTGGTCGACATAACTTGAGGGAATATTTGTTCTACCTTTAGCTCCTCGTTGGGTTCGACACTCTTACTTATCGAAAGAGGCTACAATTGATCCCCTATACTTGTGGGTTATCAACTATCATCAGGAAGATTAACTCCCAGCTGAGTCAAGTGGTTGTGGTACCCAGACATTCTGAGTATATGTTCACTGGCAGAAGTATTCTCCTCCATCTTGCAGTTGTAGAACTTATTGAAGACTTCATATCTCTCAATCCGGGCATTTGCTTGAAATATTAACTTCAACTCCTGGAACATCTCATATGCTCCATGACGTTCAAAACATCGTTGAAGTCTCGGTTCTAAGCCATAAAGCATGGCACACTGAACTATCGAGTAGTAATCAGCTTTGCTCTGCCAGGTGTTCACAACATCTGGAGTTGCTTGACACGTCTCCAACGTATCTATAATTTATGAAGTATTCATGCTATTATATTAGCTGTTTGGGATGTTTATGTGCTTTACTAAACACTTTTTTATTATTTTTGGGACTAACCTATTAACCGGAGGCCTAGCCCAAATTGTTGTTTTCTTGCCTATTTCAGTGTTTCGAAGAAAAGGAATATCAAGCGGAGTCCAAACGGAATGAAACCTTCGGGAGAGTTATTTTTGGAACGGAATCAATCCAGGAGACTTGGAGTAGATGTCAAGGAAGCTTCGAGGAAGCCACGAGGCACGGAGGCGCGCCCTACCCCACTGGGCGCACCCCCACCCTCGTGGGCCCCTCGTGGCTCCCCTGACTGACTTCTTTCGCCTATATATGTCCATATACCCTAAAAACATCGGGGAACACAATAGATCGGGACTTCCACCACTAAAAGCCTCCATAGCCACCAAAAACCAATCTAGACCCGTTCCGACACCCTGCAGGAGGGGGAATCCCTCACCGGTGGCCATCTTCATCATCCCAGTGCTCTCCATGATGAGAAGGGAGTAGTTCACCCTCGGGGCTGAGGGTATGTACCAGTAGCTATGTGTTTGATCTCTCTCTCTCTCTTGTGTTCTTGAGTCAGCACGATCTTGATGTATCGCGAGCTTTGCTATTATATTTGGATCGTATGATGTTTCTCCCCCTCTACTCTCTTGTGATGAATTGAGTTTTCCCTTTGAAGTTATCTTATCAGATTGAGTCTTTAAAGATTTGAGAACACTCGATGTATGCCTTGCATGTTCTTATCTGTGGTGACAATGGGATATCACGTGATCCACTTGATGTATGTTTTGGTAATCAACTCGTGAGTTCCGTGAGCTCATGAACTTATGTGTGACGCCCCCGATTCAATCGTACACTAATCATACATGCAAACGTGTATGATCAAGATCAGGGACTCACGGGAAGATATCACAACACAACTCTACAAATAAAATAAGTCATACAAGCATCATATTACAAGCCAGGGGCCTCGAGGGCTCAAATACAAGAGCTCGATCATAGACACGTCAGCGGAAGCAACAATATCTGAGTACAGACATAAGTTAAACAAGTTGCTATAAGATGGCTAGCACAAACTGGGATACATATCGAAAGAGGCGCATGCCTCCTGCCTGGGATCCTCCTAAACTACTCCTGGTCGTCGGCGGCGGCCTGCACGTAGTAGTAGGCACCTCCAGTGTAGTAGGAGTCGTCGTCGACGATGGCGTCTGGCTCCTGGACTCCATCATCTAGTCGCAACAATTGGGTATAGAAAGGGGGAAAATGGGGAGCAAAGCAACCGTGAGTACTCATCCAAAGTACTCGCAAGCAAGGAGCTACACTACATATGTATGCATTGGTATCAAATGGAAAAGGGGTAGCATATGTGGACTGAACTGCAGAATGCCGGAATAAGAGGGGGATAGCTAGTCCTATCAAAGACTACGCTTCTGGCAACCTCCCTCTTGCAGCATGTAGAAGAGAGTAGATGGTAACTTCACCAAGTATCATCACCTAGCATAATCCTACCCGGTGATCCTCCCCTCGTCGCCCCGTGAGAGAGCGATCACCGGTTGTATCTGGCACTTGGAAGGGTGTGTTTTATTAAGTATCCGGTTCTAGTTGTCATAAGGTCAAGGTACAAGTCCGGGTCGTCCTTTTACCGAGGGACACGGCTATCTGAATAGATGAACTTCCCTGCAGGGGTGCACCACATTTCCCAACACGCTCGACCCCCTTTGTCCGGACACACTTTCCTAGGTCATGCCCGGCCTCGGAAGATCAACACATCGTAGCCCCACCTAGGCACAACATAGATGTCAGCACGCCGGTCTAAATCCTATGGCGCAGGGGTCTGGGCCCATCGCCCATTGCACACCTGCACGTTGCGTGGGCGGCCGGAAGCAGACCTAGCCTCCCTAATACAAGAGCAGGCGTTCCAGTCCAATCCAGCGCGTGCCTCTCAGTCTGACGTCACGAAGGCTTCGGCTGATACCACGACGTCGAGTGCCCATAACTATTCCCATGTAGTTGGTTAGTGCGTATAGGCCAGTGGCCAGACTCAGATCAAATACCAAGATCTCGTTAAGCGTGTTATTTTGAAATAACCGCGGACGCCGACCAGGGCCAGGCCCACCTCTCTCCTAGGTGGTCTCAACCTACCTTGTCGCTTTGCCACAAAGATCCACTCAGAGGGCCGTCGGGGCAAACGTCCTTTTGGACCCAATCCGTGAATCACTCACGAGTACTCTTCGAGCCCACCCGACTTTAGTCACCAGAAGTATCATATATTATGTATAAGTATATACCCGTGATCACCTCCTGAGTGATCACAGCCCGATAGTATAGCATGGCAGACATACAAGAATGTAGGGCCACTGATGATAAACTAGCATCCTATACTAAGCATTTAGGATTGCAGGTAAGGTATCAATAACTGTAGCAACAATGATAGGCTATGCATCAGAATAGGATTAACAAAAAGTAGTAACATGCTACACTACTCCAATGCAAGCAGTAGAGAGAATAATAGGCGATATCTGGTGTTCAGGGGGGCTTGCCTGGTTGCTCTGGCAAGTAGGGGTCGTCAACAGCGTAGTAGATTGGGGCACCAGCAGCGGCGTCAGTCGCGTAGTCTACCGGAGAGAAGAGGGGGAAGAAACAATGAATACAATGCAAACAGATGCATATTGATGCATGACATGACAAGTAGCGGTGCTAGGTGTGCCCTAACGCAGTAGGTGGTGATACCGATGAAGGGGAAAAACAATTGGGAAAGTATCGCCGGTGTTTCGCGTTTTTGGACAAAGGAACCGGAGGGGGACAGTTGTGTGTTTGCTATGCTAGGGATGTGTGGCGGACGAATGGGTTGTGTATCCAGATTCGTCTCGTCGTTCTGAGCAACTTTCATGTACAAAGTTTCTCCATTCGAGCTACGGTTTATTTTATATTAATTTTAAAAGATTTAATCATTTTATGATTCATTTAATTATTTTAAATCAACATTATCCAGAACAGTATTTGCTGACATCAGCATGATGTCAGCAATCAACAGGGGTGTTAACTGGTCAAACTGACGTGTGGGTCCCACATGTCATAGGTTGAAGACTAATTATTTGTTAACATTTAATTAGCAGGTTTAATTAGAGTTCATTAGTTAACTAAACAATGTTAATTAAGTTATTTATTTATTTATGTAATTCTTTTAATTAATTAATTTTTTTAATTTAATTAATTAATATTTTTTAAACATTCTGTGGGCAGGGCCCCGTCTGTCATAGGGCCAAAGGCCTATCGGGTTCGGGTGCTTGGGTGCAGGTGTCACCCGAGCGGGCGCTGGGCGCTAGCAGGCGAACCTGACGCGCGCGGGCGGGGCGTTGCCCGCCATGGCGCTGGGTGAGGCTCTGGCCAAGGCGAGGCTCGCCGGCCGAGCACGACAGCGCGGAGAGGGAGCTCCGGCGGGCAGCGGCTGCAGCAGTCGCAGCTTGCAGGCGCAGGAGGGCGGTGGCGAGCGCAGGCGGTCGCATGGAGGCGCGGGTGCGCAGGTGCGGCGTGCGTGAGCGCTAGGCTGGGCGCGCGGATGGCAAGGGCAAGCAGCCGAGGGGGGGGGGCGACGATGCGGCCAGCGCGGCTGTGGGCGCGCGGGCGCGCGTAGTGTGTGGCGCGGGGTGGCCACGGCAGCAGCAGGCATGGATGTGTGCGCGGCGAGGCGCCTGGGAGACAGGGGAGAGAGAGGAGGGGCACGGGCTCTCTTCGGGTGCAGGGATCGGGGCAATGGGGCGCGGGGAGGAGGACGGAGACGACGAGCGACATTGGGGAGGCAGGCCGGCGAGGGAGGTGTGGTCGAGGCGGCTGGCGAGGTGGCGCGGGCTCCCGACGGCGGCATCCTGGCGCAGGGCGGCGGTTGGCGCTGCGAGCCCCGATCCGATCTGGATCGCGCGGGGGGGGGGGGGGGACGATGTGGGGGGAGGAGTGGGGGTGTCGATGGGGTTGACCGGGTGGAGGAGGGTTATGGAGATGGAGTGGGGGTGGATGGGCCAGCCGGCTGGGCCTAGGCCCGGTTGGGTCGGTTGGTTCGGCGGCCAGCTGGGCCGAAACAGCCCAGTTAGCCAAGGGGTTTCTTTTTTCCTTTTTTATTTTCTTTTCAGTTTTATTTCAATTTAAATTATTTAGGCATTTTCTAAAAATAAGTTTTCTCCACAATACTTATCAGTGCAATACTTGGCACTAACCGAACATTTTGGTTTTAGTGTTTGAAATTTTTTCATGTTTGACAAAAATTCAAATTTGAATCTGAACAGTTTTGATCCAACGCGAGATTAGCAACAGTAACGGAGGTGACGTGGCATCATTAACGTGGGATTATTGTAGCTTAGTTATCCGGGCGTTACAAAACTCCTCCACTACAAGAAATCTCGTCCTGAGATTTAGGAGGTAGAAGGAAACTGTGCGGGGTATTCATCATGCAGGCGGTCCTCGCGTTCCCAAGTGGCTTCTTCTTCAGAGTGATGCGACCACTGGACCTTGATGAATTTGATCACCTCCTGATGTGTGCGGCGTTCAACTTGGTCGAGAATGCGGACCGGATGCTCTTTATATGAGAGGTCCTGTTACAATTCGAGCACTTCGTGATCCACTGCTCGGATTGGGTCCTTGAAGCAACGACGGAGTTGTGACACGTGGAACACATCGTGAACCTAAGAAAGGTTCGGCGGAAGCTCCAGTTGATATGCCACTTTTCCACGCCTTTCGAGAATAGTGAAGGGACCGATATAGCGAGGAGCTAGCTTGCCCTTGATCCCAAAGCGGTGAGGATCCTTCATTGGTGTAACACAAAGATAAGCCTTTTCGCCAGGTTGATAGACCATGTCTTTGTGATGACGGTCATACTGACTTTTCTGACGTGACTGAGCAGTCTTGAGATTCTTGCGAATAATGCGGACTTGTTCTTCGGCCTGTTGGATAATATCTGGACCGAAGAGTGGATGTTCCCTAGTTTCTGACCGATTCAGAGGGGTCCGACACTTTTGTCCATATAACACTTCGAAGGGGGACATCTTCAGACTAGCTTGATAGCTATTATTATAAGAGAACTCGGCATATGGAAGAGATTCCCCCCATTTCTTGTCGAAGGAAATTACACAAGCTCGAAGCATGTCTTTGAGAACTTGGTTGACACGTTCAACTTGACCTTGCGACTGAGGATGAAACGCAGTACTGAACGACAGATGAGTTCCCATAGGTTCTTGGAAACTTGCCCAAAATCTTGAGGTGAACAAGCTGCCACGGTCTGAACTGATAACCAGTGGAATACCATGAAGTGAAACAATTCTGGATATGTAGAGAGTTGCAAGCTGACTAGCAGTGATTGTTTCTTTGACCGCCAGAAAATGTGCGACCTTAGAAAGCCGGTCAATGAAGACAATAATAGCATGATTACCTTTCTGCGATTTGGGAAATCCGGTGACGAAGTCCATCTCGACATGGTCCCATTTCCATTCAAGAATAGAGATAGATTGCAGAGTTCCTGCAGGCCTTTTATGTTCTACTTTGATACGATGGCAAACGTCACACTCGGCAACATATCGAGCAATGTCTTGCTTCATATTAGACCACCAGAATCTCTGACGGGTGTCTTGGTACATCTTTGTACTACCAGGATGGATGGACAGAGGTGTATCATGCGCTTCTTTCATAACCTTTTTAGCTTGATCCAGGTTTTTCCTCGAACATGGTACCACTAGGCGGCCTTTGAAGTACAAGGCGCCATCATCGGCGATAGTGAAGAATGAGGGCTTCCCTTCTGTGAGATGGTGTTTAATATTCTGGACTTCAGAGTCATAACCTTGAATAGTCTTTATGTCGTCTACGAGATCTGGTACGACAGCTAGGGTATTTAGAGAACCCCTAGTAACAACACGAAGATTCATCTTTTGGAACTCTGGGGGGAGGGGGAGCAAGTGCACTAGGAGGGACAATATGAAGGTTCAGCTTTCTAAACTCTTCGACAAGCGAGGGCTGAACTTTTCGAACCCGGAGGTGGTTGCAGTAAGACTTTTGGCTCAAGGCATCAGCCATTACATTAGCCTTGCCTGGGGTATAGGATATACCCATGTCAAAGTCTGCAACAGTCTCCATCCATCTCTGCTGACGGAGGTTCAGGTCTGGCTGAGTAAACAAATACTTCAGACTTTGGTGGTCGGTGAAGTTCTCGCAACGATTATCGAGAAGGTAATGTCGCCACTGCTTCAGAGCATGGATGACAGCAGCAAGCTCGAGGTTGTGAACTGGGTAGTTGACGAGAGGCATAAGCAATCAATCTGCGCTCTTGCATTAGGACACAACCTAATCCTTGATGGGAAGCGTCGCAGTAAATGACGAAGTCCTTCTTAGTATCAGGTGGAGCAAGCACTGGGGCAGAAGTCAACTTGTCTTTGAGCGCCTGGAAACTTTCCTGACACTTGTCTGTCCATTGGAACTTGACGCCCTTATGCAACAGGTTAGTCATAGGCCTGGCGATCTTGGAGAAGTTCTCGACAAATCGACGACAATAGCTGGTGAGACCGAGAAAACTTCGGACTTGCTTGACATTCTTCGGAGGAGTCCATTCGAGAATAGCCTCGACTCATTCAGGGTTGATGGCAATACCATCCTTGGAGATGACATGCCCAAGATAGGTCACTTCGGGTAGCCAGAATTCACACTTGGAATACTTAGCGTAGAGTTGATGCTCTCGAAGCTTTTCCAGCAGAAGACGAAGATGTTCAGTATGTTCTTCTTTGTTCTTGGAAAATACAAGGATATCATCCAAATAAACCATGACGAACTTGTCGAGGTAATCCATGAATATATAGTTCATTAGACGAGAGAAGGTGGCTGGAGCATTCGTTAAGCCGAATGACATGACGGTGTACTCGTATGACCCATATCGAGTCACAAAGGCGGCCTTTGGGATATCCTCTTCAGAAACACGGATCTGGTGGTAACCCAACCTCAAGTCGAGTTTGGAGAACACTGATGATCCAGCCAGTTGATCATACAGGTCATTGATCCGTGGGAGGGGATATTTGTTCTAAATGGTGGCTTGGTTAATAGGTCGATAATCTTGGACCAATCGGTTTGTCCCATCCTTATTCTTAACAAAGAGAGAAGGTGTTCCCCAAGGAGATCAACTAGGGTGAATGAAACCTTTGCTAAGAGATTTCTCGATTTCCTCCTTAAGCTCAATGAGTTCATGCGGCGGCATCTTGTAGGGTCGTTTGGCTATAGGGGTGGTGCCTGGTTTCAAGTGGATGATGAATTCGACAGCTCTAGCAGGGGGAATCCCTGGAAGTTCTTCAGGAAAGACGTCTTGGAATTTGTGAACGACGGGAATGTTTTCAATGCCCTCGAGTGGTGCAGCGTTCAATGCATTTAAGGCATAAAGCCGTGCCTTGGCATTTTGAACCAGATGAGCCTGGTAAGTAATTATTTCATCAGAAGGGTGTAGCAGATGGACGGTCTTAGTGGCTCAAACTATAGAAGCAGTATGCGCTTTCAACCAATCCATTCCCAGAATGAGATCAATGCTACATGACTTCAGTACGATGGGAGAGACAAGGAATTCCAGTCCTTCTATTTCAACGGGGACGTCGTTGCAAATCATGGAGGTCCGACATTGGCCCGCAGGGGTGTGTACTAATAGCGAAGCGTTCATGTCCTCACATTTAATGTCATGCAAGCATGCAAAATCTTCTGACATGAATGAATGCGATGCACCTGTATCAAATAAAACGGATGTTGGTACTAAATTTACGAGGAGTGTACCCATCAAAGTAGCAGGCTGGTCTATAACTTCAGTCAGATCAACGTGGTTGGCATGAACACGACCATAAGACTTGGCATTGTTGTTGCGGGGTTGGTTGCTTCCACGGCCAGCTGCAGGGAGGGTCAGTTGATTACGGTTCTGGTTGCATTCCCTAGCACGGTATCCTGGTTGACCACACCTGAAGCACATACCATTATTGGGAGTGGGAACAGGAGCTCGAGGTGGTGGAGCTGGAAGTCTTGGCTGCCTAGTTGGTGGGGGAGGCTGACGCGGTGCAGCAAGACTGCCTTGGAGCAGGTGCAGTTGGCTGGTACATGCTGTTGGGAATCCATATCCTATGCTTCTGCGAGGATGGGCCCGAAGATGAGCCCGTGTCACAGTTGCGCCTGTGAGAGCTCTGGTGTTCCTGCAGACCAGTTTCGACATTGATGGCCTTGTTCACCAAGGTGGCGAAATCAGCAAAGTCATGCACTAGAAGTGCGAGCTTGATGTCAGCTTGAAGGCCATCACGGAACTTCTCCTGTCTGCGCGCATCAGTTGCAATGTCTTCTTCAGCATAGCGAGATAAATCCAGAAACTCCCGCTGATAAGCTTCCACAGTTTTTGTTTCCTTGGTTGAGGTTGCGGAACTCACGCTTCTTCCGGTCCATGACTCCCTGAGGAATGAAGTGGGCACGGAAAGTAGATTGGATGTCTGGCCAGGTGATGATTGTTCTAATCGGCAGAGTATGCCTGTGGTTGTCCCACCATTGAGCAGCAGGTCCTTTCAGGAAGAAGGAAGCAAAGGTGACATAGCTGGCTGGGGCTACAACAGCAGACTCCATCTCATAGGTGATGTCACATAGCCAGTCATCAACATCCAGAGGCTCAGTTGAGCTGCGGTACATAGTTAGGTTGAGGCGCATGAAATCATGCAGAGTCACTTGGGCTGGCTGCTGGTTCATATTGGGGCGAGGAAACTGAGCCATCATATTTTCCATGAACTGGCGGTTCAGCTCGAACTGTTGGATCATACCAGCCATGTACCCAGGTGGTGGTGGGGCATGGCCACCACGACCACGACCGCCTGGTCTAACCATCCTGCTAATATATAATAGGGGTAGTTCGGCATTGAGAAATTTGCAAGGACAAGAATCATTCATGATGAAACATGCATAATGAAAGGAACACGATAGTTACTACATAGTAGTTGGCATATCTTACAAAAGGTATCATGCATAGAGTTCGATACACAGAGTTCAGTACACAGACTAAAGACAACATAGGCGCCATGCAGGCTCGCGGTGAATGCATCTAATACTAATAAGCAAGGCCTACATCAATCCCAGGAGGAACTGTGGAGGTAGGTGTAGCCTGACAGCTGGTAGTGACGCGACGGGAAGTCCTCCATGCCAGTAGACTAGGGTCTGCGGATACTCTGGTGTAGAACCCGACGCGCAGGTGGCAGAAGAGGACCAAGTGCGGGAGAGTAGCCTCCCACATCTGGCCAGCCGACACCCTAGGGCATCAAGGTCCTCGCAGGGTGGATCATGGTACTAGGGGGTGCAACAGCGTCAGAGCACGGTACAAGTGCTGACGGGTGGTGTACAACTCGTGGCGAAGAGCTCGGTTAGCTCTATCCAGTCCATCAGCATGCAGAACCAGGTTCTGACGGTAGAAGGGCTCCCGGGTGATGGTGGAGTAGGCAGCAGTGTAGTATCCCTCCGCACCAACATCGGATGCGATAGCAATGTGCCTGAAAGGGGAGGTGTCCAACTCCCGATACTCTCTACGAAGACGTGTCAGAGCAGCATAAGCAGCATCATGGACCGCCATGTCGATAGTTACTCCAACACCATGAGCAGTGTGCAGCACGGTTGTGGAGTCATACTCCCAAGAGTAGAGGTGGACGATGGCACGGTACTGTTGTCGTGGATCTAAGACTGACAGTAGAATGGGGGTAGGTATGAGGAGGCAAGATCCTAGCTATGGAGCAGTTGTACACACGAGTTTTACGAGTTCAGGCCCTTCTCGGAAGAAGTAACAGCCCTATGTCTCGGTGCCCTGAGGCGGTCAACTGGATTATATGTGTGTGTGAGTTTACAAAAGATGCGAACCCCTCTCCGGGAGGAGGGGGTGGCTTATATAGAGTGCGCCAGGACCCCGGCTCCCCTCCATTATGCGGGGTTCAATGTACATAAAGGAGGAGCGTTACAGGTAACATCCGTATTAAAGTGCTATAAATGACAATTAAGCCTGTAAGTAAATGCTCGACCGTTGTTCGTGTAGAGTGGCTTTAGATCTTCTGCTCGTCGAGTGGCTTCTACGACGGTCGAGTGACATTGATTCTTCCGAGTGGAACGTCTCTGGTCGAGTGGATGATGGTACCCTTTGAATGATTCTGGCTTTAGGGTGATGTCCTAGGGGAAGGTGTCTAGGTCAGGCCTATGACCCTACCCTAGGTACATAGCTTCATCATTAGCCCCCGAATGGTTCAGGGTTCGAGTGGAGAAGGAGTTGATAACCTCTCTGATTCAGCTTTTGCGCTTCGGAAATGTCTTGTCCATAGGTCGAATGAACATTCATGATGACTTCAACTACTTGTTCAGTCGCCTTGATCCATTCTTGGCTTTGTCGAGTGAACTTCCATTGTTAAGCTTCGAGTGTTGATATGGGAAAAATCTTCCGTCTGACGGGTTGTTCCGCTGTCTGCGGATTTCACGGGATTCGAGTTTTGGGAAGTCCGCTGGGCGGGGGAGGCCGCAGTAATCGGGATGGATTAGGCAGGCCGCCTCGGTCTCCGTGCCACCTTTTTTTTCCACGTATCGCGTGCGTGACTGTTGCGGGATTTGATCAGATCGCCTGGGCCCACGAGTCAGCCACTCGGAAATGCCCTCATATAAGGCGTTGGACGGGGTTTTTTGCACAGTGCATTCTCATTCTTCCCCTTCCTCCTCTATTTTCTCCACCGCATCTGCCTCTGCTCTCGGCGTCGTCGCCCCGTTTGAACTCGATCCGCTGCCATGGCGAAGGAGAAGACGGTGGCGTTGGAGCGTGCAAAGAAGGCGACGGCGAAGGCGAAAGGGAAGAGGACCAGCCGGGGCGGGTCTTCGTCGAGGTCCGGCCTGCCGCCTGGCTAGATCCAGGGCGATTGGATTCGCTCGACAATCAGCCAAGACGATATTGATGACCTGGTCGAGGAGGGACTGATCCCCCATGAATCGGCACGGCTCCCGGGGAACGAGACCGAGCCGCAGCCGCAGGAGGGTGAGTGTGTTCTCCTTGCCACTCACGTCGACTGCGGGTTTTCTTCGCCTCCCCATCCTTTATTTCGCGGTTTCTTGAACTTCTTTGGGGCTCAACTCCACCACTTTTCTCCAAACACCATCGTGTACCTTGCCGCTTACGTGTCCATGTGCGAGAACTTCTTGGGTTGTCGACCACACTGGGGTCTCTTCAAGCACATATTCACGTGTCGTTCTCAGACGGTCAAGAAGGCCAACCCGAGTGACGAGAGGACACACGTGATACAGATGTGTGGGGGTCTTGGAATTCAGATGAGGAACAAAAGCACTTTCCCAACCATGATCCTTCCCGAGTCGGTCCGGGGTTGGCAGTCGACCTGGTTCTACTGCAAGGACCAGCCGACTCCGGGTCAGTCGACTGGACTTCCCCCCTTTTCCATGGCCCGAGTGGAGAAGCCCTCTACCTTGAGAGTGATCCCAGAGGAGAAGGTGTAGGTGAAGGTGTTGGTCGAGCGGGTGGTCCAACTCGTCCGCGACGGAGTGACCGGTATGGACATGCTGGAGGTCTTCCTCAGTCGACGTATCCAACCACTCCAAGCTCGTGACCATCCGATGTGGATGTACTCGGGACTCGAGGATTCCACTCGGATCCACCCGGAGGATGTCAGTGAGGACACGGTGGAGCAGTGGCTGAGAGGCATTACTGGAAACAAGGATAACCCCCGGGGGTCCAGGAGGGTGGTTCCATTCGACCATTTGCGCCAGCCGAAATAGGTATGATTCTGTATTGTCGAGGGTTTTCTTGATTTACCATGTAACGTCTTGTTGACGGCTGACTGTCTTTCTTTTGTTCGTAGTCTTTCAGGCTCTTGTTGATATGTATTCAATGCCCAACGGAGAACAGGAGCCAAATCTCGAGGGAGAGGCGAGCGGAGGCGAGAGTGGCGAGTGGCACTCGGATGGAGAGGAGGACGAGGAGAGCGATGAACCGAGTGATGAAGAAGAAGTCGACTCGCCTCCTCGCAGAGAAAAGAGGTCCAAGCACACTCACGACCCGGCAAGCACTCCCGATCTGGTGGCCGCACCAACTGGGCAGTCTTCAAAGCACCCTCAGACGTCCTCTCCAGTGCCGACCGAGAAGGCACCGAAGTAGCCCAAGACTACGCCGCCTCCAGTGCCAAAACCACCGAAGGCCACATCTTCCAAACCACCGAAGGCTTTGCCCAAAATCAAAGTGATCATTCGCACTGTCTTTGGGTAACAATCTGACCTGATCCTTTGGTTGACTTGGGTAACAGAACGTAACCGACTGAATGTTGACATTTGCAGTGCTGCCACTTCTAGAACTTCCACCCACCAGTACCGAGACGAGTAGATGGAAGATGCGGTTACCTCCAACCCAGGTACAATTCTCGTGATCTTGTTCTTGATTATTTGGTCGATTAAATTCTGGTGATTCACTTGGGGTCGACTGATTTCTTTGCATCCCAACTCAATGTTATCGAGCTTCCGGATGACGATGAAGACGTGATACCGAGGCCTAGAAGGAGAAAGAAAGCAGCAGCTGGCAAGATATCTCAGTCGGAACTGGCGACAGAACCAATAGTCCAATAGCCCGAAGATCCAGGTAGAGCCTATGTAACTTTTGCTGTCCCAGTGTCGAGTGAACGCCCTGCACCATCGACTGTACCAGTGTTTTCTTCAGTCATCCAACCTCATGCCTTGGAGCTCCAAGCTGCTGCATCTGGACCGTCTATCCCCTTCTTCACCACCTATCATGTTCCGGAAAGCCAGTCGGATGCCACTGCGGAGGCTATCCGTCAGGCTGGCGTAATGATGGAGCGGATGAAGGTGGTGCACGGCAATAGCCAGGATGCTTACGACGCCAGCGCGGCTCTTCGAGCCAATGTACAGGTAAGTTAACTTCCGACTAAACTTGTTCTATTAGGATATGCTACCTGAATATTTTCCTTCGTACAATCTTGTATTGTCTGCTTCGAATCTGTACACCCACTGGGTGTTTTGTTGTCTTTACTATTTGCACTCTTCCACTCGGTCTGGTCGAATGGGATCTGAACCAGTGGGGGCACGCTAAGTGCACCCACTGGGTGTAGTCCCCGAGACCGCAGTCGACTGTGGGCAGTCGGCTGGGGTCTGAGCACTTCTTTCTCTTTCCTTTCTTCCACTCGGTCTGGGTGGAACATGCCGAGTGGGATCTAAACCAGTGGGGGCACGCCAAGTGCACCCACTGGGTGTAGTCCCCAGGACCGCGGTTGGCTGCTAGTAGTCGGCCGGGGTCTGAGTACTTCTTCTCTCTTTTTTTACTCAACCTGGGCGGACCGGCCGAGTGGAATCTGAACCAGTGGGGGCACGACAAGTGCACCCACTTGGTGTAGTCCCCAAGACCGCAGTCGACTGCTGGCAGTCGGTTGGGGTCTGAGTAAACTTTGAAGTTTTATTCACTCGGAAGTAAATAATCTTTGGTCTTGTCGGTTGATATGTCTTTTACTCTCCGCAGAAATCTTGTACTCTCATTTCCAAGTTCGCCGAATTTGAGGAGAAGCAGAGGCAACTCAACCTTGACCTGGAGCTGGCCCAACAAAACTTAAAGAAGGCACAAGATGAAGTTGCCGGTATGGAAGGTAATTGCCTGTCGACTGCTCATGTCGATCATCCTTTAAATTATCCCTTCGATCTTTTGTTTGATCTAAATGCTTATTTTGCAGAGAAAATGAGGTTAGCTCTGGAGAAGAAGGACTTGGACCTTGCAGCTGCGCAGAAGGAGGCTCAAGAGAAGACTACCCTTGCTGACAAGAAGCTATCTTCAGTCGGAGCGCTGGAAGAGGAAGTAAGCAAGCTGAAATCCTCTCTCATTGAATCCAGCCGAGAGGCAACTTGTCTGAAGAAGGATAATGTGGCTCATAAGAGAAATGACTTGGAAGCTTATCTGAGAACCCTCGCCAAGAAGCTCTTTCTTATGCTCGAAGGTACCCCTTTTAATCTGACTGCTTTACTATTTGCAAGTTAGTCCTGTCCAGTCGACTCACTAACTCCTTGACTGCAGAATTCTGCCAAAACTTTGAAGAGGAGACTGGACGGATCGAGACGGGTTTGGACCCTATCCTTTCTCCAGCCGGTGACGAGGCTGCCATGAACATGCTTCGACTGCAATCCCGCGTCGCCAGTGTTACAAGTTATCTTGCTCGTTTGAAGGTGGCAGTTTCACGCATCGACTCATCGCTCTGGCCAAGGGCAACGCTTCAAAATGATCTTGAGTCTCTGATGGCTTGACTCAACGAGGTCCCCGGTCGAGTGCAGGAATGGAAGAAGTCCTCTGCCCGATGCGGTGCTGATGTGGCTCTGTCGCTGGTAAGAGTCCACTGCAAGGAAGCCCACGAAGATAAGCTGGCAGAGATCAAGGTCACCAATACCAAAAGGCATGACTTCCAGTCCTTCATGGATACTTTCATCGCTGCTGCCACTCAGATCGCTGACGGAATTGACTTGGATGAATTCGTCGAGCCTGCAAGCCCTCCTCTTGCCGAATGAACAAACTTGAGATTTAAACTTGCCTTAAATTTCCCTCGGAATGTCGAGTGGTTTCTATAACCGTTAAACTCCTTCGGGCCTGATGCCTGAGTACTGTTATCTTTGTTTTATCTTGGTTTATCTTCTGCATATGCTTGCGTTCGTCTTCGAGTAGAACCTGTTCTTCACTCGGAATATCTTTTGAGATGCAACTATGAAGGAGATATCCCAGTCGACCTGCACCTCGCCGTCCTTGCGGATAAGGATGGTGCACACATTGTATTTGTGGCGCAGCTCCGAGGAGAGGGTTGCTGTTGACCTGCACGTCGTCATCCTTGCAGATAGGGATGGAGCGGACATTGTACTTGTAGAGCGGCTCCGTAAGAGGATTGCAGTCGACCTGCACCTCGCCACCCTTGCGGATAGGGATGGAGCAGACATTGTACTTATAGCACAGCTCCATGAGAGGATTGCAGTCGACCTGCACTTCGTCATCCTTGCGGATAGGGATGGAGCGGATACTGTACTTGTAGTGCGGCTTCGTGAGAGGATTGTAGTCGACCTGCACCTCGTCATCCTTGCGGATAAGGGTGGTTTTTCGACTTAGGCGAGTACTAGACTGCAGCTAAGCCCCCGAGTGTGAGGTTTGCTCATCACTCGATAGGATTTTTGAAACTTAGGCGAGTACTAGACTGCAGCTAAGCCCCCGAGTGTGAGGTTTTCTCATCACTCGGTAGGATTTTTGAAACTTAAGCGAGTACCGGACTGCAGCTAAGTCCCCGAGTGTGAGGTTTGCTCATCACTTGGTAGGATTTTTGAAACTTAGGCGAGTACTATACTGCAGCTAAGCCCCCAAGTGTGAGGTTTGCTCATCACTTGGTAGGATTTTTGAAACTTAGGCGAGTACTAGACTGCAGCTAAGCTTCCGAGTGTGAGGTTTTCTCATCACTCGGTAGGATTTTTTGAACTTAGGATAGTACTAGACTGCAGCTAAGCCCCCGAGTGTGAGGTTTCCTCATCACTCGGTAGGATTCTTTCAACTTAGGCGAGTACTAAACTGCAGCTAAGCCCCCGAGTGAGAGGCTTGCTCATCACTCGGTAGGATTTTTTTCAACTTAGGCGAGTACTGGACTGCAGCTAAGCCCCCGAGTGAGAGGCTTGCTCGTCACTCGGTAGGATTTTTTTTCAACTTAGGTGAGTACTGGACTGCAGCTAAGCCCCCGAGTGAGAGGCTTGCTCATCACTCGGTAGGATTTTTAACTTAGGCGAGTACTGGAGTACAGCTAAGCCCCCGAGTGAGAGGCTTGCTCGTCACTCGGTAGGATTTTTTTTCCAACTTAGGCAAGTACTGGACTGCAGCTAAGCCCCCGAGTGAGAGGCTTGCTCATCACTCGGTATGATTTTTTCAACTTAGGCGAGTACTGGACTACAGCTAAGCCCCCGAGTGAGAGGCTTGCTCATCACTTGGTAGAATTTTTTCATCTTAGGCGAGTACTGGACTGCAGCTAAGCCCCCGAGTGGGAGGCTTGCTCGTCACTTGGTAGGATTTTTTTTCAACTTAGGCGAGTACTGGACTGCAGCTAAGCCCCCGAGTGAGAGGCTTGCTCATCATTCGGTAGGATTTTTTCAACTTAGGCGAGTACTGGACTGTAGCTAGGCCCCCGAGTGAGAGGCTTTCTCATCACTCGGTAGGATTTTTTCATCTTAGGCGAAACGGGTTCGCAGCTAAGCCCCCGAGTGAGAGGCTTGCTCATCAGTCGATAGGATTTTTTCAACTTAGGCAAAACAGATTCGCAGCTGAGCCACCCACTGGGGGATTTCAGAAGCAGACGTAAACAATCGACAATCTTTTTAGAAGACTGTAAAATTCTTGTCTTTGATAAACAAAATACAAAGGTTTTTTTATTGCATCTCAGCAGACTGAGTGTTTAAGTATAAAAGGGGCGGAGCAGCTCCGCATTCTAGGCGCGCGGCTCGTCTTTCTTGTGCTCGACGTCGTAAAGGTGGTACGCTCCATTGTGGAGCACTCTAGTGACCACGAAGGGACCTTCCCATGAGGGAGCAAGCTTATGTGGTTTCTGCTGATCCACTCGGAGAACTAAGTCTCCCTCTTGAAATGCTCGACCCTCACGTTTCTGGCATGGAATCGACGCAAGTCTTGCTGATAGATGGTTGATCGGATCAAGGCCATCTCTCTTTCTTCTTCAAGGAGGTCAGCTGCATCCTGTCGTGCTTGTTCTGCTTCTTCCCCTGTGAAAAGCTTGACTCGGGGTGCATTGTGGAGCAAGTCACTCGGAAGTACAGCTTCAGCTCCATAAACCAAGAAAAACTAGGTTCTGCCGGTCGACCGATTGGGAGTTGTCCTCAATCCCCATAACACTGATGGAAGTTCATCGACCCAGGCTCCTACTGCGTGTTTGAGGTCATGCATCAGTTAGGGTTTAAGTCCTTTGAGAATCAAACCATTTGCTCTTTCAGCCTGTCCATTTGACTGGGGGTGGGCGACCGAGGCATAGTCGACTCGAGTACCTTGTGAAGCACAAAAAACTCCTGAACTCGTCAGAATCAAAGTTTGATCCGTTGTCAGTGATGATGCTGTGCGGAACACCATATCTGAATGTTATCTCCCTGATGAAGCTGACAGCAGTACTGGCATCAAGGTTCTTGATAGGCTTGGCTTCAATCCACTTGGTGAACTTGTCGACTGCTACAAGCACATGAGTGAATCCACTCCTGCCAGCCTTCAAAGGTCCAACCATATCCAATCCCCAAACAGCAAAAGGCCAGACGAGTGGAATGGTCTTCAGGGCTGACGCAGGCTTGTGAGACATGTTGGAGTAAAACTGACAACCTTCACATTTGTCGACTATTTCTTGTGCCATCTCATTTGCTCGAGGCCAGTAAAATCCCGCTCGGTATTGTAACACCCCGGATATGATTTACCTAATATGTAATCCAACTCTTGCCGTTTCCGGTGTTAAGTTATTTTATTTTCTCGGGTTCGGGTTTTTGTCTCTGTGTGTTGTTACCGTTGTCATGCATCTCATATCATGTCATCATGTGCATTGCATTTGCATATGTGTTCGTCTCATGCATTCGAGCATTTTCCCCGTTGTCCGTTTTGCATTCCGGTGCTTCGTTCTCCTCCGGTGGTCATTTCTACCTTTCTTTCGTGTTTGGGGATTAAACATTTCCGGATTGGACTGAGACTTGCCAAGCGGCCTTGGTTTACTACCGGTAGACCGCGTGTCAAGTTTCGTACCATTTGGACTTCGTTTGATGCTCCAACGGTTAACCGAGGGACCGAAAAGGTCTCGTGTGTGTTGCAGCCCAACACCCCTCCATTTTGATCCAAAAACCACCAAAACCCTCTCCATCATCTAGAGCGTTTGATCACGATCGCGTGGCCGAAAACCGCACCTCATTTGGACTCTCCTACTCCTCCTATGCCTATATAAAGAACCCCCTCCGAAATTCCCCTTCCCCTCCCCCCGAAACCCTAGTCCCCTTCGTCTCCACGCGCCGGCGGACATTTTTCTGTCCGGCCGGAAGCGTCCGCTTCATCCCACCACCGCCATGTGTCGCTCCGGGAGTGGCCAGCGCCAGCGCCCACTTCGCCCGCCCACCCGGGCCCAGGCGGGGCCCCCTGGCCCGAGCCGCCGCCTCCCGCGGGCCAGATCCGGCGCCGCCCGCGCCCTTCTCCTTCCCCGACGCTGGCAAGTCCCGTCGCCGCCTCGCCCGGCCGCCGGCCGCCGCGCCGGCGAGCCGCCGCGCTCCGGCGCGCCACCCCGCCCGCGCTCCTCGCCGCCCGACGCCGCGGCCTCGCCGCCGCACGCCCGGGGAGCTCCGGCCATCTCTGTCTCCGCCCCTGCGCCGACCTTCTCCTCCGGCGGCCGACTTCATCTCTGGTGAGCTTCAAGTTCCCGGCGAACCTCGTATTCCGTGCGGCCAGATCTGGATCCGGATCTCGGATCGGTTGACTTTTTGCCCGAAACCCTAATTATTTGGCTATGTTCATCGCATCGTAACTTTGCATCCGTAGCTCCGTTTTGGGCATATAGCATATCAAAATGTTCATCTCAGAGAGCACATCATTTCATCTCATTGCATCATTTTCATTTGAGTTCATCTTGATGCCCGGAATGCTGTTAGAAGAATGTTATTTGAGATAATTGTCAGATCTGCTGCTCCAATTAGATATTTGTCATTTTTGCCATGATTGATGTTTGCATGATATGCCCCTGAGCTCTACATGAGTTTTGTTATATGTTTTGCCATCTTTCCAGAGGTGCAACCCATGTATTTTTGTGATGTGTGTGGTGACTAGCATAATCTTGCAAAGTGGAGCATTCGTTAATGCTGATTTCAGGGACTTAGCATTTCCACTAAGTCCTTGGACTGTTTATCTCATTATGCCATATGTTCATGTTGTTTCCTAGTGATCCGTGCCTCTTTTGAGGATGATCAGTAAGGATGTTTTGTTAATCTTGTAGTGCTATATCCATCCATGTCTTTGCTTGCAATTATGGAGCACCCTAGCTTGAGTAAATCGAGCTCTACTTTTGCTATTTTGTGAATCTGGGCAGATTGTCTACTTGTTAGCGATTTTGCCGAGGATGTTGTAGTTGATCCGTGCATGCTATGTTATTGTTCTTGCCATGTCTAGCTTGTATTTTGTGTATTCTTGATGGGTGTATGCTTAGATTGTCATGACTTACTCTGTAGAGAGTGCATCGAGCTCGTAAACATGCCTACTTGATATCTGATTTTGCATGCTCCAGTTTTTCACTGTCTGAAAACTGATTATGTTTTTGCCATGTTCACATGCTTGTAAATGTATTTTCTGATACCTTTTGGCTCAAGGTCACTAAGGGACTTTTGTTAAGCTTTTTGAGTAGCTCCATTCCATGCTTTACTTTGCCATGTTCAGGTCCTATAGCATATAGTTTTCATGCTCCAAAGAGTGCTATCTGATCTGAAATTCCAGACAAGTGTTGATTTCACTAAGTCTGAAATCCGTTTGCCAAATGCATTTTTGCCATGCTTGTTTGAACCTGTTAATGGATGAATTGGCCATAGCTCAGTGTTCATCTTTTGTTAAGCATCATGAATGGATCCCTACCATGTATTTTGAGGCCTTGTTTGGGTGCTGTAGCATTTTCATCTTGTTGCATTTAGATGGCTACTTGCTGTAAATCGCAGACCGGTGTCATATTTGATTTGCTTGCCATTTCCATACCGTAACTCCGATTCTGGTGATCTTTATATCGTTTTCAAGCGATTTCACCTCACCTTTCCAGTGGCACACTTGGTTTTCCAAGTTGAGGCCAGGTTCATTCATTCCTTGTCAAATCTTGCATATGCATCACATATCGCATCCCACATAGCATACCATGTTCGCATCTTATTGTTTGAGCTTTGCACGTGGTTGATTGTGTTCCGTTTTCTTGTTTGTCTTGTTTGGGTAGAGCCGGGAGACGAGTTTGCTAACAAGGAGCCCGTTGAGTTTGCTTTCGAGGATCCAGTCAACTCTGACAACTTTGCAGGCAAGATGATCATACCCTCGAAATCACTACTATCTTTGCTTTGCTAGATGCTCGCTCTTTTGCTATGCCTATGCTATGATGCCTACCACTTGCTTATCATGCCTCTCAAATTGCCATGTCAAACCTCTAAGCCACCATGTCCTAGCAAACCGTTGATTGGCTATGTTACCGCTTTGCTTAGCCCCTCTTATAGCGTTGCTAGTTGTAGGTGAAGATTGGAGACCGTTCCTTGTGGGAACACTATTTACTTGTTGGGATATCATTATATTGCCATGTTATCTTAATGCATCTATATACTTGGTAAAGGGTGGAAGGCTCGGCCTCTCGCCTAGTGTTTTGTTCCACTCTTGCCGCCCTAGTTTCCGTCATATCGGTGTTATGTTCCCGGATTTTGCATTCCTTACGCGGTTGGGTTATAATGGGAACCCCTTGATAGTTCGCCTTGAATAAAGCTTTTCTAGCAATGCCCAACCTTGGTTTTACCATTTGCCACCTAGCCTCTTTTCCCTTGGGTTTTCAGAGCCCGAGGGTCATCTTACTTTAAGCCCCCCTGGGCCAGTGCTCCTCTGAGTGTTGGTCCGACCGAGCTGCCTGCGGGGCCACCTCGGGGAAACTTGAGGGTTGGTTTTACTCGTAGCTAGTTTCATCTGAGTGTGCCCTGAGAACGAGATATGTGCAGCACCTATCGGAATTTGTCGGCACATTCGGGCGGTGTTGCTGGATTTGTTTTAACTTGTTGAAGTGTCTTGTAGAACCGGGATACCGAGTCTGATCGGAATGTCTCGGGAGGAGGTCTATTCCTTCGTTGACCATGAGAGCTTGTCATGGGCTAAGTTGGGACTCCCCTGCAGGGATTTGAACTTTCGAAAGCTGTGCCCGCGGTTATGGGCAGATGGGAATTTGTTAATGTCCGGTTGTAGATAACTTGAACCTTAACTTAATTAAAATGAATCAACTGTGTGAGTTACCGTGATGGTCTCTTCTCGGCGGAGTCCGGGAAGTGAACACGGTGTTGGAGTAATGCTTGCCGCAGGTTGCTCTCTAGTTATTCGTTCGTGCTTTGCCTTCTCTTCTCACTCTCTTTTGCGAACAGGATAGCCACCATATATGCTAGTCGCTTGCTGCAGATCCACATATTTACCTTGCCTTTTCCTATAAGCTTAAATAGTCTTGATCACGAGGGTGCGAGATTGCTGAGTCTCTGTGGCTCACAGATTACTATTAAACCAGATGCAGGGCCTGATGATTCCGTTCCAGGTGACACGCTAGAGATCAAGTGGGAGTTCGACGAGGACTCACGCCGATACTACGTGTCTTTCCCCGATGATCAGTAGTGGTGCCCAGTTGGGGTGATCAGGACCGTGTCGCATGTTGGGTTGATCTTTTATTTTGGCGCCATAGTCGGGCCATGAGTGTTTGGATGATGTAATGCTATTTATGTACTTTGATTGACGTGGCGAGTGTAAGCCAACTATGTATCTCCCCTTTTATTATCTATATGTTACATGGGATGTTGTGAAGATTGCCTAACTTGCGACATTGCTTTCAATGCGGTTATGCCTTTAAGTCGTGCCTCGACACGTGGGAGATATAGCCGCATTGAGGGCGTTACAGGTATGCTTTGGCAACAATGGTCCGAGAGGACGCATGGTGACCACAGGTCCCCGAGTGGATATCATTGAGGATCACTCGACCTTCTTCAGGTGTTATGCATTTCTGGCAAACTCCAGTCACACTTTCTTGGAACAACTGTCCTCTTATCACAGTGAAGGCCTTAGATCAACGGACGATCTGTCGAGCCTCTTCTTCATCTTTTGGGAGTTCCCTTCTAAGAATTTATGCGATATATGGTACTGTCCAATCGGGGGTGATGACCAAAATTTCCTTGATCAAGTCGACCATGGCTGGAATCTCGATTTCAGTGGGATCAGTGGCACTCTTCGGCTGTGGGGGCTCTTCAGTGAAGGGATCTTCTTGAAATGAAGGTGCATGAATATGCTCCAGGAACACATTACTGGGAATGGCTTCTCTCTTGGAGCCTATCTTTGCCAGATCATCGGTTGCTTGATTTTTCAGTCGAGGGATGTGATGGAGCTCTAACCCCTCAAACCTCTTTTCTAACTTTCTTACTGCATTGCAATAACCAGTCATGGCTGGGCTTCTGACATCCCACTCCTTCATCACCTGATTGACCACTAAATCCGAGTCGCCATAGACCATGAGGCGACGAGCGCCGAGTGAAATGGCCATACGCAACTGCTACCTCTTGAGCACTGCGTTGGATTTCCCCGAAGAGGAAGGGATGATGCAGCAAAGTAGCGTAAGTATTTCCCTCAGTTTTTGAGAACCAAGGTATCAATCCAGTAGGAGGCTATGCTCGAGTCCCTCGTACCTACACAAAAACAATAGCTCAACGCAAACAACGCGCTTAGGGGTTGTCAATCCCTTCACGGTCACTTACGAAAGTGAGATCTGATAGAGATGATAAATAATATTTTTGGTATTTTTGGTATAAAGATGCAAAGTAAATAAAGTAAAAGCAAAGTAAAAGCAAAGCAATAATAAAGTGATGGAGATTGATATGATGAGAAAGAGACCCGGGGGGCATAGGTTTCACTAGTGGCTTCTCTCAAAAGCATAAGTATTCTACGGTGGGTGAACAAATTACTATTGAGCAATTGACAGAATTTAGCATAGTTATGAGAATATCTAGGTATGATCATGTATATAGGCATCACGTCCGAGACAAGTAGACCGAAATGATTCTGCATCTACTACTATTACTCCACTCATCGACCGCTATCCAGCATGCATCTAGAGAATTAAGTTAAAAACAGAGTAACGCCTTAAGCAAGATGACATGATGTAGATGGATAGTTTCATGCAATATGATAAAAACCCCATCTTGTTATCCTCGATGGCAACGATACAATACGTGCCTTGATGCCCCTTCTGTCACTGGGAAAGGACACCGCAAGATCAAACCCAAAGCTAAGCACTTCTCTCATGGCAAGAACAACCAATCTAGTAGGCCAAACCAAACTGATAATTCGAAGAGACTTGCAAAGATAACCAATCATACATAAAAGAATTCAGAGAAGATTCAAATATTATTCATAGATAGACTTGATCATAAACCCACAATTCATCGATCTCAAAAAACACACCGCAAAAAGAAGATTACATCGAATAGATCTCCACGAGAGAGGGGGAGAACATTGTATTGAGATCCAAAAAGAGAGAAGAAGCCATCTAGCTACTAGCTATGGACTCGTAGGTCTGAAGTAAACTACTCACACTTCATCGGAGGGGCTTGGATGATGATGTAGAATCCCTCCGTGATCGATGCCCCTTCCGGCGGAGCTCCGGAACATGCCCCGAGATGGGATCTCGTGGATACAGAAAGTTGCAGCAGTGGAATTAGGTTTTTGGCTCCGTCCCTTGTCGTTTGGGGGTATGTGGATATATATAGGAGGAAGAAGTACGTCGGTGGAGCTTTGAGGGGCCCACGAGGCAGGGGGCGCACCCTAGGGGGGCGCGCCCCTACCCTTGTGACCACCTCGTGGCTTTCTTGACGGAGGATCCAAGTCTCTTGGATCTTATGTGATGAGAAAATCACGTTTCCGAAGGTTTCGTTCCGTTTGGACTCCGTTTGATATTCCTTTTCTTCAAAACCCTAAAACAGGAAAAAACAACAATTCTGGGCTGGGCCTCCGGTTAATAGGTTAGTCCCAACAATAATATAAAAGTGGATAATAAAGCCCAATAATGTCTAAACCAGTAGATAATATAGCATGGAGCAATCAAAATTTATATATACGTTGGAGACGTATCAAGCATCCCCAAGCTTAATTCCTGCTCGTCCTCGAGTAGGTAAATGATAAAAACAGAATTTTTGATGCGGAGTGCTACTTGACATAATTTCAATGTAAATCTTCTTAATTGTGGTATGAATATTTAGATTCGAAAGATTCAAGACAAAAGTTCATATTGATATAACAATAATAATACTTCAAGCATACTAACAATGCAATTATGTCCTCTCAAAATATCATGGCCAAAGAAAGCTATCCCTACAAAATCATATAGTCTGGCTATGCTCTATCTTCACCAGACAAAGTATTTAAATCATGCACAACCCCGATGACAAGCCAAGCAATTGTTTCATACTTTTGACATTTTCAAAACTTTTTTGATCTTCACGCAATACATGAGCGTGAGCCATGGATATAGCACTATTGGTGGAATAGAATGGTGGTTGTGGAGAAGACAAAAAGGGAGAAGATAGTCTCACATCAACTAGGCGTATCAACGGGCTATGGAGATGCCCATCAATAGATATCAATGTGAGTGAGTAGGGATTGCCATGCAACGGATGCACTAGAGCTATAAGTATATGAAAGCTCAAAAGAAACTAAGTGGGTGTGCATCCAACTCGCTTGCTCACGAAGACCTAGGGCATTTGAGGAAGCCCATCATTGGAATATACAAGCCAAGTTCTATAATGAGAAATTCCCACTAGTATATGAAAGTGACATAATGAGAGACTCTCTATCATGAAGACCATGATGCTACTTTGAAGCACAAGTGTGGTAAAAGGATAGTAACATTGTCCCTTCTCTCTGTTTCTCTCATTTTTTTATTTGGGCCTTTCTCTTTTTTTATGGCCTCTTTTTTTCGTCCGGAGTCTCATCCCGACTAGTGGGGGAATCATAGTCTCCATCATCCTTTCCTCACTGGGACAATGCTCTAATAATGATGACCATCACACTTTATTTACTTACAACTCGATTCTTAGAAAAAAATATGACTCTATATGAATGCCTCCGGTGGTGTACCGGGATATGCAATGAATCAAGAGTGACATGTATGAAAGAATTATGAACAGTGGCTTTGCCACAAATATGATGTCAACTATATGATCATGCTAGCAATATGACAATGATGGAGCGTGTCATAATGAACAGAATGGTGGAAAGTTGCATGGCAATATATCTCGGAATGGCTATGGAAATGCCATGATAGATAGGTATGGTGGCTGTATTGAGGAAGGTATTTGGTGGGTGTATGATACCGGCGAAAAGTGCGCGGTATTAGAGAGGCTAGCAATGGTGGAAGGAAGGAAAGTGCGTATAATCCACGGACTCAACATTAGTCATAAAGAACTCATATACTTATTGCAAAAATCTAGAAGTTATCAAAGCAAAGTATTACGCGCATGCTCCTAGGGGGATAGATTGGTAGGAAAAGACCATAGCTCGTCCTCGACCGCCACTCATAAGGAAGACAATCAATAAATAAATCATGCTCTGACTTCATCACATAACGGTTCACCATACGTGCATGCTACGGGAATCACAAACTTTAACACAAGCATTTCTCAAATTCACAACTACTCAACTAGCATGACTCTTATATCACCATCCTCATATCTCAAAACAATTATCAAGCATCAATTTCTTCTTAGTATTCAACGCACTCATACAAAAGTTTTATTATTAATCTTGCATACCAAGCATATTAGGATTTTAAGCAAATTACCATGCTATTAAGACTCTCAAAATAATCTAAGTGAAGCATGATAGATCAATAGTTTCTATAAAACAAATCCACCACCGTGCTCTAAAAGATATAAGTGAAGCACTAGAGCAAAACTATAAAGCTCAAAAGATATAAGTGAAGTACATAGAGTATTCTATCAAATTCCAAATCATGTATGGCTCTCTAAAAAGGTGTGTACAAAAAGGATGATTGTGTTAACCTAATAAGCAAAGACTCAAATCATAAAAGACGCTCCAAGCAAAACACATATCATGTGGTGAATAAAAATATAGCTCCAAGTAAAGTTACCGATAGAAGTAGACGAAAGAGGGGATGCCTTCCGGGGCATCCCCAAGCTTTGGCTTTTAGGTGTCCTTAGATTATCTTGGGGGTGCCATGGGCATCCCCAAGCTTAGGCTCTTGCCACTTCTTGTTCCATAATCCATCAAATCTTTACCCAAAACTTGAAAACTTCACAACACAAAACTTAAAGTAGAAAATCTCGTGAGCTCCGTTAGCGAAAGAAAACAAAAGACCACTTCAAGGTACTGTAATGAACTCATTCTTTATTTATATGGGTGTTAAACCTACTGTATTCCAACTTCTCTATGGATTATAAACTATTTTACTAGCCATAGTGTCGGATCACGGGTTCCGGCAGACCCTTAAGGTTTGAACACTGGGATGCACACGGAGATCACGCCTTCTACCTCCCCGTCTCACAAAGATCTAAAACTACTAAAAGAACTGCACAATAGACACAAGGTTTATACTGGTTCGGGCCACCATTGTGGTGTAATACCCTACTCCAGTGTGTGGTTGGTGGATTGCCTCCTGGGGCTGGTGATGATGAACAATACAGGGAAGAACAGCCTCGCGAGGGTCTGTTCTTGGCTGGCCGATGAACTGCTAGGAGGAGTTCAGTCACCCTTCTCTCTCTCTCACTCACTCTCTCTGCTTGCTAGCCGGACTAACCGAACCGACCGAAGGAACCACCTTGCTACGTGGGTGGCCGGTCCTATTTATAGGCAAAGGCCCTGTGCCTCTCTCCAAATATTGAGTGGGAAGGGCGCCAACAATTGGCCAATTCGAAGGGGAACATCTAGTACACTTATCCCGACTAAAGTTTGTCTTCGCCTGCGAAAGGCTCTGCGGTGACGCCGTGCTGGGCTCCATGCTAACCTCCGTCTCGTAGTCCGCCTGGTCTTGGTCTCGTTGCACTGAAATGGCAAACTTTGCTTGATGCCTCGGTACTCCGCGGCTGCGCTTGCCCCCTTTGCACCAAAGAGGAAAGAAGGACGCTGCGCGCGCTGGCGCCCGCCTGGTACCCTCGATCGTCGTGGCTTGCATCATGGGCACCTCGCGAGGTACCCCGCCTTGATTTCTCCGCCTCCTCGCGAGCCAGCCTAAGGAGGCTGCGCCTGAGGAAGCGCCGTGTCGTCCGCCCCGCGAGGCTTTGCCCCTCGCGAGGGTCTTGAGTCTTGTGTTGATGAAGATGGGCCATGCTGGGCCTCCTTTGAGCCACGCCGCAGGCCGCATGCAGGCAAGTCTGGGGACCCCCGTTCCCAGAACGCTGACAGTAGCCCCTGGGCCCAAGGCGCGCATGGACTTGGCTGTGCCGAGAGGAGAAAGGGCAAGGGCGAAGTGCCGCGGGCCCTAATAGTCTGCGGTCTTGGGCGCCGCGTGGCGGTTGATGGGACGTGGGCATCTCCACTTCCCCACGTGTCGGGACCCCGATTCTAAGTCACACCGATCTGGCATGTAACACCTCATATCACTTTGCGGCCTCACGCACGGTATCCCCACGGGTGTCGCCTTACCATGGCCCGGGACCGTTAGTGCCTTTTGGCTCACATATATGATGGTGTCGCTAGCATCCATATGACAGAGAACCCGGGCCGACATGGCTAGTCGTGAACCCAAAGCGGCACTAACTCATGAGGACAGGCATACATGAATCACATCGAGCATGTCGGTCATCAACGTGTGAATATGGGCTGTAGCACTGGCTAACAGGACTCCAGATGTCACCGCGTGACATTTCCCCGAAGGGACAGACACAGGAACGAAGTGAAACACATGCCGGCCAGTCAAGTGTCCTGAGCAGTAGTGCTGGGCTAGCAGGACTCCGGTGAACCGGGCTGTAGCGGACTACTATGGCTCAAGGAAGCACTAGACTACATTTCCCCATAAGAGAGGCTGCCAAGGATAAACAACCAGATTTTCGAATCCCACACATAGCAATACACGTTACACGTACGCATAACATGCAAGTATGTGTTGTACAACATGGCATCACAACATAACGCAAACTCATATAGATAAAGGCCCAAAAGAGCCACATAGCATTAAACACAAACAGTGGTCACATGACCCATCATTCAGAGCATACAAGCAACAAGCGGAAGCATTACATGTCTGAGTACAGACAACTACAAAAGAAAAGGCTGAGAAGCCTGACTATCTACAAGTCCCTCCAAGGTACAAGATCGTACCTGAGGTAACAAGCTACTCGTCGAAGTCCAAGTGGTACTACTAGTGAGACGGATGTCTCATCTGCAAAACATAAATAAAGCAAACGTGAGTACAAAGGTACTCAGCAAGACTTACATCAGATCCTATCATATATGCATTTGTATCAAGAAGGTAATGTGGGGTTTAGTTGCAGCAAGCCAGCTTTGACTCAGTGGCTATCCTGTTCTACGACTATGAGAAACTTCTTTGAGGTGAGGCAGCGCACACGAGTCCACTAATCACCATATCGATACACTACTATGGATTCATCCCCGTCTCTCTACGAGGAGGCCATCCATAGCACTCACACTTATCTTGAGCATTTTAGAGTATCCACTTTAAGTTTTCTATGTACCATGTAAGCATCCAAGAAGTCCATAACCGAGGACATGGCTATTCGAATAGATCATGATAACCCTGCAGGGGCGTACTTCATCACACACGCTCTCACCACTTATCACCATGTACACGTCATGTAACTCGGCAACCTTCAAGCGGAAGCCTGGCGAGGGTGTCGGCCACGACCTGACTAACCACACAAGACTCTAGTCCAGGTTTATCGCCTATTCGGGTTCCATCCGCAAGGAGATCCGGCCAAGGTTTCGCTCATGGCCCCAAATGATGTGTACAGGGTTCTCGAGCCCACCATCCGGGTGCCACTCGGTACACCGGGCCACATGTGCCTAGTCTGTCCCAAGTCCACCCTGTCGGGTGCCACTCGGTAGAAAAATAGCACTACCTACAAACACCAGAAACTATTTGCAACTCCTGGACAGAGATCAAGGCGGTTAATAAGTCGAGAGAGCTTGGAGCGCCCGGAGCCCAATGTGTGGTAGTAGCTAGTCATTGGACAACTTACACAGAACTCAGTTCTTAAGGACGGTCCCAATGAGACAACCCACCATGTACTCCTACATGGCCTCTCACCGCTACCTTTACCAAATCGTGTTCACACGCTTAACTCTCAACACCATAACATATCATAGCACTCCAATTCATTACCGATGAATCAGACCTGACACAACTCTAAGCAATAGCAGGCATGGCATGGTAGGAACACAACAAGGCTCAAACAACTCCTACACATGCTAGTGGGTTTTAACTATTTACTGTGGCAATGACAGGTCATGCAGAGGAAAGGGTTCAACTACCGCAGCATAAAGTAGCAGTTGAATCGTTGTTGTCCTAATGCAATAAGTGAGAGCAGGAGCGAGAGAGTAGGATTTTATCGGAATGAAGAAGGGGGGGGTTGCTTGCCTGGTAGATCAACAGAGGGGCACTGCTCGTCAGACAGGTACTCTCGAACACTCTCCGGAGCAGGACCTATCGAGAAGGAACGGTGTCGGAAATCAATACACAATCATATGCAACATTATGATGCATGAACATGGCATGGGTATGTGATGTGCTTTGAGCTAATGCATTTAGCATTCTACTTGGAAGAGGTTCATTTGAACCCAAGGTTCAAATGCAACTCTAAATTAACTGTTTATAAATGCCATTTATATGATTCCTCATATACAGCATGTATAAGTTGGTTTGTCATGCATGAAAATGGTACATATGGATAGATTGAATTTTTCTAATAATTTTTCATATATAAATTATTTCAATCTGAGCTACGGTTGAATTTCTATGAATTTTTGAAGTTTATATCGTTTTCTGGAATTTCCTGATTAATTTTAATACCAGAAAATAGCTTATTGCGTCAGCACTGCATCATGTTGACGTCAGCGGTCAACGGAGCGGCCCAGGTCAAACCTGACCTGTGGGGCCCACTGGTCAGTGACCCAGTGCTGCCTAGGTCACAGACAGGTGGGGTCGGGTCAACGCCACATCAGCATAGTCAAAGCCGACATGTGGGCCCATTGTAATTAAATTAAACTAAACGTGAATTAACAGTGGTTAATTAAGGGCGTGGGGCCCATGTGGCAGTGGCTCAGGGAGTTGATTAGGGGTGTCATTAGCAGCTAATGACATAGCCACGTCAGATACGCCGGCGATAAGTCGCCGGTGACCACAGAACACGGCGGCGAGCTTCGGAAATCGCCGTCCGGCGACAGTTTGGCGTGCAACTAGGCTCTACGCAAAGCCTGGAGTGCTCCGCGTCCAGGGGTGCAGGAAGTAGCAGCTCCGGTGGTCTAAATCGATGGCGGCAGCGACTTGCGCGGCGGTCGGAGTTTGGGCAAGTGCGGGCGCATGGTTCCAGCGCACGGTAGAGCTAGTTAGGGGCTGCGTTGGACTCGTCGTTGCTCTAGGAGCACGCCGGAGGCACAAGCTTGAGCGGAGATGCACGGTGGCTGCCAGAGCAATGACCATGGCGGACGGCGGCGCTCGGGTACGGCGGCTGGCACGACTAGAGGGCGTAATCGAGCTCGGGGAGAGGGGGTTTCGATGCAGGAGCTCACAGTGGTTGCAGAGGCATCGACATGGGCTCGGGGGGAGGCTCGGAGCAGAAGGCACGTCGGTGGCGATCTCTAGCGGCCGTGCGGAGAAGATGAGCTCAATGACGAGGCTTCAGGGCGTTCGGGGTCGTGTGGTTCGGCGTACAGGTGCGCGGCAGCGAGGCGGAGCTCGTCGTCGGGATGGCTGGGCGTGGGGAGGTCAGTGGCCACGACGAATGGCGACGGTGGCGATGGCTCAGCTCGGTGGTTGTGTGCGAGACAAACAGGGGAGGGGAGAGCGTTCGGGGGAGAGAGAGGGAGAGCCAGACGGCTCTGGGGTCGCGTGGCGACGCGGAGGGAGTCCAGGGCGACGAGGGGGCAGCCAGGCAGGCAGCTGCCGGTGTGGCAGGCCACGGCGCTGTGGCTGTCTTCTCCTTTGCCTTCTGGCAGGAGGAAGAAGATGCCCCTGCCCTTGGTGGGCCGGCCAGGTGGGTTGGGCCTCTGCTACAGGAGCAGGCCACGTGAGGTAAGCCCAGGTAAGCTTTCTGTTTTTTTGTTTTTAGTTACTGTTTTCTATTTGTTTCAATTGTTTTGATTTAGTTCAAGCACTAAATCATTTTTGTTTCTTCTGATAATTTTTGCAGGGACTGAAAGGAATATTCTAAAGCCCCTCACAAAATAACAGAATTATTGAAGCATTAAATATATTTATAACATATATTTGCTCCAACTCAAATACAATATGAATTTAAATCAAAAATCCATAAATGGCCAAGAAATATGCTCATCATTTTTGGCAGGAAGTTTTTACCTTTATCATAAATCATGAACATTTTCAAAGGGCATTTTGGGGTCTTTGAAAAGATTTAAGTTTGAACCTAGTTGAATTTCATTTGCTGCTAGGGTTTATTATCCCCTATTTCAAGTTTAACTGAAATTTAAACATGATGCAACATGAAGGGTTAGCCTAGGTCATACCAGAACTAGGGATGTGACAACTCGCCCCCACTCGAAGAAATCTCATCCCGAGATTCAGGGGTTGGTGGAAAAAAAGCGGGGTACTCCAGTCGAAGACGATCTTCACGCTCCCAGGTAGCTTCTCTCTTGGAGTGATGAGACCACTGAACCTTGAGGAACTTGATGTTATGATGTCGGGTAACACGCTCTGCTTGATCAAGGATGCATACAGGGTACTCTTGATAAGTGAGGTTATCTTGGAGATCAAGCGTTTCGTGGTCGACTTCGCGGATGGGATCCGAGAAGCAACGCCTAAGTTGGGAGACGTGGAAGACATCATGAACTCGAGAAAGATGTGCTGGTAGTTCCAACTGGTAGGCAACCTCTCCTCGTTTAGCGAGAATGAGAAAGGGACCAATGTAATGAGGAGCCAACTTGCCCTTGATACCGAATCGATGGGTACCCTTCAAAGGGGTAACCTGAAGGTAAGCTTTGTCGCCAACTTCATAAGCCACTTCCTTATGACGACGGTCATACTGGCTCTTTTCACGAGATTGGGCTGTTTTCAAATTCTCACGAATGATGCGAACTTTCTCTTCTGCCTCCTGGATCATATCCGGTCCAAAGAATTGTCTTTCACCGTTTTCTGACCAGTTTGAAGGTGTTCGACATCTTCATCCATACAGAACCTCAAAAGGAGCTTTCTTGAGGCTGGATTGGTAGCTGTTGTTATAAGCAAACTCGGCGAAGGGAAGACACTTCTCCCATTCCATACCGAATGAGATAACGCAAGCTCTGAGCATGTCTTCGAGAATTTGGTTGACCCTTTCCACCTGACCACTTGATTGAGGGTGGAAAGCGGTACTGAAGGAAAGATGGGTGCCCATGGCAGTTTGGAAACTCTCCCAGAAATGAGAAGTGAAAAGACTACCACGATCTGAATTGATCTCTAGTGGAACACCATGAAGTGACACTATTCGAGAAATATATAAGTCAGCGAGCTGACTAGCAGTGATACTCTCTTGAACAGGTAGGAAGTGAGCCACTTTAGAAAGACGATCAATGACTACGAAGATAGCATTATTCCCTTTCTTGGTCCTGGGAAAGCCGGTGATGAAGTCCATACCAACTTTATCCCATTGCCACTCAGGAATAGCTAAAGGTTGAAGGGTGCCAGCAGGCCTCTGATGCTCTGCCTTAACGCGACGACAAACGTCACAGTTAGCAATAAACTGAGCAATTTCTCTCTTCATCCTAGTCCACCAGAACCTCTGGCGTAGTTCCTGATACATCTTAGTACTACCGGGATGAATCGTGAGAGGAGATTCATGCGCCTCCTTAAGGATTAATTGTCGAAGATGTTGATTCTTGGGAACCACCAAGCGACTCTCAAAGAAAACAACACCTCGATCATCTATAGAGAAACTTCCACCAACTCCCTTCTTAATGTTTCTCTTGATCTGGGAAATTCCCGTATCCTGCTTCTGAGCAGAGATGATTTGATCCACAAGAGTAGGTTTCGCCACCAAGGTAGAAAGGAATTCGTGAGGAGCAAGGTGGAGGTTAAGCTTACATAATTCCTCATGGAGAAGTGGTTGGCCCTACTGCAACATGAGATTGTTGCAATAGGACTTACGACTTAGTGCATCAGCCATGACATTCCCCCTGCCTGGGGTGTAGGTAATCCCTAAGTCGTAATCTGAGATCAACTCCAACCAACGTCTTTGCCTAAGGTTCAAATCTGGTTGGGTGAAGATATACTTGAGACTCTGGTATCGGTGTAAATCTCGCAACGTTTACCAAGAAGGTAATGTCGCCAGGTCTTAAGTGCATAGACTACGGCTGCAAGCTCTAGATCATGTGTAGGATAATTCTCCTCATGTGGATGCAACTGTCGAGATGCATAGGCAATCACATGGCGATTTTGCATAAGAATGCAACCTAGTCCCTGTCGTGAGGCATCACAATAGATAACAAAGTCCTTAGTGAAGTCCGGTGGCACAAGTATGGGAGCAGAAGTAAGATGTCTTTTCAGTTCCTGGAAACTGTGTTCACACTGTGGGGACCACTCAAACTTTTTATCTTTCTTGAGAAGTTCCGTGAGAGGTTTGGCCACTTTGGAGAAGTTCTGAACGAATCGGCGACAATAACTGGCTAGGCCAAGGAAACTCCTAACTTGCTTAACTGTTTCAGGCGGAGTCCAATCAAGAACGGCCTGAACTCTTTCAGGATTGACAGCAATGCCCTTACCAGAGATTACGTGGCCGAGGTAGGTCACTTCTGGCAACCAAAATTCGCACTTGGAGAACTTGGCATAAAGGCGGTGCTCTCTGAGTTTTTCTAGCACAAGTCTAAGATGTTCGGCATGCTCTTCCTCATTCTTCGAGTAAATAAGGATATCATCGAGGTAAACCACGATGAACTTATCTAAGTACTCCATGAAGATCGAGTTCATCAAGCGAGAGAAAGTAGCTGGAGCATTAGTTAGACCGAAGGACATGACGGTGTACTCATACTGGCCATAATGAGTGACAAAAGCCATCTTAGGAATGTCCCCATTTCTGATCTTGATTTGGTGGTAGCCTAACCTCAAATCCATCTTGGAAAAGACTGAGGATCCAGCGAGCTGATCATACAAGTCGTTGATCCTGGGGAGCGGATACTTGTTCTTTATCGTGACCAAATTAACGGGACGATAATCTAACACCATCCGGTCCGTACCATCCTTCTTCTTGACAAAGAGGACGGGGCAAGCCCAGGGAGAAGAACTAGGACAGATGAAACCCTTTTGCAAGGATTCATCGAGTTGTTTCTTAAGCTCAGCTAGTTCTAAGGGTGCCATTTTGTAAGGTCTCCTAGAAATTGGAGCGGTTCCTGAGATAATATCTATGACAAACTCTACATCTCTGTCAGGTGGAATACCTGGCAGTTCCTCTGGGAAAACATCCGGAAAGTCACGGAGTACCGGGATATCTTCAAGGTCTGGTAGAGGGCTGGCATTTAGAGAATATAGTTGACGCCTTGCAATTTTGGTGGAGACAGTGACTATCTTGCCAGAGGGGTGTGTAAGCTGAACATACCTAGTGTAACAATCAATCTTGGCATAATGAGCTTTCATCCAGTCCATACCCAAGATGATGTTAATATCTGTAGACTTGAGGGCTATAAGTGACGCAAGGAATACAAGTCTGTCAACAAGGATTTCATTACCATGGCTTATTCTGGTAGTTTGCCATCTAGACCCTGGAGTTTGGATTTCAAGTGGAGTTGGCATATCACAAAATGACATGTCGTGCAAACGAGCATAGCCTTCAGAGATGAAGGAGTGAGATGCTCCGGTATCGAACAGAACCGAAGCTGGATGGCAATTGACAAGGAGGGTACCAAGAACGATATCCGGATCATCATGAGTGTCTTTAGCTGAGACGTGATGCACACATCCACGTTCAGTGGGAGCTGACTTGACACTAATCATCTTGTGTGATGGCTTACCACGGCCAATAGACTTCTCAGGCTGGGGTGGAGCATAGTTGGTTTAAGAGCAGTCACGTGCATAGTGTCCTGGCTCTCCACATGTGAAGCAAGTCCCTGAGGTAGGACGTGGACCCGCTTTGACAAGCGGTCTACCAATAGGCCTGGGTGGAGCATACTGCTGAACTGGGTGAGGCGCCAGATAAAGGGCCTCAGTGAGTAACCGGGTGGAAGAGCGGAGTTCGGAACCCAAATCCGGCGCTTCTGCGAAGTAGAACCAGAGGAAGAAACCAAAATCACGGGTGTGCTTACGAGACTCCTCGTAAGTGAGCTGAGCTGTCTCTGCATTAATGGCCTTGTTCACAAGAGCCTCGAATGTATTGCAATGGTGCAAGTGGAGATCATGACGCAACTTGGGGTTGAGACCCTTCCGGAACCTAGCCTGCTTCTTGGCGTCTGTGGACACTTCTTCTGTAGCATAGCGGGCAAGGTTCTCAAATTCTCTACTATAAGCATCAACAACCATTTTACTCTGGGTGAAACTACAAAACTCTTCTCTCTTGCAATCAATGAGAGCTTGAGGAATGTGATGCTCGCGAAAAGCCTCGGTGAAATCTCTCTAGGTGGGTATCTAGCCAGCTGGAAGCATAGCCTCATAGTTCTGCCACCAAATACTAGCAGGACCTTCCAGATGATAAGCAGCGTAGGTGACCTTGTTAATTTTAGCTACGTTCGCAGAACGCAGCTTGTGTGTGATACTACGAAGCTAGTCATCTGCATCAAGTGGTTCAATGGAATGATGGAAGGTAGGTGGTTTCAGACCGATGAAGTCATGGATGGACACAAACTCTTTGTGCTGATGGGAGGTGTTCTCCTCAATACGTGCTAGCAAGTGGTTAGACTCACGCTTGTTCCTCTCAACCTCTAACATGAACTCTGCCAACGAAGACTGGTCGGGAGGATCCTCATCCCTACCATCTCTGTGGATCCGGATACGAGCAACAGAACTTCGGTTAACTAACGACATCCTGAAGAACCAACTAGGGAAACAAGGATGGATTCAGCATCACCATAAGGATGTAGATTATAGTACGAGAGAAATACTATCTCTTGAACTTCTAAGACAAATCCGGCAGCATAACGGCAGTAAAATGCTCAAAATGAGACATTCTGCAAAAGACGGGGTAGCACCATACTCAACATCATCACTCAAGGTTCTGGGATAGTACTAAACATGCTACACCGGAGATACTCAAACTGGGATATGACTCTGATCAACCAATCCTAAGGGACTACGGAGTAGTAACACGTGATCCTGATAGACAGAAGAGGAAGCCTAGTTCCTTAACCCCGTAGGAAAGATAGGATGACTCAGATCATAAGGGCATGAGGTAAAAGGAGTAAAAAGAGCCTTACGTTCCCTTCCACAATCAATTCCCTTACATAACTAAAGAATTTCTAGACTCAACTTCGACCAGGTTGGCTTGGAAATCCTACAGGCAGTCAGGCTCTGATACCAAAGCTATCGGGACCCCGATTCTAAGTCACACCGATCTAGCATGTAACACCTCATATCACTTTGTGGCCTCACGCATGGTATCCCCACGGGTGTCGCCTTACCATGGCCCGGGACCGTTTGCGCCTTTTGGCTCACGTATATGATGGTGTCGCTAGCATCCATATGACAGAGAACCCGGGCCGACATGGCTAGTCGTGAACCCAAAGCGGCACTAACTCATGAGGACAGGCATACATGAATCACATCGAGCATGTCGGTCATCAACGTGTGAATCCGGGCTGTAGCACTGGCTAACAGGACTCCAGATGTCACCGCGTGACATTTCCCCGAAGGGACAGAGACAGGAACAAAGTGAAATACATGCCGGCCAGTCAAGTGTCCTGAGCAGTAGTGCTGGGCTAGCAGGACTCCGGTGAACCGGGCTGTAGCGGACTACTATGGCTCAAGGAAGCACTAGACTACATTTCCCCATAAGAGAGGCTGCCAAGGATAAACAACCAGATTGTCGGATCCCACACATAGCAATACACGTTACACGTACGCATAACATGCAAGTATGTGCTGTACAACATGGCATCACAACACAACGCAAACTCATATAGATGAAGGCCCAAAAGAGCCACATAACATGAAACACAAACAGGGGTCACATGACCCATCATTCAGAGCATACAAGCAACAAGCGGAAGCATTACATGTCTGAGTACAGACAACTACAAAAGAAAAGGCTGAGAAGCCTGACTATCTACAAGTCCCTCCAAGGTACAAGATCGTAGCTGAGGTAACAAGCTACTCGTCGAAGTCCAAGTGGTACTACTAGTGAGACTGATGTCTCGTTTGCAAAACATAAATAAAGCAAACGTGAGTACAAAGGTACTCAGCAAGACTTACATCAGATCCTATCATATATGCATTTGTATCAAGAAGGTAATGTGGGGTTTAGTTGCAGTAAGCCAGCTTTGACTCGGTGGCTATCCTGTTCTACGACTATGAGAAACTTCTTTGAGGTGAGGCAGCGCACACGAGTCCACTAATCACCATATCGATACACTACTATGGATTCATCCCCGTCTCTCTACGAGGAGGCCATCCATAGCACTCACACTTATCTTGAGCATTTTAGAGTATCCACTTTAAGTTGTCTATGTACCACGTAAGCATCCAAGAAGTCCATAACCAAGGACACGGCTATTCGAATAGATCATGATAACCCTGCAGGGGCGTACTTCATCACACACGCTTTCACCACTTATCACCATGTACACGTCATGTAACTCGGCAACCTTCAAGCGGAAGCCTGGCGAGGGTGTCGGCCACGACCTGACTAACCACGCAAGACTCTAGTCCAGGTTTATCGCCTATTCGGGTTCCATCCGCAAGGAGATCCGGCCGAGGTTTCGCTCACGACCCCAAACGATGTGTACAGGGTTCCCGAGCCCACCATCCGGGTGCCACTCGGTACACTGGGCCACGTGTGCCTAGTCTGTCCCAAGTCCACCCTGCCGGGTGCCACTCGGTAGAAAAATAGCACTACCTACAAACACCAGAAACTATTTGCAACTCCTGGACAGAGATCAAGGCGGTTAATAAGTCGAGAGAGCTTGGAGCGCCCGGAGCCCAATGTGTGGTAGTAGCTAGTCATTGGACAACTTACACAGAACTCAGTTCTTAAGGACGGTCCCAATGAGACAACCCACCATGTACTCCTACATGGCCTCTCACCGCTACCTTTACCAAATCATGTTCACACGCTTAACTCTCAGCACCAGAACGTATCATAGCACTCCAATTCATTCCCGATGAATCAGACCTGACACAACTCTAAGCAATAGCAGGCATGGCATGGTAGGAACACAACAAGGCTCAAACAACTCCTACACATGCTAGTGGGTTTTAACTATTTACTATGGCAATGACAGGTCATGCAGAGGAAAGGGTTCAACTATCGCAGCATAAAGTAGTAGTTGAATCATTGTTGTCCTAATGCAATAAGTGAGAGCAGGAGCGAGAGAGTAGGATTTTATCGGAATGAACAAGGGGGGGTTTGCTTGCCTGGTAGATCAACAGAGGGGCACTGCTCGTCAGACAGGTACTCTCGAACACTCTCCGAAGCAGGACCTATCGAGAAGGAACGGTGTCGGAAATCAATACACAATCATATGCAACATTATGATGCATGAGCATGGCATGGGTATGTGATGTGCTTTGAGCTAATGCATTTAGCATTCTATTTGGAAGAGGTTCATTTGAACCCAAGGTTCAAATGCAACTCTAAATTAACTCTTTATAAATGCTATTTATATGATTCCTCATATACAGCATGTATAAGTTGGTTTGTCATGCATGAAAATGGTGCAAATGGATAGATTGAATTTTCCTGATAATTTTTCATATATAAATTATTTCAATCTGAGCTACGGTTGAATTTCTATGAATTTTTGAAGTTTATATCATTTTCTGGAATTTCCTGATTAATTTTAATACGAGAAAATAGCTTATTGCGTCAGCACTGCATCATGCTGACGTCAGCGGTCAACAGAGCAGCCCAGGTCAAACCTGACCTGTGGGGCCCATTGGTCAGTGACCCAGTGCTGCCTAGGTCACAAACAGGTGGGGTCGGGTCGACGCCACATCAGCATAGTCAAAGCCGACGTGTGGGCCCACTGTAATTAAATTAAACTAAACGTGAATTAACAGTGGTCAATTAAGGGCATGGGGCCCATGTGGCAGTGGCTCAGGGAGTTGATTAGGGGCGTCATTAGCAGCTAATGACATAGCCACGTCAGATACGCCGGCGATAAGTCGCCGGTGACCACAGAACACGGCGGCGAGCTTCAGAAATCGCCGTCCGGCGACAGTTTGGCGCGCAACTAGGCTCTACGCAAAGCCTGGAGTGCTCCGCGTCCAGGGGTGCAGGAAGTAGCAGCTCCGGTGGTCTAAATCGATGGCGGCAGCGACTTGCGCAGCGGCCGGAGTTCGGGCAAGTGTGGGCGCGTGGTTCCAGCGCACGGGAGAGCTAGTTAGGGGCTGCGTTGGACTCGTCGTTGCTCTAGGAGCACGCCAGAGGCACAAGCTTGAGCGGAGATGCACGGTGGCTGCCAAAGCAACGACCATGGCGGATGGCGGCGCTCGGGTACGGCGGCTGGCACGACTAGAGGGCGTAATTGAGCTCGGGGAGAGGGGGTTTCAATGTAGGAGCTCACAATGGTTGCAGAGGCGTCGACATGGGCTCGGGGGGAGGCTCGGAGCAGAAGGCATGTCAGTGGCGATCTCCGGCGGCCGTGCGGAGAAGATGAGCTCGATGACGAGGCTTCAGGGCGGCCGGGGTCGTGTGGTTCGGCGTAGAGGTGCGCAGCAGCGAGGCGGAGCTCGTGGTCGGGATGGCTGGGCGTGGGGAGGTCGGTGGCCACGACGAATGGCGACGGTGGCGACGGCTCAGCTCGATGGCTGTGTGCGAGAGAAACAGGGGAGGGGAGAGCGTTCGGGGGAGAGAGAGGGAGAGCCAGACGGCTCTGGGGGTCGCGTGGCGACGCGAAGGGAGTCCAGGGCGACGAGGGGGCCGCCAGGCAGGCAGCTGCCGGCGTGGCACGCCGCGGCGCCGTGGCTGTCTTCTCCTCTGCCTTCTGGCAGGAAGAAGAAGACGCCCCTGCCCTCGGTGGGCCGGCCAGGTGGGCTGAGCCTCTGCTACAGGAGCAGGCCACGTGAGGTAAGCCCAGGTAAGCTTTTTGTTTTTTTTGTTTTTAGTTACTATTTTCTATTTGTTTCAATTGTTTTGATTTAGTTCAAGCACTAAATCATTTTTGTTTCTTCTGATAATTTTTGCAGGGACTGAAAGGAATATTCTAAAGCCCCTCACAAAATAACAGAATTATTGAAGCATTAAATATAATTATAACATATATTTGCTCCAACTCAAATACAATATGAATTTAAATCAAAAATCCATAAATGGCCAAGAAATATGCTCATCATTTTTGGCAGGAAGTTTTCACCTTTATCATAAATCATGAACATTTTCAAAGGGCATTTTGGGGTCTTTGAAAAGATTTAAGTTTGAACCTGGTTGAATTTCATTTGCTGCTAGGGTTTATTATCCCCTATTTCAAGTTTAACTGAAATTTAAACATGATGCAACATGAAGGGTTAGCCTAGGTCATACCAAAACTAGGGATGTGACACCACGACGCCTCGGTGATCGCGCGAGTTGGATAGGTCCCGCCATGCAGATCGTGTCATAATTACCTGTGATCGTGGAGGCCGGCGGTTGGCCTTCGCCGGCTATAAGTACGGCATGGCGCGTGCCCTTCCAGTCCATCTCTTCTTGTTTTCTCATTTGCCTCAATTCTTGCCCCGCCTTGGTGTGATGGCTCCATCGAGGAGGTACTCGGCTGCGGAGAAGGGGAAGGCCCTCCAGGTCGATCCTGCCTCTCCCCCGCCCAAGCGCGGTCGTGGGCGCCCTCGGAAGCATCTGGTGGCCGCCCCGGTAGCATCTGGTGGTCATGGTGGCGGCTCCCAGCGCGGCGGCGGGCGAGCCGCTGTGGCTGTGGGACGCGCCTGGGTTGTGCGCTCCCCCAGGACACGCTTTTGCGCTGCGCAGGTGCTGCTGGAGTTCGTCATCTGGTCGGCGGAGCCGACTAGCGCCCGGCTCCAACTCCCTCGCTTCCTCCTTGGTGAACTCCCGGCCGGTGCTCCTGGTGGCCTCTGGCTCCAGGCGGAGGGCTGCTGCAGCAGGTCCTCGTGGGCCGTGCTGGAGGTCTCAGCCAACGGAGGCCTGGCCTTAACTTGTGGCTGGCAGGCGTTCGCCCGCGCTCGCGGCCTGGGGCGCCGGTGCACCCTGCACTTCAGGTTTGACGGCGACGCCACCCTCTATGTGAGGGTGTTTGGGGAAGATGGTCGCCGCGCGGGGTGTTGCCCTGAGGACAACGACCGTGGCCGAGGGGCCCGCCCAGACGGTGATGGAGGAGATAGCGCCCGCGCGGATGGCGGCGCTCGAGACTCCTCGAGCTTCGTCAGCTCTTCCTCAAGTGACTCCTCCAGCAGTGGCCGCAGTCAACCCCCGCGTCGTCGAGCTTGCTTGGGAGGTGATGGCTCGTCCGCCCGCCGTCGTGCCCCGGTGAAGCGCGAGAGGGAGTCTTCTTGAGGCCCGGAGGCAGCCTGGGTCGCCTCCGCGGGCCGATGTGAGGAGGGCTGCGCCGGGCTCGTCCCTTCCTTTCCCTTTTGTTTCCTGTGTAAGACAAAACAGCTGCATGGAGCCCCGCTGGGGCGTGTTGGGAATTATTGTCGTTTTAGCCATTACCTTGATCTTATTTTTGCGCCTCTTAACTACACGCCTGTGCGTAGATAGTCTTTGACCCCTGCCGGGGGGGGCGACCGACCCAGGCCCTGTGTGCGCGTCGTGGTGCCCGAGGGGCACGGACTAGAGGGGTGCTCCTGTAACGTGCCCGGGCCATGAAACCTTCCAGCGGCTAGAGCAGAAACGCTCGCGAGGATGTTTGAGTACCATCCCTCGCGAGGTCGTTTATGAGAGAAACCAAAGGGAGGAGCGAAAATCGACGAACCACAAATCAGCAACAGCGACAACTTCAATAAGGCTTCAAATGCAAGTAAACACGTCAACTGCGGAAAGCAAATGAAAAAGCCACGTCCGGCACCTAATCTAGTCTTCGACGTCTTCTCACCAGCGCGGAGCTAAGTGCTGCCACTGGGCGTGGGAGGGAGCCCCAGGGCCTAAGGCCGGCGCTCCTGAGACTCCGGGGCGTGTACAGCCCCACTCATTATTACGTGAGAGTGTCACGGGGCGGCGAGCTTCACAGGCATTGGCCTTGCTTCACAGGCTCTGGGCCTTTTCCAAAACACGATAGCTTCACAGGCACTCGCCTTGCTTCACAGGCTCTGGGCCTTTTCCAAAAAAGGGATAGTCTTCACAGGCACTCGCCTTGCTTCACAGGCTCTGGGCCTTTTCCCAAAAGGGAAGGTCTTCACAGGCACTCGCCTTGCTTCACAGGCTCTGGGCCTTTCCAAAAGGGGAAGGTCTTCACAAGCACTCGCCTTGCTTCACAGGCTCTGGGCCTTTTCCAAAAAGGGAAGGTCTTCACAGGCACTCGCCTTGCTTCACAGTCTCTGGGCCTTTTCCAAAAAGGGAAGGTCTTCACAGGCACTCGCCTTGCTTCACAGGCTCTGGGCCTTTTCCAAAAAGGGAAGGTCTTCACAGGCACTCGCCTTGCTTCACAGGCTCTAGGCCTTTTAGGGGTAGAACCTCCGGAGGTGCTGGATGTTCCTCGCGTTCTGGATCGGCTCCCCCTCTTGAGTCTCCAAGTGCACGGAGCCTGGCCTGGAAACATGAACAACCTTGAACGGGCCCTCCCACATGGGAGAGAGCTTGTGCAGCCCCTCCCTAGAGAGAACCCGCCTGAGTACGAGGTCTCCTACCTCGAGGGTCCTGGGGCGGATGTTGCGGCAGTGATATCGTCGTAGCGCATGTTGGTACCTTGCCGCTCGCAGCGCGGCTTCCCGGCGGCGTCCCTCCCCTAGTACGAGGTCCATCCCCCGCATGGCGTCCTGCTGCGCCTCGTCGAACGCCAGGACCCGCGCGGAGCGATGCCTGACCTCGTGAGGAAGGACTGCTTCGGCTCCATAGACCAGGAAGAACGGGGTCTCCCCAGTTGGTTTGGTTGCGGTTGTGCGGATGGACCACAACACGGACTGGAGCTCGTCGTACCAGCCTCTGCCGCAGGCCTCCAGCTTCTTCTTGAATGTCCTGGTCTTGAGGCCTCTCAGGACCTCCGCGTTGGCTCGTTCGGCCTGCCCATTGCTTCGGGGGTGTGCAACCGAAGTGTAGCATATCTGTGTCCCAAGGTTAGCACAATATGTTTTGAAGAGATTACTGGTGAACTGCGAACCGTTGTCTATGATGATGCGATTCGGCACCCCGAACCGGCTCACGATACCCCTGATGAACTTGACCGCGGAGCCAGCGGGGATGGTACGGACAGCCTCCACTTCTGCCCACTTGGTGAACTTGTCAATGGCGACGTAGAGGTAACGGTAGCCCCCTGGCGCCCGAGGGAACGGGCCTAGAATATTCAACCCCCAAACTGCGAATGGCCACGAGATGGGTATTGTCTGCAGGCCCCCCGCCGGTTGATGGATCTGCTTGGAATGAAACTAGCAGGCCTCACAAGCCTTTACCAATTCGATCGCGTCGTTGAGCGCGGTGGGCCAATAGAACCCGCTATGGAATGCCTTACCGACGAGGGTCCGTGATGATGAGTGGTGTCCGCAGTCTCCGCCGTGTATGTCCTCCAGTATTTCCTTTCCTTGCTCCCTGGAGATGCAGCGCAGAGATACACCGTTTGGTCGCTTTCGGTAAAGTTCTCCATCTCTGATGCAGTATGCCGTGGCCTGCCGCGCCACACGCTCTGCTTCCTCTTCCTTTTCTGGTAGGGCCCCTTGCGTTAAATAGCTCCAGAGTTCTGCGATCTAGCACTCCTCCTGAGGTTCCATCGTCAGGAGCAGGCGTGCTCCTGAGGTCGGCCCACAGACCGGGGCTCCCGAGGCTGGCGGCCGGGGGAGCTCCTCTCGAGACTGAGCGGTGTTTGATAACGTCGGCTGTGCTGAGGGTTTGAAGAGCCGCTCTTCGAAGACGCCGGGTTCCTGCGGCAACCGCCTGGATGCCCGTCCGGCTATGTCGTCAGCTTCCTGATTGGTGCCACGGGGCACATGCTTCAGCTCCAGCCCCCAGAACTGCTTTTCCATCCTGCGTACCTCCGCTAGGTAGGCCTCCATATGCTCGTCCTTTGGCTCGTACACCTTGTTGGAGAAGTTGACTAGGAGCTGCGAGTCGCCCTTGACGGTGAGGCGTTTCACTCCCAGGGCTACTGCGGCCTTCAACCCGGCTATCAGTCCCTCATATTCTACAATGTTGTTGGAGACCTTTTCACCTTGCTGGAAACAAAGTTGCACGGCATAGTAGAGCTTATCCTGAGTGGGTGATATCAGCACCGCACCAGCCCCCGCACCGTGTCTGGAGAATGCCCCATCGAAGTACATGACCCAACCTTCCGGCGCCTCACTCCCTAGAGAGAGGGACCGATCCTCGTTGTCCCTGAGGCCTGGTGCCTCCACCCATTCCGCTATGAAATCTGCCAACGCTCCTCCTTTGATGACCCTGCTTGTGCTGAACTCGAGCTGAAACGCCTGCAGCTCCATGTTCCACTCGGCGACCCTTCTGGCTGAGTTAGGGCTCCTGAGCACTCTCTCCAGGGGGTATGATGAGACGACCTTGATGGGATGAGCCTGGAAGTAGTGACGCAGCTTGCGTGAGGCTACCAGCAGCGCGAGGAGGAGCTTTTGAGGCATTGGGTACCGTGCCCTCGCGTCCCGTAACACCGTGCTAAAAAAGTAGACGGGATGCTCAACAAGGCTGAGAGTATCTGGGATCGCGGCGCCCTCGGGAGGCAAGGGTGCCTCACGAGATGGCGTGGCCTCGGGAGGTGGACCATCCGGGTGTGCGGCCTCGCCTGCCTCTGGTGCATTCTTCGACAGCTGACCCTCCTCAACTGTGGTTGCGGCTTCTGCAGGCTTTCCTTGTTCCCGTTTTGTCTTGCCTCGGGCTGCCGCTGCGGTCTTGACTTGGCGTTCCTCCCTAACCGCCACCAGGGCTGCGCTGGCGGAGTAGGGAGTGGCAGCAAGGTAAAGTAGCAGGGGCTCTTGAGGGCGCGGAGCCACCATGACTGGGGGACTGGTCAAGTACCTCTTGAGATCTTGAAACGCCTTATCTGCCTCTCCAGTCCATTCAAAGGGCCCCTTTTTCTTCATCAGCTGAAAGAAAGGCAGCGCTCGCTCCCCTAATTTGGAGATGAAGCGCCCTAGCGCGGTCACGCGCCCAGTGAGCTTCTGCATTTCTCTGAGGGTCTTTGGCGGACTCATGTCCTCGACCGCCTTGACCTTCTCGGGGTTGGCCTCGATGCCACGATGGGACACGAGGAATCCCAAAAGCTTGCCCGAGGGGACGCCAAACACACATTTCTCCGGGTTGAGCCGCAGGTTTACTGCGTCGAGGCTCGCGAAGGTCTCCTCCAGGTCTTGTATCAGGGTCTTGGCCTCCCGAGATTTTACTACAGTGTCATCAACGTAGGCTTCAACATTCTTTCCGAGTTGCGGGCCCAAGGTGATGTGCATCAGCCGCTGAAAGGTTGCCCCTGCGTTACGCAGTCCGAACGGCATGCATGTATAGAAGTATACCCCGCACGGGGTTAAGAAGGCGGTCTTCTCAACGTCTTCTACCGCCATCTTGATCTGGTGATACCCGGAGAAGGCGTCCAGGAAGCATAGCAGGTCGCACTCCGCAGTGGAATCGACGATCTGGTCGATGCGGGGGAGCGGAAACGGATCTTGTAGGCATGCTTTGTTGAGGTTGGTGAAGTCGACACACATGCGTTCCTGCCCCCTTTCTTGGGCACAACGACAGGGTTGGCCAACCAATCCGGGTATCGGACCTCGCGAATGACCCCAACGACTTCTAGCTTGCGGGTCTCTTGGACAATGAAGGCCTGCTTCTCCACGGACTGCCGCCTGGCCTTCTGCTTCATGGGGCGCACATTTGGGCACACGTTGAGGTGATGCTCAATGACACTCCTGGGGATCCCCGCTAGCTGATCGGGCTCCCAAGCAAATACCTTCTTATTCGCACGCAAGAACTTGACCAAGGCCTCCTCCTGCTCAGGCTCAAGGTTGGCGCCTATGGTGAAAGTGGCACTGGAGGACCCGTCCTCATCGACGGGTATCTGCTTGGTTTCTGCCTTGTCCTGGGTGAACAACTGCTTCTTCTTGGCGGGCGCAGCCCCCTTGGGCTCAGGGGTCTCTGCATTGACGGGCCATGCCGATGCCGCCGTCTTGAAGGCGAGCTTGAGTACTCGCAGGGCGTCCCCGGTGTCCCCGTGCACGGCGAGGGTGCCGCTGCTCCCGGGCATCTACATGAGGTTATACGCCGGGTGCGTGGCGGCCATGAACTGAGCCAGCGCCGGGTAGCCGAGGATGGCGTTGTAAGGGAGGCCGATGGGGGCGATGTCGAAGTCGACCATCTCCGTGCGGAAGTTGTCGTAGGTGCCGAAGGTTACCGGGAGCCGGATCTGTCCCAGGGAGTCGGATGATCCGCCCCCGACGCCCGAGAAAGATCGGCTGGGTCGCAACCGCTCCCGGGGTATGCAGAGGAGGTTGAAAGTCTCGACCGAAAGCACGCTGAGGCCCGCGCTGCCGTCAACGGGAGTTCTGGTGACGGCCACCTGGCAGATGGTGGGGGTGCACAACAGGGGGAGCGCGCCCGAGCCGACCAGGTTGGTGGGGTGGTCCTCCGAGCTGAAGGTCAGATCGGCCTCGCGCGCCGCTCGGTCCGGGGGAGCCCCCTGCCGTGCGGAAACGGCGCTAACCCGGCGGGCAAAAGGCTTGATGTGGCGACTCGTGGGCGGCGCCTGCGAGCCACCCAGGAAGGCTGCAACGACCGGAGGCATCGATGTTGCGGTGCAGCTACTCCGCCGCGTAGGCAGATGCTGGGGGGGTGCTTGCCGCTTGTTCCCCGCCGGGCCGGTGGCGGTGTTGACGGCGGGCGACGGGGGACAGCGAGAACGCCCACCGGCGAGGGCCGCTGGGGCGACACGAGCTCGACTGGTGCCGTACATGGATGCGGCGGTCGTAGGAGAGCGGAGTGGTGGAAGACAGATTCCGGCGCACCCCTACCTGGCGCGCCAAATGTCGGATCACGGGTTTCGGCAGACCCTTAAGGTTCGAACACTGGGGTGCGCACGGAGATCACGCCTTCTACCTCCCCATCTCACAAAGATCTAAAACTACTAAAAGAACTGCACAAGAGACACAAGGTTTATACTGGTTCGGGCCACCGTTGTGGTGTAATACCCTACTCCAGTGTGTGGTTGGTGGATTGCCTCCTGGGGCTGGTGATGATGAACAATACAGGGAAGAACAGCCTCGCGAGGGTCTGTTCTTGGCTGGGCGATGAACTGCTAGGAGGAGTTCAGTCACCCTTCTCTCTCTCACTCACTCTCTCTGCTTGCTAGCCGGACTAACCGAACCGACCGAACGAACCCCCTTGCTACGTGGGTGGCCGGTCCTATTTATAGGCAAAGGCCCTGGGCCTCTCTCCAAATATTGAGCGGGAAGGGCGCCAACAATTGGCCAATTCGAAGGGGACATCTAGTACACTTATCCTGACTAAAGTTGGTCTTCACCCGCGAAAGGCTCTGCGGTGACGCCGTGCTGGCCTCCATGGTGACCTCCGTCTCGTAGTCCGCCTGGTCTTGGTCTCGTTGCACCGAAATGGCAACCTTTGCCTGATGCCTCGGTACTCCGCGGCTGCGCTTGCCTCCTTTGCACCAAAGAGGAAAGAAGGACGCTGCACGCGCTGGCGCCCGCCTGGTACCCTCGATCGTCATGGCTTGCGTCATGGGCACCTCGCGAGGTACCCCGCCTTGATTTCTCCGCCTCCTCGCGAGCCAGCCTGAGGAGGCTGCGCCCGAGGATGCGCCGTGTCGTCCGCCCCGCGAGGCTTGGCCCCTCGCGAGGGTCTTGAGTCTTGTGTTGATGAAGATGGGCCATGCTGGGCCTCCTTTGAGCCACGCCGCAGGCCGCAGGCAGGCAAGTCTGGGGACCCCCGTTTCCAGAACGCCGACACATAGATTCATCAAAATAAGCAAACAACACACGAAAAACAGAATCTGTCAAAAACAGAACAGTCTGTAGTAATCTGTAGCTAGCGCAAGATCTGGAACCCCAAAAATTCTAAAATAAATTGCTGGACGTGAGGAATTTATCTATTAATCATCTGCAAAAATAATTAACTAAATATCACTTTCCAAATAAAAATGACAGCAGTTCTCGTGAGCGCTAAAGTTTCTGTTTTTTACAGCAAGTTCAACAAGACTTTCCCCAAGTCTTCCCAACGGTTCTACTTGGCACAAGCACTAATTAAACACAAAAAACACAACAAAAACAGAGGCTAGATAATTTATTTATTACTAAACAGTAGAAAAAAGCAAGGAATAAAAATTAAATTGGGTTGCCTCCCAACAAGCGCTATCGTTTAACGCCCCTAGCTAGGCATAACAAGGAAGAATAGATCTAGGTATTGCCATGTTTGGTAGGAAATCCATAAGTGGCTCTCATGATAGATTCATATGGTAATTTATTTTCTTTCTAGGGAAGTGTTCCATGCCCTTTTTTAATGGAAATTAAAATCTAATATTCCCTTCCTTCATATCAATAATTGCACCAACCATTCTAAGGAAAGGTCTACCAAGAATAATAGGGCAAGAAGGATTGCAATCTATATCAAGAACGATAAAATCTACGGGCACATAATTCCTATTAGCAACAATAAGAACATCATTAATTCTTCCCATAGGTTTCTTAATAGTGGAATCCGCAAGATGCAAGTTTAGAGAGCAATCATCAAAATCACAGAAATCTATTAAATCACACAAAGTTTTGGGAATAGTAGAGACACTAGCACCCAAATCACACAAAGCATCAAACTCATAATTTTTAATTTTAATTTTAGTAGTTGGTTCCCACTCATCATAAAGTTTTCTAGGGATAGAAACTTCCAATTCAAGTTTTTCTTCATAAGATTGCGTCAAGGCATCAACGATATGTTTAGTAAACGCTTTATTTTGCCTATAAGCATGAGGAGATTTTAGCATTGATTGCAACAAGGAAATACAATCAATAAAAGAGCAATTTTCATAGTTACATTCCTTGAAATCCATAATAGTGGGTTTAGCAACATCTAGGGTTTTAATCTCTTCAATCCCACTTTTATCAAATTTAGCATCAAGATTAACAAATTCTGAATTCTTAGAACGCCTTCTAGGTAGAGGTGGATCATAATCAGTCTCATTATTACCAAGATTCATATTGCAAAACAAAGATTTAATAGGGGACACATCAATAACTTTTTGATCTTCATCATTATTTTCATAGGAACTAGAAGAACACGCTTTTATAAAGGCATCTTTCTTAGCACGCATCCTAGCGGTTCTTTCTTTGCACTCGTCAATGGAAATTATCATGGCTTTGAGAGACTCATTGATATCATGCTTAGGTGGAATAGATCTAAGTTTCAAAGAATCAACATCAAGAGCAATTCTATCAACGCTCCTATCCAAATCATCAATCTTAAGCAATTTTTCTTCAATCATAGCATTAAAATTATTTTGCAAAGAAATAAATTCTTTAATATTAGATTCAAAATCAGAGGGCATCTTATTATAATTTCCATAAGAATTGTTGTAGGAATTACCATAATTATTAGAGGGATTACTAGGATAGGGCCTAGGATTGAAATTTCCTCTATATGCGTTGTTACCAAAATTGTTCCTACCAACAAAATTCACATCCATAGATTCATTATTATTCTCAATCAAAGTAGACAAGGGCACATCATTAGGATCAGAAGAAACACGCTTATTAGCAAATAATTTCATAAGTTCATCCATCTTTCCACTCAAAACATTAATTTCTTCTATTGCATGCACCTTTTTAGTAGATCTTTCAGTATGCCATTGAGAATAATTAACCATAATATTATCTAGGAGTTTAGTAGCTTCTCCTAAAGTGATTTCCATAAAAGTGCCTCCCGCGGCCGAATCTAAAAGATTTCTAGAAGCAAAATTCAATCCGGCATAAAAATTTTGTATAATCATCCACAAATTCAAACCATGAGTAGGACAATTACGTATCATTAATTTCATTCTCTCCCAAGCTTGTGGAACATGTTCATGATCAAGTTGTTTAAAATTCATAATATCGTTTCTAAGAGAGATGATCTTAGCGGGAGGAAAAAACTTAGAGATAAAAGCATCTTTGCACTTGTTCCATGAATCAATACAATTTTTAGGCAAAGACTAAAACCAAGCTTTAGCACGATCTCTAAGCGAAAAAGGAAATAGCTTCAATTTAACAATATCATTATCGTCATCTTTTTTCTTTTGCATGTCACACAATCACGAAGCTATTAAGATGTGTAGCGGCATCTTCACTAGGAAGGCCGGAGAACGGATCTTTCATGACAAGATTCAACAAAGCAGTATTAATTTCACAAGATTCAGCATCAGTAAGAGGAGCAATCGTAGTGCTAAGGAAATCATTATTATTGGTATTGGTGAAGTCACACAATTTAGTATTATCTTGAGCCATCACGACAAACAAGGAATCCAACACACGAGCAAACAAAGAGCAACCGGGCAAAAGAGGCAAATAGAGAGGGAGGATAGAGAGAGAGGGCGAATAAAACGGCAAGGGTGAAGTGGGGGAGAGGAAAACGAGAGGCAAATGGCAAATAATGTAATGTGGGAGATAGGGATTGTGATGGGTACTTGGTATGTTGACTTTTACACAGACACCTCGGCAACGGCGCCAGAAATTCTTCTTGCTACCTCTTGAGCACTGCGTTGGATTTCCCCGAAGAGGAAGGGATGATGCAGCAAAGTAGTGTAAGTATTTCCCTCAGTTTTTGAGAACCAAGGTATCAATCCAGTAGGAGGCTACGCTCGAGTCCCTCGTACCTACACAAAAACAATAGCTCAACGCAACCAACGCGCTTAGGGGTTGTCAATCCCTTCATGGTCACTTACGAAAGTGAGATCTGATAGAGATGATAAATAATATTTTTGGTATTTTTGGTATAAAGATGCAAAGTAAATAAAGTAAAAGCAGAGCAATAATAAAGTGATGGAGATTGATATGATGAGAAAGAGACCCAGGGGCCATAGGTTTCACTAGTGGCTTCTCTCAAAAGCATAAGTATTCTACGGTGGGTGAACAAATTACTGTTGAGCAATTGACAGAATTTAGCATAGTTATGAGAATATCTAGGTGTATATAGGCATCACGTCCGAGACAAGTAGACTAAAACGATTCTGCATCTACTACTATTACTCCATTCAACGACCGCTATCCAGCATGCATCTAGAGTATTAAGTTAAAAATAGAGTAACGCCTTAAGCAAGATGACATGATGTAGAGGGATAGTTTCATGCAATATGATAAAACCCCCATCTTGTTACCCTCGATGGCAACGATACAATACGTGCCTTGCTGCCCCTTCTGTCACTGGGAAAGGACACCGCAAGATCGAACCCAAAGCTAAGCACTTCTCCCATGTCAAGAACAACCAATCTAGTAGGCCAAACCAAACTGATAATTCGAAGAGACTTGCAAAGATAACCAATCATACATAAAAGAATTCACAGAAGATTCAAATATTATTCATAGATAGACTTGATCCTAAACCCACAATTCATCGGTCTCAACAAACACACCGCAAAAAGAAGATTACATTGAATAGATCTCCACGAGAGAGGGGGAGTGTCGGTGTCAAAACCGGCGAATCTCGGTAGGGGGTCCCGAACTATGCGTCTAGGCGGATGGTAACAGGAGACAAGGGACACAATGTTTTTACCCAGGTTCGGGCCCTCTCGATGGAGGTAAAACCCTACTCCTACTTGATTAATATTGATGATATGGGTAGTACAAGAGTAGATCTACCACGAGATCAAAGAGGCTAAACCCTAGAAGCTAGCCTATGGTATGATTGCTGTTCCGTCCTATGGACTAAAACCCTCCGGTTTATATAGACACCGGAGAGGGCTAGGGTTACACAGAGTCGGTTACAATGGGAGGAGATCTACATATCCGTATTGCCAAGCTTGTGTAGCGACCCGACCCGAATGGATCAAGTCTACTGTGCTCCGATGTCATCCTTGGATCAGTAATGCTGACACCACACAGTACTTCAAAGGATTTATAGCAGAGTGGCAATCACACACTTATTACATCGATGTCTCAAAAGAGAACTTATTACAATAATATGGCTTAAGGCCATCTAATATCGATAACATCGGAAGACTTGGAAGATAAATGGGTCCATCAACTCCAACGGCATCACTGAGTATAGAACCACGACCTAAAAACACCTTACTCATCATCTGAAAAGTCTGCAACATGAAAGTTGCAGCCCGAAAATGGGTCAGCACATGGAATATGCTGGCAATGTAACACATAGAGAGTAATGGAATGAAACAGCTAAACTATATGCATATTTGGCTGGTGGAAAGCTCTATGGTTACAGTTTTGCGTAAAGCCAATTTTTCCCTACTGCAAAGGAATAAATTTATTTAACTATCATGGTGGTTGTTAAACATTGAGAATGGTTGACAGCATTCTCAATCCCAATTAAAAGTAGTCATCAATAACCCAACAATATTAATTTAGAAGTAACATGATGAGATTCACACGATATTCAAGTACTAGATACTCAAGATGTCCATAACCGGGGACACGGCTAATCATGATTAGTTTATTACACTCTACAGAGGTTTGCGCACTTTTCCCCACAAGACTCTATCGCCTCCGTTGGATTTCTCGCACTACTGGTGTTTGAGAAACGGATGACCGAGACACAGTCTTTCAGAAGCGCTAGCACCTTACGATGGATAGACCGGTACACCTACTTTCCCCTACATCTGCTAGTCTACCCTGTAAGAGTTCGCACGACTTAGTCAACTATGCCAGAGCCCATAATGGCTTGTGGCTGCACACGTGAGTTTCTAGCATGAAAGATCTTATGATCCCTTTGAGCCTGGGTGGCGGTCCAAAATAGAACAGGCAAGTCCTGATAGACATCAGTTGCCTCAATCCACCCAGATGTGTGTTTAAGTTGCCACCTTAGATAAACCCTTAAACTTATCACACTCACATCTGTCATGGATATCACTCACCCAATCCACGTCTACTAGCATAGCATGGCATAATAAGCAAACGTAGAAGTAACTCCCAAAGGTTTCATAATAAACAGGTAATAGGTACTACCTCATCTACTTCCCATCCCACAATTTAATTAGATCCTAATCATGCAATGTGTGAGGATTGATCTAATGTAATAAAACTGGGTTGTAGAAAAGGTATGATCAAAGTGTTACTTGCCTTGCTGATGATCCGCGAGTCCTAGAGATTCGAAGTAACAGGCGGCGCAATCCGGGTAATCTATCGCAGACAAACAACAAGCATACAATAAGTACTCATCTAATGCACAGGTAAAACTCGAACAAGAGATCGAACCAGATAGTTCAACTTAAGAACTCCGGTTGCAAAGAAAGAAAGAACAGAACAAAGCAACGAAAAACAAACGGCGGAAGAGAACAACTCGGTTCTAGCAAGTTGGAACTTGGTCAAATTTTACTGTAGCAAAACTTGTTTAAGTTGATTAGTCGGAACGGCGGTTTCGTAACGAAACTCCAGGCGCTTGAATCACCTAATTCCGATAAACGAGTGAGAAAATAGACTAGAACGAAGATCGGATCTGAGATCGCGATCGCGGAATAAATCCGACAAAAAGAAAAAGAAGAACGGTTAAACGAACGGATGTTCGTTAATCGAGAAGAATCCAGTGATCACGTTCGTTAAGACGAACGGTCCGACAAACGATCTCTAGGCAACTAAACCGGAAAAGAAAACGAAACCGATCTAGGGTTTTGGAGAACAAAACCGAAATGAAAAATCAAAAAGAAAACGAATCGGAAGAAAAGAAAAGAACCAGAACGGTTTAGAAGAAAAACCGAACCGAGGAAAAGAGAGACACGGCGCGGGGCTACCTCCGGCGAGGCTCCAGCGTGGTGCTCCGGCGGCGGGGGGGTTGGGCGGCGGCGGCGCGGCGCTAGAGGGGGCGGCGGCGTCTGGGCGGCGCGGGCAAGGGGCGGCGGTGGCGCTAGGGAGGCGCGGCGCTAGGGGTGGCGCGGTTTGGTTTGGGGAGGAAAAGGCGGGTGTGGGGGTATTTAAGAGGAAGAGGGGAGAGGAGACTTGGGGGAGGGGCAAGAAAGAGGAGAGGGAGGAGATGGAGTCCTAGGAAGACTCGGGTGGGGCGGCGGCGGCGGCGGCCACGCGCTGGCGCGCGCGCGTGGGCGAGGGGAGAGGCCGGCCTGGCCTGCGGCTGGGCCTTGGCGCAGGGGCGCTGCGAATTTTTTTTTAAATCGGTTTCGCGCGCAGAAAAACACAGAAAAGAAAATCTAAACGAACTCAAAAACTCCCAAAGTAAATTTTCCCCGACTCCTAAAAATGAGTCGAACAAAATGAACTTTTCTCGGGACCTAGAATGCAAATTTTGAAAACACGCATTTTTCCCTATCCAAATAAAAGGCAAATAAACTCCGACAAATCCAATGATCCTCTTTTCAAAATTTGAGAAAACTCAAATATGAAAATGACGAAATCTCCAACTCTCTCCGAGGGTCCTTGAGTTGCGTGAAATTTCTAGGATCGACCAATAATGCAAGAAAATATGATATGCATGATGATCTAGTGTATAACATTCCAAATTGAAAATTTGGGATGTTACAAACCTACCCCCCTTAAGATGAATCTCGCCCTCGAGATTCAGGTTGGCTAGAAAATAGATGAGGGTGGTCCTGGAGCAAATCTTCTTCTCTCTCCCAGGTGGCTTCATCCTCGGAGTGGTGGTTCCACTGAACTTTGCAAAACTTGATAACCTTGTTGCGGGTAACTCTGCTGGCAAAATCGAGAATCTTGACTGCTTTCTCCTCATATGTTAAGTCGTCCTTCAACTGAATCGCTTCAAGCGGCACTGTATCTCTTAGTGGTACCTCGGCCATCTCGGCGTGACATTTCTTCAGCTGCGAAACATGGAATACATCATGTACTCCTGACAGTCCCTCTGGTAATTCCAACTTATACGCGACTTCTCCCATACGTTGCAAGATCTTATATGGTCCAAAGAAACGCGGTGCTAACTTTCCCTTAACTCCAAAGCGCTTAACTCCTCGAAGTGGGGATACTCGGAGATAAACTCTGTCTCCGGTTTCGTAAACTGTCTCCTTGCGTTTTGAATCTGCATAGCTCTTCTGCTTGGACTGGGCTACCTTGAGCCTATCACGTATCAACTTAACTTTCCGTTTAGACTCCTTAATCAAATCTGGTCCAAAGAACTGACGGTCTCCAACTTTGTCCCATGACACGGTGTCCTGCACCTTCTTCCGTACAAAGCTTCGAAAGGTGCCATCTTCAAACTGGTTTGGTAACTGTTGTTATAAGAAAACTCCGCATACGGCAAGTTATCGTCCCAACTAGATCCATAATCTAGTGCACAAGCTCTCAACATATCTTCCAAAATCTGATTGACTCTCTCGGTCTGTCCATCTGTCTGCGGATGAAAAGCAGTGCTGAACTCTAGCCTGGTTCCCAAAGTTTCATGCAACTGATTCCAAAACTTTGAGGTAAATTGGGTTCCTCTATCTGATACAATACTCCTCGGAACTCCATGCAAACAAATGATCCTCGTCATGTATATCTTTGCCAACTTAGCACTGGTGTAAGTGGTCTTAACTGGAATGAAATGTGCTACCTTCGTCAAACGATCAACTACTACGCATATCGAGTCATATCCTGCTTTCGTCCTGGGTAGTCCTGTGATAAAATCCATGCCTATCTTATCCCACTTCCATTTGGGTATCGACAATGGTTGCAACAATCCGGCTGGCTTCTGATGCTCTGCCTTTACTCTATGACACACATCACAAACTGCTACATATGCTGCAATATCCTTCTTCATTCCGGTCCACCAGAATGTCTCCTTCAAATCCAAATACATCTTGGTATTTCCTGGGTGAATCGAATAGGGTGAATTATGTGCCTCTTGTAGAATCAACTTCCTGATCTCCGGGTCATTTGGCACATAAACACGGTCCTCAAACCATAGGGTATCGTGCTCATCCTCACGAAATCCCTTTGCTTTTCCTTTGCTTAGTTTCTCCTTTATAGAAGCAATTTCCTTGTCAGATTTCTGAGCTTCTCTGATTTTATCCATCAATGTTGACTGAATCTCCAATGCTGCTACATAGCCTTTCAGAACTATCTCTAAACATAGCTCACGAAGGTTTTCTGATAACTCCTTGGGTATTGCTCCCGTCATTAACGTATTGACATGGCTCTTACGGCTCAATGTGTTAGCTACTACATTAGCTTTACCGGGATGGTAATGCAATCTCATATCATAATCCTTGATGAGCTCCAACCATCTCCTTTGTCTGAGATTCAACTCCTTCTGTGTGAAAATGTACTTCAAACTCTTGTGATCCGTGTACACCTCACAATGATTTCCAATGAGGAAATGTCTCCATGTCTTCAATGCATGCACTACGGCTGCTAACTCCAAATCATATGTGGCATAATTCAACTCATGATGTTTCAGTTGTCGTGAAGCATACGAAACAACTCTCCCTTCCTGCATAAGCACTGCTCCAAGTCCTCGACGTGAAGCGTCGCAATACACCTCATAATCCTTGGTCTGATCTGGCAAAATCAACACTGGTGAGGTTACCAATCGTTTCTTTAACTCCTGGAAACTAGCCTCACACTCCTCAGTCCAATTAAACTTGGTATCCTTCTTCAACAACTCTGTCATAGGCTTTGCAATCTTTGAAAAGTTCTCAATGAATCTCCGGTGGTATCCTGGGAGTCCAAGAAAACTCCAGATCTCTCCAACTGTCGTTGGTGCTTCCCATTCGGTTACGGTCTCAACCTTGGCGGGGTCAACTGCTATCCCTTCTCCGGATATAACATGTCCAAGGAATCCTACTTCCTTCAACCAAAACTCACATTTGCTAAATTTGGCATATAACTGATGTTCCCTTAGTTTCTCCAAAACCAAACGCAAATGTTCCTTATGCTCTTCTTCATTCTTTGAATAAACCAGGATATCATCAATGAACACTACGACGAACTTATCCAGAAACTCCATAAACACTTTGTTCATCAGGTTCATAAAATAGGCAGGCGCATTAGTCAATCCAAATGACATAACGGTATACTCATACAGTCCATATCTTGTGGTAAATGGTGTCTTCAGAATATCCTGTTCTCGAATCTTCAACTGGTGGTATCCTGATCGCAAATCGATCTTGGAAAACACTTTAGCTCATTGCAAACGATCAAACAGATCATTAATCATTGGCAGTGGGTACTTGTTCTTGATGGTTACTTCATTTAATCCACGGTAATCAACAACCATCCGTAATGATCCGTCCTTCTTCTCCACTAGAAGTACGGGTGATCCCCAAGGTGAAGAACTTGGGCATATGTAACCTTTCTCCAGTAACTCCTTAATCTGATTCTTAATTTCTACCAAATCCTTTGCAGGCATCCGGTACGGTCTCTTTGATATTGGGCATGTACCTGGCAATAACTCAATCAAAAACTCAATGTCTCTATCCGGTGGCATGCCTGGCAACTCTTCTGGAAATACATCAGGAAAATCCTTTACCACTGGTACTTCCTCCTGCACAACTCCTGTTAGGCAATTTACTTGGGTCCTATTTGGCACATGCCGGGATACATACTTGATCCTTCTTCCTTCTGGTGTTGTGAGCAAAATTGACTTACTAGCACAATCGATGTTTCCTCCATACATCGACAGCCAATCCATACCAAGAATTACATCCAGACCTTGAGATTCCAGAATAATTAAATCTATTGGGAAAACATGCCTTCCTATGCTTAATGGCACTTGAAAACATCCTTGACTGGCCATGTATTCTGCTCCTGGCGAGCTTACTAGCCTAGGTGTTTTAAGGATCCTAGTGGGCAGGCTATATTTTTCCACAAATCCCCTTGATATGTATGAATGTGATGCACCAGTATCGAAAAGAACGAGTGCGGTAAATGACTTAACCAAAAACTTACCGATTACTGCATCAGGCTGGTCTTCAACTTTCTCCACGTTAACGTGGTTCACCTGTCCCCTATTGAAAGGGTTCAGCTTCTTCCCTGAGCTTCCATTGCCATTTCCATTCTGGCCTTCAGGACATTCATTGGCATAATGTCCGGTCTTGGAACACTTGAAACAGGTGACTTGACTCAAATCTCTCTTGGTTGGGGTTGATGGGGTGGTCTGGTTCTGGCCGTTGCTTCCTCCATTCCCATTACCATTCTTGTGGCCATTGTGGTTGTGCGAGTTACCTCCTCCATGGGTATGCTGAGACTGAAATCCCGATTTAGGGGTAAAACAGGGCTTCTGCTGGGCTCCAGAGTTATACTTCCCCTGTCCATACTTCCTCTTGCGGTTCTCAATCTGCTGTTGCTTCCCTTCAATCATGATGGCACGATCTACCAACTCCTGGTAGTTGTTGAAACTTCCTACCATCAGCTGCATACTCAACTCATCATTCAATCCTTCTAGAAACTTCTCCTTCTTAGTGGCATCCGTAGCAACGTCATCTGGGGCATAACATGCTAATTTGCTGAAGTCGTCAACGTACTGGCCAACTGTCCTTCCTCCTTGGCGTAAGTTGCGGAACTCACGCTTCTTCATGGCCATAGCTCCTGCTGAAACATGTGTAGTGCGGAAAGCTTGCTGGAACTGATCCCATGTGACAGTGTCAACTGGGAAAGTGGTTGTGAAATTCTCCCACCATGCTGCCGCGGGTCCTTCTAACTGATGTGCGGCAAACTTCACTTTCTCACCATCTGTGCATCCTGCAGTGGTCAACTCCCTTCCTATCTTGCGGAGCCAATCGTCTGCTACTATCGGCTCGGTGCTATTAGAAAACACCGGCGGATTTAGCCTAAGGAAACGGGCTAAGTGGTCAATAGGTGGCGGTGGTGGAGGTGGGTTGTTGTTGTTGTTGTTGTTGTTGTTGTTGTTGTTGTTGTTGTTGTTGTTGTTGTTGTTGTTGTTGTTGTTGTTGTTGTTGTTGTTGTTCTGCTGGTTCTGGACTAACATCTGCATCAATTGATTTTGCTGCTAGATCAACTGAGTGAGCTCCGGTGGAAATCCATTGTCACGTCTCAGAGGCATCTGAGGGTTTAGAAAAGACGAGAGATAAGAATAGAGTGAGGTCTAAAGAGAAAACACTACCCCAATGCACATGAGCAAATGCACACAAATTCACTTCATTCAATCCAAACAAGGGCTTACAATCGATCTAACTATCGCAAAAGTGCTCGAACTATAGTGTTTACATGGGGAAAATACTACTAATAGTTGGTGGTCATCTAGAAATTTGAACCGGTGGAAGACTCCATGATGTTCGCTCTAGCTTCGTCTTCAAAGTCGGGTTCACTTGGATCCGTCGGTGTCGTCGATGATGATGTAGTTGTCCGGACATGCGACGTACATGTCTTCCTCCCTGGATGCTAACTCCCTCTTGAGTTCTTCAATCTCTTGCTTAAGATCGCCATTGTGTCTTGCTAGAGCTACGATCTCATCCATGTAGTCCTTGCGTGTATCCTTCAGTTCTCCTTCTAGCTCGATGATCCTTGCCTTCGCATTCTTCAACTCTATCATATCATTGCACATCTGGTTCTCGTGGCGTCGAATGTGCTGGTTTAACTCCTAGATGAAAGCTGCAATGGATCTATCCTTCTTGGTGCTGACTAACTCCCATTGTTCATCTCGGCGTCCGCAAATCTAGTAGATAGTGTCCTTGAGGTCCTCTTGATAAACTTCTCCAATGCGTCCTATGGTGATATGGGCTGCCATGCTCTTTCCTAGACTCCAAGTTGGTGCATTGAAAACACTATCTATGGGCTTCGTGATTGGCGTGAATGTCCTTCCTGGAACGTGAGCTTGAATCTTCCAGCGCTCCTCTTTAGGCAGAGTGGCGTTGAAGGTTCCCGTGAAGCTTGGTAATCCAATGTTCAGGTACTTGGTGACTTCCTTCAAGTGAAATCCGAAAGGTGTGCCTTCATCCGGTTGAGCGTACTTAATCTTCGCGTCCTTCATCCTAGAAGAGTAGAAAAGATGAGGAGTTAGAAAATGAGGAGAGAATGGTGATCTATGGCTTTAACTTAGTGGTCATGTCCTACAGTCAGCGTGTGCTCTAATACCATCTCTGTAGCGACCCGACCCGAATGGATCAAGTCTACTGTGCTCCGGTGTCATCCCTGGATCAGTAATGCTGACACCACACAGTACTTCGAAGGATTTATAGCAGAGTGGCAATCACACACTTATTACATCGATGTCTCAAAAGAGAACTTATTACAATAATATGGCTTAAGGCCATCTAATATCGATAACAGCGGAAGACTTGGAAGATAAATGGGTCCATCAACTCCAACGGCATCACTGAGTATAGAACCACGACCTAAAAACACCTTACTCATCGTCTGAAAAGTCTGCAACATGAAAGTTGCTGCCCGAAAACGGGTCAGCACATGGAATATGCTGGCAATGTAACACATAGAGAGTAATGGAATGAAACAGCTAAACTATATGCATATTTGGCTTGTGGAAAGCTCTATGGTTACAGTTTTGCGTAAAGCCAATTTTTCCCTACTGCAAAGGAATAAATTTATTTAACTATCATGGTGGTTGTTAAACATTGAGAATGGTTGACAGCATTCTCAATCCCAATTAAAAGTAGTCATCAATAACCCAACAATATTAATTTAGAAGTAACATGATGAGATTCACATGATATTCAAGTACTAGATACTCAAGATGTCCATAACCAGGGACACGGCTAATCATGATTAGTTTATTACACTCTGCAGAGGTTTGCGCACTTTTCCCAACAAGACTCGATCGCCTCTGTTGGATTTCTCGCACTACTGATGTTTGAGAAACGGATGACCGAGACACAGTCTTTCAGAAGCGCTAGCACCTTACGATGGATAGACCGGTACACCTACTTTCCCCTACATCTGCTAGTCTACCCTGTAAGAGTTCACACGACTTAGTCAACTATGCCAGAGCCCATAATGGCTTGTGGCTGCACACGTAAGTTTCTAGCATGAAAGATCTTATGATCCCTTTGAGCCTGGGTGGCGGTCCAAAATAAAACAGGCAAGTCCTGATAGACATTAGGTGCCTCAATCCACCCAGATGTGTGTTTAAGTTGCCACCTTAGATAAACCCTTAAAATTATCACACTCACATCTGTCATGGATATCACTCACCCAATCCACGTCTACTAGCATAGCATGGCATAATAAGCAAACGTAGAAGTAACTCCCAAAGGTTTCATAATAAACAGGTAATAGGTACTACCTCATCTACTTCCCATCCCACAATTTAATTAGATCCTAATCATGCAATGTGTGAGGATTGATCTAATGCAATAAAACTGGGTTGTAGAAAAGGTATGATCAAAGTGTTACTTGCCTTGCTGATGATCCGCGAGTCCTAGAGATTCGAAGTAACAGGCGGCGCAATCCGGGTAATCTATCGCAGACAAACAACAAGCATACAATAAGTACTCATCTAATGCACAGGTAAAACTCGAACAAGAGATCGAACCAGATAGTTCAACTTAAGAACTCCGGTTGCAAAGAAAGAAAGAACCAAACAAAGCAACGAAAAACAAACGGCGGAAGAGAACAACTCGATTCTAGCAAGTTGGAACTAGGTCAAATTTTACTGTAGCAAAACTTGTTTAAGTTGATTAGTCGGAACGGCGATTTCGTAACGAAACTCCAGGCGCTTGAATCACCTGATTCCGATAAACGAGCGAGAAAATAGACTAGAAGGAAGATCGGATCTGAGATCGCGATCGCGGAATAAATCCGACGAAAAGAAAAAGAAGAACGGTTAAACAAACGGACGTTCGTTAACCGAGAATAATCCGGTGATCACGTTCGTTAAGACGAACGGTCCGGCGAACGGTCTCTAGGCAAGTAAACCGGAAAAGAAAACGAAACCGATCTAGGGTTTCGGAGAAGAAAACCGAAACGAAAAATCGAAAAGAAAACGAATCAGAAGAAAAGAAAAGAACCGGAAGGGTTTAGAAGAAAAACCGAACCGAGGAAAAGAGAGACGCGGCGCGGGGCTACCTCCGGCGAGGCTCCGGCGTGGTGCTCCGGCGGCGGCGGGGTTGGGCGCCGGCGGCGTGGCGCTAGAGGGGGCGGCGGCGGCGGGGCGGCGCGGGCAAGGGGCGGCGGCGGCGCTAGGGAGGCGCGGCGCAAGGGGCGGCGCGGCTTTGGGGGCGCGGGGTGGTGGCGCGGTTTGGTTTGGGGAGGAAAAGGGGGGGTGTGGGGGTATTTAAGAGGAGGAGGGGAGAGGAGACTTGGGGGAGGGGCAAGAAAGAGGAGAGGGAGGAGATGGAGTCCTAGGAGGACTCGGGTGGGGCGGCGGCGGCGGCCACGCGCTGGCGCGCGCGCGTGGGCGAGGGGAGAGGCCGGCCTGGCCTGCAGCTGGGCCTTGGCCGAGGGGCGCTGCGAAATTTTTTTTTAAATCGGTTTCGCACGCAGAAAAACACAGAAAAGAAAATCTAAACGAACTCAAAAACTCCCAAAGTAAATTTTCCCCGACTCCTAAAAATGAGTCGAACAAAATGAACTTTTCTCGGGACCTAGAATGCAAATTTTGAAAACGCGCATTTTTCCCTATCCAAATAAAAGGCAAATAAACTCCAACAAATCCAATGATCCTCTTTTCAAAATTTGAGAAAACTCAAATATGAAAATGACGAAATCTCCAACTCTCTCCGAGGGTCCTTGAGTTGCGTGAAATTTCTTGGATCGACCAATAATGCAAGAAAATATGATATGCATGATGATCTAGTGTATAACATTCCAAATTGAAAATTTGGGATGTTACAGCTTGCCTTCCACGCCAAGGAAAGTCCCATCCGGACACGGGACGAAGTCTTCAATCTTGTATCTTCATAATCCAAGAGTCCGGCCAAAGGTAATAGTCTGGCTATCCGGACACCCCCTAATCCAGGACTCCCTCAGTAGCCCCTGAACCAGGCTTTAATGACGATGAGTTTGGCGCGCAGATTGTCTTCGGCATTACAAGGCGGGTTCCTCTCCAAATTCCGTGTACCTGTTTAAATAGTGTCCGGCTTCTTGCAAATGGTGCGCTCCATGGCTTCCACACCCAATAATGGTCACTTTCCACGTCTCGAGTGAATGTGAAGAGCCAGGGTGTTTTTACATTTACCCCCTAGCTGTGTGAATGAGCTGCCTATTAAAGAGACGAGGATTCAGATCCAAATCACACCATCCACCCTTGGCGAGCCTTCATTGGAGCGCATCCGACAGAGATCCATTCCATCATGGTCGGTCGACGCAGCTCCTCCTCTCACTCCCCTAGCCCCAAGCCTGGAGATTGGGAGAGATGTTCCGTCCTGCACAGCAAATTAGTGATGATTCAGACCAAGGGATTTCTTCCCCCAGCTTACATGGTCCCGGTTCGAGCCGGGCTCGCCACCTATAATGGCGGAGAGCAAGCGGAGAGCCTTCCCAATCCCTCCCAGGGAGAGTGGGTATGCCTTGTCCCTCACATGGTAAGAGGCATCGGATTTCCAATTCATCCGTTTCTCCGGGGGCTACTGGAGTTCTACGGCCTCCAGTTGCACAACCTTACGCCTGCCTCCATATTGCATATCGCGGGCTTCGTAGCCCTTTGCGAGCTGTTTTTGGGCTGTGGGGCTCATTTTGCACTGTGGAAGAAGCTGTTCTGCCTTGTGCCCCATTCTCAGGAGGGGTTAATATATCAAGTGGGCGGAGCCGAAGTGTGGCGTATTGCCGAGACCGGATATCTATCCGGAACCCCAAAGAAGACGTCCAAAGACTGGCCTTCAGAATGGTTTTATATAGAAGACGTCCCCCTCCCAGACCCTATTCGAATCGGCCTCCTGAGTTCGACAACGCTCCTTTGAAGAAGCGCCGGAGCTGGCGTCCACGGAGCCCGCAGGAGGAAGATGATAGGGACGTTCTTTACCTGATGAGCCGGATAAGTTTGTTAGCTCGATCCGGATTGATCATGATCGAGGTCATGGCCACATGTATTATGCAGGGGGTGCAGCCGCTTCAGTATAGAGGACACCCCATGTGGGATTTCAACGGGGAGGACGATGCCACCCGCTACGGCCGTAAAGGGCCGGAATCGGTTGCTGCTCTAATAAAGATCTTATCCACTTTGTACAAGGGAGAAGAGGAGGAATTCCTCCGCGTCAACCCGCAGGGCAGATTTTCTATGTACAATCCTCCGAGCTGGGTAAGTGGACACTTTTTCTCGCCCATCCGTTTCATATTCCCATAGTTAAGTATTCAGTCTAGCAATTTCAACGCAGGAGCTGCGCCAGGCTGTAAGGGAGATAAACAGCCCTCCTCCACAACCCGAGGACCCGGAATGGTCCCTTGACCCGGCCTCCCAAGAGGATCTGGACATATCTGTGGAGCTGATCGATGGGGTATTTTACCAATTGAGCAATGACAACGCCTTGGTGGCCATAACGGCCGATTACCCTGGGCTACTTCCAGCCTCACAGGTAACTGAGACCGAAGTCCCAGTACATTGAAAAGGGATCCGTCCTTGCATGTTTTTTATTACTATATAACAACCATGTTTTGCAGGGGAGGTCCTCGAGGCGGAAGGCCGAGCCTGCGGCGACTAGCCAACAAGGGGCCGCGAGGCCAGGCAGGTTGAAAAGACACGCAGTCCGGATTGAGACACTGGCGCAGCGGTACGGCGCGCCGTCTTTATTCCAAGACATTATTCTCAGAGGCATACTAACGCCCATGCCTTCTTTTTAGGAAAAAGAGCGCTCGCCGGACTATATTCAGAGAGGCTACTAATCGTGCCTCCACTAGCCAGGTTCCAAGGCCGGATTCGGAGGCGGGCACGAATACAAGGCATGTGCCGGGCGCTCCTCCGACTGAGGATGCGGATAGACTGTCCGCCACCAATTCCGAGGTGGAAAGTGCCATGAACCAGAGGCGTCGCTAGACTGTTCTTCGTGACGCTTGTTTCTCCCAAGAGGCATTGGATGCCTTCAACTCGGGAGATGCGTACCTCCGTGCCACTCAAAATGGTCTAGCCAGAGCCACGGAGCAGTATGTAAAAGACATACGGGTGAGAAAATTTGGTGATTATATATATCAGTAGCCCCTGAGACTTGAAACAGTTAGAATAACTGATTTAAGGATCATTTGTTATGCAGTTTCTTACAGAAAAGAATACCCAACTATCCCAGGAGCTGGAAAAGTGCAAAGCCCAACTTCAGGCCGCACTGGCCGCAGCAGGGGAGCCCAAAGAGACCCCCTCTGGTAATATATCCTTCAAATGATAAGTATCATATAAAGTAAATTCGGATAAGCAATAGCTCCTACGCCAGCTAAAGGCCGGTGAGAGCGTGCTTACGAGGGTGAGGTAGGAGAAGAATGATCTCCTAGATGCCAACACCAAGTTGGGCGTGGAACTAAAGGATGTTCATGCCCAACTATCAGACTCCATTAAGGAGAATCGGCGGCTTCGACGCGGCATATTTAGTAAGTGCTTGAACGAACTTTGAAAAGGAGTTCGGCGAGGAAGTTGGCTGACAGAGTTATGTCTGTAGGTACGCTAACAGGTCGTCCTGCATATGAAATGCCCGGTTCTACGGGTGACCTTCTTCCCGAGCTGTCACAACTGCACGAACGAGTTCGGCAGGTGATGCAAGGCGTCGCCCAGGCCTTGTGGCTATCCGTCTCCGTGCCCAAAGGACTTGGAGATCTTGCGGAGAAGCTGAAGGGAGCGCGGCGGCGCTTCTGATTTATGGAAGATATCGGCCTGCCATCAAGGTGCCACGGAAGCCTGGGCCATGGTGAAGACGTGGTACACGAAGGCTGACCCAAACCACGTGGCAGAGGTCGGACCTGTGGCGACCGATGGGAAGGAGATCCCTGTGAGTTTAGTGTACGGCCAAGTAGAATTGGCCACAAAGTATTCCCAACAGGACTGTAGACTAGACAGCCTATTGGATGGTATTGAAGAGGAATTCAACCAGTCAAATTGACTATGTAATTTAAAGTGACATGTATAATGCCTTCTAGCCGGATTGTACATCGTTTGTCATGGCGGACCTTTTCGCTTCAACCTCGGGACCCGACGGTCCGGAGTGTATCCGAATACCCTCTCGGTTATGTAAGAACCGGGGCATGCATGGAGACCAGGCGTAGGGGTCATTAGTGCTTGAACAGACAAGTGCCCAACTAGTTATGTTATATTACATGGTTAGTAAGAAACATCTTCCAGGGAGAATAGTTCCGTTAGGGGTTCCTTTCCCTGGGAGGCATGCCCTAAAGTGCATGTCCGGACTGCGAGAAGAGACGCAGAAAAAAACATCTGGGGGCGCATAAGTAAATAAGTGAAAAATCATCTTTAGTTCACCGACCGAATATTCCCTTAAGAACGCTAGCTTTCGGCTTCACCCAGTCTGAGGTACACATCCGGCTAACCCGACAGTAACAATCGCAGAGGTGCTCCCCTTATGCCCTAGCCGAATTAACGGGAACGTAGGGCATAAATACAAGAGCCAGGCAACCTAGCTTGGCCAAAACTTAAGTCATATCGATGCATATAATGTTTAATAAAGGGTACATGTGGAAGGATAACACATGTGTTGGGCATAAAGCCCATATGAATAAGCTTCTGTTAAAGAAGCCCCCAGGTATAATGAGCGCGGATAGCGCGTCAGTTGCATGTAAACAAGGCACGAATGGGCCTCTAAAGGTTGTGAGAGAAAAGAAAGGGAGAAGGAGAAAAATATAAGATAGATAGTGTATAAAAATGGACAGAGGAAGGAGACGAACACAGAGTCCGGCGTTAGGCGTAGAACCTTCGAAGTCGGTATGCGTTCCATGGTTCGGCTCGATTAGATTATCCGATGCATCCCGTAGACGGTACGCTCCACCAGTCAAGACTTGGTCAATGATGAAGGGACCTTCCCATTTGGGCTTGAGTTTGTCCTCTTTCTTATTCGGCAGGCGTAGAACTAACTCACCAACATTGTAAGTTTTGGCCCGTACTTCTCTGCTTTGGTATCTTCGAGCCTGCTGTTGATAGAATGCGGAACAGGCTTTTGCCATGTCACGCTCCTCCTCCAAGGCGTCCAAACTGTCATGCCGATCAAGCTCGGCTTCTCTTTCTTTGTACATGCGCACTCAAGGTGAGTCATGAATTATGTCGCAGGGCAGAACCGCCTCTGCGTCGTATACCATAAAGAATGGTGTGTATCCGGTAGTGCGATTCGGTGTGGTCTACAGCCCCCAGAGTACGGAGTCGAGCTCCTCTACCCAATGCGTGTTAGATTCCTTGAGGGGCCGCACTAATCTGGGTTTGATGCCGCTCATGATAAGACCATTTGCTCGCTCGACCTGACCGTTAGTTTGTGGGTGATAGACTGAAGCATAATCGAGCTTGATGCCCATGTTTTTGCACCAGAGTTTTACCTCGTCGGCCGTAAAGTTCATGCCGTCATCAGTGATGATGCTGTGGGGGACGCCGTAACGGCGTACGACCCCGGATATGAAGTCTATCACCGGTCCAGATTCGGCCGTCTTAACAGGCTTGGCTTCTATCCATTTGGTGAACTTATCCACCATGACCAGTAAGTATTTTTGCTTGTGGGTTCCTCCTTTAAGGGGTCCAACCATGTCAAGCCCCAGACCGCGAAGGGCCGGGTGATGGGGATAGTATGGAGGGCAGTGGGTGGCATATGGCTTTGGTTTGCAAAAAGCTGGCAACCAACGCAACGTTGGACTAAGTCCTGAGCGTCTGCCCGGGCCGTCGGCCAATAATAGCTTGTACGGAAGGCCTTGCTTACAAGGGCCCGAGCTGCAGCGTGGTGACCGCCGAGTCCGGCATGAATTTCCGCCAGAAGATTCCGCCCTTCCTCTTCGGAGATGCACCTTTGAAGGACTCTGGTGGTGCTTTTCTTATAAAGCTCTCCCTCATGGACTTTATAGGCTTTAGATCGCCGCACTATGCAGCGTGCCTCGTTTTGGTCCTCAGGAAGTTCCTGCCTAGTTAGGTAGGTTAGGAATGGTTCTGTCCATGGAGCGATGACTGCCATTATTGCGTGGGCTGAAGATGTTATTTCGTTGGCAGAGCCTCCAATTATGTCAGAATGTTCGGTGTCGGGCAGTGCGGTTGGGTCCGGGCTGTTATTTCCGGGTTCCCCTTCCCATACTACGGATGGCTTGAACAGCCTCTCCAAGAAGATGTTGGGGGGGACGGCATCGCGTTTTGCGCCGAAGCGTGCCAGGACATCTGCTGCCTGATTGTTTTCCCGGGCTATATGGTGAAATTCGAGCCCCTCGAACCGAGCCGACATTTTTAGGGCGGCGTTGCGATAAGCTGCCATTTTCGGATCCATGGCATCGAAGTCTGCATTTATTTGGGATATCGTGAGGTTCGAATCCCCGCGCACCTCTAGGCGTTGAATGCCCATGGATACTGCCATCCGGAGACCATGTAGAAGGGCCTCATATTCGGCTGCGTTGTTGGAGTCCGTATACATTATCTGGAGTACGTATTGAACTGTATCTCCTGTTGGGGATGTCAAAACGATGCCAGCCCCCAGACCAGCCAATATTTTGGAGCCGTCGAAGTGCATGATCCAGTTGGAATATGTGCCGTACTCTTTAGGGAGTTCGGGTTCCGTCCATTCGGCGACGAATTCGGCCAAAACTTGCGACTTAATAGCTCGCCGTGGCTTGTAAGTTATGTCGAACGGGAGGATCTTAATGGCCCATTTGGCAATCCGGCCCGTCGCGTCGCGGTTGTTTATGATATCGTTAAGTGGTACTTCCGAGGCTACCGTTATCGAACACTCTTGAAAGTAGTGCCGCAGCTTCTGGGATGCCATAAATACCGCGTACGCTATCTTTTGACAATGCGGGTACCGTGACTTGCATGGAGCAAGGACAGTGGACACATAGTAAACCGGCTTTTGAAGGGGGAATTTGTGTTCGTCCGTTTCTCATTCGACGACGAGCACTGCCCTTACAACTTGATGAGTTGCCGCAATGTATAATAGCATTGGTTCGCCAATGTTTGGCACAGCTAGGACTGGGTTTGTTGCCAATATTGAATCCGAAACCTCACTCAATCTGAGACTCGGGGGCCAAGGAGTTTCCGAACTCGGAAGTTTGGATTCTTGGATGTTTTCCACTGAATCTAGCCCGCTGCCTGACTCTAGGTTCAGGTCTTGAGTGACGTCCTCCCCTCCACGGGTATCTGGCTTGGAGGGATAGGGAATCCGGACATAGCTAGTCCTTAATATAGATGAAGGGTCGCCACATTGTTCCTCCACCACTGCAACGTGATGGGTGACCTGGGGAGAGTTGATCTCTCTTAGATCGGGTTTAGGCCCAATCTGATCGTAGTCTGTAGCGACTCCCAGGGCAGAGATGCGATCCAAGAGCTCGTTTAGGGAAGAAAGCTCCATTGGATCTAACTGCTCGGCGAGTTCCGAGTTGACGTGAAGATTGCTTTTGATGACCCGAGAAGTCATCGTCGGCGCAGCGGCCGAACATGCGGTCATAAGAAAACCACCTAGCCGAATAGTTTGGCCGACAGCCAAAGCTCCCTTAGCAATAGTGTCGTCTTTAAAGACGGGATGAGGCATCCTTCCTGATGGCGACGGCACAACGGAACTCTCAATGAAAGCACCAATGTCGGTGTCAAAACCGGAGGATCTCGGGTAGGGGGTCCCAAACTATGCGTCTAGGCGGATGGTAACAGGAGACAAGGGACACAATGTTTTTACCCAGGTTCGGGCCCTCTTGATGGAGGTAAAACCCTACTCCTGCTTGATTAATATTGATGATATGGGTAGTACAAGAGTAGATCTACCACGAGATCAAAGAGGCTAAACCCTAGAAGCTAGCCTATGGTATGATTGTTCTTCCGTCCTATGGACTAAAACCCTCCGGTTTATATAGACACCGGAGAGGGCTAGGGTTACACAGAGTCGATTACAATGGGAGGAGATCTACATATCCGTATTGCCAAGCTTGCCTTCCATGCCAAGGAAAGTCCCATCCGGACACAGGACGAAGTCTTCAATCTTGTATCTTCATAGTCCAAGAGTCCGGCGAAAGGTTATAGTCCGGCTATCTGGACACCCCCTAATCCAGGACTCCCTCAGGGAGAACATTGTATTGAGATCCAAAAAGAGAGAAGAAGCCATCTAGCTACTAGCTATGGACCCGTAGGTCTAAAGTAAACTACTCACACTTCATCGGAGGGGCTTGGATGATGATGTAGAAGCCCTCCGTGATCTATGCCCCCTTTGGCGGAGCTCCAGAACAGGCCGCAAGATGGGATCTTGTGGATACAGAAAGTTGCGGCAGTGGAATTAGGCTTTTGGCTCCGTCCCTAATCGTTTGGGGTACGTGGATATATATAGGAGGAAGAAGTACGTTTGTGGAGCTTCGAGGGGCCCACGAGGCAGGGGCGCGCCCTAGGGGGGCGCCCCTACCGTCGTGACCACCCCGTGGCTTTCTTGACAGAGGGTCCAAGTCTCCTGGATCTTATCTGATGAAAAAATCACGTTTCCGAAGGTTTCATTCCCTTTGGAATCCGTTTGATAATCCTTTTCTTCGAAACCCTAAAACAGGCAAAAAAACAGCAATTCTGGGTTGGGCCTCCAATTAATAGGTTAGTCCCAAAAATAATATAAAAGTGGATAATAAAGCCCAATAATGTCTAAAACAGTAGATAATATAGCCTGGAGCAATCAAAATTATAGATATGTTGGAGACATATCAGCAACTCATACAGAAGTGCCTCGTATTCAGCCTCATTGTTGGAGGAGTCAAAGTGAATCTGGAGAACATAACTGAGTTTGTCACCATGGGGGGTGACCAACACCACTCCAACACCGGAACCATTCAGCATCTTGGACCCATCGAAGAACATGGTCCAATGCTCCGAGTGAATTTGGGCCGGAAGTTGCTGTTCGATCCACTCAGCAAGGAAATTAGCTATTTCTTGGGACTTAATAGCCTTCTTTGCTTCAAATTTTATATCCAGGGGAAGGAGTTCAATTGCCCACTTTGCCACTCGACCAGTTGCATCTCTGTTGTTTAAAATCTCCGATAATGGAGCGTCGCTGATGACTGTAATGGAATGATCAGAGAAATAGTGTGCAACCTTCTTTGTGGTCATGTAAATTCCATAAACAAGCTTCTGATAATGGGGATATCTTTGCTTTGATGGAGTCAAAACTTCAGAAACGTAATACATTGGGCGTTGAACTTTATAAGTTTTTCCTTCTTCTTCCCGCTCGACCATGAATACTGTACTGACAACTTGTCCAGTGGCTGCAATGTAAAGCAGTAAAGGCTCTTTGCTGATTGGTGTAGGAAGCACTGGCTGGCTGGAAAGCAGGGCTTTGAGCTCTACAAATGCTGCATCAGCTTCGGGAGTCCACTCGAACTTATCAGACTTCTTCATCAGTCGGTAAAGAGGCAGTGCCTTTTCACCGAGACGAGAAATGAATCGACTCAAGGCGGCCAAACAACCAGTAAGCTTTTGGACATCGTGCACACGCACATGGCATTTCATCCGAAGAATGGCACCAAGTTTCTCTGGGTTAGCGTCGATCCCTCGTTCGAAAACGAGGAAACCGAGTAACTTTCCATCAGGAACTCCAAATGTGCACTTTGATGGATTAAGCTTGATATCATACCTTCTGAGGTTGGCAAAGGTTTCGGCAAGGTCAGCCAGCAGGTCGGAACCTTTACGTGACTTAACTACAATGTCATCCATGTATGCTTCCACATTCCGACTAATTTGAGTGAGTAGACACTTCTAGATCATCCTCATGAATGTGGCTCCGGCATTCCTCAGGCCGAATGGCATAGTGACATAACAGAAACACCCGAATGGAGTGATGAAAGCCGTTTTTATCTCATCGGGTCCATACAGTCAAATCTGATGGTACCTAGAATAGGCGTCCAAGAAGACAAACGCTCACACCCCGCAGTTGAGTCGACAATTTGGTCGATGCGGGGAAGAGGAAAATGATCTTTCGAGCAGGCCTGATTGACATGCTTGAAGTCAATGCACATGCGAAGTGAATCATCCTGCTTGGGGACCATGACAACATTGGCGAGCCACTCGGAGTGGTAAATCTCTCGGATGAACTCAGCTGCTAGGAGGCGAGCCACTTCCTCGCCAATTGCTTTTCTCTTCTGGACGGTGGACCGTTGGAGATGTTCCTTGACTGGTTTTACTTTCGGGTCGACTCACAAACGATGCTCAGCCAGTCCCCTGGGTACACCCGGCATGTCAGAAGGTTTCCATGCAAAGATGTCCCAGTTCTCACGGAGGAACTGGATGAGCGCTTCTTCCTATTTGATGTCGAGTGTTGACGAGATATGGTTCGGAGCAGGATTGGGATCGGTCGGGTGGATATGAATCGGCTTCGTTTCCCCCGACGACTGAAATGCGGACTCTGTGGCAGGCTTCTTGGCTCGCGGCAAATAACTTGGATCTATACTTTTCTGGTACTCTTGCAGTTCCACTACTGCCATCTGTGCATTGGCAATTTTTGAGCCCTTCTAGAAGCACTCTTCTACTTTCTGCCGATTGCCAGTGACAGTGATTACTCCTCTGGGGCCAGGCATCTTCAATTTGAGATACACGTAACATGGCTGAGCCATAAAACATGCATAAGCAGGTCTCCCTAGAATGGCATGGTAAGCACTCTTGAAATCCACTACCTCAAACATCAACTTTTCCTTGCGGTAATTCTTGGAATCGCTGAAAACCACATCAAGTGTAATCTGGCCGAGTGACTAAGCCTTCTTGCCGGGTATAACACCGTGGAAACTCATGTTGCTTTCACTAAGCTTGGACATCGGAATGCCCATTCCCTTCAAGGTTTCAGCATAAAGGAAATTCAGGCCACTGCCACCATCCATCAGCACTTTAGTCAGTCGAGTGCCTTCGACTACTGGGTCGACCAGCAGTGCTTGCCTCCCAGGGGTGGCTATATGCGATGGGTGGTGTCGGCGTTCTGGGAACGGAGGTCCCCAGACTTGCCTGCCTGCGGCGTGGCTCAAGTGGGGGCCCAACGCGGCCCATCTTCATCAACACGAGGCTCAAGACCCTCGCGAGGGGCCAAGCCTCGCAAGGCAGACGACACGGCGCATCCTCAGGCACAGCCTCCTCAGGCTGGCCCGCGAGGAGGCGGAGAGTTCAAGGCGGGGTACCTCGCGAGGTGCCCATGACGCAAGCCATGACGACTCGAGGCACCAGGCGGGTGCCAGCGCGTGCAGCGTCCTTCTTTCCTCTTTGGTGCAAAGGGGACAAGCATATCCGCGGAGTACCAAGGCATCAGGCAAAGGTTGCCACTTTGGTGCAACGAGACCAAGACCAGGAGGACTACGAGACGGAGGTCACCATGGAGCCCAGCCCGGCGTCACCACCAGAGCCTTTGGCAGGCGAAGACTGCTTTTGTCAGGATAGACGTACTCGCTGTCCCCCTTCAAATTAGCCCGCCATTGTTGGATCCCTTCCCGCTCAATATTTGGGAAGAGGACCAGGGCCTCTATAAATAGGACTAGCCACCCACATAGCAAGGGGTTCGGTTGGTCAGTTGGGATCTGGAAGAGAGGAAGAGAGAAAGAGAGAGATAGAGAGAGGTGGCTGAACTCCCCATAGCAGTTCATCACCCCAGCCTAGAACAGACCCTCGCGAGGCTGTTCTTCCTTGTATTGTTCATCCTCACCAGCCCCAGGAGGCAATCCACAAACCACACACTGGAGTAGGGTATTACACCACATTGGTGGCCCGAACCAGTATAAATCTTGTGTCTTTCGTGCAGTTCTTTTAGTAGTCTAGATCCTAGTGAGACGGAGAGGTTGAAGGCGAGGTTTCCGCGCGCACCCCAGTGTTTGAACCTTAAGGGTCTGCCGGAACCCGAAATCCGACAGGTGGTCCGACTGGTCGAATGTGATGGCAGTCTGGGACCACTTCAGATAACTGGGTGTTGCAGGAGCAACCATGTTTACTTCCCTGTTAATAACCTTCAACCGACTTTTGCTTTCAACATCAACGAAAATCATCAGTGTGGAATTGACATTGGGAAAACCATCATCATCTTCTTCCCTATCCTCACCTCTGTCCGACTCCTTTTCCTTTTCCTTGGGTTGTTTCTCTTGGAACTGCTGGATCAGAAAACGACACTGTCGAGTGGTGTGTTTAGGGTAAATGATGTTCCCCTCTTCATCTTTTTTGGTATGAATATGGCATGGTAAATCCAACACATCATTCTCATCTTTATCCTTAAATTTTTTGGGAGTCCAGGGCCCTTTGGGCTTTCCTTTGAACTTTCCTTGGGCAACAGCTAAAGCTTCACCAGGAGCAGCTGGTTCGGCCTTTCGCTTCTGTTTCCGACTGGAATTCCCCCCTCCGGTTTCTTGGGCGACTGTTTTGTGTTTGCCACTCCGGAGTCGGTCTTCCTCTTCACCATTGGCATATTTGGTGGCAATCTCCATCATCCGAGTCAGAGTCATATCTCCTGTCCGACTGAATTTCAGATTCAACTCCCGATACTTAACGCCTTCCTTGAAGGCACAAACTTCTTGGTGATCAGACACATTCTCCACTGTATGGTGCAACGTGATCCATCTCTGGATATAACCCCTCAAAGTTTCATTCGGTTTCTGGACATAACACTGCAATTCTGTCAACCCTGTCGGCCTTTTGCAAGTGCCTTCAAAGGTCCTAACAAACACTCGAGCAAGTTCCTCCCAACTATATATGCTGCCAGGAGCCAATTGATTCAACAACGCTCTGGCAGCGCCCTCCAACATCAAGGGGAGGTGCTTCATGGCCACATCATCATTGCCACCACCAATCTGCAGAGCCACTCGGTAATCCTCAAGCCAAGTGTTTGGCTTGGATTTGCCGGTGAACTTGCTGACTCTAGTCGCCAACCTGAAGTTGGGAGGAATCACTGCTGCTCTGATAGCTCCGCTGAAACACTTGGGTCCTGAAACGTGCACCCTGCTTCCAGTCGGATGATCTCTATCGTGGCCTTCTCTGTGAGCTCTGTTTCTATCAACTAGACCTTGAACGAGGATAGACCTTGCATCAAAGCCTAGCTCTCTGGGGTCGACTGGAATTCTTCATTCGCCGCTGTGGGGGCGTGTGTCATCTTGCCACCAAGGCACGTATGACCCACTCCTCGGAGGAGGCATGGGCACTCGACGACAGTCATCATGGTCGAGTCGATGATCATACTGCTCATGGTTCCTGTACTGATCTTGCTGGTACCCACGTCCCTCACGCCATAGGCGATCTCGGGCTATGGGCAGACTGGACAGTATCCGCCACCACAGACCTGCTATGAATCCTATTCCGTGACTGAGATACTGTTGTATTCTGCTCCTCCACTGCTCGGAGTAAAGCCCGGATCTGCATCAAACCTCGGCCAACTTCTGACTGGGAAGGTTGAATTGACTCTGCTATTCGAGCTGCAGCTGTGAGATTCTGGATTGGAGTTCGGTACACCTGAGTCGGAGGCAGAAAAAGTTGTCGTCGACTGGACTCAGGAATCCGCTGCCGAGCACGCTCGTCGAGTGCGCGCTGGAGGTTCTCCAGTCGAGTGCGCTCAGCCAAGTTGGCCAGGCGCGCCTCCTCCAAGGCCTAGGCCTCGGGGGTTTCTCCAACGATAGGAGTGTCAAGCGCATCCATATTAAGGCGGCGAAGATCTTCCATCCGCTGCGAAGAGAGGGGTTCGGGGAGGTACTCCTCGTGAACATGCGACGGATCACCGCTGCCGTCGCCCCCGCCTTCACGGGTGAAGTCAGGAGGACTGCGTGGTCCATTGACCATCAAGACTTCCGCCGCGAGGTCGCTGCTGTTGCATTCGGAACAGTCTCGATGGAGCCAGTCAACAGATCGAACAGGCCGTAGAGAGTTTCATCGGGCTTGATCACCGTGATTTGTGGGGTGGCTGATTGGCGGGCCACCGTGTGCCTCACCCACCGTTGAAGCCATGACCGATCGGACCGCTGGCGCCGGTGAACAACGGAGAGGGAGGTTGCCGTAGTAGCCGACTGATACAGAGTCGACGGTTGCCAAAGAAGGACGCCGTGAACGCATGCATGGAAGTGCGTCGCCCCGCGGACGGGAAGCGCTTCGACGTCGAGTGGAGCCTCGTGGAGCCAAGCGGAGTCGTCGGCGATGAAGACGAGCGCGCCGAGACGGATCTCGCGGCCATCAGCCAATCCTCCGCCGGAAACCATGATGATGGGAATTGGAAGAATCGCAACTTCTCCAATAAACTGCTAAGACACCTGCCCCAAGGTGGGCACCAACTATCGTGGATCTAAGACTGACAGTAGAATGGGGGGTAGGTATGAGGAGGCGAGATCCTAGCTATGGAGCAGTTGTACACACGAGTTTTACGAGTTCAGGCCCTTCTTGGAAGAAGTAACAGCCCTAAGTCTCGATGCCTTGAGGCGGTCGACTGGATTATATGTGTGTGTGAGTTTACAAAAGATGTGAGCCCCTCTCCGGGAGGAGGGGTGGCTTATATATAGTGCGCCAGGACCCCAGCTCCCCTCCGTTATGCGGGGTTCAATGTACATAAAGGAGGAACGTTACAGGTAACATCCGTATTAAAGTGCTATAAATGACAGTTAAGCCTATAAGTAAATGCTCGACCATTGTTCATGCAGAGTGGCTTTAGATCTTCTGTTCGTCGAGTGGCTTCTGCGACGGTCGAGTGACATAGATTCTTCCGAGTGGAACGTCTCTGGTCGAGTGGATGATGGTACCCTTTGAATGATTCTGGCTTTAGGGTGATGTCCTAGGGGAAGGTGTCTAGGTCAGGCCTATGACCCTACCCTAGGTACATAGGTTCATCAACTGCTCCTGGTTAAAGTCCCGGTACTCCTCGTAGACGGTGTACTCAGGGTGCCAGCGATAACCCAGATAGGTCATCATCTCAACCAACATAGTAGGTGATCCTAAGGCTCCAATGGCTGTCGTGTGGCGCACGACCTGTCTCGTGGATTCCATCTGAAAACAAAGATGTTTCAAAGGAGTCAAATGACAATGTGGATAATGTTCAATATACTACTCTAAGGAATAGCTAGGGCTTATCCAACTTTGGGATGAACGTGGTCACAGTATCCTAATGTTAGAGTTAGTAAATTCGTTTTACCCGAGTAGAAGAGAGTTCAGAGTCCCAGAGTAAGGATCGAGGAGTAAAAGATCCTAATACCACCCAAATGGCGACATGGGCCCGTAAGACACACAGCCATGTTAGTAAAAAGCTTTGTAATGTCTAGACTCGACTTCGGCCAAGGAGTGTGGAAGGGGGATTCCTACAGGCAGTCGGCTCTGATACCAACTTGTGATGCCCCCGATTCAATCATACACGCAAACGTGTACGATCAAGATCAGGGACTCACGGGAAGATATCACAACACAACTCTACAAATAAAATAAGTCATACAAGCATCATATTATAAGCCAGGGACCTCGAGGGCTCGAATACAAGAGCTCGATCATAGACGATTCAGCGGAAGCAACAATATATGAGTACAGACATAAGTTAAACAAGTTGCCATAAGATGGCTAGCACAAAATGGGATACATATCGAAAGAGGCGCAGGCCTCCTGCTTGGGATCCTCCTAAACTACTCCTGGTCGTCGTCAGCGGCCTGCACATAGTAGTAGGCACCTCTAGTGTAGTAGGAGTCGTCGTCGACGGTGGTGTCTGGCTCCTGGACTGCATCATCTGGTCACAACAATCGGGTATAGAAAGGGGAAAAGGGGGAGCAAAGCAACCATGAGTACTCATCCAAAGTACTCGCAAGCAAGGAGCTACACTAAATATGTATGCATTGGTATCGAATGGAAAAGGGGTAGCATATGTGGACTAAACTACAGAATGCCGGAATAAGAGGGGGATAGCTAGTCCTATCGAAGACTACGCTTCTGGCAACCTCCCTCTTGCGGCATGTAGAAGAGAGTAGATGGTAAGTTCACCAAGTATCATCGCATAGCATAATCCTACCCGGTGATCCTCCCCTCGTCGCCCTGTGAGAGAGCGATCACCGGTTGTATCTGGCACTTGGAAGGGTGTGTTTTATTAAATATCTGGTTCTAATTGTCATAAGGTCAAGGTACAACTCTGGGTCCTCCTTTTACCGAGGGACACGGCTATTCGAATAGATAAACTTCCCTGCAGGGGTGCACCACATTTCCCAACACGCTCGACCCCCTTTATCCGGACACACTTTCCTGGGTCATGCCCGGCCTCGGAAGATCAACACATCGCAGCCCCACCTAGGCACAACAGAGAGGTCAGCATGCCGGTCTAAATCCTATGGCGCAGGGGTCTGGGCCCATCGCCCATTGCACACCTGCATGTTGTGTGGGCGGCCGGAAGAAGACCTAGCCTCCCTAATACAAGAGCATGAGTTCCAGTCCAATCCATCGCGCGCTGCTCAGTCGCTGACGTCACGAAGGCTTTGGCTGATACCATGACGTCAAGTGCCCATAATTGTTCCCTCGTAGTTGGTTAGTGCGTATAGGCCAGTTGCCAGACTCAGATCAAATACCAAGATCTTGTTAAGCGTGTTATTTTGAAATAACCGCGGATGCCGACTAGGGCCAGGCCCACCTCTCTCCTAGGTGGTCTCAACCTACCCTGTTGCTCCGCCACAAAGATCCACTCAGAGGGTCGTCGGGACAAACGTCCTTTCGGATCCAATCCGTGAATCACTCGCGAGTACTCTTCGACCCGACCTGACTTTAATCACCACAAGTATCATATATTATGTATAAGTATATACCCGCGATCACCTCCCTAGTGATCACGGCCCGATAGTATAGCATGGCAGACAGACAAGAATGTAGGGCTACTGATGATAAACTAGCATCCTATACTAAGCATTTAGGATTGCAGGTAAGGTATCAATAACTGTACCAACAATGACAGGCTATGCATCAGAATAGGATTAACGGAAAGCAGTAACATGCTACACTACTCTAACGCAAGCAGTAGAGAGAAGAATAGGCGATATCTGGTGTTCAGGGGGGCTTGCCTGGTTGCTCTGGCAAGTAGGGGTCGTCAACAGCGTAGTCGATCGGGGCACCAACAGCGGCATCAGTCGCGTAGTCTACCAGAGAGAATAGGGGGAAGAAACAATGAATGCAATGCAAACAGATGCATATCGATGCATGACATCACAAGTAGCGGTGCTAGGTGTGCCCTAATGCAGTAGGTGGTGATACCGGTTAAGGGGAAAAACAACTGGGAAAGTATCCCCGGTGTTTCACGTTTTCAGACAAAGGAACCAGAGGGGGAAAGTTGTGTGTTTGCTATGCTAGGGATGTGTGGCGGACGAATGGGTTGTGTATCCGGATTCGTCTCGTCGTTCTGAGCAACTTTCATGTACAAAGTTTCTCCATCCGAGCTACGGTTTATTTTATATTAATTTTAAAACATTTAATCATTTTTAGGATTTATTTAATTATTTTAAATCAACATTATCCAGAACAGTATTTGCTGACGTCAGCATGACATCAGCAATCAACAGGGGTGTTGACTGGTCAAACTGACGTGTGGGTCCCACATGTCATAGGTTGAAGACTAATTATTTGTTAACATTTAATTAGCAGGTTTAATCAGAGTTAATTAGTTAACTAAACAATGTTAATTAAGTTATTTATTTAATTCTTTTAATTAATTAATTTTTAATTTAATTAATTAATATATTTTTTAAACATTCTATGGGCGGGGCCCCGTTTGTCATAGGGCCAAAGGCCTATCGGGTTCGGGCGCTTGGGTGTGGGTGTCACCCGAGCGGGCGTTGGGCGCTAGCGGGCGAACCCGACACGCGCGGCGGGGGGGGCGTTGCCCGCCAGGGCGCTGGGTGAGGCTCTGGCCCAGGCGGGGCTCGTCGGCCGGCCACGACAGCACGGAGAGGGAGTTTAGGCGGGTAGTGGCTGCAGGGCGAGGCAAGGCGCGGTGCGCTAACCAGCACGGCAGCCACGGGGGGTAGCGGCCGCAGCTTGCAGGCGCAGGAGGGCGGTGGAGAGCGCAAGCAGTCACGTGGAGGCACGGGTGCGCAGGTGCGGCGAGCGCGAGCGCTAGGCCGGGCGCGCGGATGGCAAGGGCAAGCAGCCGAGGGGGGACGACAACGCGGTCGGCGCGGCTGTGGGCGCGCGGGCGCTTGCGGTTGGTGGCGCGGGGTGGCCGCGGCAGTGGCATGCGCAGATGCGTGCTCGGCGAGGCGTGTTTGTCGGATTTCGGGTTCCGGCATACCCTTGTGGTTCGAACACTGGGGTGCGCGCGGAGATTTCGCCTTCTACCTGCCTGTACCCCTCCGCCTCGCTAAGATCTAAGCTATGGAAAGAACAACACAAGGGACACAGGGTTTATACTGGTTCGGGCCATCCTTGTGGTGTAATACCCAACTCCAGTGTGTGGTGTGGTGGATTGCCTCTTGGGCTGATGATGATGAGCAATACAAGGAAGAACAGCCTCGCGAGGGTCTATTCTTGGCTAAGGGGATGAACTGCTAGGAGGGGTTCAGTTACCCTTCTCTATCTCTCTTCTCGATTTCCTCTCTGAATCCGACCTCGATTTTTCATCCCATCCCCCTACCCTGTGGGCGGCTAGTCCTATTTATAGGCAAAGGCCCTGGGCCTCTTCCCAAATATTGAGTGGGAAGGGCGCCAACAATTGGCCATTTTGAAGGGGAACATCTGGTACACTTATCCTGACTAAAGTTGGTCCTCGCCTGCCAAAGGCTCTGGTGGTGACGCTGGCTTGGGCTCCACAATGACTTCCTCCCTGCCGTCGGACTGGTCTTGGTCTCGTTGCACCGAAACGGGTGCCTTTGCTTGATGCTCTCGCCTGCGCTTGCTCCCTTTGCACCAAAGAGGAAAGGAGGACACTGCGCGGGCTGGCACCCGCCTGGCACCTTTGGTCATCATGACTTGCGTCACGGGCACCTCGTGAGGTACCCCGCCTCGATCTCTCCGCCTCCTCGCGAGCCAGCCTGATGAGGCCGCGCCTGGGGAAGCTCCGTGTCATCCGCCCCGCGAGGCTTGGCCCCTCGCGAGGGTCTTGGGTCTGTGTTGATGAAGACGGGCCGTGCTGGACTGTAACACCCTCGATGCGACTATATCTCCCACGTGTCGAGGCACGACTTAGAGGCATAATCGCATTGAAGGCAATGTCGCAAGTGAGGTAATCTTCACACAACCCATGTAATACAATAGGGAGAAAAGTTACATAGTTGGCTTACAATCGCCACTTCACACAATTACATGAATAAACATTACATCAATCAAATGCACTCATGGTCCGACTACGGAACCAAAATAAAAGAAGAACCCCAAATGCGACAAAGGTCCCCGATCGACCCCAACTGGGCTCCACTACTGATCAACTAGCACGAAACAACATAAAGGACAAGATCTTCATCGAGCTCCTCCTGAGCTGGGTTGCGTCATCTGCTCGGACTCATCGGCACCTGCAAGCTAGTTTGGGAAGTATCTGTGAGCCACAGGGACTCAGCAATCTCGCACCCTCGCGATCAAGACTATTTAAGCTTATGGGTAAGGTAAAGGTATGAGTGGAGCTGCAGCAAGCGACTAGCATATATGGTGGCTAACATACGCAAATGAGAGCGAGAAGAGAAGGCAAAGCACGGTCGATAAAAGTATGATCAAGAAGTGATCTTGGACTACCTACGTCAAGCATAACTCCAACAACCGTGTTCACTTCCCGGACTTCGCCGGAAAGAGACCATCACGGTTACACACGCTGTTGATTCATTTTAAGTAAGGTCAAGTTCAGGTTTTCTACAACCGGACGTTAACAAATCCCCATCTGCCCATAACCGCGGGCACGGCTTCCGAAAGTTTAAATCCCTGCAGGGTGTCCCAACTTAGCCCATCACAAGCTCTCACGGTCAACGAAGGAATAGACCTCCACCCGAGACGTTCCGATCAGACTCGGTATCCCAGTACAACAAGACATTTCGACAGGGTAAAACTAAACCAGCAACACCGCCTGATGCGCCGACATCCTGATAGGAGCTGCACATATCTCGTTCTCAGGGCAACACCGAATGAGCGCTCCGTACAACTAAAACCAGCCCTCAAGTTTCCCCGAGGTGGCGCTGCAAAGGACTCTAGTTCGGACCAACACTTAGACAAGCACTGGCCCGGGGGGGTTAAAATAAAGATGACCCTCGGGATGCGCGACTCCCAAGGGAAAAACGCTAGGTGGCAAATGGTAAAACCAATGTTGGGCATTGCTGGCAAAGCTTTACTTAAGGCGAACTGTCAAGGGGTTCCCATTATAGCCCAACCGCGTAAGGGACGCAAAATTCGGGAACATAACACCGATATGACGGAAACTAGGGCGGCAAGAGTGGAACAAAACACCAGGCATAAGGCCGAGCCTTCCACCCTTTACCAAGTATATAGATGCATTAATTAAATACGATATATTGTGATATCCCAACAAATAAACATGTTCCAATAAGGAACGATCTCCATGTTCCAACAAGGAACAAACTTCAATCTTCACCTGCAACTAACAACGCTATAAGAGGGGCTGAGCAAAGCGGTAACATAGCCAATCAACGGTTTGCTAGGACAATGGTGGGTTAGAGGCTGAACATGGCAATTTGGGAGGCTGACAAGCAAGTGGTAGGCATCGTAGCAATGGCATAGCAAAAGAGCGAGCAAACTAGCATAGCAAAGATAGTAGTGATTTCGAGGGTATGATCATCTTGCCTGAAATCCCGCAAGGAAGAAGAACGAATCCATGAAGAAGACAAACGGACGTACACGAACGGATCCTCACAAACTCGACGTTACCGGATCCAACCCGAAGAAGCAATCACCAGAAAAGAAGCACACAACATAGTAAACAACCACGACATCAACATGGCATGATGCACAATCGAGTACGATGCATGTCCGGTTTAAATATGCATGGCATGGCAAAGAGCACAAACAATCCCACCAATTAAGTGGAGCTCAATATGCATCGGGATGCATATTGACAAAACACCACATCAATTATTTAGTTTGATCCTGTTTATGTACCCAACAATATTAAATGTTGATTAACATGGCAAGAGGTGAAGCACAACAAAACTACCTATCTAGGCAAGTTTAAATGAGGCCAGAAACAACGAACAACAATTCCGGAAAATCCCCATAGCATATTTTAGATTTGGTCTTGATCTGTCCTAAACACAATTTTGAGTTGTTTAACATGCAAAGTAAGGTCACCATGATAAACTAGGCAAAATTCTACCCCATTTACATATAAAGTTTATTTAATTCGGAGTTACGTTTATTTAGTTATGAATTAAATCATTTTAACATGGCATAGGGGCAAATATATGCAAACAGCATTTTAAACATTTCAAACATAGGTGAAAGTTGGATATTATTAATCTACACAAAATTCTGAGCAAGTTTCATATATAAATCATTTTAATCCGATGCGCCATTTGTGAGTTATTAAATGCATGAAGAACAGGGACTATACTGCAAAACTGCTGATCTCTGGATAAATAGGAAAAACCTAGGCGCGGAAAAAAAACATGACGGGCCGAATCGGGGCAAGCCCAACAGCAGGGAAGAAAAAAAATAGCAAGAGGAGGGGGCACTGGGGCGGCTCACCCTGGCCTGGCCCAGACGGGGAAGAGGCAGGCCGAGGCGGCGCTGGAGATGGGCCGTGGGAGGTGCTGGGCCGCGGTGAAGGAGGTGGCCCACGCGGACGAGGCCCTCGTGCTCCCACCTGAGCACGAGGCCATGGCGGCGACAGGCGGCGCAGGGGCGCCGGCGGGAGGGCTGGATGACGCGGGGAGGCTGGGACGGCCGGGAACGGACGGATCCGGGCACGGGGAGGCCGGATCCGGTGTCGGGGGTGGCCGGCGGCGCTCGGGGAGGCTGCAGATGCGACGACGATGCCGGGGCGGTGGAGACATGGATCGAGGCTCCGGCGAACTCCGGATGAGGTGGGGAGGTGAGGGGGACGGAGCACGCGGCATGGGAGCGGGGCGACGAGGGGCGCCGTTGCGATGGCGGCGTGCTCGCAGGAGAGCCGGGCGGCGAAGCACGGCGGAGCGCGGCGGACGGCGACTCCGGCCGGCGAGCTCAACGGCGGCGGAGCAAGGACAGTGAGGTGCGAGGCGCTGGTGACGGGCGACGCTCGGGCTTGGTGGCGGCGCGGTCGGGCTCGCGCGGGCCAGATCTGGGCCCCGCGGGCCGGCGGCGAAGTGGGCGCAGCGGAGGTGAGGTGGCGGCTCGGGATAGGCTGGCGGCGGCGGATCTGGTGACGTGGCGGCTTCTGATTGGAGGGGCGACGTGGCTGGACGGGGTGGATATGTCCGGCCGGTGTGGATGTGTCCGGCGCGCGAGGAGAGGGAGAGATCTAGGGTTAGGGGTGGATGGCACCGCGAATTTCGGAGGGGGCTTGAATATATAGGCATAGAGGGAGCTAGGAGAGTCCAAATGAGGTGCGGTTTGCAGCCACGCGATCGTGATTGAACGACCGAGACGATGGAATAGACTTAGGTGGGTTTTGGGCCACTTTGGAAGGGTGTTGGGCTGCAACACACACGAGGCCTTCTCGGTCCCTCGGTTAACCGTTGGAGTATCAAACGAAGTCCAAATGACCCGAAACTTGACAGGCGGTCTACCGGTAGTAAACCAAGGCCGCTTGGCAAGTCTCGGTCCAATCCGGAAATGTTTAATCCCCACACGCGAGAGGAAGGTAGAAATGACCACCGGAGGAGAACGAAGCGCCGGATTGCAAAACGGACAACGGGGAAAATGCTCGGATGCATGAGACGAACACGAATGCAAATGAAATGCGCATGATGACATGATATGCAATGCACATGATGATGTGACACGATGCAACACGCAAGCACATGACAACACAACAACATCGCATAACTGCACGACACCTGGCACATCGGTCTCGGGGCGTTATGGGCCCTCTTTGAGCCACACCGCAGGCATGCAAGTCTGGGGACCCCCGTTCCCAAAACACCGACAGTAGCCCCCGGGCCCAAGGCGCGCCCGGGTTTGGCCGTGCAGGAAGGCGAAAGGGCAAGGGCGAAGCGCCGCGGGCCCTATCAGCCGGCGGCCTTGGGCGCCGCGTGGCGGTTGATGTGGGCGGCATTGTTCCCCCACGCCCCCCTTATTTTGTGCCATGCTAGGCGGACTCGCAATCGTACACTACCGCTCCCCTTTCTGTCGCTCGAACGCCCTCTGTCCTTCCTCCGCTCGAACTCCAGCTTCTGTTTTCGAGGCAATCTCGAACCTTCCCCCCCCCCTTCCCATCGCCATGCCTCCGACGAAGAAGGAAAGAGGGAAGAAGCCCATGCTTCCGCCTTGCTCGCCGCCGTTGGCGGCCCCCGCCGAGGGCTTGGGCAAGGTCAGCTTGGCTCTGGCCACCATCTTCAACGAATGCGGGAGGACGACGTCCTGGCCCGCGTCTCACTTCTCCATCGATAGGATAGCCACCGAGGTCCAGTATTTCGCCGACGCCCTGTGGGCGGGTCTGGTTCCCCTCTTTTCTGATTTCTTCAAAACTGTGCTTTCCCACTATCAGATCCACATGATGCATCTGGGTCCTGAATCCATCACCCTCCTTTCGGTCTTCGTCTTTGTTTGCGAGGCAATGATGGGTATCCTTCCTTCGGTTGCCTTGCTGCGCCACTTCTTCTCTCTGCGCCTTGTCGACCCTACCCAATGCTGGGCGTGCGTGAGCTTCGTTGCCGCGTCTGAGACAGCGGCCTCAGGGATTGACTTCAGGCTCCCTCGGCCCGCGGCTGGGTTCCGCAAGCGGTGGCTGTATGTGGATGCAGGGGTGCCAGGCCCCCTGCTATCGGAGCCAACTTCGCCCGCTGTCCCCAATTTTGGCTGGGGCCAAGAGACGCTTGAGAGCCCCCGGCTCGTCTTCGTCTGGCACCGCTTCACGTTCTTGAGGTTGCTTGGCGTGACAGCGCCCAAGGTGGTGAAGGAGTTCCTGCTTCGCCGCATTGCTCCTCTCCAACGCCACTCCCGCCGGATGTGGGCCTTCAGCAAGCATGATGATCATATGAGGCTCCAGGAAGATGACCTGACGCTTGAAGTGCTGAGGACAGTGCTCTTGACCCTGACTGGGGACCCCAACCCTGGCAGCATCCAGCAGGGAGGGGCCTTGCTGTACCTCTGCCAGAACAGGGGCGATTTTGTGAATCAGATGCCTATCTTTGATGAGTGGGGGCCGCGCGCCGCCGGCCTCCGGGGGCCTCGCGAGAACCCGGTGATGGTGACTGCCCTTCCAGTCGGCCAAGGCGACTCTTCCTCAAGTGGCGGAGCAGGGAGGCATGAGGCCCCAGAGGCCGAGGGGGCTCCCGGTGGAGTGACAGCGTCGGGCGATGCTCATGAGGGAGCAGCTCTTGGGGCCCGTGCCGCTGAGGCTGAGGGTGGCAAGTAGCTGCCTTCAGCGCCTGTGGCTGAGGCCCCTGAGGCTCCGGCCACTTCCCCTGGCGAGGCAATCGGCAGCGCGCATCAGGCAGGCGCCTCTGACGCGGATCGCCTTGACGCTCCGTCTTCGTCGCAGGTTGATCCCTGCGCTCAACTCTTGGGCCGCTTCCGCATGGACTTTGAGGCCCTCCGGAAGAGAAGGGAGACCCTGGGCGATGATTACCCTTGCCGTCTGCTGAAGCGTAGGAAGTACTTCGCCACTGATGAGTAAGCCTTCTCCTTTCCCAGCTCCCGATCCTTCTGTTGCTTTTACTGATCCTTGCTTCGCAGGCCCCTTCCAGCCGAGCTCGCGGAGATGGCTGAGGTGCCGTCCCCCTTGGCTTCGCCCCCTCCACCGTCCTCAAGTGCTCCGAGCAGCAGAGCCCTTGTGGTGAGGGCGATCGGAGAGGCGAACTGTCCCGAGGCGCATGGTGGCCCTGCGCACCTCGCGATACTCCTTCGCGGGCCTTCTCGTGGCATAGCCAGCCTGTCGTGGGCTTCTTGCCTGGTCATGGACTGCGATTGGCTGAGGCGGCCCCTACGCTCTTTATCTGGGGACGGGCTGGCCCCAGGTCGGGCTTCTGGCGTGGCGTGCCCGGCCATCGCGAGGGTGCCAGCCCCCAGCCCCCTGCCCGGAGGGGGAGTGCTGATTCATGGCCCCCGGCGCTTGCTTGGGGTAGATGATGGTGTGGAAGACGTGCTCGAGCGCGCCCGGGAGTGTCGCGCTCTTCGCCAAGGATTCCTTCGAAGGGCGGCTGACGCGGTGAGCCTGCTTGGTGAGGAGCTTGCTGATGAAGACGCACGCCTTGAGGCCGAGGGCCTGCGCCTGGCTGCAGAGAGGCGCGAGCTGGAGGGCGCCATCGCCCTTGCGCGCCGTCAGCGCGATCTTGATGACGCATAGTCTAAGGCGTCGCTAGAGGCCTCTCGGGAGGCTCGATCTTGGGCCGCTGAGCAGGCCCGGGAAGCTGACCGGTGGCGAGAGGCGGCGGAGGAGCGGGCTCGGGAGCTCCTGGCCTGGTGCCATTCACTGGAGGAGCAAGTGGAGCTGCGCGAGGCAGCCCTCGCGTTGATGGAGGTGGCCTCTGGCGAGCCAGCAGAGCTCCAGAAGCGTGACGAGGTGCTGACGCTGGAAGCTGCCGAACGTACCCGCGAGTACGAGCATCTGGAGACGAGGGAGTGCTTGGTGACGCAGGCGGAGGATGATGTCGCTGCACGGGAAGCCCGTGTCCTGGAGGAGGTCGGACGTCAGGTGGCGACGGCGCGCTCGGACCTCGAGCGCGCGTCCGAGGAGAGGCTGGGGTTGATCTGGGCCGAGGCTGAAGGTAGGACTGCTGCCTTGAGGGCCAAGCTGGAGGAAGCAATGCGGCGGGCCGATGCTCTTCGGGACGCCCTTGAGGTAGCGCAAGGGGAGTCAACCACCTCCTAGGCCGAGGTGCTCCTTCTTCGCCAGCGGGTGGAGGAGGCTGAGGTCGTCGCGTGCCAGAATGCGGACGAGATACGTCAGTGGCGGATCCTGGAGCATGAGCACGGCCCCATGCTCATCACGCTCTAGGAGAGAGCCAACGCAGCCTTGGGCAACATCTGTGAGGCGGCTGTTGGCGAGCCGCACGCAGTCAACTACGCCAGCAACCTTCAGTTCCTCACTGACGTGGTGACGCAGCTAGAGGCGTGGTCGGTCAGGGTTGACAGGTTGGTGGAGGAGAAGAGCCGCGCCCTGCTCGGGCGCGCCTTTTCTCGCATCTTCAGCCATCTCCAGGACATGGATCCCCACTTCGATTTCGATGCCGCCATCGCCCCAGTCCCCCAGGCCGTCCGAGACGACCTGGCGCACTGGGTGGAAGATAATGTGTATGCTCTCGTCAGGGCCTTCGCTTCAGATAACGACGGCGTGATCGTGGCTGCCGACGAGGGCGGTGTGGTGAACGGCCATGCCGCCGCTGGCGGCGACGCAGACAGCGATGGCGAGTCCAGCGACGCCAGCAACGGTTCGGGAGGTGCTCCCGAGGATGCATTGGGGGATTTATCCAACTGATTGTGCATCGTTCCTGCTTCCTTACCCTGCATGAATAGAACTCAGGTTTTGGCCTGATAGCTGTGAGAGCATTTTGGAGGGGGAGCCCCTCATGTAAAACTTGTGTTCATCGTATTAGTAGACGTTACATTGCCCATGCTCCCGCGCCAAGTGGTCAGCTAGTTTACCTTTGTCCTGTGCGGGCCCTGAGGTAACCCGTGGGAGGTTGTGGTGTCCCGAGTGTTCCCTGGTCGAATTCGTAGGATCTGTAGTAAAAAAAACCTCCCGAGAGGACGCGGCGGTGGCAGTCTGGGCTGCGCGCAGGCTGGGCCTGACCCGGCTCGTGAGGGGCTCACGAGGGGAGGCAGCTGAGGCGAAGTGGCGACCAAAACGCAAGAAATTGCTCGAACGAGACTAAGCACCCCTTCCCCAAACACACGCAAAACTCAAATTCGAATCCAACTTAAATCCAGCGGAGGAAAGAGACGACCGAAGGGAAAAGCAATGAAAGCAAACAAAAGGCCGCGTCCGGCACCTAATCTAGTCTTGGACGTCTTCTCACCAGCACGGAGCTAAGTGCTGCCACTAGGCGTGGGAGGGAGCCCCAGGGCCTGAGGCCGGCACCCCTGAGACTCCGGGGCGTGTACAACCCCACTCATTATTACGTGAGAGTGTCACGGGGCGGCGAGCTTCACAGGTACCGGCCTTGCTTCATATCGCCAGACGAGGGCCCCGCCTTGCGCCAAACTCTAGTGCCATCAACGACGACCGGAAACCAGGACGCCGCTGATGGGGTAGAGCGGTCGCCAGTGGTTCCCCCGACGACCACGGGTCCTCCGCCAGGGGCAGGCCCTGGGGCACCTCCCCAGCAGAGGGCCTACCTCATGAGAACACCTTGCTCCGAACGCCGCGGTGGCAATGTCAAATCTCGGCCCCTCTCTTGCAGCCCCTTGCGCCCTCCTCCCGAGGGGTAGGAGACTGTGGGAGCGGGGCAGCTGCTCACTGTGGCGACCTGCACCTCCTGCGATCCATGATTAGCGTATGCCTGTTCTTGAGAAATTAGCGGTACCCGATAATCGCTGCCTCTAGCGTGGCCGGTGGGACCATCCCGGGGCTCCTGGAAGAGCTCAGCTTCTGGCGCCTCGTCCCCCCAGCTTGGGCTGAGGAGCGAGCCTTGTTCGCCCTCGTGAGGGTGCCCTTGGTCCATCATGTGGGGCACGTATTCTTCTAGCGCCGTCATCCCGAAGGCCATGCCGTAGTGCTCCGCGTGCCATGCAGCTCTGCTTGACGCGCCCACCGTGGGGTGGTAGCGCGGCTGTCCACTGGGACCGCGGGTCGCGTTGAGTCCTTCTTCTTCGTGGACCGGGAGCGGGGGCAGCACTGCCACCGGTCCGGTGCCGACAGCTTCGCTGGCGTTGGAGTAGCCTTGGAGCCCGCGGGCGCGCTGAGCCCCCGCGCGGGTCGCCCTGGGCTTGAGATGGGAGCTGGGTGCAGAAGGGGTGAGCCCCCGAGGAGGCGAAGCCCAGGAGCTCTGCCACCTGCTCCGGCAGCACGTCGCGGCCGCCCTCTACCAGCCTGCACTGCAGCAGCTCTCGGGCCACCGTGAGCGCGGCCTTTGAGTTCGCCTGCTCCTGGCGGGTGTACGGTGTCGTGGTCGCGGCGTGATTGGAGGCCCTTGCTGCCGACCGCGCCTACCGTGGTGTGAGAGCTGTCAAAGCCTGTCCGCGTCGCCCGCGGCCCGCAGCGCCCTGCAGACTGCAAGCTGCCTGGGGCACGGGGTCGCCCAAGGCGAGCGGTTCTGCGCGAGCGGGCCATGCCGCCCATGGATCTGGGTTGCCCGCCTGGTCGCCGGACATGGTGATGATGACGCGACGGGACGCGAAGCGGTAGAAGATGGATTCCGGCGCACCCCTACCTGGCGCGCCAAATGTCGGAATTCGGGTTCCGGCAGACGCTTGTGGTTCGAACACTGGGGTGCGCGCGGAGATTTCGCCTTCTACCTGCCTGTACCCCTCCGCCTCACTAAGATCTAAGCTATGGAAAGAACAGCACAAGGGACACAGGGTTTATACTGGTTCAGGCCACCGTTGTGGTGTAATACCCTACTCCAGTGTGTGGTATGGTGGCTTGCCTCTTGGGCTGATGATGATGAGCAATACAAGGAAGAACAGCCTCGCGAGGGTCTGTTCTTGGCTAAGGGGATGAACTGCTAGGAGGGGTTCAGTTACCCTTCTCTATCTCTCTTCTCGATTTCCTCTTTGAATCCGACCTCGATTTTTCATCCCATCCCCCTACCCTGTGGGAGGCTAGTCCTATTTATAAGCAAAGGCCCTGGGCCTCTTCCCAAATATTGAGCGGGAAGGGCGCCAACAATTGGCCATTTTGAAGGGGAACATCTGGTACACTTATCCTGAATAAAGTTGGTCCTCGCGTGCCAAAGGCTTTGGTGGTGACGCTGGCTTGGGCTCCACAATGACTTCCTCCCTGCCATCGGACTGGTCTTGGTCTCGTTGCACCGAAACGGGTGCCTTTGCTTGATGCTCTCGCCTGCGCTTGCTCCCTTTGCACCAAAGAGGAAAGGAGGAAACTACGTGGGTTGGCGCCCGCCTGGCACCTTTGGTCGTCATGGCTTGCGTCACGGGCACCTCGTGAGGTACCCCTCCTTGATCTCTCCGCCTCCTCGCGAGCTAGCCTGATGAGGCCGCGCCTGGGGAAGCTCCGTGTCATCCGCCCCGTGAGGCTTGGCCCCTCGCGAGGGTCTTGGGTCTGTGTTGATGAAGACGGGCCGTGCTGGGCCCTCTTTGAGCCACGCCGTAGGCCGCAGGCAGGCAAGTCTGGGGACCCCCATTCCCAGAACACCGACAGTGTGGGAGACAGGGGAGAGAGAGGAGGGGCGCAGGCTCACGTTAGGTGTAGGGATCGGGGCAATGGGGCACGAGGAGGAGGACAGAGACGACGGGCAACGTTGGGAAGGCAGGTCGGTGAGGGAGGTGTGGTCGAGGCGGCCGGCGAGGTGGTGCGGGCTCCGGGCGGCGGCATCCTGGCGCGGGGCGGCGGTTGGTGCCGTGAGCCCCGATCCGATCTGGATCGGGGGGCGAATGACGTGGGGGAGGAGTGGGGGTGTCGGTGGGGTTGACCGGGTGGAGGGGGTCATGGAGAGGGAGTGGGGGTGGATGGGTCGGCCGGCTGGGCCAAGGCCCAGTTGGGTCGGTTGGTTCGGCGGCCAGCTGGCCGAACGGCCCAGTTGGCCAAGGGGTTTCTTTTTTTGTTTTTATTTCTTTCTTTTATTTATTTTCTTTTCTATTTTACTTCAATTTAAATTATTTAGGCATTTTCTAAAAATAAGTTTTCTCCACAATAATTACCAGTGCAATACTTGGCACTAACTGAACATTTTGGTTTTAGTGTTTGAAATTTTTTGATGTTTGACCAAAATTCAAATTTGAATCTGAACAGTTTTGATCCAACGCAAGATTAGCAACAGTAATGGTGGTGACGTGGCATCGTTAACATGGATTACTGTAGCTTAATTATTTGGGCGTTTACATTATGCATAGGGGTTGGCACACGTTTTCGTCTTGACTCTCTGGTAGAAACTTTGGGGGCACTCTTTGAAGTTCTTTATGTTGGTTGAATAGATGAATCTGAGATTGTGTGATGCATATCATATAATCATACCCACGGATACTAGAGGTGACGTTGGAGTATCTAGGTGACATTAGGGTTTTGGTTGATTTGTGTCTTGAGGTGTTATTCTAGTACGAACTCTATGATAGGTTGAACGGAAAGAATAGCTTCGTGTTATTTTACTACAGACTCTTGAATAGATCGATCAAAAAGGATAACTTTCATGTGGTTTCATACCCTACAATAATCTCTTCGTTTGTTCTCCGCTATTAGTGACTTTGGAGTGACTCTTTGTTGCATGTTGAGGGATTGTTATATGATCCAATTATGTTATTATTGTTGAGAGAACTTGCACTAGTGAAAGTATAAACCCTAGGCCTTGTTTCAACGCATTGCAATACCGTTTTCGCTCACTTTTATCATTAGTTACCTTGCTGTTTTTATATTTTCATATTACAAAAACCTATATCTACTATCCATATTGCACTTGTATCACCATCTCCTTGCCGAACTAGTGCACCTATACAATTTACCATTGTATTGGGTGTGTTGGGGACATAAGAGACTCTTTGTTATTTGGTTGCAGGGTTGTTTGAGAGAGACCATCTTCATCCTACGCCTCCCACGGATTGATAAATCTTAGGTCATCCACTTGAGGGAAATTTTCTACTGTCCTACAAACCTCTGCACTTGGAGGCCCAACAACGTCTATAAGAAGAAGGTTGTGTAGTAGACATCAAGCTCTTTTCTGGCGCCATTGCGGGGAGGTTAGCGTTTGAAGGTATATATTTAGATCTTGCAATTGAATCTTTTTGTTTCTTGTTTTATCACTAGTTTAGTCTATAAAAGAAAATTATAAAAATGGAATTATGGTTGCCTCATATGCTTCATCTTTTTAATGTCTTTCATGAAAATAAGGGTTCCGATAATTGTGACAAAGTGTTAGAAGAAGAATGTATTAAAATGTTTGGCACTAAATCTTTGAATGATGAGCATTATTGCAATGTTGTTAGTATGAATTCTTTGAACATCCATGATGCTAATGATATGCAAATCCACAAGCTTGGGGATGCTATGTTTCATGAAGATGATATTTTTTGTCCCCCAAGTTTTGATGAGCAAATTTATTTTGATGATAGCACGCCTCCTATTTATGATGATTATATTGATGAAATTGGGTTTGGAAGAGTGTCAACTTTAGGAAGTAATGATCCCACTATTTTGGAGTGTGTTGAATCTTATTGTGATAATTATTAAAGTGGGTTTGGAGAGGTCATGACTTTAGTTAATGTTAATCCCACTATTATGAGGAGAGAGTCAACTTTGCATACTTGTAGATCATGAAAAGAATGCTTTATGTGATGGTTATATTGTTGAATTAATTCATGATGCTGCTGAAAATTATTATGAGGGAGTAATATATGCTCGTAGGAATTGCAATAATATCAAGTTTCCTCTCTATGTGCTTAAAATCTTGAAGTTATGCTTGTTTTACCTTCCTATGCAAGTTGATTCTTGTTCCCATAAATTGTTTGCTCACAAAATCCCTATGCATAGGAAGTGGGTTCGACTTAAATGTGCCAGTCATATTCTTCATGATGCTCTCTTTATGTTTCAATTCTTATCTTTTATGTGAGCATCATTGAAATCATCATGCCTAGCTAGGGGCGTTAAACGATAGCGCTTGTTGGGAGGCAACCCAACTTTATTTTTTTACTTGCTTTTTGCTCCTGTTTAGTAATAAATAATTCATATAGCCTCTGTTTAGATGTGGTTTTATGCTTTTAATTAGTGTTTTTGCCAAGTAGAACCTTTGGGAAGACTTGGGGAAAGTCTTTGCGATCTTGCTGTAAAAAAACAGAAACTTTAGTGTTCACGAGATTTGCAGCAATTTTTTAATGGAGTGTGATATTTAGTTAATTCTTTTTGCAGAGGATTAATAGATAAATTCCTCACATCCAGAAATTTATTTTAGAATTTTTGGGGTTCCATAAGTATTCTAAACCTACAGATTACTATAGACTGTTCTGTTTTTGACAGATTCTGTTTTTCGTGTGTTGTTTGCTTATTTGATGAATCTATGGCTAGTAATAGAGTTTATGAACCATAGAAAAGTTTGAATACAGTAGTTTTAACACCAATATAAATAAAATAATGAGTTAATCACAGTACCTTGAAGTGGTGGTTTGTTTTCTTTTACTAACGGAGCACACGAGTTTTCTGTTAAGTTTTGTGTTGTGAAGTTTTCAAGTTTTGGGTAAAGATTCGATGGACTATGGAATAAGGAGTGGCAAGAGCCTAAGCTTGGGGATGCCCAAGGCACCCAAGGTAATATTCAAGGACAACCAATAGCCTAGCTTGGGGATGCCCCGGAAGGCATCCCCTCTTTCGTCTTCGTTCATCGGTAACTTCACTTGGAGCTATATTTTTATTCACCACATGATATGTGTTTTGCTTGGAGCGTCAATTTATTTTTTTAGGATTTGCTTTCTGTTATTTAGAACAATTTTTTGCATCTTTTATTTCAATAAAAGTGGCATTGATGGCCTTTACTATGCCTATTTTACAAGTCTACATGTTGCTGTTTGAAAACAGAAAGTTTACCGCTGTTACAATAATTCCCTGTTAAAATGTTGAAACCTTTTGCATATTAAGATCTGATAAATTTAATACAGTGGGAATTTTCTTTCATAATTTTTTGAGCTAGGGAAGTATGGATCTTGCTGCGTTCTTCACAGACTGTCCTGTTTAGGCAGATTGCTGTTATGTTTGCATTGTTTGCATATGTTTGCTTGTTTAGTGATTTTATTTGAGGATAGGACTATTAAATATGCAGAGGCATTTAGTATGAAATGTTGATTAATAATTTTAGTGATTTGCTACAGAAGAGTATGATAAGGTTTTTGCATTAGTTTATACTAACTTATCTCATGAGTCCTTGTTGAGTTTTGTGTGGATGAAGCTTTTGAGATTTAGGGAGACCGTGATATGAGAGGAATTAAGGAGACACAAAAGCTCAAGCTTGGGGATGCCCAAGGCATCCCAAGATAATATTTCAAGAAGTCTCAAGCGTCTAATCTTGGGGATGCTCCAGTTGGCATCCCACCTTTCTTCTTCAACAACTATCGGTTAGTATCGGTTGATCCTAAGTTTTTGCTTCTTCACATGATGTTTGCTATTCTTAGATGTCATTTTATTTTGTTTTTCTTGTTGTTTGAATAAAGTATCAAGATCTGAAATTATTAAATGGGAGAGTCTTCACATAGCTAAATAATTATTTAACTACTCATTGATCTTCACTTATATCTTTCGGAGTAGTTTGTTATTCATTCACGTGTTTCACATATATCCTATGAGTAAATGGTTGAATGAAATGAATATAATAAATCTGAAATTATATATGTTTCATATGCTTATCCCATGGGGAGTAATGACTTCACATATAAGAAGTAGAGATGGTAAATTTATTGAAGGTTAGCAAATGTATTGGTCACTTGAACAATTCATGAAAGAATATTGAGGGAAGAGAGATTTCACATATAAATATACTATCTTGGACATCTTCTGTAATTGTGAGCACTCATTAAAATATGACATGTTAAAAGGTTGATGTTGGACAAGGAAGACAACGTAATGGGTTATGTTTTCTTATATCTGAAATAAAGTGTATTGTCATGGATCATTCAACATGCTGAGCTTGCCTTTCCCCCTCATGCTAGCCAAATTCTTTGCACCAAGTAGAGATATTACTTGTGCTTCCAAACATCCCTTAAACCAGTATTGCAATGAGAGTCCACCATACCTACCTATGGAATGAGTAAGATCCTTCAAGCAAGTTGTCATCGGTGCATGCAATAAAAATTGCTCTCTAAATATGTATGATCTATTAGTGTGGAGAAAATAAGCTTTATATGATCTTGTGATGTGGAAGCAATAAAAGTGACGGACTGCATAATAAAGGTCCCTATCACAGGTGGCAATATAAAGTGACGTTCTTTCGCATTAAGATTTTGTGCATCCAACTATAAAAGCGCATGACAAGCTCTACTTCCCTCTGCGAAGGGCCTATCTTTTATTCTTGTCTTATACCTTATGCAAGAGTCATGGTGATCTTCACCTTTCCTTTTTACATTATCCTTTGACAAGCACATTGTGTTGGAAAGATCCTGATATATATATATATATATATATATATATATATATATATATATCCAATTGGATTTAAGGTATCATGAACTATTATTGTTGACATTACCCTTGAGGTAAAAGGTTGGGAGGTGAATCTATAAGCCCCTATCTTTCTCTGTGTCTGATTAAAACTTTGAACCCATAAATATCACGTGAGTGTTAGCAATTGTGAAAGACTAAATGATAGTTGAGTATGTGAAGTTTGATGAATCAAAGCTCTGACATAGACCCTTCCTGAAAATAAGATGAATTGTAATTGTTTGATGACTAATAACACGGTTTGTCAGTTTTCAAGAAAGTTTATGATCTATACTTTAACATGTGATAGCTTGTTACTTGATCATGAGAAGTCCTATGAGTTGAGCTACTGTTATGATATATAATGATGCTAGAAAAGGTGATTGAAATTACCATTGATCAAACTTGTGCACCTGCTAGCATTCACACTTCATAAGTTCTTTCTTTTATCATTTACCTACTCGAGGATGAGCAGGAATTAAGCTTGGGGATGCTGATACGTCTCCAACGTATCTATAATTTATGAAGTATTCATGATATTATATTATCTGTTTTGGATGTTTATGGGCTTTGCTAAACACTTTTATATTATTTTTGGGACTAACCTTTTAACCGGAGGCCCAGCCCAAATTGTTGTTTTCTTGCCTATTTCAGTGTTTCGAAGAAAAGGAATATCAAACGGAGTCCAAACGGAATGAAACCTTCGGGAGAGTTATTTTTGGAACGAAAGCAATCCAGGAGACTTGGAGTAGACGTCAAGGAAGCCACGAGGCAGGGAGGCGCACCCTACCCCCTGGGCACGCCCCCACCCTCGTGGGCCCCTCGTGGCTCCCCTGACCGACTTCTTTCACCTATATATGTCCATATACCCTAAAAACATTAGGGAACACAATAGATCGGGAGTTCCGCTGCCAGAAGCCTCCGTAGCCATCGAAAACCAATCTAGACCCGTTCTGGCACCCTGCCGGAGGGGGGAATCCCTCACCGGTGGCCATCTTCATCATCCCGGCGCTCTCCATGATGAGGAGGGAGTAGTTCACCCTCGGGTCTGAGGGTATGTGCCAGTAGCTATGTGTTTGATCTCTCTCTCTCTCTCTCGTGTTCTTGAGTCGGCATGATCTTGATGTATCGTGATCTTTGCTATTATATTTGGATCTTATGATGTTTCTCCCCCTCTACTCTCTTGTGATGAATTGAGTTTTCCCTTTGAAGTTATCTTATCGGATTGAGTCTTTAAGGATTTGAGAACACTCAATGTATGTCTTGCATGTGCTTATCTGTGGTGACAATGGGATATCACGTGATCCACTTGATGTATGTTTTGGTGATCAACTTGTGAGTTCCGTGACCTCGTGAACTTATGCATAGGGGTTGGCACACGTTTTCGTCTTGACTCTCCGGTAGAAACTTTGGGGCAGTCTTTGAAGTTCTTTGTGTTGGTTGAATAGATGAATCTGAGATTGTGTGATGCATATCGTATAATCATACCCACGGATACTTGAGGTGACATTGGAGTATCTAGGTGACATTAGGGTTTTGGTTGATTTGTGTCTTAAGGTGTTATTCTAGTACGAACTCTATGATAGGTTGAACGGAAAGAATAGCTTCATGTTATTTTACTATGGACTCTTGAATAGATCGATCAAAAAGGATAACTTTGAGGTGGTTTCATACCCTACAATAATATCTTTGCTTGTTCTCCACTATTAGTGACTTTGGAGTGACTCTTTGTTGCATGTTGAGGGATGTCATATGATCCAATTATGTTATTACTGTTGAGAGAACTTGCACTAGTGAAAGTATGAACCCTAGGCCTTGTTTCAACGCATTGCAATACCGTTTTTGCTCACTTTTATCATTAGTTACCTTGCTGTTTTTATATTTTCAGATTACAAAAACCTATATCTACTATCCATATTGCACTTGTATCACCATCTCTTCGCCGAACTAGTGCACCTATACAATTTACCATTGTATTGGGTGTGTTAGGGACACAAGAGACTCTTTGTTATCTGGTTGCAGGGTTGTTTGAGAGAGACCATCTTCATCCTACGCCTCCCACGGATTGATAAATCTTAGGTCATCCACTTGAGGGAAATTTGCTACTGTCCTACAAAACTCTGCACTTGGAGGCCCAACAACATCTACAAGAAGAAGGTTGTGTAGTAGACATCATTGCTCCTGCAACGGGTTTGTCACCTAGCGGTGCTTCCAGGACGTAATTCTTCTATGCAGCAATGAGGATAATCCTCAAGTTACGGACCCAGTCCATGTAGTTTCTACCATCATCTTTCAACTTAGCTATCTCTAGGAACACATTAAAATTCAATGGAACAACATCACGGGCCATCTATCTACAACAACATAGACATGCAAAATACTGTCAGGTACTAAGTTCATGATAAATTAAAGTTCTATTAATCAAATTACTTAAGAACTCCCACTTAGATAGGCATCTCTCTAATCATCTAAGCTATCACGTGATCCATATCAACTAAACCATGTCCGATCATCACGTGAGATGGCGTAGTTTTCAATGGTGAACATCACTATGTTGATCATATCTACTATATGATTCATGCTCGACCTTTCGGTCTTGGTGTTCCGAGGCCATATCTGCATATGCTAGGCTCGTCAAGTTTAACTCAAGTATTCTGCATGTGCAAAACTGGCTTGCACCCGTTGTATGTGAACGTAGAGCTTATCACACCCGATCATCATGTGGTGTCTCGGCACGACGAACTGTAGCAACGGTGCATACTTAGGGAGAACACTTATACCTTTAAATTTAGTGAGAGATCATCTTATAATGCTACCGCCGAACTAAGCAAAATAAGATGCATAAAGGATAAACATCACATGCAATCAATATAAGTGATATGATATGGCCATCATCATCTTGTGCCTTTGATCTCCATTTCCTAAGCACCGTCATGATCACCATCATCACCGGCTTGACACCTTGATCTCCATCGAAGCATCGTTTTCGTCTCGCCAACTATTGCTTCTATGACTATCGTTACCGCTTAGTGATAAAGTAAAGCAATTACATGGCGGTTGCATTTCATACAATAAAGCGACAACCATATGGCTCCTGCCAGTTGCCAATAACTGTGTTACAAAACATGATCATCTCATACAATAAAATTTAGCATCATGTCTTCACCATATCACATCACAACATGCCATGCAAAAACAAGTTAGACGTCCTCTATTTTGTTGTTGCAAGTTTTACGTGGCTGCTACGGGCTGAGCAAGAACCATTCTTACCTACACATCAAAAACCACAACGAGGTATAGTGATTGCTTTTTGATCTTCATAAAGAACCCTATTCATTGAATCTGATTCAACTAAAGTTGGAGAAACTAACACCCACCAGCCACCTGTGTGCAAAGCACGTCGGTAGAACCAGTCTCGCGTAAGCGTACACGCAATGTCGATCTGGGCCGCTTCATCCAACAATACTGCCAAATCAAGAAACAACTACGGATGGAAAGCAATATGTATGTACCCACGCCCACAACTCATTTGTGTTCTACTCGTGCATATAACACCTACACATAAACCTGGCTCGGATGCCACTATTGGTGAACGCAGTAATTTAAAAAAATCCTATGCACACACAAGATCATGCTGATGCATAGCAACGAGAGGGGAGAGTGTTGTCTACGTACCCTCGTAGACCGTAAGCGGAAGCGTTATGACAAGGCAGTTGATGTAGTCGTATGTCTTCACGATCGACCGATCCTTGTACCGAAAGTACGGCACCTCCGCGATCTACACACGTTTGGCTCGGTGACGTCCCACGAACTCACGATCCAGCAGAGTGTCGAGGGAGAGTGTCGGTGTCAAAACCGGCGGATCTCGGGTAGGGGGTCCCGAACTGTGTGTCCAGGCCGGATGGTAACAGGAGGCAGGGGACACGATGTTTTACCCAGGTTCGGGCCCTCTTGATGGAGGTAAAACCCTACGTCCTGCTTGATTAATATTGATGATATGGGTAGTACAAGAGTAGATCTACCACGAGATCAGAGAGGCTAAACCCTAGAAGCTAGCCTATGGTATGATTGTTGTTCGTCCTATGGACTAAATCCCTCCGGTTTATATAGACACCGGAGAGGGCTAGGGTTACACAAAGTCGGTTACAATGGTAGGAGATCTACATATCCGTATCGCTAATGCTTGCCTTCCACGCCAAGGAAAGTCCCTTCTGGACATGGGACGAAGTCTTCAATCTTGTATCTTCATAGTCCAGGAGTTCGGCCGAAGGTATAGTCCGGCTATCCGGACACCCCCTAATCCAGGACTCCCTCAGTAGCCCCTGAACCAGGCTTCAATGACGATGAGTCCGGTGCACAGATTGTCTTCGGCATTGCAAGGCGGGTTCCTCCTACAAGTACTTCATAGAAGATTTTGAACACAAAGGTAGTATCCGGCTCTGCAAAATAAGTTTCCACATATTTCCATAGAGAGAATAATATTTACAGCAATCTAATCTGCTGACGTATTCCGTAGCGTGACATCACACCACAGCCAAGTCTTTATTTGAATCGTTTTACTGTCCCACCTCAGCGCGTTTAGCGAGGCAGTTTCCTTGGCACGTCTTGTTAAAGCAGAGATCGTGTCCCCTTATTCTAGGATTCTCATCAATACGGGTGTGGGTAACCCAACCACGCCATTGACTACGGCGCTTGGAAGATAAGCGAGTTTTACCAGGCTGGTGGGGGCGCATAGTCGCGTCCGCCCATATAAGGGGATAAGGATCCACCTTCTCATCCACGCCTTCTTCCTCCTTTGCCTATCCATTTCCGCGCACTCGAGCTCCAGCGCCCAAGTCTGCACACCCCACCTCAACCTCCTCCAGCCATGTCCGGAGCGGGAGGCAAGTGGATGGTCTCCTCCATCATGGAGGGACACATCAAAAAATTGAGGAAGGCCGGATACTTGTCTAACGACATTGCGCACCGGCTTCCCGAAGAGGGGCAGCTCATCCCCACCCCTAGGCCCCATGAGAGGGTGGTGTTCCTCCCCCATTTCCTCCGCGGACTAGGCTTCCCTCTCCACCCATTTGTCCGGGGGCTCATGTTCTACTATGGCCTGGATTTCCATGATCTGGCCCCGAACTTTGTCCTCAATATCTCAGCGTTTATCGTTGTGTGCGAGGCTTTCTTCTGCATCCTCCCCCCTTTCGGCCTATGGCTCTAGACTTTCAACGTCAAGCCGAAGGTTGTGCGCGGCACTCAGGCGGAGTGCGGAGGCGCCATGGTGGGCAAGATGCCCAACGTCCTATGGCCCGAGGGCTCCTTCGTGGAGTCCCTAAAGGGCTGGCAATCGGGGTGGTTTTACATCACCGAGCCGCGCGACCCTGAATGGGTCGCAGCCCCCGAGTTCCGATCCAGACCCCCTACGCGGCTCACCTCCTGGAAAGAGACGGGCCTGTCGTGGGGTAAAGAAGGAGAGCTGACCAGACTCCAAACATGCGTCCAAACCCTGGTGGACAAGAAGCTCAAACTTGTCAACGTAGTCCAGGTTATGCTCATCCGTTGGATCCTCCCGTGTCAACAACGGGCTTTCAACCTATGGGAGTTCGACCCGGCGCAGCACCGAACTCTGAGCAGGCTCTTCGACACGACGTACGAAGATGCCTGGAAGGTGCTTTTCAAGGGCGCCGAGGCCCCCGCATCCACTACCGAGGATCGCGGATTCAGCATGCAGCGTCGCGCTCGTGCGGTAAGCTGTTTTTACCTTTTACAGGGTATTAGTTCTTCATAGTTTGACTCTATGCGGGATCTAAGCTCCCTTACCTTTGACAGGATTGGCAGGAGACGTCCGGACAGATCAACTGTCCGGCTCCTTTACCCGAAGGCCCAGCGGGCACTCGCTTGGCAAAGCTGCTGGTTCCGGCACCCTATGTGGTGCCGGAGAAGAAGGCCAAGACGAAGGCCACGGGAACTCGAAAGAGTGCCTGGTGCCTGGGGGCGTCGGATTCATCTTCTGACGACTCCAAGACGCACTCCTCCTGTGAAGACGAGGAGGAGGAAGAAGAGACCTCTCCCCCTCCAGCAAGGGGAGAGAAGAAAAGGAAGGCCGCCCCAACTGGGGAGGCCGAAGGGTCCAAGAAGGGGAAAACCCTTCCTCCGGACGGCCCCACCAACGCCGACAACGGCGAAGAGGAGTGGCCGCACAGGGCCAAGCCCCTGGCGACATCGTAAGTGTCCGGATACCAGAGTGATTCATAGTATTCCTCCATTGCAGAACTTTTCCTTATGTCGAGTATGTTTATGCAGTCCGCCCAAGGCCGGGCTCGACGAGTCATCGAGCGGCTCCCTGGATTCGTCGGATGTGAATTCACTTCCGACGGCTTCCTCCCCCCACCCTACGGACGACGCCGAGGTGGCGTCCCAACAGGTTCCAAGCCAGGAGGAGGTGGTCCTGGAGGCACCGCAAGGCGACCTCCCGGACTCCAGGTGTAGAGGGGATAAACCCCCAAGGGCACCGCGCCGGAACCTTCAACGGTTCCGGACTCCGGTAGGCAGCCTCCTTCCAAGAGGGGCAAGCCTACCGAGCCGGTGACCTCCGTCCAACCGGAGGCACCAGACAATTTGATGGAGGTGCTTAAAGGCGCCTCCATCGACGAGGAGCACCGCACTATTATGAGTGCGGTGATCGAGAAGGTTCAGTCCGTCAAGAGCGGACTGACTGAAGCATGTGCCAGCCTTCTAACAGGCTTTGAGGTAAGTAAAGAATAAAAATATTACCGCATAGACAGTAGCCCCTGATGCTCTGTTCGGCGTTCGGAAAGAAAAGCCGAATAGAGGATCTAATAACATTCGCAGGAGTCTAACATAATCAAGTCAATATGCGTATGCAGGCTTCGCTGCTGGCCTCTGCCGCACTAACTGCGGAGGTGGATACGCTGAAGCAAAACCTCGCGCGGTCCGAGAACGAGCTCGGCCTTGCCAAGAGGCAACTCAAGGAGAAGGAAGGTAAGTAATACCTTGCGCAATTATATAGAGAAGATGTGGTTGCAAAAAATGACAGGATCAACGTGCTATTATAGGGGCCACGACCGAGGTGGCAACCCTTAAGCAAGCGTTGTCCGAGGCCGAAAACAGAGCAGCCGCGGAGCGCACGGAGAGAGAGAAGCAGGAGGCGCGGGTGGAGGAGGTGCAGAAAGAGCTCCAGGCTCTCGTGAAAAAACATGAGAGTTTGGAGCTTGACTCAAAGACGCAAGCGTCCGAGCTTGCGGCAGCCCTCAAAAGCACGAAGTCTGCCAAGGCCGAAGCCCAGAAAGCCCTCAAAAAAATTGACGCGATGAAGAAGATAGCGGAGGGTAAGGCATTCATTATGCAAAGCAAGCACGTGAAAGTGAATTACTTGTTACTTACCCGAGTCCGGAGCTCTCCAGGAGCATTCGCAGATTTGCCCCGCAGTGCGTCTGATGCCGCCGCCTACTACCGAGCCGAGGAGGGGAGCTCGACGGAGAAGGTGTTCTAGTCTCAGTATGCTGAGGCCGGACACCTGGTGCCTCTGAGCGACCAGCTGAAGCAAATGGTCGAGGTCCACAAGGTGGCCGAACAGGCCATAAAGGGCCTCGTAGTTCGGCTTTGGCCTGGAGAGGCTCTGCCTGGGAGCTACTTCGGGCTGGTGAGGCGGCTGGTGGATGCCTGTCCACGGCTTGAAGTAATCAAGCGCTCCATCTGCATCGAAGGTGCCCGTAGGGCGCTTGCCCATGCGAAAGTGCACTGGGGCAGGATGGGTGCGGAGAAGCTGGTGAAGGACGGGCCGTCGCCGGGCAAGGAGCATCGCGTCCCGGAAGCGTATTATGAGGGCGTCCTAAAGGGTGCCCGCCTTATAGCGGATGAATGCTCCAAAGATGTAATTTTTGAGTAAACTCGCATTTGTGATCCTATACTGAAAGTGCGTTATATCGACTAGAGGGGGGGTGAATAGGCGATTTTTATGAAAGTCTTAAAAACGTGGAAGTTATGAAGACAAACAGAGTGGATAAGCCTATCACTATGCAGCGGAAGTTAGATTACACAAGGCAAGCCATGGTCAAGTATACAATATAGTGAAAGCACAGTGACAAACAGCTTCAGTGTAATGAGGATCAAGTAGGAAGAAGTTATGAAGCCAAACAAATCATACAGTCAAGTTGTGAAGACAGAAGATAAAGCAAGCATGCAATGGCTTCACAATGTGTAATGGTAAGTAAAGGGAGGTGAAGATGAAACCAGTGACACGCTGAAGACAATGATTTGTTGGACCAGTTCCAGTTCCTGTGACAACTGTACGTCTGGTTGGAGCGGCTAGGTATTTAAACCAAAGGACACACAGTCCCGGACACCCAGTCCTGAACACGCAGCTCAGGACACCCAGTCCTCACCGTTTTCTCCTTGAGCTAAGGTCACACAGACCTCGCCCAATCACTCTGGTAAGTCTTCAAGGTAGACTTCCAAACCTTCACAGACTTCGTTCACCGGCAATCCACAATTTCTCTTGGATGCTCAGAACGCGACGCCTAACCGGCTGGAGGATGCATAGTCCTCAAGTGTAATAAGTCTTCAGATCACTCAGACAAGAAGACTTAAGTGATGCCCAATTACTCTGGCTCTGGGTGGTTAGGGCTTTTCTCCTCGCTAGGGATTTTCTCTCAAAGGCTTCGAGGTGGGTTGCTCTCAAACGACAAAAGCCGTGCACTGAAATCTGAGCGGCCAACCGTTTATGGTTGTAGGGGTGGACTATTTATAGCCACTTGGCAACCCAGCCTGATTTGTCTGAAATGACCCTGGGTCACTAAGGAGCTGACACGTGTATCAACGGTCGAATTTTGAACTCACACGGCAACTTTACTTGGGCTACAAGTAAAGCTGACTTGTCTGACTCTGGACAAGATTTTCTCTCATTGTCTTCACTCGAAGACATAGGATTTGAATTAGGCATCACTTCAGTCATCCTGACTGGTTCTCTTGGACCCCACTTAACAGTACGGTGGTTCCTATGACACAACATGAATGAAGTAAAACTACGAAGGATCTAAGTCTTCGAGTTCCATAAGCTTCATGGGGAGTCTTCACATGTCATTGTCTTCAATATGAATATCTTCATAAACCACCATTATCTTCAATGTCTTCGTACATTTTTAGGGGTCATCTCTGGTAGCTAAACCGAATCAATGAGGGACTTCTACATGTGTTATCCTGCAATTCTCACAAACACATTAGTCCCTCAACTAGGTTTGTCGTCAATACTCCAAAACCAACTAGGGGTGGCACTAGATGCACTTACAATCTCCCCCTTTTTGGTGATTGATGACAAACTAGTTGAAGTTTTCAATGGGGGATATAATTTGTGAAATTGTAAAGGAATTGTCTTCATAAGCTGCAAGGGCTCCCCCTGAAGATGTGCATATAAGTAATTTGCTTCTGGAACGCAAGTGCACATGGCAGGTTGTACTAGTGGGAATCCACTTCAACTTATGATGACAATCCACCATGCATGTAAGGTATATGAAGAGAATGACATGCATAATGAAAAATGGACGTTTGCGAAATGATATAAGTGCGGAAATTATCGTCGTACATGCGGAATTTATCTTCGCAAAAACATAGTGGCAAACAAGTAGCAGACGACCATCAAGTTTAAGTGTTACAACTCAAAGAACCAAATGTGGCAAAACGAGAGTTGTAAGCACGAAGCAAAGTGTAGCAAAATATAAAGCACCCACCCATATTATTGACCCGCTTGAAGACTATAAACATCATATGCTTCTCCCCCTTTTGTCAGTGATGACCAAAAAGGTTTGAAGACATAGAGTTTTCTACGCGTTCCCATGCGCAGCAGGGTCGGTGGAGGCGTTTGGTGGTGCTGAAGAGCTTGGTGCAGGGTCGATGCGCGCTGAAGAAGGTGGTGGTGATGTAGCATCGTCTTCTTCCTCAATGATTCTTCCAGTCACGGTGGCAGCAGAGGAAGAGAACTCTGAATCTTCAAGGGACGGAGTTCCGCGCAGCACAGCTCTTCTGGGGGGTGTGGAGTCAATCTTGAATCTTTCTCTGAAGCCATCCTCTTGAAGTTCAGCTTCAGTGCACATCATGGTGAGGCCTTTCCAAGTGCGGCGATAGGTTTCATGTGCGACGAATGCATTCTTGGTGGCCAAATTTCTGATGCGATTGACGTCTTGCATGATACTTCTCATCTGCCTTTTGAGCCAGTCGTGATGCCTATCTTACTTTTGGTGAAGAGCCACAAGAAGTTCTCGGTCATTGAGTGTACGAGCGCGTTTCTTGGGTCTCTGTGCAGCTGTGCTGTCAGTGGCTTCAGTTGATGCAGGGGCACGTGTGGTGCCAGCCATTGGATACACTCTTGAGATGGCTTCAACACCTTCATCATTCTGAGTGAAGCTCTGGTGTTCTGCATTCTGAAGACTTAATGGTTGCTTGGCAAGCTCAGGATATATTGCTTCAGCAGAGGTGTCCACATCGGGTAAGAAGATCCTAAGGTTGCGGGCGGAGGGCTGATAGGAGATAGTAGAGTGAAGCTTGATCAGCCTCATAACCCAAGGAGCATAAATCTTCAAACCAAAGAGATCTGAGCCAGACGCTGCAAGTTGGCGTATAAAGAGATCCTGTGCGTTGAAGCATTTGCCATGCAGGATACAGAAGGTGAGAGTCTTCATGGCACCTTCAACCTTGGCATATGGAGAGTGCCCCTTAATGGGCCATAGAGTCCGTCTGACGATGTGATATATAGTTCTGGGCAGGTACTCTAAGTCTTCAACGAAGAACTCAGTTGGATAAGGTGCATCAAGAGGCAATGGCTTCATCATTGAGAGCATCTGACTCATATTTAGCTCAGGTTGCTGGAATATGCTCTCAATTGCTTCAGCATGGAGTTGGCAGCCTTCTTCGAAGAGTTCGTCAGGAGTGGGTAGGCCGGTAAGCTCAATGATATCGAATGCATTGGCTTCATGATGGACATTGCCGGTCATCCACTCTAGGACCCAAGTCTTCGGATCTCTGTTGTAGCCTTTGATATGCAGTGTGGCATAGAACTGGAGCAGAAGCTCTTCATTCCAGTGCTCTTCATCGGTGATAAACGGCAGCAGACCCACTTGCTTGAAGCAATCCAGTGCTTCTTCCAGACCAGGCAGACCAGCAACAGCTTCAACCTCAAGGCGCTGGTGAGGAAAGATACGGGCTTGGTTGTATAGGATGCATGAATAGTAGCTGCGCTGTGGGTAGCTCCAGAACCTATCTAATACAATCCGTTCCCTTGAATAAGGGTTCTTGGAGCTGTTGAAGAACATGTTATCTGCCCTGAAGCTATTGACATTAAAGGAGCCAGGAGCTGATGCAGGACCTGGGAACCTTGGCAGTCGTGGGATCGGCTTCTGGACCTGGGGCTTATGCGCAACATGATAGTTGAACTGTGGACCGGCAGCAGACTCAGGCACAGAAGGTTCAGATGCAGTAGCTTCAGTGTCTCTTGAAGCTGTTGGTGGGAAGGGCTCCACAATTGCTTCAGTGTTGGTGGTGGCAGCCTCAAGGTTTTCAGCCTCAACACGTGTAGTGAGAGGGATGGATTCAGGTACGTTCTCCTTGAAGACTGCTTCCTGTTGGTGCGGGGGAGATGGAGCTTGAGGGTCTTCTTCATGTTCTTCGGCTGATGCAGCCGGAATGTCGTCAGCAGCCTGAGCCCTTGGCCCTTTGCGAAGCCTACGGAATGTAGGCGACGCCGGTGGAGTTGCAGTGGGTTGGGGCTCATTCTCTTCCTCCTGTGGGCGATCTGCCCACGATGCATCTTGTGTGATTGGTGTCAATGGACGACCAATGCCGATCATTTCGCTTGTCTCAAGCTGAGGAAGGGCTGCATCACCTTGTACATTGTCTTGGAGACCAATGTCTTCAGCAGCGTTGGGGTCGACTGCTGGAATGTCTTCAGCATGCGGAGCCTCTGTGAAAGCAGGCTCATGCACTGTCAACTGATGATCTTCGTCAGGATAGCGGACGGAGAGGGGTTCGACTATCAGGGGCTCTGTGGGAGCAGCCCGAGATTTCTTGGTCTTGCGCTTCTTGATGGTGGGGTCAGAAGGAGAGGCTTCAGGGTGTTTCCTCTTCCTTGCTTCAGCTTCGACTGTCCGTGTCTTCTTGAGCTCAGAAGCGGTTGACCGGTGCTTTGGCTTCGAGCCAGTCTTAGCAGTGGGGAGGACAATCGAAACAGCTTCTTGCCTTGGTGCCTCTTGTTCAGCCACAGCGGGCTTCTTCTTTTTCTTCGCGGCCATCCTGGGGTCGATGCCGGGACGCCCAAGTGCCTTGCGCTTCTCGGCCTCATTGTAGGCCTGCACACAACGATCAGCCAAAGTCTTCATTCGCTCCCGCGAACCCTGAGCTTCGGCACGTTTCCTCAGAAAGTTTTCCTTCAACTCGTGCAACATGATCTTGAAGTCCTTGACTTCTTGGATGCTGAGCTTGGCCATATTCCGCTTGAACTGAGCCTTTTCAAAATCAATCTTCTGCTTCAGTTCAACAATGCGCTGGGCAATTGCAAGTTCTGAAGCAATAGCGCCTTGGAAGGCGACGCTGAGGCCAATGGGCAGCTGCAGATCATCGAAGCTGATATTGGGTGTATCAAACCACTCATCGATGAAGTTATGGATGATTGCTGCATCAAACAGAGGCAGATTGTTGAAGATTTCAGCCTCCTCCTTGCTCTTGATGAGTTGCTCAAGAGCTTCATCACCAAGATCTTCGTCACTGGACAGATCAATGGTCTCGCTGCGCAGAATGGCAGTAGCTGTGAGCTCTTTGCCTGTGTGTGGCTGAGGCTTCTTGGCTTCTTGGGGCTTGGAGACTCGTGATAAGTCTTCAGACTGCACACTTGCTTCAGGAGGTGCAGTTGCCAATGGCTTCGCTCTGGAGATTTTGGGAGAAGCGGCTGGCTTTGAAGCTTTTGGCTTCTTCGTCTACTCCGGCTTCAGTGCAGGAGGGTCGTTCACGGCAGTCTCTTGGACTAGAATGCGAGTGATGAGGCCTTCGAGATTGGCATACGGCCCGATGATATTGGGATTGGCGTCGCGTGTGCCATCCGCCCTTGGTTTAGAGGGACCAGGGTTGAAGTCCAACCCCAACTCCTTCTTGTTCTGCTTCGCAGAGTTCTGAGCAAATTGGAAGTTGCGCTTGAATAGAGTGTCATCGCGACACCAGAGAAGTGATGACGGATGTGCTTCAGCTGGCTGTGGTCCTCTGACCATGCATGGAAAGAAGCCTTGAGCAATGGCTTCGTCTCTGGACCGGGGTACGAGATTTTTGTACAATATGTCTCCCCACGGTCTCTTGATGGCGCACCTTTCTGCATATTCCTTAGTGACGAAGCGGTATTGGAACCACTGCTCTGCCCAATATCTTCGAACCCATTGGATTCGTGTCTTGCGCTGACCATAGCTCTCTTCAGGATCAGTTTTGTACATTTCTGCCAAGTCATCAGGCAGACCTTTAGACGTTTCACCACGTCTCTGTCTGCCTCCTTTACTTGCTGGTTTTTCTGCTGCCATGAAGCTTAACTTGGAAGGCTTCAAGATGTTCAAAGTCTTCAAAGGCTTCCTTTTGCTTGACCAACAAGAACTGGCTTCAGGAGAATTGATGTGACGCTGTAAGAACTCTGCAAATGAATGCAGACTATGAGAACCAAAAGATTCTCCCACGGACATGTACCTATGACAGCATTAAGGTGCGAGGGAAGGGGAAGAGGTCATATGCATTCTCAGAAGATTTTGAAGATAAATCAGTTTAGAAGATATTGACCTCATCATGCAAAGACATTCACTTTATAGAAAAGAAGTTGGTTCCAGATTTGTACGAACCCATAGATCAGTACAAGTGAGGAATCTAACTACTTCATGAAGCACAAGTGAATATACTAGGCAAGTTATGAGATGCAGATTGAGAGAGATGTGACTTGTGTGAATAGAAACTTCTTATGGCAGAAAGTGACCGAACTATAGGATCAAAAGAGGCTGTAAAAAAGAGGTTTTATTTACCACACTTGGAACTGCTAGACGAAGTGGGAGTTGAGGCCGAGCAGTTCGATCCTCCGTGCCCTAACTGGGCGACGGAAGACACCTACGGCGACGGTGGAGAGACCGATGTCCGCAGTCGGCGTGAAAACGGCGTCGGAGAGGTTGCGGCAGTGAAGCACTTCGTCGCCGGCGTCGTTGAGAGCTAGCGGTGGCGCTAGGGTTCGTGCGAGGGTGGAAGAAGAGATAATGACCGCAGTGAATCGTGTATTTATAGGGATAGGGGCGGCACTACGCTATTACTCAGGTGCCCCTAGCGATTCGCATCTGATCAGCACGTGGCCATCATGCGGTATTGTGGGGGCAGTTCCACATCCCACGCACGCCTTGTTTGTTGGGTGTCGTTCCTACTTCTCCGGATTTCTTTTTGATGAAAAAGTATTGAAAACGGTTTCAAAGTTTGTCTCTGTGTCTTCAGCTGACAAGGATGCAGTGAAGACATTCGACAGTTTCAATAGAATGCATACGACTTGGAGAGATAGAGTTTGAGGTAGGAAGCATGGAGAGGTTAGGGTCCGATCACATTCACTTAGTTCAAAAGATTCAAACAAGAAGACATAGCTATAAGTGAATGCTGTAGAGGACAGAACACCAGTATATATATATATATATATATATATATATATATATATATATATATATATATATATAATCAACATAGTGAAGATAATCATGAAGACATGTTGAGATTGAAGCCAAACCAAATGTGAAGACATAGCAAATGTAACGCCATGAGTGAAACACTTCAAGCAGAAAATTTGGTGGTGGCGTTACCCACCGTATAGGAAGTATTAGACCCAGACACGGCGCACAATTATCGTGGCGCTCCGAAGTCAAATTCCATGTTAACGTATTCACACTTAGAATGTACGTCTTCATTGATTGAAGATATACGTTACTTCGTGTGTTGCACATCTAAGTCATCAACATGCATAAGTGTTAGGATGTGTGCCTGATCACAGGACATTTGAGGATTCCAAGATATTTAGCTCACACCGTAACTTGCAAAATCTCTTCTCATCCAAGGGCTTGGTGACGATATCTGCCAATTGCTCTTCAGTGTTGACGTGTATGATATCAATATCTTCCTTTGCAACATGATCTCTGAGAAAATGATGACGAATTTCAATGTGCTTTGTCTTTGAGTGCTGAACTGGGTTGTTGGCGATCTTGATGGCGCTTTCGTTGTCGCAGTAAAGTGGCACTTGCTTCAGATGAATTCCATAATCCTTGAGGGTTTGTTTCATCCATAGAAGCTGAGCGCAGCAGGATCCAGCAGCAATGTATTCAGATTCAGCATTGGAGAGAGATACACAGTTCTGCTTCTTTGAAGACCAACATACAAGTGATCGGCCCAGAAAGTGACATGTGCCTGATGTGGACTTCCGATCAACCTTGTCACCAGCGTAATCAGCATCCGAAAATCCAACCAGATCAAACTCTGAGCCCTTTGGATACCATAACCCTAGAGTTGGGGTGTGAGCCAAATATCGAAGAATTCGCTTCACAGCTAAGTGATGCAACTCCTTTGGTGCCGCTTGGAATCGAGCACACATGCAAACACTAAGCATAATATCTGGCCTAGATGCACATAAATAAAGCAAAGAACCAATCATGGAGAAGTATACCTTTTGATCGAACTCTTTACCATTGTCGTCAGGACCCAGATGATGCTTGGCTGGCATTGGTGTTGTGAAACCTTTGCAGTCTTGCATACCGAACTTCTTCAGGCAATCTTTGAGATACTTCTCTTGAGATATGAAGATGTCATTGCGTTGTTGCCGTATCTGAAGACCGAGGAAGAATTTCAGCTCCCCCATCATAGACATCTGATATTGCTCTTGCATCATATATCCGAACTCCTCACTGTACTTCTGATTGGTGCAGCCGAAGATAATGTCATCCACATATATTTGGCACACAAACAGTTCACCATCATATGTCTTCGTGAAGAGAGTGGGATCTAGGGAACCAGGTATGAAGCCTTTGCTCTTCAGGAAGTATTTGAGTGTATCATACCAGGCCCGAGGGGCTTGTTTGAGGCCATATAGTGCCTTATTGAGCTTGTAAACCATGTCAGGATGTTTTGGATCTTCAAACCCAGGTGGTTGTGCAACATACACTTCTTCTTCAATTTTGCCATTGAGAAAGGCACTCTTCACATCCATTTGATACAAAATTATGTTGTGATGATTTGCATAGGCCAGCAGTATACGGATGGCTTCAAGTCTGGCCACAGGAGCAAATGTTTCATCGAAGTCAATGCCTTCCACTTGAGTATATCCTTGAGCAACGAGACGAACCTTGTTTCTGACGACTTGACCATGCTCATCTTGCTTGTTGCGGTATATCCATTTGGTGCCTATTATGTTATGCTTCCGTGGATCAGGACGCTTAACCAATTCCCATACATTGTTCAGCTCAAACTGTTGAAGCTCTTCTTGCATAGCGTGAATCCACTCAGGTTCCATAAAAGCTTCTTCAACTTTCTTGGGTTCTGTGATTGAAACGAATGCGAAGTGTCCACAGAAATTTGCCAGTTGAGTTGCCCTTGAACGAGTCAGTGGACCAGGTGCATTGATGCTATCAATTATTCTGTCAATCTGCACTTCATTGGCAACACGAGGATGTATGGGTCGAAGACTTTGCTCTTGCTAATCTATGTTGTCGTGGGGAGGAATGTCTTCAGGCTGAGCATTGTCTTCATGTGGATCAGGTGCTGAGATGATAAGTTCTTCTTCAGGATGAGCTTCAGAAGGTATAATTTCTCCAGTTCCCATTAGCTTGATTGATTCACTGGCTGGAACTTCATCTAGCACATCTGGCAGTTTCTCTCTTTGTGACCCATTGGTCTCATCGAACCGCACATCCACTGTTTCAACCACTTTGTAGTGAAAGAGATTGAAGACTCTGTAGGAGTGCGAATCCTTTCCATATCCAAGCATAAAGCCCTCATGTGCTTTTGGTGCAAATTTTGAGGTGTGGTGAGGGTCCTTGATCCAGCATCTTGAGCCAAATACTCTGAAGTAACTGACATTTGGCTTCTTGCCAGTTAGAAGTTCATAAGATGTCTTGTTCAGAAGCTTGTGAAGATAGACACGGTTGATTGTATGGCATGCAGTGTCAATGGCTTCAGTCCAGAATTTTCTTGGAGTCTTGTACTCATCTAGCATTGTTCTGGCCATCTCAATGAGTGTTCTGTTCTTGCGTTCGACGATGCCATTCTGCTGTGGCATGTACGGAGCTGAGAATTCATGAGTGATGCCCAATGTATCAAGATATGTGTCAAGGCCAGTGTTCTTGAATTCAGTGCCATTGTCACTTCTGATGTGCTTTATCTTGGCGCCATAATTGTTCATAGCCCGATTTGCGAAGCGTCTGAAGACATCCTGCACTTCAGTCTTGTAAAGGATTATGTGCACCCAAGTATATCTAGAGTAATCATCAACAATGACAAAGCCGTAGAGGCAAGCAGTAGTGGAAAAAGTTGAGTAGTGAGTGGGACCAAAGAGATCCATGTGAAGCAGTTCGAAGGGTCGAGTAGTGGTCATGATTGTCTTCGAAGGATGTTTTGCCCTTGTCATCTTCCCTGCTTCACAGGCACCGCATAAGTGATCTTTCTTGAACTTGACGCCCTCGATGCCTATAACATGCTTCTTCTTCGCAAGGGTGTGGAGGTTCCTCATGCCAGCATGCCCAAGCCTCCGATGCCAAAGCCAGCATTCTGAAGCCTTTGCGAGAAGACATACTGCAAGCTGTGGCCCTGCTGAGAAATCTACCACGTACAAATCATCTTTCCGATACCCTTCAAACACTAAAGACTTGTCAGATTCCATTAGTACCAGGCAACGATATTTTCCAAAGATTACAATCATGTTCAAATCGCAAAGCATTGAGACAGACATTAAGTTGAAGCCAAGGGATTCAACAAACATGACTTTATCCATGTGTTGATCCTTTGAGATTGCAACTCTACCTAGACCCAATACCTTACTTTTACCAGTGTCAGCAAATGTGATGTGGCTCTTGTCAGATGGACGTAAGGTTGAGTCCATAAAGAGACTTCTTTTGCCAGTCATGTGATTTGTACACCCACTGTCAATAATCCATTCTGAAGACTCTGAAGTCGTTGGTGTCGTACCCTACAGTGCAGTTAGGGGGATAGGCTTCACGAAGAGTATTGTGAAGCAAAAACATTTGACGAACTAGTGGATTATGAAAACTTAGATCTAGGTTAGGACTAGTAGGGAGAGTAGCATGCGATTCAGGTACGAAATACATAGTGATGCCATTCGGGCATTTGATCTTGCGCCCCACAAGATTTTTAAGGTCCCCAGCAATAGCGTCAGAAGATTTTGGTTTTCTGCTGGAGACCTTTCCCTGCAAAAGAGAGTTAAGCTTTCTTAACCACCCACATCTTCAAGGGTGGCTTAGAAGCAATAAGTCTAAGTGCAGCATCTAAGAATTTTGGCTTTGGAGCCCTGGGAAATAGTCTAGCAGGCGGGCAATAGTACTCATAAGAATAGGCAGAATAGTTCTTGGTCATATGAGCATGATGGTTTGAAGAACCGCTCTCATATGCCTGAGCATGGTTTCCCTGCAAAACATTTGCGTTAGTGCGACTCAGGTGAGTCATCTGCCTGTATGAAGCCTTTGGACCATATGAAGCCTTTGGTCTGAGGTTTGTCTTCTTCATGTGATGTGTCAGGACATTCATAGGAAGATTCTCCAGACACGTTTTTGGAACCCAGATCTTCTTCATAGGTGGTCCATTCCTGCAGTTAGTACTAATGTACCTGGCAAATACTTCACCATTCTGATTTTTAAACAGTTTATAGTTTGCATCAAAGGATTCATCAATGATAATAGGATCAGCACAAGTGAAGCCAGATAGATTGGATGGATCTGCTGAGGATTCCTTTGCAGCAACCCATGTGGTTTTGGGGTACTGCTCAGGTTTCCAGTAAGATCCATCTGCATTAATTTTCCTCACGAACCCAACACCCTCTTTCCTAGGGTTTCGGTTCAGAATCTGCTTCTTGAGGACATCACATAATGTCTGATGTCCTTTGAGACTTTTGTACATCCCTGTTTCAAGCAATGTCTTCAACCTAGCATTCTCATCGGCAATAGCAGTGGTATCCTCAGCAGAGGGGTTAGTTACCACTTCAACAGTTGAAGATATTGCAATAGCAGTAGCAGTGGAACATTCAGCAACAGAAGTAGCATTATCATGCTCAATGCATTTAAGGCATGGTGGTTCAAATCCTTCCTGAGCAGAACTGATCTGTTCGGCTCGAAGTGACTCGTTTTCCTTTTGAAGATCTTCATGATCCGCTCTCAACTTCTCAAGATCTTGCTTCTTTTTAAGATAATCATAGGAAAGCTTTTCATGAGTAGTTGAGAGAGTCTCAAGACAATCTTCGAGTTCCTGATACTTAACATGAAGATTTTTTATGTCTTCAATTAAGGATTCAGAACGAGTCATTTCAGCACCCAACAGATCATCGCTTCTGTCTAACAGTTTTTGAATATGTTCCATGGCCTTTTGTTGTTCAGTTGCAATTTTAGCAAGTGTTTTGTAGCTGGGTTTTGAATCACAATCAGAGTCATCGTCACTGAATGTTTGATAGTGAGCCGTGCGTGTGTTTAGCTTGGCACCGCGTGCCATGAAGCAGTAGGTAGGAGTAGAGTCGTCCTTGTCATTTGCATCGGTGTTGGTGATGAAGTCATTGTCTTCAGTGTTGAAGATGGACTTAGCGACGTAGGCTGTAGCCAGACTCGCAATGCCAGAATCAGACTCCTCCTCGGACTCCACCTCTGCATCCTCAGAAGCGGACTCCTCCTCTGAATCCATTTCCTTGCCGACAAACGCACGGGCCTTGCCAGTTGAGCTCTTCTTGTGTGATGAAGACTTTGAGGAAGACTTGGAAGAAGACTTTGAGTATTTCTTCTTCTTGTCGTCGGAGTCATATTCCTTGCTCTTCTTCTTCTTTCTGCTCTCATTGTCCCACTATGGACACTCAGACATGAAGTGTCCAGTTTTCTTGCACTTGTGACATGTTTTATTCTTGTAGTCATGAGCAGATGCTTCATCATTCCTTGAGCTTGATCGTGAAGACTTTCTGAAGCCTTTCTTCTTGGTGAATTTCTGGAACTTCTTCACTAGCATTGCAAGTTCCCGTCCAATGTCTTCAGGATCATCAAAATAGCTGTCAGATTCATCTTCAGATGAGGACACAGCTTTTGCTTTCAAGGCACGAGTTCGCCCATAGTTTGGACCGTAGATATCTCTTTTCTCAGAAAGCTGAAACTCATGTGTGTTGAGCCTCTCAAGTATGTCAGACGGATCGAGTGTCTTGAAATCTGGACGTTCTTGAATCATTAGGGCTAGGATGTCAAACGAACTGTCAAGTGATCTCAGCAGCGTCTTGACGATTTCATGTTTGGTGATCTCAGTGGTGCCGAGGGCTTGAAGCTCATTTGTGATGTCAGTGAGCCGGTCAAACATGTGCTGGACATTCTCATTGTCATTTCGCTTGAAGCGGTTGAAGAGATTGCGAAGAACACTGATTCTCTGATCTCTCTGGGTTGAGATGCCTTCATTGACTTTGGAGAGCCAGTCCCAGACTAGCTTGGATGTCTTCAAGGCACTCACACGGCCATACTGTCCCTTGGTCAGATGACCACAGATGATATTCTTGGCAGTAGAGTCCAGTTGAGTGAACTTCTTGACATTAGCAGCAGTGACACCTTCTCCAGCCTTGGGAACGCCGTTTCCGACGACATACCATAGGTCGACGTCAATGGCTTCAATATGCGTGCGCATCTTATTCTTCCAGTAGGGATATTCAGTTCCATCGAAGACGGGGCACGCAGCGGAGACTTTAATTATCCCTGCAGTCGACATAGCTAAAACTCCAGGTGGTTAAACCGAATCACACAGAACAAGGGAGCACCTTGCTCTGATACCAATTGAAAGTGCATTATATCGACTAGAGGGGGGGTGAATAGGCGATTTTTATGAAAGTCTTCAAAACGTGGAAGTTATGAAGACAAACAGAGTGGACAAGCCTATCACTATGCAGCGGAAGTTAGATTACACAAGGCAAGCCATGGTCAAGTATACAATATAGTGAAAGCACAGTGACAAACAGCTTCAGTGTAATGAGGATCAGGTAGGAAGAAGTTATGAAGCCAAACAAATCATACAGTCAAGTTGTGAAGACAGAAGATAAAGCAAGCATGCAATGGCTTCACAATGTGTAATGGTAAGTAAAGGGAGGTGAAGATGAAACTAGTGACACGCTGAAGACAATGATTTGTTGAACCAGTTCCAGTTGCTGTGACAACTGTACGTCTGGTTGGAGCGGCTAGGTATTTAAACCAAAGGACACACAGTCCCGGACACCCAGTCCTGAACACGCAGCTCAGGACACCCAGTCCTCACCGTTTTCTCCTTGAGCTAAGGTCACACAGACCTTGCCCAATCACTCTGGTAAGTCTTCAAGGTAGACTCCCAAACCTTCACAGACTTCGTTCACCGGCAATCCACAATTTCTCTTGGATGCTCAGAACGCGACGCCTAACCGGCTGGAGGATGCATAGTCCTCAAGTGTAATAAGTCTTCAGATCACTCAGACAAGAAGACTTAAGTGATGCCCAATTACTCAGGCTCTGGGTGGTTAGGGCTTTTATCCTCGCTAGGCATTTTCTCTCAAAGGCTTCGAGGTGGGTTGCTCTCAAACGACAAAAGCCGTGCACTAAAATCTGAGCAGCCAACCGTTTATGGTTGTAGGGGTGGACTATTTATAGCCACTTGGCAACCCGACCTGATTTGTCCGAAATGACCCTGGGTCACTAAGGAGCTGACACGTGTATCAACGGTCGAATTTCGAACTCACACGGCAACTTTACTTGGGCTACAAGTAAAGCTGACTTGTCTGACTCTAGACAAGATTTTCTCTCATTGTCTTCACTCGAAGACATAGGATTTGAATTAGGCATCACTTCAGTCATCCTGACTGGTTCTCTTGGACCCCACTTAACAGTACGGTGGTTCCTATGACACAACATGAATGAAGTAAAACTACGAAGGATCTAAGTCTTCGAGTTCCATAAGCTTCATGGGGAGTCTTCACATGTCATTGTCTTCAATATGAATATCTTCATAAACCACCATTATCTTCAATGTCTTCGTACATTTTTAGGGGTCATCTCTAGTAGCTAAACCGAATCAATGAGGGACTTCTACCTGAGTTATCCTGCAATTCTCACAAACACATTAGTCCCTCAACTAGGTTTGTCGTCAATACTCCAAAACCAACTAGGGGTGGCACTAGATGCACTTACATGTACGCTGAAAACCTGCTCATATGCGCTAAGCAACGCTTTTGAATTTAAAATATTGCCTTCTGTGCGGCCGTTTATCAAATTTGAGAGATGGCGAGTCGTCGGCTTCTGCCCCCATGCCACGAGTGCTGGGGTGTTCGGGATAAACATGAGCGCTCTTTTCCCATTCTTGGGTCCTTCGAGGGAGGCGCTCAACACAACGAACAAGGCAATCAGACTATAATGCTTGAACACTCTCACTTAGCCATAGAATTCTATAATTTTAAATTTCAGCGAAGCCCCTAGTGTTCGGAAGACCGAGTTCGGGGCGCTATCCACGCCTAGGCCGGACAAAGTCGGCTCCTCGCTCTAAGCGGCATAAGTCTTTAGGGACTCAAAAACCTCTCGAACAGCGACCAGCTCTCGCCTCATCATGACGGTCAGTTTTAGCTTGCTCTACTGAGGTGCTTAGCCCAGCTCAACTGGGGCACAATCGCAGTAGTTCTCCTAGTGCTACCTTAGCCGATATAACGGAACGTAAGGTACCAAAACATAGGAGCCGGGCAAACCCAACTATTGACCCAAGACATGATTCGGAGCTGATGCATATAATGTTATAAGTTCGGGGTGCCGCACTTGTGAAAGTGTTCGGACTTCTCACACCATGTTGTGGGCTACCTAAGCCCCTAGCGTATTGGCCGTACCAAAGTGTACGGGTGCAGCATGTCATTAATGAACATATATTCGTAAAAAAGAGTAATGCAATAATAGACGGAAGCTAAGCATTGTTTGTTTAAAAAAGGCTGCGATCAAAGCAGGACGATACAAATAGTGCGATAAGCAAAAGATGGGACTATCATATATGTCCTTTCCAAGGGCGAGCTGTGGAATGTTATGCGAAACAGGTATACTGCTCGTTATAGAGACCACCTTAGAGTTCCGTAGTGCAGCGTAGCTTTCTGCTTCCCTGGTTGTATTGTTTGTGCAGCAATTGTGCTACCGGACAAGCCTTCCGGAGAATGGAGTCCTGAAAATAAGAGAAAATTAAGAAATCGGCAGCCCCTAGTGCGGTTTAAGATGCGTTTCGGGCATGTCGTGATGGTGCCCCTCCCCCTGTGCCCATGGTATTTCCAGAGCATAGTTATGTACGCGCAGCACTGGTTTCGCAAGTTCGCGAGGGCTGGGGTTGGGGCCGCATTGTTACGCTCGCTCTGAATGTGCCGGGCGGTCTTGGTGTAGGTTACTTTGGGTGCGCTTGACGGTGTCCAGACGTTTAATGGCCGGACTAGAGAATTGCCTTGAGAGTCTGCTTTGTACTTCCGCTGCGATAGCCGCCATATGCTCCTCCATTCGGAGAGAGCGTTCGGTGTTTCCATTGACCGTGATGACGCCTCGAGGGCCTGGCATCTTGAGCTTGAGGTATGCGTAGCGCGGCACCACATTGAATTTGGCAAATGCGGTTCGCTCAAGCAGTGCGTGATAGCCACTGCGGAACGGGACTATGTCGAAGATTAACTCCTCGCTTCGCAAATTATTCGGAGATCCGAAGACCACTTCAAGTGTAACTGAGCCTGTACAGTTGGCTTCTACACCTGGTATGACGCCTTTAAAGGTTGTTCTAGTGGGTTTAATCCTCGAGAGATCGATGCCCATTTCCGCATTGTATCCTGATAAAGTAGGTTCAGGCTGCTGCCGCCGTCCATAAGGACTCTAGTGAGGTGAAATCTGTCAATAATTGGGTCTAGAACCAATGCGGCGAATCCACCATGACAGATGCTAGTGGGGTGGTCCCTTCGATCAAAAGTGATCGGGCAGGAAGACCATGGGTTGAACTTTGGGGCGACTGGCTCCATCGCGTATACGTCCCTTAGCACACGCTTCCGCTCCCTCTTGGGAACATGGGTTACGTATATCATGTTCACCATTCGCACTTGTGCGGGAAAACCTTTCTGTCCACTATTGTTCGGCGGCCGGGCTCCTCCTCGTCATCGCTATGCAGCCCCTTGTCTCTGCTTTCGGCATTTAACTTGCCTGCCTGCTTGAACACCCAACAATCTCTGTTGGTGTGATTGGCTGGTTTTTCGGGGATGCCATGTATCTGGCATGAGCGGTCGAGTATTTGGTCCAAACTAGACGGGCCCGGAGTATTTCTTTTGACTGGATCTTTCTGCTGACCGGGTTTAGAGCCTCTGAATCCGGCATTAACCGCCGTATCCTCAGCATTGTCGTCATTAATGCGGCGCTTTTGCTTATTGCAACACGACCTGCCACTGATGTCCTTGGTATCTGAATTACCACGGCTCTTGGTCATGTTATTGCTGCAAGCTAGCCAGCTGTCTTCTCCTGCGCAAAAGTGCGTCATAAGTGTCGTGAGTGCTGCCATGGATTTCGGCTTTTCCTGTCCTAGGTGCCGTGCAAGCCACTCGTCGCGGATGTTATGCTTGAAGGCTACTAAGGCCTCTACGTCTGGACAGTCGACGATTTGATTTTTCTTGGTTAGGAACCGTGTCCAGAATTGTTTGGCCGATTCCTCTGGCTGCTGAATTATGTGGCTTAGGTCATCGGCGTCTGGTGGTCGCACATAAGTGCCCTGGAAATTGTCGAGGAATGCGGCTTCCAGGTCCTCCCAACAGCCAATTGATTCCGCCGGCAAGCTATTAAGCCAATGCCGAGCTGGTCCTTTAAGCTTGAGTGGGAGGTATTTGATGGCGTGTAGGTCATCACCGCGGGCCATGTGGATATGAAGGAGATAGTCCTCGATCCATACCGCAGGATCTGTTGTGCCATCGTATGATTCGATGTTCACGGGTTTGAAACCCTCGGGGATTTGATGATCCATTACTTCATCTGTGAAGCATAGTGGGTGTGCGGCGCCCCTGTATTGGGCTACATCACGACGCAGCTCAAACGAGCTTTGTCTACTGTGTTCGGCCCGGCCGGATTTACTGTATCCGGCGTGACGAGTACCGTCTCGTGCCATGGGGCGCCCACGCGATCCGTAGATCGATCTTGTTTGCCTTGCCTTGTCCTCCAATATATCTCGCAGGTCTGGCACATTTTCCCATGCATTGGTAGTTTTTGAGCGGCGCCGGGGTGCGGCTTGAGTGGAGGGCCGAGAGGCCTCTCTGTCGCGGCCACAGGGTGGCTGGTCGGCCGCATCATGCGTTGGTGATGTAGGTTTAGGTACTTCCTCCTCTAATTGGGGTAGCAACCTGCGCTTTGGGTAGCTCTTGGAGGGGCGTTCGAGTTCATACTCTTCGGCCGCAAGGACTTCAGTCCATCTGTCGGCTAGCAAATCTTGATCAGCTCTAAGTTGTTGCTGTTTTTTCTTGAGGCTGCTCGCCATGGCCATAAGCCTGCATTTGAAATGCTCTTGTTCGATGGGATCCTCCGGCACGACATATTCGTCATCGTCGAGGCTTGCCTCGTCTTCGGAGGGAGGCATATAATTATCGTCCTTGACCTCTCTGTCTGCCGCTCTCTCATGAGGGATGGCTTCTCTATCCTCCTGTGCTGAATCTTGCTGGAGGTGGTTGTCTTCGGCACTGTCCAGGGTGTTATTATCCCCCGTGCCGGAATCACCGTTTTTGTTTTGGCGGGATTTAGAGTGGCGCCGCTGACGCCAGCGCTTAGGCTGCTTCTTGGAGGGGTCATCCTCCGATGTTCCATCGCCATTGCCTTCTTTTGGGGAGTCCACCATGTATATATCATACGACAAGGTGGCTTTCCAGTGCCCTATAGGTGCTGGTTCTTGATCGTCTCCTGCATCAGCGTCCATACCGTCAATGTCTTCGGAGTCGAAGTCGAGCATGTCGGTTAAATCATCGACAGTGGCTACGAAGTGGGTGGTGGGTGGGCTTTGAATTTCTTCATCATCCGCATCCCAACCTTGCCGACCATAGTCTGACCGGGGCTCTCCTGACAAAGAGAGAGACTTTAGTGAATTCAGAATATCGCCGAAGGGCGAGTGCTGAAAGATGTCCGCGGCGGTGAACTCCATGATCGGCGCCCAATCGGGTTCGATCGGTCGGGGTGCGGAGGGCTCGGAGTCCGGAGAGGAGTCAAGCTCCTTGGAGTCACGGGCTTCGCAGAGAATAGGGCTGGTGTTCGGCTCGATCGCCGTAGATATTGCAGCCCCCGAGGCGGTGTCTAACCACCCATCCTCGGTTTGTGTGATTGGCTCCAAGCTAGGGGTCCGAGCGGACACAGGTGCGGCCTCCAGGGCACTGTTCGGCGGCAGAGCTAAATCATGCCCATCGTGACAGTGCGGCGCGCTCGGTTGTGGCTCGAATCCGTCGAAGATCAAGTTTCCGCGGGTGTCGGCCGTGTAGTTCAAACTTCCAAATCTGACCTGATGGCTAGGGGCGTAGCTTTTGATCTGCTCCAGATGACCAAGCGAATTGGCCCGCAGTGCAAAGCCGCCGAATACGAAGATCTGTCCAGGGAGAAAAGTCTCACCCTAGATCACGTCGCTGTTGATGATCGGAGAAGCCATCGGGCCTAAAAGTGACGACACAGAGGAACTCTCAATGAAAGCACCAATGTCAGTGTCAAAACTGGCGGATCTCGGGTAGGGGGGCCCGAACTATGCGTCTAGGCCGGATGGTAATAGGAGGCAGGGGATACGATGTTTTACCCAGGTTCGGGCCCTCTTGATGGAGGTAAAACCCTACATCCTGCTTGATTAATATTGATGATATAGGTAGTACAAGAGTAGATCTACCACGAGATCAGAGAGGCTAAACCCTAGAAGCTAGCCCATGGTATGATTGTTGTTCGTCCTATGGACTAAAACCCTCCGGTTTATATAGACACCGGAGAGGGCTAGGGTTACACAGAGTCTATTACAATGGTAGGAGATCTACATATCCATATAGCTAATGCTTGCCTTCCACGCCAAGGAAAGTCCCTTCCGGACACGGGACGAAGTCTTCAATCTTGTATCTTCATAGTCCAGGAGTCCGACCGAAGGTATAGTCCGGCTATCCGGACACCCCCTAATCCAGGACTCCCTTAGAGAGCTTCGTCAGCACGAGAGCGTGATGACGGTGATGATGATGCTACCAGAACAGGGCTTCGCCTAAGCACCGCTACGATATGACCGAGGTGGATTATGGTGGAGGGGGGCACTGCACACGGCTAAGAGATCAATGATCAACTTGTGTGTCTATGGGGTATCCCCCTCCCCCCATATAAAAAGGAGTGGAGGAGGGGAGAGGGCCGGCCTCCTAGGCGCACCCAAGGGGGAGTCCTACTCCCGATGGGAGTAGGATTCCCCCTTCCCTAGTTGGAGTAGGAGAGGGAAGGAAGGGGGAGAAGGAGAGAAGGAAAGGGGGGCCGACCCGCCCTCCCAATTCGGATTGGTCTTGGGGGGCGCCCCCACCTTGGCCGCCGCCTCCTCCTTTCCACTATGGCCCATTAAGGCCCATTGACTCCCCAGGGGTTTCGGTAACCCCCCCCCCCCCCGGTACTCCGGTATATGCCCAAACTCTCTCGAAACCTTTTTGATGTCCAAACATAGTAATCCAAAATATCGATCTTTATGTCTTGACCATTTCGAGACTCCTCGTCATGTCCGTGATCACATCTGGGACTCCGAACTACCTTCAGTACATCAAAACACATAAACTCATAATACTGATCGTCACTGGACGTTAAGCGTGCAGACCCTACGGGTTCGAGAACTATGTAGACATGACCGAGACACGCCTTCGGTCAATAACCAATAGCGGAACCTGGATGTTCATATTGGATCCCACATATTCTACGAAGATTGATAACTCACAAGTATAGGGGATCGCAACAGCTTTCGAGGGTAGTGTATTCAACCCAAATTTATTGATTCGACACAAGGGGAGCCAAAGAATATTCTCAAGTATTAGCAGCTGAGTTGTCAATTCAACCACACCTGGAAACTTAGTATCTGCAGCAAAGTGTTTAGTAGCAAAGTAATATGATAGTGATGGTAATGGTAACAAAAGAGTAATGAAAGCAAAGTAATGTTTTTGGTGTTTTGTAGTGATTGTAACAATAGCAACGGGAAAGTAAATAAGCGTAAACCAGTATATGGAAAGCTCATAGGCATCAGATCAATGATGGATAATTATGCCGGATGCAGTTCATCATGTAACAGTCATAACATAGGGTGACACAGAACTAGCTCCAATTCGTCAATGTAATGTAGGCATGTATTCCGAATAGTCATACGTGCTTATGGAAAAGAACTTGCATGACATCTTTTGTCCTACCCTCCCGTGGCAGCGGGGTCCTAATGGAAACTAAGGGATATTAAGGCCTCCTTTTAATAGAGAACTGGAACAAAGCATTAGCACATAGTGAATACATGAACTCCTCAAACTACGGTCATCACCCATAAGTATCCCGATTATTGTCACTTCAGGGTTAACGGGTCATAACACATAATAGGTGACTATAGACTTGCAAGATAGGATCTAGAACTCTCATATATTGATGAAAACATAATAGGTTCAGATCTAAAATCATGGCACTCGGGCCCTAGTGACAAGCATTAAGCATAGCAAAGTCATAGCAACATCAATCTCAGAACATAGTGGATACTAGGGATCAAACCCTAACAAAACTAACTCGATTACATGGTGAATCTCATCCAACCCATCACCGTCCAGCAAGCCTACGATGGAATTACTCACGCACGGCGGTGAGCATCATGAAATTGGTGACGGAGGATGGTTGATGATGACGACGGCGACGAATCCCCCTCTCCGGAGCCCCGAACGGACTCCAGATCAGCCCTCCCGAGAGGTTTTAGGGCTTGGCGGTGGCTCCATATCGTAAAACGCGATGATTTCTTCTCTCTTATTTTTTTCTCCCTGAAAGCAGTTATATAGAGTTGGAGTTGGAGTCGGGGGGTCTCCAGGGGGTCCACGAGGTAGGGGGCGCACCCTAGGGGGGGTGCCCCCCACCCTCGTGAGAAGGGTGTGGGACCCTGGTCTTCATCTTTGGCAAGGATTTTTTATTATTTATTGTAAGGTATTCCGTGGAGTTTCAGGTCATTCCGAGAACTTTTGTTTTCTGCACATAAAACAACATCATGGCAATTCTGCCGAAAACAGCGTCAGTCCGGGTTAGTTCCATTCAAATCATACAAGTTAGAGTCCAAAACAAGGGCAAAAGTGTTTGGAAAAGTAGATATGATGGAGACGTATCAACTCCCCCAAGCTTAAACCCTTGCTTGTCCTCAAGCAATTCAGTTGACAAACTGAAGGAAATAAAGAAAAACTTTTACAAACTCTGTTTGCTCTTGTTGTTGTAAATATGTCAAGCTATCATTCAGGTTTTCAGCAAAGATTATAACTAACCACATTTGCAATAATTCTCAGGTCTCATGATTACTCATATCAATAACATAATCAACTAGCAAGCCATAATAATAACTCTCAGATGACAACACTTTCTCAAAACAATCATAATATGATATAACAAGATGGTATCTCGCTAGGCCTTTCTAAGACCACAAAACATAAATGCAGAGCACCTTTAAAGATCAAGGACTGACTAGACATTGTAATTCATGGTAAAAGAGATCCAATCATAGTCACAGCCAATATAAATTAACAGTAATGAATGCAAATGACAGCGGTGCTCTCCAATTGGTGCTTTTTAATAAGAGGGTGATGACTCAACATAAAAGTAAATAGATAGGCCCTTTGCAGAGGGAAGCAGGGATTCGTAGAGGTGCCAGAGCTCGGTTTTAAAATAGAGGTGAATAACATTTTGAGCGGTATACTTTCATTGTCAACATAACAACCAAGAGATGGCGATATCTTCCATGCTACACACATTATAGGCAGTTCCCAAACTGAATGGTAAAGTTTATACTCCCCCTCCACCAACAAACATCAATCCATGGCTTACTTGAAACAACGAGTGCCTCCAACATACATCAGGTCCTAGGGGGAGTTTTTTTTGCAATTATTTTGATTTAGTTTGCATAAAGCATGGGACTGGGCATCCCGGTGACCAGCTCTTTATCTCGTGAGTGAGGAGCGGAGTCCACTCCTCTTGAGAATAACCCGCCTAACATGGAAGATACAGACAGCCCTAGTTGATACATGAGCTATTCGAGCATACAAAACAGGATGATTATTTGAAGGTTTAGAGTTTGGCACATACAAATTTACTTGGAACGGCAGGTAGATACCGCATATAGGTAGGTATAGTGGACTCATGTGGAATAACTTTGGGGTTTAAGGAGTTTGGATGCACAAGCAGTATTCCCGCTTAGTACAGGTGAAGGCTAGCAAAAGACTGGGAAGCGACCAACTAGAGAGCGACAACAGCCATGTACATGGATTAAAATTAATAAACATTGGATGCAAGCATGAGTAGGATATAATCCACCATGAACATAGATATTGTGAAGGCTATGTTGATTTGTTTCAACTACATGCGTGAACATGTGCCAAGTCAAGTCACTTAAATCATTCAGAGGAGGATACCACCCTATCATACCACATCATAACCATTTTAATAGCATGTTGGCACGCAAGGTAAACCATTATAACTCATAGCTAATCAAGCATGGCACAAGCAACTATGATCTCTAATTGTCATTGCAAACATGTTTATTCATAACAAGCTGAATCAAGAACGATGAACTCATCATATTTACAAAAACAAAAGAGGTCGAGTTCATACCAGCTTTTCTCATCTCAGTCAGTCCATCATATATCATCATAATTGCCTTTCACTTGCACGACCAAACGGTGTGAATAATAATAAGAGTGCACGTGCATTGGACTAAGCTGGAATCTGCGAGCATTCAATAAACATGAGAAGACAAGGCAATATGGGCTCTTTTGTCAGATAAACAATAATGCATATAAGAGCCACTTCAACAATTTAATCATGGTCTTCTCCTACTGACCCCCAAAGAAAAGAAAAGAAATAAAACTATTTACACGGGAAAGCTCCCAACAAGCAAAAGAAGAACGGGAAATATTTTGGGGTTTTCTTTTTAATTACTAATACAAGCATGGAAAGTAAATTAATTAAAAGCTACAACTATTTTTTTGGTTTTTCTTAAGGTTTATCAAACACACAAGAAGAAAGCATAAAAGGAAATAAACTAGCATGGATGATACAATGAAAAAGTATGAGCACCGAAATCTGGCAATGAGTGTGTGTAAACATAAATGTAATGTAGGTGAGAAATACGTACTCCCCCAAGCTTAGGCTTTTGGCCTAAGTTGGTCGCCTGGCTGATATCCATAATAATAGTTGTTGGGGTCGTACTGTGATGAGGAAGAAGAAGACTCCGATTGCCACTGGCTGGCAATCATCTCCAGATCCCACTGATAGTTATACTGTCGTGAAGGATCAAATTGTAGTTCCGGTTCTGGCTCCTCGGTTGGTGCAGGGTTCCGGTAGGCGTGGATAGCCATCAACGAAACAAGGTACTTGCCTACAGTCAAATCAAACAAAGCAGGAGCAGGCAAGGTAATCGTCTCAGGATGATGTTTATCAAAGAACAATTGATATTTAAGCTCTCCTGTCCTATTCTTAACAATAAAATCATGTGCCACCATAATTTTATAATCTAGATAAACACGAGGCAGCACTTTTTCTTCCTTCTCAGCATGCCTAATAGGTATGTTAAAATGTGCAGCTAGGCGTGTAGCATAGATGCCTCCAAAGATGAGACCCTTAGTACGGTTCATACTTAATCGTCTAGCAATAATGCCGCCCATAATAAAAGTTTTATAACTATATAATCCTTGGAGAAAAATAATAATATCAGGGATACTAAGGTTTCCACAGTTTCCGTGACCAATTAAGCAACGACTAGCAAATAATGCAAAGTAACGTAAAACAGGAAAATGTATGCTAGTGATTCGTGCATCGGAAACCTTCCTAGTTTCCCCTATAGTGATAGTATTAATAAATCCCTCCACATCATCATGATGTGGTTCTTCTGTCTTGCCCCCAAAAGGGACTAAACAAATCCGACAGAAATCATAAAGTGACATCTCCTTATGCTCATCATATAAATGAAACTCCACCGTAGGTGGTGAGTTCCTAGAATGAAAATGAAAGTTTTGCACAGATGTATTTGTGGGCAAGAGATACTGATCGCATTGGTCATGGAGGAAAGCGGTGAGGACTGCATTATGAGCCAACTCATGAAAATCTTCATAAATCCCGGCTGCTCTCAAGAAATCCTCAGAAGGCCATTCACACGCCCGAACCTCCGTGGTGCGCGGCAAATTATACTTAGGCTTCGGTGCCTTTTCCTTCGAGCTTTGGCTCGATGAGCCCCTCAATAATCTCCTCATCATTTTTTTGAAAAATTCTGAAATTTTTAGTAACTTCAAAATAATAGTAAACCAAACTCAATAATATTGATAGCAACTACTCCTACAAGTGCCTAGAGCCTATATCATGCATCAAAACTACTTTTGACCATATAAATTTGACATGCAAGCTCAAGAACAGGGTCACCTAAGCAACACAAATTTGCAATGAATAAAGGACTAGAACAAAAACTAATTGGACTAATGGAGGAGTCACATACCAAGGAACAATCTCCCCAAGCAGTTTTGTGAGAGGTGCTTTGAGCAAGGAGATCGAAAATGGCAGCAAAACAAGCTTGGACTCGGGTTTGAGTTGGTTTTTCGTGTTTGGGGGAGGAAGATGAAGTGTGTGGCTGAAAGAATAAGTGGAGGAGGGCCACTGTGGGCCCACGTGGCAGGGGGCGCGCCCTAGGGTGGTGGGCGCGCCCTCCACCCTCGTGGCAAGGTGGTTGGCCCCCTGGTGTGTTCTTTGTTCCATAAATCCTCAAATATTCTATAAAAAATCATATTCAATTTTCAGGGCATTTGGAGAACTTTTATTTTCGAGGTATTTTTATATTGCACGGATAATCAGATAACAGACAGAAAATTATTTATTTTAATTTTATTTCAACTAAATAACATAAAGTAAAAGTAGGGTATAGAAGGTTGTGCTTCTAGTTTCATCCATCTCATGCTCGTCAAAAGGAATCCACTAACAAGGTTGATCAAGTCTTGTTAACAAACTCATTCCGATTAACATGAAACCGGAGAAATTTCGAATAACACTAGGTTACCTCAACGGGGATATGCACATCCCCAATAATAAGTACATCATATTTCTTCTTGACATTAGGGAGAGGAAATTCAAAACCTCCAAATATAATCGATGGAATTTTTCCGATAGAATTGATACTATGAACTTGAGGTTGTTTCCTCGGAAAGTGTACCGTATGCTCATTACCATTAACATGAAAAGTGACATTGCCTTTGTTGCAATCAATAACAGCCCCTGCAGTATTAAGAAAAGGTCTTCCAAGAATAATAGACATACTATCGTCCTCGGGAATATCAAGAATAACAAAGTCCGTTAAAATAGTAACATTTGCAACCACAACAGGTAGATCCTCACAAATACCGACAGGTATAGCAGTTGATTTATTAGCCATTTGCAAAGATATTTCAGTAGGTGTCAACTTATTGAAATCATGTCTACAATATAAAGAGAGAGGCATAACACTAACACCGGCTCCAAGATCACATAAAGCAGTTTTAACATAGTTTCTTTTAATAGAGCATGGTATAGTAGGTACTCCTGGATCTCCAAGTTTCTTTGGTATTCCACCCTTAAAAGTATAATTAGCAAGCATGGTGGAAATTTCAGCTTCCGGTATCTTTCTTTTATTTGTAATAATATCTTTCATGTACTTGGCATAAGGATTGGTTTTGAGTATATCAGTCAATCGCATACGCAAAAATATAGGTCTAATCATTTCAGCAAAGCACTCAAAATCCTCATCATCCTTTTTCTTGGATGGTTTGGGAGGAAAAGGCATGGGTTTCTGAACCCAAGGTTCTCTTTCTTTACCATGTTTCCTAGCAACAAAGTCTTTCTTATCATAATGTTGATTCTTTGATTGTGGGTTATCAAGATCAACAGCAGGTTCAATTTCTACATCATTATCATTACTAGGTTGAGCATTATTATGAACGTCATCATCAACATTTTCATTAGGTTCATGTTCATTACCAGATTGAGTTTCAGCATTAGACATAGAGATATCATTTGGATTATCAGGTGGTTCAGCAATAGGTTCACTAGAAGTTTGCACAGTTCTATCATTTTTCTTTTTCTTCTTTTTAGAAAAACTAGGTGCATCAATATTATTTCGCTGAGAATCTTGCTCAATTCTCTTAGGGTGGCCTTCAGGATACAAAGGTTCCTGAGTCATTCTACTAGTTCTAGTAGCCACTTTACTATTCATCTCATTGAGCAATTCTTTTTGAGCTTTAAGTACTTGTTCTACTTGAGTCGTAACCATAGAAGCATGTTTGCTAACAAGTTTAAGTTCACATCTAATATTAGCCATATAATCACCTAAGTATTTAATCATATCAGCATCTTGTTTTAATTGTCTACCAAAATAAGCATTGAAGTCTTCTTGCTTAAACATAAAATTATCAAACTCATCCAAGCATTGACTAGCAATTTTAGTAGGAGGGATTTTAGCTTTATCATATCTATAGAGAGAATTTACCTTTACTACCTGTGTCGGGTTATCGAGGTCTGGAGGTTCTTCAATAAATAAAGGATTAAGATCATATATTTCTTCATCAGGCGGTAAATTGAGACCATGTATTTCTTCAATAGGAGGTAAATTCTTAACATCTTCAGCTTTAATACCTTTTTCTTTCATAGATTTCTTTGCCTCTTGCGTATCTTCAGGACTGAGAAATAGAATACCCCTCTTCTTCAGAGTTGGTTTAAGAATAGGCTCATTAATTAGAGCAGGAGCTGGCTCAGGAGGTGCCCAATTATTTTCATTTGTCAACATATTATTCAATAAGATTTCAGCTTCATCCAGTGTTCTTTCCCTCAAAAGAGAACCAGCACAACTATCCAGGTAATCTCTGGAAGCAACGGTTAGTCCATTATAAAAGATATCAAGTATTTTATTTTTCTTAAGAGGATGATCAGGCAAAGCATTAAGTAACTTGAGAAGCCTCCCCCAAGCTTGTGGGAGACTCTCTTCTTTAATTTGCACAAAGTTGTATATTTCCTTTAAAGCAGCTTGTTTCTTATGAGCAGGAAAATATTTAGCAGAGAAGTAATAAATCATATCCTGGGGACTACGCACACAACCAGGATCAAGAGAATTAAACCATATCTTAGCATCACCCTTTAATGAGAACGGAAATATTTTAAGGATATAAAAGTAGCGAGATCTCTCATCATTAGTGAACAGGGTGGCTATATCATTTAATTTAGTAAGATGTGCTACAACAGTTTCAGATTCATAGCCATGAAAAGGATCAGATTCAACCAGAGTAATTATATCAGGATCAACAGAGAATTCATAATCCTTATCAGCAACACATATAGGTGAAGTAGCAAAACCAGGGTCAGGTCTCATCCTAGCATTTGGAGATTGCTTATTCCATTTAGCTAATAACCTTTTGAGTTCATATCTATCTTTGCAAGCTAAAATAGCTAAATAAGCATCTTGATCAAATAAATAACCCTCAGGAATAACAAGTGATTCTTCATCATCACTTTCATCTTCATAATCAGATTCAATATTTTCAATCTCTCTAGCCCTAGCAAGTCGTTCCTCTAGAAAATCACTAAGTGGCATAGTAGTATCAGGCATAGAGGTAGTTTCATCATAAGTATCATGCATAGCAGAAGTAGCATCATCAATAACATGCAACATATCAGAACGAATAGCAGAAGCAGGTGTAGGTGTCGCAAGCTTACTCATAACAGAAGGTGAATCAAGTGCAGAGCTAGATGGCGGTTCCTTATCTCCCCTCATAGTTGAGGGATAGATCTTGGTTTTTGGATCTCTCAAGTTCTTCATAGTGTCTAGCAGATATAAATCCCAAGTGACTCAAAGAATAGAGCTATGCTCCCCGGCAACGGCGCCAGAAATTAGTCTTGATAACCCACAAGTATAGGGATCACAATAGCTTTCGAGGGTAGAGTATTCAACCCAAATTTATTGATTTGACGCAAGGGAAGCCAAAGAATATTCACAAGTATTAGCAGCTGAGTTGTCAATTCAACCACACCTGGAAACTTAGTATCTGCAGCAAAGTGTTTAGTAGCAGAGTAATATGATAGTGATGGTAACGGTAACAAAAGAGTAATGAAAGCAAAGTAATGTTCTTGGTGTTTTGTAGTGATTGTAACAATAGCAACGGGAAAGTAAATAAGCGTAAACCAGTATATGGAAAGCTCGTAGGCATCGGATCAATGATGGATAATTATGCCGGATGCGGTTCATCATGTAACAGTCATAACATAGGGTAACACAGAACTAGCTCCAATTCGTTAATGTAATGTAGGCATGTATTCCGAATATAGTCATACGTGCTTATGGAAATGAACTTGCATGACATCTTTTGTCCTACCCTCCCGTGGCAGCGGGGTCCTAATGGAAACTAGGGGATATTAAGGCCTCCTTTTAATAGAGAACCAGAACAAAGCATTAGCACATAGTGAATACATGAACTCCTCAAACTACGGTCATCATCGGTAAGTATCCCGATTATTGTCACTTCGGGGTTAACGGATCATAACACATAATAGGTGACTATAGACTTGCAAGATAGGATCTAGAACTCCCATATATTGATGAAAACATAATAGGTTCAGATCTGAAATCATGGCACTCGGGCCCTAGTGACAAGCATTAAGCATAGCAAAGTCATAGGAACATCAATCTCAAAACATAGTGGATACTATGGATCAAACCCTAACAAAACTAACTCGATTACATGGTGAATCTCATCCAACCCATCACCGTCCAGCAAGCCTATGATGGAATTACTCACGCACGGCGGTGAGCATCATGAAATTGGTGATGGAGGATGGTTGACGATGACGACGGCGACGAATCCCCCTCTCCGAAGCCCCGAACGGACTCTAGATCAGCCCTCCCAAGAGGTTTTAGGGCTTGGCGGCGGCTCCGTATCGTAAAATGCGATGATTTCTTCTCTCTTATTTTTTTCTCCCCGAAAGCAGTTATATAGAGTTGGAGTTGGAGTCGGGGGGTCTCTAGGGGGCCCACGAGGTAGGGGCGCGCCCTAGGGGGGGCTCCCCCCACCCTCGTGAGAAGGGTGTGAGCCCCCTGGTCTTCATCTTTGGCGAGGATTTTTTATTATTTATTGTAAGGTATTCCGTGGAGTTTCAGGTCATTCCGAGAACTTTTATTTTTTGCACATAAAACAACATCATGGCAATTTTGCTGAAAACAGCGTCAGTCCGGGTTAGTTCCATTCAAATCATATAAGTTAGAGTCCAAAACAAGGGCAAAAGTGTTTGGAAAAGTAGATACGACGGAGACGTATCAAAGATCTTTATCGGTCAAACAGCATAACAACATACGTTGTTTCCTTTGTCATCGGTATGTTACTTGCCCGAGATTTGATCGTCCATATCTCAATACCTAGTTCAATCTCGTTACCGGCAAGTCTATTTACTCGTTTTGTAATGCATCATCCCATAACCAACTCATTAGTTACATTTCTTGCAAGGGTTATAGTGATGTGCAGTACCGAGAGGGCCCGGATATACCTCTCCGATACTCGGAGTGACAAATCCTAATCTCGATCTATGCCAACTCAACCAACACCATCGGAGACACCTGTAGAGCATCTTTATAGTCACCCAGTTACGTTGCGACGTTTTATAGCACACTAAGTGTTCCTCTGGTATTTGGGAGTTGCATGATCTCATAGTCATAGGAACATGTATAAGTTATGGAAATACCAATAGCAACAAACTAAACGATCATCGTGCTAAGCTAACGGATGGGTCTAGTCAATCACATCATTCTCTAATGATGTGATCCCGTTAATCAAGTGACAACTCATGTCTATGGTTAGGAAACATAACCATCATTGATTCAACGAGCTAGTCAAGTAGAGGCATACTAGTGACACTCTGTTTGTCTATGTATTCACACATGTACTAAGTTTCTGCTTAATACAATTCTAGCATGAATAATAAATATTTATCATGATATAAGGAAATATAAATAACAACTTTATTATTGCCTCTAGGGCATATTTCCTTCAGGTACACCTTCAATCACAGATCCGAAGGTAAGATATTCGTTGCTAAGAATGGAAACTTTCTAGAGAAGGAGTTTCTCTCGAAAGAAGTGAGTGGGAGGAAAGTAGAAGTTGATGAGGTAATTGTACCTTCTCCCTTACTGGAAAGTAGTTCATCACTGAAATCAGTTCCAGTGATTCCTGCACCAGTAAGTGAGGAAGCTAATGATGATGATCATGAAGCTTCTGATCAAGTTACTACCGAACCTCGTAGGTCAACCAGAGTAAGATCCACACCAGAGTGGTACGGTAATCCTGTTCTAGAGGTCATGTTACTTGACCATGACGAACCTACGAACAATGAGGAAGCGATGATGAGCCCAGATTCCGCAAAATGGCTTGAGGCCATGAAATCTGAGATGGGATCCATGTATGAGAACAAAATGTGGACTTTGGTTGACTTGCCGATTGATCAGCAGGCCATAGAGAATAAATGGATCTTCAAGAAGAAGACTGACGCTGACGGTAATGTTACTGTCTACAAAGCTCGACTTGTTGCAAAAGGTTTTTGACAAGTTCAAGGAGTTGACTACGATGAGACCTTCTCACCCGTAGGCCGTAGAGATGCTTAAGTCCGTCCGAATCATGTTAGCAATTGCCGCATTTTATGATTATGAAATTTGGCAAATGGATGTCAAAACCGCATTCCTTAATGGATATCTTAAAGAAGAGTTGTATATGATGCAACCAGAAGGTTTTGTCGATCCAAAAGGTGCTAACAAAGTGTGCAAGCTCCAGCGATCCATTTATGGACTGGTGCAAGCCTCTCGGAGTTGGAATATACGCTTTGATAGTGTGATCAAAGCATATGGTTTTATACAGACTTTTGGAGAAGCCTGTATTTACAAGGAAGTGAGTGGGAGCTCTATAGCATTTCTGATATTATATGTAGATGACATATTGTTGATCGGAAATGATACTGAATTTCTGAACAGCATAAAAGGATACTTAAATAATAATTTTTCAATGAAATACCTCGGTGAAGCTGCTTATATATTGGGCATCAAGATCTATAGAGATGGATCAAGACGCTTAATTGGACTTTGACAAAGCACATACCTTGATAAAGTTTTGAAGAAGTTCAAAATGGATCAAGCAAAGAAAGGGTTCTTTCCTGTGTTACAATGTGTGAAGTTGAGTCAGACTCAATGTCCGACCACTGCAGAAGATAGAGAGAAAATGAAAGTCATTCCCTATGCTTCAGCCATAGGTTCTATCATGTATGCAATGCTGTGTACCAGACTTGATGTGTGCCTTGCTATTAGTTTAGCAGGGAGGTACCAAAGTAATCCAGGAGTGGATCACTGGACGGTGGTCTAGAACATCCTGAAATACCTGAAAAGGACTAAGGATATGTTTCTCGTTTACGGAGGTGACAAAGAGCTCGTCCTAAACGGTTACATCGATACAAGCTTTGACACTGATCCGGATGACTCTAAGTCACAAACCGGATACGTATTTTTATTAAATGGTGGAGCTGTCAGTTGGTGCAGTTCCAAGCAGAGCGTCGTGACGGGATCTACGTTGAAGCGGAGTACATAGCTGCTTCAGAAGCAGCAAATGAAGGAGTCTGGATGAAGGAGTTCATATCCGATCTAGGTGTAATACGTAGTGCATCGGGTCCAATGAAAATCTTTTGTGACAATATTGGTGCAATTGCCTTGGCAAAGGAATCCAAATTTCACAAGAGAACCAAGCACATCAAGAGACGCTTCAATTCCATCCGCGATCAAGTCAAGGAGGAAGACATAGAGATTTGCAAGATACATACGGATCTGAATGTTGCAGACCCGTTGACTAAGCCTCTCCCACGAGCAAAACATGATCAGCACCAAGACTTCATGGGTGTTAGAATCATTACAATGTAATCTAGATTATTGACACTAGTGCAAGTGGGAGACTGAAGGAAATATGCCCTAGAGGCAATAATAAAGTTGTTATTTATATTTCCTTATATCATGATAAATGTTTATTATTCATGCTAGAATTGTATTAACCGGAAACTTAGTACATGTGTGAATACATAGACAAAGAGAGTGTCACTAGTATGCCTCTACTTGACTAGCTCGTTAAATCAATGATGGTTATGTTTCCTAACCATAGACATGAGTTGTCATTTGATTAACGGGATCACATCATTAGAGAATGATGTGATTGACTTGACCCATCCGTTAGCTTAGCACGATGATCGTTTAGTTTACTGCTATTGCTTTCTCCATAACTTATACATGTTCCTATGACTATGAGATCATGCAACTCCCGAATACCGGAGGAACACTTAGTGTGCTATCAAAGGTCACAACGTAACTGGGTGACTATAAAGATGCTCTACAGGTGTCTCCGATGGTGTTTGTTGAGTTGGCATAGATCGAGATTAGGATTTGTCACTCTGAGTTTCAGAGAGGTATATCTGGGCCCTCTCGGTAATACACATCACTATAAGCCTTGCAAGCAATGTGACTAATGAGTGATGCATTACAGAACGAGTAAAGAGACTTGCTGTCGGTGTCAAAACCGGCGGATCTCGGGTAGGGGGGTCCCGAACTATGCGTCTAAGGCGGATGGTAATAGGAGGCAGGGAACACGATGTTTTACCCAGGTTCGGGCCCTCTTGATGGAGGTAAAACCCTACATCTTGCTTGATTAATATTGATGATATGGGTAGTACAAGAGTAGATCTACCACGAGATCAGAGAGGCTAAACCCTAGAAGCTAGCCTATGGTATGATTGTATGTTGTCCTACGGACTAAAACCCTCCGGTTTATATAGACATCGGAGAGGGCTAGGGTTACACAAGGTCGGTTACAAAGGAGGAGATATGCATATCCGTATTGCCTAGCTTGCCTTCCACACCAAGTAGAGTCCCATCCGGACACGAGACGAAGTCTTCAAGCTTGTATCTTCATAGTCCAATAGTCCGGCTGTCCGGAGACCCCCTAATCCAGGACTCCCTCAGTAGCCCCTAAACCAGGCTTTCAATGACGATGAGTCCGGCGCGCAGTATTGTCTTCGGCATTGCAAGGCAGGTTCCTCCTCTGAATACATCACGGAAGAATTTGAATACAAGGATAGTGTCCGACCCTGCAAAATAAGTTCCACATACCACCGTAGAGAGAATAATATTTCCACAAATCTAATTTGCTGACTTGTTTTGGCAACACGACATTATGTCATGGCCCGGTGATTATTCGAACCATTTCCTTTAACTAGCCCCGCACATAACGCGAGGCAGTTTTTTGACACGTCTTGTCAAAGCAAAGATCATGTCCCCTTATCACGGGATTCTCATCAATATGGGTGTGGGTAACCCAACCATGCCATCGATTACGGTGCTTGGGGGATAAGCGAGTTTTACCAGGCTAGTGGGGACGCATAGTTTCGTCCGCCCATATAAAGGGATAAGGATTCACCTCTTCATCCATGCCTTCTTCCTCCTTTGCTCATCCATTTTCGCGCACTCGAGCTCCAACACCCAGGTCCACATCCTTTCCCTCAACCTTCTCCAAACATGTACAGAGCGGGAGGCAAATGGATGGCTTCCTCCATTACGGAGGGACATATCAAGAAGCTGCGCGAAGCCGGATACTTAGTTGCGAATATCGCGCATCGGCTGCCCGCTGTGGGGCAGATCGTCCCTACCCCGGAACCTCACGAGAGGGTAGTTTTCCTCCACCACTTCCTCCGTGGACTGGGGTTTCCCCTCCATCCATTCGTCAGTGGTCTCATGTTCTACTACGGGCTGGACTTTCATGATCTGGCCCCGAACTTCATCCTCAACATTTCGGTGTTCATCGTCGTGTGTGAGGCTTTCCTCCGCATCCGGCCCCATTTTGGCCTATGGTTAAATACCTTCAATATCAAGCCGAAGGTGGTGGGAGGCCAACAAGCAGAATGCGGCGGAGCCATGGTGGGCAAGATGCCCAATGTTATATGGCTTGAAGGCTCCTTTGTGGAGACCATAAAGGGGTGGCAATCGGCGTGGTTCTACATCACCGAGCCGCGCGACGCCAAATGGGCGGCGGCCCCCGATTTTCGATCCAGATTCCCTACACGGCTCACTTCCTGGAAAGAGAAGGGCTTGTCGTGGGGTTCATCGGTGGAGCTGGATGGACTCCAGAAATGTATCCGGAGTATGGCAAGCAAGAAGCTCAAGCTTGTCAACATAGTCCAGGTCATGCTCATCCGCTGGATCCTCCCGTGTCAACAACAGGATTTTAACTTGTGGGAGTTCGACCCGGCCCAGCACCAGACTCTGAGCGAGCTCTTCAATACGACGCACAAGGACGTCTGGAAGGTGCTGTTCAAGGGCGCCAAGGTCCCTCCTTCTCTCGCCGAGGACCGTGGGCTAAGCGCGAAGCGCCTAGCGCGTTCGGTGAGTTCAATACGTCCCGTAGGATATTTATTTCCCCTAGCTTAATCATGTGCGGGGTTTGATCTCCATGCCTTTGACATGACTGAGTGGAGACGTCGGGGCAGATTAACTGTCCGGCCCCTTTGCCCGTAGACACTGCGGGCACTCTCCTGACGGAGATGCTGACTCCGGCTCCTTACAAGGTGCCGGAGAAGACCAAGAAGGCCAAGGGAACCCAAAAGAGTTCTCGACGCCAGGGTTTATCGGACTTATCGTCCGATAACTCCGTGGAGCACTCCTCCCTCGAAGACGAGGAAGAAGACGAAGACACTCCCACTCCAGTCGGGGAGACAAGAAAAGGAAGGCCGCCCCAACCGGGGGGGGCGAAGGGTCCAAGAAGGGAAGGACTCTCCTTCCGGACTACTCTACCACCGCCGCCGAAGGCGAAGATGAGTGGCTGCCTAGGGCCAAGCCCCTGGGGAAATCGTAAGTATTTGGATACCAGAGTAACTCATAGCATTCCTTTGTCGCACTGCTTCTCCTAACGCCGAATTATGACTATGCAGATCGCCACGAGCCCGTATCGACGTATCGTCGGACGGATCCCTGGGCTCGTCCGATATGGATAGCGATCCACTTCCGACCGCCACCTCCCCTTGCCCTACGGACAACGCCGAGGTATTGTCTCAAGAGGCACCGGGTCAGGGGGAGACAGTCCCGGAGGTGCCTCAAGGCGACCTTCCGGACTCCGGGAGCAGAGGGGACAAGGCCCCCGAGGGCTCCGAGTTCGGCCCTCAGCCGAACACCGCGCCGGAACCTCCAGCGGTTCCGGATTCAGGCAGGTGGCCTCCTTCCAAGAAGGGCAAGACGCCTGTGCCGGTGACCTCTGTCCATCCAGAGGCACCGGATAATCTATTGGGAGCGCTTCGCAGCGCTTCCTTCGACGAGGAGCACCACACTATTATGAGTGCGGTGGTCCAGAAGGTTCAATCCGCCAAGAGCGGATTGACTGAAGCCTGTGCCAGCCTTCTAACAGGCTTTGAGGTAAGTGTTCAAAATATAGGAAAGATATTACCGCATAGACAGTAGCCCATGATGCTCTATTCGGTGTTCAAAAAGAAAAGCCAAATAGAGGATCAAATAATACCGCAAGAGTCTGACATAATTATGTCTGTATGTGTATGCAAGCTTCGTTGCTGGCCTCAGCCGCACTGACTGCGGAGGTCGCCACACTGAAGCAGGACCTCGAGGGGTCCAAGAAAGAGCTCGGCCTTGCCAAGAGGCAGCTCGAGGAGAACAAGGGTAAGTAATACCCTGTCTGTAGATATGTATATATAAAAGAAGACGCGATTGCAAAATGACAGGATCATCGTATATTTGCCAGGGGCCACGACCGAGGTGGCGACCCTGAAGCAAGCGCTATCCAAGGCCGAAGACAAAGCGGCTAAGGAGCGCACCGAGCAGGAAAGGCAAGAAGCTCGGGTGGGCGAGGTGCAGGAAGAGCTCCAGGCTCTCGTGACGAAGCACGAGGCGTTGGAGCCTGACTCGAAGACATGAGAGTCTGAGCTTGTCGCGGCCCTTAAGAGCGCAAAGAGTGCCAAGGCCGAAGCCCAAAAGGCCCTCCAGGAGATTGACGTGATGAAGAAAATAGCGGCGGGTAAGGCATTCTATATGCAAAGCAAGCATGTGAAAGTAAATTACCTATTACTTACCCGAATCCGAAGCTCTCCAGGAGCATTCGCAGATTTGCCCCGCAGCGTGTCGGATGACGCACAGTTTTACCAGGCCGAGGATGGAAGCTCAACGGAGAAGCTGTTCTGGTCTCAGTATACTGGGACCGAACACCCGGTGCCTATGAGCGACCAGCTGAAGCAGCTGGTCGAGCTACACAAGGCAGCCGAATAGGCCATGAAGGGCTTTATAGTCCGGCTGTGTCCTGGCGACGCCCTTCCGAACAGCTACTTCGGCCTGGTGAGGTGGCTTGTGGATGTCTGCCCATGGCTGGGAGTCGTCAAGCGGTCTGTTTGCATCGAAGGTGCACGCCGGGCTTTCGCCCGCGTGAAGGTGCAATGGGCCAAGCTAGACGTCGTGAAGCTGATCAAGGAGGGACCGCCGCAGGGCAAGGAGCATCGCACCCCCGAAATTTATTATGAGGGTGTTCTGAAGGGTGCCCGTCTTGTAGCGGACGAATGTTCAAAGGATGTAATATTTGAGTAAACTTGCTTGTGTGATCCTGTATGATGAAAACTTGTTTCATATGCGCTATGCAACGCTTGTTTGAATTTAAAATATTACCTTCCGTTTGGCTGTTTATCCAATCTAAGAGATGGCTAGTCCTCGGCTTCTGCCCCCATGCCGCGAGTGCTAGGGTGTTCGGGATAAACCTGAGCACTCTTGTTCCCATGTTTGGGTCCTTTGAGGGAGGTGCTCAGCACAGCGAACAAGGCAACCAGACTAATAATGCTTTATCACTCTCACTTAGCCATAGAATTCTATAATTTTAATTTTCGGCGAAGCCCTTGGTATTCGGAAGGCCGAATTCGGGGCGCGATACACGCCTTTAAGCCGGACAGGACCGGCTCCTCGCTCTAAGCGGCATAAGTCTTTAGGGACTCGAAACCTCGCCGAACAGCGACCAGTCTCTCGCCTTATCATGACAGTCAGTTTTAGCTTTCTCTACTGAGGTGCTTGGCCCAGCAGAACCGGGGCACAATCGCAGTAGTTCTCCTAGCGCTACCTTAGCCGATAGAGCGGAACGTAAGGTACCAAAACATAGGAGCCGGGAAAACCCAACATTTGACCAAAGACATGATTCGGAGCTGATGCATATAATGCTATAAGTTCGGGGTGCCGCACTTGTGGAAGTGTTCGGACTTCTCACACCATATTGTGGGGTACTTAAGCCCCTAGTGTGTTGGTCGTACCAAAGTGTACGGTTGCAAGGTGTCATTAATGAACACATATATATAAAACAAGAATGCAATAATAGTCGTAATGTTATGCGTTGTTTATTCAAAGAGGTGCGTTAAAGCAGAATGATACAGATAGTGCGATAAGCAAAAAGTAGGACTATGTCCCTTCCAAGGGCAAGCTGAGGAATAGTATTAAAGCAAATATTTCACTCGTTATCGTAATCCACCTGGGAGTTCCGTGGTGTGACGTAGCTTTCTGCCTCTCTTGGTTGCTGCATCATATGTTTGGCAATCATGCTGCCGGACAAGGTTTCCAGAGATTAAAGTCCTGAAAGAGAAAAATAACAAAGCGGGAAGCCCCTGGTGCGGTTTAGGCCGCCTCTTGGAGCGTGCCGTAGTTGTGCCCCCCTCCCCACCTGTGCCCATGGTATTTTTAATGCGTAATTATGTACGCGTGGCACGGATTTCACCGCTTGGCTGGGACAGGGGTGGGGGCCGCATTGCTACGCGAGCTCAGATCGTGCCAGGCAGTCTAGTTGTCGATTACTCCGAGCGCGCTTGAAGGTGTCCGGGTCTTGAAACGCCAAACTGGTGGATTGCCTTGAGAGGCTGCTTTGCGCTTCTGCTGCGAGGGCCGCAGTGTTCTCCTCCATTCGGAGAGAGCGCTCTGTGTTTCCATTAACTGTAATAACCCCACGAGGTCCTGGCATCTTGAGCTTGAGGTATGCATAATGCGGTACTGCATTGAATCTCGAAAATGCGGTTCGCCCAAGCAGTGCATGATAACCACTGCGGAACGGGACTATATCGAAGATTAATTCTTTGCTTCGGAAGTTATCCGGGGATCCGAAGACCACTTCCAGTGTAATTGAGCCTATGCAATGGGCCTCTACACCTGGAATGACGCCTTTAAAGGTCGTTTTTGTGGGTTTTATCCTTGAGGGGTCTATACCCATTTTGCGCACTGTGTCCTGATAAAGCAGGTTTAGACTGCTGCCGCCATCCATAAGGACTCGAGTGAGGTGAAATCCATCAATGATTGGGTCTAGGACCAGTGCGGCAAATCCGCCATGACGGATACTAGTAGGGTGGTCCCTGCGATCGAAGGTGATCGGACAGGAGTGTTGGGGAACGTTGCAGAAAACAAAATTTTCCTACGGTTTCACCAAGATCCATCTATGAGTTCATCTAGCAACGAGTGATCGGATGCATCTACATACCTTTGTAGATCGCGAGCGGAAGCGTTCACTAGAACGTGGATGATGGAGTCGTACTCGCCGTGATCCAAATCACCGATGACCAAGCGCTGAACGGACGGCACCTCCGCGTTCAACTCACGTACGGAGTGGATGACGTCTCCTCCTTCTTGATCCAGCAAGGGGGAAGGAGAGGTTGATGAAGATCCAGCAGCACGACGGCGTGGTGGTGGATGCAGTTGTCACGTGTAGCAGGGCTTCGCTGAGCGTCTGCGCGAGAGGGAAAGGTGTAGCAGGGGAGAGGGGGGCGCCAAGATGCAAGGGTGCGGCTGCCCCCTCCCTTCCCCCCTTTATATAGGCCCCCTGGGGGAGCGCCGGCCCTTGGGAGATCCAATCTCCAAGGGGGGCGGCGGCCAAGGGGGGTGGAGTGCCCCCCAAGGCAAGTGGGGCGCCCCCCCCCCCACCACCCTAGGGTTCCAACCCTAGGTGCAGGGGGTGGGCCTAGGGGGGCGCACCAGCCCACTAAGGGCTGGTTCCCCTCCCACTTCAGCCCATGGGGCCCTCCGGGATGGGTGGCCCCACCCGGTGGACCCCCGGGACCCATCCGGTGGTCCCGGTACAATACCGGTGACCCCCGAAACTTTCCCGATGGCCGAAACCGCACTTCCTATATATAATTCTTTACCTCCGGACCATTCCGGAACTCCTCGTGACGTCCGGGATCTCATCCAGGACTCCAAACAACTTTCGGATTACTGCATATACATATCTTTACAACCCTAGCGTCACCGAACCTTAAGTGTGTAGACCCTACGGGTTCGGGAGACATGTACACATGACCGAGATTGCTCTCCGGTCAATAACCAACAGCGGGAACTGGATACCCATGTTGGCTCCCACATGCTCCTCGATGATCTCATCGGATGAACCACGATGTCGAGGATTCAAGCAACCCCGTATACAATTCCCTTTGTCAATCGGTATGCTACTTGCCCGAGATTCGATCGTCGGTATCCCAATACCTTGTTCAATCTCGTTACCGGCAAGTCACTTTACTCGTACCGTAATGCATGATCCCGTGACCAGACACTTGGTCACTCTGAGCTCATAATGATGATGCATTACCGAGTGGGCCCAGTGATACCTCTCCGTCATACGGAGTGACAAATCCCAGTCTTGATCCGCGTCAACCCAACAGACACTTTCGGAGATACCGTAGTATACCTTTATAGTCACCCAGTTACTTTGTGACGTTTGGTACACCCAAAGCACTCCTACGGTATCCGGGAGTTACACGATCTCATGGTCTAAGGAAAGGATACTTGACATTGGAAAAACTCTAGCAAACGAACTATACGATCTTATGCTATGTTTAGGATTGGGTCTTGTCCATCACATCATTCTCCTAATGATGTGATCTCGTTATCAATGACATCCAATGTCCATAGTCAGGAAACCATGACTATCTGTTGATCAACGAGCTAGCCAACTAGAGGCTTACTAGGGATATGTTAGTGTCTATTATTCACACATGTATTACGATTTCCAGATAACACAATTATAGCATGAATAAAGACAATTATCATGAACAAGGAAATATAATAATAATGCTTTTATTATTGCCTCTAGGGCATATTTCCAACAGTCTCCCACTTGCACTAGAGTCAATAATCTAGTTACATCGTGATGAATCGAACACCCATGGAATTCTGGTGTTGATCATGTTTTGCTCTAGGGAGAGGTTTAGTCAACGGATCTGCTACATTCAGGTCCGTATGTACTTTACAAATATCTATGTCTCCATCTTGAACATTTTCACGAATGGAGTTGAAGCGACGCTTGATGTGTCTGGTCTTCTTGTGAAACCTGGGCTCCTTGGCAAGTGCAATAGCTCCAGTGTTGTCACAGAAGAGTTTGATTGGCCCCGACGCATTGGGTATGACTCCTAGGTCGGTGATGAACTCCTTCACCCAAATTGCTTCATGCGCTGCCTCCGAGGCTGCCATGTACTCCGCTTCACATGTAGATCCCGCCACGACGCTCTGCTTGCAACTGCACCAGCTTACTGCCCCACCATTCAAAATATACACGTATCCGGTTTGTGACTTGGAGTCATCCAGATCTGTGTCGAAGCTAGCATCGACGTAACCCTTTACGACGTGCTCTTCGTCACCTCCATAAACGAGAAACATTTCCTTAGTCCTTTTTAGGTACTTCAGGATATTCTTGACCGCTGTCCAGTGTTCCTTGCCGGGATTACTTTGGTACCTTCCTACCTGAAGGAAATATGCCCTAGAGGCAATAATAAAGTTATTATTTATTTCCTTATATCATGATAAATGTTTATTATTCATGCTAGAATTGTATTAACCGGAAACATAATACATGTGTGAATACATAGACAAACAGAGTGTCACTAGTATGCCTCTACTTGACTAGCTCGTTAATCAAAGATGGTTATGTTTTCTAACCATGGACAAAAGAGTTGCTATTTGATTAACGAGGTCACATCATTAGTTGAATGATCTTATTGACATGACCCATTCCATTAGCTTAGCACCCGATCGTTTAGTATGTTGCTGTTGCTATTCTTCATGACTTATACATGTTCCTATGACTATGAGATTATGCGACTCCCGTTTACCGGAGGAACACTTTGGGTGCTACCAAACGTCACAACGTAACTGGGTGATTATAAAGGAGTACTACAGGTGTCTCCAAAGGTAGATGTTGGGTTGGCGTATTTCGAGATTAGGATTTGTCACTCCGATTGTCGGAGAGGTATCTCTGGGCCCTCTCGGTAATGCACATCACTTAAGCCTTGCAAGCATTGCAACTAATAAGTTAGTTGCGGGATGATGTATTACGGAACGAGTAAAGAGACTTGCCGGTAACGAGATTGAACTAGGTATTGGATACCGACGATCGAATCTCGGGCAAGTAACATACCGATGACAAAGGGAACAATGTATGTTGTTATGCGGTCTGACCGATAAAGATCTTCGTAGAATATGTAGGAGCCAATATGGGCATCCAGGTCACGCTATTGGTTATTGACTGGAGACGTGTCTCGGTCATGTCTACATTGTTCTCGAACCGTAGGGTCCGCACGCTTAAGGTTTCGATGACAGTTATATTACGAGTTTATGAGTTTTGATGTACCGAAGGAGTTCGGAGTCCCGGATGAGATCAGGAACATGACGAGGAGTCTCGAAATGGTCGAGACGTAAAGATCGATATATTGGACGACTATATTCGGACTTCGGAAAGGTTCCGAGTGATTCGGGTATTTTTCGGAGTACCGGAGAGTTACGGGAATTCGCCGGGGAGTATATGGGCCTTATTAGGCCATACGGGAATAGAGGAAAGAGTCCAAAAGGAAGGAGGCCTGCGCCCCCCCTTTGGTCCGAATTGGACAAGGGGCGCAGCCCCCTTTTCCTTATTCCTCTCCCCCTCATTCCCCTTCTCCTACTCCAACAAGGAAGGAGGGAGTCCTACTCCCGGTGGGAGTAGGACTCCCCTTGGCGCGCCTCCTCCTAGGCCGGCCGGCCCCTCCCCCTTGCTCCTTTATATACGGAGGCAGGGGGGCACCCCATGACACACAAGTTGATCCTTGAGATCGTTCCTTAGCCGTGTGCGGTGCCCCCTGCCACCAAATTCCACCTCGATCATACCGTTGTAGTGCTTAGGCGAAGCCCTGCGTCGGTAGTACATCAAGATTGTCACCACGCCGTCGTGCTGACGGAACTCTTCCTCGATGCTTTGCTGGATCGGAGCTCGAGGATCGTCATCGAGCTGAACGTGTGCTAAGAACTCGGAGGTGCCGGAGTAACGGTGCTTGGATCGGTCGGATCCGGAAGAAGACATACGACTACTTCCTCTACGTTGTGTCAACGCTTCCGTTGCGATCTACAAGGCTACGTAGATCAGACTCTCCCCCTCGTTGCTATGCATCACCATGATCTTGCGTGTGCGTAGGAATTTTTTTGAAATTACTACGTTCCCCAACAGTGGTATCAGAGCCTAGGTTTTATGGTTTGATGTTATATGCACGAGTAGAACACAAGTGAGTTGTGGGCGATATAAGTCATACTGCCTACCAGCATGTCATACTTTGGTTCGGCGGTATTGTTGGATGAAGCGGCCCGGACCGATATTACGCGTACGCTTACGCGAGACCGGTTTCCCCGACGTGCTTTGCACATAGGTGACTTGCGGGTGACTGTTTCTCCAACTTTAGTTGAACCGAGTGTGGCTACGCCCGGTCCTTGCGAAGGTTAAAACGGAGTCTATTTGACAAACTATCGTTGTGGTTTTGATGCGTAGGTAAGATTGGTTCTTGCTAAGCCCGTAGCAGCCACGTAAAATTTGCAACAACAAAGTAGAGGACGTCTAACTTGTTTTTGCAGGGCATGTTGTGATGTGATATGGTCAAAACGTGATGAGTTATAAGTTGTTGTATAAGATGATCATGTTTTGTTGAAGTTATCGGCAACTGGCAAAAGCCTTATGGTTGTCTGTCTATTGCATAAGATGCAAGCGCCCAATAATTGCTTTACTTTATCGCTATGCGATAGCAATAGTTGCAAGAGCAATAGTTGGCGAGACGACCATGTGACGACATATTGATATAGATCAAGATGATGGAGATCATGATGTCATGCCGGTGACGATGGAAATCATGACGATGCTTTGAAGATGGAGATCAAAGGCACAAGATGATGATGGCCATATCATGTCACATATTTTGATTGCATGTGATGTTTATCTTTTTATGCATCTTATCTTGCTTTGATTGACAGTAGCATTATAAGATGATCTCTCACTAAATTATCAAGAAGTGTTCTCCCTGAGAATGCACCGTTGCCAAAGTTCGTCGTGCCCAGACACCACGTGATGATCGGGTGTGATAAGCTCTACGTCCATCTACAACGGGTGCAAGCCAGTTTTGCACACGCAGAATACTCAGGTTAAACTTGACGAGCCTAGCATATGCAGATATGGCCTCGGAACACGGAGACCGAAAGGTCGAGCGTGAATCATATAGTAGATATGATCAACATAACGATGTTCACCATTGAAAACTACTCCATCTCACGTGATGATCGGTTATGGTTTAGTTGATTTGGATCACGTGATCACTTAGAGGATTAGAGGGATGTCTATCTAAGTGGGAGTTCTTAAGTAATATGATTAATTGAACTTTAATTTATCATGAACTTAGTCCTGGTAGTATTAGCATATCTATGTTCAAGATCAATAGCTCGCGTTGTTGCTTTCATATGTTTATTTTGATATGTTCCTAGAGAAAATTGTGTTGAAAGATGTTAGTAGCAATGATACGGATTGGATCCGTGATATGAGGTTTATCCTCATTGCTGCACAGAAAAATTATGTCCTTGATGCACCGCTAGGTGACAGACCTATTGCAGGAGCAGATGCAGACGTTATGAACATTTGGCTAGCTCAATATGATGACTACTTGATAGTTTAGTGCACCATGCTTAATGGCTTAGAATTGGGACTTCAAAGATGTTTTGAACGTCATGGACCATATGAGATGTTCCAGGAGTTGAAGTTAATATTTCAAGCAAATACCCGAGTTGAGAGATATGAAGTCTCCAACAAGTTCTATAGCTAAAAGATGGAGGAGAATCGCTCAACTAGTGAGCATGTGCTCAGATTGTCTGGGTACTACAATCGCTTGAATCAAGTGGGAGTTAATCTTCCAGATAAGATAGTGATTGACAGAATTCTCTAGTCACCATCACCAAGTTAGTAGAACTTCGTGATGAACTATGATATGCAAGGGATAACGGAAACGATTCCCAAGCTCTTCGTGATGCTGAAATCGATGAAGGTAGAAATCAAGAAAAACATCAAGTGTTGATGGTTGACAAGACCACTAGTTTGAAGAAAAGGGCAAAAAGGGAAGAAGGGGAACTTCAAGAAGAACAGCAAGCAAGTTGCTGCTCAAGTGAAGAAGCCCAAGTCTGGTCCTAAGCCTGAGACTAAGTGTTTCTACTGCAAAGGGACTGGTCACTGGAAGCGGAACTGCCCCAAGTATTTGGCGGATAAGAAGGATGGCAAAGTGAACAAAAGTATATTTGATATACATGTTATTGATGTGTGCTTTACTAGTGTTTATAGCAACCCCTCAGTATTTGATATTGGTTCAGTTGCTAAGAGTAGTAACTCGAAACAGGAGTTGTAGAATAAACAGAGACTAGTTAAGGGTGAAGTGACGATGTGTGTTGGAAGTGGTTCCAAGATTGATATGATCATCATCGCACACTCCCCATAATTTCGGGATTAGTGTTGAACCTAAATAAGTGTTATTTGGTGTTTGCGTTGAGCATGAATATGATTTGATCATGTTTATTGTAAGACGGTTATTCATTTAAGTAAGAGAATAAATTGTTGTTCTGTTTACATGAATAAAACCTTATATGGTTACACACCCAATGAAAATAGTTCGTTGGATCTCGATCATAGTGATACACATAATCATAATATTGAAACCAAAAGATGCAAAGTTAATAATGATAGTGCAACTTATTTGTGGCACTGCCGTTTAGGTCATATTGGTATAAAGCGCATGAAGAAACTCCATGCTGATGGGCTTTTGGAATCACTTGATTATGAATCAGTTGATGCTTGCGGACCATGCCTCATGGGCAAGATGACTAAAACTCTGTTCTTCGGAACAATGGAGCGAGCAACAGATTTGTTGGAAATCATACATACTGATGTATGTGGTCCGATGAATATTGAGGCTCGCGACAGGTATCATTATTTTCTGATCATCACAGATGATTTGAGCAGATATGAGTATATCTACTTGATGAAACATAAGTCTGAAACATTTGAAAAGTTCAAAGAATTTCAGAGTGAAGTGAAAAATCATCGTAACAAGAAAATAAAGTTTCTACAATCTGATCATAGAGAAGAGTATTTGAGTTACGAGTTTGGCCTTCAGTTAAAAACAATGTGAAATAGTTTCACTACTCACGCCACAAGGAACACCATAGTGTAATGGTGTGTCCGAACGTCATAACCGTACTTTATTAGATATAGTGCGATCTATGATGTCTCTTACCGATCTACCACTATCGTTTTGGGGTTATGCATTAGAGACAGCTGCATTCACGTTAAAAAAGGGCACCATCTAAGTCCGTTGAGACGACACAATCTGAACTGTGGTTTAGCAAGAAACCAAAGTAGTCGTTTCTTAAAGTTTGGGGTTGTGATGCTTATGTGAAAAAGTTTCATCCTGATAAGCTCAAAACCAAATCGGAGAAATATGTCTTCATAGGATACCCAAAAGGAGACTGTTGGGTACATCTTCTATCACAGATCCTAAGGCAAGACATTCGTTGCTTATAATGGATACTTTCTAGAGAAGGAGTTTCTCTCGAAAGAAGTGAGTGGGAGGAAAGTAGAACTTGATAAGGTAATGTACCTTCTCCTTTATTGGAAAGTAGTTCATCACAGAAATCTGTTCTTGTGACTCCTACACCAGTTAGTGAGGAAGCTAATGATAATGATCATGAAACTTCGGATCAAGTTACTACCGAATCTCGTAGGTAAACCAGAGTGAAATCCGCACCAGAGTGGTATGGTAATCCTGTTCTGGAGGTCATGTTACTTGACCATGACGAACCTA